>CP139505.1:176205612-177674657 GCA_021014915.2 Artemisia tridentata subsp. tridentata
TAGCCGAGTGTGCTAGTTGTGTGTGTGTGTTCCCTTGTGCTCTTGTGTGCTTCTTCCTTGACCCTTGGATGAAACTTGGTCCTCACAACTTCTAATCTTGATCGTTGATTTATCTTGTGTGCCTCGGATCGATGAGGTGGAGGGGAGGGGGGACCATGGACAAAGTCATGTGGGTTTGGCTTGTAGTGGTGAGGTGGGATTAGCGGCGGATTAGGGTGGTTAGGGGCGGTATTTTAGGGAGAAGAAGAAGGGGTGGTGTTTTAGCTTTTAGGGATTTTGACTTCTTTTGGGGATTTGACCACACTTATGTTTACCGGCTTTAGTATTTAACTAAAAATGTGGGTCGGTGGTTTAGTTTAAATGTTAAGTGGGTCGGGTTTGTTGGAGGGTGTGGGCTGTTGGTTTTGAGTTGGGCCGGCGATGGGTTTAATAGGATTGGGCTTTTAGTTTTAGTGGATTGTGGTTAAAGGGATGAATTGGGTAAGTGGTAAATATTGGGTCGAGCTAATGGTTAGATCCGGTGTTGAGAGTTTTAGTTTAGGATAAAAGGATTTAATAAAGGACCAAGAGTAAATCATGCAATCTTCAAGGACCAAATCTGCCAACGTAGCAAAGTTCTTCTAGGGGCCAATTATGCCAAGTAAAAATAATCCAAGGGTCATTCTTCAAAAATATTATCTTTGACTAAATTTTCCCCGGCTTCGGCTCTATAAATCTCTTTTCCACGTCTCGTGCTCATTTTCTCGGATTTTGCTTGATTTTGTCCCTTTTTCATGATATCCGTACCTGCATCGAAACAAACACAAAAACACAATATCTTTGGCATTTATGGTCAGTTTTTGGTCTATTTGGGTCCGGTTTTGGTCAAATAAAAGTATGTGTTTAAGCACATACCAAAATTCCCCCAGACTAAGATATTGACGTGTCCTCACGCAATGTTATAAAAACACGTTTTTGAAACCAAAAATTTCCAATCTCTTTTTACTAACTTTGAGAAGTAGCAAAATTTTCAAAAGGGATTAAGAAATCTTAAGTTCTAAAAACTCCCCGATTTTCCTTTTTATTCTATTTTTGTATTTTCCTCATAATCATGTGACGGCTTTGTTGACAATCATTATCTCACGATAACTTTTAGGTTCTTCGAGCAGGAAACACGACTCATAAAGAAGTGACCATACGGATAAAATTCGTCGTTCCTGATTTTTCACGAGTCCCCAAACTAAGCGTAAAAACGAAATCATTGTCATTTACAAGTTAGATTGCTATCACTACTCATAAAAGCTAATTGTGGACTTCTTGTTCCCAAATTCCTATTTTCCTCTATTTATTTTATTTTTGGTGAGAAATGAATTTCTTCAAATTCTCGTTTCGATAATTTTTAAGCCGATAAAAATACCTTAGTTTAGACGCTAAGTAGTTTCCAAATCTTCCCTCGAAAACCGTTGCATACAAAAATGAGGTCCACATCAAGGTCTCTGATTTAACACGATTTTGAGAATATCCCTTTTATTTGCGACCGAAACAACTCATCTACGAGTCCAGAGACGGAAGCTTTTATTAGGACACCCCCGGAGTCGAAGTTTGGCATTTTTTTAAACATCATTAAGCACATTAACGTATTTAGTCCTTGGCCCTTTATAACAATCACAACATCGGCTGCGAACCGGCAAGATGTGATAGTCTATTATGACCTTGGAATTTTTCCTCTGCCTTTATTAGAAGTCTACAACATCGGCTGCGAACCGGCAAGATGTAGAAAACTTTTTATGGCTTTGGATTATTATTATACATTATCATATTCATTAATTATTTGCCAAACCCCAAGTCCTACGGCTTTTATAACAATCCCAACATCGGTTGCGAGCCGGCAAGATGGAATAGTCTATTACACCGTAACACTGGCAGTACCTTGATGTGTACCCAACTTTCATAAGCAAGAATTCTCTAAGGAAGAAATAAAAACTAATTATCGCCAAAACCAAAATACCTTTAATTATTCCTAGATTACTATTTTTGAGTGAAACAAGCTTATGGGAACAAAAAGCCACAGATAACTTCGATGAGCTCTAAAGAGAACCAACTACTCCACGTTTAGCAATCTAACTTATAAACAACTCTATCATTTCTCGTTCTTCGCAAATTTAAAATCTTAAATAATAAGATCCGCGAATGCTTAGCCTAATAATCAAGCCATGCATATATAAAGTCAAATACGGGAACTTGCAAACTCTTAAAAAGAATTCGCGTTTTCTAGCTCCTTGTGTAAAAGACTAGCACGAGCTTATAGATTATAAATGGTTAAGGGGACAAGCTAGGGCTCAACACGCCCGGTCAAGTCAGAATTTTATTCCTACTCTCACCAGCGGAAAGTCAACAAAAATGTCAAAATTTATTATATTTTTGCAAAAAATTTTAAAATTTTCTCATTTTTTTTGGATTTTTTCAAATTTTGAGGAAAAACGGGGTTGCGAGAGAAAACGGCAAAAATGCAAGGCAGAAATCAAATCGAAAGATTACCCCCCCAGACTAAAACGAGACATTGTCCTCAATGTCTTAAAGGTAAGGTTCTCCTACATAAATCTAAGGCCGTTTATTAATTATGCCAAAGATAAACGTAAAATGATAAGATTAAGGATATCGGATGAGCAACGAATGATGAAACTCGAGTGGAGAGAAGGCAGAACCATGAGCACGAGAGTCTTCATCAATCGGGCTAACCTGGACATACACAAACAACCACGAAACACAAGAATGGAAGAGGTAGCCCTCCTCACGTTTATTAAGAAAATAGAAAGAAGATAGATGGATAAGCATGGGGTGCCTCCCACGAAGCGCTTGTTTTTTTATCGAGTCGGAAAGCTTAGACTCGCCCCGAATTTAATTGTTCTTGGGGGAGCAGGTGGAAGAGAAAATCTCAATCGGACTTTCGTTCAAGATGTTTGGATAAACATTGAAGCATACGAAAGTTCCACTCCGATGAGATACCCACGGTATTTTTAGAAAGAAGAACCAGAAATGGTAATACCGGGGTCAAAGATGGTATCCTCACTCCCGAAGGAGTGAAGGATGGGAGAAGCCACAGTATATGTGATGAAAGGGAGAAAGATTTTGATAACAATTAAGATCAAATCTTCATCATCAAAAGAAATTTTGTCAAAAGTCTTGGGCGGGAGGGTTGGGATGAAATCTTCATGAGAAGGTACACCTCCCCCCAGACTAGTATCTTCCTCCAGATCAAAATAGAAATGATCGTATTCCGGAGGAGATAACAAAAGAGAGAGTTCATCGGAGAACTCCTCATGATAGTGATCATTCAATTCAAAAAGAAATGAATCATATTCGGGAGGAGAGATATGAGCATGAGAAGTGGTACTGCCACTACTCGTCTCCTCCGAATGATCAATATCAAAGTAGAAGGCTTCAAAAGCCGGGATAGAGAAATCAGAATGAGAAGTGGGATTGCCACTACTCTCATCATCAAATATGAAACTCTCATATTCGGGAAAAGCATCCTTGAGCTCGAGCTCCGGAGGATTTGACGGAGTGGGATTGCCACTCGGAGAATTATCCGAGAAAAAGTCATTATCCTTGACGGGGATAGGAAACGAGGAGGGAGAATTGAGCACATAACCAGAAGATGGAGTTGGATTGTCATTCAATGATTCAATCTTAGAAATTAGAAGATTGATATTCAACAATCTTTCACGAAGTATATCATCCTTGATCGTCAGAAGAATATCAGTGTCAATCTCTCCATCAACGAGCTCAAAATGGGGAGGTGATGCCTCAACATAATCGATGTCTCCATAAGAATCGTCATCACTCGAAGTATAATCATCGAAAGAAGTCTCAAAAGTATCGAGAGGAGGCAAATCACATATTTTGTCGGAAATACCCTCGGACTCACTTTGGATTGGGACAAGGTCCTCAACACTAGACTTTATTACTTTGTCCGATTCCGTTGCCGGAATAGTGCTAAGATGCTCGTCCCCCATTATGAGAGAGTCCTCTGGGTCCATCGTCGGTAAGACGGGAAGGATTGCAGCTGACGAATTCTCATAATACTCCTTCATTTGAATGGAATCCTCATCATCATCGTCATTTTGAACGAAAGTATTGCAGAATTGGGCACTCACTTTAGCTGCTTGCTCTACGGTTAGTAATTCTCCAATTGAATTTTCATTGCGAAATTGGGAACTTACTACCGGTTTGTTTTGTGCAGTGCGAACTTTCGATTTATTTTCGATAATCGTCATGAGGTCCTTTGGAGTTCGACAATAGATATTGCCACCGGCGGCAGTATTAAACGAATCTTGATCCGATTGAGTTAAAGCATTATAGAATATATCAACTTGTTGCAATTCCGAAAAACCGTGATGTGGGCATTTCCATTTTAAATCTTTGAATCTCTCCCAAGCCTCGGCAAAAGTCTCATCAAAACATTGTTGAAAATTCATGATTTCTTTTCTGAGCTCAAATGTTTTGGAATGAGGATAAAAACGATTTAAGAACTTTGATGCAAGATCATTCCAAGTGGTGATGGAGTTAGGAGGTTCATAATCAAGCCATTTCCTGGCTGCTCCTTTAAGTGTCAACGGAAACAAGATTAACTTCACCGCATCATCAGGCACTTGATGTAGTTTGAAAGTTTCAGTTATTAGAAGAAATCTGCTGATGTGTGAATAAGGATCATCATTTTCAAAACCATGGAAAGGATTTATGAAATTAAGTAATTCGACGTTTATTTCATATTCATTCGCAGGAATTGGTGGAATAACGATGGCCTTTTCAAATCGAACAGGTATGCGTAGTAATTCCTCCATAGAACGCGTGTCCGCCATAAGAATTAAACAATATAGAGGGATAAGAGGAGAAGAATTAAACGGTATGAGAGGGTGAAGAGATAAGAATTAAACATATAAGAGGAGACGAAGATTATTTTTGGGTTTTTAAATTTTGGAAACATTGAAAATCACAAAAGAAAAAGGAAAAATAATTTGGAGAAGAAAATCTTTTTGGGTTTTCAAGGTTTATCAATTTTTTTGGATTTTTGACAAAAAATATTCACAAGATATATACGAAACTTCACGCGGAAGGTTCTTCAAAACACGAATCGAGAAACAAATTCACGAATTCACTTCAACCCTCCCCGGCAGCGGCGCCAAAAATTGATTGAGGTCAATTTATATATCCCAAAAAGAGTTAACACACGAAAGGTGAATTAATGTGAAAACCCCAGGTTCGTTGTCCCGACGAGGGTGTGAATGGAACTTCGTGTTTTCGGAACGTGAAACGTGTCGTGAATGTGATAAAAAGTGAGAGATTTTGATTTTTTAAACTACGAAAGATCGAATATCAAATAAAAACGACTAATAAAGCTACGAGTACAAATAATCTAAGCGTACGAAATCTAAAACGAAAATTTAAATTAAAAACGTACGTCACGAATTTTAAAAAACGTAAATAAAAGTGATTTTCTAAATTTTAAAAGCTAAAAATATAAAAATAATTTTTCTAAACTCTAAATATAAAAAGAAAATTTTGGAAAAAAGAAAAATATTTTTTTGACTTTTTAATAATTTTTTATAAAATTAAAAACTATTTAAACTAAAATAATTGATTAAAAATACTAAATGGAAAAAGAAAATTCTGAAAATTTTTATCTAAGTAAAGACTAAAGTTGATAAAAAGCTAAAAAATGAAAAGACAAAAGTTTAGTTAGCTTAAAACAAAAGCAAAAAAAAAACAAGAAAAGAAAAAAAGAAGAAGAGTTTAACAGATAAAAGGGCTTTAGCATATTGGTTTGGGTTGAGTGTTGAGTTGCTGCTGCCCTGGGTTCGAGTCCCAGGTTGAGCAGTTTTTACAATCTATTTTTTTCTTTTCTTTTCTTGATCTTCTTTTTGAACAACCCAAATCAATAACACACTTTCAAGAACTAATGACCCTTTTTATCAAAGCAAAACACACAAACATTAAAAACTGCTAATAGTAAACTCAAACACAAACAATAAACATAAACCATATGAATAATAAACTCAAACACAAACATTAAACAAAACACGTTCAATCTTAATAAGCAGTTACTAAAAAAAAATACGACTAGTGCTACCCTATTGACCCGTTTGACTTTAAAAGTCAAAACAGCCTTGCTATAACAAACACAATAACCTAACAACCAAACAATAACCACAATAACCAAACAATAAACAACTCAAACAAAAACATTCAGTAACTTAGAAAACATTAACCAACTCAAACAACTAAGCAGAAAAAAACAAGATAAGCTAAAAACACATTAAACTATACGCAGTAACAAGAACTAATACGCAGATCATAAGCAGTAAATAACTAAATAATAAACTTTAAACTAAGCAGAACGATTGACTAAATTGACTTTCATTAACTAAACTAAATTAAATTACATCCGATTAAAACTGAAAATAAATTACAACTAAAAAAAATAAAAACATACCGAAAAAAAAGCTAAACTAAACCTAAAAAAAAACAAGGGTGCGGCTGCTACTTCTATTTATATAGAAAAAATAAGAAAAACCCTAGCCGAGTGTGCTAGTTGTGTGTGTGTGTTCCCTTGTGCTCTTGTGTGCTTCTTCCTTGACCCTTGGATGAAACTTGGTCCTCACAACTTCTAATCTTGATCGTTGATTTATCTTGTGTGCCTCGGATCGATGAGGTGGAGGGGAGGGGGGACCATGGACAAAGTCATGTGGGTTTGGCTTGTAGTGGTGAGGTGGGATTAGCGGCGGATTAGGGTGGTTAGGGGCGGTATTTTAGGGAGAAGAAGAAGGGGTGGTGTTTTAGCTTTTAGGGATTTTGACTTCTTTTGGGGATTTGACCACACTTATGTTTACCGGCTTTAGTATTTAACTAAAAATGTGGGTCGGTGGTTTAGTTTAAATGTTAAGTGGGTCGGGTTTGTTGGAGGGTGTGGGCTGTTGGTTTTGAGTTGGGCCGGCGATGGGTTTAATAGGATTGGGCTTTTAGTTTTAGTGGATTGTGGTTAAAGGGATGAATTGGGTAAGTGGTAAATATTGGGTCGAGCTAATGGTTAGATCCGGTGTTGAGAGTTTTAGTTTAGGATAAAAGGATTTAATAAAGGACCAAGAGTAAATCATGCAATCTTCAAGGACCAAATCTGCCAACGTAGCAAAGTTCTTCTAGGGGCCAATTATGCCAAGTAAAAATAATCCAAGGGTCATTCTTCAAAAATATTATCTTTGACTAAATTTTCCCCGGCTTCGGCTCTATAAATCTCTTTTCCACGTCTCGTGCTCATTTTCTCGGATTTTGCTTGATTTTGTCCCTTTTTCATGATATCCGTACCTGCATCGAAACAAACACAAAAACACAATATCTTTGGCATTTATGGTCAGTTTTTGGTCTATTTGGGTCCGGTTTTGGTCAAATAAAAGTATGTGTTTAAGCACATACCATTGATTGTTTGAACACGCAACGGGCCACACAAATCCATATGGAGAATTTGAAGAACATGATCAGTATTGTGTTCGGTTTTAGAAGGAAAATGAGCACGGGTACTTTTCCCTTGTTCACATGCTGGACATAGGTGATCTTTTGCATACCGAAACCTTGGAAGACCATCGACTAGTTTATGACGAGCAAGTTCAGTCATGGTCTTGAAGTTCAAGTGAGACAGTCGTTTGTGCCATAACCAGGACTTTGTTGAATGTGCTTTGGAGAGTAAACATATGGGAGAAGAAGCGGTCATGTCAGACATAGAAATGGTGTAGAGACTAGTTCTGCGTTTGCCCGTCATGAGATCGTTTCCTTGTAAATCACGAACGAAACAAGTTTTCTCCCTAAATGCAACTTTCAAATCACCATCACAAAATTGTCCTACTGAGAAAAGGTTGTGTCCAAGGCCTTCGACGTAATATACATGGTTAATCTCGATATTTCCATTGACATAGTCTACATAGCCCATGATAATAGCAAAATGATCATTCCCGAATCTGACAGTACCTATGAACTTTGTGACAAAGTTTATTAAAAGTTTGAGGTTGCCTGTCATATATCCGGAACAGCCGCTATCAACAATCCAAAGAACAATTTGAATCACCTGCATCACATGAAGACAACGCAGATGGAGAGATGGTAACGATGGAACCCGTTGGGTTAGTACCGCAGTTATTAAGCACTTTAGGTAACCATGCAAAACTAGGTTTTCGTTGCAGCCAACGTTGCCATGTCCAACTAATTTTAGCTTTCTTCTTAGTGAATGCACTAGGTGATTGGATTGTTTTAGTAGCAACTATGGTTTTGTCTACGGCATTCTTAGAAACTACACTTGGCGGTTTTCCTAATATTGACTTAGTAACAGTAGTGGGCCTAGAGGAAATGCCATATGTATGTTTCTGATTACGAGACAAAATAAACTTTGCAACACATTTTTTATGATCACCCGATAACATGCTTGTTCGACAAAGCACACATGAAGCATCAACATTCAAAACATTCAAAACATTCAAGGCATTCAAAGTATTAGCATTTGTTACATCACGATTAGAAGTACAAGTTGTTAAGTTTGATTCTACATCAGACACAACATGCTATTTATTCAAACTCCTAAGGTGGTCTTCTACTTCTTGATCTTTTAGTGTGTCGCTCTTACGTTGCCAGATACTAGTCTTCTTTTTGTTTCTTTTAGGCTTGGATCTGCTAACGCTATGAGGGGTAACTATTCCTGTAGAAGTCGAAGCATTCAAATTAGTAGTCTGTGGGGATGCCTCCCTAGGTGTTTTATCGACTTTATACATTCCTGGTGCAATCACATTTGTGTGAACAAACTTCCCTTTTTCAAGTAATTTAATTTTCTCCTTGAGTTCAATGATGATGTGATTCTTTTGTTGAATTTTTGAATCCAATTCTCGATTTAAGCGAACAGTGTTATTCTGATTTTGACAAACTTCATCAATTTCCTTTTCATATTTGAAATTTTGACCTTTTAAAACAGCAATTTCTTTTTCAAGATTCTTAACTTTTGAAGCGTAACTGTTTTGAAGGGAAATTGTTTCTTGTTGATTTTGCAACTTTAATTCAAAATCCAGACTTTGAGTTTGACACCATTGCAACTTTTGATTGAGTTGAAAAATCTCTTTTGAAAGTTTGTTTTGCACATCATCATTGACTTTGCTTATTCTCTCATTTTTTCTTTTTAAATTCTCAACTTCAAGTCTCAACATTTCAGTATCAGCAAAATGATCATCAACAAGCATAGCATTGCAAGACACATAAATGGAATTCATGAACACAGAGATAATATCAGAATAGAGAACATCTTCCAAGAGTCGATCTGCTTCTTTTTGTAAAACTTTGTTTCTACATTTTTGTTTTGAGATCGCATTTTTAGTTGCATTGAAAGTGTTCATCATGGATGTTACTTCTGATTGAAGTTCCTGTTCCCAATGTGTAGCACAAAGACGCAAGTGTTGAACATATGGCAAGAATTGTTTTTGAAAAATTTCTCACTTTTCTTTTTCATAGGGAGAAAGAAAAGTAGAAACTGTTATCTAAGAATTACGTTCAATTGCTTGTTCCAAAAATTTAATGTCTTTCATAAACGTATTAAAGTATCTAAGTACAAGACATTGTTTTGGTAATGGTGCAATTACACCCGAATTTGGTAAAGGACCATTTACTTGTGCCACTGGTTTAACATGACCAACCTCAGAAGAAGATTCATTAACTTGCATTAAAAACCATGATTGTTCTGTTTTATCTTGTTGAGGAACGAAGGTGTCGGTAATATGAGGTACTTTTGAGTAATCAAATGGTTTATTAAACTTGACATTGCTCATTTTAGATCGACTCTCTTCTTCCTGTTCCATTTCTTCCTCATAATTATGTACAACAACACGCATAATAGAGTCATCCAAAAGATGTTATGCACTATACAACTTCGGATTTTCCTTGAGTGCTTTATGTAGAAAACGTGGTTTGTCATCCCCAATAGCAAAGCCATATCCTTGGGGATTTTGCTTTATAGTAAATTTTTGAATTGTTGTTACCGACTCACCAGTTTTATAAACAACTTTTTGAAACTCTTTTAGTTTACATTCCAACTCTACGATTTCCTCAAGATAGGAATTAATCCGTTTCCTAGAAACTTGTTTATGTTCAGAAAAACTAGTTTGACAAGTTGACAACTCTGTTTTTGTTTTTGAAATTTCAGAATTTAGGTGTTCAACTTGTTGTTTGAAATCTAATCTTTCTTGTTCCATTTGAGAAATCAAGTTATTTTTGGAAACAGTTAATTCTCGTATCTGATGTTCTAACTCTTGTTCTTTAACATAAGATTGTTTGAATGCAACTTCAAAACTTTTTTACCGTTTTTCTTTTGTTTCATAATTAGTAAGTTGTATTTATAGCACTCAAGATCCTTAGTCAATAATGCAACTTTTGCTTTTAAGTTTCTATTGATCTCATTGCATTTATCAATCTGGGATTTTTGTGAGTCCAACTGGGTTTGGGTGGTCAATAGCAAGGTCATGAGTTCTGGATCTGGACCAAGCAAAAGATCATTTTGTTCAAAGTGATCATTGTTATCATCATCAATTGGATCATCAAATGTAACAACCGGGTTAATTTGATCTTCATCAAATGTAACAACCGTGTTCATTTGGTCATCTTCTTGAGGAGATAAGAATGTATCATCTTGAACAACTTGCTCCTCGTTTGATGCAGATGTAGATGGTGATACAATTTTATGTATTAGACATGGTGAATCAGGTACCTGAGACAGACCATCAGTATCATATACTGGGCCGGTTTCACTCATGTGCAATTCTTGCATGTTGGCCATCAACATCATGGCAGCATTAGCTTCCAAGTCTTCCATATCATCATCAGAGTATGCACTTGCCATGAAGTTGTTCTCTTTTTTAGTAAGAGTTCCCCCAGATTCATCCTTAAGAGCAAGAAGTAGTGCTTGCTTGTGGTACTCACTGCCTCTTGTTTTCGGTTTGGGGCATGCACTAGCCAAATGACCCTTCCCATTGCAATTGTAACATCTAACCATTGTATTTCCAATCCCTTGATTCCCGGTTTCAATAATCTCAGCCCTTCTCTGTAGAGCACCAGCATTGTTCCGACTACCACCTGCAGCATTAAACCTTTGCCCAGTTCCTGAGTTTCCCATGTAACCTCCCGATCCATTTCTTCCATAAGCTCTATTCTGAATCTCAACTCTTCCATCTTGGACAACAGCCTGATTTCGAGTGTTGGATGAAGTATGAAGACGGTTGTTGGATTTGTTGGAGAACTTGCTGATTGTCAGTTGGCATTGGAGTAAAGCATGGTATCCGTGTTGTCATAAGGAACAAGTTGATTGTGGTGTAGATTCATATGGAATGACTTGATTCGATGAGGTTTGTTGAGGATAAACACAATGATGTTGTGGTTGATCGGTTAAAATCAACGTGTAATTTATTTCCAAGGAAACACAAGAGAAGTATGTGTGACCCGATTCGTTATCCCCGATGAAGGATGAATGGAATTTGTGAGATCGGGTTTGTAAATCGTGTTTGAAATATAAAAACGGAGATATTTAGGATTTTGATTAAATACCCTACAACAATGGGAAGCATAAATAGGCTAAGGGAAACTTAAAAAGCACAAGATACAAGTCTACAAAACGTAACAAATAACGAAATTAAAAACGAGAAAACGCGAGACTTAAAACGTGAAATCTAAAAATATTAATTCTACGGGTGCCAAACTAATTTTCCTAAGTTTTAAATATTAAAATAAAATTTTAGAAAAAAGAATTATATTTTTTTTTTACTTTTTATTTATTTTTTATGAATTTAAAACTAAAAGAAACTATTTAAATGATTTAAAAATAGTAAATGACTTTGGAAAAATATGAAATTTTGCAGAAAAACCTTAAATGATATTATGAAGCTAGGAAATTTGAAATCAGAGCTTATCTAAACACTGATAAGCAGTATTGGGGAATAAGCAGTAGCAAATAAGCTCTAAAATAAGCTAAACAGCACCAAAATTAACCAACTGCTCAAAATCAGATCAACACACTAATTCAAGCTCAAAACTACCAAAAGTGACCAAAGAAGCATTCAGAATAAGCTAATAAGTACTTAGTGAAGTTGCTAATTAAGGGCAAAATCAATTGCTTAATCAGCCTACTATAAGCCACTCTACAAACTAGACTAAAGCTAATTAAGGGAAACTAAAAGCATATCCTGAAAGCTGATACTACAAACTACCTTTAAACCAAAAATTCCCAAAATCTATCAACAATTGCTACTTCAATTTAAGCCAAGAACAATTGCACATGGGAAACAAAAATCTAATGCAGGCTGAGCAGTCCTTATGGGGCTATGTTGCAGACTGAATTAAGCTAATATAACAAGCTATAAAGTGAAATCAAAGCCCAGAACCTAAAAGCCAGTACTACTAACTATAAGCAAACTAAATTTCAATCACTGAGATCAACTAAATAAGCAGTTATAGTCCAATTAAAAAGTTGAGATGTGCTCAAAATGTGCAGGTCTGCACATATAGATCTGATGCAGCAGTGGAGTGAAAATGAACTTAATTTTTTTGAAACTCGGTGAAATAGTGCCCAAGTTTGGAATCTCACTTAAGCAACTACAATGAACCTAAAGTTGCCATAAAATGGACCTCAAAAAGCATCAGCTTATGTGGGGCTTATTAGGGCAGTTTTGCTTCTAATATTAATCCTACAAACTCAAAACCTCAATACAACTCAAAAAAGCTTAACTCCTATCATAAAAACTTTAATTAAACTTAATTAAGCCCAATTAAAACTAAACAAATGGAAAATGAACAGTAAACTTTGACTATAGTTGACCAAATAAGAAAATTAGAATTTCATTAACTAATTGGGAATTACAATACTGGAAAGATAAAAATACAAGTACCTTAACTAATTTTTAAGCTAAAATAAACCTGCCTTTTATGGCTTACACTTAACCTATTTATACTAAAAACTAAGACTAGGGGTCTTCACTCTTTTGTGCTAGTTCTCTGAGATAAAACAGCATTGGAACACTTTTGTGCTTCTTGGGAGCAAATCCCACCCCTTGGATTAAAGTTGGAGTGATCTCAGCCTTTAAATCAGTTTTGGCGCCCATTTGAAGTGGTGGATTGCCAGCGTGGAGGAGGGGGAAGGTGAATTATCACATGGGTTTTGACTTTGGGGTGTAGTAGGTTGGCTGGGTAGGTGTTGGGAAGTGGAGGGGGAGACAAAGTTGTCCAAAGAAGGACTGTGATGGGATGGTGGGATTTTGGCGAGATTTTGGGGAAAAGGAAGAAATAGTTGACCAGGTCAACTGGTGGGTGTTTAACTAAACAAGCCGAGTTGGATTATTTTGTCATTTTGGGCTTTGGTTGGACATTTGGGCTGAGGGTTAAGGATTGGGTTAAGGTTATTTGGTTTAAGGATTAGGATAGGAATGTGTTTAAGTTAAGGGACCATTGTTGCCAAAGCTGAAAATCCAGGGACTTAGGCTGCCAAAATTGAATATTAATTCCAAGGACCATTTGTGTTGTTTTGGTATTTTTGGGAGTTGACTTTGACTTTTGTCTTCACTTGATCAAATGCACAATTGTTGTCGAGTCGATCCAAAAATGCCCGTTTTTGCTCCGTTTTCAATCCTTTGTACCTGAAACACTTAAAAACACAAACCAAGGATATCTGCAATATAAATCGGGTGTTTTTGGTCATTTTTGTGTCAAATATGGGTATAAAATGATGAGTATTTACACACTCATCAATCCCCCACACTAAACTATTGCTAGTCCCTAGCAATCCGATCATGTGAAGTAATGAAAGGATCAAAAGAATACCAAGTATACCCCGTTCTGACTTTTTATTTAATGCAAGAAATTTAAACTAGAACTAAAATAGACAAAATGCTTGATTTGCAAAAATGGTATCATGAAACGGGATTCACACAAAATGGGTGTCTCCAGGGAATTGTAATCGTCATCCTCTTTTTTATACTCCCAACTAAGCTTAAACTCAATGTGCAAATGCTTTTGTAAAATGCTAACACTACTTATACTAATGATCTATGTAAGCTGAAACTTAACTTTTCACTCCCACAATTTATTCAAGTTAGGTGAATGTGCTTTATTTTCAAAATTTTGATCATAAAAATCGACGTTTTTATAAGATTTTGACTAATACTAGCTGAAAGATAGATTTAAAATTTACAACAAGCAAGTTTCAAAACATTATTCAACACATCAAAACTTATTGCATTTTGCAATATCATTCCATTTTATTTTATTTTTTTCTTTTCATTTTTTCATCATCTTTTTTTTTTTTTTTTTTTTTTTTTTACTTGTGCAACATAAACTAACGGAGTTTCACGGGAACCAAGACCTTACACCTTCCGGAATAAAAGATCCAAGGGCTGTTACAACGGAGAGTTCCAAGACTCTAAACATTCCTGAAATGAGGATCCAGGGGTGTTAGACCAAGACCTCACACATTCCTGAATTAGAGGTCCAAGGGCCGGTGTAAGAGGGTAGCCAAGACCTAAACGCCTTCCGGAAATAAGGATCCAAGGGCCGATCTTGAACCGTAGCTTTTTTAGCACATACATTTATTATTTAACTTTTACATTACTATGACATATGCTTGTTCCGAAGTTTAAATAAATCTTTGAACTAGTATTTTTCAAAATCGTATGAAAAAATGATTTTGTGTGTTCAGATGTTTGAAAATAAGCACTTATTAAGTCAGATTAGTTATCTCCTGGGAGGAAAAGCCATAGATTACTTATATAAGCTCTAAAGAAAACCAACTATTCTACGCTTAGCATTTTCATTTTCACATATCGTAAAACCTTAGTCTAACCGTTAAGGAAGCAGCCAGATCAACACTCTGGCAGAGTCGGGATTCCCTTTGTTCTAACCTAATCAAGACTAAACATAACACAATTTTATTTAAAACTGAAAAAAAAATTAAAATTTGGGTCAAAACGGGGGTACTAGGGCACTAGAAGGTACATAAGTGACAAAATTCGTGAGAATTCCCCTCCCCCCCCCCCCCCACACTTAGAATTGAATATTGCCCTCAATATTCAAAGTACCGGCTATTATGCCGACACTTAGAACGTAAAAAGGTAATACTAATAGCCAAGTGTGGAACAGAAATCTCCATTTTTTACAAAAAAGGATTAAAAATATATTCCTAGATAAACGTTAGTAACAAGATCGGATATTGGGCGGCTGGATTGAAAACAGGCGCATCACTCATCACGATCTAAGGGAAATCTGTAAACAAGAGCAAACAACACACAAAAGCACAGCACAGCAGAGGAATTCCCCCACACTTAGTGTTAGAAAATAGGAAGAAGTCAGAAACATGGGCGTTTACCCATGCAATGCTAATGTTTTTGTTAACCGAGTCACTAGCTTGACTCGACCCCGAATTCATTTGGTCATGGGGAAGCAAGTGGAAGAAACAATCTCCATCGGACTTTCATTCAATGTGTTTGGATAAACATTTGAACATAAGAAAGTTCCACACCGACGAGATACCCACTGTATTTTAATAGTAGAAACTATAAGGGACGATACCGGGGTCAAAGATGGTGTCCTCATTCCCGTAGGAGAAAAGGGACAGAGAAATCACACCATATGTGATGAAGAGAAGCAAGATTTTTATGATTATCATGAAAAACTCTTCATCATCAAAAGCAATGTTGTCATCAACGGGAGGGAGGGTCGGGATGAAATTTTCAAGAAGTAGATTCTTATGATCAATAACACCTCCCCCCACACTAGAATCTTTCTCCAGATTGAAATAAAAATGATCAAATTCCGGCTGAGAGAGTTCACCGGAGAACTCTTCGAAGATAACCGGATCATTTTTATCAAAGAGAAATGAGTCGTACTCGGGAAGAGAGATAAAAGCATGAGAAGTGGTACTGCCACTACTCGTCTCTTCCAAAAGATCGATATCAAAAGAAAAGGCTTCATAAGCCGGGAGAGAAAAATCAGAATGAGAAGTGGGATTGCCACTACTCTCTTCAGCCGTATCAAAGATAAAACTTTCATATTCGGGAACAAAATCCTCGAGCTCGAGCTCCGGAGGATCTGACGGCTTATTTTTAAAAACAACATCCTTCAGGGTGAGAGAAAATAATGGTTCATCAAATATCATCTTTTCTAATAATGGAGCATCTCCCCCCGGATCACCATCGGGCTCAACAATTTCCGGCGAAATTGGAGCATCAAATAAGAACACCTCGAGCTCTTCCATAGAGATATCACTTCTCTCAATCGGAGGAGAAGGATGGGAAGAGTCGGAAATGATTGGTGCAGAAATAGGAGTGGAATTTTTAGTTCCATCCATAGAATCAACAATTTCAATACGACAAACCGATTCCGGAGGTGGGACAAGTGGTGTGCTCTTAGAGCTAGCAATTTTCACCACTTTCGTTGTGATCTCCGGTTCTTGTTCATCATAATCAAAGATACTCTTTACTTCCCCAGCACAGCTCTCAAACCATTTGCTTGAACCAGGGGTAATTTTCATTGCTTTGAGCTCAGCACGTTTGTTAGAAGTACTCTTAATCATGAATCTTGAAAGTATCGAATCACTTCTTTTGGAAGCAATTACGTGATCAGATTTTTGATTAACCGTAGCAACGTTGCATTTGGTTAGAGATTTAGAGTCCTGATTTATGTTAAACGTGACTTCTTCATTATCAACCCGAATGGTTAATTCTTCGGCGTATACATCAATAAGAGCACGACTCGTTCTTAAGAAAGCCCTCCCCAGAATGAGTGGAACTCTAGGATCGGCATCAAAGTCTACCACAACGAAATCAATGGGAAAGTGGAACTTTCCTACTTTCACAACGACATCCTCAGCTATTCCAAGTGGACGAGTTATAGTACGGTCCGCTAGCTCGAGTGTCATGCAAGTAGATGTAAGCTCCGGAAGAGATAATTTCTTCCATACTGAGAGTGGCATAAGGTTAATGCTTGCGCCAAGATCGGCCAAGGCTGAGCACTGAACCATCCCCGAGAAATCACATGGGATTAAAAACTTGCCGGGGTCTCCGAGCTTTTCGGGAAGCTTCTTGAGGATAACCGCCGAGCATTGCTCGTTAAGTGGGGTCTTTGCCATCTCAGACAACTTATCCTTGTTACCGAGTAAACTTTTGAGTGTAGATGCAAATTTGGGCATAAGGACGAGAGCATCTGCGAAGCTTATGTCAAAATGCAACTCATTGAAGATTTGGAAGAATTTCTCCATTTGTTGATTGGTTTTATCTTTAAGCTTCTGATCATTAAGCCTCGAAGGATATGGAATCGAGGGCTTAGGGTTAGTCTTCGAAACATCGGGTTCCGGAATTAGAGTTTGGACGACCGGAGGTTGGACGTGTGCGGTACTTTGTGAGCTTGAAGAGTGCACTTTGTCCGTTGTCTCCTCGGTCTCACTTTCCACTACCTTGGGAGGAAGAGAAGAAGAGGTAGTCGGAATTTTGGGTCCATTATATTGGACACCACTCCTTGTTGTGATCGCCTTCACATCGCCCCTCGGGTTAGCGATCGTGGTGCTAGGAAGAGTTCCTGAGCCCGAGGGTCGATCATTTAAAGACTTCTTTAACTCGGCTATTTGGTTAACCAACAACCGATTTGTTTCATCTTGGGATTTCATGAATTTTTTCAACAATTCATCCGAGGATGTTTGATTTTGGTTAAAACCTTGGTTTTGATTGAAATTTTGTCCTCGGTTTTGAACATTGCCCAGATTTTGGTTGAAATTTCCCTGATTTTGAACTCGGTTTTGAAAACCTTGGTGATTACCTTGATTTTGAAAACCTTGGTTTTGGAAACCTTGGTTCGTTCGATTTTGATTGAATTGGGCGTTTCGGTTTTGCCCATTTTGGTTTTGAGAGTTGAAACCGGGTGGTCCAAGAAAATTGTTGGAGCGATAGCTGAGAAGATTTCGGTCTCCTTGGGGTTGGTAAGTGTTACCTCCCTGATTATAGGATCCCGAAGCAGCATAAATGCTCTCTTGAGTGTTACCACCGGTGGCTGGACACTCGAAATATGGATGTGGACCACCACATGTTTCACAGTTTTGACTGACCACATTGACTTGATGATTATTGTTATTTTGAATCTGATTTTGATGTATTCTCAAGACAGCAGTGGACAAATCATCCATCTTTTTAGTGAGTGCGGCTATTTCGGGTGAAGAGTCCGTAGTGATAGATTTAGTTGACTCGGTCCTCTCGGCAGAGGAATCCCAATAATTGTGGTGGGCAGTCATATTTTCGATTAAATCTTGGCACTCTTCGGGTCGCCTTTTCATAAAGGTACCACCGGCCGCAGCATTGATCGTGTCACGATGTCTCAATGTTAAACCATTATAGAACGTGTCTATTATGGTAACAAGCAACATATTGTGATTAGGACACCGATCAATTGAAAGCTTGTAACGTTCCCATGCTTCGAATAAAGATTCGTCGGGAAGCTGGCGAAAGTTACTTATATCATTTCTCAATTTCGTCACCATCGATGGTGGGAAATATTTTGCCAAGAATTTTGAGGTCATTTCATCGAAATTATGAATTGAATTCTTGGGAAGACGATCAAACCATGCGGTGGCATGATGCGTCAAAGAATATGGGAAAAGATATAGACGAAGGGCGTCATCGGTGACCCCATTTTGTTTCATACTTTGGGTGACGGTAATGAATTTGTCAAGATGCTTGTTTGCATCTTCACCCGGTAAACCGTGAAATTGGCATGAAGTTTGGACTTGTTGGATCATATGATGTTTTAGTCCAAAATCTGCGGCATGGATGTTGACAAGAGCAATAGGTCCGCCCCGTCCTTGCATGGTGGGTTGGCACAACTCCTCCATTGTTCAGAGATCGGGAGCTGGCCCATCATTGTTTGTATTGTTATCCATCTCTTCGTCGTCTTGAAAATCAAGACGTCGACCTCGACGAATAATTCTTTCGGGATTGGAAACTGGTGAAATAAGATCGGGTGTAGAAGAACGGGTGTTCATACACCACAAAGAAACAAAATTTTAAAAAGAAAACAAAATTTGAACATGAAAATATTTTTGGATTTTTTTTATTTTTTTTAAGGAAAGATTACACACAATATTTTTGGGATCGATTCGTCAATCGAAATTCGTTTCTCTCAAAACTACTCGTAGAGTGGCGGAGAAGCAAAGGTCCACTCGAAAACTGATTAAAAACCCGCCTTAAACCACTTGTATAGGTTGTAATTTCAAGATAATCCGAAAACAATTAACTCGCGATTTGTTTTGTTGGATATTAGGAATGGTTTACAACACTTTCAATAAAGTGAGGATATATTATTTTTTTGTATTTTTTTGAAAACACTTTAGACAAAGTGTTTTATTTTTTTTTTTTATTTTTTAGAAAATATTCACAAAAATACTATAAACCTTTACAAAGATTGGTTTATAAAACACGAATCGACAAACGAGATTTTAAAATTCGCTACAACCTTCCCCGGCAGTGGCGCCAAAATTTGATTAGTTAAAATCAACGTGTAATTTATTTCCAAGGAAACACAAATGAAGTATGTGTGACCCGGTTCGTTATCCCCGATGAAGGATGAATGAAATTTGTGAGATCGGGTTTGTGAATCGTGTTTGAAATATAAAAACGGAGATATTTAGGATTTTGATTAAATACCCTACAACTATGGGAAGCATAAATAGGCTAAGGGAAACTTAAAAAGCATAAGATACAAGTCTACAAAACGTAACAAATAACGAAATTAAAAACGGGAAAACGCGAGACTTAAAACGTGAAATCTAAAAATATTAATTCTACGGGTGCCAAACTAATTTTCCTAAGTTCTAAATATTAAAATAAAATTTTAGAAAAAAGAATTATATTTTTTTGACTTTTTATTTATTTTTTATGAATTTAAAACTAAAAGAAACTATTTAAATGATTTAAAAAGAGTAAATGACTTTGGAAAAATATGAAATTTTGCAAAAAAACCTTAAATGATATTATGAAGCTAGGAAATTTGAAATCAGAGCTTATCTAAACACTGATAAGCAGTATTGGGGAATAAGCAGTAGCAAATAAGCTCTAAAATAAGCTAAACAGCACCAAAATTAACCAACTGCTCAAAATCAGATCAACACACTAATTCAAGCTCAAAACTAACAAAAGTGACCAGAGAAGCATTCAGAATAAGCTAATAAGTACTTAGTGCAGTTGCTAATTAAGGGCAAAATCAATTGCTTAATCAGCCTACTATAAGCCACTCTACAAACTAGACTAAAGCTAATTAAGGGAAACTAAAAGCATATCCTGAAAGCTGATACTACAAACTACCTTTAAACCAAAAATTCCCTAAATCTATCAACAATTGCTACTTCAATTTAAGCCAAGAACAGTTGCACATGGGAAACAAAAATCTGATGCAGGCTGAGCAGTCCTTATGGGGCTATGTTGCAGACTAAATTAAGCTAATATAACAAGCTATAAAGTGAAATCAAAGCTCAGAACCTAAAAGCCAGTACTACTAACTATAAGCAATCTAAATTTCAAACACTGAGATCAACTAAATAAGCAGTTATAGTCCAATTAAAAAGCTGAGATGAGCTCAAAATGTGCAGGTCTGCACATACAGATCTGATGCAGTAGTAGAGTGAAATTGAACTTAATTTTTTTTGAAACTCAGTGAAATAGTTCCCAAGTTTGGAATCTCACTTAAACAACTACAATGAACCTAAAGTTGCCACAAAATGGACCTCAAAAAGCATCAGCTTATGTGGGGCTTATTAGGGCAGTTTTGCTTCTAATATTAATCTTACAAACTCAAAAACTCAATACAACTAAAAACAGCTTAACTCCTATCAGAAACAATTTAATTAAACTCAATTAAACCCAATTAAAACTAAACAAATGTCAAATGAACAGTAAACTTTGACTATAGTTGACCAAATAAGAAAATTAGAATTTCATTAACTAATTGGGAATTACAATACTGGAAAGATAAAAATACAAGTACCTTAACTAATTTTTAAGCTAAAATAAACTTGCCTTTTATGGCTTACACTTGACCTATTTATACTAAAAACTAAGACTAGGGGTCTTCACTCTTTTGTGCTAGTTCTCTGAGATAAATCAGCATTGGAACACTTTTGTGCTTCTTGGGAGCAAATCCCACCCCTTGGATTAAAGTTGGAGTGATCTCAGCCTTTAAATCAGTTTTGGCGCCCATTTGAAGTGGTGGATTGCCAGCGTGGAGGAGGGGGAAGGTGAATTATCACATGGGTTTTGACTTTGGGGTGTAGTAGGTTGGCTGGGTAGGTGTTGGGAAGTGGAGGGGGAGACAAAGTTGTCCAAAGAAGGACTGTGATGGGATGGTGGGATTTTGGCGGGATTTTGGGGAAAAGGAAGAAATAGTTGACCAGGTCAACTGGTGGGTGTTTAACTAAACAAGCCGGGTTGGATTATTTTGTCATTTTGGGCTTTGGTTGGACATTTGGGCTGAGGGTTAAGGATTGGGTTAAGGTTATTTGGTTTAAGGATTAGGATAGGAATGTGTTTAAGTTAAGGGACCATTGTTGCCAAAGCTGAAAATCCAGGGACTTAGGCTGCCAAAATTGAATATTAATTCCAAGGACCATTTGTGTTGTTTTGGTATTTTTGGGAGTTGACTTTGACTTTTGTCTTCACTTGATCAAATGCACAATTGTTGTCGAGTCGATCCAAAAATGCCCGTTTTTGCTCCGTTTTCAATCCTTTGTACCTGAAACACATAAAAACACAAACCAAGGATATCTGCAATATAAATCGGGTGTTTTTTGTCATTTTTGTGTCAAATGTGGGTATAAAATGATGAGTATTTACACACTCATCATTGTGGTTGGACAAAAGCCTGGTTTGATTGTGGTGCAAAATGAGATTGAGCTATCAATGCTAATGAGTTTGGAGTTGTTGACGGTGAATAACTACCACGTAAAGCTCGATCTTTAGCAACCTCTGACTGATGATGTTTCAAATAATCATACAACAACCCATATGATGCATTGTTTAGATTTTTTGCTTGCCGAAAAAAGGTGACATATTTCTGCCAGTCTGGACCAAGACAACTGAGGAACTTTGTGTTTACTGCAATCCTGGGTAAAATAATGTTGTGTCTATCCAAGTCGTTTATGATATTGGTGAACCGATGGTAATAAGACTCTAGTGATTCTCCTGCTTCAATCATGAACATTGTGTATTCGAGATAGAGTTTTGATTCCATATCTTCTTGGTTCAATTCCGTGCCTTCCATGAAAAGATGAACGTGTTCTCACATGTCCTTAGCAGTCTTTTGTGCAGCAATACTTCTGAAGATTGGATTAGGAATTCCCTGAAGAATGTAAGACATTGCAAGTTCATTGGCTTCTCGATGAAGTACTTGTTCTGCTGTAAGCTAAGCATCAGGAATAGGGGTCACAGTTGCTTCTCTTGGAGGAATAGCATTTGGATCTCCAGCAACCGCTGTAGTTGGACTTGGAATGGTCCTTCAATGATAGCCTTTTTCATGTATTTGCCATGCGGTTTCTTGAGTTCGATGAACCGTAAGAATAAACTTGCCCATTGCACATAGTTACCCGGAGTGAGCATAGGGAGTGTGTCTAATGATCCAGCCTCGTGTCTTGATTGTTGACTACTTATGGCTTCATACATCTGATCAAACCAGTGTGGTTGTTTTGCTGGAAGTGGGTAGGACTGCATTGGTTGTTGTTGATATGGTTGTTGTTGAGGGAATTGTTGTTGTGGGAGAAATTGATGTTGTTGCATGAAGATTTGTTGTTGCGGATACTGTGGTTGTTGAGGATACACTTGTTGCTGACGATACTGTTGTTGATTGTAGAAGTAATTGTAGTTGGGTGGTTGAGACATTCTGAAGAAGTAACTTGTGGATTATGGATCTTTTATGATAATGAAGGTTGTTGTTGTAGTTTAGATCTCTTAGTAGAAGATTTGAAGAAAAATCCTTAGTTGAAGAATTAAGTCCTTACTCGAAGAAATTGTTCTTACTCGAAGAAATCAGTTGTAGTTCTTACTCGGAGAATTTGGTTCTACTCGAAGTTCCTTACTCGAAAAGTGGTTGCTCGAAGAATATAGATCTTACTCGAAGCTTCCTTGCTCGAAGAATCCTTACTCGAAGAATGAGATTTCACCAAGTATATAATCCCTTAGTAGAAGAATTATAAATGAAGAAGTTCTGATTTCCTAACTCGGAAAGTATAAACAGAACTTAAAAGTAATCTGCTAACTCGAAGGATGTTCTTACTCGAAGGATGCACTTCTAACTCGAAATGTTACTCGAAGAACTAATGCTTACTAGAAGACTAAGTTGAAGGAACTCTTCTAACTCGAAGAACTTCAACTCTTACTAGAAGAACTTAAGCTTACTCGAAGGACTAAGTTGAAGGATCTCTTCTAACTCGAAGACCTTCAACTCTTACTCGAAGAATACCTTCTAACTCGAAGGACAGTATGTGTAAATCTTCAAATTTTCTACTAAATCTAATCTAAAACAACCTAATCTACCCCTTGGCGATTGATACCACTTGTTAGGTCACAAATCTATCACACAAGCTACGTAGATCTAGAGAGAGAAAGTTAGAGAGAGAAAGAATGGAAGGAACATGTATAAGAATAATGAAATGTATTAGAACATGAACCAACACCCTCTCCCTTCAAGGGAGGGGGTATTTATAGTTATTACAAGATGTTGGGGCGTTGCCCTAAAAGTACTAATAAATAAAAGGCCACGGCCCATGGGCCTTCTACATAGGCCGAACCTTAATAACTAACATAAAGGCCTAAATAATAAGCAACCTATTACATAAATTATGACCGATACTTGATAATGTGAAATGTGTTCCCAACATTTAACTTGACCGAGCTCGAGCTTCATACAACTATCCGTTATTATTATTATTATTATTTTATTATCAATGTCAGTTATTAAATAAATCTGTTATCTTTAAATTTTCCGATTACTTTTGCACTCGCAACCGATCCTACAAGGAAACTTATTCGTTAGGTTGGGTTTATCAATAAACATGAGTTGCATATCGATTTTCTTATTTTGCAAATGGGTTGTCTCATTAGGTTTTAATACTCTTACTGACTAATCTACTTTTTTTTACAGCATAACCAAATCCAAAATGTTATGTCTTGAATAGCTTAACTTCAAGTTTCGTATAAGCATATGCATAATAATATTCGATAAAAGTACAGTTGTAAATTGATATGTGTTAAAATACACATATCTTTTACCCGATAAAACGGACCAAATAGACCAAAAACTAACCAAATGTGCCAAATATATTGTGTTTTTGTGTTTATGCATGTGCAGGTACGGATATTGAGAAACGGACAAAACCGATGACAAAATGGACAAAACCGAGCACGAGATTGGAAAGTCGTCAAAAGCCGAAGCCGGGGAAGGAATTTATAAATTTGGACCTCATTTATGCTCAAGTTGTCAAGATTGGCCCTTGGAAGTATTTTTTCAAAATGACAAGATTGGTCCCTGGATTTTCAGAATTGGCAAAGTTGGTCCTTAAACTTACACTTAAATTCCAATTCAATCCTAAACCTATAACTACTACTCTCTCCGTCCCATATTAAGTGTCCACAATAGAATCTTGGGATGTCCCAAATTAAGTGTCCATATTGTATTTCAACCAATGAGATGAGACTTTAGTGGGTAAAAATGATATTTGATTGGTGGAGAGTGTAGTTAGTGGAATCTTCTAAAACTTTGTGCACTTTTAAAGTGGACACTTAATATGGGACGGAGGGAGTAATACCTATTGGACTGAAAATAAAACCCACACCCGGATCCAACCCAAATAATCCCACCCTTTTTAGCTAAAAAAAAGACCAGTCAACACCTTATCTTCTTGCCCACTTGCCCGCCAAAAGCTAAAACACCATCATACCCTACACCCTCCTCCCACTCCACTCCAAGCTACTCCATGCCAAAACCAATTAATGCTCCACCCTCCTCACAAGCTATCCACTGCCAAGTTGGCAACCCAAGTTGCAATTTTGGCGCCAAAAACCCAATCAAGGGTTGTGATGATTCCAAGACCAATCCAAGGGCTCAGAATTGATCCAGAGAAGCACAAGAACAGAGAAGAAACCCTAGTTTCAGTAGTATAAATAGAACTTATTGTAAGCCTTTCCAGGGGGTTGTTAATTAGTAGATTTTAGTTTAGTTAAATATGTAGATTTTATTTTAAGTCGTATTTTTAGTTTAAATGGTTAATTAGTAGAAATTTAGTTTCCTGTATCAATCCAAGTTAATTTAAGCTCTTTTGTATTTCATTTGTTCAGTATTGTACTCATTTTTCAAGTTAATGAAATTTTAAGTTTTCAAAAGTCCACTGTTAATTCCAATTAAGCTAAGTGGTTATTGAAAAAGCTCATATTCTGTTTCTATAAGCTCATATAAGCTCATTAGGGCTTTTCATAAAATTAGGATAGTTTAAAACAGTTTAAATCTAAAAATTCCAAAAAAGTCAAAATAAGTAAAAAATAAGCAGTTTGGTCAAAATAAGCTGGAGCATGGTGAATTATGGATGGCCATGGGTTAAAGCTTCTGGGGAAGCAATAGGTTGATGTGGTGACTGATTATCAGCCCTTGTTTTGAGCAAAAGGAATTTGTAAGCAATTTCCAATTTTCATGATTCTACTGTTCAACTGCTTATTTGTGTGCTTAATTTGTTTTCTTTGCTTATTTGTTCGTATTAAAGTAAATGTAGGTTAGTTTGATAGTTATTCTAGCTTAAAACCCATTTCTTTATTTAAAAGCTTAAAAACAGTCATATTTAGCTTAAATATAGTTTTGCTTATTTAGTGCTTATATTAGATAAAAGTTGCTTATTTCATCTTAATTAAGTTAGTTAATCACTAAATGGTCAGAATCAAAAGTTAATTTGGTAATTCCTAGTGTTAAACTCATATCAGTGAAAATAAGGGGGTGTTTGGTTTTAGAAGTCAAACGGGTAAAAAATGGCTATCACTGTTCATTTGCACCCTTTCCAACTTTGATCTAGATTATCTCAGCCCTTGTAAGTTGTTTTTAGTAGGTTTTAGGCTGATTTGAGGCTTTTGGTAGGTTTGAGTAGGATAGTGCAAGATTAGAAGCTAAACTGCCCATATAAGCTTCCTATAAGCTTATGCTTATTTAAGCCTAATTTTTTCATATTTCATGTCCATTATAGTCTATTCCTAGTAGTGTTTAAATCCCTGATGCCCTTGTTTCAAGAATCACTCAAAACAACCCATTTTAGTATTAGCAGACTTAATTTTCCACTTTTTCATTTTTTGCAGCCCTTTTGTAGATTTTTAATTTGCTCATGTTAAGATGTTAGAAGCTGTAACTTTGTACAATTAGACTTGGCTAGCTTATCTAGCCATTACCATTTTTTCTAGATTTTTTAGATTTTATTTGAACTGCTTTTTCATGGCTTGAAATCAGCCTATTTTGCCCTGCTCTTTAGTGTATCAGCAGACATGTAGCTTATTTTATCATTTCAGAGTGCTTATTTACCCCATTTGTGGCTCATTTTAGTTTTCATGTTAGCTTACTGTTAGTACTAGCTTATTTCAGATTCCATTTAGCTTATCTTTAGCTTATTAATGGCTTAACAGCCCATTGCTTATCCCTTAGCTTGTTTCCCTTCTTTTGTCCACTGATCAGACCTGTGGGCTTATTTTTGTGCTTATTTCAACTTTCCAGCCATAGTTGTAGTTTTCATAAATGCTTATTTTTAAGTGCTTGTTTAGTTTGTTCAAAGAAAAATAAAAAAAAAATAAAATATAATAATTTAATCAAGTCTCTTATAAGCGGCCACCTTAATCTGCTTTTTCTGTGCTTATTTTAAGTTTTCAAAAATATTTTCTTTTATAAAAAGTGCTTATAATTAAGTACTTTATCAGTTTCAAAAAGCAAAAATCCAAAATCTCTTCGTTTTCACTATTCACGACACGTTTCCACGAATCGAGAACACAAATTCCATTCAAACCTTCGTTGGGGATAACGACCCGGGTTACACATACTTCACTTGTGTTTCCTTGGAAATAAATTACACATTGATTTTCGCGAATCATAAATGAAGGAAGCTATTTGTGAGATAAATGAACTCATCTTGTGAAAAGGTCTACTTAAGCTCCACTTGAGCTCTAGTTAAACGAGCTCAACCCGAGCTTGAATTTTAACTTAAAGCTTAATTAGTTTTCGAGCTCAAGATTAACTTAAAGCTTAATCAATTTAACTTTCCCGAGGTTGAGCTTCATACAACTACCCGTTATTATTATTATTATTTTATTATCAATGTCAATTATTAAATAAATCTGCTATCTAAATTTTTTCGATCACTTTTGCACCCGCAACCGACCCTACAAGGAAACGTATTCACCTGGTTGGGTTCATGAACAAACATGAGTTACATATCGATTTTCTCCTTTTATAAATGAGTTGTCTCGTTAGAATTTAATATACTTACCGATTAATCTATTTTTTTTTTACAGCATAACCAAATCCTAAATGTTATGTCTTGAATAGCTTAACTTCAAGTTTCGTATAAGCATAGGCATAATAATATTCAATACAAGTAAAGTTGTAAATGAAAGATGCTATTTGTGAGATAATTGAACTCAGCTTGTGAAAAGGTCGACTTAAGCTCCACTTAAGTTCTAGTTTATCCAAATAATGAAATAACACTTACATAAAATAAATCACAAGAGTAGTCATGCTTATTTTTCTCGAAATCCAATCGCTTAGATTCTAAAAGATACAAAGAAATATGTATAAACAAAACAAATAACTAAATGCTAGAAAACATAATTCAATCGGTGTCATCTCCTAAAGAAGCATCATCACTATCATCTCCTAAAGAAGCATCATCACTATCATCTGTATCAACATCATCAAGTGAATGTGTGTTGACTTCATCATCTTGGAAAGCCAAATTGACACCAGGAAGATCAATAAATGATTTAGGTTTGGTTTTAGACACAAACCACTGATGCGTGCGTGCGAGTGCTCTAATTTATGCCCACGGTATGTCGTTGTGGTTTTAGCAGTATTCAAGTTTTAAATTTATATTTAGCCGACTTATCAATAACACACACACTTTAACGAGCAGTGTACCCGGTCAGTATGTATATAATGGTAAGTAGAGTGTCGATCACTAAGAGTGGAACGTATTATCTAGTTATTCTAATCAGTATTTTAATATCTTAAGTTAGCTATACAACCTAATTTAACGCAAGGGGGTTCAGCCTGAGAGACTGGCACGGTTTGGTTGCAATTAAATAATAAACTAACTAATAGGCACGAATCAGCGAATAGCACACACATACACAGATAAATACTCGAGACAATAAGAAGACCTGTCCTGATAGTTAAGTAGCTTGTCACTTGTTTTATTGCTAGTTTTATATGAAGTGTATAGTTCGATGCAACGCACCGAGATTAAGTCCTTTCTCGTTGGTTCTAATCTTATCGGCGAGTAAACCCTTAATGATTACTTATGACTATCCCATTTATCTTTCTTCCTACTTTTCTACAGACGATAGAATGCATAGGCGATCTAATAAATAGGCGAGGAAGGGGCATGGCGACCCAAGCAATGCTCAGCTAGACACAGAGGTTATCAATGCACTAATAAAAGTCACCAAAGACATCAACATATAAACTTTAATTAATGGGAAAGCAATTTTAAGAGGAGTTGAAGTGAATGATAACATAACACAAGCCCATCAATCCTGATCAATTAAAGTGTACTAATACAATAAAACAAAACTACTTAATGAATTGAATACATGCAGGACCTTCTTACAGCTCTCGTATCTTCGTTCAAGGTGTGTCTTGTGCTGCTGTCACGACTGAATTCGGCCTAAGGCTTCTGTCCTTCGAATGTCGTACGTACCAAAAGTCTCTTTAACTCGTCTGGTCTTTGGGGTATTTATAGTTTCTGTCTGAGGTAAGATGCGGCGCATCTAATAAGTAGATGCGGCGCATTGACTTAACTTCGCGTGGGGTCCAAGATTAATATATTCAGGAATATTCGTACACCGCCAGAAGATGCGGCGTAACTCCATTTATAGATGCGGCGCATGTCCTCTTGTATCTTGGATCGTATCTTGTGAAATCTGGATAGTGATGCGCCGTATGTAATAAGCAAGATGCGGCGTATCTGGAGCAGAATAGTCTTGATCTTGTACATTTCAGTAGACTCTTAACTTCTTGCTTGTTTTGCTCCATAATTAGTCCAAAATCGCCAAGTTTCACCAAATGCTTGTTTTTACCTGAGAATTACAAAAGTAAACATTAACGTATCAATTCTCACAGATAATATAATAAAACAAGTCAAATAAATAGGATAAATAATAGTAATAAAATGTACTTATTTGAGTTCATCAAATATCCCCCCACTTGAACTTTACTTGTCCCCAAGTAAACCTTAGAATTAATCTTATGAAAATGTATCCTAAAAGATATTAGGATTTATTTTTATATTTAAGCATGTATTCTTTTTTGTCATAATCACACAACCAAACACTTAACGAATTAGAAGTAAAATAAAATAACTTGATAAAAGCAAATCTAATCGTTTAACTGTCCAGTCATGACGAATATTCTATCATAAGCTTGGCAAGTATACACATCTCCCCCACTAAAGCCAAGGAATAACAAGTCTAAAGCGGTAAAAAGGGTTTATAGGTTAAGGGTTAATCATTCTTTTTAATCTCTATCGATCTCAAATTCCTGTAAAGGCGACAAAATCACAAATACATGATCGAATCCACGAACACGATACTTGCAATTGCTCAAATCCTTAACTCGAATAGGCTAAAGATAGGTCCAAATTTTACCAATAATATTATATCAAAAAGGGCGATAAAATCATAAATACATAGCCGAATCCACGACTACGATACTTAAGATTGCTCAAATCCCTAATCTCAATAAATCAAAGGTTTGGATAAAGAATAATATAGGGTATGGATAATATTTGGGATATAAATTGGTGTAAAAATGAAAAATAAACAAAACAAATAAATTAAAATCCTAAGTGTGGTTAATCACTATCCCAACCATCCCATGAATAAGACTCATATCATAGAATAACTCACGCTTTAACACTTGAAACACACGCTTTAGGTAGACACGAATTATACTCAACAAGATCTTAATCAAAGAATAACCTTTAGTTGGTGTTCCCATAACTGCCAACTCCCATTCAATCCATAGATATAATATACAACAACTAGTGGTGATATCGACCACTTAATACAAAAATTTACATAAGTTGGTTAAAACAAACATCCAACTCTTCCTTTTTTCTTTTTCTTTTCTATTTTTTCGAATTTTTTTTTTTTTTTTTTTTTTTTTTTTTTTTAAGATAAACATAGATGTGTAAAATTTCACCACATCATTATAATGATAATTCTGGATAATTTTTCCATACTTTTCATGACTTCAGAAATAACGGTAATAGTGAAAGTAGTAAACACACGAAAAATAAACTCAAAGATATACAATATTTACTTTCACTCCAATTGCATTGTGCAATTTCCCGACCTAACCATAGATAATGAATTACGCACGCGAACACAGGTAATGTAAGGAAACACACTTTGCCTAAAGCAATTAACCAACCACGGATTTTAATCTACAGGGTAGGCTAAGGTGTAAGGGTGTAACGAAACATTTTAACGAATGTGTAAGAAACGAAAGGAATGGCTCTGAGGGTTTTTCTAGGGGTATCTTACTCTAAAAGTGAGAGTAACAAAAGGGTTTATACGGGGGTTAACTAACCAGTGTAGTTAGCTAATATCACATAACATATAAAGGCTATTTGGGTGTAATCCTAGAATTTTACCAATTTAGACAAGTCATTCCAATTATGTAAAATAATATTTATTATGGTGGTCTCGAATAGTATACAAGCCACGTTCTAAAGTTTACAAGTCACCGGCACACTCATAGATTTGTGAATTTTTGAAAAATCACAATTTTTGAAAATAACGTCATGTGTGCAGCTATGCAACTTAGATCTTAAACAAAAACATGCTAAATTTTTTTTTAAATTTTGATATATTAAGCACATTTTAAGCATATTTTGAAAAGTTTAGGACAAGTAAGTGTTAAGTGTTCTAATTCTCCAATCCCCCCACTTAAGTTAAACAACGTCCTCGTTGTTTATATCAAAGGTTAAAAACTGGAAAATAAAAGAATTAGAACAGAAAAACTCCCCTGAGATTTGCTCGGTATGATCCTCCATTAGTATAAGAGCAAAAATCATCTTTCTTGTGGATGAGAACGTTTAAGCTTCATAATAGATGTATCCACAGGAAGTGCAGGAATCTATAATACCACCAAGACTTTAAAACACACCTAAGTTAAGAAAGGTTCAAACTTGCATAATACATTAGTAGTTAGGAAAAATAAAACATAAAAATTAAAACGAAAATCATCAGGTCAGTCGATGCGCCGTATCTTATGGAAGAAGATACGCCGTATCGAGCCTGGAATAAATACGAAATAAAAACAAAATAAATGATAGGATGCGGCGCATCTGTTGTACCAGATGCGCGCATGTGTTCACCAACAGACTTTAACAGTCTGTTGTAAAACGGCTCGTTCCATTGTTTTCTCTCACTTCGTCTCGTATTATCATGCTGAACTTAATGCCAGTCTTTGTCAAGCATAATAAGAAATATAAATTGAAACATCAAATGCATAAACGATTATATCGATTAATACAATCCAAAAAGAATAATAATAATATGCATGGAACAATGTCAATAAACACGTAGAATCAAGAGATCAAGGGTCAGTGTGGTCGTGTGGGTGGGTCCCCGAAGTGCTGGCATCATCAGTCCTAGCCCGGACTCTGCGAGTGTATGCAAGTGTCACTCCTGCAACATGAGTACCATCCGGACGAGTGTGGGTAATATCCTGCTGCTCCAAAAGTCGGCTCACACTCGTAACCAGCCACTCTGAGTCCCTCCTCATACCATCTACAACGCCTCTCAAGGCTCTCAGCTCTCCCTCGACTGCCTCGACTCTCTGACTCACCGTGCGTACAGGTACTGGTGGGGGTACTGGTGCCTGTGGCTCCTCCTGATGGGCTGGAGCAGCAGCCGGAGCTCCCTGGGGACCTCCCTGCTCCGCCTCTGGCCCTGCAGCTCTAGCGGGCTCCAATGCTACCCAAACGTAATCTCCCATAGCCAACTGACAGATCCCAAGTCTAACCAAATAATCCCTGTCAATAACCGGGAGATGGGTCACCACAACCTCCAGCCCTGCTGGAATCTCCTCTCCAATCACTCCAAAATGGCGGGTCAGCCTAGATACAAAATGCCCGCCAGTCATATGGCTCCTCCTATCTCTCCCTGCAGCTGTATGGTGGAGGTAGTGTGCCAGAAAGTGGGGGATGTTCACAGATAAACCCCTCATCCATGCTCCTCAAGAGGAAGAGGTCCAGAGTGGTCACCTTCTCAGGTGACTGACCCCTCCCAGCTATGGTAAGTGCTATCAGACGGTGGCACAGCCTCCTCATGGGCTCCCTGATCAAAGTGTAAGAGGGGGTAGAAGTAACGATGTCACCCACCGAAGAAATCCTGTCCCAGTAATCACTGAATAATGCCCTGTCAGGGACCGCTCTCAAACTATCATCCCAATATCTGGTAAACCCCTCTGACTCAAGCTCCTCAACCGTGTGCAAACCCATAGCCAAAATGAACTGTCTCATAGACATCTGCCTCGGCACCCCACCCAGTCTAAACACAAGGGTGTCAGCAATATCCAACCCAGTATCCGTCTCTCTGTAGTAGACCGTACTGAAAAACTCCATCATGAGCTCCTTTACCAAGGGCTCGTCAATCCCGAACAATCTCTCCCAAGCAAAAGATCTGAATACCACCTCCTCATCATCACCAGCAACTACCATCTCCATCCTACGTCGTAAACTCTCAGCAGCATGCCCTCCCCCAATCAATCCCACATCAGCAAAATCCAAAACCTGGACCCTAAATATTCTCTTAAAGTAAATCGACTCTAGTCTCCACAAGTAATCCTCCAAAGTGCCAGGAGTCAGTCCCATATTCTCGAAACGTAGCCACTGATGTCTGTGTGCAGCCTCTGGTAATGCCATCTGAAATAAATTTTCAATGTTAGTAAACAGTCTGTAAATTAGGTAGATACGGCGCATCTGTTTTAATTAGTGCGGCGTATCTGCACAAAATATAAGAGATGCGGAGCAAGAAATGAGATACGGCGTATGGAGATGCGCCGTATCTATATTAAGTAATACGGCGTATCTAGAATTTTATTAATTTGGAAATAGGTCGTTACGCCGCTTCAATTAACCTAGATGCGCCGCATCTAAAAGCATATCAGTATAAAATAAAGGGGATCAGGTAGGCATTTCAAGAATTCGTATCCGTGACGTAAACTCCCACTTAATATCATAGTATCATTTACCCATTATAACAGTTCTAAAAACTCATTACACCACTACTAATCCATTTTCCCACTAAATATTCAAAATCGAATTCAAAACCCAAATTTTCGTTCAAATCAAACTAGGCCAGAAATTCGATGATTTACGCAAGTTAAATACGGGGGAGATCATCTAATACAAGTCCTAATCATATCTCTATATCATTTATGCCCTAATTGAATTAATCACATAAACCCTAATTTTCATATTAAACAAGATTAAATCGAAATAGAATAATTACCTTAATTGTATGATTAGGTGTAGGATAATAGATCGGATTAGAGGGTGGATTTTAGAAAAATGCTCGGAATTAGAGTATAATTTTACTGCGTGTATGTTCTTAACTGTGTGAGGTTTTTGTGGTAAAAATTTTAGATCCGGCGCATTCCCGTCGTATTTATAGGGCAAAACGATGCGCCGCATTGAAAAATTGGAATGCGCCGTATCTATTTAATCTCGTTGACTAGTCAATGAGTCCTAGTTGGTCAGAGATACGGCGCTTGGGATATTTAGATCCGCCGTATCGCTATATTAGTGAACGAAATTTAAATAAGGAACGTACCTTGGCCTCCGCAACACAATTCTTTACACATCAAATTGGGGTAAAACGGCATACCATATGATATAAATGAATTCAAAAATAAGAGCAATAGGCATAAACGTTTTATTAATAATTGTAATCTTATTGTTTAGTGGATAAGGATTTATTCCGAGGTTAGGAACAAATATCGTTTTTGAGCATACAAAATTAAGATTACAATTAGAATCAGATGTATTATATGGATAATAAAATTGAGATTATATTGTAGAGAACTTTCCCTTGGGCTGGTTGAATTATCGTAGAGGTTACCTGGGATTCTATTTCAAGAATTTAAGACGTTCAATGTTACCAGTACTGAGTTTTCCTCCACTCTCGTTGTCTTATGTTCGACCACTCCAGCTATCGTCTCTTGGTTTGGTTCAGAATGTAATCTTTCATGGTGATGCTTGAGTCATCATTTATCCTGAAAATAAACAACTTGCACACGAGAGTAGCGGACCGATCAAAGTAAATATCAAAAATCAACTATATTTATCAAATTATATTCGTCGTATTAACAAAGGTTAATGCGCCGTATTTTCGTTACGTTTCAAAATACAAGATTTTTGATTCAGAAGATACGCCGTATCGACAGAGATCGATGCGTCGTATCTGTTTAATAATTCGAAAACTGTTTTTAATTAAAATAATAGATACGCCGTATCTGCTAAAGCAGATGCGTCGTATGGCGTTAACGTTTAGAAAAAAAAATTTATCAAAAACAGATACGCCGTATCTTGGGGAAAAGATGCGTCGTATCGAATTAATTAAACGCGTTGTATTTTATAAGAATTAAACGCAATACGCCGTATCTATAAAAATAGATGCGCCGTATCGTTCGAATAAGCTCAGTACAACGATAGCAGAACACAGAAAATACGAAAAATAAAAACAAATAAAAACACAAACGAAAACAAACAAAAATTAAACACACAAAAACAAGAAAATATGCAAAATAATACAATGAATGCAATTTAACCTAATATATAACACAGTTAGCGGTTAGATTAAAAATTAAAAAGAAAAACATAATTAAAATACTAATCAAATTAACAGATAATAACAATTCACTCCCCGGCAACGGCGCCAAAAACTTGATGCGTGCGTGCGAGTGCTCTAATTTATGCCCACGGTATGTCGTTGTGGTTTTAGCAGTATTCAAGTTTTAAATTTATATTTAGCCGACTTATCAATAACACACACACTTTAACGAGCAGTGTACCCGGTCAGTATGTATATAATGGTAAGTAGAGTGTCGATCACTAAGAGTGGAACGTATTATCTAGTTATTCTAATCAGTATTTTAATATCTTAAGTTAGCTATACAACCTAATTTAACGCAAGGGGGTTCAGCCTGAGAGACTGGCACGGTTTGGTTGCAATTAAATAATAAACTAACTAATAGGCACGAATCAGCGAATAGCACACACGTACACAGATAAATACTCGAGACAATAAGAAGACCTGTCCTGATAGTTAAGTAGCTTGTCACTTGTTTTATTGCTAGTTTTATATGAAGTGTATAGTTCGATGCAACGCACCGAGATTAAGTCCTTTCTCGTTGGTTCTAATCTTATCGGCGAGTAAACCCTTAATGATTACTTATGACTATCCCATTTATCTTTCTTCCTACTTTTCTACAGACGATAGAATGCATAGGCGATCTAATAAATAGGCGAGGAAGGGGCATGGCGACCCAAGCAATGCTCAGCTAGACACAGAGGTTATCAATGCACTAATAAAAGTCACCAAAGACATCAACATATAAACTTTAATTAATGGGAAAGCAATTTTAAGGGGAGTTGAAGTAAATGATAACATAACACAAGCCCATCAATCCTGATCAATTAAAGTGTACTAATACAATAAAACAAAACTACTTAATGAATTGAATACATGCAGGACCTTCTTACAGCTCTCGTATCTTCGTTCAAGGTGTGTCTTGTGCTGCTGTCACGACTGAATTCGGCCTAGGGCTTCTGTCCTTCGAATATCGTACGTACCAAAAGTCTCTTTAATTCGTCTGGTCTTTGGGGTATTTATAGTTTCTGTCTGAGGTAAGATGCGGCGCATCTAATAAGTAGATGCGGCGCATTGACTTAACTTCGCGTGGGGTCCAAGATTAATATATTCAGGAATATTCGTACACCGCCAGAAGATGCGGCGTAACTCCATTTATAGATGCGGCGCATGTCCTCTTGTATCTTGGATCGTATCTTGTGAAATCTGGATAGTGATGCGCCGTATGTAATAAGCAAGATGCGGCGTATCTGGAGCAGAATAGTCTTGATCTTTTACATTTCAGTAGACTCTTAACTTCTTGCTTGTTTTGCTCCATAATTAGTCCAAAATCGCCAAGTTTCACCAAATGCTTGTTTTTACCTGAGAATTACAAAAGTAAACATTAACGTATCAATTCTCACAGATAATATAATAAAACAAGTCAAATAAATAGGATAAATGATAGTAATAAAATGTACTTATTTGAGTTCATCACCCACCAATCAACTTTATCCCGCCGTAAGCTTGGATATGACATATAATATACTTGTGATAACTGACTAGCCAAAATAAAAGGTTCATATTTTTTAAATCTTCTTTTATGGTTAACATCAACTAGATTGTACCCTTTATGAACCTTCATCCCAACATTTGGCGTTGGATCAAACCAATCACATTTAAACAATACAACTCTTTTAATCGGGGGAGCTGGGTACTCTAATTGCACAATCTCCACTAAAATGCCTTAATAATCAGTTGACTCATCATTATAATTAGAACCCTTTAGGCAAACTCCACTATTGTATGTTAATCTACCCGAACCATGTTCACTAGTGTGGAATTTATACCCATTAACAAAATATACCGGATAAGTGACCACACTTCTCAAAGGCCCTGAAGCAACATCTTTGATAATTTGACTATCAACATTACCTGAATCGCGTGCCTATAATTAATAGTGAAATTGAAGTTAATACGATTTACATATAATTATAAGTGGTATACATATGAGTTGAAAAGGTAAAACACTTACGTAGTCATTAAACCAATTTTCAAATTCACGCTCCAGCCTAGTGTCAACTTGCACATCAGTTAAATTTGGCTCAGTTGTCTTTATCTCTTCGACAAATATCCTTGAGTACAAATTTTAAATTAATAACAATGACTCGCTCAACATTACGTTAAAAAAAAGATGTATGTATGATACTTACTTGACATACTGTTCAATCTCAGCACAATTCAGTAACACATAAGTTCTCGTAGCATCATACTCTTGATCACCTAAACGTCTTTTTTTTATTGCCCAGATAATCGACCGGAACACTTGAATACAAATATACTTCCTTCATAAAGCTCCTCATGACCTCCATCATAATTTCGAGGCACTCTATTCATCTTTGTGTTCACATGAGGTTCAAAGTAATGTGAACAAAACATTGTTGTATCCTCAATTAAGTAGGCATTGGCAATTGAACTTTCAACCTTAGCTTTATTCGTCACTTTCTTTTTTAGTTTTCCCAAGAACCTACAATGTTGGAACATAGCTTTTGTTACAATTATTATCATAGATAAAAGGAAGCCATATATCCTAAAAGTATTCTAAATAATAAGAATAATAACAACGGATAAGTAGTTTCCTAAAAAAACTAAGATAATTTGACAAATAATAACCCAAGCAGTCGGCTAAGTTTCTAAGACTTCCTTATTTGTATTCAATGAGAAGAAAAATTAAGACAATTTGACAAACAAACCGGTGGTACATCACATCTTAAGTTCGATGGCCTTTTCAACTTCTTTTTGTTCATGTTGTCTTTTATTTTAGACTTTGTTTTTGCTGATAAAATATCAGAGAATGGTGTTATTTTGGATCGTTATTTAATTTGATTTGAATCTTATGTTTTTCGGTTTAATGGTTTGGTACTACTTTAGCCTTTTTGTTACACGCCTACTGGTACTTTAGCATCCTTAATTGTTTGATAATTCATGTTATACTGGTACTTTAGAATCCTTAATTGCTTACTCTCAGTGCGGGTGTTTGGTTCCTGACTTACTGCTGCAGCAAGGGACGTTTGGTTGCTGCAGCAGGGGCGTTTGGTACTGAGTTTTTAAGTGTGAATGGATATGGGTAGTTTATAATGCTAAATAAAGTGTTATAAGTTCTTGGCTTTGAATTTACATGTTCTAAGTTCATGGCGGAGTTTTAATGGTATGTTTTTCATGTTATAAGTTCATGGCTACTAATACTTGGTAACGTAAATGCCTACTGAGTTGGTTTTTTTTTTATGTTGATGTCATTTAACGTTTTATGTGAATGGCTAATGGTAATGAGTTTGTACTTTAGCAATTAGCATCCTTTATGGTTTGATTTAGCACCAACTTGGTTACTGGTAATGAGTTTGACTGGTACCGGTTTGATTTAGCACCAACTTGGCTACTTAGTACTGAGTTCGACTACTACTTTGATGATTTGGTATTTGCCTAATGATTACTCACTTATTCTTTTGTTGAATCATATATTTTATGTTTGCAAGTCAAGTCTACAAATTTGCCTACTGTATGTTTGTATCTATGTAAATGTATGTGTAATGTATGCAAATTAACTAAATTTGCTTGATTCCTTTTTATCTGAGCAACAGTGTCTCTGGCCAACCTAACAGTCTCCGTCCGTACAAAAAAAAAAAGACGGGTTTTGACTCGTTCTGGAACGATTCTGAGTATATGAAGCATTTGACTCGTTCTGAAATGAATATGAATATCTGAACCACCCATTCTGCCAATTTTTAAAAAAGAAATAACATACACAAGCAGTGAAGCAGAGATTGCGAAATGCTTTTAAGCTTTAAAACAAGAACATTACTGCTTATTTAAAAATGTTTTTCATAAAATTAACATCGTTGTTCCCTTTAATTGTCTCTTCAACAAAAAAAATGGGTGAATTAAGTAGACATGTAATGAAGGTTGTATCATTGTCACATTAAAAAGACTGCTTAATCTACGGTCGGCAGTGCACATAACAAAGCTTTGCAAGGTATTGTCGCTGCTGCAAAACTGCACATGCCAGCTACTGAGTACATATCCTAAGTTCCTTGATGGGTCCTATTTGAAAAAAAGAAGAAGAAAGTAATTAGATAAGGCTTACGACCAGCAAAGGAATACTTGTTTCCCATGGTATAAAATATTCCGCTAATCACAACTTAAAGGAACTTATCTCATCACCTTCTAGCCAGATCATTGAACTTATCTTAAGGCAACTATCAACACATTTGACCCGCTATCTAACCTTTCTAATTTGATCGACTTGAGATAAAATTGCCACCTTCACTTCTACACAATACTGTATCTATGGCCACTTGTTCTATATTAGTAGTATACCATATTTCATACAAGTATAATGCATGAATTAACAAAATGAATATGTTTATGTCATTTGCAATTGCACTTAAGTTGAACATTTTTTTATCATTTGGCTAGTCTGCCGCAAATGAGATGCTGCAAATTCGTGCCTTTTTAATGTTTTATCATTTTAACCTTTATGTTTAAACACCTTAAAAATGTATAATTCTTAAATGATCTAGACCCGAACATGAGCGGACCCGACCCAAGTTAACCCGAGCATGACCTCTAAATAGGGTCGGGTTCGGGGTATGTTTTTGTACACTTAACCCGATTTGACCTAGACCGATTGAACCCGAACCCGACCCAATTAACACCCCTGCCACAACTTGTTCATAGGCAAATAAGATGGGTAAAGTCATGGGGATATATTCACCCACAAAACACCCACATTAACTTACCCACCAATAAAAAGGATATTTGCATTTCGTGGGTAAATAACATTTACCCACTAAATTACCCACAAATATAGCCACAGTAATTCACGATGTGGGTAATTCATGGGGAATGTTTTAGCACAAATTATTTACCCACATATTGCACACCAAATATATTTATGTGGCTATTTGTGTGGGTAAATCCGTGGTAATTTTGAGGGAAAATAAAATCGACTTTGAAAGTCACTGATCGTGGGTAACGAGTGGGTATTAGGTGGGTCAATGCCCTCCAAAGGATGAGTGTGGGTAATTGTCGTGGGTATTCCATCAGATTCTTGTAGTGGTATCGAGTCACAATGAATGTTTTACAGGAAATTCCAGGTTTTAAGAGTAAGATTTTTTCCAGAAATTTTCCAGGTAACAAAACATAATAATCTGTCAGGTCTATCCTGACGGCATCAGGATTAACACCTGACGGCGTCAAGCACTGTAGTAGAACAGTTTTTCAGATTTTTGTTTTTCTGTCGAAACTTAATTTTTGAAAATTTCCATAATTTTTAAATTTCCAGAATTTTTAAATTTTCAGATTTCTGTAAACATTTATTTTGCAAGCATTATACCTTATTTGCTTTTTAGGATTTAATTTTATTATATATAGTGTTTACCGTCGATTTTATGCGAGGTTTCGTGTTTGTTTTCTAAATGATTTACAGGTTATATTGGACAAGAAGATCTAAGTGCATTATGGATGAGAAGCTACAAAGAACTTTATCTTCTTGGAGGAGGATTTAGCTGTATTTCATTCCGTCCATACCGAGCTAATCAGGGGAGTACTAGTTTCTTTCATCTATTTTATTTTTCCAGTTATCATATCTTTGGTACTTTTCAAGAACATTGGGGACAATGTTCAATTTAAGTGTAAGGAGGGTAAAAAGGGACACCTTAGAGACTAGTCACTCATTTGTTATTTGTTTTGTTTTTGAGTAATTGTGTAATAAACCGAAAGAAATACTTGTGAAGGTAATTTTAGCACAAAATTTAAAATTTTTTATGACATATACGAGTGAAACTTTAGTCTTAATAAGCGTCTCATAGATAGGAGTTATATAGCTAGCACAAACACCCTACCACTCAAAAATTTCCACTCCAAAAATGTGAGGTTTGCCTTTAGATATGTAGAAAAAAAACATTCACCTTTAATGCTTATGAGTGTACCGGTAGTATATATATTCTAGAACTTGCTTTCATGATGCATTCCGAGATCGCTAGTGAGACTACATTCGTATAGTTAGGATTGACTAAATGATAAGTGGCATTAGGATAACCCTTGTTTTAAACATGTTTATAATTACATTTGCTTTGGTCAAGTAATTCTCCAACACCCTTGCTATGTACTCATTTTTAGTACAAGATACCCCTAGTTAACCCCTCTGAGCCTATCCTTTTCGCGGTTCTCGTAATATTTCGGTGGATTACTAAATATTTATGAAGAACATTGTTTACAATCCACCCCCAAATGTTACACCCAAATCGCCTTAGCCTTCCTTGTATGCACTCATATTTGGTGCATTATTGTTACAACATATTTGTTAAATCATTTGTTTATTGTCTAGTTGATTACATGGTTGCTAAGTCAAGTCATATATTGTAAATACAGTTTTGGGACGGTTGGGAATCATGGGTTTAGTACTATTTGATATTGAGTAATGGGGAAGAAAGTCAAAATTATTACCCCATATATACGTTAATGTTTAAGTACTCCACGTGTTTTGATTTGCAATTCGGGTCATTAGTTAGTTTTTATTTATTTAAAAGTTCAAGTGTATGAATGAAACTATAAATCCCTAATGTGTGGGTGTATATTTTGTGGATGGTAGGGCAAGAATGTATGAAAAAAATCGAAAAAAAAAATGAAAAAAAAAGAAAAAAGAAAAAGAAAAAAATAACATACGGACTACTATCCCGCTTTTATCTTTTGTTTAAGTCAAGAAAGAGTAAAAAAAAAATACAAAAAAAGTTAAAAGTTAGTGAGTCGAGTCTTGGCTTAGCAACGCTACGTTTTACATGTAATTAACTTAAATAATTGACTTGCTACCAGTAAAAATCCCTATATCCACAAAACCGTGTTTCCCATACCCTTACACCAAATGTTACAACTCTTTAAAAGTCCTCTTTGATAGTTTATCTTAGGTGCTTACGCCAAAGCGGTGGACGTTTGATCCACTATCAAGCCTATGGTAATCTATGTGCTATGACAGGTAGAGAGTGTTTTATTTTCCTGTTTCCATTCATGTTGTACAACTCATACACCCGATAGATGAGAGAATCCAAACATTTTATGTGAGGTGCTAGTATATAATTTCCGTGCTTGTTATGATTATTGTGGAACGAATGTGTGTTGTAATTACTTTGAAACCAATGCTAAATACCCCCTAACTTGTAAATTGATTAGGATAAAAACACATTTTCTTGAGGACAAGCAAATCCCAAGTGTAGCGATATTTGATAAGGATTTAAAACATACCTTTTTTAGGGGGTCATTTAGTCCCTAAACTCGTATATATTTGATCAATTATTGCCCTAAATCATTTTTTTTTTTGCATTTTAGGTACTTGGGACGCGAAAACTAGAAATTGACGTATTTTTGGCTTTTTTGGACGAAGAAACGAAGAAAAACGACCAAGTCGCGAATTCGTCAGGAATGGGACCCTGACGGCGTCACAAGATACAATGTGACGCCGTCACTTGTATTTGAAGATGATGATTTGGTGTAAATTCTACATGTGACGGCTCAGACTTTTTGGATAGCTTAGAAGTTGACGGCATCACACTTCATGACGGCGTCACAAAGGCGACACATCAACAGACGAAACCCTAATGACGGCGGGCTGACGGTGTCACAACCCATAACGTGACGCCGTCACAAGTGTAATCCTGTATATATTTTCATATGTTTTCATTTATTCGTGTAACATCTTGGAGAGGTAAAACCCTAGACGATTTGCAGAGCTTTTGTAAGGCTTTTCCAGCCACCATACTCATGTTTTATTGAAGTTAAGTGATTCCTCTTTAATCATTTAATATGTCTATGTGTTGTTTGATCATATGTTTTTCTATTTTCACATTAACATGCTCGACTAGATCTATTAGTGTTTGCTTAGATTTGAATGAAACCTAGTTGTTAATTATTGATTGTCGTCTCTTGCTGAATTGGTTGCCTCATGTTAGGAGTAGGAAACCTAGCTTAATTCTTATATGTAATAGCTTGTCCATCTTACTAAACACAACACTAGAGTACACTAGTTGTTTTTCTCGTTGTATTTATTGCGTGAATTGTGGCTTGTAGATCCTAGGAGACTTAATAGACTTTAAGATTTCTTAGGGGATACTTATACGTTCATAGAGTTAGGGCATTTGACACCTCCCTACAACCAATATTAAGGAATACAACGCGCCAATTAAAACAAGGACGTGACAATTCGATTAATCAATAAGAGATAACTATGGAGTAAGGGTAATCTAAGTGAACACATTTACCTATGATTAGAGTTACCACCAATTTACTTTTCCGCATAATTAGTTTAATTTAGTTTTAATTAGTTAAATTAGTAGTTAAAACACCCACTTTTTAAACCCCGAGATTTTACTTGTTTTTATAAAAAACATAAAAATACAAAAAGAATCATCCCTCACTTTTAGACCTATTTCTTCATACACTTCGGCCTTCACAACACTATTCCCCTAGAGAACGATCAATCTCCCGTGTCTTGCCTATACTACATTACAACGGTTAGGTACACTGCATAAGAGAATTGTAAAACTTTTTGAGGTTTACAAAAATCCGCATCAGAATCAACCATAGTGATTATGTTTATGAAAGCATTGAGGTAGAAAAGATGATATCTCATGGGTTAAGTTAAGTTACATACCTCTGTGATGACTTCCTTATTTATAGGCATAATCTGACAGTGATGTGGAGGCAGTTACAAAGGTCATAGCAGTTACATAAAACATGGTAGTTACAGAGAACATGGCACTTACAGAGAGACCATGGCAGTTCTTATTTGACCAGCTATGGATCATACCCACGTTCTTTAACTACTAGAACGTGGGTAGAGAGGCTTTAACCTTTAGGCTTCGAACCTTGTCGGAGGATAGGCTTCAGACCTTGTCATAAATTAGACTTTGAACCTTGACAGATGTGAGGATTCGAACCGTAACAGAGGTGACGCTTCGAACTCGACAGAGGTTAGACTTTGTAAGTGTTTTGGGTGAAGGTTGGCAAATTTTCTTATGGCAGCCTTTGTCTAGTTTTACGCCAACACTTCAGTCCTTAGTGTAGAAATATAAGTAAGACGAAGGCGTAGGCATATTTCATTAGGAGGGTACATCATCACCCTTTATACAAACGGTAAGCTAAGTACCAGAGTGATGGTAAAACGTATTACAAGAGTGGAGGGTACCCTATGACAAGCAAATACTTATTTATTTAAGTTAAAAGTTAAAATTGTTAAATTTCCAAAAACAAAGGTGCGTGTATTGTTACATTGTATTCCCATTCCCATTCAAATTAGGTTACGATTGACCAAAAATAAAGGCCGTCAAATTCGACCTACTTCTATATACACTTCTCATCTCCCCCACTTTGAACATCCCCCATCGTTTCCTCATCAGATCCCTCTCTTAGGTACGCACATACCTTCATTCTCTTTTTTTCAACATGGGTTAATCTTTGTAGATCTATATATGATTGTATTTTTTTCATGGTGTTTGATGATATGGGTTGTTTGTAATATGATCAAGATTTGGTTTTTGGATGTGGGTTTTTTAGGAGATTGCATAAAGATTGAATTTTAGGTGAAAAAAACAAATCTTTGATAATGTTTGTGTAGGAATTAAGATTATATGCTGTTTTATTGTATACTTTGTTGTGGTAGGGTTTAATGGCATAGATAATAATATGTGTGTATGCAAATTGTGTAGTTTTTTTGTGTTACGGGGCGCGAACCTCTTAACTATGAGTACTTGTTACTGCATGTGTATTTTTTGTGTAAGAGAATAAAGTTGTGGGTTACACCTTAGAGAGCCGGTACGCTGTGTTATAGCAATGTTACAGATGCTATGGCGCCGCCATATGCATACTGTCGCCGCATTATAGCGTCTGCGCTAAACCAAAATCAGGGTTTTTTTATAATGTAAAGTAAATAACAATTTTGGGTCACAGGATTCTATAGCTTGGGCGTTATGAGGGAGGGCGTTTTTTTGTTGCGTGTTATAGGAATGTTATAGGGACTTGGTGGGGCTAAAACTTGGCTACCATACCCAACACTAGCCTAAGAACTCCAAGAATTGCAAAACAGTATGCCCCGGATACTGAAGGAGAGAAACATTAAAAATTGCATTTGTAGATAAAAACGAAAAGAACCGTTTAGTTTTTTTGGTGCATATTCTGTGTTCTGTACTCTAAAGTGTGTTGGAATTTTGTTTTGACAACAAAATTAAGAAGCTTTGGATAAAGCTTTCTCTTTTTTCTTTATCTAATGTAAAGATGAAACTAAGAGTACTTTCACTGTATAGTGAGAGGTCTAGAGTTTTGTATCATATTGGTGAGATCTTTACCTTGTTCAGTTTGTGTGGTGGTGGGTTTGGACATCCTCATGAAATTAGTAGGCCAAAGGCGGACACCACGGCTAGACAAAAAAAGACACCCCTTGACTGCAAAAGTCGTAATAAAAGCTGAGGGTTTGTGGTTTCTTGTAAATATGCTCAGCTGTTAAACACCGTTGCTTGTTTGATTGACCCTTTTAAAATTTTAAATTGGGGAACAGAAGCACAAGTTATACTATTTATTGACCTAAGCTTGCAGTTTAAGTGCTGTATAGTTTTTGTTTTCCAATGGTTTTTAGTTTTTTACGAGTGCATGGTTTCACTGAAACCTAATACACAGTCCACACTGAAGCAATTGGGCAGGTTTAGAACTATAGAAACCTAGTAATTTGGTTTGGTGTGCTATGTATTGGGTTCCTCCGGTCGCGGCGTTGCCAACATAATTAGTATTCTCGGTGTTATTTGTTGAGTTAATATTGGCTCTATGTGAACAGATAGATAGAAAGCTTACATGGACGTTAAACAATCTGTTAAATGAATATAATGTAGTCTAGTATCGCCTTAGCGCGCTAAACAAACTGTTATAAATATGATATGGTGTTGTCGTTATTGCCTTGGTGGTTAGTTTTTTTGTATTTGAGAGACCAATGATCGAATTTCTTTATTATCATTCGTCTTACGTTTTTGGTTATGTGTGTCATATGAATATTTGTGTTTTTTGTTTGTGCAATGTGAAAAAAAAAAAAGAAAAGAATTTAAAGTTCCTTTCAAACTGCCTGAACGAAAATGATTTTGCTCGTTTACTCTGGTGTGGTTGAGTGACATGAGACTATAAATTTTGTTTCGTTTACTATTATGTTTCATATATATGTGCTTTTTATAGATTTTCCGGTTTTATGGTTTATATATACTCTTTAGATTTTTGGCTTTATAGCTGTAAATCTTTGCTTGTATAGGTTTAACTCTGCAAATTTTTATTGGTTTATTTCATATCATATTTACTTAAAATATTTGCTTTTATAGGTTTTAAATCACCTTCATCATGTTTGGCCGTGCTCCTAAGAAGAGTGATAACACAAAGTATTATGAAGTTCTAGGTGTTCCGCAAAATGCAACTCAAGATGAGCTGAAGAAGGCATACAGGAAGTCTGCCATAAAAAATCATCCTGATAAAGGTGGAGACCCTGAGAAGGTGAAACTTTTTATAAATTACATATAGATGTGTTAAAATGGGTCGGCTTGGGTCAACTGAAAACACCATTTGTCTAAAACTTTCTTAGTATAAACAATTAGTGTGTCAATTATCATCACAAAAAAAAGAAAGTAAAAGTAACTCCCAATACCGTCTTCCACGGGGTATGGGGGAGGTTGAGACGTAGACAGATTTACCCCTACCTAAGGTAGAGAGGCTGCCTCCGGTTCTACCAAAGGTAAAAAAGGACCTCCGGCCTTGCAAGGGGTGAGGATCGAACCCTTGACCTCTGTCTCCAGAGGCAAGGGTGTTAACCACTTGATCCTACCTTGCTCTTTGGAATTATACAAATATGTGATGATAATTGTGTCAATTATCATCACATATTTGTATAATTCCAATAATAATCTGTCACTTTGAATAATTTGATTTAAGAGGTTATCTCGACTAATAATACATTTTGGGTGATAGCTATTTTGTTTGATCCCCTGTTAGTTATTTTTCTCTATTTACTACCTCTTTGACCCCTTGGAGATAAAACATTACCACTCTGTTCCCGAGTTTTAAAATAGGAGAAAAGAAGAGAAGTGACAAAAATGGGCAGAAGAGAAGAGAAGAGAAATGAAATTTAATTTTTTAGTTCGTGTTCTCGAGTTAGAAAGAAAAGAAAAGAAGAAGAAGAAGAAAAATTATGATTTTACAAGTATACCCTTTATTTTATATAAAATTATGTTATAGGTTTAGGGCATTTAAGTCATTTATATTAATTAAAAGTTTCCTTATTTACTTTCTCTCCAAATCATCCCACTTTTGGGAAGAAGATTATGGAGAGAAAATTAACCAAATTTTCTCTCCATCTCTTTTCTCTTCTCTCCTGAAAAAACTCGGGAACATGAATTTATTTTGATTTCTTCCAACTTCTTTTCTCTTCTTTCAAAAATAAAACTCGGGAACGCAGTGTACACAAGTTGATTTAACTCAACTAGATTGAAATTGCTACCTCTGATCATCTGGCCATATTCTTGGCTGTCAAGATGTAACAAACTAGAATATTGTGATGGCATGTGAACTAAGTTATCAACTCGTGCTGTTTTCCAGTTCAAGGAATTATCTCAAGCGTATGAAGTTCTTAGCGATCCAGAAAAACGAGAGGTTTATGATCAGTATGGTGAAGATGCTTTGAAAGAGGGTATGGGAAGCGGCAGCTCTGGTGGGAACCCGTTTGATGTGTTTGAGCAATTTTTTGGTGGCAGTGGATTTGGAGGTTTTGGGGGTGAGAATTCTTATTGGGTTCTGGTTTATATATTTTTATTGTCCAAATTCTATACTGAATTAATACTAATTTTTTTATGCAAATGTTTGTATATTTAGGCCATGGACATGGACATGGTAGTGCAAGAAATAGGAAGATGCAAGGTGAAGACGTAAAACAAATCTTAAAGGTTTCTTTAGAGGAAGTGTACAATGGCACTACAAAGAAACTCTCTCTTTCACGGAATATCTTGTGCAAAAAGTGTAAAGGGTAAGAACGCTCTCTTTATGGTCTGTGAAAGTATGAATTGACATTAGAACTATTCGGAAGTAACAATTTCAACCCAATTATATGTGGTAAATTAATGAGCAAAAAGGGTGAAATGGTTCATACAAGCCAGAAGTTTTCAATGTTTACAAACCTCTTAACTATTTTATTTAATCAGAGTACATTTTATTATATAAATATATACTGTAACATTTATAGTAGTATTTACTACGTCAAATATTTTTAAAATATAGGGAAATGCAAATCGGAAATGTTGGCGGGTCTAATCTGTGCTAACATCCCTTTACTCAATCTGCTTGACCCTTCCGTTATACCCATAAATAATGATATCGTAGAAAGTAATCTCATATTTACATGTTCAATATATCAGGAAAGGTTCAAAGAGTGGTGCTTCATCAAGGTGTCCTGGATGCCAAGGTTCTGGGATGAGGGTCACAACCAGGCAAATCGGCCCAGGAATGATCCAACAGATGCAACATGCTTGTCCTGAATGTAGAGGCTCTGGTAGTTATCATATCCTTGCAGCTATCTTTTGTTCTCAAAATTGTATATTCTACTTTTATAACTCTTTAAATTACGTTTTATTAAACAGGTGAGTCAATTAATGAGAAAGATCGGTGCCAACCGTGCAAGGGAAAGAAGGTTACACAGGAGAAAAAAGTACTTGAAGTTCATGTTGAAAAGGGAATGCAGCATGGTCAAAAGATAACATTTGAAGGACAAGCTGATGAAGCTGTAAGTATGTTTGGATCATAAATTAATTGCTATAAAGATTGACTAAATAATGCTATAAAGATTGACTAATAATTCATAGAGTTAATTTCATAAATGGTCCTTGTGGTTTGCCGGGTTTAGTCCCTAAATTTTTTTTTAACGGATCCAGTCCCTATAACGGGTTTGGTCCCTGAAACTAACTGCAATTTTTTCCGTTAGCTAACGACCGTTTTCAACAAACATTTGCATCGTTAGTCCTTTATACTAACAACCATTTATACTTAACTCAATTTTTTTTATTTTTTTTTTTTTTTTTTTTTTTTTTTTTTTTTTTTTTTTTTCTAAAAAAAAAAAATGGTTTTCTTATAATTTTTTTTTCTAAATATCTTAAAAATTTATACACTATTTTTATACATAGTTTTCATACACATTTTTATACACATTTTTTATACACGTTTTTATATACATGTTTTTATACACACGTTTTTATACTCGTTTTTATACACGTTTATACACATTTATACACATTTTTATACACGTTTTTATACACATGTTTTTTATACATGTTTTTATACACGTTTTTATACACATATTTTTATACTCGTTTTAATACACATGTTTTTTATACACATGCTTTTATACACATGCTTTTATACACACGTTTTTATACGCACATTTATACGCACATTTATACGCACATTTTATACACACATTTATACACATTTTTATACACGTTTTTATACACACGTGTGTATAAACGTAAACGTGTATAAAAATGTGTGTATAAATGTGTGTATAAAATGTGCGTATAATTGTATAAATGTGCGTATAAAAACGTATGTATAAAAGTATGTGTATAAAAAACATGTGTATAAAAATGTGTATAAAAACGTGTGTATAAAAACTTGTATAAAAACGTGTATAAAAACATGTATATAAAAACGTGTGTATACAAAATGTGTGTATGAAAACGTGTATAAAAATATGTATAAAAACGTGTATAAATTTTAAAGATATTTAGAAAAAGAATATATAAGAAAGCCATTTTTTTTAGAAGAAGGAAAAAAAAAAAAACAAAAAAAACACGAAAAAAAAACATAATTTTGAGTTAAGTATAAACGGTCGTTAGTATAAAGGACTAACGGTGCAAATTTTTGTTGCAAACGGTCATTAGCTAACGGAACAAACTAACGACAGTTAGTCTCAGGGACCAAATCCGTTATGGGTTGCAACCACAGGGACGGGATCCGTTAGAAAAAAAGTTTAGAGACTAAACCCGACAGATCACAGGGACCATTTATGAAATTAACTCTAATTCATATATGGACTTTATTTTCTAGTTTAGACAAAGTGTTAATTGCTATAAAGATTGACTAAATAATGCTATAAAGATTGACTAATAATTCATAGAGTTAATTTCATAAATGGTCCCTGTGGTTTGTCGGGTTTAACGGGTTTAGTCCCTAAATTTTTTTTTAACGGATCCAGTCCCTATAACGGGTTTGGTCCCTGAAACTAACTGCAATTTTTTCCGTTAGCTAACGACCGTTTTCAACAAACATTTGCATCGTTAGCCCTTTATACTAACAACCATTTATACTTAACTCAAAATTTTTTTTTTTTTTTTTTTTTTTTTTTTTTTCTACAAAAAAAAAAAAAAAAAAAAAAAAAAAGGTTTTCTTATAATTTTTTTTCTAAATATCTTAAAAATTTATACACTATTTTTATACATAGTTTTCATACACACATTTTTATACACATTTTTTATACACGTTTTTATATACATGTTTTTATACACACGTTTTTATACTCGTTTTTATACACATTTATACACATTTATACACATTTTTATACACGTTTTTATACACATGTTTTTTATACATGTTTTTATACACGTTTTTATACACATATTTTTATACTCGTTTTAATACACATGTTTTTTATACACATGCTTTTATACACATGCTTTTATACGCACATTTATACGCACATTTTATACACACATTTATACACATTTTTATACACGTTTTTATACACACGTGTGTATAAACGTAAACGTGTATAAAAATGTGTGTATAAATGTGTGTATAAAATGTGCGTATAAATGTGCGTATAAAAACGTATGTATAAAAGTATGTGTATAAAAAACATGTGTATAAAAATGTGTATAAAAACGTGTGTATAAAAACGTGTATAAAAACGTGTGTATAAAAACGTGTATAAAAGCGTGTATAAAAACGTGTGTATAAAAACGTGTGTATAAAAAATGTGTGTATGAAAACGTTTATAAAAATATGTATAAAAACGTGTATAAATTTTAAAGATATTTAGAAAAAAAATATATAAGAAAGCCATTTTTTTTAGAAGGAAAAAAAAAAAAACAAAAAAAACACAAAAAAAAAACATAATTTTGAGTTAAGTATAAACGGTCGTTAGTATAAAGGACTAACGGTGCAAATTTTTGTTGCAAACGGTCATTAGCTAACGGAAAAAACTAACGACAGTTAGTCTCAGGGACCAAATCCGTTATGGGTCGCAACCACAGGGACGGGATCCGTTAGAAAAAAAGTTTAGAGACTAAACCCGACAGATCACAGGGACCATTTATGAAATTAACTCTAATTCATATATGGTGGACTTTATTTTCTAGTTTAGACAAAGTGTTGACTTTGACCAATGTCTGTGTTTTGCAGCCTGATACTATTACAGGAGACATTATTTTCATACTTCAGTTGAAAGAACACCCCAAGTTTAAGAGAAAACAAGATGATCTCTATGTGGAACACAATGTCAGCTTAACTGAAGCGCTTTGTGGGTTTCAGTTTGTTCTTACTCATCTAGATGGCAGGCAACTTCTTATCAAAACAAACCCTGGAGAAGTCATTAAACCTGGTACAGGAAAATTGAAAACCCTTTTTATTATGTCATTATTTACACTCTTTTAGCATCTGCTATGACGTTCGCGGTAAATAGTTTCTAATTCTAACATGGTACAAGTAAATCAACAAGCATAATTAGAATTCTATCATCCACTTTTTGGAAACACACCATCTTTTGAGGTCATATCTGCTGTGAGTTGTTAGAAACCTGTAATAAGTAAAGTGAAGACCTTTCTTTTATTTACGTACAAATGTGGGATGATAGGTTGATTTTATCTCAAGTAAGCCAAATTGGTCAAATTAGAAATTTTGGCTGAAACAGGCAAGTGGGTTAAAAATTGCTCGAATTCTATTTAATGGATCATTATTGCAATAGTTTTGTTTTTAATAACCATAATAATCCATTCATTACCCATCAAGTATTTTACATATGGGCACAAACGTAAAATTGTGTTGCCGTGCTCCGTTCAACCCATACTGAAAATGACCCGTTTGGCCGTTTCAACTTGAACCGGTAATGACCCGTTATCCAACTCGCCAGACACACATCATGCCACCTGCACTTAAGATCTTTCAGTTAGTAGAAGTGAAGAGGGTAGCACATAGTAGGAATCAAACATGAATGTGATGTTTTGTGAAAAAATTAATTCCTGATGATTTTGTACCCTTTTAACCTCAAATTTTAGATGCATTTAACTTCTTTTCCGACCCTTTTTTCAAACACAGATTCATACAAAGGAATCAACGACGAGGGAATGCCACAACATGGAAGACCGTTCATGAAGGGGAAGTTAGTGATTCATTTCAACGTTGCATTTCCTGAAACAAATGTGTTGACTCCTGAGAAATGCAAGATTCTCGAGACCATTTTACCCAGTGGAGCAAGCACAAGTTCATCTGAAATGGCAACTGATGATTGTGAAGAAACCATTTTACGTGATGTAAACATGGAAGAAGAATTAAGAAGGAAAGAGCGTCAGAGACAGCAGGAAGCTTATGATGATGATGAAGATGACGAAGAGCCTGGAGTGCAACGTGTCGGCTGTAACCAGCAGTAAAAGCCCTTTTATCAGTTTTACAAAGGGTAGAATTTGATTCTTATGATACTCTATAAGTCTTGCTTTATCATTCTGCTACTAGTCTTCCCAGTGTTATTCTTAAAATTTGATATTTGACTCGGCTTTTGGTTGTTGATTTTAAGGTTTTATGCTATATTTGACGCTTATAAAAATTAATTTTTGCTTGCCGTCATGTGACTATTATTTCTTATTTATCACGTGGTTGGCTATATTTCGACTATGATGAGTAAATTGCAAAAATCGTCTATGTGGTTTGGCAAAATTGCAGGTTAAGTTCCTAACTTTTTGAAAGTGTACTCGTTCTTGCGGAGAATTCAAAAGGGCACTGTCAGTCTCTGGTCAAAATTAAATGACTAAATTACCCTCGTAGGGACAAAAGTGAAAGGAAAGATGAAGAGTAGTAGTTTAGTAATTTAACTTTAGCTAGAAACCCAATGTGCACTTTTAAGTTGTTCACAGGGGCGATGAGTGCACTTTTGAAAAAAGTGGGATTGAACTAGCAATTTGGCCACAAGGACAATTTTTACAATTTACTCTGAGGTTTTGCGTCATTTTAACTTGTATGACTAGAGCCTGACTGAAAGATATGCTTAATGCGTGTTGGAATCTTAATTAAAATCTGACTGAAAGATATGCTTAATGCGTGTTGGAATCTTAATTAAAATCTTAATAAGTTGAGTTATTTTGGATCCACTTATTTTTCTATATTTTGAAGTCTTCATCTCAACCATTCAAAACATTTGATCCAGTAGATAAGATCAAACATTAAAAAGCATTAACTTCCACCCATTCAATCCTCATCTTTTTAATTAAACCCACTTTCACCCATCTTTTTAAAATTACATATTTCAAAAATCGTAAACATTTAATCTACAAAAATTACACTGTTGTGACGAGCATTTAATTATTTTTCAATAAAGGGGCACTTTCACATATACTTTCGACACTTTTTTTTTCTAGGTGCAGTATTTTACTTGATATATCACTTGTGGTATAACACTAATTATCACGTGGTTGCCTTTATTTTCAAACATGATTTAAAATTGACAGTGAGATGTTTGTGACTGGTAGCGACATATTTCGACTATGATAATGCGAGAGTAAATTGCAAAAATCATCTATGTGGTTTGGCAAAATTGCAAGTTAAGTTTCTATCTTTTCGAAAGTGTACTCGTTGTTCTTGCGGAGAATTCAAAAGGGACAAAAGTTAAATGACTAAATTACCCTCATAGGGACAAAAGTGAAAGGAAAGATCCTTTTCCAAAAAAAAAAAAATAATAAAAAAAGTGAATGAAAAGATGAAGAGTGTAGATTAGTAATTTAACTTTAGCAAAGAACCAAATGTGCACTTGTAAGTTGTTCACAGGGACGATGAGTGCGCTTTCGAAAAAAGTGGGATTGAACTAGCAATTTGGCCATATCACAAGGATGATTTTTGCAATTTACTCCGAGGTATTGTGTCATTTTAACTTGTATGACTAGAGCGCGACTGAAAGATATGCTTAATGCCTATTAGAATCTTAATTAAAATCTTGATGAGTTGAGTTATTTTGGATCCACTTATTTTTCTATATTATGAGGTATTCATCTCAACCATTCAAAACATTTGATCCAATAGATCAGATCAAACATTAAAAACATTAACTTCCACACCTTCAATCCTCATCTTTTTTAATTAAACCCACTTTCACCCATCTTTTTAAAATTACATATTTCAAAAATTGTAAATCGTTAACCTACAAAAATTACACTATTGTGACGAGAATTTAATTATATTTCAATAGAGGGAAACTTTCATATATACTTTCGACATTTTTTTTCTCAGTGCAGTATTTTACTTGATATATCACTTGTGGTATAACACTAATCTGTAAGTTCGAACACTCAACATGCTTTCGTAAAACAAGTATAAATATTTTTTTAGAACTCTAAATGACTCATCATTTTTGGCATTGCAAAAATACGCATCATTAGCTTTCCAATCATGTATCAAACATAGTTTTTGAAGCTCCAAATCAATGCAGTTTATTAATAGAAATTGGAGAAAATCGAATATTTTTTTAATAGTCAAATTCGTTTGATTTATCACATGTGATATAACATTAATTTGTAAGTTTGAACAGTTAACATGATGTTGTGAAAAGAGCATAAGTATTTGTATAAAACTTAAAATGATTGATCTTTTGACATTAAAAAATACGCATCATTAGCTTTTCAACCATATATCAAACATAATTCGTGAACATCCAAATCAATACAATGTATTCATAGAAGTTGGAGGAAATAGAAGATTATTTTTGAAAATCAAACTCGCTTGACGTATCACATGTGATATAACACTAATCTATAAGTTCGAATGCTCAATATGTTGTCGTAAAATGAGCATAAGTATTAGTACAGAACTCCAAAAGATTCACAATTTTATGTATTGAAAAGTATACATTCTAAATTTTCCAACCATATATCACACATAATATTTGAACCTGGAAATCAATATAGTTAATTCATAAAAGTTGTTGAAAATAGAAAAAAAAAAAAAAAAAAATGATATTCAAACTCGTTTGACATATCACTTGTGATATAACATTAATATGTAATTTCGAACACTAAATATGTTGTTGTAAAATGGACATAAGTATTTATATACAACTCCAAAAGATTCACTATTTTTTGCATCTATGTCAATATCTTCCGTCTTCGAATCTAAAAAAAATAGTGTTATATCACATGCGATTTACAAGCATGTTTGAATATATATAAAAAAGTTCATATATTTTTCCAACTTCTATGAATAAACTGTAATGATTTGAATGTTCGAAAATTATATATGATATATGGTTGGAATGTTAAGAATTTGATTTTTTAAATGAAAAAAACGATGAATTATTTGAAGTTCTACAAAAATACTTATGCTAACTTTAAACAACATGTTGAGTGTTCAAACTTACAGACTAGTGTTATATCAGATATATCAAGCAAAATAATGCACAAAAAAAAAAAAAAAAAAAAAAAAAAAAAAAAAAAAAAAAAGTTTGTCGATAGTATATGAACATGTCCCTCCATTAAAAGATGATTAAATGCTCGTCACTAATGGTGTACTTTATGTAGGTTAATGGTTTACGGTTCTTAAAATATGTATGAAAGACGGTGAAAATATGTATGAAAGACGTTTAAAGTTGTTAGAAACTTTTTATTTTTGTTAACCCAGTATATGATAAAAATGTCACCCAACATTTTATACAGTTTTTTTTTTTTTTTTTTTTTTTTTTTTATTTATTTTATCAAGACTATAATTGAAACTATTTAATGAATCAACCAACCTAATATATATATCATGTCTTGATTGTACAAGCCCCTCAACCAGAAACATGTGAGAATGGGATTGAGATCCTCTCATTTTAACATCTCTCATGTTGTGAGAGGGAGTAAATTAATAAGTTTCATATTTTACTCAATGATGGCCTCACAATTTGATTTGTTTTAATCTCATTGGTTCGACATTAAAAAAAAAATGAGACACAAACATAAGATAGATGCGCTTCAACTCTCAAGTTGTAGACCTACATGTATTTATTTCAACGAGAATGTTGTGTCGTCGAACGAATTTTAACTAAATTACTTTCACAGAGACAAAAGTGAAAGAGAAGACGAAGAGGGTAATTTAGTAATTTAACTTTAGTTAGGGACTAAATGTGCGCTTGTAAGTTCCTCACAATAAGGCTATAAACAAGCCAAACTTTTATCAAACAACTCGAGCTCGATCGAGCTTTTATCGAGCTCAAGCTCGAGCCAAGCCTAATAAACCAGCTCGAAACACATAATGAGCCGAGCTCGAGCTTTTCAAGCCTTCAAGGACATATATTTATATAAACAAGCTAAAGGCTAACGTGAATATTGGTATAATAAATAAATTTTTGTAGAAGGACTATTTACACCCTAATTTTTCCGAATGTTTTATATAAGTTCTTTGCTTTTAAGTTCATCACGCATTTTGAATTTATTGATGAGTTTGGCTGTCGAATTTAATGTTTATATATAAATTCAAGCTTTTCGAGCCAAGCTTGAACCTTACTCGAGCCGAAGCCTGGATGATTAAAGCTCGTCAAGCTATCAAGCCAAACTCAAGCCTACCTTATAATTTTCAAGCCGAGTTCAAGCCCTGTCAAGCTCGAGCTCAGCTTGACTCGATTGCAGCCGTACCTCACAAGGACGATAAGTGCACTTTCGAAAAGAATGAGACTGAACCATCAATTTGGCCAAACCACAAGGACAATTTTTGCAATTTACGCCGAGGTATTGTGTCATTTTAACTTGTATGACTAGAGTGTGACTGGAAGATATGCTTAATGCGTGTTAGAATCTTAATATTCCTTGAAACAAAATTAAAATAAAAAGTTAAGAATTCGTTTAAAATTGTTAGAAACTTTTTACTTTTGTTAAGCAAGTATATGATAAAAATGTCGCCCAACATTTTATACTCATTTTTTTTTATCAAGACCATATTGAAACTATTTCATGAATCAACCAAGTATACATATCATGTCTTGATTGTACAAGACCCCTCAACCAGAAACATGTTAGAATGATTTTTTTTGAACGGCGAATTTCTTAATAATTTGGATAAGACTTCGCACCCGCCTCACCGGCGAGCTCTCATCCACAACTGGCCAGACTATGTTGTCTTAACCGAGCCCATGCTGGCCATGGGGATTCAACGACGTCCCCCCGGAAACCGTACCGCCTCCACACAAGATTAACTTGCTGAAGTAACAGCTGGATGAAAACCGGGCTTCGGCTCGGTTTGAACCCTAAGCCACATCAGGATCGAACTTCATTGCCTGGTACCAACAGAGCATTGTGGCCTAACTGTGAAGACTTTCCGGTTCGGTCACCCAAACCGGTACTACTTTCACACTTACTCACTTAACTGAGTAAGTGCTAGCCACTAAACCACAAGCCTGTTGGTAACATGTTAGAATGATAGATGTGTTTTGTTGAAGTAATTTTCTGCAATCACTTCGGACAAATAAAGGAGGCCTTTCGGTTGAACTAGGTGAGTGTTCCTCCGAAAGGCTTGTGTACCGATCCCTTCAGCTCTCAAGGGTCCTTCGAATATCTGCATACAAAAGCACGCGTTAGGCTCGCCCCGGGTGTGATCCCAGGACCCACCTCCGGTGTGAGAATAAGTGTTGGATATTCCGAAAGGCTTTAAACAGTAATAGAGAGTAAATGTGAGTAATCAAGTTAGTTGAGAGTAGTAAATTTGTTGAAGTAATTTTCTGCAATCACTTCGGACAAATAAAGGAGGCCTTTCGGTTAAATTAGGTGAGTGTTCCTCCGAAAGGCTTGTGTACCGATCCCTTCAGCTCTCAAGGGTCCTTCGAATATCTGCATACAAAAGCACGCGTTAGGCTCGCCCCGGGTGTGATCCCAGGACCCACCTCCGGTGTGAGAATAAGTATTGGATATTCCGAAAGGCTTTAAACAGTAATAGAGAGTAAATGTAAGTAATCAAGTTAGTTGAGAGTAGTAAATGAGCTGGGTATTTATAGCACCCAACCTTGGTACCTGAAATGGTGGCGCCAGATTTTCTGGGAACATGTCGCCGACACAATCCCGTAAATCCTGGGATGGTGGCGGCGGTGTCTGCTGCTGCCATCTGTCAAAAAGGTGATGCCACTTGTCCTATTATTTACAGCTGTGTTGGCCGGACAAGCTAGGTGCCTTCCGGTATTTACCGGATGACTTCGTACCGTCCGGACGGCCGGGTGAGTCAGTCCGTCCGGACACATATGCCAACATGTCCCCCTCAGTATTATAGTATCGGTTTCACCGATATTGTGATACTCTGAAAATTTTTGAAGTCCCATTTTACAAATTCCGAGGGGCCTAGGTTGTCAAAAATCGTTATTGCTCCTTTCAGAGAATAACTGCCGCATCAGCCGGGTGAGTCTGTAACACCCTAGGCAAATCCCACATCGGCTGTGGCCTGGAGAGATGCTGGGTTCATAAGATAAGATTCGCCTTACAATGACACAACGCGTTTTGTGGTCTACTGCGGGTGGAGTTCTTAGGAACTGGCAGTTAAGCGTGCTCATGTGAGAGTAGTACTGGCTTGGGTGACCAACCGGGAAGTCTTCAAATGAGGCCACAAAAACAAAACCGTGAGCCTACGGGCAAAGCGGACAATATTGTGGTCTGAGTAGGCGGGATGTTACAAGTGGTATCAGAGCCACTCCTGAGCCGTTCGGGATGGTGGGGCAAACCTCATCGTGGACGATGAGTCCCTAAGGGGGGGGGGGGGTGATGTAACACCCTAGGCAAATCCCACATCGGCTGTGGCCTGGAGAGATGCTGGGTTCATAAGATAAGATTCGCCTTACAATGACACAACACGTTTTGTGGTCTACTGCGGGTGGAGTTCTTAGGAACTGGCAGTTAAGCGTGCTCATGTGAGAGTAGTACTGGCTTGGGTGACCAGCCGGGAAGTCTTCAAATGAGGCCACAAAAACAAAACCGTGAGCCTACGGGCAAAGCGGACAATATTGTAGTCTGAGTAGGCGGGATGTTACAGAGTCAAAGTGTTTTTTGGTTTTCATCCGGAGGGCTCCTTCCCCCCCCCCCCCCCCAGTGTCATAGTATTGGCTGTGCCGATAGTGTGATACTTTAAGCAAATTATGGAATCCCATTTTAACTTTTCTGGAGGGTCTGATCCGTTAGGCTTGTGCATGTTGGATGTCATGCTTAAACCGCCAAGAGTTATTTTGGCTTTATTTTTTGGAGTACCGTTTTTTTTTTTTTTTTTTTTTTTTTTTTTTTTTTTTTTTTTGCAAAAGACTAGTCAAAGGGTGTTAACACGTGTCCAGCGCGTGGGCGAGAACGCTGCCACGTCAGCACCTGATTGGGTGTGACGTTTCGTATCTTTCTTTTTACCTATAAATAGCGTCATTTGTGTCCTTTTTTACTACCGTAATTCTATACATTTCTCTGAGACGCTTTCCGGTATTATTTTCCGAACGATAATTGTGCATCAATCCAAGCGGCTTCCACACTAGTCCTTCGACTGTAAAGGTACGTTCCGAATCATCCATATCTTTTATTTCCTTTGCTGTCCGGCTATACCCCGCTTTTCCTCGGTTAAGATGTCGGTTTCTCCCGTTTCGATTTATGACGAGGATACCCAAGGGGCTGGGGGATTTCTTCCTAAGTTTGATATTAAAAAATATACCTCTCGGATGGACGAAGAGGCAGTGTATAGGGCAACAACGGATTTTGGGATACCGACAGACCTACATCCGCGGCTACCTCCGAAAGGTATGACTATGGATGAGCTTCCGAATGACGCTATTGGCTTATATTTGGAATATTTTATTGAGGGTGGCCTTAGCGTGCCTTTCTCTACTTTTCTGCTGGATGTTATCAGATATTATAAAGTTCACATTTCTCAATTGGTTCCGCTGGGTATGCATCGCGCGACCCTTTTCGAGGTGTATTGCCGAAGCTTACACATCGATCCTACTACTCCTTTGTTCCGGGCTTTCTACAAACTGAGTAAGCAAGGCCATTGGTTTTCTTTTGAAAAGAGGGGTGGTCGGGAGAAAAGGGTCTGCTTCCGAGAAATTCTTACCGGCTTGAAAGGTTGGAAGCGTGACTTCTTTCTGATAGACAGACGGGCTATTCCATTTGCCATGCCTTGGAGGCATCATGACTCGGATATATCGGATCCTTATCCGAAGGGGGAATTCAATGTTGCGGATGCCGACCGACTGGCCCAGAATGTAATCGATCTCATCCAGATTCCTCGGGGTTTTCTCTACGCCGTTGGGCTTACTTCACATTGGGACCATCCCGGCTACCGGGCAGCAATAAGGGATGCCGAGGGAAAGGGTATAGCCTTACAACCTTTGTTTCCGACCTTTTTTTTTTTTTTTTCTTTGGTTGATGTACTTGCGTGTTTATTTCTAACTGCCTGACGTTCTTATTTTCCGCAGCTATCACAATGTCTGAATATCTGAAGAAGCCAAAAATCCGAAAGGTTGCATCTGTGGCACGGGGGGATCAATATCGGGAGGGTCAATCCCATGAGACGCATGTGACCACTCCTGCCACCTCCAATGCTGACATTCCGGAGAAGACCGACGAGCTGAAGAAGGTCGAGGTGCCCGATGATAAAGTATTGGAAGCAAAAAGGAAGAAGCAGGAGCAAAACGCTGCTCGGCAAATGTCTCAGTCCCAGCAACAAGGGACCAGATTCCGCGTTCAGCGCGGTGAGGGAGGAGGTGGTGTGGTCCGGCTGGTCAAACGAAGCAGGCCGAACGAGGACGCTGATGTAGTGGATCTAGATTCCACGGAGCAGCCCATTCTTCGTCCTTCCCCCCTTCGGTCACTACATCCGGGGAAACAACCAGTCGGCCAAAGAGGTATTGGCGTGGGCTTCACGTCCGAGGCTGCTGGTGTTGGTAAGTCCTTCGGAAGCGTATATCTTTGTACTTTGCCTCTTTGCTTTTATTTTAATAATAACCGTATTGTTTATTCCTTTTTCAGGGGGTTCTTCCGGCGCTGACTCTGGCCACGGGAAGGAGAAAGTAACCGATGAGGATGACCCGGCGGCTTTGAATGTACCGGGGTGGTTGGTCAGGAAGGACGTCCGCTTGGATAGTTGGGAAGTCTGTCGAGATTTGATGCTGAATCTGCTTACTCCGAAGGAGGAGTCATATCTTGAGAGTTTGGGCGATGCCGAGGCTGCCCAAAGGGCTTGGAAGCTGTTGGGCATGGGGGCGACAGCTCAGTCGGACCTGCTACTTCGGTTCGAAAATCTCCTTCATGAACATCACGTGCTATATCGGGCCCATCAACAGTGTGGAAGCATCGAAAAGGAGGGGGAAGAGCTCAAACAGCTGAGAACCAAGCATTCTAATTGTATGGTGAAAGAGTCGGAGTTGATGGGTCGGGTTTCGGAGTTGGAGAAGCTGGTGGAAGACGAGAGGCAGGCCGCGGCGGAACAAATCAACGCCTTGGAAGCCGATTTGGATAAAGCCAAGGTTAAACTAAGCGCGGAAGAGAAGGATAACTTGGCCCTTCGTCAGGAAAAGAAAGATCTTGTTGCCAGAGTGGGTCGCACAGAGACGGACCGGTTTAGGGTTGTGAAGGATGTCATTCCGGAGGTTATCCGCCGACTTTTGAGCAGTCACGAATACAAGCAACATTTGGCGGGTCCCTTCAGCTTGTCTTCTCAATCCGTATTCCTAGAGGGTGTGGCCGTGGGTCGCAAGCCGGAAGAAGTGGCCAAGATTGTGGCCGAGGTGGATGATTTGGACGTGGAGGCTGGTGAGAAGTTCGACCCTTTGTACAATGGGTTATTCACTGCGGAGTATCCATACATCAAGAAGATCAGCAATTCTTACCTTCAGTCTCTTGATGAAATAATGAGGATTTTTCCTGACCCCACTCCGTCCACCTCTGCTGAAAATCTGGCTACTGGAGCTACTACCGGACCAAATTCCGAAGTTCCAGCGAGCGAAGCTGCCAATGTCCAGGCTTCCACAGCTGAGGAGGGTGGGTCGGCCCCTTAAGAAATGAGGTTGTTATGGAGATTTGGGTAATTCCGTTTTGACTACGGGTGAAAATTACTTCGAATTTCCTGTGAAGCTTTTTAAACTTATTTAGAAAAACATTTGGGAATGTGTAAGGCCTTCGTGCCGCCAGGCTAGGCCTAAAAACAACTTATGATTCGGGTGATTGTAATAATTTATAATTCGAACAATTTGTATGCTTGCTTGTATGTTTTTATGCCTATCCGTATGGTTGTTTTGTCGATTGTCGAATGTGTCATGCTCCGATGTATGTATTTTTTGTGTATCGTATTATCATCGCATCCGAAATAATTTACCCATCCCGCCGGCCGATCCTGTTTGGCCAGGTAATTTTGGTTTGGCGCTCTTCCGCGATTTACAACTATGTGATCTTTCGGTTCTGTTGCCCCGGGCCTTTGTTGGTTTCTCATTATTGGTCATGAGCTCGTTCCGGGCGGCATGTGCCGTTTGGTTCATATTATAACTTGGTGGCCTTTGCACTTTGGCTTGCGCGACAATACTTTCTTTGGATGTTCGGACAGGTTGGGTCTATCGGACCACATACATTCGTCGTAGCCAATGGTTGCTTGACCATTTTTTTTTTTTTTTTTTTTTAAATATATAAATATACATACAACTGCCATCGACCGGTAACGGCTCGCTTGGTCGGTTTCAGCCTTAGACCGGGAGTCTCCACCATAATTGTTGCTGTTTCCAGAGCGTCATCATGCATCCTTTATGTTTCGATCCCACACGCATACAAAAACACTTGTTTTTTTATTACCATTGCCACTTGCGCAGCTCCGGAGGTACAGGCTACCGTTTAGTCTACGTTTTGGTTATGAACGTACAACATGTTTTTTATTACCATCGCTACTTACATAGCTCCGGAGGTACAAGCTTACGTTTGAGTGGAGCTTTGATTGTGAACGTATAACACTTGTTTTTTATTACCTTCACTATTTGCATAGTTCCGGAGATACAAGCTTATACGTTTTTGGGCGACACACGCCGTTCGACCTTCTTGCCATAATTATATGGCAACCCCTTTTTGGGTATACCATATTTGAACATTGACCACACGATCTCCGGATGGCGCGAACCTCTCGGAGGGATCACTTTCGACTTATGTTCGGAATGTAATAATTGATTGTGCGGTCACCCCTTTTTGGGTACCGTTCGGTCTTTTTTCCACAATTATATGGTAACCCCTTTTTGGGTATACCATCTTTGAACATTGACCACACGATCTCCGGAGGGCGCGAACCTCTCGGAGGGATCACTTTCGGCTTATGTTTAGAATGTAATAAATGATTGCGCGGTCACCCCTTTTTGGGTACCGTTCGGTATGGCAACCCCTTTTTGGGTGTACCATATTTGAACATTGACCACACGATCTCTGGAGGTGGCCAGCCTCTCGGAGGGATCACTTTCGACTTATGTTCAGAATGTAACAAGTATTGTAAGAACGACATGTAGGAAAATTGCCTCCCCTTGATGGTGGGACAACTGCATTTATCATTTAAACGGTCAACATCAAGCCCTTTCGGGCATTACATAAGACAAAATAAATATTCATGAACACATTTTCTACAGTTGGTTGCGTGCTACATCCGTGGTGCTTCCCTTCCCCTCTTTGCCTGACTCGTGTGCTCTCGCCTGGTGAGCTTCCGTTTCCCCGGCGGGTCCAAGCTTTTCTTGCTTTATATTCCTGCTGGTTTTGTCCTCTCGGCACGCGAGATTACCTGCCTTTAGTTATGAAAGTATTTTTGTTTCTTCCGTTAGCTCATAGTAAAAACAAACATTGACGAGAATGGAGTAGCAGCATATTTTAATGGTATTTTGTTTTGACAAAGCTACCTGAACTGTCATTCTTACCTTGAACAATCCGTCGAGAGCCTTTCGGTTGTAGCATTGAACCGTCTTCCTTCCATCGCTCTCCTTCCGGATGACGGGTTCTTTCCTTTGTTTCTGCGGTGGGTTCCGTGATACATGCATAGTGCTGTAGGGCCTTGCCTTCTCGGCTAGTCCCTTTGTGACTTCAGTGTTCCGGGTTTCTTTCTTTACCTCCTTTTCTATCATCCGCTTCTCCCTTGATCCGTGGTGTTCTCGAATACTCGTTGACCGCGCGATCAGCGTTGCTATACCACCTGGGGTAGGGAACTTTATCATCGAGTGGATAGTCGAGGGGACCGCTCGTAACTTCTTCAGTCCGGCACATCCCAATATGACGTTGTAGGGAGAGGGAGACTTGATCACGGCGAATTCCATCCAAACTTTTCAGGATAGGTCCTGACTCCCGAAGCAAACTTCCAATCCTATCACTCCCAGCGGTTTAACTGGCTTCCCAGCGAACCCTATCAAAGTTGTATCAACCTCTTTCAACCGGGCTTTGATGGAGGGGTCCAAGCGTTTAAAATGATGTTCATACATCACTTCCATCGAAGCGCCAGGGTCCACATAAACCCCTTGGACCGTCACCCCCTCCACCTCGGCTTCAATCACTAAAGGCTCATCCGACATGTCCGCCGGACAGATAGATGGGAAACTGATTGGAATGTTCATCCACTCTTCTTCTGCGCCTACCCCCTTGTATACCCGGACGACCACCGAGCGTCGGATCATGTTAATGACCTTCCCCTTGTTCGCCTGGTTATTACCTCATTGAGGTGCTCCTCTTCTCTGCCTGAGATCTTTCAACAAGTGATCTAATTTCCCGTGTCTAATGCCATTCTTATCTGCTCTTTGAGCTGCCAGCAATCATCGGTGAAATGTCCCTTCTCGCCATGGTAGTCGCAATACCTGTCCACATACTCTTTTTGGGGTTTCCCTTTCATAGGAGGAGGTTGTGGCAACTTCAACTGATGTTCGGTGGTTAGTATTTCTCTTGGGGTCTTTGTCAGGGAGTTCAGATTTATCGGTCTAGTATCGTTTCGGCGGATGTCGCTATGACGGGGATCAATTCTACCAACGTTGTCATTTCTTGGAGGAGCATAAGGAGTGTAATAATCATTCCTACGAACCCTGAATTCATTTTTAGGGTTGTTCCGACGGCGATCTCCTCCGAAAGGGACCTTCGGTGCATGCTGATCATTTCTGTTGTTATACGGACTAGGACGATGTTCTCTGGGAACATCTATTCTTTCTTCTTTCGGTAGTTCTGTAGTCCGGAAGGCCTCCTCTGCACGAACGAAATCGTCGACCCTTTCCAACATCTCATCAACCGCTTTGGGAATCTTATCCGAAAATTTCTTTGCCAGTTCCGGGCAGTGGTGGCCATTCAGGAATGAAGAGATTTGCATGATTTCCGGGGCATCCGGAAAATAGTTGGCCTCACTCACCCATCTCTCCTTGAAGTCCGGGAGGCTCTCATTGGCTTTCCGGTGAATCTTGTTGATCTCCGTGAGGTCCTTGACACTCACCCTTAACATACTGAACCTGCTCAAGAACCTTCTTTGAAGTTCATCCCAGCTGTCTATGCTTCCTGTCGGCAATTTTTCGAACCATCCTCTGGCCTTCCCATCCAGAGTTTGTTGGAAAATCCGGCACCACATGGGCATGGGCCATTCCTCATGATTTCCTGCTCCGGTAAAACGATTGATATGATCGTCCGGATTGGTTGTTCCATAGTATAATTTAAGGTTTGTCGGAATTTTATGCTTGGGAGCTGAGAACTCGATGTATCCTTCTTGTGAATGGGCATTTTATCAACTCTGTTAGGAAATTAAGCTTAAGCAGTTAAGACTGTTGGAGGTAACAGTTGGGACTGTTGAAGGTTGAAGTTAAGACTGCTGAAGAGTGTTGAAGACATGAGCAGTTAAGACTGCTGAGAGAAGAAGTTAAGACGGTTTATGATTTATGTAAAATAGATAAATATGGAAAATATATTGTGTATATCGTAAAAGAATAGATTCATAGTTATCTTGTACAGGAATCCTTGGTCTATAAAAGGATTGCCTAGGTTAAGGTTTAGATACACAATACACGAATACAATACATTACGATACAGAGAGACATAGACATACGATAAAAAGTGAGTTTATACGTATTGTAGAGATTCAAGGTTGTAAACCCTAGTGATAGAAGATCACTCGTATTATTTTCTAATAATATTGAATCGTTGGAAGTTATTATTCTGTGTTCTTTGTTTCATTCTAATCATACAAAACACATAAAGTCTTCTAAGTGCTAGCTAGTAAATTCCGCGTGCTAGACTAAGTATAATTCTACGTATCACATCTAACACAAGGAGTGTGTGTAGATCCGGTCAAGTGGTATCAGAGACAGGTTGCTGATACATAGATTTAGAAGATCCGAGAAGAACAAAGATGGACATGGAAACAACACCATCCACAACCAACATTGCTGCTAAGCTTCCTATGCTTAAACCTAATGAGTTCGACATGTGGAGACTTCGTATTGAGCAGTTTTTCCAAGTGCAAGACTATGCACTGTGGGAGATCATTGAAGATGGAAACTCTTTTACCCCAGTAGAAACAACAACTGTTGTTGATGGTAAATCTGAGATTACAGTGCAGACAAAGCCAACCACTAATGAAGAGAAGGCAAGATACAAGAATGATGTTAAGGCTAGAAGTTTGCTTCTGATGACTATTCCCAATGATCAGTTGCTGAATTTTAGCAAGTTCAAGTGTGCTAAATCTCTTTTTGAAGCTATTGTTGCAAGATATGGTGGGAATGAAGCCACAAAGAAAACCCAGAAGACCCTTCTCAAGCATCAGTTTGAGAACTTTACTGCAACAAGCAATGGGTCGTTGGATCATATGTTCAATAGGCTTCAAAAACTGGTGAGTCAATTGGCTGTTTTAGGGATTGAGATGCCTCAGGAAGATCTCAACTCAAAGTTTCTGAGAAGTCTACCAGCTGAATGGGCTATGCATGTGGTAGTATGGAAGAACAAGCCTGATATAGATTCCATGAGCTTAATGGATCTATATAGCAACTTCAAAATTGTTGAACATGAGATTAAGAAGTCTGCAGGATCAAGCTCAAGCTCAAGCTCAGGGAATTTGGCCTTTGTATCAACTCCCAGTTCCTCAAATCCAGATGAAGAAGTGCAAGTTGCTGGAGCAGTTGGAACTGCTAGTGCAAATCTTGGTACTGCTAGCACCTCAAGCAGTACTAGTGGACTTTTGAATGATGATACTTATTGTGCTTTCCTGACTACTCAGCACAATGGAAGTATGTTGACTCATTCAGATCTTCAAGAGATTGATGAAGATGATATTGAAGAGATGGATATTAAGTGGCAGCTCTCTCTTCTCAGTTTGAGAGCTAGGAGATTCTTGAAGAAGACTGGCAAGAAGATTGTGATAAACAGTAATGATGTTGCAGGGTATGACAAGTACAAGATTGAGTGCTACAACTGCCACAAGAAAGGTCATTACTCAAGGGAGTGCAGATTGCCAAGTCAACAAGATGGAAAGAGTAGAGCATATGGAAACAAGTCAAGAGTTGTGGAGGTTACTGATTCAAGCTCGAAAGCCATGGTTGCTATTGATGGCTTAGGATTTGACTGGAGCTATATTGCAGAGGAGGAAGCAGAAGCATCTACAGAGGTTGCTCTCATGGCATTTTCTGATTCTGAGGTACAAGTTTCAAAATGTTCTAAATCTTGTGAAGCTTTAAAAGAACTAGAAACACTTAAAACAAGATATGAGAGTCAGTGGAAAGAATTAAAAGAAACTGCTTTTAGCTTAGCAAATCATAAGAGAGCTTTAGCTGTGTTAGAAGAAAAAATTGTTCATTATCAAAACAATGAGTCTAAGTTTTCTGATGATATGATTATTGTTAAGAGAGACTTAATGTTTAGAGAGAATGAAATCACTGTTTTAAAACATGAGCTAGAACAGGTTAAGAAAGCTAAGGAGAACATTCAGATGAGTGTAGATACACTTGAATACACATCAGAAGGTGTTAAAAAGATAATTGAGAGTCAGATCCAAAATAAAGCTAAGTCAGGCCTAGGATATAAGTCAGTTCCACCTCCTTATAGAGGAATCCCATCACCTAAAGGTATAGACTTAGAACACACAGGACTCCCTGAATTTCAATTTCCTGAACTTAACTATGGTCCTCAACCTAAGAAGGATGTAGTTGATAAACCTGTGTTTGTAAGTGCAAGTGATAAATCACTATCTGAGGACAAGGTGTCTTCTGATAGGTCCTCACCTAAGGACTCAGATGCTCCAACAATTGAGGAATGGACTTCTGATGATGAGGATGATCAGGCTGTGGTTAAGCCTATTAGTGCTAAAGTGGAGGAACCAAAAGTTTCAAAGATGGTTAAACCTGAGACTGTTAGGCCTAGTTCAAATGCCAAACATTTTAGACCAACAGTTAGGTATGCAGAGATGTATAGAACCACAAACAAGCCAAGAGGTAACCAGAGGAATTGGAATGACCTCAAATCCCATCAATTAGGAAAGGATTTTGTTTGCTATAGGAAAGCTTGTTACTCATGTGGTAGCTTTGATCATCTTGCAGCTTTTTGTGATAAGTATGTTAGAGGGTATTCAAACAAGAGCATGTGTCTAGAGAGACCTAAAACTCCTCCTAGGAATGACAAGATGATACCTAGATCAGTTCTTTTGAGGTCTGGACCTAGAGCAGTTCAAACTGCTAGACCAGCAGTTCAGACTGTCAGACCTATGAGACAGATTCACCCAAGGCCACCAGTTCAAAATCCAATAAATGTTTTTAAACCATCATACAAAACTGGTAAAAGAACTTTTTATGAGAAAGCAGTGGTGAAAAACCAAGTTTGGAAACCTAAGGTAACAACTGCCAAGCCAGCAGTTCCAACTGCTAGCAGGGTAATTGGTACTGGTGTGAATAAAAACACTGCTAAGGGAAACATGGGTAATGGAGTGAATGCTTCAGCATGTTGGGTATGGAGACCAATTAAACCCAATGGTGCTAAGACTGTTTTGAAAAGAATGAATTATGTTGATGCTAGAGGAAAGCCTAAGTCTGTTTTGGCTTGGGTTACACAAGGAAATTAATTTTTCTTGTTGTGTGCATTGTTAGTCATATGCTTGTATTTTGTTTCTTTGTTTTTGGACTAACAATTGCAGGATTGGAGAGAAAACACCAAGGGATAATGAATGCTTGATGTTTTGGACTAAATGGTGTTCTGGAGATTAGTATGTAATCTTTGCATACAACAAATGGTAATTGGTTCACCATGTCTTATCCACATAAGAACCAACTAGTCCAGAGCAAACGGTTTCTGGTAAAGACTAATCAAACCCGTTTATGGTTGACAATTTACCAAAAATTGTATGGTTATCAGCTCACCATATCTAAGTGTGAAGAGTTGGCTAGTACAAAGCAAACGGCTATTGGTAAAGACATATCAAATCCGTTGATAGCTGATAGTTTGCTAAAAACTATGTTTGAGCCATGTTATTTTAAAATTTTATTTCAAAAAGTTGGGACGGCTCAATAAAATTTTTCCACAGTTGGGACGGTTAGTACAAAATATTGGTACGGTTTAACTAGCCGTTATGACTGACGTGTCGGTAATTAATTTTGGAGTAAAAACTAGCCGTTGGCGGTTTGTTGCGATTTTTACTGGATGGATTACGGATTTTGAGGGATCCTCTTATAGATATTTTAACTTTTATTTTATTATATACTTATACTAAAATAAATAGTTACCATATTCCTTAAGTCGGTCAACTTGAAACCCTACAACTCTCTCCATAAACTCTCAATATTACTTTCATCTTCAATCTTTTCACTCAATCTTATTATTATTCATGGCTGTTAACTAATATTTACTGCTAAGAATGGATGTTTTGAAGTTTGTTAAGCGTCACAACCAGGTTGCATTTTTAGAGAAAACAGAGCAAGGAGATGGGCCAAAATTTTATGAGATTGTGGATTTTCTCAATCACTCTTACATAAGGTATGCTCTAACTGTTTCTCCTACTCTTTATGTTTCTCACATCACACAGTTCTGGCAGAATTCATCTATCTTGACAAGTGATGATGGAAACTTAGAAATTCATACTAAAGTAGATGACATTAAATTTGTTGTTATCGAGTCTATACTTAGGAGACATCTTAAATTAAATGACTCAGATGGTATCCACACTATGCTAAATACTGAAATTTGGGAAGAACTTGAAAAAATGGGGTATAATACATCTGAACATAAATTGACTTTCCAAAAAGCATGTTTTTCACCCCAATGGAGATTTTTGATACATACTCTTCTATGCTGTTTAAGTAATAAAAAGACTGCTTGGGAACAATTCAGTAGCAATATTGCTATTGCTCTCATTTGCTTGTCTACAAACAGGGTTTTTAACTTTTCAAAATATATTTTTGAGGGTATGGCATCAAATGTTGATAGTAAAACAAAGTTTTTAATGTATCCCAGGTTTGTTCAAACAATTTTAAATAAAAAGAAAAACCTGCTTACAGAACCAACTGAAATTTATGCTACGCCTAGTCTACAATCAAAGGTTTTTCAAAACATGACTATGGCTAGTAGACTTTTTGAAGGGGAACCAGTTCCATTATTTCCTCAAATGATTCAAACTGAGTTGGGTGAAGGTTCAGCAGTTCCAACTGATCCCCATCACACATCCACTCAAGTATTTGAAACAACCCATCAACCACCTATCACTTATAGGAGAAGGTCTAAACCTAGTCTAACTAGGGTTGTGACTGAATCCTTGCCCAAAGATTCACCTCTCATAGCAGGTAACACAGCTAGAAGTGATGAGGGTAGTTCTTCACAAACTGAATTGACGGCTTTATGTACCAAGTTAGTAACCAAGGTTGACACTTTGGAGAAGGAGCTAAAGCAAACCAAGGAGGAATTCAAGGCTCACAAGGAAACTTTAGCCAAAGTATATGCAAAGCTAACAAAAAGGGTGAAGAAGCTTGAAGAACAGTTGAAAAAGAAAAGGGCAATGAAGATGAAAAGAAAGAGGAGCTTAAGGAATTTATACTCAAGAAGAATGGAGTTGCAATATGGGATGATCTGATTCATAGAATAAGAGAAAGCCAGAAGTCAGGGTACAAGACAAAGTTACCAACAAAGAAGGAACTTGTTGAGGATATGAAGCATTATTTGAAGAACTCAGCAAATTACTTAATGAAAGATTTCAAGGGAAAGTCTTATGCTATCATTGAAAAAGAATTCTGTGAAACTTATGCTATTTTGAATTCTCCAAGAAGAAGTGTCAAAACAGGTAAAAAGAGGGAAGCAGAATCTATGGAATCAGAAGTTGCTAAGAAACAAAAGTCTGATGAAGAAGGATTAACTGATGAGAAGATCAAAAGCATGATGGTGATTATTCCAGAGTCTTCTTACATTAAACCTTTGCAGGTCAAACATCCAATTATTGACTGGGAAGTGTTTACTGTTGGTAGAATGAAGGGATGGAAAATTATTAGACTTGGAGATATTTCTGAAAGATATAAGTTGTTTGAAGATTTACTTAAAGGCTTTGACAGAGAAGATCTAAATCAACTTTGGAGCTTAGTGAAAGAAAGATTCAGAGACATTGATCCAGTTGAAGATAAAGACAAAGAACTATGGGTTCAATTGAAGAGAATATATGAACCAGATGGTGGAGAATCGATATGGAGATTTCAAGCTCAAGTCAAGGATATCTCTTGGAAGTTATTTGGTACATGTGGAGTACACAGAGTATCTACAAAGGAAGGAATAGAGATATATATGCTGGTTGAAAAATATTATCCACTCAGACCAGGTGTTTTAACAATGCTGGCATTTGCTAAACTAGAAGCTAATGAAGAGTCTGAAATGGCTAATATGCTGGTAACGAAGATGTTCAACCTTGCACAAGAAGTGAAAGCTAGATCTAAGAGATTTGCTTGATGGGTATTTGAAAGAATTTTCAGCATTAAGAAGAAGAAGCTTAATTTAAAAAAACTTAGTGATTTGGGAAGAAATCATAAGTTTAGGGGAAGATTGTTAGGAAATTAAGCTTAAGCAGTTAAGACTGTTGGAGGTAACAGTTAGGACTGTTGAAGGTTGAAGTTAAGACTGCTGAAGAGTGTTGAAGACATGAGCAGTTAAGACTGCTGAGAGAAGAAGTTAAGACGGTTTATGATTTATGTAAAATAGATAAATATGGAAAATATATTGTGTATATCGTATAAGAATAGATTGATAGTTATCTTGTACAGGAATCCTTGGTCTATAAAAGGATTGCCTAGGTTAAGGTTTAGATACACAATACACGAATACAATACATTACGATACAGAGAGACATAGATATACGATAAAAAGTGAGTTTATACGTATTGTAGAGATTCAAGGTTGTAAACCCTAGTGATAGAAGATCACTCGTATTATTTTCTAATAATATTGAATCGTTGGAAGTTATTATTCTGTGTTCTTTGTTTCATTCTAATCATACAAAACACATAAAGTCTTCTAAATGCTAGCTAGTAAATTCCGCCTGCTAGACTAAGTATAATTCTACGTATCACATCTAACACAAGGAGTGTGTGTAGATCCGGTTAAACTCTTTGAAGGGCTTGCTCAGGTCATCATCCACCACTACCTTCCTCCTACCGTTTAGCGGTCTTTCGCCATATTCTTCTTCAGTATCCGTATGTTTATCCTCAAATCTTAGCATCATGGGTCTCACCAAGTCACGGTTGCCTTGTTGCTTGAACAACTCCTTGAGGGCCGATACATGGCTTTCTATTACGGTCCGGACATCCGGAGGGTCTTGTCCGCCCCTCCGGATCCTCCAGCTCCTCCTGTGTTTGTTATAGGAGTAACAGGTGTAGGACCAGCCATTCTGAACTTCAGGTAGATCGAATGAAGGGTCCCACGGATGGCGCCAATTTGTTGAAGTAATTTTCTGCAATCACTTCGGACAAATAAAGGAGGCCTTTCGGTTGAACTAGGTGAGTGTTCCTCCGAAAGGCTTGTGTACCGATCCCTTCAGCTCTCAAAGGTCCTTCAGATACCTGCACACAAAAGCACGCGTTAGGCTCGCCCCGGGTGTTATCCCAGGACCCACCTCCGGCGTGAGAATAAGTATTGGATATTCTGAAAGGCTTTAAACAGTAATAGAGAGTAAATGTGAGTAATCAAGTTAGTTGAGAGTAGTAAACGAGCTGGGTATTTATAGCACCCAGGCTTGGTACCTGAAATGGCAGCGCCAGATTTTCTGGGAACATGTCGCAGACACAATCCCGTAAATCCTGGGATGGTGGCGGCGGTGTCTGCTGCTGCCATCTGTAAAAAAGGTGATGCCACTTGTCCTATTATTTACAGCTGTGTTGGCCGGACAAGCTAGGTGCCTTCCGGTATTTACTGGATGACTTCGTACCGTCTGGATGGCCGGGCGAGTCAGTCCATCCGGACACATACGCCAACATGTTTCAACTCTTAAGTTGTAGACCTACATGTATTTATTTTAACGAGAATGTTGTGTCGTCCAACGGATTTTAACTAAATTACCCTCATAGGGACAAAAGTGAAAGAGAAGACAAAGAAGACAAAGATGGTAGTTTAGTAATTTAACTTTAGCCATGGACTAAATGCGCACTTGTAAGTTCCTCACAAAAACGGATTCACTTTCGAAAAGAATAGGACCGAACTAACAATTTGGCTAAACCACAAGGACGATTTTTGCAATTTACTCCAATGTATAGTGTCATTTTAATTAACTTGTATGACTAGAGTGTGACTGAAAGCTATGCTTAATGCGTGATAGAATAAAAAGTTAAGCATTCGTTGAAACAAATTAAAATAAAAAGTTAAGCATTCGTTTAAAATTAGAAACTTTTTATTTTTGTTAAGCAAGCATATGATAAAAATGTCGCCCAACATTATATACACTTTGTTTTCTATTAAGACTATAGGCATGTTTGGCGCGCGAACTTATCTGAGCTTATCATAGAATGAGCTTATTTATTTTAGAAAAATAAGCTATCATTAAAAATAAGTCTCGTTTGGCTGACATAGCTTAAAGGAGCATGTAAAAAAAATAAGCTACTAAATGGAATGCTAGTTAAACTAACGTTTAGAAAAAAGCTCCAACAACCCGTTTCAGCGATCCGCTCCAGCTCCTACTAGTGCCAAACATACCCTATATTGAAACTATTTCATAAATCAACCAAGTATACATAATACATATCATGTCTTGATTGTACAAGACCCTCAACCAGAAGCATGTTAGAATGATACTTCAAAACTCTCAAGTTGTAGGCCTACATGTATTTATTTAGACGTGAAAGTCGTGTCCTCCAGCAAATATCTTGACAAGAAACTTGTACCGTATATTTCATCACGTGTAAGTAATTCATGAGTCGAGATTTGGTTAAGAAATAATGATCGAATGCCAAAATATAACACACATCTTTAATGAATACATGACAATATGATATTGTACTCTACTGCAATATCAATTATGTTTTGTCCCTGAGCAAAATGACATACAAAAACTGCTATCATATATTTTGCTCTGAATAATTCATGATACAAATATTCTTATGCAATAGAAAACATGTTTTTTTCTGTTCTTTTATTATTCCTTTCCAAAGCTATCACTTTATTAAGGAATATAAAAACATCAATAAACCAATCCATTAAAATGAATAACCTATTAAACTCAAATTGGTTTTTATCGACCCTCCTACTCCCCTAAATCAACAAAATTAAACTAAATTTGTTACACAAAATTCATGAGAGGTTAACTAAAATTTTGTCTAACTAGTAAATATTTTATAATGTTCAACGCCTTTTAATATCGAGAACGTACTAAATCCCGCATATTGCTTGAGCATAGATTAATTCACGACAACCTAAGACCATAGTCGCCACAACACCACTGCTAAATCCTTCCCACCAACGATGTTTATTTGAGGGAAATGATTTGCACACTCAATAAAATGATTGAGATACTATAATTTATTGTGTTTGGACGTTTATACTTTCACAAGAGTGAAAAAGTAAGGGTAACTCTGATAATATAAATGTCCAAACACAATAAATTAAAATGTCCCAATCATTTTGTATAGTGTGCAAGTCATGTCTCTTTATTTAATCTTATGTTTCTCTATCTTTCAATAAGGCAAATTAAACCGGAAAAGTTCAAGCTGAAGAAATAATGTTGCTTTTAATTGTAGAGAAATGGACTTCTTTAGAAAAATTTCTTAAAAATTCTAGCAAAGAAGAAATTCAAAAAGTTTTTTTCAAATTGAAAAGTGACTTTTTTTAATATATAACATGATAGCATATGGGAGTTTAACACATACACTCTATATCGGCCTAACACGAGCCCACCAAGGTTAAGATTTGGCGACATGCCTGGGAAGCACTTCCCCAAGCTATGCTTGGGTAAATCCTGCCTGGTGAACACATCCAGGAAATGGGCACGCTTGACAGCCAAGCCAGGGTCGTTACAACAAACATCACGTGTCATTACCTCATTTGTGGAGAGGTAGTGCTACATCCATGCATGGATCCCTCCATGCACTGGCTCAACCAAGGATGATACGCCACGTGTCATCCTTGTCTCCTCGTGGGTCATCCTGGGCCATTGGATCGCCTTTACGGGTTACTCACAACACTAAGGACACCCTTATAAATACTTGGTCATATCCCTGAAATGGCCCAAGCTAAGTTATTATTCTCTCACGAATAATACATATACACCCAATTGAGTCGACTCGTGAGTGTTACTTCAATTCGTGACTCCAGTCACACCTTGGGGTCCTTACCGAACGTGAGAAACCAAACGATCAACCAACCTCAAACCCTCAATATGTACCTTACGTAAACATGGCGTCATCCGTGCTATACGATACAAATAGCCACAACTTTTTGCCTTTTTCTGATTAACTGAAAAAGTTATAACTTCACTAGAAAACCAAAAAACACTCACTATTTTTGAATTTTCCAACACATAAAAACCTCATTTTCAAATATTCCATAAGCGGAAAACCAAACGAAACGTTAACCGTTTTCACTTTCTTGGCATCGGAAAACCCAAAATTTACCTTTTCGTCACCGAAAAATATTTTCTTACCAAAAAACAAAGGTTTCATTGTGAAAACCTCGTTTTTAGGCAACAAGCCGAAACCCTGTTTTTCGTTACGAAACATGAAAAACTTCACCCTACGCAAAAATCTAGAAATATCCACCTTCTTTACTCTCTGACTCACTGAGAGGATCTGAATACACTCCTTGTGTTAGAGATACTTTGAGTAATATTAACTAGCACGCGAAATTTACTAGCCAATACATAGAAGATATTGTGTATATGAATGGAACAGTGAAGGTATTTGTATGAACAATGAAGACAATAGTTAACCAAAACGATTCAATATTATTAATAATAATATGAGTGATCTAAGTATCACTAGGGTTACAAAACCTTGAATCTTTCACAAAACAATACGTACATAAACTCTAACCTAGGACATCCTTTTATAGAACAAGGAGTCCTTTACAAGTAAGCTAAAATATTCGTATCAATCTATAACTAGAAGATATACACCAAATCTATTCTATATTTATCTTCAATCTCTGTCATCATCACATAAGCAGTACAAAGTATTTGTACTGGCAGTTAGTACTGCTAGTGTTAACATGCACCAGTTGAAACTTTAAGCCTGACAGTATTAACTATTAGTTTAATTCCTAACAATCCTCCCCTAAACTTATGATTTTTCTGCAAATCATTAAGGTTAAATTAAACTTCAACTCTGTAGATGATGGGGGGATTCTTCCCAACACTACCAAGTCAATCTTTTAGTCTAGGCTTTTCTTTGTTCTGCAAGATCAAACATCTTTCTAACCAATTCATTTGCCATTTCTGAATCAGCTTCAACTTCAAGTCTTGAACATACCAAAGTTACTAAGACTGCTGTTCTGAGTGGATAGTCTATCTCTATCAATATATATATTTCCAATCCATCTTTAGTAGAAATCCTATGAACACCACATGAATTAAATAATCTCCAAGAAACATCTGTAATTTGAGCTTTAAACCTCCAGATTGCTTCTCCTCCATCTGGTTCATATGACCTTTTCAACTGAACCCATAATTCCTTGTCTTTATCATCAAGAGGATCTGAGATTTTAAATCTTTCCTGTACCAAACTCCACAGCTTATTTAGGTCTTCTCTGTCAAACCCTCTAAGCATATCTTCAAATAGCTTGTACATCTCAATTTTTCCTCCAACCCTTATAATTTTCCATCCTTTCATCCTTTCATCTGTAAATACCTCCCAATCTATGATAGGATATTTTGCTTGGAGTGGTCTGATGTTTATAGATTCAGGAATTACCACTATCATATTCTTGAGCTGTTCATGTGATAAACTCTCAGTTGCAGTCTTTTGCTTCTTTGAAGTATCTGATTCTAACAACTCTGGTCCTCTTTTCTCTCCTTTGCTATGCCCAGTGTTGAAAACTTTAATATGACTTATGAGCACCATCTACTGATGAAGCGAAAAGTGTACCGCTTTTAAGGGGTCATTTAAGCCTTAAATCGTATTTATTTGATCAAATATTGCCCTAAATCGTTCCTTTTGTCATTTTAGGTACTTTTGAGGAGAAATCTGGAAAAGGAGGCATTTTGGACGTTTTTGGAGCATAAAAGTAAAGAAAACGACAAAGTCTCAAAAATCGGCTGAAAGTTACCTTTGACGGCGTCACAATTAACTCTGGACGGCGTCATGCTTTGGCAAGAAAAAGTGGACGTGAAATTTACTCATGATAGGCCAGTGAAAATAGCATGTGAATTCTGACGGCGTCACGCTTTAACTTGATCAAGGGCGTCACGGCTTAAATCATAAGGGGACGGCGTCACGTTCACGAGCTGACGGCGTCAAGCCTTGATAAGCCAGAATGGATTTTTGAAGAGCTAAAGAGGGACGGCGTCAAGAAGGTCATCCGGGAACCCTAGAAGCGGTGAGGTGACGGCGTCACAATCCATAAGGTGACGCCGTCAGATGCAAAAGTCTATATATAGTTTTCTAATTTTTTGTCATTAAGGAGAGCTTAGTGTGTGGAATTTTGGGAGAAAACCCTAAGACGATTTTAGCTACTTTTTCAAGGCTTTTTGCCTTGAGATCTTCCATGTTACATTGAAGATAAGTTATCAATTAATCATTCAATATGTCTATGTGTTGTTTGATTTTATCTTATTCTTGTCTTTTGATTAACATGTTAGGCTAAATTTATCTTGTGTTTGCTTAGATCTAATGAAACCTAGCTATTGATTATTGGTTATTAGTGTGTTGTTAGTTGTATTGGATGATTGTTTATCTATGTTAGGCTTAAGAAAACTGGCTAACTTCCTATTCGGTAACTTGCTTGAACGTCTTAAGAAACATGAACCAAATGCGTACTAAAGGTTTTTATGGTTGTATTTAATGCACAAGCGAATTCTAGTGATCCCATGTTAGGAGCTTCCTAGCCGGCTCGACATAGGAGTGAAGTAGGAGCTTGTAGAGTTGGGGAAGTAAGTACGCCACCCCACGAATGGTATTAAGGAATACACCCGTCATCCACGCGACTAATACACACTAATTAACCGGTAAAATATAGTTAGGGAGTAAGGAAATCTAAGTAAACACATTTCTCTACACATAAGTTTCTCACCACATTTTCATTTTTGTTATTTTACTTTATTTGCATTTGTAGTTATTTGGGTTAGTTGACTAGCAACTAATTCCGCCCACTCTTTCAAACCCGAGATTTTACTTGCTTTCATAAAAAAATATAAAAACATAAAAAGAATCTTCCTCAACCCTTAGACCTAATTAGAGTAGTCTTTCACACCTAACGAACACTATTCCCTGTGGAGAACGATCAATCCCCCGTACTTACCACTACACTATACTACATCGGTCAGGTACACTGCCTGGTGGGGTTGTAAGCCTCTTGAGATCCCTCGAGAGGTAAAACCTGTTGTAAGGTTGCAAAACCCACGCATCAAGTTTTTGGCGCCGTTGCCGGGGAATAGTTATTGTTTAGGTTGAATTTTTATTTCTATTAGGTCTACTCACTAGATTCCTTTCTAGTGAGATTTTTATTTTATTTTTTTTCTAGGTTTTCTTTAGTCTATCTATTTTCTTCGTGTCTTTGTTCGTAACCATACCATCCGACATCATGGAAGATGGTAATATCCTTAACCCCCACAACCCACCACCACAACAACCACAACCACCTCCTAGAGCACGCACTTTAGGAGGATATTCCCTAATTTTGGATGATGACCCCCCTAATCTTAGAATCACTAGGATCCGAAGCTCGATAAAGACTCTTGCCACACCCTATGCTGAACCCGAAAGGGAAATGCATAAATTAAGGCGACTCCACCAAGCGGCTGAACCATCCACGATCAATTTTGATGATGCCCTCTCCGAGGAAGAATCCAATCATCATTCTACACCTCCTAGCCCTCAACCCAATCACGATATGGAAGTTCCCGGAATCCCAATCCCTAAATGTCTCAAGGACTACTCTTCTCCCACCCCTCGTGGTTTTTCCAATGCTATCGTTTTTCCAAATGAACACACGGATGGGGTCTTGCGTGCAACTGATATTTGGCTGGTCCAAAGTGTATGCAAGTTTCACGGATTGAAAACTGAAGATCCAATCCAACACATCAAGGACTTCCTGAAAATAGTGGATACCCTCCATATGGACGGAGCCACTAGAGATACCTCCCGGTTGCGATTCTTTCCCTTCACCCTTCATGAAAGAGCCGGAGACTGGTATAACCAACTTCCTTCCGAATCCATCTTCACATGGGAACAGCTTATCTCAAAATTCTATGAGAAATTCTTTCCCATAGGAAGAACTTCAAAGTTGAGAGACGAAATCCTCCGCTTCCATGTTGGACCAGCAGAACCTATTCACAAATCTTGGGTTAGATTCAAGGATCTAATTAGACAGGTCCCTCATCATGGCATTGAACTCTGGCTTCTTGTCCAAATCTTCTATGACAGTGTCTCCAAAAACGACCAATTGGGCATTAATAATTCATCAAAAGGAAAAATAGCCAAACTAAGTGTTGAGGAAGGATGGAATAGAATTGAGGAATACGCGAATGATCAAGACGATACCTGGGATGAACCCGATTCGATCATGAGCGTTTCCAAGATCATGAAAGAGCCTCCTTTTGCTAGCCGGGTGAGTAGATTGAATGATCAGGTATCTTATCTAGACAAGTCGCAACCAACTAAGCGGTTATCAAACCCATACTTGATCTGTGATCAATGTGGTGGCCCGCATGAAGTGGAGGAATGCGAGGATGATACCACCACCGAACAAGCATGCTTGTCAAGCCACGACATCTTCGATGATCCTTCGCTCTTAACTTTCTACCAAAACAATGATTTCACCCCTTGGGGAAATCTTGTGAGAGAAGAGGGAGGAGGAGAATATCCTGACTATAAGGTTAGGAGCACTTTTGAGGATGATCTCGGGCATTTCACGTTTGAAAAGAATCTGCAACTAAATGGTCTTGACAACTTTATCAATAGCCAACAAACCAACGTAAAGGCCAAATTCGCAGAACTCAACGCCACTCTCGACGGCCTTGGCGAACCGCAAAGAGATCCTTTACTCGCCATCACCACTCGTGCTGGAACAACTACTAAGGATCCACCCTACCCAGCTCAACCATCTAACGTCATGGAACCCAAACACCCTCATGAGGAGAACGATAATGTGAACGACGAAAATCCCGAGCAAACCCCTCCGGTAACTCCATCCCCACCTACTCCGGCCAAACAGCCCCTTAAAGTCCCATACCCATCTCGCCTCAAGAATCAAAAGGTCGAAAGTGATAATAAAAGATTCTTGTCATATTTGAAGAATTCGGTCGTCACCATACCCCTTCTTGATGCATGTTATCATATGCCCAAATATAGTACATACTTCAAGAGGCTGCTCACCAACAGGAAAGGGCTCGAGGGTCTTGTAACCTTAGGAGAAGAATGTTCTGTGGTGACTCAACGAGGGCTACCAAAGAAGGTGGACGACCCAGGTAGTTTCACCTTGCCCTGTTCAATTGGATCTCTTTCAGTCAAAAATGCTTTAGCCGACTTAGGAGCAAGCATCAATCTTATGCCGCATTCCCTGTTCCTCAAGCTAGGGTATTCTGGGTTGAAACCAACCCGTATGAGCATCCAACTGGCCGATAGATCAGTCAAATACCCCTTAGGAATATGCGAGAATGTGCTGGTTAAGGTAGGGAAGTTTAAATTTCCAGTTGACTTCGTCATCCTAGAAATGGAAGAAGATGATCTTGTGCCCATCATTCTAGGAAGACCCTTCCTTGCAACTTCTCGTGCTGTTATTGATGTTCATGACGGCAAACTAACCTTACGAGTGGGGGCCGATAGCTTAACCTTCGACATCAAGGACACAATGAATCTTTCTCTCGAAGCAGATAATCAACTGTATTTCATCAAAGAAATCGATGAACTATCCGACGAGATTGATAATTGTGTAGATGAACAGGTGGAAGCTGGTTGGTTGCGAGATGAAGCTTTTTTACCCATCTTAGAGGAGGAGAAGGCTATGGATGTGAATGCAGTCTCCTTCTATCCCAGACAAGAAATCGAACAGCTTGAGCTTCGTAAACCCGAGAACAAACTTAAACCTTCCATCATCGAGCCACCTGCGGTAGAACTCAAGGAACTCCCAACCAACCTTGAATATGCTTTCCTCCAAGGGGAAGATCAACTTCCGGTAATCATAAGCTCTTCTTTAAAAAGTGAACAAAAGGATAAACTCTTAGGAGTTTTGAAAAAATATAAAGGAGTTATAGCATGGAGTGTAGCCGATATCAAGGGTATTGACTCTACCTTTTGTACGCATAAAATCCTCATGGAGGAGGATTATAAACCCACCGTGCAACCTCAAAGGCGAGTAAATCCCAACATAAAGGAAGTCGTAAAGAAGGAAGTCATTAAGCTCCTAGATGCAGGACTAATTTACCCGATTTCGGACAGTCCATGGGTAAGTCCTGTACAGGTTGTACCAAAAAAGGGAGGAATGACGGTGGTGAAGAACGATAAGGATGAGTTAGTACCTCAACGAACAGTAACTGGATGGCGTGTGTGCATCGATTATAGGAAGTTGAATGATGCAACCCGAAAAGATCATTTCCCTCTCCCATTTATCGACCAAATGTTGGAAAGGTTAGCAGGGCATGAGTACTACTGCTTCCTAGATGGGTTCTCAGGGTATTTCCAAATCCCTATCGCTCCTGAGGACCAAGAAAAGGCCACGTTTACATGCCCTTATGGCACCTTCGCCTACAAGCGAATGCCCTTTGGACTATGTAACGCCCCCGCCACTTTCCAGCGCTGCATGACGGCAATCTTCCATGAGTTAATGGAAGACAGCATGGAGGTCTTTATGGATGATTTTTCAGTCTTTGGAAACTCTTTTGATCGCTGTCTTGCTAACCTTGAGAAAATGCTCAAACGTTGTGAGGAGACCAACTTGGTACTAAACTGGGAAAAGTGCCACTTTATGGTAAAAGAAGGGATTGTGCTGGGGCACAAAATTTCAGGAAGTGGAATCGAAGTAGACCGGGCAAAAATTGAAGCTATATCCAAACTTCCCTATCCAACAACTGTCAAGGCAATCCGTAGTTTTTTGGGTCATGCTGGCTTCTATAGGAGATTCATTAAAGATTTCTCAAAGGTAGCTAAACCAATGACTCAGTTACTCATGAAGGATGCCCCGTTCGACTTCTCTCAAGAGTGCAAGGACGCATTCGATCTATTGAAGCAGGAACTTACCCAAGCTCCAATTATGGTTACCCCTAACTGGGAGTTACCCTTTGAAATCATGTGCGATGCTAGTGATTATGCTGTTGGAGCAGTATTAGGCCAAAGGCTTAACAAACACTTTCAGCCAATATACTACGCTAGCAAAACCATGAATCCTGCTCAAGAAAACTACACTACCACTGAAAAGGAACTACTAGCCGTGGTATTCGCTTTTGATAAATTTCGCCAGTATCTTGTCCTTTCTAAAACGGTTGTTTTTACGGATCATTCAGCTATTCGATATCTTTTCGCTAAACAGGATGCTAAACCACGGTTACTTCGTTGGATCCTACTATTGCAAGAGTTCGATGTTGAAATTCGTGATAAGAAAGGAGCAGAGAATCTTGCGGCTGATCATCTCTCTCGTCTCGAAAACCCCAGCCTCGCTGAATCTGACAAGAGTGAGATTCGGGAAACATTTCCTGAAGAGCAGCTCATGTTAATAAATGATTCTGAACCTTGGTATGCGGATTATGCTAACTACCTGGCAAGTAGAGTCATCCCTGAGCATATGAGCAGGCATGAAAAAAGGAGGTTCTTTAATCAATTAAAGTACTACTTTTGGGATGAACCCTTCTTATTTCGAAGATGTCCAGATCAGGTAATCAGGCGTTGTGTTTCGGAAAGAGAGGCTGTCAGAATTATGAAAGAGTGTCATGCAGGTCCATCTGGAGGACATCACGGAATAAGCACTACTGCACGAAAGGTCTTCGACGCGGGATTCTATTGGCCTACAATATTTCGTGATGTGAAGGGAATGATACAAACTTGTGACGCATGTCAAAGAGCTGGGAATATCTCTAGGAGGGATGAAGCCCCACAGAATTATATACAAGTTTGTGAGGTTTTCGATGTCTGGGGAATTGATTTCATGGGACCATTCCCATCTTCTGGAGGGAATGAATACATCTTGGTGGCCATTGATTATGTTTCGAAATGGGTGGAAGCACAAGCCCTTAGGACTAACGACGCTAGGGTAGTCATTCATTTCTTAAAAAAATTGTTCGCTAGGTTCGGAATTCCGAAGGCTCTTATTAGTGACAGGGGAACCCATTTTTGCAATTCACAAATGGAGAAAGTCATGAAAAGGTATGGAGTCTCTCACCGATTCTCCACCGCTTACCATCCTCAAACCAACGGTCAAGTCGAAAACACTAATAGAGCCATAAAGAGAATATTAGAGAAAACGGTTAATCAAAACAGAAAAGATTGGTCTTTTAAGCTCGATGAGGCTTTGTGGGCATTTCGAACCGCCTATAAGACACCAATCGGGACAACCCCGTTCCGTATGGTATATGGCAAGGCATGCCACCTTCCAGTAGAACTGGAACACAAAGCATATTGGGCACTTAAGGCTTGTAATTTGGATTATACAGTTGCGGGAACAAATAGATTCTTACAGCTCCAAGAGCTTGATGAATTGAGATTAGAGGCTTATGAATCTTCCATCACATACAAAGAGAGGGCGAAAAGATGGCATGACCAACGGATTAAGAGACCCAAGGAGTTTTCAGAAGGAGACAAGGTCTTATTATATAATTCTCGCTTAAGGCTATTTCCTGGGAAACTTAAATCTAGATGGTATGGACCTTTTACCGTAAGGAGCTCCTCTAAAACCGGAGCCGTTGTATTAATTGACGACGAGGATAGAGAATTCACTGTGAATATTCAACGAGTCAAGCATTATCAAGAGAATGGTAATGAAATGATCAATGAGGAAGACATAACTTTCGATGAAGAAGTCACGTAATGTATGTGACTTTGAGTCTAGCTACAAGACTCGTTAATAAAGAAAAGCGCTTCTTGGGAGGCAACCCAAGCTTTATTTGCTTTATTTGTTTTATTTGCTTTGTGTGTTTATTTATTTGTTTGTTTGTTTTTATTTGTTTCCGTATGTGTGTTTAATTTTTATTAGTATTGATTCATGTTCAAAAGTAATTTGTGAAAATGCTTTATGTTGTTTTTAACTTCGTCTTAACTACATATAAAGGTATTTTGCAAAAGATAAGTGTAAGGGAAATCCAAATCGGTTTATTAGAACACAAATGAACATGAATCATAATAATACTAAATTAACATACATATTAGTGTTTGTTTGAGTCAAATGCTTGTATCGAGTCATAATGATGTTTTGCAAGATTTCCAGGAAGTAAGGTAAAGGTTTTTCCAGAAATTTTCCGGAAACTTAAAATGAAAATTTTTGTCAGGTCATTTCTGACGGCGTCAGGGTTCATAACCTGACGGCGTCAGATTTAATTTTCAGAAATTTTTGAAAGTTTTGTTTTTAGAAAAGTTTTTATTAAAATCTCCAACTTATAATCTCCAGGAATCTGCAAAATTATCATTCCACAAGCATTATATCCTTATATATAGATTTTTTCCCGCCGATGTTATGCAGGTTTTCGTGTTTGTTTTCTCAGGTTTAACAGGTTATTTTGGACAAAGAAATTTTTTGAATCAAGCTTGTGGCGATGCATTAGTCATGGAGCTTCTACATTACTTTGGAGGAAGATCTAACCGTGTAATTTCATTATCCACCGAGCGAATCAGGGGAGTATTTGTTTTCATTCTTTTACTTTTTCTTTTACATCTTGTTATTTGAACATTGGGGACAATGTTCATCTTAAGTGTAAGGGGAGGGTAAAAGTACGATTTTAGAGAATACAATTACGCTTGATTTTTGTTTGTTTAATAGTAGATGTGTAATAAAACTGAGATAAATACCTGTTAGGGTAATTTTAGTGCCAAATTTAAATTTTTTTTTACAACATATAGGAGTGAAACTTTGATCTTAATGAGCGTCTCACGGATAGGAGTTATATGACTAGCACAAAAACCGTACCACTAAAAAAATTTTCCACCCCCAAATATGTGAGGTTCACCCCTAGAATTGGTAGGAAAAGCATTTATGCTATGATGTGTGTACCGGTAGCACTTAGATTCTAGAACTTGCGTTAGGACCATTCCAAGGCCACAAGTGAGACTACATTCGTGTAGTTAGATTTACTACATGATAAGAGGCATTAGGATTAACCCATTGTTTTACACCTGTGTTTTTGTTATAATTACTTTGGCTACATTGGTCAAGTAATTCTCCCACACCCTTTGCGTTGTACTCATTTTTAGTACACGATACCCCTAGTACACCCCTCAGAGCCTATCTTTTCGTTTCGACCTTTAAGCAATTTACTTAAAGGAAGAATTTGTTACACCCCACTTAAATGTACACCCAAATCGCCTTAGCCTACCTTGTATGCACTCATTTTTAGTGCATTATTGTGACAACATTTCTTTAAACCCAAGTTAATTATCTAGTTGATTACATGGTTGCTAAGTCGAGTCATATCCTTGTACATATTGTTTTGGGACGATTGGGACTTATGGGTAAAGTACTAGTGTAATGGAGTAATGGGGAAGAACATCATTTATTACCCCCATATGTGCTAAATATTTTAAAAGTACTCCAAGTTTTTCAATTATCTTAATTCGAGTCATTAGATTAGTTAATTGTAAAGTTATGTAAAAGTTCAAGTGTAAGGGGAATGCAACGCCCCTATGATGTATTATTTTGGATGGTAGGGCAAAAGTGTATGAAAAAAAAAAAAAAAAAAAAAATCAAGAAAAATACAAAAAAATGAGAAAAAGAAAAGTAGAAAAAAAAACATACGGACTACCATCCCGTTTTATTTTATGTTTATTTTATGTTTATGTTTTGTTATTTTCTTTCATTAGCTTAAGATCGAGTCTAGTCTTGGCTTAGCAACATTGTATAGTACATGTAATTGATCAAGATCTTTAACTCGCCACCAGTAAAATATCCCTTATCCAACAAAACCGTGTTTTCCTTTTCCCTACACCTAACGTTATAACCCATTTAAAAGCCCTCTTTGATAGTTTATCTTTGGTGCTTACGCCTAGTGGAGGAGGTTTTCGATCCTTTCCCAAGCCTATGGTAATCTATTTGCTATGACAGGTAGTGAGAGATATTATCCGTTTTCATTTATGAGATTTATTTTGATGACACTTGAGAGATGTGAGTATCTAAACACTACTTGTGAGGTGCTAGTATGTAATCTCCGTGCTTATTATGATTGAAGTGGAACGATTATTTGTTGTAATTACTTTTATGTTTGCATTAAATGACCCCTAACTTGTATTTTGATTAGAATAAAAGCGCATTTGCTTGAGGACAAGCAAATCTCAAGTGTAAGGGTATTTGATGAAGCGAAAAGTGTACCGCTTTTAAGGGGTCATTTAAGCCTTAAATCGTATTTATTTGATCAAATATTGCCCTAAATCGTTCCTTTTGTCATTTTAGGTACTTTTGAGGAGAAATCTGGAAAAGGAGGCATTTTGGACGTTTTTGGAGCATAAAAGTAAAGAAAACGACAAAGTCTCAAAAATCAGCTGAAAGTTACCTTTGACGGCGTCACAATTAACTCTGGACGGCGTCATGCTTTGGCAAGAAAAAGTGGACGTGAAATTTACTCATGATAGGCCAGTGAAAATAGCATGTGAATTCTGACGGCGTCACGCTTTAACTTGATCAAGGGCGTCACGGCTTAAATCATAAGGGGACGGCGTCACGTTCACGAGCTGACGGCGTCAAGCCTTGATAAGCCAGAATGGATTTTTGAAGAGCTAAAGAGGGACGACGTCAAGAAGGTCATCCGGGAACCCTAGAAGCGGCGAGGTGACGGCGTCACAATCCATAAGGTGACGCCGTCAGATGCAAAAGTCTATATATAGTTTTCTAATTTTTTGTCATTAAGGAGAGCTTAGTGTGTGGAATTTTGGGAGAAAACCCTAAGACGATTTTAGCTACTTTTTCAAGGCTTTTTGCCTTGAGATCATCCATGTTACATTGAAGATAAGTTATCAATTAATCATTCAATATGTCTATGTGTTGTTTGATTTTATCTTATTCTTGTCTTTTGATTAACATGTTAGGCTAAATTTATCTTGTGTTTGCTTAGATCTAATGAAACCTAGCTATTGATTATTGGTTATTAGTGTGTTGTTAGTTGTATTGGATGATTGTTTATCTATGTTAGGCTTAAGAAAACTGGCTAACTTCCTATTCGGTAACTTGCTTGAACGTCTTAAGAAACATGAACCAAATGCGTACTAAAGGTTTTTATGGTTGTATTTAATGCACAAGCGAATTCTAGTGATCCCATGTTAGGAGCTTCCTAGGCGGCTCGACATAGGAGTGAAGTAGGAGCTTGTAGAGTTGGGGAAGTAAGTACGCCACCCCACGAATGGTATTAAGGAATACACCCGTCATCCACGCGACTAATACACACTAATTAACCGGTAAAAGATAGTTAGGGAGTAAGGAAATCTAAGTAAACACATTTCTCTACACATAAGTTTCTCACCACATTTTCATTTTTGTTATTTTACTTTATTTGCATTTGTAGTTATTTGGGTTAGTTGACTAGCAACTAATACCGCCCACTCTTTCAAACCCGAGATTTTACTTGCTTTCATAAAAAAATATAAAAACATAAAAAGAATCTTCCTCAACCCTTAGACCTAATTAGAGTAGTCTTTCACACCTAACGAACACTATTCCCTGTGGAGAACGATCAATCCCCCGTACTTACCACTACACTATACTACATCGGTCAGGTACACTGCCTGGTGGGGTTGTAAGCCTCTTGAGATCCCTCGAGAGGTAAAACCTGTTGTAAGGTTGCAAAACCCACGCATCAAGCACCATCTACTTATAAGTTTTCTGAACCGTTTAAGGACTCAAGGTTGTTTAGACCTTGATCTAGGATAAACTATGATAAGCACAATGATAATATTGGCGGAATATTCAAATGAAAGAATCAATACTATCACAACAAGGTTTTTCCAATTACTCCGTTTGTTATTAAAATCAGCCCCAATGCTATGAGATCAAATATAGCACGATTACACTCTAATCAGGGATCAAAGATCCTTGAGGCTAAACAAACCTAACAACATCAGACCCCTTGTCTGATGTTCCCACACACACACTTTGATGGAGTTACATATTAACTCTCATAGTTGTAATAACATCCCTTATCCTCTTTATATAATAGAGGATTAGGGTTACACAAATAGATAAGATATTTGTTTTTCCCACTTGTGTCACATGCTAGTTGAGTGTGTCAGTATCTCACATACAACTTGTTCTTACAACTTTGTTTATGTATCTAGACATGTTACTGTCTTTCTACATATCTATCCTTGCTATAAGATAAGTATCTACCCACAATATTTGACTAAGATACAAAAGATCTTTATCAGGTTACAAAGTCAAACACGTCTGTTGTCCACTAAGCAGTACTAACTTTGAACTAGCAGTACTAACTGCTAAGTCAGTACCTTCTTGGTTGAACTAGCAGTACTAACTTCAGTTAGTACTGTTAGTTATTCTTGAACAGACTTGGTGTATTTTCCTTATCTTCTCAGCAATCTTCATGTTTCATTCTTCTTGTTTTGTATCATCAAATCTATGAAAATATAAATCCCAACAATCTTCCCCTATTTGATGATGACAAAACAAACACGTTCTTGTACGAACTTCCCTAGACGAAGTAGAGAAATTGAGATAATTAAATCTCACCATGAATGAAACAATACTGTCTTCCCCTTTAATCCATGCCATGCCACCACATCTCTTCCCCTTTTTGTTATTAACAGATAGGGAATGTATGTAATAATGATCTTTACTACTACAAACCAATACCACACATCCAATCCATCCTTCCAATGTCTCAAATTACCCTCCATGAAGTTTTCCGCACTAAAAATGAACTTGAAACAGTAGAAATCTAAACCATCAGTAGTAATACTAATCAACAGTAGTAAGAATCAAAAGCTTCCCCTTGAGTGATGCACGAATACAATATGATTAAACACATCATAATATACTTCCCCTGAAATCAATGTGTTAACCATCTTTATGATTCTTCAAATCTGTAGGCTTTATATATTGATGAAGAAAATTAATCATTACAAACTTGATGCTGAAGTGAAAGAAACCAACCTTGTGTCTTATATCTTGTACTAAATCTGACTTCGAACGTATACCCAACTTTCTTGTATAGGGAGACCGCAATCTCATGACAATAAACTCATCTTCTATGAGACACTGAGCACTACAATGTAACTCCTTTAATTGTTTGTCATTTCGTAGTCACTTGAACGAACGAACAAGTTATCTTTAAAGTGTAACACCCACCTTAAGATATGATAAGAGCATAACCTTGAAAAATTACACTTCATCTTCAAATAAGTAACAAGTTACCTTCTTCTCAAATAAGAAATAAAAACAAGCCTTTAATCTTTTAAGAACATAAACCAACTCTTTTCTGTGTGTGATTCTTCCCCTGTGTGTGTCTTTCTTCCCCTTCCTCCTTATAACACATGTCCATAAGGCTCAGAGTAAACGCAACAGTACTAATTTAAACGAGCAGTACTAACTGAGAATACTAGCAGTACTAAGTTATAAGAGCAGAACCAACAATTAATGAGAACCTTGTAACATCCTAGATCCAGACCCCCCCTCCCCCCCGCTCTGATACCACTTGTTGAAAACTTTAATATGACTTATGAGCACCATCTACTTATAAGTTTTCTGAACCGTTTAAGGACTCAAGGTTGTTTAGACCTTGATCTAGGATAAACTATGATAAGCACAATGATAATATTGGCGGAATATTCAAATGAAAGAATCAATACTATCACAACAAGGTTTTTCCAATTACTCCGTTTGTTATTAAAATCAGCCCCAATGCTATGAGATCAAATATAGCACGATTACACTCTAATCAGGGATCAAAGATCCTTGAGGCTAAACAAACCTAACAACATCAGACCCCTTGTCTGATGTTCCCACACACACACACTTTGATGGAGTTACATATTAACTCTCATAGTTGTAATAACATTCCTTATCCTCTTTATATAATAGAGGATTAGGGTTACACAAATAGATAAGATATTTGTTTTTCCCACTTGTGTCACATGCTAGTTGAGTGTGTCAGTATCTCACATACAACTTGTTCTTACAACTTTGTTTATGTATCTAGACATGTTACTGTCTTTCTACATATCTATCCTTGCTATAAGATAAGTATCTACCCACTATATTTGACTAAGATACAAAAGAACTTTATCAGGTTACAAAGTCAAACACGTCTGTTGTCTACTAAGCAGTACTAACTTTGAACTAGCAGTACTAACTGCTAAGTGTAAAACCCTAAAATCTGAAAACATGAAAAATGACCAAAATGCCCCCGCAAGTTAAAAATTTATTTAAGAGTTTATAAAGTATCAAATAAATCCCAAACTTCTGGCAATGCATAAGTTATGAATCCCAAATAATTTTAACAATTCTATTTAACATTTTTACAAGCTACAAAATTACCAAAATGCCCCTAGTTGGCCGAATGAATTTATAAGATAATATAATGTATTTAAAATGAATTAAAAATGTGTAAATAAGGAAATAATAAATCATCATCATGGCCAATCAATTTTATTTAATTCCTGGTCATCCTCCTCCCCCCTTGACTCGGTTTAGCTATTTTTAAATCAACCCTTATCACTTCTTTTCCTAACCCTAATACCGATTAGAATAAACACACACAAGAAATTCACATAGCCTCCAATCGACACCCTAAAATCCCTAGACCATTTTTCTGTGATTGATCATCATCCAAAGGAGCTAGGAAAAATACCATTCGAATTATTTGAAGCTTGGTCCGATCTTGGTGAATTATTTCTTTGTCGCTAGAACAAAATAAGGTAATGATCGAATTAATTCTTGCGACCTCTTAAAAATTCGTTTCTTATTTTTCTTGTGTTCCTAACATCATATGTGACCTGTGAAAATTGGTTTCATGATTTTTAGATCGTTTTTGAAGCCGTGGTGATTTTTGACCCATTTTGGCCATACGCGTATAAAAGAATTCGTACACCTCATTCCACACGTTCAAATCTTGATTTGGTATTTTTCTCAGACCCTATATATGTTATGAACACCAAATAAAATGTAAAAGTCGATCCATGCATGATCTAACAATTATTTGTGAATTAAATCTTAAAAACGTGTATAAACCCTAAATAATTCAATTCGAATTTTTGAGGCTTCATATTTATTTTATTTGAACTCCATATGATCATACTAATCTGGGAAAAATTATAGTTCGAATTGTTAAGGCCTAAAATAATTATTCTTGATTTATTTAGTTTTACCGATTTAAAGAAAATAAAGAAGAAAAAGAAATAAAATGTAAATCGATTTAGGGATTATACTTTTGGGGCTGTTTTTGAGGGATTAAATGATGATTAATGATGATCTAATGATTGGTGAATGATTTGTATTTTTAGGGTTAGGGTTTTGGCTAATTAAAGTGTTATACGATTGGTTTAAATTGTTTTGGGTGAGTTTTGTAACTTTTAAAACTCAAGGGTTATTTTTAGAACTTATTTTAGAACATGTACCTACTGTATAAAATATAAAAAGAGGGGGTCTAGTGTCATTTTTGTATTTTAAAGGATTAAAATGTTTCTAGGGTTTAATTAAGGTACGAATTATAAAATAATTAAATGGAGGGACTAAACTTGTAATTTCTGGAAACTTGGGGCTGTTTTGAGTAATATAATCTATTCAGGGGGTTATGTGTAAATTTGGTGATTTAATGAGTTAATATGTAATTATTAATAATATAAAGTTGAAATTGTAAGATAAGGGACTAAATATGTAACTTTGAAAACTAGAGGGACCTATTGTGTAAATTCTGTAAAATTGAGGATACATTCTTATAATATGATAAAATGAGTGACCATTGTGAAACTTTGATAAATTAAGGGTCTAAAGTGTAACTACGAACAATTGAAGGGTTAAAGTGTAACTTTTGAAACTAAGGGGTATAAAGTGTAAATTATGAAACCTAAAGGACTAAAAGAGTAACTTGATGAATCTAAAAGCTAAAATGGAAAGTTACTTACAAAGGAAGGGTTTGTAATTCTTGTCTACCCCTCTAGGTGTGAAGAAAGAGAGGTCCTGATCCACTCTGTGTCATCCATTCCTGATTTGTGGTTGCTTCTAGAATAAGGTACAGATATTCTGACCTTCTCTGTAAGGTTTCCTATGATTCTTTTCTGATTCGTTAAATCTTTGATTTGATACTCTGCTACGATCCTTCGCTATGACACCTTTGCTTTGACCTTTGATCTCGGATTTTGGACCTATGATATGAAGACCTTTTTGATATGAGATGGAAACGTTTTAAGTAAAGTATTTTGAAAGGATTTTTCAAGCATGATATATTGACTTTAAGAAAATTATTTTGAAGTTCGTTTTATGAAAACTATTTGAAAGACCATTTATGAAAACTATTTTGAAGGGTTGTTTTAAATGAACCTTAAGAGAAAACCTTTTGAAAAGTATTTTGATATTGAACCTTTTGAAGATTTGACCATATAATACTTTGACCCTTTTGGATATTGACCTGGGATATTTGATCTTCTGATATTGACTTCTGATATTGAACCTTCTGATATGACACCCTGATTATGATATGAACCTTTGACCTTTGACTCCCAGTTTGATACCCGAGCCAAAATTTGTTCCCTAGCCATGAAGGTAACATGGCCGTGTCTGTGATGCACCACTGGCATGACTAGTGTGTAGCCCTAGTGATCTGGTTACACCGTCCCCATTCTGATTTTGATTATGCATGCACACTATATGATTTATTATGGCCGATCTGTTCTGGGGGGCGAATGGATGCATCCTAGATTTGTTCTGTTTCTGATATGTGATATATGATCTGATATGTGGTGACTGATGATGGGTGCAATCCACGTCTTTCATGTTCTGGGAGCTCGCGACTCCATATATTTCTGTTGGATACATGAGGTCACCCCTCATATTATCTGGTTACTGAAGAGGTATCCCCTCTAGATTACTGTGAATGTGATATATGATGTGATATGTGGGCTCGTGGTGGATTACTGTCCTAAACCTTTACTCTCTCTCTCTGTACCTTGACTTATCTATTTCGTTATACTATATATGTTCTCTTCCTTTTATTGCTTTTGTTTTCGTTTCCGTTTATTATATATCTGTTCACTGGGCTTTGTAAGCTCAGCCGTACGTTTCTTTCATGTACGGCAGGTTTTTAGTTGGAAGCTGGGTTGTTACCATAGAGAGGACCTTGAATTTAGAAGACCTTGCTAGCTAAATTGGATTAGAGATGATATGAAAAGTTTTATTCAGACTTAGTGATTTTTTTGTATATCTCTTGTAACCTTGAAATTTCAGATTTTTGGTTGTAACCCTTGGAATCCTATTGTATTATTTATGTCATATGCTTGTGTTTGTTCTGATAAGAATCCGTATTTGGGACACCTTTGCCCTTGTCGGGTTGGGGTGTTACACTAAGTCAGTACCTTCTTGGGTTGCATAGCAGTACTAACTGTAAGGAAGTACCTTCTTGGTTGAACTAGCAGTACTAACTTCAGTTAGTACTGTTAGTTATTCTTGAACAGACTTGGTATATTTTCCTTATCTTCTCAGCAATCTTCATGTTTCATTCTTCTTGGTTTGTATCATCAAATCTATGAAAATATAAATCCCAACACCCAGTCTCAATAATAAACTCCTTTGGAACTGGTCTATTTATCCTTGCAAATGATTCATAATAAGCCTTCTCTATCTCTGCATCTGATCTCCCTTTGAAGTAGCTTTGCTTCCAATAAGCTTGATTATTCAAATAGATTTTCATGAAACTTATCTGTTCTCTCTTAGAAGACATCTTCTTCTTATAACCTTTCTTCTTTTTATCCTTGATATTCTGTATTAGATCACTTAAAGCCATTTCATTATTCTTTGATATAATGAAATCAACAAGCATAGCTGATCTTTCTTATACACTTAGATTCTCATCTGAAACAAGTTGTGCTGCCTTTGCCTTCACTATTGGATCAGTATCAATAAAGTGTTGTAGTTGTTCTTCAAGTGATTCTTGAGCAATAGCAAAGCCATTCTATCTTTTTCCAATCTTTTAGCTTCCATGAAATCAACAACTTCAACTTCATGCATCTTTCTTGCTATTTCTTCATCAAAATCAATCTGAGCTTGTGTCTTTGGATTGATTTTCTTTGGTTGTGGCTCATCTTCAACCATAATACCTTTACCTTTATCTTGAGTTTGTACTGATCCCTCAACATGTTGTGAACTTGTAGCAGTATCATGAATATCCTTATCCTTACATACCAATTCTGTTCCCTGTTCACGATCCACAGGTTCTTTGGCTTCTTGTTCTTCACCCATATCCACATCATCACCATTTCCACCACCAGTTTCTTCATCAAAATCCAAGTTCCTCCCCTGAGTGTCTGATCATGTCTTCCTCTGAGTATCTTTCCTCCCCTGTTTGGGAGAATCATCATAATCATCTGACCCAGAAGAACCCGAAGAACTTGTAGTCAGTACCATCTTTGATCTTTTGCCCTTGGTCCTTTTGATTTGATCCTCCAATGTCTTCACTCTTGTCACCAATTTTGTGTACACCCGGGCAAAATTTCTTTTATGGCTTTTGAGCTCATCCTCCAGACTGACCACCTTGTTTGACAGATTTGTACAAAGAACCATCAATTCATTAAGTTTAGAGCTACCCTCATCACTTCTAGCTGTGTTACCTACTAGGAGAGGTGAATCAAGGGGCAAAAACTCAGTTTCTTCCCTAGTTGGATTAGGAGGAACTCCTGAGCCTCCTATATGCTCCATGTGGCTAGGGGTTACATCACCTGTGGCAAGCCTTTGAGGACTTGGCACATATGATGTTGCCATGGTAGGGGTCTTAATGATGTTGAAACTGGCCTGCCCAGCTACTAAGCCAGAAGCAGTAGTGTCAGCCCCACCCATACTATCAAAATTGATAGCCTCATCTGCTACAAAGGTTGGAGTAGGAGGACTAGACTGAGGAATCATAGTCTTCTTTCTGATTCTTCTCCTATAGGTTGTGGTTACTGGGGGTGTATGGGTAATATCAGGAACCACAATGGGTGTATGCTGGGGCTCAGTTGGGATTACTAACCCTTCACCCTGAAAATTTTGAATTTGAGCAAGCATATCTTGAGATAATGGTGTTACTTCCCTATTCCAACCCCGAGTTTCCATTGCCATATTTTGAAAAACTTTTTGTTGCAGGCAAGGAGTAAGAAAAATTATTTTATGGGAAAGTAACTGACTTTTCTTTGCATTTAAAATGGTTTGAATGAACCTTGGGTACATCAAAAATTTTGTTGGAGATGTCACATTCTTCACCATACTTTCAAAAATCATTTTTGAAAAATTATAAACTCTGTTAGTGGATAAACACACAAGAGCAATAACAATATTGCTACTGAATTGCTCCCACGAGGTTCTTTTAGGACTAAGACAGTGAAGAAGTGTATGTATTAAAAATCTCCATTGAGGAGAGAAACATCCCTTTTTAAAAGTTAAAAGTCTGTTTGATGTGTCATACCCCATATTTGAAATATAATGTAAAATTTCTGTGTTTGGCAAGTCTATGATACAATTTGAATCGTCTAAAGGGAGATGTCTCCTTAAAGATTTTTCTGTAACATAGATGATTTGCCCATCCACAGTTGCATTAAGTGCAGTGATAGGTGTATCCTCATCATCTTCATCAAGTGTTATGATAGATGAAGTCTGCCAAAACTGTTTGATTTGTGAGTAATAGAGAGTGGGATTAACAGTCAAAGCATACCTTATGTAGGAATTGTTGAGAAAATCCACAATCTCATAGAACTTAGGTCCATCCCCTTCCTCTGTTTTCTCTAAGAAAGCTACCTGATTATGCGTCTTAACAAACTCCAAATTTGCCATCATAAATTATGCAAGTTAAACAAGAAAATTGATCGGATGTGGTTTAATTTAAGGTGTGAGAAGCCAATTGGGTTCTTATATAGATACTGTTAGGGTTTGAGAATTTTGTGTAAGGGATAATTATTATCTTTAGAAATTATAGAAGTAAATATTTAGAAAGAAGATAATTATCCTTTTAAGAAACCCTATAAGTATGGTAATAACGGTTTTTACCCAACGGCTAGATAAAAAATCTGTTACTGACACAACAGTTCCAATGGCTAGTTCAGCAGTACAAACTTTGCACTAGCAGTACAAACTTTGCACTAGCAGTACTAATTTTTAAGAAAAATTTTAAGGAGCAGTATAAACTTAATAATGATTTAAAATAATACTGCCCACACATAGTTTTTAGCAAACTATCAGTTATCAACGGATTTGATGTGTCTTTACCAACAGCCGTTTGCTTTGGACTAGCCAACTATTTACTGTGAGATATGGTGAGTTGATAACCATATAGTTTTTGGTAAACTATCAACCATTTTACCAAAAACCGTTTGCTCTGGACTAGTTGGTTCTTTATGTGGGTTAGACATGGTGAACAAATAACCATTTGTTGTGTGCACAGATCACACACTTTAAGCTCCAAAGCACCATACATTCCAAAGCATAAAGCATTCAATTCACAAACTCCAATCAACCTGCAATTGTTAGTCCAAAAATAGAAAACAAAGTGCAAAGCACTTGTCTCATAACATTATAAGCATATGACTAAAATTGCACATAAACAAGGAAATTAGTTTCTTTGGGAAACCCAAGCCATCACTGAATTTGGTTTACCTCTTGCATCAATATAATTAAACATTTTTAAAGCAGTTGATGCACCATTGGACTGGATTGGTCTCCAAATCCAACATGCTGAGGCTTTAACCCCATTTCCCATATTTTCCTTAGCAGTGTTTTTAAAACTATCAGTACCAACTGCTTGCCTAGCAGTATGAACTGCTGGGTTTACAGTTGTTACCTTAGGTTTCCAAATTTGTTTCTTTACCACTGCTTGGTTATGAAAGGGCCTTTTAGCAGTTGTTGGTGCAGATTTGAAAATTGTTTTTGCACCCTGAACTACTGGTCTTGGGTAAAATGTCTTATTTGGTCTGGCAATATGAACTGCTGGTCTAGCAGTATGGATTGGTCTTGGGCCAGACCTTAAAAGAACTGCTCTGGGTGTCATTCTAGTAAGGTTAGAGTGATTTTGAGGTCTTTCTAAGCTCTCCCTTTGGTTTGAATACCCAGTTACCCTATTGTTGCAATAAGCTGCAAGATGGTCAAAAGCTCCACAATTAAAACAAGCTTTCTTGTATAAGTCAAAGTCATCACCTAGTTGGTGAGACTTAAGGTTGTTCCAATTCCTTTAGTTACCTCTGGGCTTGTGTGTGGTTTTATACATTTCACAATATCTTACTGGTTGCCTAACTTGTCTCGCATTGGTTTTAGGCCTAACAGTATTATCCTTGACCACCTTGGGAACACTTGTTCTCTCTACCTTAACAGTATCAGGTTTAACCTTAACCTGATCATCCTCATCATCATCAGAAGTCCAATCCTCAATTGTTGGAGCATCTGAATCCCTAGCAGAGGACACCTTGTCCTCAGTGAGTGAAGTATCACTTGCACTCTCAAAGGGTTCTCTTACTTCTACAGGCTTGTCAACTACTACATTTTCTTTTGGTTTAGGACCATATTCTAGCTTGGGTAGTTGAAATTCAGGCAAACCTGTGTGTTCTAGGTCTATACCTGGAGGTGCAGGTATTCCTCTGTGAGGAGGTGGAACAGACTTATAACCTAGTCCAGATTTAGCCTTGTTGATTATTTGACATTCAATCAATTTGTTTACACCCTTAGATGCATATTCTAATGTGTCTACACTTAATTGAATGTTTTCATTAGCTTTCTTAATCCTATCCAATTCAGCTCTCAACATACTAATTTCAGCATCTCTAAAAGTTAAATCTCTTTTAAGCACTGCTATGTCATCAGCAAAACTAGATTCATTACTCTTATAGTGAACAATTTGCTCCTCTAAAACAGCTAAACCTCTCTTATGATTTGCCAAATTATAACTAGTCTTGTTTAGCTCTATTCTCTGTTCATCATATTGTTTCCTAAGAGTTTCTAGTTCTTTTAAAGCAACACATGATTTAGAACACTTAACAATTTGTACCTCAGAATCAGAAAAAGCCATGAGTGCCATCTCAGTAGGTGCTGCTTCCTCTTCTTCCATAAAGCTCCAATCAAATCCTGATCCATCAATGGCCACCGTAGCTTTTGAGCTTGAGTCAGTAATCTCTACTTCCTTGGTCTTGCTTCCAAAGCCTCTGCTCTTGCCATCTTGTTGTCTTGGCCTTCTGCACTCCCTTGAAAAATGACCCATCTTATGGCAATTATAGCATTCAATCTTTGACTTATCATAACCAGTAGTATCATTGCTATTTATGGTAATCTTCTTCCATGTCCTCTGATGGAATTTCCTAGCCCTCATGCTAAGAAGAGAAATTTTCAATTTTTTATCCATCTCCTCCAGATCATCATCATTGATCTCTTGGAGGTCTTCATATGTCAACATGGATCCATTATGCTGAGTTATCAGGAATGCACAGCAAGTTGCCTCATCCATAATGCCTTTAGTACTGCTTGATGTGCTAGCAGTACCAATATTTGAGCTAGCAGTACTAACTCCTCCACCAGTCTTAACTTCTTCAACAGGACTTGAGGTACTAGGAGATGACAAAAATGCCATATTCCCAGTGCTTGAGCTTGTTCTAGCAGTCTTCTTCACATCTTGCTCCACAATCTTGAAATTTCTATACAAGTCCATCAAGCTCATAGAATCAATATCCGGCTTGTTCTTCCACACAACAACATGCATAGCCCATTCTGATGGTAAACTTCTCAGGAATTTGGAGTTGAGGTCTTCCTGAGGTATTTCAATTCCAAGAATAGCAAGTTGGCTTACAAGCTTCTGAAGCCTGTTGAACATATGATCCAATGATTCATTGCTAGTTGCTGAGAAGTTCTCAAAATTTTGCTTGAGGAGTGTCTTCTGTGTCTTCTTGGTGGCTTCATTCCCACCATACCTAGCAACAATGGCCTCAAATAGTGTCTTGGCACACTTGAACTTGCTGAAGTTCAAGAGTTGATCATTAGGTATTATCATTAGCAGCATGCTTCTAGCCTTGAGATCATTCTTCATCTGAATCTTCTCCTCTGTAGTCACTGGCTTTGTCTGCACAGTTGTCTCAACCTTGCCATCAACAGTAGATGTAGTGATTGAGGGCTTGAAAGAATTCCCTTCTTCTATGATTTCCCAGAGTGCATAATCTTGCACCTGGAAGTATTGTTCTATTCTTAACCTCCACATGTCGAATTCGTTGGGCTTGAGTATTGGCAACTTTGCAGTCACATTGGTTGTAGAAGTCTCCATGTCTATCTACCTAATTGAATGACGAAAAGTTCTTCTGGATCTTCTAATTCAAAGTATCAGAACCTGGCTTTGATACCACTTGAGATGATCTAAACACACTCCTTGTGTTAGAGATACTTTGAGTAATATTAACTAGCACGCGGAATTTACTAGCCAATACTTAGAAGATATTGTGTACCTCCTTTTATAGAACAAGGAGTCCTTTACAAGTAAACTACAATATTCGTATCAATCTATAACTAGAAGATATATACCAAATCTATTCTATATTTATCTTCAATCTCTGTCATCATCATAAAAGCAGTATAAAGTATTTGTACTGGCAGTTAGTACTGCTAGTGTTAACATGCACCAGTTGAAACTTTAAGCATGGCAGTACTAACTGTTAGTTTAATTCCTAACACTCACCGGAAAAACTTTTCGGCTCACCCGAAAAACACCAATTCATTGAAAAAGTTCACAAATCCCATACGGAACTTGACACAGGCAAGACCGTATCCACTCTTTCACCTCTGCATATTAATGGCGCTAGCTACCACTATCTAGTTTCATTTTAAGATCGAACAAACCCTCTCAACCTTGTCGTTGTTACTCGACAAAACAACCCGAAGCAGATTGAAACATAGCTCGACGAAGCCTGAAACAAGATCTGAACAACCCCAGACGGCCTAACATCAGCCTCAAATGGCTTAACCAAAGCCCTAAGCAACCTGACATCAACATCAAATATCCTACAAAGACAATCATATCACCCTGATCCCAGGGCACAACTTCAGCAACCTGCCTCCGTAAATCTAAATTACGTTAGAAACATGGATTCACCTAATTAAACTTGTAAGCCTGAATTCAAAGACCCAACATCAGCTTGTACCCCGCACTAACACTGCAGTCAGGGTTAAAAAGTTATCCACTAATAGACTTACAAGCCAAAACCGACCAACCTTCCCAACAAACACAATAACAAAACAACATGAACCACGACAACTAACACATGAACATGGACATCTCCAGGAAACACAAGAAAACCATCATGATTCGCCCCTGTATGACAGTAACCTCTTAACGAAGCAAAACCCTGGGCAAAACTGTTGATGCAAATAATGTTCTAAAAACGTTATTTATATCTTTCGATAACTTCACGTTTTGAGGATGATAAAATGTGAAAACACGTTACGTTAAAATTAACGTAAACAAGTTTTTAGTCGAAAGATCCCATTTCTACGCAAATCACTCTAGGTATGCACAAACAAATTTACAGCTTGACAACTGATCAAAGAAGTGAATTTGTATTTAAAACTTCATATTTTTAATGTGACAAAACATTTTTTCAAAAATATACTTTACAAGTTATTTTTGAATAATTAAGAAATGTTTTATTGGAAAAATATGTTCAAATAACATAACAGCTATTTTCCCCCCCAAAATCAGCTCCAAACTTCCCCAAATAAGTTTTCACCACTAAAGCAAAAAAGAGGAGCGTTTTTGTCTGGCACGGTACCACGGTACCACTAAATTTAGTGGTACCGTGGGTGATTTAGTGGTACTGTGTACCTGTAACGGCCAGATTTTTTCTGCCTATAAATACCAGCCATCTTCACAGTTTTTGGGCATCCTTTTTTCACACAGAACTTTCTGAGTTTAATACTCTCATCACATCTTTTCTTCTTGATCATTTAGTTTAGTTTTCTTTTGTTTAAAGAGCGATCCAATCATCCAACCAAGTGATCATTTTCATTCCTCTTCTAGTGCAAGAGAAGAACACAAGGTATCCAAGAAGATACAAAGTGTTGTAGTTGTAGTTAGAGCACTTGTAACACTTGTTACATACTTGTTGTATCTTTGTATACGTCAAGATCATTTTTCTTTTAAGAGTTTGTGAGAGAAGATCATTGTGATTTTATAGAGATATTGAATATCTCTTGTAGCTTGTGAGCTAGTGTGTTGATCAAGTTGATCAAGGGTAGATAGGGTAGATTGAGTTAAGTGAGGGTTGATCATTGTGATCTTGTCGAGATCTTGGAGATCTCTTGTAGCTTGTGGGCTAGTGTATTGATCAAGTGGATCAAGGGTAGATCGGGTAGATCGAGTCAAGGGTGTCGATTGTGTGAAGTAGAAAGGATCAAGTGGATCGTGGTAGATTGGTGTTAGCTAAGATTAGCACTCGACATTTAGCTTAGATTCGGAAAATAGGATAAGCGACGTTGTACGGTTTTCTCCGCCTGAAGGGAGGTTTGTTGACATAGTGCTTGAAACTCTCGATTGTGGTACTCGGGGAGTGGAGTAGGGCGAAGAAGAGCTTCGTGACCGAACCACTATAAATCTCTTTGTCCCGGTTTGATCTTTCCATCTCTTTTCCTTACATTCATTATTTATATTAGATAGTTTAGTGTAGTGTTCATATTGGTGTTGATTGATTACACAAAAGATTCGAATCAAAGTTTTTCAAAAGTATAGTTTTGAAACAAATTAAAAACCGGTAAAACTATTCAACCCCCCCTTTCTAGTTTTCCACAATTGGTATCAGAGGCCACGTCAGTCAAGATTTTAAAGTATATTGTATTTTAAAACTTGAATCGATCAATGGATTCCGACAAATATCAAGAAGGGCAATCTATGCAAAGACCACCACTTTTCGAAACCGATTGTTTTATATATTGGAAAACAAGATTCGAAACGTATGTGAAATCAAAAGACATTGATCTTTGGCATATTATTACCGAGGGTGACTTTCAACCGATTCAAAAGAATCAGGAAACTAAAAGGGATGAAATAGTTCCTTATAGTAAACAAAGTGACGAACTTAAAAGAAAACTAGCCAAAAATGATGAGGCTAAAATGATGATTTATAATGCTTTGCCTACAAAAGGAATTTGAAAGAATTTTCATGTGTAATACGGCAAAAGATATTTGGAAAACTTTGTTAGTCACTCACCAAGGTAATAATCAAGTCAAAGAGAACAAGATAGATCTTCTTGTGCAACAATATGAACAATTTTCCATTTCGGAAGATGAATCTATTGATAATGCTTTTGCTAGATTTAATACTATTATTACAAGTCTTAAAGCTCTTGATGAAGGTTATTCTAGCAAGAATTATATAAGGAAGTTTCTTAGGGCTCTACATCCCAAATGGAGAGCAAAGGTCACCGCCATTGAAGAGTTAAAGAACTTGGCGAAATTATCACTTGATGAACTGATAGGAAACTTGAAGGTTCATGAAATGATAATCAAGAAAGACTCCGATATAGTTAAAGGCAAAAGCGAGAGAGTTCGATCTCTAGCATTGAAAGCCAAAAAGGAGTCTAGTGATGAGGAATGTTCGAGTTCCGATAGTGAAGATGAAGAGTATGCGTTAGCCGTTAGAGACTTTAAAATGTTTTTTAGGAGAAGAGGTAGGTTCGTTAGGCAACCTCGTGATGATAAGAAGCCGTCACAAAAGAACCGAGTTGAAAAGAAAGGAACGAGTGATAGGAAATGCTTTAGATGCGGAGATCCTAATCACCTCATAGGAGAATGTCCCAAACCACCGAAAACCAACAACCAAAGAGCTTTCATAGGAGGCTCTTGGAGTGATAGCGGTGAAGAAGAAGAGAAGAAGTCCAATGACGAAACATGCCTTATGGCTCAGGCTTCAAATGAGGTACATTCCGACTCTTCTTATTATAGTGATGATAATTCGTCAATAGATGATAATAGATTGTATGACGAATTTAATAAACTGTGCGAAGTAAGTTCTAAAATTTTAGGTAGAAACAAAACACTAAAATTAAAATTCCATGAACTCGAAGTGCAAGTTTTAGAACTAAAGGATCAAGTAAAAAGACTTGAGAAAAAAAAAGAAATAGATGTAGATTGTAGGTCATGGATAAGTCTTCGAGTAGAGAATGAAAAACTCAAAGAAAATGCCTTAAGGATCATTATGTTTGAAAAAGGAACAAAGACACTTAATGATATGCTTGAAAATGTTAGGTATAGTGAACATGCCGAAGCGGGCCTAGGATTTGACCCAAACAAAGCTTCGACAAGTAAAATGAAACAAGTAAAATTTGTCAAACCCACAAGTTCTGTCAAAACAGTGGACGGTACCATTAAAGGTATAGACGGCACCACTAAAATTAGTTGTACCGTGTGGCACTAGAGACAGAACTGAGTCGAGTTTGAAAAATAATTAAAGTCCTAAACCAAGTCACATAGTTGTAAATGTTACCAAAGTACCTATTGCTAGTAAAAAGGAAGTCAAAAGCTTTTACAAACCTTTGTCAACCCCCGGGCTTGGCTTTGTAAAACCCGACACTAAGTCAAAGACTCCTCCACCTAGAAAAACAAATGTTCCTAAACCTCGGTCAAGAACTCCTCTACCGAGAGGTAACTCTAGAAGACAAAGTTATCCAAGTAAGTATCCCGTAACTTGGAATAATTGTCAACTACAAAGTTACTTACCATGGGAAATTTGTCCTCCGTTCCAACATCCTAACCAAATGCAACTAATGCATGGGATGTTTAATACTAACAACTTTAGACCCATGAGATATTGGAGACCAAATGTTTGAATGTTTGTCTTATTCAATAGATATGCTTGGTAATCGACTTGGAGCCTGACGAATGGGTCAAGGATAGTGGATGCACTAATCATATGACGGGTAACCGAAGTCTATTCTCATCATACAAGGCATACAACGGAGGTAATGTCACTTTCGGTAGCAAACTTAAGGGCAACATAATAGGCAAAGGTACGATTACTCAAAACTCCCTCACTATTAGAGATGTTGAGCATGTAGATAACTTAGGATTTAACTTGCTTAGCATTAGTCAAATGGTAGACAATAAGTGTAGAGTTATATTCTCCGAGGAGGGTAGTGAGATCATTAAAAATGGTAAAACCATAGGCAAAGGAGTTAGGAGGAATGGCTTATTTGTTATGAAAATAGGAAATAAGCCTCAGGATAAGATTTGCTTAGCAACCATAGATGATAATTCCACTCTATGGCATAGGAGATTAGGTCACGCCAATATGCGCTTGATACAATCATTGGCGTCTAAGGATCTAGTTAGAAACCTACCTAAGATTAAGTTTGATAAACACTTTTGTGACGCTTGTAAAGTTGGAAAACAAGCTCATTCTAGTCACAAAGCTAAGAATATGGTCTCGACCTCTAGATGCCTAGAACTCCTTCATATGGACTTATTTGGTCCATCCGCCGTACGAAGCTACGAAGGAAATTACTACACCTTAGTAATAGTTGATTACTACTCTAGGTATACTTGGACCAGATTTCTTAAGAATAAGACACAAGCTTTCGAGGAATTTGAAATCTTTAGTAAGAAATTCTAAAATCAACTAGGTTGTACAATAGTTTCTATTAGGACGGATCATGGTCGGGAATTTGATAATGAAGTGCAATTTGGAGTATATTGTGATGCTAATGGTATTACACATAATTTCTCAGCTCCACGCACTCCACAATCAAATGGGGTAGTTGAGCAAAAAAATCGTACTCTACAAGAGATGAGTAGAACGATGTTGAATGAACAATCAATTCCGCAAAAGTTTTGGTGTAATGCGATGGACACCTCAACTTACATACTAAATAGGATTCTAATTAGACCTATTTTAGGAAGAACACCATACGAGATCTTGAAAGGTAGGAAACCTACTCTTGATTACTTTAGAGTGTTTGGAAGCAAGTGCTTCATACTAAACACTAAAGACTACCTCACCAAGTTTGATCCAAAGTCTTACGAAGGTGTTTTACTAGGTTACTCCCAAAATAATAAAGCCTATGTTATCCTAAACAAGGAAACAATGAAAGTTGAAGAATCACTCAACGTGACATCCTATTGAAAATGTCATAGGAAACCTAAACCAAAGAACGCTTAGGTCACAAGCTAAAAAAAAAAGTAATTTTTTTTGTTTTATATCAACCGTAGAACCTAAGAATGTCAGTGAAGCGATTAAGGATGAAATCTAGGTAGTTGCCATGCAAGAAGAGCTTAATCAATTCACCGCAAACCAAGTTTGGGATTTAGTACCTCCACCTAAGAATCAAACCATCATAGGAACTAAGTGGGTGTTTAGGAATAAACTCAACGAAAATGGCGTCGTAACTAGGAATAAGGCAAGGTTGGTAGCACAAGGCTATAACCAACAAGAAAGAATAGATTACGATGAAAGTTATGCACCCGTAACTAGATTAGAGTCTATTAGGATACTCCTTGCCTATGCTTGCGCCTTAGACTTTAAATTATACTAAATGGATATGAAAAGTGCATTGCTAAATGGTTATATCAACGAGGAGGTATATGTTGCACAACCTCCGGGATTCGTTGATTTCGAGAAACCAAATCATGTTTATATACTCAAGAAAGCACTCTATGGTCTCAAACAAGCTCTTAAAGCTTGGTACGATAGACTAAAGGCATTCTTGATTAAACATGAATATACCATGGGAGTGGTTGACAACACACTTTTCACGAAGAAACGTAATTCACATCTCATCATTGATCAAATATATGTCGACGACATTATATTTGGCTCAACTTGTCCAGAACTGTGCGATGATTTTTCTAAGATCATGCGTGACGAGTTTGAGATTAGCATGATGGGCGTATTAAATTTCTTCCTTGGTCTAAAAATAAAACAAATGGAAGATGGTATCTTCTTTAATCAATCTAAGTATAGTAAGGAGATGCTTAAGAAATTTAGTCTAGAAGAGTCTAAGCCCATGAAAACTCCGATGTCCACGGAAATGAAACTCATGAAAGATGAAGAAGGTGAGTCCGTGGATAGCACTAAGTGTAGAGGTATGATTGGAAGTTTACTATACCTCACAGTAAGTAGGCCCGATATCATGTTTAGTGTCTGCCTTTGTGCTCGCTTCCAAGAGGATCCCAAAACCTCTCACCTTGAAGCGGTCTAGCGTATCTTTAGATACATTATAGGCACTATACACTTGGGATTATTCTATCCCAAGGGGACCGATGTAGAAACTGTTGTCTATGCCAACTCTGATCATGCGGGAGATTATGTGGATCGAAAAAGTACGAGTGGCGTCTGTACCTTCATGGGTTGTTGTTTAACTTCTTGGTTCTCCAAGAAACAAACGGCTCTTTCTATCCCTACGACCAAAGCCGAGTATGTAAGCGCCAGAAAGGCATGTCAACAAGCACTATGGATGAAACAAGCTCTTATTGACTATGATATCCATCTAGACGACGTTCCCTTTATGTGTGATAATAAAGGTGCTATTGACTTGAGCAAAAACCCCGTTCAACACTCTCGTACTAAACACATTGAAATTCGTCACCACTTCCTTCGCGATAATGTTCAGAAAGGAAACATTTCTATTGAGAAAGTTCCCTCTCAAGACAATATCACCGACATCCTAACCAAACCTCTCAAGCGAGAATCCTTCTACTATCTTCGTCTAGGTCTAGGAATGATGGAACATATTCCATAAATCTTATGACTTTTTAAATATTTCACTGGAAATATTGAAGTCATCTCGTGCGTCTCGTCTCAAGACTCTTTAAATATTTCACTAGAAATGTTGAGTCACTCCTCACATCCCTCGTATGACTACTTAAATATTTCAATGGAAATATTAAAGTCATCTCCTTTCGTTTTGTCTAGGTTCTCCTCGTCAAAAGAATTTATTAGGTATAAATTCTTTACTCGTGTCAAAAAAGTCTCACTAAAACAGCGAGACTCATTCGTCAAAAATCAAAATGGGATGAAAATTCATCCCTGCAGATCACGCCACCACTAAAGTGGCATGGTACCATTAAATTTAATGGTACCGTGGTATCGTGTATCTGATTAAATTCGTATTTCAGTCCACTTTTCCCACATTATTCATTTTAAACCTTCCCAACTTTTGCAGCTGGTGTCAAAACCAAACCTCACAACCCAAAATTCAGTTACACCCCTTCAAGATCTAATTCAAGGCACTGATTCTCAAGATTACTAACTACTTTCACCTTTTCAACATGACTTGTAAGTCATTTAACTCTATTTTTCTTTAACCTTGAGTCTAGGGTTTGTTCATACATGAAAATTGAATTGGGGTTTTTCTATTTTGATTGAGTCTCTATGAAATTAGGACTAGGATTAGACAATGCATAACCTTCATGATTCCCTTAACATAGGATCTGCATAAACCCACATAAATCACATATTTTAATTCAAACCTTGTTTTTATTAAGATTAAGTAGATTTAAGAGGAATCATGTCTAGGAAAATTGCAATTAGGAGTCATCAACACTCAAATTTTTCAAAATTTTTGGCGCCAAAACATTGAAGTCGCCAAACACCCCAATTCCATTATTTTTGAAAAATTTCACGAAACTAGGATGATGAAACATTTTTCGTGCATTGTTGATACAAACTAAAAACGTTTTTCTCATGCATACATGATCTCACGAATATTGAATGAATTACATAACCAATATGTATTTATCAACATATTCGTTTGAGAAAAAGTGAAGATTAGGAGCGTTTGGGTAATCTCATTATTTTAGTTATAGAGTCGAGATTACCGCACCTCCACATAGTTTGCATATAGGCACACACTAGGCACGTGTCTTGAAATGAAATATTCTTAATGTTAATCTTTGATAAATGTTTCATAGGTAACAAGAGATTTCACATGTTTGATTACGATCATGAACTGACAGCCGATTACATTCCCAAACCATCACTTGAATCAAACACCCCACTTTGTCACATACAAAGCTTCCGTCACTTAGAGTCTCGTATCTCCCAAGAAGGACGTATTGTCGAGTCCTCTTTTCTCAATCATGATCATATCCAAACCATGTTTCAAGAAATCGGATTCGATTGCTTGTTTCGGATTAATGATCCAATCTGTCCTCGGTTTGTCCTTGAGTTCTATAGACAAGCTAAACTCGTACATAACGAGGATCAAACTTTGTCTCTCTAAATTGTGATACAATACCAAGAAATTTCACTCACTCTTGACCAATTTGCCAACATTCTTTAACTTCCAAACCATGGACAATGTTCCTACACGGAAGGTTGGTCTCTCAAAGCCCTTACAAGTCACCAAATTGAGTCCGGTCCTTACAGTACCCTCATTCCCACTCCATGTGAGATTAAAGAGCACATTCGTCTTCCTCAAAAAGTTCATGGTTTTCTTAAAGAAAATGGTGAAATTGAGTTCCGTGAGTCTCATGAGTATGACTTAGATCCACTCAAAGTCTATGTTGATGAAATTCATCCACATCTACGTAGATGGATAGAAGTAATTCGTGAAAATGTCTTCTGTCTTCCTCACAACCGTGAGCACTTTCCGGCGTGTTGTGCTCATATGTTGTATTGTCTAGTCACCGAGCAACCCTACAATCTCGCTTACTTTGTGGCAAGGAGAATTGTCGGTGTCAGGGGTCGACTAAATAAGGCGATACCCTATGGTATGTTGTTGACTCGTCTATACCGTTTTGTCATGAACTCCTTCCCTCACCTCCAAAACAATCGATATCACCTTGTTGATCCCGCCATGGCTCCTTTAATTCAAAACACCCACACCTCTCTTTATTAGGAACATACATCATCTCAAGGAAATCATGATGATAGTTCAGTATCATGCTATGATGTTTCGTCGAGTGATGATGAATGAGGGTGTGCTCAAGCCAATGAAACTATTTTTCAATAGGATTTTTTTATGTTAAATTATATTAGGGATTAATACTCTTTGCTATTTTACATGCTTGACATTTATTCTATCACCTTGCATGAATTTTTATATGACTCTTGGATGATTTCTTATTTTGTCCTTTGTGTTTGCATGCTTATAGATTATCTTCGAAAATTGCATGATAATCTTTATTTGATAGGAGTAGCTTAATATGGGACATATTAGGCAAATAAGTCTTTAGTGATTTGAGGCACCAACATTTCCTGCAAATAGTTCCCCTAGAAAACTTCCCTTAGCTGCCAGGAACTAGGCTGCACAGGAAAATTCGTGACTCACATGTCACGGTACCGTTAAATAGGCCACGGTACCGTTAAATTTAATGGTACCATGTGGTATTTAGTGGTACCGTGCCCTTGTTTGACGAATTTTCACTGTTTACTCTAGAAACCTGCATTCCTAACCTCAAACCTGCAAATTTTGCAAACTCACATACACCCCAAGATTTCCTTACTCTTGCCTATATAAGGCCTCACCATTGCAAGCTTATCTTGCATCTTATCTTCAACCTTACACAACTCAACCACCATGTATTCCACACAAGGATCAACAAACCACATTTCCAAGAAACCTAGGATAACCGTAAGACCACCATCCAAACCTCTCTTTGTTGATCTAACAAAAGATGATGAAGTCACAACACCACCTTCCCAAGCCACTCCTCACTCACCATCTCCACCTAATGCTCCTTCCAAAACATATTCCACTAGAACCACATCTTCATCATCTCCCTCTCTCAACACCATGCCATCATCTATGGACTACACACTCTCACCCATCACTCCATTGGATTATGCAATGCCAACCCCATCACCAACTAACTCACCACCACCTCCTTCCCCAATCATGGGACAACCAATCTAACCTTATCCCTTTGATCTACATAGTGCTAATTTCCTATGTTGCCTCCACAACCGTAACCTCATCTTCTCCTTGAGAGATGAGATACATTTCATGTTCTCCAATGTGGAGCATCTCTTGACACCACCACCACCCTCAATCATGTCACCATCTCCACCTCCTTTTAGCCCACATAACTAAACATGTTCATGTTTAGTTTCCTACAATAAACCTTTAGGACTCCTTTTGGAAATGAAGCTTGCCTCTAGTCATTAAGGATTTATGCTTCTTGTTGTTTGTCTTTGTGTTTGTCATGTAGTCATAACTTTGTATGACATTTATTTTTATGAATGGATGGGATTTTTATGTGGTTGTTTTCTTTTTTTTGTGCTTGGCTCCTTAGCCTTTTTCTTGTTTGTGGTTGGATATTTATCGTGATTGCTACATGTTAGATATTGTATATTTGTCATCTAACTTTGTTTTGTAGCAAGAACCATTGCTCGATTCCTTGGTGTCCTCCAAACGAGGGGGAGTATACATCAAGGGGGAGACTTAGCAACCTTTTTGCTTCAAAAAAAAGGGGGTGAAATGGGATGTAAACTCATTAAAAACTTGTTAAAATTAATTTGAACTTAAAATGACTTTAGGTTTTGTCATCATCAAAAAGGGGGAGATTGTTGATGCAAATAATGTTCTAAAAAAGTTATTTATATCTTTCGATAACTTCACATTTTGAGGATGACAAAATCTGAAAACACGTTACGTTAAAATTAACGTAAACAAGTTTTTAGTCGAAAGATCCCATTTCTACGCAAATCACTCTAGGTATGCACAAACAAATTTACGACTTGACAAATGATCAAAGAAGTGAATTTGTGTTTAAAACTTCACATTTTTAATGTGACAAAACATTTTTTCAAAAATATACTTTACAAGTTATTTTTGAATAATTAAGAAATGTTTTATTGGAAAAATATGTTCAAATAACATAACAGCTATTTTCCCCCCCAAAATCAGCTCCAAACTTCCCCAAATAAGTTTTCACCACTAAAGCCAAAAAGAGGAGCGTTTTTGTCTGGCACGGTACCACGGTACCACTAAATTTAGTGGTACCGTGTACCTGTAACGGCCAGATTTTTTCTGCCTATAAATACCAGCCATCTTCACAGTTTTTGGGCATCCTTTTTTCACACAGAACTTTCTGAGTTTAATACTCTCATCACATCTTTTCTTCTTGATCATTTAGTTTAGTTTTCTTTTGTTTAAAGAGCGATCCAATCATCCAACCAAGTGATCATTTTCATTCCTCTTCTAGTGCAAGAGAAGAACACAAGGTATCCAAAAAGATACAAAGTGTTGTAGTTGTAGTTAGAGCACTTGTAACACTTGTTACATACTTGTTCTATTTTTGTATACATCAAGATCATTTTTCTTTTGAGAGTTTGCGAGAAAGATCATTGTGATCTTATAGAGATATTGAATATCTCTTGTAGCTTGTGAGCTAGTGTGTTGATCAAGTTAATTAAGGGTATACAGGGTAGATTTAGTCAAGTGAGGGTTGATCATTGTGATCTTGTCGAGATCTTGGAGATCTCTTGTAGCTTGTGGGCTAGTGTATTGATCAAGTGGATCAAGGGTAGATCGGGTAGATCGAGTCAAGGGTGTTGATTGTGTGAAATAGAGAGGATCAAGTGGATCATGGTAAATTGGTGCTAGCTAAGATTAGCACTCGACATTTAGCTTAGTGTCGGAAATAGGATAAGCGACGTTGTACAGTTTTCTCCGCCTGAAGGGAGGTTTGTTGACATAGTGCTTGAAACTCTCGAGTGTGGTACTCGGGGATTGGAGTAGGGCGAAGAAGAGCTTTGTGACCGAACCACTATAAATCTCTTTATCCTAGTTTGATCTTTCCGTCTCTTTTCCTTACATTCATTATTTATATTAGATAGTTTAGTGTAGTGTTCATATTGGTGTTGATTGATCACACAAAAGATTCGAATCAAAGTTTTTCAAAAGTAAAGTTTTGAAACAAATTAAAAACCGGTAAAACTATTCAACCCCCCTTCTAGTTTTCCACAAAAACATTCAGTGTCACCAAGAAGTGTCATTAAAACACTGAATGATACATAACAGGTAAAGGCTAAAGCTCATTTCTTGAAAACATAAAAAAGACCAACAGTTCCCTTGAAAAGTATTCCTTCCCTCAGGCTCGAACACTACCACATCAGGCTGACATGCCATTGAACACCATCTCATCAGGCTCGAACATCCGTAGAAAAGGCTTACATGCCATCATCACAGAGAAGGGAAGTCAGAAGCAACCTGGTATGACCCATACATGGTCAAGCACGTCACTATTCAGATACACGATCAAATTAAGGAAAATGCTACCTCTAGGTATGCATCACAATTTTGCTATTTCAATTATTTCAACATTTCAACACAATTAAATTGTAACATGGAAATGATGTAAAAACATTCAAGTCATTCCAATTAATGTAAAATTTCATTGTTACTTTTATATTACTGATTATATGTTCAAAACAAGAATTCATTCTGAAGAACTATTCCTTTAAACAATCAAACAAATCTTGTTCTGCCTTACTACCCTTTAACGACATAAGTCTACTATAACACACCTGATAATAAGAACACTACTTTGATAAAATTGTTGTATTAAATCAGGTTATACATATCTCTTTTGGCACAACAAAGCCATTACACCACGCTCATATCTCCTCAAGCTAATACACCATTACATCAGGCTTACATGCCATCAGGCTCATACGCCAACTCGACAGGCTTATACGCCATTACCATATCATATTTATATGTTTGAAACAGATTATGTGTACATTTACAATGTTACACCCGTCGGGGACTGACCAAGTCAATCATGTCTTTGGTATCCTCATACTTAGCTATGTTAGGATCTCTGGGAAATAAGAGTTTCATTGTTGCTGCCGATAGTGTTAAGCTGGTTCCTGCCGATAGCTTTGGTTCCTGCTGCAAGCTCATTGCTGCCGACAATGTTATCTTGTTTCTGCCGAAGGTGTTTGTTACTGCGGATAGTATTGTTTGTTATCCGTATATTTAGAATGTTTGTTAAGATTTATTTTTAGAAGAGATTGTTGTTTATCTCTTCACACGTTTTCTTGTAGAACGGGTTAGGGTTAGGTCATCTTGTTAGTATAAAAGATAAACCCGTCTATGAGTTTATGTACGCCTTTAACGTTTTCAATATTCAATATCACAATTCTTAGTTCATAGTCTGATCCATAGAGGATCATTGTCCTTTAGAGTTTTCTTCTTTATTATACTTGCTGTTTAGTTTCCGCATAAACACTTGTATAGCATACAGAGGTTCTCGTTTTAACCAAGCTCAATCAAGCTCGAATTACTCGATCCTACAAGTGGTATCAGAGCCTGGTTAGGATCTCTGATAAAGAAGAAAAAGTTCGATTTCGTATTTCACAACTCTCTTTCAATGGAAGACGAAATCCCACAAAACAATGTCATTAACCCTGAAGAACAACAACCCAAACCTGAAACCTCACAAGTCCAAACACAAATCCTCACCACCATGTCCACCAACAATGCTAAATTCCCATATCTGAAGAAAGATGAGTATGAAGTCTGGGCTATGAGAATGGAATATTGGATCACAAACACTGATTACAATCTGTGGAATGTCATTCTCAAAGGAAATAGCAAGAAGAATACTGGAAGGGACGAGGATGGCAATATCTATATAGAGCCACCTGTTACTGCCGAAGAACACATGGCTGTGCAAAGGGAAACCAAGGCAAGAACTCTTTTGCTTCAAGCTATTCTAGAGGATCATATGAGTGATTTCCATCACTTGGATGATGCTAGAAAGATCTGGCATGCTGTAAAAGCCAGATTTGGAGGGAATGATGAATCCAGAAAAATGAGAAAGTCTATGCTCAAGCAAGAGTTTCAGGAATTCAAGATCTCTGAGGCTGAGGGGATTCACAAAGGGTATGACAGATTCCACAAAATCCTGAGTCAACTCAACCAGTTGAAAGCTAGGCCGGACGATGAAGATTGCAACACCAAGTTTCTGAGGGCTTTGCCACCATCCTGGTCTCAGGTTTCCATAACACTCAAAGCCAAAGGAGGTCTGGATTATATGAGCTTTGATGATCTGTACAACAAGTTGAAAACCCTTGAACTGGATATCAAAGGATATTCCACCTATACACCTCATACTACAACCCATACTGCTTTTGTTAGTAACTCTGGTGCTAACAAAGCATCATATGGAAACAGTCCAACACCATCAACATCATCAATCTCCTACTCACCTGTCACACCAAAAGCTCAGACTAGATCTGATAATCTTGTAGTGGATGTGCTTCATTCATTTGTTGCTGAGAGTACACCACAGCAGAAGATTGTGTATGAAGATTTCAATCAGGTTGATGAATTGGATCTAGAAGAGATGGATCTAAGATGGCAAGTGGCTATGATATCGTTGAAATTGGATAGGTTTGAAAAGAAGGCAGGAAGAAGGGTCAACTTTGATGGACAGGAACCTGCCAGGTTTGACAGAAGGAAGGTGAGGTGCTATAAATGTTTCAAACAGGACATTTTGCCAGGGAATGTACAGATAAGAAGGTAGATGACAAAGTATGATATTCTGCTTTCAAAATTCAAGAGCTGGACTCAGAGGACCCCAAGGCATTGGTATCTGTGGATGCGATGGTGGACTGGGAGCATCATGAGAAGACGATTGCAAGTAGAGCAGATAAGGTCTTTGGGATGTTAGCTGGATATGGTGAGAAGATTCAAGTGGCTGGTCAGTTTGGAATGATGGGTCATCCATCTCAGGTACATAACTGCCCATTTGGTTGTGATTCTAAATATGATAAATTGAAACAGGAATTTGATGATATAGAAAGTGAAAATAAGGATAACTTTATTCAACTTAAGGCTCATAAAAAGGCTGTTAAAACTTTAGAACAACAAAAGGTCTGGTATCAACAACAACAGTCTGCTTATGAAGTAAAAATAAAGGTTTTGGAAAGAGATTTAAAAAATGCTATTAATGAGTTTAAACATTCTGAAAGAGAAAAAACTAAGGTAGTGTTAGAAAATCAGGATTTACAATCTAAGCTAGATAATTCTTTGGCTAGATTTGATAAGTGGAAAGACTCATCCAAAAACCTTCACATGCTTATTGATAGTTCTATGTCTACTAAAACTAAAAGAGGTTTAGGATACGGTGACCTGATAGGGCCAAATCAATGTTATGACCCTAATGAGTATAGTGTTTTTAACCCTGAACCTGTAGATTATAGAAAACCTGTAAAGTATGTAAAAGAGGGAGGAATGAATGATGTTCCTCCACCCATAACTGGAACATTTAAGCCTGCTAATCCTTTTGATGACTTTGATGATTCACAAATGATGTATGGCAAACAGGCAAAGGTCTTGCCTAATCTTGATTGTGACTCTAATGAATTTGTCTCTTGTTCTTACAGTGACAAATCTTCAGAAATCAAGACAGATGACTATGCCACATGTGGATCAAGTGACAAGTCAGCATCAATAAAGTCAGAAGATCTCTCCTCAGAAGTAGCTACTAATGAATCTCATTCAAAGACAGCTGCATTTGAAGATAGTTCTTTTGATAATGTTAAGAACAATAATGTTTATGGTTGTGGTTATGTTTCAAAACAATTCTAGTTGTGATTCTGTTTCAAACAATTATGGTTGTGCTTTTGTTTCTGTTAAGGATAATTTTGTTTCATGTGTTGGATTGAATAATTCTGTTTGCAATAAGAAAGTTATTGTTAAGAAAAAGTCCCCTAGAAAGAAATCTTGCTTTGTGTGTCGTAGTTATGATCATCTTATTAAAGATTGTGACTATTATGAAAAACAGATGGGTGTATATGCTTGTAAAAATAGGTCTGTATGGAAAAATGTTAATGATATTCCCCCTTATATTCCTCAAGCAGCAAGGAGAACTTCAGTTGCTTCTGGCAAGCCAGTTTCTGCTGGTAAGCCTGTTGCTGCTGATAAGTTCATTCCTGCCGATAGACCTGTTCCTGCTGCTTATCCTGTTCCTGCCGGCAGAATCAATCCTGCTGGTTGGAGAAGTAATATTGCTAGACCTTTCAGCAGACCTACTAGTTCTTACTTTCAAAATAATTTGAGACCTGTTTGTTTAGACACCATGCACAAGGGAGGGGCAAGATGGAAAACTGCTGTTAAGTCCTCAGCAGGTTGTTCTTGGAAAATCAATAACCAACATATGAAAATGGGGTCCAAGATCAATGGTGGATCTCATCAATCTCCAGTGTTTAATTCTTATTGATCCACTAGGCAGGCTCAAGTCAGCAATGGCTTGAGTCTCTCTTGTATCTAATGTTGTATATGTATTCTTTTTCTCAGGATTTTCCTTTTAGAAGCAAAGATGTTGGAATTGTTGACAGTGGGTGTTCCAGGAGTATGACAGGGAATTTGGAAAGATTGCATGACTTTGTACCTTTGAATGGAGGTACTGTGACATTTGGAGGAGGAGATGGAATAATTTCTGGGAAGGGAACTATCAAGACTGCTAAGCTGGACTTTGAAGATGTACTTTATGTGAAGGAACTTCAAGACTTCAATTTGTTCTCTGTCTCCCAAATCTGTGACAAGAAGAACAGTGTTCTCTTCACTGAGAATGATTGCTTTGTGTTGTCCAAAGACTTCAAGCTGCCTGATGAAAGTCAGGTTGAACTTAAAGTTCCTAGGACTTTCAATCTTTATAGCTTCAATCTTAGTGATGTTCAGCCTGAGGGATCACTTGCTTGTCTGGTTGCAAAAGCTTCTGTGGATGAATCTAATAAATGGCACAGAAGAATGGCCCATGTGAATTTCAAGACCATTAACAAGTTGGCTAAGAATAGGTTGGTTAAAGGGCTTCCTATGAAGATTTTCTCTAATGAGCATGATTGTGTTGCCTGCAACAAAGGAAAGCAGCACAAAGCATCATACAAGGCCATAACTGCTGTGAGCAACATCTCTGAGCCTTTGCAGCTTCTTCATATGGATCTTTTTGGTCCTACTTCTATCCGAAGTATTGACCATAAGAACTACTGCCTGGTGATTACAGATGATTTTAGCAGGTTTTCATGGACTTTCTTTTTGGGTACTAAAGATGAAACTTATCCAGTTCTTAGGGATTTCATTGCCTTAATAGAAAATCAGCTAAGTAAAAAGGTTAAATCTATAAGGTGTGATAATGGCACAGAGTTTAAGAACTCTAATCTTATTGAACTATGCGGGACTAAGGGGATAAAAAAGGACTATAGTAATGCTAGAACTCCACAACAAAATGGGGTTGCAGAAAGGAAAAATAGGACCTTGATAGAAGCAGCTAGGACTATGTTAGCTGAATCTAAGATGCCCACTAGGTTTTGGACTGAAGCAGTTTGCACTGCTTGTTATGTGTTGAATAGGGTATCTATTACTAGTCCTCATAATAAAACACCTTATGAACTTTTGTCTGGGAAGGTTCCAAACATTAGTTATCTTAAGCCTTTTGGATGTCATGTCACTATTTTGAACACTAGTGATTACCTAGGCAAGTTTGATGGGAAGGCTGATGAAGGGTTTATTGTTGGATATTCTGCTCATGGTAAAGCCTATAGGGTTTATAACCTGTCCTCTAAGAGAATAGAAGAGACTCTCAACTTAAGATATCTTGAAGATAAACCTAATTTGCAGGGTGCTGGTCCAGAGTGGTACTTTGATCTGGATTATCTATCTGACACCTTAGGTTATAATAGATTCAAATCAAATCTATCTGCTGGTACAAATGTTTCTCAAACTAACAATGCAGGTACCTCGGATGATGATTCTGATGTAGAGAGTGATGAACGACCTATAGTTGTTCCTTCTTTTCCCTCTAACAACATTTCAGGTTCAAAGCTCAAAGATTCTTTTGATATGGCTGGAGGTGATTCTAGTTATGCAGAAGATCTTGCTAGGCTTCAAAGACAAGAGTTTAATGCCAAAAGAGATGCTGAGATGTTTGATTATGGGTTTTCTAAAGAGACAGAGGAGATTCTAAGAAAGGCTGAAGCTAAAGTTAGAAGACAACTGAATTCAACTGGTGGTATTCATGTTCCTGCTGATCCCATTCCTGCTGAAAGTGAATCTGTTCCTGCCGAACCTTCTAGAGTTTCTGCTGATGTTCCTGTGTCTTCTCCATCTGTTGACACTCTAGGTGTTGTTAACTCCCCTGAAAGATTTCCAATTCCTTCTGATCTTGGAAATTCAGTCTCTTGAAGAGATAAGTTGAATGATCCTCATCATCAGTCCCGAACTGGCATTTTCACTTCTTCCTCTTATGATGATGACTTCAACCCCTCAATTACTAATCAGGCATCCTCCATTGAAGTCAATCCCATTGCTACCAAGAGGATCAATACTGTTCATCCTCAGTCTTTGATTCTTGGAGATATTAATTCCCCTGTACAGACAAGAAGTAAACTTCATCAACCCAAGTTTGGAGAATCTGCTTTTCTCAGTTATATACAGGATCAGTTGAGGAGCAATCATACTGATTATTTACATTGTCTGTATGCTTGTTTCTTATCTCAAGTTGAACCATCTAGTATAGCTCAAGCTCTTGCTAATGAAGATTGGGTTGAGGCTATGCAAGAGGAAATGCAGCAGTTCCAGAATCAGAAAGTATGGATGTTGGTTCCTTTGCCTGCTGGAAAGCATGCTATTGGAACTAAATGGATTCTAAAGAATAAAAGGGATGCTAGGGGAATTGTGGTTCGAAATAAGGCTAGATTAGTAGCTCAGGGTCATAGACAAGAGGAGGGGATTGATTATGATGAGGTGTTTGCACCAGTGGCAAGAGTTGAAGCTATCCGATTGTTTTTGGCTTTTGCTTCCTTTATGGGGTTTGTAGTATATCAGATGGATGTGAAGAGTGCATTTTTGTATGGCAGGATTGAGGAAGAAGTTTATGTTACTCAACCACAGGGATTTGTGGATCCTCAGAATCCTAATTTGGTTTACAAAGTGGTTAAAGCACTTTATGGTCTTCATCAAGCACCAAGGGCTTGGTATGCAAGGTTATCAGCCTTTTTGCTAAAACATGGTTACAGAAGAGGGGCTATTGATAAAACTCTTTTTATCAGAAAGAACTTCAAAGATATCATTCTGGTACAAGTTTATGTAGATGATATTATCTTTGGTTCCACTAATGAAGCCTGGTGCAGGGAGTTTGAAGAATTGATGAAGAGTGAATTTGAGATGAGTGCTATGGGTGAAATGACTTTCTTCTTGGGTCTTCAGGTTAAGCAAAACCAGATGGGATCTTTATTTGTCAGGAGAAGTATGTTTATGACATGCTTAAAAAGTTTGATATGGAGAATGTGAAAATTGCTGCAACTCCTTTTGAACCTCCAAAGCCTAAGTCCAATAATGAACCTGATGCTGCTGTTAATGTTCATCTTTATAGGTCCATGATTGGATCACTCATGTATTTAACAGCTTCAAGACCTGATATCATGTTTGCTGTTGGTGCATGTGCTAGACATCAGGTTGCACCATTGACTTCTAACCTAAATGCAGTTAAGAGAATCTTCAAGTATTTGAGAGGACAACCGAAGATGGGACTTTGGTATCCCAAAGACTCTCCTTTTGTGTTGGAAGCCTATAGTGACAGTGATTATGCTGGGGCTAATTTTGATAGGAAGTCTACTACAGGAGGTTGTCAGTTTCTGGGTCGGAGGTTGGTTTCATGGCAGTGCAAGAAGCAGACTATAGTGGCTACATCTTCTACTGAGGCAGAGTATGTTGCTGCTGCTAGTTGCTGTGGACAGGTACTTTGGATGCAAAATCAGCTGTTGGATTATGGGTTCAACTATATGAACACTAAGATTTTTATTGATAATCAAAGTACTATGTGTATTGTTAAGAATCCTGTTTATCATCAAAGGACAAAGCATATTGAGATTCGACACCATTTCATAAGAGATGCTTATGAGAAGCATCTTATTCAGGTGGTTAAGATTCACACAGATGATAATGTTGCTGATCTGCTGACCAAGGCTTTTGATGGACCAAGGTTTAAACATCTGGTGGTCCATATTGGGATGGTAAATCCCTAGATCATCAGCTTAAGGGGAGGATTGCAGATTAAGGGGAGGATTGAAGCTTAAGGGGAGGATTGTTCTTGTTGTTGTTGTATATTTTTCTTTCTTTCTTTTGGTTTCTTTTCTTATTTTCTTTTGGTGTGTTTCTGATTTGTTTTTATTAGTTCAAAAAAAAAAAAAAAAAAAAAAAAAAAAATTCTTGTATATTTTGTGTGCTAATCAGATGGTTTTGAGCAACACCTTGCAGGTACAGTGTTGGTGTTTACACCTGCACAATAAATGGTGCTCAACTCACCATGTCTTGCAGACAAGAAAGAGTTGGCTCACCATGAGGGTACGGCTCTGGTGTGATCATCAAATCCGTTGATAGCTGTAATAGCTTGCTCAAAGCTATAGGGTATTTCAACTCACCCATGGTTCATTCCTGAGAGTTGAAAATGGTTCTCAATTCACCATGGATGTAACCTTTATGGGATCCAAAGAATTGGCTAGTCCACAAAAGTATGGTTTGTGGTAAAGACATTTGGTATCCATATTTGGTATTCAATTCACCAAGGTTTTGTTGTAACCAAAGAATTGGCTAGTCCTGAGCAAACGGCTACAGGTAAAGACAAGTCAAATCCGTTTATAGTTGCTGATTTGCTACTAAATCAGATGGTTATCAATGTACCATGATTTAACACATCTAAACATTGGCTACTCCAGTAGTGATGGCTATTGGTAAAGAGACATCAAATCCATTAATTTTCAATGATTCACCTCTCACAGGAGTTAACACACCTGGATGTGATGAGAATAGTATGAAACTTAAGTGATTTGATGTACATATTGTCATCAGTAGCAGCCAAGTTCAAGTGAATGTTATGGTGACCAGTATACATGTTTTGAAGAAGATTTCCTATTCCTGCTGAACTATTGAAGTTGCTGCTGGATGCTATAGAAGTTGGAATCTTGCAAGTTATGGATGTTGCTGCTGGTTACTACTTATTGCTGCTGCTCAGTCGCAGTCCTCAAGCCTGAGAAGTTCAAAGCTTTCTCACATTGGAATCTTGCAGGTTAACCTAGTCAACCTCAAGATTAGGGGAGGATTGTTAGGATCTCTGGGAAATAAGAGTTTCATTGTTGCTGCCGATAGTGTTAAGCTGGTTCCTGCCGATAGCTTTGGTTCCTGCTGCAAGCTCATTGCTGCCGACAATGTTATCTTGTTTCTGCCGAAGGTGTTTGTTACTGCGGATAGTATTGTTTGTTATCCGTATATTTAGAATGTTTGTTAAGATTTATTTTTAGAAGAGATTGTTGTTTATCTCTTCACACGTTTTCTTGTAGAACGGGTTAGGGTTAGGTCATCTTGTTAGTATAAAAGATAAACCCGTCTATGAGTTTATGTACGCCTTTAACGTTTTCAATATTCAATATCACAATTCTTAGTTCATAGTCTGATCCATAGAGGATCATTGTCCTTTAGAGTTTTCTTCTTTATTATACTTGCTGTTTAGTTTCCGCATAAACACTTGTATAGCATACAGAGGTTCTCGTTTTAACCAAGCTCAATCAAGCTCGAATTACTCGATCCTACAGTATCCTCATACTTAGCTATGTTACACATAACTAAACAGATGAAAGATTGTTCAATAGATATTGGCAATACCAAAAATTTGCATATACCAAGATAGTCTCAGGCATCTTAAAGATACTTGAACACTATAAAAGAGTACAATATCGCATATTGGTTCATGAACGTCCAAGGAGAACATGTCATTAACATAAGTGGTAGTTAGCTACGTTTATTTGATCACTAAATGTGCAAGCTATTGAAAAGTCTTAATGAGCTCCAAATTCTTCATCAACCATTATGCTTGCAAAATGCTCTTAAAGAAAAAGATATATGCAATATACACTCTTAGGAGTTAAGCTTAACCTCACAAACAGCCGAGGTACGACAATTATCATGCAAACACGCCTTGATATACAAAATCTATAACGTTTGAGAGATTTATAGATCATGAATAGACACTCCCAAGGAGTTACGTTAGGACCTTGAAAACAACTGAGGCATGAAAATGGTCAGGAAGAGACATCCTAACATACCGAATCCCGTAATGTTCGAAAGAATTACAAGCCAAAAAATAAAAACCCCGTAACACCTGAGATGCTTATGGATCTGAAAAACACTTTTGACGAGTTACGTAAACCCTCAAAACAAATCGAGGAAAAGCAATCATCGGGAAAGCACGCCCTGGTACACAAAATCATTTTACAAACGCTTGAAAACTTGTGAAATTAACAGTCAGGCTAATCCATCCTGATTAGTTCTTGTAAACACCGAGGGGACTTGCAAGAAACAAGCAAACATATTTTATAACGAATGTAACTTATAGAATAAACAACGTTCACTAGGAAAACTCGCCCGAAAAAGAACATACATTCCATAACAACAGAGAGTCTTATGAGAAAACATACATGCATTTCATAAAACAGACTTACGTAACACGTCTCCTAGAAGGCTCATACAAATATGCGTAAAACCTCATAAGACTTGAGGAACTACATTGATCAGGCATGAAAGATCTGAGAAAATATTTTTCCATCATAAAAGAAATACGTTAGACAAACACGTTCTGTAGGAACCCAATTAGATCAATTCATGTTACACTTTGTAGATGGTTTTAGAGAGCGAAAGAGATGTAGAGAGAAGGTGGAACCAAAATGATATTGGATTGATATGAATAATGAGGGAGCCACACTATCTCCTAAGCATGAGATGTGTATATATGAGCCTAACACATTATGGGCTTTCACTAATGGGCCACGAAAATGGGCTAAACCCTTGTACAAAATAGTTATAATGTTTACACAAAATATCAGACTAAGATCACCACTTTTAAGGCTAACAATCTCCCCCTAAGAGGTGATCTTATAACTCTAAATCTTTGGGTCGATCTGTCAAAGTTGCACCACGATTCTGTTCTCTTCCGTCAACCAAGCTTTCGATCCGTTTCATCTGCATACGGTATTGAATTCTTCTTTCCATGGCTTCCTTGACCTTTCCTAGTTCAACGACTATAGACGACAACATCTGTGGTTGATTCTGAGTATATCTGTTCTCAATGAATATAGCCTCGATCCCTTTGTAGACTCGCATTAACATACTGGTACAGAACTTGTGAACCTCGTTGGCTGTAATGAAGCATTTCTGACCTTTGCTGTTAAGGTAGACAACTCTTGATGTAGGTTTAGTGGTAAGTGTGTACGGTTCTTTGTCTTCCATGTCGGGAATCTCCATTATAGCTTTGCAAGGTTGAGACAATACTGAAAACTTTCTATACCCAGCTGGAAGTCATTAACTCTTTCTTTAAGAACATGGCTTCTCATGATCTTGACAACTGAGTGAACAATCTCTTCACGGAAATGATGAGTCCATTCAAAGTGAAGTTGTTGTCTTTTCATGTACAAATCTTCAAGATCATTCATGTGCATGTCTTGAAAGTCAGCTTCACAGTATTCATAAGCTTGATCATCACCTCTCATAACTTTAATCTTCATGATGTACTTCCATCCATGTTGATCTTCAGTTTCAATGTCGAAGATTTCTTTGATTCCGAGTTCTGAGTAGACATTCTTCTTAGAACACCCGGTGAGTTGATTTTGAAGATACATCCCTCTTCTCTTTTCAGACCAATCTTCTACGTTGTTAATACGCTGCATGATAAAACTTGCGTATTTCTTTAGCCCTGAACTTCGTTACAAACGTAGGATGTTCTTCAAGATCATCTTCATCAAAGTCTATGGATTTGAGCTTTCGTTCCAGAGATGGCAAGAGATTAGCTTGCGCTTTTCTTCCTTTTCTGAGGTAGAAGAGATCAAAGTTGTTGTATGATTGAGCTTGTTTACATGGATGATTCTTTGGACCATATATATGAAGTACTTCTCTTTCTGTGTAAGGAAACAAAGTGTTGAGGTAGATTTCTTTATCAAAGTCTTCAGGCCGTTGACTTTCCCAGAATGTGTCTTTTGCATTCCACATGTCACTGAGATTCTTTTCCATGAGTACCCTTTCTGCACGTGATTTGTCTTTGAAGTACTCGTTCATAAACTTTACTCTTTCTTTCTCAATTTTTTTTGTTCCTTAACTGTCTTCTGGAATTCCAATTGAGCTTCGGTAGTCCAACTCTACTACAATCAACTCTCCTTCTTCTTGCTCTTGCACATTGGTATAGTTTTCATCATGAAACCAATAATTGTCATCAGTCAAATAAATAACCACTACAGACGTAACTTTATCATTTTCTTGAATTACATATGAGACATCGTCAAACTTTGAAATTCTAGCAATCTTTTTATCACCAAAATCATATAACTCATCACAAGACGAGTATGAAGCCAACAACTCTTCATCATTTTCTCTAGCTTGAGTTGATTCACTTTGTGGTATCTGACTTGTCATGCTTGCGGAAGGAATATCAGTCAAATCAATAATCTTTTGACGCTTCGCCTTCCCCCCCTCAGGATTAGCATCATCCTGATGGTCATCATGTGGCCTCTTGCGAAGATTCTCTTCCCGACAAGTCTATTGTCTTAGCTGAGCTCGTTTAATGCTGAGTTGTAGAGCTTTAAACAAATCTTCATTTTCATTTTGTAACTCTATGTTGTTTAACAAGTCTTGAACAAGAACTTGTTTCTTATCTTGGAATGAGATGTACTGAAATGATCAAGATGGTTGAAATGTCAATGTGTTGTTGTTCAGGAAGTTCTGAATTGCTTGTTGAATCTTGTGATCAAGTGTTGCTTCAAGCTTTTAATTTAGAAGCCCGTCAAGTCTATTGATAAACTTGGAGTCAATCCTTGAAGTGATAATATCTGGAAGTTTCTGAATGACTTTCTTCTCAATGATGCTTTCCATGTCTTTATTCAACATCGAGCCAAGACCTTCAGCAATCTTAACCATTATCTTTTCTATGACGAAAATAGACTTAGGTATCTTTGTTATGGCACGTCATCTTTGGTATTGTGAGATGAGTCTTGTCAAGTGCTGAACTCGTTGTGAAAGATTTCTTGCTTGTCTTGTTGATGGAGTATGTGATCTTTGCTTTTGTGGTGGTGGTGACTTTGTGATTGTAAGCTGCAACCTGGGATGAGTGATAAGCATTTCTTGAGGATCCATATGAATCACTGTAGCATCTGTGAGTTGTTGCACTGGAGTAATTGTCGTTGAGACTTGTTCTATATTCTCTGAATGTGGTGCCAAAGATCCGGTGTCAGCTAAATTCGTATCACTCCCGAGTGAGCTTTGTGTCTGAGCTACTTTCTGAATAAGGAAATCCAGGTTGTTCTTCGTGAATAATTCAGAGAGGTTTGGTGCAGACTGTTCTTCAAATGGTGTAGGTACTTGGAATGTAGAGAGTGTGTTGCTCGGACTTGCTGTTGTTGTGACTGTGACTAACGGTTGTGTCAGACTTGGTCTTCGTTCAAAGATGTATTGTGAACCGTCGTCATTGTCATCATCATCATTATGAACACTTGGTCCGACATTTTCATCTTCATTTTCATCTTCATTCACACCTGAAAACAAAATGTCCAACTCTCTGTCATCAGCTTGTTGTTTCAACCTTTATTCTTCTTCACGTCTAAGTGCGTCTTCTCGACTTTTCTTTAATCCCTCAGCCAACATTGGGAAGTCTCTGTCAATAGGTGTGTCACTATCATCATCATCACTTGAATCAGGTTGTTCCGGTGACCTCTCCCTGATCATGACACCTTTACCTCTTCCATGTTGCTTTTGCTTCACCTTTTTGCTCTCGCGATCAATAGCTTTACCCTTGTATTTTTTTCTTGACACCTTAGTATTTGATCTTGTTTGTCTCCGTGCTATGGTGGTTGGTGTTGTTATAGCTGGAGTTGATTTAACCGGTTGTGGTCGAATCCTTGGAGCAATCAAGTTCATGTAGTCATTATATGCTTTCGACTGAGTGTTTACAAGTGAAAAAAGTACTTGTGGAATGAACATCCCATCACTTGTTGTTTCCTTTGGATCATTACGAATAAACTTGATTGTGTCATCATCAAGTTCTGTGTGATATTGGTACACTTCCGGTGCTCTGAAGGTAATGTTTTTATACATTTCCATCCAATACTGAATAAGTAACTTGATGTACCGACAGAATGGGAGGCCTTTGTTCTTGCCTATCTTATTGACGTGCTCATAGAAATCTTCCCATATGAGTGATGCGTAGTCAATGTGTCGGTTGTAGACGATTCCTTCCATCATCAGCATCGTCAGTAAATTTGGCGATTCTGTAACACCCTCGAAATTATGAGTTAACAACGGAAGACTAATCGGGGTATTGTGGGGAGGATCATAGTCATAATCATAGAAAACGGCTAAAAAGTGGCATTTTGAAAGTTATTGTCATTCAAATAATTTTTGAGATACAAAAGTGAAATATCTGAGTTGTGAAATCCCACAAAAGGGTGTAGTAATTTGAAATGAATGACATGATTTATTTTACACCACAAAACCATCAGCTAGTGCCCACTCCGTGCCTTGAGATGCTCCGTTAATTACCTGAGATAAACATGCTTAAAATGCTTAAAGTTCAAAAATAATATTATATATAATATTATCTTGTTTTTATGTTATTGAAATCATAAATATCGTTTCCTCGAAAGTGGTTGAACGAAACGTTAAGTTTATTCATTTAAAATTCGTTATATATAAATATAAACTTAACATGATAAATATTGAACGAAACGCAAAAATGCACGTGAGTGAAATGAGAAATGTAAAATATGAAATGAAATATGTAAGTGTTAAAGTTTCAGTTTGGTCCTTGTACTTATACCAATTTTACACTTTTAACCCTAACGGTGAAACATTTGCACTGTTAGTCCTTGGTTCGAAAACATTTACATGTTTAGTCCAAAAGGTTCAAATTACACTTTTTACCCCAACTTTCTGTTATTTACAGTTTTAGTCCTCAGTTTTATTCCAATTTCATATTTTCTGTTTCGAAACACACAATTTCCAGAATTTACACTTTTGACCCTATGTTTCGCAAAATTTGCATTTTAGTCCAAAGTTCATAAATCATAAAGTTTTATATTCTTTTTATTCGTTCAATTTAAAGAGCTTATTTTTAAGCTTATAGCAAACTGCTTATTCGAAAATGGATTTATAGACATCGAATGGGCCTTAAGGCCCAACACGAAATTCTGTAGTTTCTATATAACTCGAAAATGTTCATTGGTTTTTCAAGCCCAACGAGGGTCCATTTGGTTTTAGTAGCAGAGAAGCAAAGCAGTGAAGCAAAACAAAGAGAAAAAAAATATACACCATGCAACCTTCGTCTGTTTCAAACCTAGGTCAGTCGACTTGGGTACCAAGGACACCACCATTGAGCCAAAGGCTCGATGGTGTCATCTTTGCAACTCGTTCACATTTAAAAGGGTCTCAACTGGGTTTAGTTTGCATATTTTCCTTTCGACACAGTAAGATAGGCATGGGATTTTTTTATATAGTTTCGACTATAATTCATTTCTCACGTTCAAGTTCTATTGGGTTTGAAATGTTGTTCTTCGTTCCACCTCAGTTAGCGTATACACGTGCATGCATGGGTCTAATAAAATGAATCGAAATAAATGACTAAAGTTTGTGTATGAACTCGTATGAAATAGAAAGTGTGTGAATAAGTGAAAACGTGTAAATATGTATAGACATGGGTTCGAATGACTTACCACACCAAGAAGGTGGTGTGTTACTCGTTAAAATGGACAAGAACTTGAGAGGTAGGCTCGTAATATGCTAGAACGATCAACAAAGAGCTCGAATGAGGTTAGAACGATTGGATATGTACTCGAACAAGGGATAAATGGTTCCTGTCTTCTTGAGGGTCTCGGCTAGGGAGTATACTTGGTGAAATATGAGATAGAATACTTAGGTGTGAATGCAAGAATTATGTGTGTGTATATTGAAGATATGTATGCAAGCATGTGTACTATATAATGTTTTATATTGGCACAAGTTGGGTGTTTTAGATTTGTGCAGAGATTGGAAGATTTTGAGGGAATAAAATCTCGAGTGCTTAGATATTATGAAAGAGTTGGTGAGTTGGTTTGGTTTATGTCGAATGGTATATATAATGTATGTGTCGACATACTTTCAAAAGGGTCCAAGACACATATGTAACGAGTGATATTGAGGAACCAGGTGAGAAACATGATTCTAAACTCATATTCGATCAAAAATAAATAAAAGACCTAAGTGAAATTAATTTAAACCGAATTTTGGATTAAAATGGAATAATATTGTGTGAATTGTATAAGGGTCGAAGGGGATAATCTTTGGGTCTTGTTTGGTGTTCAAACAATCAAATGAAGGTGTGAGACTTCGACATCACATTTTTTGGGTGTATAGAGATTCGAGAGGTGTAAAAACTTACATACGTTGTGTGTTGAATTCGAAAGAAAACGAGGCCAAGTGTTGAGAGTTAACCGAGTGATAATAAGTGTTAATAAAACTTATTAATTGTTGGGTTGGGCTGTGAATAGTACCAGGCCAGAAATATTGGGCCGAGAATTGATATAAGGATCTGTTTGGTTAAAATGTGTGTGTTTATTTCGTTGTGGTCCGCGTGTGAGCTCGTTCCAATATTTGGTGAATCACGTATCAACGTGTTTGAGTTATTATAATGTAATAAACAGAATTTCAAATTTTTCCCATAAAAATGGTTTACTGAACAATAATGGTGATTAATACTTGATTAAAGTTAACAAATTACTGAGGAAATTTACAGATTGCTACAGTACCCACACGTCAAACAGAATTCCATCCCGGAATTAAAGTCTAAGATGGTTGTGGGGGTTGTCTAGGGAAATAAATGTAGGTATTTGTCGCGAATTTTTGATCTCACACTCCTAGGTGAAATCATGAACCCTTTTAATGTGTTGATGGGTGAGCAAAAGTGTTTTGAGTAATATTAGGACTCAACCGATGAGAAGTCATGGAAAAAGTTCATCTAAGAATTTCTACTCAATATTCAAGAGCACGTAACTTCGTTTGATCACTCACGCTAGAAGAAACAATTTGAATGTCTTGCCACCTAGTGGATCCAACGGCTATGAATAGTAGTTTCCAAAGGCTATGAACAGTGAATTCCAACGGCTATGAACAGTGAATTCCAATGGCTATGAACAGTGAATTCCAATGGCTACTTTCCTCTTTATAAATACCCCATTTTAATTTTCAATCTTCCACCACATTTATTTCTCTCATTAATTCTTTCAAAATGCCGCACCTTGTTACCATTCTTGCGATTGTGTATGTTGTTGTCACTGCCATCTACTTGGCCTATGTCCTGGATGAAGACTATGAATTTTTGGTCGGGGTTTTAGTGATTCTCGTACCACTTGTGGTTCTAGCCACTGGCGTGGATAAGATATTGGGGTAATAGTCTTGCGTTAGGATTGTTAAAAAAAGTCTTTGTTGTGTTTCCATGTAATCTTTAATGAATGTGTATTAAGACTTGTTTGTTTTTATGCATAAGACCATGTCTTTAGTTACCGTGTTAATGATTTGTTTGTATTTATCGTACAAAATACTCAAGGTGTTACATCCCGTCGTGGCTCTCGCTCTCGTAGGTGTAGTGGTGTTTTTCATTGGCTTGGCGGGTCAACCAATTGGCGATTCTATACCTTACTTAGTGATCTTTGTAACATTAGCACTACCGTTGCTAATTATATCATTATGTATTAATATTCGTTGATTCTTATAAAATTTATGTTATTTGTGCTTTCCATATATTTTTACAAATTCTTGTGACTCCTCGAATTCGTACTCATGTCGGATTTCTTTCATTGGGATGATGGGTAATAGGTGTAGATATCTATAGTGTGTTGTCAAGAGGGATGTTTACGAACAGTTTGTCTCGTCACAAGGCTTTGCTTTTGAATGAAGATTGTTTCAGAAAATTTGAAAAGATGACTGTTTCATTCATGACATGATTCTTCCCAAATTAGACATAGGTGATCAGGCTATGTATAATTGAGGACCAATGATGTGATGCTTGGCTCAGTCAAAGTAGTATTATGTTTCTCAAGAGTTTTAGATGGTGTTCAACGCATTGTTTTTATAAAATGGCAACCTAAATAATTTTTCAAGGTAACAAGAAAAATCGGTTTGCACGACGGTGATGGATTAAAAATTTCTGGGGTGGTAATAGGATAGTTCTGAAATGGATCCTAGTGTTTGTGAGAGAACCTTATAGGATGGTAATAGTCTATTGTTCGGTCAGGAATGTTATTAACCAGATTCCTAATGGGATAGCAGTGTATAGTTACGAAATGATTATGTATAGGGTAAATGGAATAGAAACTGTAATACACGTAGGTTGTGATTATCTTGGAAATAGTACAATATAGAGATCTCATAAGATAGAAAGGTAATTGTTACACTCAGGTTACTCCATCGTACCTAAGGTAAAGTACAAAAAGGAAATACAATTCTAGAGGGTTTGAACTATGGTTTATTTATTACAACAGGAATTTCTTCTTCTATTTAAACATTGTTGTTGCCATTTGACGTTGTTGAGGTTCTAACGAGCTTCCATTCTCTTGCACTGGCCTTGTCGTTCTAATTTGTATTATGGGTTGGGCACTGATTCCTGTAGTGTCCTTTTCCACCACATCCGTAGCATACTACGGCTACTGGCTGCGTATTAGCGCCTGTGAATTTGCAGTCTCCTGTTTTGTGGCCCATTCTCTGGCATTTTTCACACTTAGCAATGCAAATTCTGATGTGATGCATCTTGCATTGTTTGCATAGAGGTTGCTTCCTACGATAACCATTTTCGTTAGCAGGTATGGCGATTAAGTCTCTGCCAGCTTCCTGTCTGCAATCTTGTTGGTGGTTTTAGTTGTTGCGATCTTGCAGATGATTGTGGTTACGGTTGTTGTTGTTGTGGTACCTGCAGTTGTTGAAAATAGTGGTTTCTCCCCCATCTAGTTTTCGCTTGTGATCATTTCTCTTGGATGTAGTACCCCGTTTAACATCTTGGTCCAGAAATCCCTGGGTAAGGGTGATGGTAGGTTCAGTCACTCTTTCTATACCTTTAAGGTGAGTTGGTTCGCAACCCGTGAAACTCTCATAGGTACACTTACAAGACACAGTCATCTCCCTTTCTCCCGTTGCTCTATTGTTGCTACTCGGACGAGCTACTGTAATCGCTTGGGTTTCGAGTACTGCAGCAACGATGTTGGTTACCAGTTTCCGGATAGCTTCAGGAGTCATAGTTGGGGTTGCTGCCGGTGTGATATTTTCCTTTCTCGTGTTGGCCATCTTCTATTAATATCACAAGAAACATGGATTTAGAATTCACATAATGACCGTGTTAGAATAAATTAAGTAATAGGGTGATTGTATACAAGTCCTAACAATCTTATTAGAATGTGAAATTGCAACCAACTGAGAAATCATAAGATTACGACATGTTTGGGAACTATCATAAATAAATGATCAACTCTTGGTATAGGATTGATAAGGAACAAAGTGATTCATTATCTACAACAGCTGAAGTTCAGCAACTTTCTTTTCATTCATCAAGTTTTCTTCCGAAATCTTTCTTTAAAAATCTATGGTTATAGCCCAGTTATGACATGTATAAGGAACCATAACAATCATAGGTAACTTCACTGCATGTCCGGATACAATCACTACACACATGAATATAAGGAAACAACCATAACTCCGCATCAATATATAGAAAATCCATAACAAACAACATAATATTAATAACTTGATCAATTGTTTTACAAAACAAATGATACAAGGTCCTTTATTACTGCCCCATGCGGCAGGTTAAGATGCCTCAAAACTACAACTGATGTGATGTATGTCTAAGTACTGGAATGTCTCATCCATGTGTCCCTTTAGCTCCGTGATCTGCTCTAGAAGTCTCTGTATATTTTTCTGTTGTCTGACTTGTATGTCCTTGATAAGGCTCTCTAATGTGGCAGTTCTGCGGTGCGTTTGTAGAACTTCCTCTATCTGCCTCTGTCTTTCTCATTGTAAAACTGTCATGTGGGAGCGTGTCTCGAACATCTCTGACTGAAACCTCGTCAGTCCGTCCTGAAGGTCCATCCTGTCGGATAAAAGGTCATGTAGGGTGCCAATGACCGTCTCGAGGCGGTCGAGCGGTGTTCTGTCAATGATGTTCAGGAGTGTATCTATCTGCTCCTCATGATGCTCCCGTCGTGTCATGATGGTGGAAGGAGTAGGTGTGCGGGCAACTGCTATCCTGAAGCTCTTTCCAGTCTCGAAGACTCGGGCTAGAGGAGTGAAAACAGGTGGGAAATAGTAATGATGAGGAAAACCTAAGAGGGTAAATTCTCCTCAGGAGTCGGCTCCCGTTGGTGTGGTGCAAACGGTTATGATTGGATGAGTAGATTAAACGAGTAGTCGGGTCTAATGGTGGTGTCATCCTGATCACATCCAATGGTGATGTAGGGGATAGAGGTAGTGATGGTGGTATAATCGGAACTACGGGTAATTGCACTCTCTTGTGAGGTGTATACATACAGATAGGGCCATTGGGATGGCTCCGAAATGGTGTCATGAATGGTTCGGGATCATAGGGTTCTAAGATCCTGACTTGTCTGTGCCGGAAAACTGGTACAAGTGGTGTGGTGTTGTAGGTAATGGAGTCTCTGAATCAGCTCCAGGCAGTCACTGCTGAGTCTGCATATATTGATCATCTGTAAGTGGAGTGTAAGTAGGAGAACTGGATGGTTCTTGGGGTGAGGTGATGAAATATATGCCCGTCTAGCTAGTACGTATGGGTCTTCTGATATGGGTAAGTCTGGGTTACCTAGTGCAACAGGTGTCACAGGTGTCACAGGTAAGGTGTTCAACACTGTAGCAGTCGATGTGCTAGGAACTATGGGTGAGGTGATAGATGGTAATGTATCCTCGGACTCCATGTCCGATGATGAGGTGCTAAGGTGTGATACTGTAGGCATGGTACTGTAGTAACTCGAAAATAGTAAATGTAAGTAATCAATAACATCAAAGGTGTGAAAATAAAGGTGAAATAATCAAGTGTGTGAGAGTAAATGTGAAATAATCTTAATAGGTAATACATTGAGCACGATGATATGCATGCACGGAGGGCATAAAGTGGTATGGTGTAAAATCATTCATTTTGAAAGTATAGTTATAGTCCAAAGTTTGAAAACATTTGGTTCTCTATAACCATGTCTCTGATGCCAATCTGTAACACCCCCTAAATTATGAGTTAACAGCGGAAGACTAATCGGGGTATTAAGGGGAGGATCATAGTCATAATCATAGAAAATGGCTCAAAAGAAGCGTTTTGAAAGTTATTGTCATTCAAATAATAATTGAGATATAAAAGTGAAATATCAGAGTTGTGAAATCCCAAAAAAGGGTATAGTAATTTGAAATGAATGACATGATTCATTTTACACTACAAAAACCATCAGCTAGTGCCCACTCCGTGCCTTGAGATGCTCCGTTAATTGCCTACGATAAACATGCGTAAAATGCTTAAGGTTCAAAAATAATATTATATATAATATTATCTTGTTTTTATGTTATTGAAATCATAAATATCGTTTCCTCAAAATTGGTTGAATGAAACGTTAAGTTTATTCGTTTAAAATTCGTTATACATAAATATAAACGTAACGTGATAAATATTGAATGAAACGTGGAAATGCACGTGAGTGAAATGAGAAATGTAAAATACGAAATGAAATATGTAAGTGTTAAAGTTTCAGTTTGGTCCTTGTACTTATACCAATTTTACACTTTTAACCCTAACGGTGAAACATTTGCATCGTTAGTCCTTGGTTAGAAAACATTTACATGTTTAGTCCAAAAGGTTCAAATTACACTTTTTACCCCAACTTTATGTTATTTACAGTTTTAGTCCTTAGTTTTATTCCAATTTCATGTTTTCTGTTTCGAAACACACGATTTTTAGAATTTACACTTTTGACCCTACGTTTCGCAAAATTTTCATTTTTAGTCCAAAGTTCATAAATCATAAAGTTTTATATTCTTTTTATTCGTTCAATTTAAAGAGATTATTTTTAAGCTTATAGCAAACTGCTTATTCGAAAATGGATTTATAGACATCGAATGGGCCTTAAGGCCCAACATGAAATTGTGTGGTTTCTATATAACTCGAAAATGTTCATTGGTTTCTCAAGCCCAACGAGGGTCCGTTTGGTTTTAGTAGCAGAGAAGAAAAGCAATGAAGCAATACAAAGATAAAAAAAATAATACACCATGCAACCTTCGCCTGTTTCGAACTCAGCTGACTTAGGTACCAAGGACACCACCATTGAGCTAAAGGCTCGATGGTGTCATGTTTGCAACTCGTTCGTATTTAAAAGGGTCTCAACTAGGTTTAGTTTGCATGTTTTCCTTTCGACACAGTAAGATAGGCATGGGATTTTTTTTATATAGTTTCGACTATAGTTCATTTCTCACGTTCAAGTTCTATTGGGTTTGAAATGTTGTTCTTCGTTCCACCTTAGTTAGCGTATATATACGCGCATGCATTGGTCGAATAAAATGAATCGAAATAAATGACTAAAGTTTATGTATGAACTCGTATGAAATAGAAAGGGTGTAAATAAGTGAAAACATGTAAATATGTAAAGACATGGGTTCGAATGACTCACCACACCAAGAAGGTGGTGTATTACTCGTTAAAATGGACAAGAAATCGAGAGTTAGGCTTGTAATATGCTAGAACGATCAACAAAGAGCTCAAATGAGGTTAGAACGATTGGATATGTACTCGAACAAGGGAGAAATGGTTCCTGTCTTCTTGAGGGTCTCGACTAGGGGGTATACTTGGTGAAATATGAGATAGAATACTTAGGTGTGAATGCAAGAATTATGTGTGTGTATATTGAAGATATGTATGCATGCATGTGTACTATATAATGTTTTATATTGGCACAAGTTGGGTGTTTTAGGTTTGTGCAGAGATTGGAAGATTTTGAGGGAATAAAATCTCAAGTGCTTAGATATTATGAAGGAGTTGGTTAGTTGGTTTGGTTTATGTCGAATGGTAGATATAATGTATGTGTCGACATACTTTCAAAAGGGTCCAAGACACATATGTAACGTGTGATATTGAGGAACAAGGTGAGAAACATGATTCTAAACTCATATTCGACCAAAAATAAATTAAAGACCTAAGTGAAATTAAGTTAAATAGAATTTTGGATTAAAATGGAATAATGTTGTGTGAATTGTATAAGGGTCGAAGGGGATAAGCTTTGGGTCTCGTTTGGTGTTCAAACAATCAAATGAGGGTGTGAGACTTCGACATCATGTTTCTTAGGTGTATAGAGATTCGAGAGGTGTAAAAACTTACATACATTGTGTGTTGAATTCGAAAGAAAACGAGGCCAAGTGTTGAGAGTTAACTGAGTGATAATAAGTGTTAATAAAACTTATATATTGTTGGGTTGGGCTGTGAATAGTACCAGGCCAGAAATATTGGGCCGAGAATTGATATAAGGATCCGTTTGGTTAAAATGAGTGTCTTTATTTTGTTGTGGTCCGCGTGTGAGCTCGTTCCAATATTTGGTGAATCACGTATCAACGTGTTTGAGTTATTATAATGTAATAAACAGAAGTTCAAAATTTTTCCCATAAAAATGGTTAACTGAACAATAATGGTGATTAATACTTGATTAACGTTTACAAATTACTGAGGAAATTTACAGATTGCTACAGATTTCTTACCCGTCTTCTTGCCAGTTGTGCAACGGTTTAGGATTATCATGATTGTCTGCCAAGGTTGTGGAATGTACTTCTTCCTTATGTCAGATGGATTCTTAAGGTTTCCAGCTCGTTTATCATATCCAAGTCGACGAACAAAGTCCACAATCTGAGATGCATCATGCATTGGCTCATATGGTCGATCATTAGACTCAAAGGGTAACTGAAATATAGTGTGAAAGTCATTGAGATCGGCTGGGACTTGTTGTCTGTCAATCGTAGCAGTGATTTGACCTGTTTTGTATGAATATTTAGTTGTATACCAAAATTGTTGGATGTAGATTTTCGGGATTGATGCTGATAAAGTGAGTGCATGGAATATGGTTTGTTGTCAGAGAATATTAAAGATGATTTGTTGTGGACACTTGAAGGTATGAGGTAGTCGAGAGTTTGTGTTGAAGATTTCCTCTTGTTTCAATTCTGGTACAAGTTCTTCATCAGTGAGTAGTGGTGGTGGTTGTTGTTCATCATGTGGTTGTTCATCGTGCTTATGAGTTTGATCATCTGCCATTATGAATGCTGAGATGAAAATAATATGTGTGTTAGTTTCCCAAGAATACAAATGAAAGCATAAAATCTCGCTGTCTGTTTTTTTACTCTAGCAATTCTTTTTTGAGTACGTTTTTCATTTTCTTTCTCATGTGCCTTGTACTTGATTTTTCGGATACAAGACGTATGCTCTTTTCTTTTCACATACGATTTTATATCTCGTTCTGTTTTTGTATTTCCTCACCAAAAATTTGATTGAAAATGTGATACGCTTTCAAAAGATTTATAGATTAAGTCATAACGTGGGTTTTATATTCTCATGCAGGAAATATACGTTAGACTAATCTTATTTGAAAGATTTGGGAAAAAGTATCATAACATTTGTAGCAAACTTTGATAGAAAGCATTTGAGAAAAATCGTTGTAACGCATGAGAGTGAGATTTCGTCAAAATAAACACAACTTTGAGTACTATATTAAGTTGCGTAGTTAAAGGGATGCATTGTCAGTTTTTATGTAACAAGAAGCCCTAATAACTACCTTGAAGATTAGTAACTCGCAGTGTAGTTAATTCTAAGTGATCTCAAATCTTGTTGACTATGTGAGATTTTCTTATTCGTGACTTAATTTGTATCCTATATTACAGGCGTAGCTAAAGAGGTCCATTGTCATGTTCTAAGTGGCAACTAACTCTAATAACCACCTTGAAGACAAGAAATTCGCCGTAAAGTCATTCTTAAGTAGTCTCAAAATTGTTTTTAGACTTAGGTGAGATTTTCCTTAACATAACTAGTCCTTAAGATCTCTATTACGTTGCTTGGCTAAAGGGATCCATTGTAAGCTTTTAGGTAACAACTAACCCTAATAACCAACTTAAAGATGAGAAGCTCTTAGATAAGTCAGTTTCAGGTTGTCTCAAAAGTGCTTTTTAGACGAACTTTGATGAATTTTGAAAAGTCATGGATATGCTTTATCTTATATAAGATTGATTTGAACTTAAGCAATCACCAGACATTTTGTTGAAACTCGGTAACTTTGTGTGTTATGGTAACACATGAGAAACAGATTTCTTTTGGAAATACTTTTCATTGAAACATTTTGAGTGTAACACTTAAGATTACAGAGTACTACCGAGACACGTTTACATCGCTGAGAAAAGAGATACATCATCAGCTTTTAGGTGATGAGTGGCTCTAATTAACAACTTGAAATTATTACCCGTCTAAGTACATTGTTTTCCATGGTGTCACAAAATCTTTTGATAAACTTTTGAGTTTAAAAGGAATCTATGAGATACTAGTTATTTTTTGAAAAAATAATATACTCTTAGCAAGAAAATTCCACCGAGACACGTTTACGTCGCTAGAGAAAGGGATACATCATCAGTTTTTAGGTGACAACTAGCCCTACTAACTAACTTGAAATTATTACCCATCTAGGAATAAGTTTACTAAAGAGGATATGGTTATCAACTAGTATACTCAAGATAATGATTTGAAACTGCTCCGAAATAACTTGATACTACCTCCGTCCCATAATAATTGTCCATTTTGACATTTTTGAGTCTTTTTTATTCAACTTTGACCATAAATATTTTTATTTGTGTAATATAATACTTGATTAAAAATATATAAATAGATTGGGTTTTAAATGTATTTTCATTGGTATAATCTTTATTAAGTATTATATAACACAAATAAAAATATTAATGGTCAAAGTTAAACAAGAAAGACTCACAAAAGTCAAAGTGGACAATTATTACGGGACGGATAGAGTATCTCATTGCATACTAAGTCTAATCAAATAGTATGCTTAACATCTAAGGCATTCTGAAACTTATGGGATCATGCATTCAATATTGAGAAGTGAAGTAACCTTGTGACAAAAAGTTTTAACAGATAGGACTTCGCGAGCCACGCTTACGTCGCTAGATAAAGGTTTACATTATCAGCTTTGAGGTGATAACTAGACCTAGTAACTAACTTGAAGTTATTACCCATCCCGATACAAGTCTGTTTCTATGTTTTGAAAAACACATGTTATTAAACATTTTTGAATCACTTTGAGTATGAAACAATCAAAGTTCCTTTGTTTGATTTGATGTATGAAAGGTTTTTCGAAAAAAATTGTCTTAGAAAACTTGTTTTGTGAAAGTATTTTCTTGTTTGGTTTAAGAGTTTTTCAAAAACAAATAGTAGTCGAATATTTTGTAGAAGAATACTGTTCACAAGTTTTATGAAAGAAACACAAATTCTCAATTTTTCTAGAAAAACACGGTTCACAGCCTTTTTACTCGAAAAGTCTTGTTTCCTAAAAAGTAGGTTTTTACTCGAAAAGCACAGTTCACCTAAAAGTATTCGAAAGCATTTTTTCTCGAAATCAATGTTCTAGCCAAATTACTCGAAACCATTATTTCTCAAAGTCACTATTCATCTAAAAGTATTCGAAACAAAATTCATTCGAAAGTGATGCAGGATTTATGACCAGGTTTTAATATTTATAAAGTCTCGTCTACCTATGGTCGACCTGTTACACTAACGGGCAATGTACCCGGTCTTGTGTAGTGTAGTAATCGGTAAAGCCGAGGTCGTCCAAAGAGCTATGCGTGTGGGTATAATTTAAGTTCTAGTGTCACTGGTTTTAAAAGGGGTTTTATGAGTTGATTAATTAACTAAGAAATGAAAAAAAAAAAGCAATTAAACGTAGGAAGATAATCAATGGGGAGAAATGTGCTAGCCTAGTTACTAATCTTGTTATGCTATGATTACGTTTTCTAATTAGTGTTTTCCATCGCTCCACATGGAGGTTTAAGTCACTAGACTCAGTTGGTCAATTCGTCTAGTCCTATTTTCCATAGCGTCCTATTTCATAACCCAATGATTACAAGAGTTCGTGAGTTTACCCTATGGAAAAGTCATTAAGTGCCGCTACGATCTAAGACTTATTCAATGGAACCCGGCCTTTCGGATATTAGCTTCCCCCTAACTTCTTAAGCTTTTCCGTTTGGAAGGTGCTCATTTAGTATAATTCGCACGCAAGATAGTGATAGTCTTATGGTCAATTCTTACCACTACTCGCAACTTGATTCACTAGGGTCATATGGTCAATTCTCCTAGCTTCCTAGATACTACCCAAACTTCCATGCTACCAAAACAAGGGTGTCGCAAAATAAGCAAAGAAAGTATACATATAAAGCAATATGAAAACGAGAAAACTACATCATAACATTAACAATTTCATAACTAGGCTAACACCAAAGGTGTTTAGCCAATCATAATATAAATTGCACAAACAATTATGAATAAAATATAAATTGAATTAAACATATTGTCTTGATACAAATTACTTGACGTTGGACTAGTAACGATGATGATCGAAGCGAATTCTCCCCAAAACACCGACCCTTCGTTGACCTTTTTCTCCTTTTTCCTTGCGTCGGCCAATAATAATCAACAAAGGACCTTCGTACTTTTTTCTTTCTTTTCTGTCGGTAGGGAGAAACCCCCAAAACTGAATGCTCTCATTTCCTTCAGGTTAACATTTATAATATGTGAAGTTTATGACTTGGAGGCAAATGGCCCTCCATTGTACCTCTATTTTCATATTAGGTCCTTGTGATAATTTACTTCTTCTTCCACCGTACAACATATATGAAATTAACTAGCAGGGTACCCGCACGTTGCGGCGACGGGTACCCTGTGATTAAAATTTTTGGCGAACAATATTTTGCTATTATATGTTTACCGTGACAATAACTTTATAGAAAAACATAGTTTTTTGTTGTAATATGTTGAAGCAATAACATACTATTTCATATAAAGATTTCAGTGCACCCACGTGATGTTGCAACAATATGGATGCAACAGTTAATAAAATATGGAGATAATAGTTCAAAGCTATTGATTGTGTCTTGTAGTCGTAAGTAGCTAAAAACGGTGTAATAAACTTCATTCCATTTTGAACGATATAAAAATATACACATAATTATCACTGGTTGGAGATAATAGTTCAAAGTGATTGATTGTGTCTTGTAGTCGCAAGTAGCTAAAAACCGGTGTAATAAACTTCATTCCATTTTAAACGATATAAAAATATACACATAATTATCACTGGTTTAAGCCCAATTCGAAATGTTAAACCAATATTCGGATAACACTACATTCGTAAGTAATAAACTTCATTACATTCGCAAGTAGCCTAAACAAAAGTCAGGCTATAAAAAAACTAATACAGAAAATTCGGCCCTTTATATTTCTTTGTACTAACTTGGTCAAAAAAAAAAAAAAAAACAAAAAAACAAAAAAAGAAACACAATACCCGAATTTAATCTTTGGCCCAAGTGAATGTCCAACCCAAATCTCATAAACCTAATACATCTAACACTTCTAAAGTAATAGCACGCCTCCCTTTTTATCCTTTCAATTCACACCACAGCCACTTCCTTTGTCTTCTCTATCAATCTTACACACTAAACCAAAACTGAACACCCTATTATATTTTATTGTATTCAAAATGGAGTTTGTGATGTTGTTTGGTTTTTGAAACAAATGACGATTTTTTTTTCTTGTTATTCGTCTAAGATCTTGTTCAAAAGAAGTATCAGGTAAAGTTTCTTGCTCGAATGTTTTTCAAAGATCTATGAAGGGTTTTTGGTTAGATGTTCAAAGATCTTTTCTTGAAAGGATGAAACCCGAGATCTTTAGTTTTGTATTTCGAGTATGTGACATATCGATGTTGGTTTTTGTTGGATCTTTAAAGTTCTTTGATTATTTTGAAAAACAAACCCGATTCCTTGATTGTTTTGTTCTCTCTTATTTTTTGACGCTTGAGTGGATTCTTTTTATTGTTTTAGTTGTTGACTTATGAGATGTGTTTTGACTGTTGGTTGAGGAGGTGTGATAGATGTTGTTGTTGCTTTTTTGGTTGTGTAATGTATAGTATTGTAGTTGTTGGCTGTCGATGATGGTTGGTAACCACTTCGTAATATTTATTTTACAATCTTTGATGGGTGTATTTTTTAGTTCTTTGCTTAGTTTGATTAGATTGTAAATTGCGATAAAATGGTTGTATATTTTAGTGAAAGAGTGAATTAAATAGTGTATTAATTGTATTTGTTTGATATTGCTTTTTTAGCTGTCTTTGTGCTTTAAATAGTTGTAAAGAATGATTGATAATTTGTATTTTTTATATAGGGGGTGTTTTAATAACTCCATTAAATATCTGGACCACATTAATTGCTCACTTAAAACTACGAAAGAGAGTGTTTTTATGTTGTAAAGTGTTGTACCCTAAGCTTTTAAAGTTGTAAGTCTTAAAATTAAGAGAGAGAGTCATCCCTCTATTATATGTAGTATAGATATTTCATATTGATTCAACTTTCAGATTTGTACGCTTTAGGTCCTTCCTCGTTCTTGCAATTTTTATCTTTAATCCTCAAGCATATATAATCTTGACCGCTTTTAGCCCCTGAAATGCAACTCCTTCGTGCCGAAGGTATAAGTTACGACGTAAGTCCAATATAACTTACACCGTAAGTCTTCATCAGTTTTTAATTATCCACATGTATATCAACTACTATGGCGTAACTATATCGCAAGTTATGCCGTAACCTTCCTACGGCGTAACCTCAAGGCAGGTTACGATCGTAAAACTCTCGTTAACATTATTATGCCGTAACCCATTACATTGTTACGGCGTAACTTTCTTGATACTTAGAAAAATTCCTTGGCCTTTGTTATGGCGTAAGTAAATCGTGCCACTTACGCCGTAACTATCTTCTGAATATGTCTTTGTCTTTTATTTTAGGCCTTTTCTTGTATCTTTTCCGCTTCAACGCCTCAATTAACATGAAATGTAAATATGAACTAATATGAACGAATTAAGTGCCATATTAATATAAATGAGGTAATAAACACGGGAATTTTATATATAAAATATCAGGCTAATTTGATGTTATCAGAAAGCACTGTATATCTAAAAATTACTTGAAACGATATAATTTAAAAATTGCAATAAAAATATATATCTCATGGAAAAAATGAAATATAAGCATAGGCATAACAACAAAAGTATTAGAAAATGGCTTTCTCGAGAAAAAAAACATACATTTTTACTTGAAATGTCAAAATTTCTCGAAACCTTCAAAATTACTCAAAAAATTCAAAGTTTTTCCAGAACTGCAGAATTTCTCAAAACCTGCAAAGTTATGGTTTTTTCGAAGACTTTTGATTCTATTTGAAAACTTAGCCCTTTTTTTTATCACTTTTGATGCAAAGACCAAATTCATGAAAGCTTAAACAACAACAACAGAATAATACCAATACTAACAACTTACTGTCCTAATCTCTATCAAAACTATACTAACGCACCTAAATTTAAAACCTAAAAAAAATTTATCAAATAAATCTAATTAACCTTAGGCAAAAGCTAGTGATAATTATCAAATACCTACATCTAAATGCATTCTAGTCCTGTAAAAGCTTAAGGCATCTTTTCGAGAAAAATTCAAACGAGCCCTAATATCTTAAAATCTAAAAGAACACATTATAAAATGATCAGGCATAGGGAAAAGATTGTAGAAGTGATACTCAACCATAATTCAACCTTTGATAACCAATACAAACACTAAGGCACTTTCTACGATATTATTCAAAACCTTCAAGGCCTAAAAATCCAAAATTCACCTAATGTAGTACGTTATATGAAACGGGGTTTTGATCGGTGTATTCTACATCTAATTCCGCTCCTATCTCAACAATCTTTATCAACTAACACTTAATATTCAAGAATCACCAAAAATAACGAAACCCTAGGTATAATTAAGATTAACGAGACTGGCATTGATCATCAAATAAAGTTTAGAAGGTGTTAAAGATCAAGATTCTTACTGTTTTTGTGAAGGAAGAAGATGAGAAAAACACGGAATGATCTTTGCACAATTTACGAGGTTGAGAGAAAATTATTGGTGAGATTTTTGTTTGTGTGAGTTACTCGAAAGACGGAGGGAGTCTATAGTACTCTTTTGAAAGTTTTACATTTTCTCACATTTTCCCCCTGTACTTTCTAGAAGATGAATTAAGTGTGATATGTGACCGGATCTAAACACAGTCCTTGTGTTAGAGATACTTTGAGTAATACTAACTAGCACGCGAAATTTACTAGCTAATACTTAGAAGATATTGTATGTAAGGTATATGAATGGAACAATGTATTTGTATTAGTATGAAGAATGAAGACTTGAGAATAACCAAAACGATTCAATATTATTATCAATAATACGAGTGATCTCCTATCAATAGGGTTTACATCCTTGAATCTATCTAAAACAATACGTATGACTTATCACAAAACTTAACCTAGGATATCCTTTTATAGAACAAGGATTCCTGTACAAGATAACTATAATATCCGTATAACTCTAACTAAATAACATATTCACTAAATCTTTTCTATACTTATCATTTTACACGATTTCAGAACATAAGCAGTACAAACATCTTGTGCTACCAGTACTAACTCAGTTAGTACTGCTAATGTAATCTTCAGCAGTCTTCAACTTAAGCTTGACAGTTTGTACTGTTAGGTTTAATTCCCAACAATCCTCCCCTAAACTTATGATTTCTCTCCAAATCACTAAGTTTTTCTTGAATTAAACTTCAAAACTGATGATGGGGGGATTCTTCCAAACACTTCATCTTCTATTCTTCCTCATCCTTTCATACTGATCAAATATCCTCTGAATCAAATCTTTAACTATTTCTGAATGTTCTTCACACCTGAGTTTTAAAAAAATCATCACAGCTAACACTTCATAACTTAAAGGATACTCCAGCTCTGCCAACATAAATATATCCACTCCACTTTGTGTTGATAAATGATGCACATTGCAAGTACTATAAAACTCCCATGATGTAGTCAGATCATAATAAGGAAAATTCCAATAAACATCTGTAGGATCTGGCTCATATAGTCTTTTGAATTCAACCCATTGTAACCACTCGTAAAATTTCCCATTTACTTTACAGAATTATTATCCTTTTTCCACGGGTAATTTTTTATTTATTTAAATGTATCTCTCATCTTATGTGACGTAGATCACATCATTGATAAACGTGCTCCCATAAGACCTACCTAAGAAACCTAATGTTTATTTCATAAACATATCTATATGAAAACATTACAATATAACTATTTACCATTTTACGATAAATCCTTAACGAACAAAATAAAACATTCATTATCTGACAAGAGTTTCTATGAAACCCTAAAATTCATCACAACACCAAATATGATTAACTAAACCCCAGAACATAAAAATACAACTCATCTGAGTTAATGTACAAGTTACTAAAGCACTAGAAACCCTAATTCTATATTAGCTCCCGGTAAAACCCTAATTTCATGAAATCATGATTTTATGCATTCATTTCACAAACCCTAATTTATTTATACAATATTTTAATAAAATATTAAGTTTACAAGTTATTTAAGCTAGAGTACAAGTCATTTATGCATAAAATCATTTATTTACAAAATCTCTATTAAAATCCCATTTATAATTATTTTTAAAGCATAAAGTACAAACCATACATGCATAACTTTTATAAATTATTTTTCCTAAAACTCCTTAATTATTTTTACAAGTCTTTTAGCCCAAGGTACAAGTGCCTATTGTACAAAAGTTATAAATCCCATTTAATTACCTTTTAACTTAATAAAACTTAACAAATAAATTTTATAAATTACTAAATTATTAATACTATATTTTTCACACATCCTAAATTATTGTACAACTTATTTAAGCATGTTTTACTACTCTCCTAAGCACAAAGCCTAATCCTCCTTTATATCTAAAAATCGATATATAATTATAACAAAACATAAATGTTTCTTACTTAGCTAAACACATAAACTAACCAAGGTAACTAATCCTTAAACTCTTAAATACTACACACCAAAGCCCATTGTACAATAACCTTAAGCTCCATTTGATGCTCCTACAAACATCTGGTTCGAACCTAATTAAAGAATATAACTAAATTTTACTTACAATGAACCTAGCCAAGACACACTCCATGCCCTCTCCTAAAAACCCTTCCACATGTCACCCTTCTCCATCAAAAACCTTTCCTATTGGTGGTTAAAACCCTTGGCTGGGAATTCGACCACATTACCCTCCTTCATCCCTCCTCTTCCTCCTATCCAAGTGGCCTATTTCACAAGTTTCTGTCAGCCTTTTACTTCATACCTTGTCTCCTTATCTCCACTCTAGAAAACCCTAACTTCCATTCCTATAAATAGCAACACAATCCTCCTTCTCATTTCACACACAACCGAACCAAATACTAAAACAGTCCCAAACCTATTCCTGTCCTAATCACAGCTCTAAAAACTCTTACAACAAAGGTCTAGGAAGTCCAGAAGAGGAGGAGAAACACTGGAAACCAGGATCGAACCAATTCTATTCTAAAAACCCTACACGATCCCAACAACTAAGTAAGTACTCTAAACTTCTTTAAATTCAGTTTACTTATGTTATTTATCTCCAAAAACATTGAAACATAAACATTAATAATAAACATAACTAAAAACCCTAGGTTCTATTGTTCTTTGTTCTTGGCTGTTCGAATAATACATATAAACGCACCCTAGTTATTTGATCTTTGATCTAAACAAATCACTAATATGTTAAACATGTTAAAATATCACAAACATAATCATATTATGCATCGAAACTAAGTTAAGAATGATCAAAAACCCTAAAACCTGTATCGGGTGTTTTGTCTGAGTTTATATCGAGTAGGAAAACGCCCCACAGCTCAACTTTTGACCTGAAAAACGACCACTAAACAACCTTATTAAATTCTAAATTTTGGCATATGACTAGTTCACCCAACAAGCAACATATAGGAAAAAGAATCGTGAAATAAGGATAAAATTTGGTTAAGATACCGAGTCTTGAATCTTGCCCCATATCGTTATAAATAGAAAATGAATTCCTAGTTATTTAGTTTTCAATTCTAGTCGACCCATAACCCTACTTTGAACCAAGTTTTTGACCCTCATATGATCACAAAAAACTCTGCCCTTTTGGCATGTCAAATTTTAACCAGTAAACTTTATTTAGAATCAAGAATCATCGAAAATAATTAAGCAAATCAAAAGTTATTAATGTCCAAAGTTTGGCTCATATCGCTAGATAAGGACTTTGATTTTCAGTTATTTATTTTTCCATTTTTGTCGACCAACAGTCTAACTTTCAACCTCATTTTCGACACCAATAAGATCACTAAAATTTTTATGTTTTTGGCACATCAAAGTTGAGCCAGCAAACTTATTTTAGGAAGAAAAATCACTTAAAACCATCGAGTGGTTTAAAAGATATTTGCGTTCAAAGTTTGGTCTGTCGCTAGTCCAAAATCAAGTTTTCAGATTTGTTATTAAAACATGATCGACCACCCGACTTTTGAAATATTATTTGACCATCAAATGAATTTTATAAATTATGATCTTTGACATGTTTAAATTCGACCTAGCTGTCTTTTATAGAAACCAAGAGCTCGTTAAATAATCCCGTTTTCATTAAGATATTTTTGTTCAAAACTCTAGCCAAATTAAATATTTCATATGTGTGATTTTTATTAAATTAAAGTTTTAGTGTTGATTTTGTAAATAAATATTATCAAGGGTATTTTCTGTCAGTAACAAATGAACAGGGTAGAAATTGTTATTTTTGAAACTTGAGGGTAGAAACTGTCGTTTTCCAAAAGTTCAGGGTTTAAACTGTCATTTGACCAAACCTTAAGGATTAAAGCATAACTTTTCATAACCATTATTTTTTTTATCATTTCTAATTTATTTTCCGACTTAATATTAACATAACATGTTTATTTTATTGACGAACGAACGAAAGACATATATTTAACAAAACTTACAGATAAAAGATAAGATAAAATCTTACTTTTGAAACTACATATTGGCTCAAGTAAGCATTTAACCATCAACCAAACAACGAAACAGAACGAAACGAAATAAAATATAATCATCAGAAATGATTACTAAATATTGGCATAACAACCCAGGTTCCCTGTCCGGAGACGTTTATCAACTTTCTTTCATTTGTTTTCCATCCAGATTGCTAAGGTGAGTTCATAACCCCTACTTTTACATGTTTTGAATTATTTTTGGGGGAGATACATGCTCATAACATTTACAAACATTGTTCGCATTTATATGACTTATGAATCACTAATGGACTTTTTCCCATATTAAACACAAGTAATTTCCCAACGTTACTCTTATTTTATTGCCTTAAGCTAAGTTTAATTAAGCCAAAAGTCCTCCCATCATGAACCTCTAATCACCCGCGACTTAGGGTGAGCGCGAATATTGTGGATAGATCTATTGGGCTGACAACCCCTTTGTGTTACCGTAACGTAACCCAAAGCATTATATTTGAGATGAATAAAGAGATGTGGCAATCTCCTACCCGGGGGCAAGGTTACCTACATTTAATTATGGGGTAACTATTACATCATTAGCTCATGACTGTTGATGTTCTGTTAATGTTTTGCGTTTCATGAGACTTAGTGCAATAAAATACATCTTTCCCTGATAATAATTGTGTGTGTGGCAATTATTATATTTAATCTTGTGTTTAAATGATTTCCAACTGAACTGAACGATATATTTCTAAATAACTGGACAAACGTATTTCTGAACCATTGAACAGCGTATTTTTGACAACAGAAACTGGCTTATTTCTGAATAACTGGAACCATCATATTTCTGAATAAATGAAACATTTTCATTTACGAAACTTTATGAATTCACTCAACCTTTGTGTTGACGTTTTAGCATGTATTCTCAGGTTGTTGGAAGCATGGATTGGCACGGGATTGGCTATGGACTATGTTATCATTCAAACCATTAATATATTTTAATAGATGTATTTTGTGAACCTCCTACTGGGACCTGCATATTGTAACTCAGATATAAATGAATGATAACAATTTTATCTAAAACGTCTCATTTTTGAGTCATTTTCTATCATCATGACTGTGAACTGTTTAGTAGCACCCCAACTTATATTTCTGCTGCGAATATCAAAAACAGGGGTGTTACACCCATAGTTCTTGTTCTTTCACATCTGTCTTCTTCTTAGTCTTGAGCTTTTCTTGTACTAACCTCCACAGAGTATTTAAATCTTTTCTATCATAGATTCTTAGCGAATTTCCAAAATTCTTGAACACTGTTGTCTCTCTACCAACTCTTGTAATCTTCCAAGCTTTTCCAAATTTATCTCTGTAAATCTCCCAATCCATTATAGGATATCTTGCTTGAAGTGGATCAACATGAAGAATTTCTAGAACTGTAGTACCCTGTTCATTATCATTACCACCAGTAGTACCCTGTTCTTTAAAATCCAAAGTCCTCCCCTGAGTTTGAGATCATGTTTTCCTTGATTTCCTCCCCTGTTTGGGAGAATCATCACCATCATCTGAACTATCATCTGAACCAGAATCAAAGGAACTAGTAGACACCACCATTTTAGATTTCTTCCTCTTTAGTTGAGCTTCCAAATTCTTTACTCTGAGGATCAGCTTGGTGTAGACCTTGGCAAAGTTCCTTTTGTGACTAGAGAGTTCTTCTTCCAGGGACACCACCTTGTTTGACAATTGTGTACAGAGAACCATCAATTCCTTTAGTTTAATACTGCCCTCATCACTTCTAGCTGTGTTACCTGCTAGGAGAGGTGAATCAAGGGGCATAGATCCAGTTTCTACCCTAGTTGGACTAGGAGGTACTCCTGAACCACCCAAATTTTCCATTTGGCCTGGGATTTCATCACCTGTGACAAGTCTTTGAGGACTTGGCACATTAGATGTTGCCATGGGAGGGGTCTTAGTTATGTTGACACTGGCCTGCCCAGCTACTAAGCCAGATGCAGTAGTGTCAGCCCCACCCATACTATCAAGATTGATAGGCTCATCTGCTTCAAAGGTATGAGTAGGATGACTAGGCTGAGAAACCATAGTCTCCTTTCTGATCCTTCTCCTATAGATTGTGGTTACTAGGGGTGTATGAGGTGTAACACCCCAACCCGACAAGGGCAAAGGTGTCACAACGATGGTTTCATATCAGAACAAACACAAGCATGAGACATAAATAATACAATATAAATTCAATGGTTACAAAGGATATTCTGAAACTACAAGGTTATAATACAATAATTTCAAATCTAACTATAACTTTTTCTAATCATCTTCAATAGCTAATGGGGTCTTCTAAATCCAATGATACTCTCCACTCATACCCAGCTTCCAAACTAAAACCTGCCGCAGGAAAAGAAATGCGGCTGAGCTACGAAAGCTCAGTGAACAGATATAACGATACAAAGCAGTAGTAAAGGAATAATGAAGTAAATGGAATAATACAAGGTGTAACAAGAGTAGGAAGGAAAATGAAAAGGTTATCAAGAAATGTTTACAATAGGTAGGTGTAAAGTAAACCGTAACCCACCACCAGCCCAAGTTCAATTCAAGTCGATTCAAATATCAAGTCATAGGGTAACAGAAACAGAAATCCACTACGAACCCAGAACATATCCAATCAAGTCAAGTAAACAAGTATACATGTATACGGAGGGGTGACCTCGGTATGCCAAGTATAATATGAGGGGATACCTCCAAGGGTTGGAGTCATGAGCTCCCAAGAGTGAATGACGTGTATCGCACACACCCATCATGTCACTAAACAATTCAAGTAATCAAGTCAAGTCAAGTACAAATCTAGGATGCATCCATGCGCCCCTGTAGGCTGCCACAATGTCTTCATCTACGCGCAAGTCAAGTATCAAGTCATGGCAGGGACGGGATAGGTAATCACTTTCCTACCCAAAAGTCAAGTCATTGGTGCATCAATGACAAGGACATGAAACCCTCATGCCTAGTATGGCTCGTAGTCTCAAACTGTGGGTCAAGGTCAAGGTCAAGTGTACAAGTCAAGTTCAAGTATCAAGTGGTTCAAGTATCAGGTTTCAAGTTTCATGTTTCAAGTTCAAGTTCAAGTTTTATCAATGGGTTCAAGTCAAGTCATATATCAAAGGGTTTATATCAATGTATCAAGGTTCAAGTCAGATGGTCAAGACAAGAGATCGTAGCAAATGTTCATAGTAAAGGTTCAATCTAAAAGTTCATTTGAAAACAATCCTTTTAAAATAGTTTCCATAAAATAATCTTTTAAAATGGCTTTTCATAAAAATAGTCTTTTAAAATGGTTTTCATAAAATAGTCTTTAAAATAGTCTTCAATAAGATAGTTGTAAAAATAATTTTCTTAAAACATTTTCATAAATAATTAAAAAGGTTTTCTCATCCCGCTAAAATCTCCAGTATATCAAGGTTCAAGGCAAGGTGTATGGCGAGGTTCATATCAAGGTTCATGGCAGGGTTCAAGGCAAGGTTCAAGACAAAAGGTCAAGGCAAGGGTTCAAAGCAAAAGATTCAAAACAAGGGTTCACAATACAAGGGAACATAGCAATGGCTTGGGGAAATCCTAAACGAATCAAAACAAGAGATCAAGAGAACGAAGGCTCCTTACAAGAAGGGCAGAATATCTGTACCTTATTAGCAGAACGCAAGAATAGCAAATGGCAAAGATCAAATTACTCCCTTCACGAACCTAAAGGAGTAGAAGATAGAAGTTCAAAGGATTCTTAGTTATCTTTCCATTTTAAGTAACTTCTATTTTTTTTAGCAAGTTTCCTTATTTAGCAATTTAGGTTAAATCCTTATTATGGAATCATGTTCATTTTAATCCAATAGTTTCTCATATTTATAATTCAACTCCTTTAACTTTAGCCAATTTACAAGTTAAACCCTTTTATTATTTAATTACACAATTTAAACCTTATAGTTCATTAAATTACATTTTAACCCCTACAATATTCATGTTTACACATTAAGCCCTTAATTATCCAAAGTTGCACAATAGACCCCTTATATAATTATTACACGAATTAACCTTATACTTTTCAGAATTTACAAAACAAGTCCTCCTAATTAATTATTTTACAAATCGAATTAAAGTTTAGTAAATTTACCAATTAAACCTCCAATTTACAAAATTTACACATGGAACCCCTATATAATATTTTATACCGATTACCCCTGACCTAAACTATGTTACAAAAATAACCCTCAAGTTTATTTAATTACAAAACAACCCCTTATTGTTTTTAACACAACTCGGTAATTACATAATATCACCAAAACTTAACCTAAAATTACCCAATCTCTTTCAATCATTAACTAATCATTAAAACACATTAATTATACTCAATATTATCATCCAAGTTCAAACCCTAGTTGCTCGATCCATTTTTAATTAAAAACCTTGTTTTTTTTTTTTTTTTTTTTTTTTTTTTTTTTTTTTTTTTAATCCGATAAAACCATAATTCAACTAAACATGATCCAAGCTTTTATAAATTCAAGTTGTATTTTTCTAGTGTTATATGAACTATATATGATCAACTAAAAATATATTCAAGGCTTACAAAAATCTGCATACTCGATTTAAGATTTATGTTCGATTAAGGTTTATTATACTCGAACTACTTCCAATAATTAAACAAGCATGCATGGTTCAATTACACTATTTTATACAGGTTATACACGATCTAAACAAGTGCAAAAAAATTCCATAAGGATTTTAGAACGAGCGAATTAGCAGCAGGAATATCATACCTCTCGGTAGAATAATGCGAGCAAGGAAAATCAAACACGAGCGAACCAAGCTTTCTAAAATCGAACTCCTATTTTTCTAGTGATCTTTGGACTTAGTAGAACCCTCAAAAATTATCAGAACAACTCCAGAAATTTTAAATCGATCGGGTGGAATTTTGTGGTTTTAATTGCTTTTTAGGGTTTAATAAAATCGTATAAGGGAAAAATAAAGGAAGCCGAGCCTAAATATGGAGGGGAGGGCATGGGTAAGTCGGTTTAAGGGTTGTGATAAGGTACAAAATTTGTTTCCTAATTATCTCCCATTATTATGTATTTATCTTATTTATTTATTTATCTTTAATTCCGAAATTAATATACATATATATAGATAAATTATATTCGGCCTTATTAATATTATAAAAATATTACCAATAATTTCATGTCATGTAAAATGTTAAAATGTTCAAGTACAAAATATTTTACTTTATATGGTATTCGTTTCCAAGCGTTTGGGATTAATTTGGTGCTTTATATAATTAATAAGTAAATTTTAAATTCAGGGGTATTTTGGTCATTTTGCATGTTTTCAGATTTCAGGTATTACAACTTCTTCCCCCCTAAAAAAAAATTTCGTCCTCGAAATTTGCAGGGAAACGGAAAGGGAATAGAACGGAAGCTCATACGGGATGCGAACAAGATTTCAAATCAATTTAACTGTGTCAACAGTAAAGAGCTCTACAAGAGTTCAAGATTTATAACTGAAATCAACAGAACGCAAAACGAGAGTCCAAGCTTATCCAGATCTCTAATGAACAAGGGCAGAGTATACGAACAGGTAGGATGAACCTAAGGTCTCACTAATCACGGATAATCCAACGGGAATCAAGTTCTGAACTTCTTAGGTACTCCCCAAGATATCCTATGGCCACAATGAGGGCACGTTATATGGTGTAAGTATTATCACGTTGATCAGGCGTCATAATACCAGCACCACATAAGTATGCCTTCATGATGATCATACTTTATCTCAAGTCGTAACAATAACCTATCTTAAACCACCTAGTACTTCTACAATTCAGAGGCCAACAAGATCAAATGTCATAGCAAAGCACGAATCAGAGTGATGCGGAAACGATGATACCTAAATGCCTTATAGTCTACCCATTCCTCACCGGTCAAATCTTAAGTTCTAATCAAGTAATCCTAAAGAAATTTCTCAAGGTGTTCTCCTATGTTCTTACAGGGGAAGCCTAATGGTCCTAAACGCACAGGACAGGGTAAATGTATTACAAGTCGTCAGCCTGTTTCTCTGATACCATAAATTGTAACACCCCAACCCGACAAGGGCAAAGGTGTCACAACGATGGTTTCATATCAGAACAAACACAAGCATGAGACATAAATAATACAATAGAAATTCAATGGTTACAAAGGATATTCTGAAACTACAAGGTTATAATACAATAATTTCAAATCTAACTATAACTTCTTCTAATCATCTTCAATAGCTAATGGGGTCTTCTAAATCCAATGATACTCTCCACTCATACCCAGCTTCCAAACTAAAACCTGCCGCAGGAAAAGAAATGCGGTTGAGCTACGAAAGCTCAGTGAACAGATATAACGATACAAAGCAGTAGTAAAGGAATAGTGAAGTAAATGGAATAACACAAGGTGTAACATGAGTAGGAAGGAAAATGAAAAGGTTATCAAGAAATGTTTACAATAGGTAGGTGTAAAGTAAACCGTAACCCACCACCAGCCCAAGTTCAATTCAAGTCGAGTCAAATATCAAGTCATAGGGTAACAGAAACAGAAATCCACTACGAACCCAGAACATATCAAATCAAGTCAAGTAAACAAGTATACATGTATACGGAGGGGTGACCTCGGTATGCCAAGTATAATATGAGGGGATACCTCCAAGGGTTGGAGTCATGAGCTCCCAAGAGTGAATGACGTGTATCGCACACACCCATCATGTCACTAAACAATTCAAGTAAGTCAAGTCAAGTACAAATCTAGGATGCATCCATGCGCCCCTGTAGGCTGCCACAATGTCTTCATCTACGCGCAAGTCAAGTATCAAGTCATGGCAGGGACGGGATAGGTAATCACTTTCCTACCCAAAAGTCAAGTCATTGGTGCATCAATGACAAGGACATGAAACCCTCATGCCTAGTATGGCTCGTAGTCTCAAACTGTGGGTCAAGGTCAAGGTCAAGTGTACAAGTCAAGTTCAAGTATCAAGTGGTTCAAGTATCAGGTTTCAAGTTTCATGTTTCAAGTTCAAGTTCAAGTTTTATCAATGGGTTCAAGTCAAGTCATATATCAAAGGGTTTATATCAATGTATCAAGGTTCAAGTCAAATGGTCAAGACAAGAGATCGTAGCAAATGTTCATAGTAAAGGTTCAATCTAAAAGTTCATTTGAAAACAATCCTTTTAAAATAGTTTCCATAAAATAATCTTTTAAAATGGCTTTTCATAAAAATAGTCTTTTAAAATGGTTTTCATAAAATAGTCTTTAAAATAGTCTTCAATAAGATAGTTGTAAAAATAATTTTCTTAAAACATTTTCATAAATAATTAAAAAGGTTTTCTCATCCCGCTAAAATCTCCAGTATATCAAGGTTCAAGGCAAGGTGTATGGCGAGGTTCATATCAAGGTTCATGGCAGGGTTCAAGGCAAGGTTCAAGACAAAAGGTCAAGGCAAGGGTTCAAAGCAAAAGATTCAAAACAAGGGTTCACAATACAAGGGAACATAGCAATGGCTTGGGGAAATCCTAAACGAATCAAAACAAGAGATCAAGAGAACGAAGGCTCCTTACAAGAAGGGCAGAATATCTGTACCTTATTAGCAGAACGCAAGAATAGCAAATGGCAAAGATCAAATTACTCCCTTCACGAACCTAAAGGAGTAGAAGATAGAAGTTCAAAGGATTATTAGTTATCTTTCCATTTTAAGTAACTTCTATTTTTTTTTAGCAAGTTTCCTTATTTAGCAATTTAGGTTAAATACTTATTATGGAATCATGTTCATTTTAATCCAATAGTTTCTCATATTTATAATTCAACTCCTTTAACTTTAGCCAATTTACAAGTTAAACCCTTTTATTATTTAATTACACAATTTAAACCTTATAGTTCATTAAATTACATTTTAACCCCTACAATATTCATGTTTACACATTAAGCCCTTAATTATCCAAAGTTGCATAATAGACCCCTTATATAATTATTACACAAATTAACCTTATACTTTTCAGAATTTACAAAACAAGTCCTCCTAATTAATTATTTTACAAATCGAATTAAAGTTTAGTAAATTTACCAATTAAACCTCCAATTTACAAAATTTACACATGGAACCCCTATATAATATTTTATACCGATTACCCCTGACCTAAACTATGTTACAAAAATAACCCTCAAGTTTATTTAATTACAAAACAACCCCTTATTGTTTTTAACACAACTCGGTAATTACATAATATCACCAAAACTTAACCTAAAATTACCCAATCTCTTTCAATCATTAACTAATCTTAACCATTAAATACACATTATTATACTCAAATTATCAATCAAACCCTAGTTGCTCGATCCATTTTTTTTTAAAAACCTTTTTTTTTTTTTTTTTTTTTTTTTTTTTTTTTTTAATCCGATAAAACCATAATTCAACTAAACATGATCCAAGCTTTTATAAATTCAAGTTGTATTTTTCTAGTGTTATATGAACTATATATGATCAACTAAAAATATATTCAAGGCTTACAAAAATCTGCATACTCGATTTAAGATTTATGTTCGATTAAGGTTTATTATACTCGAACTACTTCCAATAATTAAACAAGCATGCATGGTTCAATTACACTATTTTATACAGGTTATACACGATCTAAACAAGTGTAGAAAAATTCCATAAGGATTTTAGAACGAGCGAATTAGCAGCAGGAATATCATACCTCTCGGTAGAATAATGCGAGCAAGGAAAATCAAACACGAGCGAACCAAGCTTTCTAAAATCGAACTCCTATTTTTCTAGTGATCTTTGGACTTAGTAGAACCCTCGAAAATTATCAGAACAGCTCCAGAAATTTTAAATCGATCGGGTGGAATTTTGTGGTTTTAATCGCTTTTTAGGGTTTAATAAAATCGTATAAGGGAAAAATAAAGGAAGCCGAGCCTAAATATGGAGGGGAGGGCATGGGTAAGTCGGTTTAAGGGTTGTGATAAGGTACAAAATTTGTTTCCTAATTATCTCCCATTATTATGTATTTATCTTATTTATTTATTTATCTTTAATTCCGAAATTAATATACATATATATAGATAAATTATATTTGGCCTTATTAATATTATAAAAATATTACAAATAATTTTATGTCATGTAAAATGTTAAAATGTTCAAGTACAAAATATTTTACTTTATATGGTATTCGTTTCCAAGCGTTTGGGATTAATTTGGTGCTTTATATAGTAAATTTTAAATTCAGGGGTATTTTGGTCATTTTGCATGTTTTCATATTTCAGGTATTACAGTATGAGTTGTTTCTGGAACCTCAATGGGTGTGTGTTGGGGCTCAGTTGGGTTGACTGACCCTTCACCCTGATTTTGTTGAATCTGAGCAAGCATTTCATGAGATAAAGGTGTCATTTCCCCATTCCAACCCCTAGTTGCCATTGCCAAATTTTGAAACACTTTTTGTTGCAGGCAAGGAGTAGGAAAAACAGTTTTATGGGAAAACAACTTACTTTTCTTTGCATTTAAAATGGTTTGGATGAACCTTGGGTACATCAAAAATTTTGTTGGAGATGTCACATTCTTCATCATACTTTCAAAAATCATCTTTGAAAAGTTATAAACTCTGTTAGTAGATAAACACACAAGAGCAATAGGAATATTGCTACTGAATTGCTCCCATGAGGTTCTTTTAGGACTAATACAGTGAAGAAGTATATGTATAAAAAATCTCCATTGAGGTGAGAAACATCCCTTTTTGAAAGTTAAAAGTCTGTTGGATGTATCATACCCCATATTTGAAATATGATGTAAAATTTATGTTTTTGGCAAGTCTATGATACAATCTGAATCTTCTAAATGGAGATGTCTCCTTATAGATTTTTCTGTAACATAGATGGTTTGCCCATCCACAGTTGCACTAAGTGCAGTGATTGGTGTATCCTCATCATCTTCATCAAGTGTTATGACAGATGAAGTCTGCCAAAACTGTTTGATTTGTGAGGAATAGAGAGAGGGATTAACAGTCAAAGCATACCTTATGTAGGAATTGTTGAGAAAATCCACAATCTCATAGAGCTTAGGTCCATCCCCTTCCTTTGTTTTCTCAAGAAAAGCAACCTGATTATGTGTCTTAACAAACTCCAAAACAGCCATGAGTATGTTTACAAGTTATACCAGAAAGATGATCGTATGTGATTTAATTGATGATGTGCAAAGCCAATTGGGTTTTTATAGAGGTACTGTTAGGGTTTGAGAAATGCGCAAAGGATAATTATTATCTTTAGAAAGTATATGAGTAAATATTTAGAAAGAAGATAATTATCTTAAAACAGACCCTATATATATGGTAACAAACGTTATTTTACCCAACGGCTATAAAAATTAGTTACTGACACAACAGTTCCAACGGCTAGTTCAGCAGTACAAAGTTTACACTAACAGTACAAACTTTGCACTAGCAGTACTAATTTTTAAGAAAAATTTTAAGGAGCAGTATAAACTCAATATTGATTTAAAAACAATACTGCCCACATATAGTTTTTAGCAAACTACCAGCTATCAACGGATTTGATGTGTCTTTACCAATAGCCGTTTGCTTTGGACTAGCCAACTCTTCACTGTTAGATATGGTGAGTTGATAACCATATAGTTTTTGGTAAACTATCAACCATGAACGGATTTGAGAAGTCTTTACCAGAAACCGTTTGCTCTGGACTAGTTGGTTCTTGATGTGGGTTAGTCATGGTGAACCAATTACCATTTGTTGTGTGCACAGATCACACACTTGAATCTCCAAAGCATCTCACCATCCAAAACATAAAGCATTCAATTCACAAACTCCAATCAACCTGCAATTGTTAGTCCAAAAACAAGAAAACAAAGTGAAAAACACTTGTCTCATAACATTATAAGCATATGACTAACATTGCACATAAACAAGGAAATTAATTTCCTTGGGGAACCTAAGCCATTACTGACTTTGGTTTTTCTCTTGCATCAATATAATTAAACCTTTTTAGCACAGTTGGTGCACCATTGGATTGAAGTGGTCTCCAAACCCATGATGCTGATGCATTAATACCATTGCCCATCTTTCCCTTAGTAGTGTTTTTCAAACTATCAGTATTAACTGCTTGCCTAGTAGTGTGAACTGCTGGGTTTGCAATTGTAACTTAGGTTTCCAAATTTGGTTCTTTACCACTGCTTTGTTATGAATTGGCCTTCTAGCAGTTGATGGTGTAGATTTGCAAAAGGTTTTTGCACTTTGAACTGCTTGTCATGGGTAAAAACTCCTAAATGGTCTACCAATAGTAACTGCTTGTCTAGCAGTATGAACTGGTCTTGGTCCAGACCTTAAAAGAACTGCTCTAGGTATCATTCTAGCATTGGAAGGGTGAGTTGTAAGTCTTTCTAAGTTCACCCTATTATTTGAATACCGATGTGCGTGTGTATTGCTCTAATTCTTTTATATCTACGGTAGCGGCTCCAAAGACTTGGTGCGCGCGTGATGTGTCGTTGTGGTTTTAGCAGTATTAATGCCTACTCAAGTTTTAAATTTATATTTAGCCGACTTATCAATAAAACACACACTTTAACGAGCAGTGTACCCGGTCAGTATGAATATAATGGTAAGTAGAGTGTCGATCACTAAGAGTGGAACTTATTATCTAGTTATTCTAATCAGTATTTTAATATCTTAAGTTAGCTATACAACCTAATCTAACGCAAGGGGGTTCAGCCTGAGAGACTGGCACGGTTTGGTTATGATTAAATAAAAACTAAACTAATGAGCACGAATCAGCGATTAGCACACACGTACACAGATAGATACTTGAGACAATAAGAAGACCTGTCCTGATAATTAAGTAGCTTGTCACTTGTTTTATTGCTAGTTTTATATGAAGTGTATATAATTAACCTTTCTCATTGGCTCTAATCTTATCGGCGAGTAAACCCTTAATGATCACTTATGTCTATCCCACTATCCTAGAAACGATAGAATAAATAGGCGATGAAGGGGCATGGCGACCCAAGCAATGCTCAGCTAGACACAGAGGTTATCAATGCACTAATAAAAGTCACCAAAGACATCAACATATAAACTTTAATTAATGGGAAAGCAATTTTAAGGGGTGCCCATGGTTTTTCGTAGTCACATGGAATCGGCCCATCAATCCTGATGAATTAAAGTGTACTAATACAATAAAACAAAACTACTTAATGAATTGAATACATGCAGGACCTTCTTACAGCTCTTGTATCTTCGTTTAGGGTGTGTCTTGTGCTGCTAATACGTCTGAATTCGGCTCTAGGGTTCTTCTGTCTTCGGTCTCTAAAGTCTGTAGGATCTCGAAATTCGTCTGGCCTTGGGGTATTTATAGTTTCTGTCTGAGGGTTAGATGCGGCGCATAGGATAAGTAGATGCGGCGCATTGACTTAACTTCGCGTGGGGTCCAAGATTAATATATTCAGGAATATTCTTACACCGCCTTAAGATGCGGCGTAACTCCATTTCTCTATGCGGCGCATGTCCTTTGCTGTCTTGGATTGTCACTCGTGAAATCTTGATAGTGATGCGCCGTATGTACGAAGTATGTTGCGGCGTATCTGGAGCAGAATGATCTTGATCTTGTACATTTCAGTAGACTCTTAACATCTTGCTAGTTTTGCTCCATAATTAGTCCAAAATCGCCAAGTTTCACATAATACTTGTTTTTACCTGAGAATTACAAAAGTAAACATTAACGTATCAATTCTCATATATAATATAATAAAACAAGTCAAATAAATAAGATAAATGATGATAATAAAATGTACTTATTTGAGTTCATCAAATATCCCCCCACTTGAACTTTACTTGTCCCCAAGTAAACCTTAGAATAAATCTTATGAAAATGTATCCTAAAAGATGTTAGGATTTATTTTTATATTTAAGCATGTATTCGTTTTGTCATAATTGCACAACCAAACACTTACGAATTAGAAATAAAATAAAATATTTTGATAAAAGCAAATCTAATCGTTTAACTGTCCAGTCGTGACGAATATTCTATCATAAGCTTGGCAAGTTTACGCATCTCCCCCACTAAAGCCAAGGAATAACAAGTCTAAAGCGGTAAAAGGGGTTTGTTGGTTAAGGGTTAATCATTCTTCTTAATCTCTATCGATCTCATATTCCAGAAAAGGCGACAAAATCACAAATACATGATCGAATCCACGACCACGATACTTGCAATTGCTTAAATCCTTAACTCGAATAGGCTAAAGATAGGACCAAGTAATCTTCACCAATAATATTATATCAAAAAGGGCGACAAAATCATAAATACATAGTCGAATCCACGGCTACGATACTTAAGATTGCTCAAATCCCTAATCTCAATAAATCAAAGGTTTGGATAAAGAATGATGTAGGGTATGGATAATATTTGGGATACAAATTGGTGTAAAATGAAAAATAAACAAAACAGATAAATTAAAATCCTAAGTGTGGTAAATTACTGTCCCAACCATCCCATGAATAAGACTCATATCATTGAATAACTCACGCTTTAACACTTGAAACACACGCTTTAGGTAGACACGAATTATACTCAACAAGATCTCAATCAAAGAATATCCTTAGTTGGCGTTCCCATAACGGCCAACTCCCATTCAATCCATAAATATAATATACAACAATTAGTGGTGATATCGACCACTTAATACAAAACTTTACATAAGTTGGTTAAAACAAACTTCCAACTTTTTCTTTTTCTTTTTTTCTTTTCTATTTTTTTTCGTTTTTTTTTTTTTTTTTTTTTTTTTTTTTTTTTTTTTTTTGAACTTTAACATATGTGTAAAATTTCACAACTTTTCTATCACTATCTTTCCGGATAATTTTTTCATACTTTTCATACTTTCAGAAATAACTGTAATAGTGAAAGTAGTAAACACACGAAAAATAAACTCAAAGATATACAATATTTACTTTCATACCAATTGCATTGTGCAATTTCCTGACTCAACCAAAGATAATGAATTACGCACGCGAACACAGGTAATGTAAGGAAACACACTTTGCCTAAAGCAATTAACCAACCACGGATTTTAATCTACAGGGTAGGCTAAGGTGTAAGGGTGTAACGAAACATTATAACAAAGGTGTTAGAAACGAAAGGAATGGCTCTGAGTGTTTTTCTAGGGGTATCTTACTCTAAAAGTGAGAGTAACAAAGGGTTTATACGGGGGTTAACTAACCAATGTAGTTAGTTAATATCACATAACATATAAAGGCTATTTGGGTGTAATCCTAGAAATTTACCAATTTAGACAAGTCATTCCAATTATATAGATAATACTTATTATGGTGGTCTCGAATAGTATACAAGCCAAGTTCTAAAGTTTACAAGTCACCGGCACACTCATAGATTTGTGAATTTTGATAAGTTCACAATTTTTGAAAATAATGTTATGTGTGCAGCTATGTAATTTAGACTTTAAACAAAAACATGCGATAAAAATTATAAATTTGGATATATTAAGCGCATTTTAAGCATATTTTGAAAAATTTTAGGACAAGTAAGTGTTCTAATTCTCCAATCTTCCACTTAAGTTAAACAACGTCCTCGTTGTTTGTGTCAAAGGTTAAAAACTGGAAAATAAAAAGAATTAGAACAGAAAAACTCCCCTGAGATTTGCTCGGTATGATCCTCCATTGTTCGTATAAGAGCAAAAATCAACTTTCTTGTGGATGAAAACGTTTAAGCTTCATAGATGATGTATCCACTGAAATGCAGGAATCTATAATACCATTCAGACTTTAACACACCTGAGTTAAGAAGGTTCAAACTTGCATAATAAATTAGTAGTTAGTAAAAATAAAACTGAAAAAAATAAAATGAAAATCATCAGGTCAGTCGATACGCCGTATCTTATGGAAAAAGATACGCCGTATCAAGCCTGGAATAAATACGAATCAGAATAGAAGATGCGTCGCATCCTTAACCAGGGATGCGCCGCATTAAAATACTGACAGAAAGTTTTAGAGTCAAAAATAAAAATGCAGAAAATAAAATAAGATATGACCAGTGCAGGCGATGCGTCGCATCTTAGGATTGAGATGCACCGTATCTTCTACAGGTCTGACAGACTCGACACAGAACAGAAAGGTAAAAATTTTCCGGGTTGTCTCCCGGTCAGCACTTGTCTTTATTCCAAAGTCTTCAAGTTAGACTCACGTTCAGCTCCTTATTATCGATCACTGAAAGAGTCGGAAGCATCGCGCTCCCTCATCGCCAGTCCAGTAATATTGAACACTCCTTGCTCGTCCTTAATTTCCACGCCATTCTTCTTTAATATCTGTATAAACAAAGTTCTGTCCCTTTCGGGTAGAGATGACAAAATGATAGACGGGAAATTCTTATTATTATATAGGCATAAATATGCAAGGTGGGGTGGTAGTTCAATAAACACATCATTATTCAAATTTGTATTCTCAACTATTTTCCTACGTTTGTTAATTACTTCACAATCATACCACTCATCATCAGAATCATTAACAATATCGCGCCTAAGTTCGGTAGGTACATTAAGGTCAATAAATTCCTCGAAGTTCTCATGATTAGGGTTAGTTGAGTTGTTTTGAATCAATGTTTCTCCCATAAGACTAGCTTCAAGATCGAGGTCCATACGTTCTCTTAATCCTAGCACATAGACGCCCCTAATTATGCTTTTAGCAGGATCTTGGCACTTATAGACTAGTTTATTATTCCCTACCTTTAATGAGATTTTCCTTTTAAACACATTAATCTTAGCGTGGGCAGTAGACAAGAAAGGTCTTCCAAGGATTAAAGGAATCTTAACATCCTCGGGCATATCTAATATAACAAAGTCTACGGGGAAAACAAACTTCTCAATCTTAACTAGCACATTTTCAGCAATCCCTTCAGGTCGTTTTACCGTTTTATCAGCCAATTCAATAAGCAACTTAGTTGGTGCTAATTTTCCTAGTCCTAGGGTAGTGAATGTCTTAAGGGGCATAACACTAACGCTAGCTCCTAAGTCAGCTAATGCATTATTGAAAGACATATCATTAATTGAACAAGGTAAAGTAAAACTTCCTGGGTCCTTTTCTTTATGAGGCAAGGCACGTAAGTCGGTTGCAGAGCTCTCTTCTTTCATTGTAGCCTTGATCTCCTCTTCAATCTTTGCCTTCTCTTTGAGTAATCTCCTTAAACTGATTGAAGAATTAAAGAAAAATTCGGGCTTTGCAGCATCATTACCATTCCTCAATCTTCTAGGTATGTTAGGTGTGACTTCTTCAGTAGTGCATATGGCCTTGACATGATCTCTTGGGTTAGTTTCAGTTGAGCTAGGTAAACTTCCGTATCCCCTTTCTTGAAGAACTTTGCTCATTTGTCCGATTTGTTGTTCCAATGCTTTGATCGAAGCTCCTTGATTTCTTGTAATAGTATCCGTTGAGGCTCGGATTTCTTTGATCATAGCGGTGTTCTCTTCATGTCTTTTAGCAGCATCGGCCATAATTTTCTTTAGAGTGTCGTCTAAAGTCTGCCTCCTTTCTTGATAAGTGGGATTAAAGTTGTTCTTTTGATAGTATCCCGGAGCAGCTTCCCTAAATCTTCCTGAAGGTCGGAATGGTTGTCCAAATTGTGTGTAGTATGCTTCTTCAAAAGTCTCACTTTCATTCTTATTATGGCAATCTTTAGTGTAGTGAGGTCCTTCGCATTTTTCACATCCAACTTGGGCAGCATAAACTTTCTCATCACGCTTCTTCATCTCTCTACTAATTTTATCCAATTGAGCTTGAATTGCAGCAAACCCGTCAAAATTAGTGCTGCTCTTAGATCTAGTAGAGGTTCCGTCGTGCCATTTTTGAGAGTGATCAGCAGCTTCTTGGATAGCTTTTCTAGCATCGGCTGCACTCATTTGAGGTACAGCTCCCTTAGCATCCAAGATTTGTCTAGTAGGCACGTCCAATCCTTGATAGAACAATATTATCTCCTGCATTGGACTTAGATAATGTTGAGGGCATTTCATCAATAAGTCTTTAAATCGTTCCCAAGCTTGATAAAGAGTTTCATCAGGCTCTTGCTTGAAACTGTTGATAGCCTCCATCTTTTTAGCAGTTTTAGCAGGTGGACAATATCTTTTCAGGAATTTGCTCTTCAAATCTTCCCATGTTGTGATTGAACTAGCAGGTTCATTCCTTAGCCACTTATTAGCAGCTCCTTTTAGCGAGATTGGAAAGATTCTTAGCATAAGTTGATCGTCAGAGACTCCTTCTGTAGTAAACAAATCTGCAATCTCGAGGACCTTTTCAACATGTTCATTAGCATCTTCATGTTCTGTTCCAATGAAAGCATTTTCTCTTAGCTCCTTGAAAAACTGACCCTTCAACTCAAACTTTGACTTTTCATCAAACTTTGGTCTAGCAACTCCTGAACTGTAATCAGCACGGGTTTTGTTCATGTATTCCTCCATAGTAGTGTTTTCCGCCATTGTTTCTGTTTCTTCTTCCTCTTTCTCTTCGGAAAAATAATTAAGATCGAAAGAACTTGAAATTTCAAAGCTTTTTGTGTAGAAAAGCCTTTTAAGCAAATGTAGGGCTCGTTCAGGATCTTCGAAAGGTATAATCAAGTTCTTAATTGAACTCCTAGTCATGCACTTCCTAAAAACATCACAAAAGCATCAGTAGGGTATGTTCAAGAAAGTAATATATCAGAAAATTAACAATGAAAAACGGAATACGAAAAATAAAAGTTACTGATCTCTGCAAGCGATGCGCCGTATCCAAAAAGTTGGATACGCCGTATCTTATAATCGTTAAAGTTTAATCAGACTTTTATTCAGAAAATAGATACGCCGCTTATAATTTTAGAATGCGCCGTATCAATTTTAAATAATCAAAAATCGTTTATATTTATTAAAATTAAATGCGTCGTATTAACAAAAGTTAATGCGCCGTATTTTCGTTACGTTTCAAAATACAAGATTTTTGATTTAGTAGATGCGCCGTATCGATAAAGATCGATGCGTCGTATCTGTTTAATAATTCGAAAACTGTTTTTAATTTAAATAATAAATACGCCGTATCTGTGAAAACAGATGCGTCGTATGGCGTTAGGGTTTAGAAAAATTTCTTATTAAAAACAGAATACGCCGTATCTTGGGGAAAGATGCGTCGTACTCGAATTTATTAAACGCGTTGTATTTTATAAAAATTAAACGCAATACGCCGTATCTATGAAAATAGATGCGCCGTATCGTTTGTATCAGCACAGTACAACGATAGCAGAATACAGAAAAATAGAAAAACAAAAAACAAAAATAAAAATAAACAAAAAGAAACAAAAATTAAAGAAAATAAAAACACACAAAAACAGAAAATATGCAAATAATACAATGAATGCAATTTATCTAATATATAACAGGGTTAGCGGTTAGAATCTAAAAATTAAAAAGAAAAACCTAATTAAAATACTAATCAAATTAACAGATAATTACAATTCACTCCCCGGAAACGGCGCCAAAAAACTTGATGTGCGTGTGTATTGCTCTAATTCTTTTATATCCACGGTAGCGGCTCCAAAGACTTGGTGCGCGCGTGATGTGTCGTTGTGGTTTTAGCAGTATTAATGCCTACTCAAGTTTTAAATTTATATTTAGCCGACTTATCAATAAAACACACACTTTAACGAGCAGTGTACCCGGTCAGTATGAATATAATGGTAAGTAGAGTGTCGATCACTAAGAGTGGAACGTATTATCTAGTTATTCTAATCAGTATTTTAATATCTTAAGTTAGCTATACAACCTAATCTAACGCAAGGGGGTTCAGCCTGAGAGACTGGCACGGTTTGGTTATGATTAAATAAAAACTAAACTAATGAGCACGAATCAGCGGTTAGCACACACGTACACAGATAGATACTTGAGACAATAAGAAGACCTGTCCTGATAATTAAGTAGCTTGTCACTTGTTTTATTGCTAGTTTTATATGAAGTGTATATAATTAACCTTTCTCGTTGGCTCTAATCTTATCGGCGAGTAAACCCTTAATGATCACTTATGTCTATCCCACTATCCTAGAAACGATAGAATAAATAGGCGAGGAAGGGGCATGGCGACCCAAGCAATGCTCAGCTAGACACAGAGGTTATCAATGCACTAATAAAAGTCACCAAAGACATCAACATATAAACTTTAATTAATGGGAAAACAATTTTAAGGGGTGCCCATGGTTTTCCGTAGTCACATGGAATCGGCCCATCAATCCTGATGAATTAAAGTGTACTAATACAATAAAACAAAACTACTTAATGAATTGAATACATGCAGGACCTTCTTACAGCTCTTGTATCTTCGTTTAGGGTGTGTCTTGTGCTGCTAATACGTCTGAATTCGGCTCTAGGGTTCTTCTGTCTTCGGTCTCTAAAGTCTGTAGGATCTCGAAATTCGTCTGGCCTTGGGGTATTTATAGTTTCTGTCTGAGGGTTAGATGCGGCGCATAGGATAAGTAGATGCGGCGCATTGACTTAACTTCGCGTGGGGTCCAAGATTAATATATTCAGGAATATTCGTACACCGCCTTAAGATGCGGCGTAACTCCATTTCTCTATGCGGCGCATGTCCTTTGCTGTCTTGGATTGTCACTCGTGAAATCTTGATAGTGATGCGCCGTATGTACGAAGTATGTTGCGGCGTATCTGGAGCAGAATGATCTTGATCTTGTACATTTCAGTAGACTCTTAACATCTTGCTAGTTTTGCTCCATAATTAGTCCAAAATCGCCAAGTTTCACATAATACTTGTTTTTACCTGAGAATTACAAAAGTAAACATTAACGTATCAATTCTCATATATAATATAATAAAACAAGTCAAATAAATAAGATAAATGATGATAATAAAATGTATTTATTTGAGTTCATCAAATACCTAGTTACCCTATTATTGCAATAAGCTGCAAGATGGTCAAACTCCACAATTAAAACAAGCTTTCTTATGAAATACAAAGTCATCACCTAGTTGGTGAGACTTGAGGTTGTTCCAATTCCTTTGGTTACCTTTGGGCTTGTGTGTGGCTCTATACATTTCACAGTATTTTACTAGTTTCCTAACTTTTCTAACATTGTTTTTAGGCCTAACAGTATTAACTTTGACCACCTTAGGAACTTTTGTTTCCTCTTCCTTAACAATATCAGGTTTAACCTTAACCTGATCATCTTCATCATCATCAGAAGTCCAATCCTCTATGGTTGGAGCATCTGAATCTCTACCAGAGGACACCTTGTCCTCAGAGAGTGATTTATCACTTGCACTCTCAAAGCTTACACTTACTTCTACAAGCTTTTCAACTACTACATTTTCCTTTTGTTGAGAACCATATTCAAGCTTGGGTAGTTGAAATTCAGGCAATCCTGTGTGTTCTAGGTCTATACCTGGAGGTGTAGGTATTCCTCTATAAGGAGGTGGAACAGACTTATAACCTTAACCTGATTTAGCCTTGTTGATTATTTGACATTCAATTAATTTCTGAACTCCTTTTGATGTGTATTCAAGAGTGTCAACACTTAATTGAATGTTTTCTTTATCCTTTTTAAGCTTTTCAAACTCTTCTCTTAAAAACTTAATTTCGGCATGTCTAAAAAATATATCCCTCTTAAGCACACCTATGTCATCAGCAAACTTAGACTCATTATTCTTATAATGAACAATTTGCTCTTTTAACACAGCTAGACCCCTCTTATGATTTGCCAAATTAAAAATAGTCTCGTTTAGCTCTATTCTCTGTTCATCATAATGTTTCCTAAGAGTTTCTAATTCTTTTAAAGCATCACATGATTTAGAACATTTAGCAACTTGTACCTCAGAATCAGAGAAAGCCATGAGTGCCATCTCAGTAGGTGCTGCTTCCTCCTCTTCCATGAAGCTCCAGTCAAATTCTAAACCATCAATGGCTACCATAGCCTTTGAGCTTGAGTCAGTAATCTCTACTACCTTGGTCTTGCCTCTATTGCCTTTATTCCTGCTATCTAGTTGTCTTGGCCTTCTGCACTCCCTTGAGTAATGACCCATCTTATGGCAATTATAGCATTCAATCTTTGACTTGTCATAACCAGCAGTATCATTGCTGTTTATGGTAATCTTCTTCCCTGTCCTCTGATGGAATTTCCTAGCTCTCAAGCTAAGAAGAGATATTTGCCATTTAATATCCATCTCCTCCAGATCATCATCATTGATCTCTTGAAGGTCTTCATATGTCAACATGGAACCATTATGCTGAGTAGTCAAGAAAGCACAACAAGTTGTCTCATCCATAATGCCTTTAGTACTGCTTGATGTGCTAGCAGTACCAACTGCTGCACCAACCTTCACTTCTTCAGGACTTTGAGTTACTAGGGGATGACATGAATGCCATTTTCCCAGTACTTGAGCTTGTTCCAGCAACCTTCTTCACATCTTGCTCCACTATCTTGAAATTGCTATACAAGTCCATCAAGCTCATAGATTCAATATCCGGCTTGTTCTTCCACACAACAACATGCATAGCCCATTCTGATGGTAGACTTCTCAGGAACTTTGAGTTGAGATCTTCCTGAGGTATCTCAATTCCAAGAATAGCAAGTTGGCTTATAAGCTTCTGAAGCCTGTTGAACATATGATCCAGTGATTCATTGCTTGTTGCTGAAAAGTTCTCAAATTGTTGCTTGAGAAGTATTTTCTTAGTCTTTTTGGTGACTTCATTCCCACCAAATCTTGAAACAATGGCCTCAAATAATGATTTGGCATCCTTGAACTTGCTAAAGTTCAAGAGATGATCATTAGGTATTGTCATCATAAGCATGCTTCTTTCCTTGATGTCATTCTTCATCAGAACCCTTTCTTCTGCAGTCACTGGCTTTGTCTGCACAGTTGTCACAAGTTTGCCCTCTACAGTTGTTGTAGTTGTAGGCTTGAATGAATTCCATTCTTCTATGATTTCCCAAAGTGCATAGTCCTGCACTTGGAAGAATTGTTCAATTCTTAACCTCCACATGTCGAATTCATTGGGCTTGAGCATTGGTAACTTTGCAGCAACATTGGTTGTAGAAGTCTCCATGTCCATCTCTTCTTCTTAATCAAAAGAGGATATTCTAATTCAAAGTACCAGAACCTGGCTCTGATACCACTTGACCGGATCTAAACACACTCCTTGTGTTAGAGATACTTTGAGTAATACTAACTAGCACGCGGAATTTACTAGCTAATACTTAGAAGATATTGTATGTAAGGTATATGAATGGAACAGTGTATTTGTATTAGTATGAACAATGAAGACTTGAGAATAACCAAAACGATTCAATATTATTATCAATAATACTAGTGATCTCCTATCACTAGGGTTTACAACCTTGAATCTCTTTAAAACAATACGTATGACTTATCACAAAACTTAACCTAGGATATCCTTTTATAGAACAAGTATTCCTGTACAAGATAACTATAATATCCGTATAACTATAACTAAATAAGATATTCACTAAATCTCTTCTATACTTATCATTTTACACGATTTCAGAACATAAGTAGTACAAACATCTTGCGCTACCAGTACTAACTCAGTTAGTATTGCTAGTGTAATCTTCAGCAGTTTTCAACTTAAGCTTGACAGTTTGTACTGTTAGGTTTAATTCCCAACAATATGTTTATAAAAACTTTTACAACTCCCCTTGAATGTTAGATAGCTTTGCATAGTTAATCACAAATGGGATTAAATTAACTCCCCCTCAAACAAAAGTCAATTTTCTTAATTAACCTTTGTTTTACAACAAAAATTTGTTTGAGAGATTGTTACATGCAGCAGTGTGTTCAGATATTTGAGATAATCAGAAGACTGTTTAAACCATTAGTTTTGAGTTTAAAATACAAGCAACATGTTTTGAAAAAGTAACAAGTTTTGTTTAATTCCCCCTCAATATGTGTTCCATTTTAAATTTAAATCTTGTGACAAAGGATTTGAAACACACTTAGAGTTTTTGGTAGGAGACATGTTGGTTGCAAATCTTTTGAAGCATGGGTTGTGGACTGAGTGTACACAAGCCTTTGATTTGAAGTACGAGTCCTTAGCTGAAGTAGTAAGAAGTCATTGCTTTAGAGACGACGACATGTTTTGAAAAACATTTAAATGAACTCCCGCTCAAGTATATTTGCATTTCCGTATCATTATTGAATGACATTTCTAGAAACGTAAATAATATTTATTATACAAGAGACATGTCGTGTTTGAAATATTTTTGTATTTTTGGATTTTTCTAATTTTTATTTGATTTTTTGATTTTATAATTTTTTGATTTTATAATATGAAAAGAAAATCAACATTGACGAAGTAAAAAATGAAAATGTTGATGTTTGTTTTTGTGAAAGATTTTGAATCTCCTGATGAATTATTTTCCAAGTTAGTGAACTTACCTTGGAGCACGTCCAGAGATTTTTCATTTTCATCATTGGAGGTAGGTTGCTTTTCCATATCCGGATGTTTTTTTGATGTACCTGAAACAGAAATCACATTTTTCGGCGTAGGATTGTTTTCACTACCTATTGTGCTAGTGTTGGACTAAAAAATTTTGCCCGTAGGTTTCCATACAAGACCAACAGTTTTAAAGATTTTGCTCGTAGGTTGCCACCTAAGTTTTGTTCTAGAATGAGTTTTCTTTTTGGGTGCAGCGGAAGGTTCTTGTAAACTAAACTTATTTTTCGTGTGAGACCTTGTAGATGACTAAGTGGTGGGTCTCTGTCTCCTATAGGGTCTTCTTTGTTTTGTTGTCTTATTAGGTGTATTTCTAGCACTTGAATTTACTTCATCTATGAATTGAGAAATGCATATGTCATGATTAGCTTTTAAAGCACATTTTTGACATGTTGGACAATCAAATTCAACGTTTTTATCATTGTAGACTCTTTTTTCAACATTGGTGCTCTGAGGATCTGAAATATAACTCCTTGTAGGTTTTCCTATTCCTAAAGAGGGTGTCACAGCCTTGTCAGTTGATTTGGTATTCTTATGTTTCTCTAGAGTCTTTTTCAGATGGAGATGATTACCATAAGGTGTGTTTGGTTTTAACACAGATGTGTTTTGATTCTTTGAAACATTTGAAAATTTGACCACTTTGTTTCTCAAATCATTTTAACCAGATTTTGGAACAATATGTGGAGTGACTGGTTTTGTATTAACCTTGTTCAAATTGACTGACGGTGCAAATCTTGTTTCTTGAAAATTCGAGTTTGAGACATTATTTGACCCTTGAGATTCCACCGTTGTTAATGGTTTTGCAAAATTAGTATCCAAACATTTTCTTTTCAAAGTTGCTAACTGAGCATTCAAGTCTTTATTTTTCTCTTCAAAATCTTTGTAAGCACGCTTGTAAGACGAATTGTCACACTTGCATTCTTTCTTTTTGCGATCAATTTGTTTAAAACATGACATGTTTTCTTTTTCAAGCTTTATTAATGCATCTTCATATTTTGAAACAATTTCCGAATGCTCAGCCCGCAGTTTGTCATTATCTTCAACTGAGTAGGTTTGTAAAATGATGGACATGACATTTGTTGAAATGACTGCTTCTAAAAGAGAATCATTTAGATTTTCCAATGTTTGAATGTTTTCTTTTGTTTCAGTTGCTTCCTTTACCAGGGATTTGTAGTCCTTGTCAAAGTCAACTGTTTCCTTTAAAAATTCTTTTTCAAAATGAATTACTTTCGCATAGATGTTATTCAATGGAGTAGCAATATCAGTATCAACAATCTTTTTCATCTCTTTATGAAAACTGGAGTTCCAAGTGTTTACATTTACACTTGTTTTAGATTCAACAGTCCGTTTGAGTTGCTCAATCCTTGTTTTGACATCTTCAAGATATTTTCTCCCACCACTTGCGTTAAAAGCGTTGTTAGAAGACATTTGTTCAATTTTGGAAAGATTTTTTGAAACAGCAACTTGTTTTGAAATGGTTTTTGTAACACTCAGTTTTTTTGAAAAACTGGATTTGTATATTTGTTCCTTTGTTTTGGGGGTTTTCAGAACAAATACAACTTCAGAAAGATTATTTAACTTGTTGTAGTCAATTGGTTGTAAATCAGGATTCTTTTGTTTATTTTTTGATCGACTTTGTTCCTCAAGTTCGACCGTTTCGTCAGAATCTAAAACAACAAGAGGTTCATGTTTGTCAAATAAAACCTTGCTATTGTACAACACTTTCTGTTCTTTCTGAGCTTTCTTGAGGTTCCAAAGGTTTTCACAGCCAATAGCCATTTTCTTTGTTGTATGTAAAAGTGGATCTTGGTTCTTATTAATCATATTAATTGTTTGATGTGAATGTCCAGTTTTAATAAGCAAAGTTTCCAACTCTTTTATTTTTTCTTTTGATCAATGATTTTGTCAAGAAGTTCATTTTCACGTTTTGAAAAATCTGTTTTCAACTGTTTTTTCTCTTTTCCAAGATTAGAGCAAGTTGATTGTATCTTAGAAATTTGGTTTTTTAGATCTGAAATTTTCACGTTTAAAGATTTGACCTTCATATTTGACGTTACATCAAGTGTGTCAAATTTTATTTGCAATTATTTTTCTCTTAAAACGAAATTTTGATATCCAATTTGTAATTCAGACTCTTGTTTTTTGTTGAACTCAAAGACTTTTTGATTGTATCTCTCAAGCTCAGAAGTTAATTTCTCATTCGCGGATTTGACTTCGCGATTGATCAATTTAACTTTTTCCATCTCATTTTGACAACTATTGAGTAATGATTCAAAGAAAGTAGTTTCTTGTTCATGATTTGCTTCAGACTGAGCAGACTCATTTTCATTGTAGGAAATGGGTAGTTCAGAATGTTGAATCTCTTGACCAAATGGATTATTTGCCACCACAGCAACATAATCTTTTACCTCAGGAATTGTGTCGGAGTCATATTGAGGCTGGCTTTGAACATCAGTTTCTGAATCAGCTTCTTGAATATCTACCATAAAAGCGTTAGTAGTAAAAGAAGACTGACTACTTTCTGGTGATTGAATTTTCAAAAAGTCATAATTCTTTTCTGCATTGTCTCTATTTTCTACATCGTTATCATGTATCATTTTCTTAATTTCACAATATACTTGAAAGGATGGCTCTAAAATGATTGATATGTTTTGATGTCTAAATGAAATTTGATCTTGGATCTTTCTGATTGACAATGGTTTTGACTTTGGTGTATTAAAATTTCTCAAAAAATTTTCGTTTTAGGTTCTTAAGGTCCTTTTTTCACAAAATTGGGGAAATTACTCGAAATCTTTGTTACTCGAAATCCTCGTTTCTCAAAATCCGTACTATCCTATACTTTATATATGTAAGTTCTCGAAATAGCTTGGTAGGACTATTAAGGAAGGAATTTCTGGAAAGATTTACGTTTTTAGTTGAAAAGGTTCTTGCCTTAAAAATCCTGGAAATTACTCGAAATATCCCAATTTCTGGAAATGCCACGTGTCAAAGGTAGTGGAGTATCAATTAAGTTAGTATGCCACGTAGGATTACTCAAAATAATTTTTCTCGAAACAAAATTACTCGAAACTAAAGTATTCGAAATGCCACGTCACCTATGTAGTGGAGGCTCAACCTAACAGTACTGCCATGTATGTTTTGAGAAAACTCGAAGGTTTCGAAAACTTTTGAAGATAGCAATTTTTTAAAAAAAATTCTGGACAACTTAACTAACTAAAATCACCTAAACCAATCTAATCCGTGTTTTTTCTCCTAAATTTATACTCAAAATCTACTCTATGGTCATTCATCAATCATAAAAATAACAACTTTATAATAATAACCTTCAACAAAGCTAGTTTTCACGTTTTAATTCAATATTTGTATGAACCAAAGTTTGAGAAAGATATGTGAGTTAGAAATTTATAAGTTTGAACACTATTAATCCCAAAGCATCAAACGAATGAATTTTTTGAAAAATTTCATGTTGCGTATTCCTAAAATACGAACACAGTTTGTTTTATGTATTGACACCAAAATCAATCTACTATCATGTACAAGCTCTGATACCAATTTTAGGAACCCAATTAGATCAATTCATGTTACACTTAGTAGAAGGTTTTAGAGAGAGAAAGAGATGTAGAGAGAAGGTTGAACCAAAATGATATTGGATTGATATGAATAATGAGGGAACCACACTATCTCTTAAGTATGAGATGTGTATATATGAGCCTAACACATTGTGGCTTTTACTAATGGGCCCCGACAATGGGATAAACCCTTGTACAAAATAGTTATAATGTTTACACAAAATATCAGACTAAGATCGCCAGTTCTAAGGCTTACACGTTCGCCTTGCAACCTCATAAACATTTGAGGAACGTCAATCTTCTGGCAAACACACCGTTTACGCCCAAAGGTTTATGACATAAATGATCAGGCTAATCTATCCTGACAATATCTTGCGAACACCAAGTGGAATTTTAAGAAAGACAAACACAAGCATTTTATAACGCTTCCATAGCTTATAAAAGCGACGCAAAAATGCGAAGAGCAAAAAATTTGCAAAACTACATGAACACCTCATAAACAGTTGAGGGATGACAAACGATCGAGCACATTTGCTCTATACACTACATGAATACCTCATAAACATTTGGGGAACATAAGCGATCAGGCACAAAAGCCCTGAAAAATTCTTGTGCGATTGATCAGGCTCAGGCATTCTGAAAACACCTCAAACAAAAAACCGGGAAAACTTTCATAAAAAATATCCCTTATAGAAAAAGGGAAAAAATCGATTAGGCACGCACCGCCCTGAACACTGACTTCCTAGCACCTGAATGGTCTAGGAAGCACGCTTGAAAAACTCACGTTATAAAGCCTGAAAGGCTAAATATGGCAAATAAAGCTTCCATCATGCTTCAAAGCTCTTGGAATTCAATTTGACAGACATCAAGTAACTCCTGAAAGGCTTACAAATAGAATACCTGGAATATTCTACAAACGCACGAGAGGCTCACAAAAGTAAAGTCATTCAACAATGATAAACTTTTCATTAACAAGTTGTGCAAACATACAACAGACAATACAAAAAACTCAAACAATTGAGATTCAGTCACACTAGCCCTGGAATAACATTTTATAACGTATGAGAGACTTATATATTACATTGCATAACCCTAAAAAAAGGGAATTCATTAATAGACTAGTTGAAATAAAACAAAAGACTAATGAATGAAACCACATTACACACTTTCCATCGAACAATCGATGTTCTTGGACAACATCTCCAAAAACTAGGAGAACTCAACCGACAACATATCATTTGGCAAAACTCTATTACATAGGGAATGCCAGGCGTCAAACGAACTATCGACCATGATCTCCAAGTTCCCAGAGATCATTGAGATAGACACAATTCCTTCCTTTCAAGATGATTGTGTCCCTTATAAACAAAAACTCCATAGCCACTAGGAGTAGGATGCCGAAATAAGGGATCCTCTCTCACTAAAATTTAGGATAGAGCCTGACAGGCCAACCTAGGCCAGTCTTTGGGCTTTATTACCTCTACCAAAACATAAATTACTAGCATAGCCTGGTTGACGTAATTGTTGGGTTTAAGAGCTGGTGCTGCTTGTTTGTTTAAGACTTCTAATGAAAATTGCTCTAAGACATTGTTGCTGCTAGTACAAATTGTTACAACTGCTTATGTATTTTACTACTGCTAGTGATGCTGAAGATGTTCATGAAAATAAATCAAGTGATTACTGTTGCTAGACAACATGTTACTACTGCAAGTTCAGAGTTACAATTGCTTCCACTGCTGATGAACTTGAAGAAAAACACTCTTAAGTGTTTAGTGATGCTAGAAGAAAATTTACTACTACTAGTAGGAACTTACAACTGCTGAAGAGTTTATGCTGCTAGAGTTAGAGTTAAGACTGCTAGAGTGTATAGTTAGTACTGCTTATGAGATAAACATGTATAGTCGGTTACATAATTATAGAAAAGATTCTTTTAAGATTTATCTTGTATAGCAAGCAATTGTAAGCCGACTAGGACTCCTTAGTCTATAAAAGGAGGACCTAGGGCATAGAGATAGATATGATTTTTTTTAGAAAACTTCAAGGTTGTAAACCCTATTACTTTAAAGTATTCGTATTATTATTAATAATATTGAAGTGATTTGTTTGATATTGTTTATTTAATTCTTCTTAAGATTAAAGTTTAGATTTCACATAAACTTTAATATAAATCAAAGACAGTTTCTACATAAGTTGTATTGGATTTATTCAATATTGCTTAACCTTTATAAGCTAAGGGGAATCGATCAAGTGCTCAACTGGGATCAACAAGTGGTATCAGAGCTTGGGAGCTCGTGATATCTAGGATTCACAAGGCTTTGTTTGTCGAAGAATGAAGAAAAGAAGAAAAATTCAGATCTGGCTTGAATTTTCGTAACTTACTACAGAGATGTTTTCAAAGGACGATAGCCCATTCGTTAACTGTTGGATCGTGCTAAAATTTTTACTGGAGGTTCTCTATATCTCAAGGTATATTCTCACTGGAGGGATCTTCAATCTAAGCTTTAGATTGAAAGTTATCAATCATTGAAAACTGCTGCAGAAACAGTTCAGATATGGTCGAATTTTTCAGGTTTTTAGGGTTTCGATATTTATGACTTCTTTATTCTACAGATTTGATTCATCATGTAGGTTGATTGATGTGTTCATTGTGCTTTCACAAGTTATAAAACCTAGTGGTGTTTAGGGTTTATCTTATATTGCTGATGTAATCACTTTTTAGAATAGGGTTTCGAAAGAAAAGAATTTAGGGTTTGCTCTTTAAAGTTTTTAAGATTGATTTAGATTTATTGAATCTATGTTGCTACTGTCGATCACTTTATTGTGTTTAAAGGTTACTACAATACCCATTATTATCGAAGAAACAAAGGGCTCATCTGCTATGAAAGTCGATTAACAAAGAGGTTGTTCAAGTTTCTTGCTGATGTGGTTATTGTTTTTATGTTGATACCCTTGTTACAGTGTTGGTGAACCCTACGTGAACAAAAAGTTGTGATATCTTTCTATTATGATTAACAACTGTTGTAAGTCGAATGCTAAATAAAAGAGATAGGATTGCAACGATTGATAATCAAGATAATATAACAGCTGCTTTTAGTATTGGTAAAAGCTACTGGTGATCGTTAATACTGCTGTGCTATTTTTAATACTACTTCAGCTGGTTAGTACTGCTCGCACATGATTACTACTTCTATCGATTATTTAGTACTGCTATAAGTATTTAGTACTGATGCGTTCAAGTTTTTACTGCCCGTTTTAAGTTAGTACTGCCAAGGTTTATTAGTACTGCTTGTCCAAATTACACGTTAATACTGCTTGTTTTGGTTTTCATGTTCAAGTTGGTCAAATTAAATAATAAAGTAAGGCACGACTGTATTGTGGGATACATTATATATTACAAAGGCAGTTTGGTGATCGTTTGGTACATAGTACATGTTACTTTCTATGATATTCTGATTATAGAAGCTGAGCATTCAAAGTCAGTTTTGTGCTAATTTGGGATCAAGTAATGTCGATTCAGAATATTATTTGATATACTTACTTGGATCATGGTTCTATGTGGTACAAGAAAAGATTGATTGGTTTTGTGATATCGTTTGACATACACATGGTGTTTGGTTCTCTGCTGGATTTTGAGCATTATTGTATGACACACGTGTGAAAGTGTTTGGTTTTGGATTTTTGGTTTTTGGCTGTGACCTGATATTCATTATTATTGAATACTCTTATGCATCAGGTCCACGTTAAAGAACTATTATTCATTCTACTACTGCTTGGTTTCGAATTCTATTGTAGTCATTTTTTATTTGTATTCTTGCTACTATGATCGTTCATGGATGGTACTACATGGTGTTCGTTGCTATGGTGGTTAGTTATTCAAAAAGTTCTTTTAAATGGTTAACATATGGGTTTCAGGGGGAGCTTAATGTTAAAATGTTTAACCATTTATATGCTACATCGAGGTGAAGGTTTTTACAACTGCTAGTTGTTATTATTACTACTGGTTTAGGTTTTTTTTTTGTCTTGCGTTCATTTATAGTAAGCGTTTTGGTGTTCTTCATGGCCGGTAATTCAAGACAATGGAAGAATGGATTGGAAGTATGATAGTGGTTCGTGGTTGTGAAGATCAAGGTTGCATACTTTAGTTCCCAATTTGATGAGGACAAAAAGGGGAAGAAATTTGCAACTTGTAGATCCTTGGTGGTATAGCATGGTACAAAGGAAGTCTAACTTAAGGGGAAGCATGTTTCATTCGTGTGTGAGATTTAATTATCTCAACTTCTTTACTATGTCTAGGGAAGTTCGTACAAGATTCGTGGTTGTTTTGTCATCATCAAATAGGGGAAGATTGTTGGGTTTATTGATTTGATGAAGATAAAACAAGAAGAATGAAAACAAGAAGGACTAAATCTGATAGAATAGAAATCTACAAAGACTAAAGATTTAGAAGATATTCTTAATTGTTCAAAAAAATATTCCTTTGTAAACCCTAATCCTCTAGTATATAAAGAGGACATGGGGCGTCTAGTTTGTGTGCACAAATATGTAGTCAACTAAATAGTGTCGTGTGTGTCTAGGTGTTTGTCTTATAAACGTCCAGGGTTAGAGTTGGTTTCACCTCAAGGATCATTGATCCCTATTAGATTGTAACCGTTCTTGATTTGATCATCTAGAATTGTGGTGAATATGTGAATCATAATGAATAAAAAACCTTGTTCGTAACATTGATGTTCTTATTTATTATTCTGCTGCATATTCAATGTTATTGTTCCTAGATAATATAAGATCTAATCAGTCTTGAGCTAAAACGGTCCTAAGAGCTTATTGATGACGTCCATAAGTTCTATCAGGTGGTATCAGAGACTGGGAGCTCGTGATATCTAGGATTCACAAGGTTTTGTTTGTCGAAGAATGAAGAAAAGAAGAAAAATTCGGATCTGGTTTAAATTTTTGTAACTTACTGTAGAGTTGTTTTCAAAGGACGATAGCTCATTCGTTAACCGTTGGATCGTGCTGAAATTTTTACTCGGGGTTCTCTATATATCAAGGTATATTCTCACTGGAGGGATCTTCAATCTGAGCTTTAGATTGAAAGTTATGAATCGTTGAAAACTGCTACAGAAACAGTTCTGGTATGGTTAAATTTTTTAGGTTTTTAGGGTTTCGATATTTATGACTTCTTTATTCTACTGATTTGATTCATCATGGAGGTTGATTGATGTGTTCATTGTGGTTTCACGAGTTATAAACCCTAGTGGTGTTTAGGGTTTATCTTCTATTGCTGCTGTAATCACTTTTCAGAATAGGGTTTCGAAAGAAAAGAATTTAGGGTTTCTAAAAACTTTTCATTCCTAGCCTTAAGTTCCTTAATAGTATCAAGTGGTATCAGAGCTTTTGATCTAGAGACTGTGAATTAAGAAGAACCTGTTTAAACTCATCTCACTCAAGAAGGAAAACATGGACTCATAATCGACTCACATGATTACTGCATCAAAGGTGCCTATGCTCAAGTCTGGAGAGTATGGGCTATGGAGAATGAAGATAGAGTAGTACATTCAGATGGTTGATTATTGTATGTGGGAGGTCATAGAGAATGGTAGTCAACTACCTAAGACTGAAACTTCTGCTGAGGGTGTTACCATTACTTTACCTATCAAGACTCCTGAAGACAAGGTATAAAGAAGGCTGGAAGTAAATGATAGAAGCACTCTTATGAAGGGGATTCCTAATGACCATCAGTTAACATTCAATCACATTAAGGATGCTAAATTATTGCTACAAGCAATTGAGAAAAGATTTGGAGGGAATACTGCTACCAAGAAGACCAGGAAGAACCTCTTGAAGCAACAATATGAGAATTTTGCTGCTTCAAGTTCTAAAAATCTTGATCAGACTTTTGACAAACTTCAGAAACTCACCAGTCAACTTGCACTTATGGAAGTCTCAATTTCTCAAGAAGATGTTAATCAAAAGTTTCTGAGAAGCTTGTCACCAGAGTGGAATACACACACTGTGATATGGAGAAACAAGGATGATCTTGATACCATGAGTTTAGATGATCTGTACAACAATCTTAAAGTCTATGAACCTGAAGTCAAAGGATCATCAAGCTTATTAACAAGCATACAAAACTTAGCTTTTGTGTCTTCCTCTAATAACAGTTCTAGCAGTACTAATGAAGCAGTTAATACTGCTCATGGAGTTAGTAATGCTAGCACACAAGTTAATGCTGCTGGGTCTTCAACCCTTGATAACTTGAGTGATGCTGTTATCTATGCTTTCTTGGCTAGTCAATCTACTAGTCTTTGGATTATGCATGAAGATTTGGAACAGTTTCATCCAAATGATCTTGAAGAGATGGACCTAAAGTGGCAGATGGAAATGTTGACCATGAGGGCAAGAAGATTTTTGAAGAAGACTGGAAGAAACCTCAAGGTCAATGGGCAGGATAGCTTGGGATTTGACAAATCCAAGATTGAATGCGACAACTGTCATAGGAAGGGTCACTTTGCAAAAGAATGCAGAGCACCAAAAAGCCAAGATTACAAGACTAGAGAGAGCTCTAAGAAAGCTAGGGAAACAACAACTTTTACAGCTTTGGTGTCTCAATGTGATGGTCTTGGTGGATATGACTGGAGTGATCAAGCAGCTGAAGGACCTAACTTTGTACTTATGGCCTACTCTTCTTCATCAAGTTTTGATTCTGAGGTATCTAATGAGTCTGGTTGTTCATTTAAATCTTGTTTAGATACCATTAAGGAACTTAAGGCTAGGAATGAAAAGCTTTTAGAAGAGGTAAAAATGTTAAAGCTAGATAATTTAAGCTATAAAGTAGATCTAAAATCAGTTGAGGAAAGGCTTGAATTTTTCAAACAAAGTGAGTCAGAATATGTAGAGAAAGTGAATGTTCTTGAGGGCAAGCTTTTTGTTAAAGAACATGAAGTTAAAGGACTGACTAAAAAATTAGAAAAGGCTGAAAAAGAAAATGATGCAACATATCAGGAATTAGAAAAACATCAAATTAAGGTTAATAAGCTTGAGTTTGCATCTGAAAGTGTAAATAAGATAATTGAGTGTCAGTTAATGTGGAAAGGTAGTGGAATAGGTTATAATGAAGTTCCTCCCTCAATAACAGGTAAGTATGCACCTCCTATTCCTGAATTGTCTTGTTTAGGTGAGTTTAATGCTAAGCCTTTAGGAGAAAGTAGAGAGTCTAATGAGAATGAACCTAAGGCTGAAAAGAAATATTATGATGCACCTATCATTGAAGCTTGGGTGTCTGATGATGATGAGGATCAGGTCAAGGCTAAACCTAAGGTTGATAGTGTCACAGTCAAACCTAGAGTAGAACAGATTAAGTTTGTCAAACCTGTTTTTGGTAATAAGGTGTCTAGGAAAATTGTTGAATATACTGAGCAACCTAGGGAGAGCACTAACAGGCCTAGAGGTAACAAGAGGAGTTGGAATGGTATGATATCTCAAAGGTTAGGAAGTAACTTTGAGATGATCAATAAGGCTTGTTATCATTGTGGTAGTTTTGAACATTTACAAGATAACTATTTTTACAATCAAAAACCTGTGTGGAACTATGCTAGGAGGGTGAATCATAAAAGTTTTTCTAAGAATTCTCACCCACATGCTAAAAGAAACATGGTTCCAACAGCAGTACAAACAAAGTCTGGTTTAGTATCAGTTACAACTGCTAAGTAAAATGTTTCTAAACCAGCAGTAGTAACTAATACTGCTAGGTCAGTTAGCGCTGCTAATAACAAAAGAACAGTGAATGGTGCTAAATAATTGTCAAAGTTTTCTAATAAAGCCCATTCAACTATAAAAAGGCCCATTCAAAAGACAACAACAATTAGTGTTGCTAAGGCAAAAGCAGTAGTTTCTACTACTAAGCCAAAAGCAATAACTAATACTGTTATGGGAAATCACTTTTATGCTGTCAAGGCCTCAGCTTGTTGGGTCTGGAAACCAAAATTTAAAGTTTTATATCATGTTTCCAGAAACAGCAGTGCATCTATAGTTTTAAAGAAATTTGATTATGTAGATACATAAGGTAGATCCAAGTCAGTATTGGCTTGGGTCCCCAAAATGAACTGATTTTCTTACTTTATGTGCAGGGCAATCCACAGGTGGAATTGGAAGATAAAGGAGTATTTGACAGTGGATGCTAAAGGCACATGACTAGAAACACATCCTATCTTGAAGATTTTAAAGCTATTAATGGAGGATATGTTGCTTTTGGGAGTAATCCCAAAGGAGGGAAGATCACTGGTAAAGGTATTATAAAAACTGGTAAATTAGATTTTGATAATGTGTATTTTGTCAAAGAGCTTAAGTTTAACCTCTTTAGTGTCTCACAAATGTGTGACAAAAAGAATAGTGTTCTTTTTACTGACACTGAGTGTTTTGTCTTATCTCCTGACTTTAAGTTGACTGACGAAAGTCATGTTCTACTTAAAGTTCCTAGAACGGACAACATATACAGTGTTGATTTGAAGAATATGGTTCCCAAAGGAGGTTTGACTTGTCTCTTTGCAAAGGCCACATCAGATGAATCCAAGCTTTAGCATAGAAGACTTGGACATTTAAATTTTAAAACAATGAATAAATTGGTTAAGGGAAACCTTGTAAGAGGTTTACCTTCAAAAGTTTTTGATAATAATGAAATCTGTGTTGCTTGTCAGAAGAGAAAACAACATAGAGCTTCTTGTAAGTCCAAAGTAGTGAACTCTATAAGTCAGCCATTACATATGTTGCACATGGATTTGTTTGGACCAACATTTGTAAAGAGTTTAATGAAAAAGATGTATTGCCTAGTTGTCATAGATGACTATAGTAGGTTTACTTGGGTGTTCTGTTTAGCAACTAAGGATGAAACCAGTATGTGGAAAACTAGAAGGGGGGGTTGAATAGTTTAACGTCTTTTTAATTTACTTATGAAAACCTTTGTTTACCTCTTTAAAACTTAGTTTAGAGTTTATTTGAAAAATGATACTTGAAGAATATTATTATTTATATGTGTACCCTTTTAGATTTGTTATAAAATTTTTGCTTTGATGAATGGAGTTTTAAATTGATCTTTATGTGAAATCAACTTCTAAATAATACTAACAATTATATATGCCTATGTGTATGAAAGTAATGACGATATAAATAAAGATGTAAGTAAGAGATGGAAAGATCTAACCGAGACACGAGAGATTTATAGTGGTTCGGCTACAAGGACACCTACCTTGCTCTACTCCACTCCCCGAGCACCTAGCTCGGGAGTTTTCTTCACTACTTCAACAAGCTCCCTTATGGCGGAGAAAACCTTACACGAATTTGGCTTACACGGGTTTAACGACACAAAGCTAAATTTTGAGTTCTAATCGTAGCTAGAACCAATCTCACGACTTCAATCACGACTTCTTCACAACTTATTCACAACGGCTTCACGACTTCTGTATAACTACTTCATGACTTCTACACGACGACTTCACGACTTCTACACTATCACTTCACGTTTTCTACACGACCGCTTCACAGCTTCTACCCTACGACTTCACAACGGCTTCAAAACTTCTATGCTACGGCTTCACAACTTCTAAGCTACGGCTTCACAACTTCTTCACACCGTAACTACTTCACAACTTTACAATACTTCTATACTACTTTTTTACACCACAACTACTTATACACCTTCTCCACTACACACACACTACTCTATTCTAACCACTTATGTTCACACTTTATATACACACTTTTCACAAATGAATGAATGATTTACAAGGTATACTTAACAAACAAATTAAGTAACAAGATGATACTAAGTTGTAATACTTCTAGTCTTGATTGATAGAAGTATTCTTCTTTTGTACTTGGATGGTGGAAGCTTGGATCACTTAGAAACCAATGCTTAAGAATGTATGATCAAAAGTTTTAGAAAGGATTTAGAAAGATGTAAGAAGAGATTTAGAACAGAAGGTTTGGGGTGCAAAAGGTGAGTAAAAAGTCCAGAGATGAACCAGTATTTATAGGCAAATCTGAGGCCTACTGGAGCGGGGCGGTCCCCTTAAATAGGGGGACGGTCCCTTTAAAATTAAGAAGGCCGCCTAGTATATTTAAGGGGGCCGCCCAACTGGAACGTTGCTCAGATTTGTCTTTTTGTGGGGAAGGTTTTTCTGGAACATTTTTACCATTTTTGGTTGAAAATTTGAATTCATAAATTTATAATGAATTAAACATATTTATTTAATACCAAAAATGTTTTCTAAAAGATATAAAATGTTTGTGACATTTTATAAAAAATTTAGTTATTAAGAAAAAGTTCATTTGATCATATAATGCATTAAGCATTTGTTTATTCATACCTTAAGTGATTAAGTTGCAGAAGTGAATATTTACAACTAAATACTTGTTTATTTGATAAGTTTATGTTTAATGAGTTTACATTTTGTGATTATCAAAACATAGAGATATGAATAAGTATTAATAATGTTTTTAGGCATTATTTATATCAACAGTCTCCCCCTTTTTGATGATTACAAAACTTAAACTCATTAGATCCAAAATTTTATTTTTGGACAAGTATTTAGTGAGTTTACATTCACTTCTCCCCTTTTTCGTAGAATCAAAAAGGTTATGCCGACAATTTTTAGAAACAAAATTTGTCGGAACTGGAATTCCCCCTTGATGTGTTCCTCCCCTCGTTTGAGGGCACCAAGGAATCGAGATATGGAATACTTGCAAGAAAAGATATTAGAAGTACAAGCATATATATATCATGATATCACATATAAAATCAACAAGCATAGCAAACACATGTTAAGAGCAAGAAACAAAACTTTCATTAATATAAAATGATTATGTAAACATAATCATTAATACAACATATGTTATGCTTAGAGCATACATGAGGTAGAGAATTCTAAATTGCCTAAGAAATCCATTTGACTTGCTTGCCACATAAAAACTTAAATTATTTTGGATGGATGATGATGGAGTGTTTGAGATGGGGGTGAGTGAGAGGGTGAGGATGTTGGATTAATGGAGGTGTATTATTGGGTGCTTGGAGGTTGGAGAGAGTGGTGGTGGAGAAATTGGAGGTGGAGAGTTTGGAGTGGACCATGTTGGATGAAGGTTTTGATGTTGTTCAAGTGGGGATGTTGGATTAGATCTAGTGAGAAGATACTCAATCCAAGTGAAGTGCTCATTCAAGGCAATAGTTTGTTGTTAAAGAAAGATGCAACAAGGACAATTGTTGACATGTTTCTCAACTTGGTTTTTGTTGTGGGGTGATGAGGGAGAGCTAGATGAAGGTTTATCTAGGTTACTTTGAGCAAGGTGTAGGGCAAGAAGAGCACTAAGCTCATGGGCTTCCTTGAGTTCTTCAATGAACTTCAAGTGTTCGGATGAAGGTGATGATGGTAGAGTATTGTTGTTATGTGGGATGGATGTTTGCACATGCAACATAGGAGTTACATGTGAGTTGGTAGGAGGTGGTGGTGACACTCTTGGAGGTGGAGACATTTGTGAGCTTGGGTAATCATGGGTGGATGAGGATGGAGATATGGAAGAAGAGGATGTTCCAAGAGTGGTGAGTGTTTTGAATGGTGTATTAGTAGGTTGAGTGTGAGTGAGATTGGGATTGTTGTTTTGAGATTGATCATTGGGAGATGAAGGTGTAGGGATGGATGATTGGTTATGTGTGTGAAAGGGTTCATTAGGATGAAGCTTGGGTGTTGGTTGAGTTTGAACAACATCATTTGTTGGGTTATGACAAGTGTCAAGTTTCCTTCTCCAAATGGGCCTTACCGAGATCTTAGCAACTCTTGAAGGCTTGGATCTTGGGTTGTTAGAGGATGACATGTTTGGATGGATGATATGGATGAGCATTTATGATGGAGAAGGGTATTTATAGTGTAGGGATGAAGTGATTGAGGAAGGTAAATTTTGGTGGGTGGTTTAGGACAAAATGTGTTGGTGAATTTTGGGAAGTATAGGATAAAATGGGTTGGAAATTGAAAAAGAAAACAGTAATCCGTCCCCCCAGATGGCCGGTCCCCTTAAATAGGGGTCGGTCCCCTTAATTTTAAGGGGGCCGCCTACGTATTTAAGGGGGCCGCCCATCTACTGATTTCCAGACTACTAGAAATGGGTTTTTGACAGAAATTTGTAGAAAAGTTTGTGTTTTTGGGTTTAGTTTCAAGCAAGTCCAACTTATTTTGAGGCAATTTAGGATTAAATAACTCATGTATGCTAAGCATATCTAATTAAGCAATTTTATCTAGCATGCAATCTACTCATTAACCAAGTAACATATACATTTATATATATATATATATATATATATATATATATATATATATATATATATATATATATACATATAGAGATGGGATATTATGAGAAGGGGTCTTAAAATGAGAAGGGTGGGAAGGATTGTGGGAGTGACATGTGTCACTTTGCCACATCATCCATTCCGCCAAAAAAATTTTTTCCCGCCAAAAATTTTTTTTTTCCCGCCAAAATTTTTACTGCATCGTGATGCAGTAAAAAATTATACTGCATCGTGATGCAGTAACCGTAATGAAGTAAAAAAATATACTGCATCGTGATGCAGTAACCATAATGCAGTAAAAATTTATACTGCATCGTGATGCAGTAAAAATTTTGGCGGGAAAAAAAAAAATTTCCCGCCAAAATTTTTACTGCATCACGATGCAGTAACCGTGATGCGGCATGATGATGTGGCATGGGGATGACACATGTCACTCCCACAATCCTTCCTACCCTTCTCATTTTAGGCCCCTTCTCATTGTATCCCTACCCTATACATAATATATATATATATATATATATATATATATATATATATATATATATATATATATATATATATATATATATATATATATATATATATATATATATATATATATATGTATATATATATATATGGACAAGAAAGCGATATATATAATATCAAGTAATTCACAATATCATTTTTAGAAAGATTAATACGCTAGTTAATTAATCCTAATAAGTGTCTATGTGCAAAGGAATGAGAAGTCGTGATAGCATGAACTTTTAGACTTGTACCAAGTGAGATCTTAATGAGTAAACCATGATTTTTCATTTTTGATTTAGTTCACTTATAAATGTCATATACACAAATATAGATGACATATATGAGATCACCATGCATGATTTAAATAGGTGTTTTTAGCATTATTCAACAATTTTTAAAAGTGGGTTTTTATGTAGATGTGAAAGTTATTTGAATAAAATAGATTGGGTTTAATTTCAAAATGTTTTTATGAGGAAAGAAAACAAAATTTTCAATCTTTGGCTTTGATAAAAACATCATCATGGACAAATGTTGGGAGGAATAGTGGGATGGTAAAACATGTTAGAAAGGTGATATATTCTTTTGAAAAATCATTTTTACAAGATGTTAAGTTTTAGCATATTTAAAAATAAATGTCATTAAAACAATGGTTGTAAAAGATTTCATGCTCAAGGAAATTGGTTAAGGCTATTGTCACATGCTACCCTTTTCTACATATTTTATGGCATTTTAGCATGTAGATACAAGAGAAATTATCATATCAGAATAGTTTATAGAAAAATAAAAACTATTATAATAAATATGCATTTAATAACTAAGCGAATAATTACGAAGGCATGCAATTAAAACACATATGAGCAAGTAAACATCTAGAAATTTTATATAAGCAAGATGATATAAGTCTAGGAATGAAAAACTCTAATGAAAAACATAGTTCATAAAAGCAAGCTAGCTTTAGGTATATTTAGGAAGAGTAATGTAATCAAGTTGGAAAATGAATATGAGACTATTACTAGTGGTGCTTAATTCAGGCTAAACACGACCATTTTTATGGGTTACACACACCCAACTTCTCACATAGAAGCAATTCAACCGTTAGGTCAAATTGAGTTTCTAGTCAATAGATTCTCCAGTAGTCATTCTCTTTTTAGAAGAAATTAAGTTCCTAAATTTACCTATCGAAGAGTACCAAATATGAAGTTTGCTTGGTTTACTAATACTTGACTTAATGTGATTCAGACATTATCCTTTTATGAGGGTAAATCTAGATGATATATTTTACTCACGATCCTAATAGAGACATGTTGAATGGGGTATAACCTAACATCTGTAGCTCCTTTGTTGCAGCACATTTATCTAACCTAATGCCATATTCTACAAGAGGTTGTTACATACATAGTTTTCTAACGCGAAGAATCTAATCTTACTTCTATGTTAATGATTTATCCGCTTAACTTAATTTACTTTATTACTAAGAGTTTTCTAATAGTGGACATAGAAGATTTCCATTTTAAATTTGAAAAGGCTAAATGAGTTCGACAGTGAATACTTCATTTAATACTTAGGAGGCTAACTAAAGGGTTTCTAGTTTATTAATTCGCAAAATGGATATAACTAAAAGTGTAAAGCTAGTGCAACCTATCAAACTAAGCACGTCCGAACGAAATAATTAATAAGTTTATATGTATGAAGTAACTACTCATGAAATATAAAAAGAAAACTTACCTTATGTCCAGCCTTTCTTCGTAGTATCCAGGATGGTAAACAAAGATGTGAATGATAGATGAGTCTTCAAGATAACCAAGGTAAGAAGGTATATCATAGCAGGCATCTAATTCCTTATTAGACCAAAGCGACTAGACCCGAACATGTCTTGTACTTGACTCATTTGATGTCTTAGTCTTGATGCATATGACGTCTTTTGTAGAGACTTTCACATCTTGATGAGATGGCTAGAGAGTCCTAAGTATCGATGCTTCCTTTACATAATTATAAATACTTGTTTAAAAGTTACTTCGAAGACTTCTCAAGATTTCCGATTCAGGAGTAGAAATATATTTGTCTTTATGCGCACGTCTTGAATGTGAGAAGGTGATCGTAAGATTGAGTGTCTTTCCTTTGTGCGTTTATCACCTAATCAAGTAAAACAACTTGGTATCCTGATTCTTATGGGTCCGAGATGGTTAGTTGAGGAAATCCATTGCATTTGTATGCACATGGTGAGGATGTCGCCAAGAAGTACAAGAATTCCTTGACAGTTTGTTTTAATGTACAAACAATGGATTTCTTGATTTATATAATTTACAATCATTGTAAATAACCTTATTTCTAATTTTTTTACTAGGTTCTATAAATTCAATTTGTTTTGATTCACTTGTTGATGAGTTATCCGAACTATATCCTAAACCAGTTTTATCTTTGAATGGTTTTTGACAACTTAGTAGGTATTTAAGAGATTTGAAACTTTCTTCAAATTTAGCTAATATTTTTTGCTCTTTCATTTAATCTTTTAATTTCATGCTTATATTCTTGACATGTTTTACATCATAGATCAATTTCAATATTACTTTCAAGTCTAGACATTTTATCTTCTAACATTATTTCTTTTTCAAGATTACTTTCAAAAGTTTTTGATGATTCATGTTTAGAAATGGTTTTTAGATCTATGTTGCATCAAGCTCCCAGAGCTTGGTATGATACATTGTCAACATACTTGTGGAACAATAGTTTTAGTAGAGGAAAGATTGATAAAACTTTGTTTATCAAAAGGCACAAAGATGATATCTTGTTAGTTCAAGTTTATGTTGATGATATCATCTTTGGATCAACAAACAAGGCTTTATGTATTGAATTTGAAAAGCTTATGCATGAAAGATTTCAGACGAGTTCAATGGGTTAACTTACATTCTTCTTAGGGTTACAAGATAAGAAAAAGGAGGATGGCATATTTATCAATCAAGATAAGTATGTGGCTGAAATTTTAAAGAAGTTTGGATTTACTGATGTGAAGCCTGCAAAGACAACTATGGAAACATCCAAGCCCCTGCTCAAAGATGAAGATGGTGAAGAAGTTGATGTTCATTTATATAGATCAATGATTGGCTCATTGATGTATCTTACTGCTTCAAGACCTGACATCGTGTTTGCAGTGTGTGCCTGTGCAAGATATCAAGTCATACTAAAAGTTTCACATCTTAATGTTGTGAAGAGAATTTTTAGATATTTGGAAGGTCAACTCAAATTAGGCCTTTGGTATCCAAAAGATTCAACTTTTGACTTGGTTGCATACACTGATAGTGACTATGCTGGAGCTAGCTTGGACAGAAAATCAACAACAGGAGGTTGTTAGTTTTTGGGGTGCAGGTTGATTTCATGGCAGTGCAAGAAACAAACTGGTGGTTGCAAATTCCACAACTGAAGCTGAGTATGTTGCTGCTTCAAGTTGCTGTAGACAAGTGCTCTGGATTCAGAATCAATTGCTGGATTATGGGTACAACTTTATGCATACTAAAATATATATTGATAATAGCAGTACTATGTGCATTATTAAAAATCCCGTTTATCACTCAAAAACAAAACATATTGAGATAAGACATCATTTAATAAGGGATTGTTATGAAATGAAGTTGATTCAAATTGTTAAAATTCATACTGATAATAATGTTGCAGATTTGCTCACAAAAGCTTTTGATGTGGGTAGATTTCAATTTTTGGTTGTCAATATTGGAATGATAAATCTTTGAAAATTCTTATCTGTTTGTGTTTTTTGTAAAGTTTTGAAAGGATTAGTACTGTTATTAGGTCAATAAATTATTTCTGCTGCTAAGTATACTTAGTGTTGCTGGTGTGCTTACAACTGCTCTGTTATTGCAGCTAATTATACTTAGAACTGCCAAGTTTAATTTTAGAACTGCTAGTTAATGTTGCTAGTTTTTCTGAACAACTGCTGAGTATAATTAGATGGTGTAAAATGTTATTGCTTGTGTTTTTCTTGGTTTTGGACTAACATTTGCAGGTTAAGCAAACAATATCATTGGTATTCATGGAGTGTGAGAATCAAAGTGGTAGTTTGTTTGCTGTGGTGCTTCTGATTAGTGATAGAATAGGTTTGGGAATCTATTGAAAAAGGTTTACCCCTGAGTTAGGAAATTCTTTAAAGTCTTTTCTTGAAATCAATCTATTTTGAACATGAATTGATGGCATAGTTAGTCAGATAGTAACTGCACTAACTTACTCTTTACCATTTTATACTTTCATTAGTATAATGAGTTAGTCTAAGGACATCTGGTATTGAGAACAGCGAGCAAAAGTGAATCTAATGCGTTTGTATTAGAGGCAACACCTGCCACGAGCTGGAAACCCTATCAAGAAAGCTCTTTTAATGAGTTTATCTGATCACAGGCAGTATTTATACTAATATTAATGGTTCTCACACAAGAGGTTAAATGTAACCTAAACAGGGTAAGTGTATTCCTTTACACTTAATCCCTTCATAATAATTAAGTGCAGTATTATTTTAAAGAAATTGAGAAAATACTGCTGTGCAAATTGTTTTTGTTAAAGGTTAGCGCTGCTAAGCATAAACTTAGTGCTGCTAGATTTCTGCTGCTAGGGTTGGAAGTGCAGGGTATGTATAACAACCCGTAATTTTCATCAATATAATTTCTACTACAATATCTATATAAGGTATTTTCACGGGTAAAACTTTTGCTTCATTTCACTCCCACTATGTAAAGTAACTTACATAGCCCACTAGACGTGCTCACGCAACTACCAATGCCAAATATCTCTATATTTACATTCATGTAAACCTCCTAGTATATCAACTATAAGTTACAAAGATCATTCTATCAAGTATACTATTAATCTAACTTACTATATCTAACATTTTACCAAAACAAGCCCTATACGTTTACGGTTATTTCAAAAACCCTAATTTCAAGTTAAAACTAGTTTGAAAGTGTTCAAGACTTAGGTATAAGTTATCTTAGCTACATTTTCCTTCCTAAACTTTAGTACAACCACTTAGAGCCCAAAGTACAAGTCTTTTAAGCTTAGAACCCAACTTAGGTTTTTAGGTGCCTAAACCATGTTTAAACCTTACCATTTCTTTAACACAAGTTACAACCAATTAGTACATGATTTCTAAACCTTAAACTTAGTCCCTAAATCATTTCTAAACCCTAATCCTAACCTTAAACCTTAATCTAAAACCCTAAACTCACCTAAACCAATTCGAAGCCAAACCTAGGTTTTTTACATAAAAATTATGCTAGCAACCTTCCACCATCATGATCCACCACCTTTCTTTCCAACTTAGCACCTTAAGCAGCTTACCTAGTACCACTATCACCACCCTTGGCCTCCTAGGAGGTCTTGTCACCTCCCTTGGCCTCCAAGGAGGTTTCGTTACCTCCTTGTTGCCGCTACATCACCACGACCACACAACACCCTTTTCTCTACCACTCCTAGCAAACCTTGGCCACTAAGCTACCTAGACCTGCTCCCTACTCCAAGAATACTTGGCCAACAAGTTGCTAAACTTGGCCACCAAGTATTCGACCCTATAAATAGCTGAGGAAACCACAACCATTCAAACCATTCCAAACAGCGTCACTACCTCCAAACTTTGCTCTCACTCAATCCTAGCAGTAGTATAGAAGTCCTTAGAAGCCATTGGAAGCCAAGACCAAGCCTTAGAAACCCTCGTCGAGTCCTTTCTAGCCGAGAAAACCCTAAACCCCTATTCGACCCATTTCTAGTCGAGTAAGTCATTCCACTTGTTCAATAAGCTCTATTATGGTTTTAGAATGTTTATAACCTTTACTAGATCCCCTATAGGTCCCTTGTTTAAGCCTTGATCACAAAACCTAGGCGTTATCTTTTAAAACCCTAAATACATGTCAAATTGATATTTTGGGTCATAAGCCCTTTCCATAAGCTATAAGCTCTTAAAAGCTACTTATCTAAGCTTATTCTAATAAGCCATAAGCTGTAAAACCATTTTGTTATAATAAAAACACACTTTGCATGGTTTTAGGACTAGTTTTGTAACGTATTCCATGCATAGGGGTATATAATGTAACTTTTGGAAACTATTAAGTATAAGGGATATTTCTGTCATTTTTATAAAATTATAAGTATAAGGACCTATTTTGTAAAGTTTTAAAGTTAAAGGGTTAGTATATATATAATTATTATATAAAGGACTAGTTTTGTAAAAGTTTATAAGTCAAGGGTACATATTGCCAGATTACAAACTTAAGGGTATAAATGAAATATTTCTATAAATTGAAAACCTATCTTTTTAACTTAAAAAAGTACCACAATACTAGGGAATTTCATGTGAGGGGTTTCATTTGGGTATACGTTTCGACGAGTTTGCTGTGTTTACGAGTTAAAGTGCCCTAGCTCCTCAAACATTTACTACATGACCTCTGGATTATGATAGCCAGAACGGTGTTACATTATATATAAATCTAGTGAATTAAAACCTCTACTTTAAAAACAAAGTTTAGAAACGTAGATAAACCAACTAAGACTTGACATACACTACCCCAGGTTGCGTGAGTAGGCCGTCTAATATCTGAGTCACTTTTGACATCAATCAGATTTCTATAAACTAAGGTGAGTTCGTAGCCTCGCTTTTAAATGTTTTGATTGTTTTATAAAAACCCGCGAGGGGGATACATGCTATAAACCTATTTTTCTATCCTAAATCATTATTGCACGAGTACCTTTACCTGCCACTATAACTTAAATTTCATGAACCATAATCACTTGTGTGTGAACACGAATATTGTGGATAGATCTATCTGGAGTGTGACTACTCCCGTTGGTTTGCCCCTACCGGGTACCAATAGCACTATATTTGATAACAATAGGTAACTTTGGTAAGTTACCACCCCAAGAGGACTTTAGTTTCCTCAAATATCACTAAGTTGATCACCATGTTAATGTGTTGGTGTCATGAGCTTAGTTGCAATAATAACCATTTTTCGTGATAATTGCATTCGTTGCGATTATTACAAACTATGGGTGTAACAACGGAACCCATATGAACTTGTATTCAACCACTACAAACTAAAACCTACGAACTTCACTCAACCTTTGCGTTGACCCTTTAAGCATGTTATCCTAGGTTATAGAGCAACATATGGCACGGAGTGGCACTGGACTTGAGGACTTTCAAACCTGTTTTCATTCAAACTCTATGTTTCACATAGATTTTGGGACCTCCTTTTGTAAAACCCTGATATTTTAATGAATGATAACTTATCTTTTCAAAACATCTCTTTTTGAGTCGTTTTCTATTACTGTGACTATGTATCAAGAAGTAATACCCCAGATTTAGCTTCCGCTGTTATCTGTGAAAATGGGGGTGTTACAGTATGTTTGTGTAACTATTTACTTAAAGGGTATAAATCCCCAATTGCGTCACACAATCAGTTTCACGCGCACACAATTCACTCTCATCCAAGACCTAATTAAGTTTTAATCGTCAAATCACAAAATCCTTAAATCCGATCATAATGTCGAACCTAACTTTTACCGACCACATAATAATGTTGCATTTTTAGAAAAATCCAATGAGTTTGTAGATTTTACTGAGATCATTGATTTCCTTAATGCAAGCTATATTAAGTTTGCATTAACAGTAAAACCTACTATATACACTTCTAACATTATCCAGTTTTGGTCGTCTGCTAAGGTCAAAACTAATAATGGGGAAGTACAAATTCATGCCCTTGTAGATAGGCAGAGGATTCTCATTACAGAGGCATCTATTAGAAGAGACCTTCTTCTAGGAGATGCTAATGGAGTTGAGAATCTTCCAAATGCTACAGTTTTTGAAAAACTTTCACTGATGGGATATTAGAGAAAGTCAATTTTAAAAAGGTAACTTCTCTCATCAGTGGAAATTCTTAATCCATACTATCTTAGTGTGTCTAAGTCCAAAGACCACTGGGTGGAATGAATTTAGCAGTAATTTAGCTTCTGCTATAATTTGTTTGGTTGAAAATGATCAAAGGTTTAATTTTTGTAAATTAATTTTTGATTGTACGGTTAAGAACTTGGATAGTTCTACATGTAAATATTTTCTTTATCCAAGGTTTTTGCAACTCTTTTTGGACAACCAATTTGTAAATAAGAAAAGTCATAAAAGAGTTTATCCTACTCCTTGTCTTACTAAAAAGGTTTTCACTAATATGAGGAGGGATGTAAAAGATTTTTTAGGGAAGGTTACACCTTTGTGTCCAACAATGGTGGCACTAGCCCAAACCCAAATGGGTGAAGGTTCAACAATCCCAGCTGGTACCCATCACACACCCACATTTTTGGCTACATCATCTCAACCACAACCCAAAAAGCCCTATAAACGTAGGACTCACACAAAGAACACTGAGTACCTCAGGCTAGTGGTTCTATACCTAATGTTGCAGATGAGGCTGTCTCTGGTGTGGAGAGTGACATGTTGGTAAGGGCTGCAACTACTGTGTCTAGCTTAGAAGCAACACAGGACAGTGGTAACATCAATAAGAACCAAGCCAAGACAACTTATAATGAGTCAGGTCCTCATGAAACTGATTCAAGTGAAGGACCCAGTCACCTGGAATCTATGGGGGGTTCAGATGCTCAACCTAGGGTTAAGACTGAGCTTAACTTTTCCAATGATCCACCTCTCGGGCTACGTAACATAAGTCGAAGTGGTGAGGATAGCATGGAACTTTTGAATGAATTGATGGATACATGTACCAAACTTGCTGCACAGGTTCTTGATCTGCAAACTCTAATTGCTTCTCAAGATGGAGTAATCAAAGCTCAAGGTGGGGAAATTAAGGCTTTGAAGAGAAGGGTTAGATATTTAGAAGGAATCAAGAGATCAAGAACTCCCAAACTTAAGGTTAAATCTTCTGAAGCTTCAAAGGATGCTCCCAAATGGGGGGGGGGGGGGGTAATGAAGGAAAAGCTTCAGGGGAGGTTAAGGAGGTTGAGAATGATGGGGTAGAAAGTGAGCCAATGGATTTTGTAGTTGCTGATAACCAAGGGAATCAAGTGGTGATTGATAACTATGTGGCCAAAGTTACTACTGTTGATAGTGCTGCTGACAAAGAAGTTATTGCTGCTAGTAGTCAAGAAGTTATTGCTGCTAGTGAGCCACTTACAGCTGCTAGTGCAAAAGTTAGTGCTGCTACACCAGAGGTTACTACTGCTGCTAGTGTACTTGCTGAACTGAAGACATCCAAGCCAGTAGCCAAATGTGTTGTAATCAAGGAGCCATCTTCAAAAGCACAAGCTACACAATCAACTCCACATGTGCAAGGCAAAGGCAAAGGAATACTTATTGAAGAACCTTTGGAGAAACCACTATCTAAAGAAAAGCAATTGCAATTAGATGCTGAAGTTGCAGAAAAGCTCCAACAAGAATTCGAAGCTGAAAATAAGAAAATTTTGGAACAAAAGAAACTTGCTGTAGAAAAGGATGCTAGAAATGCAGAGTTAATTGCTGCATGGGATGAGGAAAGGGCCAGGATGCTGAAAGAAATCATTGATGCAAGAAAAAAGTTCTATGCATCACATAAATTGGCAGCTAAAAAGAACAAGTCACCCACCAAAGGACAAAGAAGAGCTTTCATGTGTGCATATTTGAAGAGCATGGACAATTGGAAACTAATGGACTTGAAACATTTAGATGATAGCAAACTTGAAGAGCTATATACAATTGCCAAAAGGAAGATTGAAAGCTTTGTGAACACTGAGGTGGTGAAGGGCATTGAGGAAAAGAAAGAAGAAAGATCAAGTTCAAAAAGAGTAGTTGAACAGTTGGAAAGGAAAAGCAGTAAAAAGAAAAAGTATGAGCATAAAGCAGAGCAAAGAGCATGAGCAGACTGAGAAAGCTGATGTAGATGTAGAACAAATGCAAGCTCATACAGAACTTGCAGTTGTATCTGTAGGAGAACCTGAAGGAGAAGCCATGGATGCAGAGCCTTTATGTCTTAAACAACCAATAGTTGATTTCAAGTCTGGATTTCATGGGAAAACAGCTTATTGGGATATCAAGAGGCATGATGGTTCATCTTTGAGGTTTGTGAGCTTTCTACAAATGGTTCATCACTTTAACAGAGAAGATATGGTAGCTTTATGAAGGCTATTCAAAGAAAAGTTTGGTTATAAAAAACTAGAACAAATCTATGATAGAGTCATATGGGATTACTTGAAAGTGACATTTGAATCACATCATGAGGATGAAGTATGAAGAAAGCTAAGGCATAACACAGTGATAGAATGGAAGCTTTATCAGAGTTGTGGAGTATATTTTTAGACTGCACATGGGTTGATAATCTACATGCTTGTAGAAAAGGATTATCCTTTAGCTTTTCACCAGGATATTTTACATCAGATGTTATATGAAAAGAAAAGACTCTAGATTCAGTATCCTTATGATAAGATGGCTTAGGACCCAAGAACATGCCACATAATTAATTGTTTGGGATCACCCTCTCAGTGATTGTTCAAGCTTAAAGAGAAACTTGATGATTTTGGGAGAAAATATCAAGTTTAGGGGAGGATTGTTGGGTTTAAGAGCTGCTGCTGCTTGTTTGTTTAAGATTGCTAATGGAAATTGCTCTAAAACATTGTTGCTGCTAGTACAAATTGTTACAACTGCTTATGTATTTTACTACTGCCAGTGATGCTGAAGATGTTCAAGAAAATACATCAAGCGATTACTGCTGCTAGACAACATGTTACTACTGCTAGTTCAGAGTTACAACTGCTTTCACTGCTGATGAACTTGAAGAAAAACACTCTTAAATGTTTAGTGCTGCTAGAAGAAAAGTTACTACTGCTAGTATGAACTTACAACTGTTGAAGAGTTTATGATGCTAGAGTTAGAGTTAAGACTACTAGAGTATATAGTTAGTACTGCTGATGAGATAAACATGTATAGTTGGTTAGATAATTATAGAAAAGATTCTTTTAAGATTTATCTTGTATAGCAAGCAATTGTAAGCCGACTAGGACTCCTTAGTCTATAAAAGGAGGACCTAGGGCATAGAGATATATACGATTTTTTTTAGAAAACTTCGAGGTTGTAAACCCTAATACTTTAGAGTATTCGTAATATTATTAATAATATTGAAGTGATTTGTTTGATATTGTTTATTTAATTCTTCTTAAGATTAAAGTTTAGATTCCGCATAAACTTTAATACAAATCAAAGACAGTTTCTACATAAGTTGTATTGGATTTATTCAATATTGCTTAACCTTTATAAGCTAAAAGGAATTGATCAAGTGCTCAACTGGGATCAACAGTAATTGCTGGCAAAGACCGCTAAGGTAATAATATTACTAGGCAAGAATCGCCAGGTTCCAATCCAAAGACACTTGGATCAAATATAAGGGCATAGGACTAACATAAATACTAGATACCCTGTTAGAGGCCAAAATAATGATCACAACACAAGCTCGTTGAGACGAGGACCTAAGAACTGGGTCATCAGGCTCTAAAGCAGTGCGACAGGACATAGCATAACCTTTAGCTAACTCGGCTCCTGTCCCTCCACCACCAAATACACTACCTGGTAATAGGGGTGATGCGGGATTTTCGATCCTCGACATGAAGTTTTACAATCCTCCAGGCAGTGTACCTGATCGCTGTAGTGTAGTATAGGTAAATCCAGGGGATTGATCGTTCTTTAGGGGAATATTATCGTTAGGTCAAGATGTATGACGAGATAGGTCTAGAGGTGAGTGATGATTCTTTTGGTATTTTTATATTTTATGAAAAATAATTTAAAAATCTCTATTTTGAAGGAGTGAGCGGAATTAGTTGCTAATCAACTAACCCAAAAACTAATTATAAAACTAAAATTAATCTAATAACAAGGAAAAGTAAATTAGAGGTAACTCTTATGATAGGGTGTTGGTCCCCGTTACATGGTTAGAAATAACTACAAAGTTAAGCTAACCGTGTTCCATGGCTTAGTAATGTATTGATTAACTTGACAAATAAGTAAAACGTAAAGGATAAAAGAAAAGAGTTTTTCAACCTTTAAATTCTTATTACAAGTAAATCAAAAGAACCTATACCCAAGTTTTTGCGGAAAAACACTTGGGATTGAAATGACAAGTATGGTGTGTCTCCTCTCTAAACTTAAGCTAAGCTTAAGTGGCAACTATAAGGAACCACTGAGCTATCTTAGGGACAAGGTTGCTCTTTGGAGGAGTAAAAGTTGTTTGTGAATGTCTAAACATTAATTGCACAAACACTTCCACTTCTACTCCCTCTTATGATCCTATTTATAGACAAGTAAATTTGCAACCATTAAGTACAAGACAAAAGATGACCTAAGCTAATCAGGACAAAATACTGATGTATTTTGTCATTGTTACAAGAACCAATTTTGAGTATAGGACAATAACACTTTTAGAAGGACAGTGATGACACTGTCATAACGTTTTGCCTTTCATGGAAAGTTTGACTTCAGCCTGATAATGACTTCTCCTTATCTCTTCAAACGTTTCCCGCCTTGTCCCGCCCTTCTTTCAGTCTCAAGTTCTTCAGTCTTTGGTCTTCAGTCTTCATTCTTTATAGTTGTTGAGGAGACTGGGGTTCAGCGAGTTATTGTCATCACTCACTGAACCCATCACCTTCTTCTTTGGCTTGGGTGCCACTCACTGAGTTCCGCCACACTGAATGGAGAGACTTTTCTTAATAGACTCGTCCTAAGCATCCTGATGGTGACTCATTGAGCAATTGTTCAGTCAGTGACCTGAATGTTGTTGAAGGTCTTCTAACACTTAGGTTATTTTGTATTCAAATCCTTGTTTAAGATTGCTTGGGTACTAAATGAACCCAACAGTCTCCCCCTATTTGGATATAAATATAGCCTAAGTGTTTGATCAGTGTAGGTGAGCAATTAGGATTCTTCTTACACTGAAGATACTAAAAAGAAATTAAAGAACACTGATTAATGAACATGGGCCATCATCTTATTCATCAATATTACATCAGTCCTATCATCTAATATAAAATGCTCAGGGTTGAGTACTCAGACTTCCTTAATTCCCATGAGTTCAAGTTTAGCTTTCTTAGACAACAACACCTGCTTATCAGGTCTTTCACTCATCATCTTCTTCATTAGCTTAATGAACTCTTCATTCTCAGGAATCTTCACATGGAGTGCCATGAGTTTTTAGGCTAGTAGTGTTGTGGTTTCCACCAAGTAAATGTCACTGACTCTCTAAAAGGCTTGTTGACAAAACTCATCTATGATGAAGACTCCAAAATCAGGGTGCTTGATCACCTTGTTAGGAATGAACTTGACACCTTCAGGGGGAACTCTGTTGTAGTGTAGTGCAACAATAAAGTATTCAGGTTCCTGTCCTATTGCTTTCCTTTTCCTCCCTGTGCTCTGAGTTGGTTCAGGGATTGTTAGGCCCCAAGATGCAAGTGCCTTCTGATGATCAATTCCAAGACTCTTGTCTACCCTCTCCAGTTCCTCATATTTGTTTGTCAGGGCTGCCAAAAGGTCAGGGACGCACCTGTTCTTCTACTTCTTCAGGATGGGTCCCATCATGTCTCATTCTTTGATCCCATATGCTGAGAATTTGAAGGGAGCATTCTTCTCATTCACTCTTGGTCCTCTTTGAACAGTTATGGCAAGAGGATCAGTGTTTGCATGAATGATCATATCAGTGATGGGACCTTCACCCTTGGTCTTGGTCATGGTCCAGACATACCTTTCATAGTTCCTCTTTTTTCCTTTCACTGTTCAGCTTGACCATCAGGTTGTGTTCTTTGATTAGGTCAGCCTGAAGTTTAAGGAACTGTTCCTCCCTGATGTTCTGATCAGTCTCTCTGATTACTTCCTTCGCTACTTCATCAATAACAAGCTTACTGAGCAATTCAGCCTGGATCCTATCCTCTTCTTCCATAATAGCAGCCACTTCTTCATTTGTTCCCCTAAAGACTTTCCCATTGTGTAAGATGACTTCAATAAGTACTGGTGCATCAGGGTCTTGTCTGACCTCCCTGGGTGCATTCATTAGCCTGGGAGAAGAGTCTCCTCCTTGTTTAATTGCCTTCCAATTGTTAGTGGGTTGGGGTGTTGTGGAGGATGACTCTTGGAACACTGTGGCTGTTGAAGTTGTCTCAGTAAGAATAGGAGCTGGAGTGCTTATATCAACAGGGGATACTGAAGAGATGACCATTGGTGAAGTTGTTGTTGTTGGCATTAAGCTTTGAAGAGGCACAACTTCAATGATAACTTCAGCATTAGATTCAGGTATTGACTCATCAGGAGTTGGCACAGTTGGAGCAATTTTCTCCCCCTCAACAGATGCTAGAGCTTCAGTGGAAGCATCTGTTGATTTAGGAGCAGACTGAGTTGGAGAAGACTGAAGGATTGTCAGGATGGTGGAGACCATGCCCTTGATTTCTGAGGTTTCGGTCTTCAAGGAGGAGATATCATTGCACATGGTGACCTGTGCCTTAGATATTTGGGAAACCCTGGTGGTGTAACAACTGACAAGCTCATTGTGCTTCTTTGTGACCTGTTCATATCCTGAGGAGATGGAAGTGAGCTGGAGCTCTTGATCCTTGAGAGCCTTGGCGACTGATTCTTGATGAGTCTTGAGAGCTGGGAAGTCTACCTCCCTGAATAATGTAGGGAGTGCACTGAGAGCTGCAGAGGTAGACTTATAAGAATCCATGAACTCAGTAAGCTTGGTATTCAGAACCGAATCATCCTTAAACTCTACTTGAATGTTTGTAAGAGTCTGAAGGATGGAAGCAAAGTGAGTTCCCTGATCAGTTCCCAGTTTCTCAATGGAGGTCTTCAAGTCACTGACATGTCCATCAGTGGAAGTGGTGATCTTCATGAGGTGACCCTGAGACTCTTCAATAGTAGCCCTGAAGTCAGCGTAAGAAGCCGCTACTTCAGTGTGTTGTTCCCATTGCTCCTTGATGATCTCATTGAAGAGGGCAGTATTTGATTTCCTAAGGAATTTGACCAGTCGCCTTTCAGTGAGGGGAAGCACATCATCATACTTCTACAGATAATCAGGAATTGCAGCAGGAAAGTTAGAGGAGCCTGATGTGTGATAAGATGAGGATGATGATGATGATGGTGAGTTAGGTTGATCTTCAAGAAGGGGTGAGTGAGATTGTTGTTCAGGATGAGGTGAGTTAATTTTTTCTTTAGGAGGAGATGAAGCTTGTGGTTTAGTATGCTGAGGGGACCCGTTAGTGAGTTTTTCATCATTATCCATGGCATCCCCAGCAGGTAAAACTTCACCATCTGCAAAATCCACTAGTTCCTCCTCTGACTCTTCATCTATGAACCTTTGTATATCAGCCAGAGTAGGAGCCAAAGTTACATCCGGATACCCCTCAGAAGAGGGCTTGCCTTTGTTGTGGCCAGGTTCTGACCCCTTTAGGAGAACAGAGTGGGTTATCTATGCCTGGTCCACAGAGTCAGTTCCCAAGTTATGCGCAACGCCGTGAGGGGGTGTAGGTTCCATATCAGCGGGTGGTTGCATGCCCCCCGAGTCTTTGTCCCCTGATGTTCCTTCAGGGACTGGTGGGTTTGAGCTAGTACCATCACTAGGAAATAAAGTGTTGAGGTCCTTTCTTCCACCAGAGTTATGCTGCCCTGGTGAAGATATAGGGACCAGTACTCCCTGAGACTTTGATTGTGATTTATCAAAGCCATAAGCAGGATGTGAGAGGGTGTGGGTCGCCATCTCAGTAGGGTAGTGCTGCCCTAGCAAGGATATAGGACCCTGTTCTCCCTCAGGAAAAGGTTGTGATGTACTAATGCCTTCATCGGGAAGTGATTGTTGAATTGTTCCTAACTCCGCTGACTTGTTGATGTTAGCAGAGTCTTTAGGAGATGGTTTGCCCGAGGACACTTAGTGTGATTTCTCAGTGCCCTCCGTTGACGTTTGTTCTTTGGTCAAAATTGTACTGGCCTCCTTAGTGGGTGTCTCAGTGGGCAAGGGCTTTTTGTGTTGGAGTATGCTCGTGTCATAATAAATAATTATATGGCTAGACATATGTGAGCCTATAGAGTCACACACTTATATACAGAGACACCATTATATATATTGTATTTATCGTATTTACACTATATATATGACTACGTAACTCGGTATCAATAACGGACTTCTAATTACTAAGCTTGTACTTAGCATATTGGATTGGACAAAACAAATGGTCAAGCCCATTTGTAATGTCTTAAGGCCGGCCATATGGAGGGGAAAAGAGGCATGGGAAGCTTTTGGACGGGTTATGTGTAACTTGATAATGATAAGATCAAAGTTGATTTAGTCTTTGATTTATCACTTATCACAAATTAACTTACTAAAAAATGGTTCCCCCCTCTCTCCCCTAGGATGTACGGCACAAAACATAACACCCATTTAGGGTTTGTGTTTTTTATTTGATTCTTGCTTAATCTATTGTAGGTTGAAGCTAGATCAATTGTTATAAGGCCAAGACTAGCATCAAGTGGTGATCCGTGACATGTAGTGTGTTTCACACATAAGGGAAGATCAAACTTATTGATCTTTTGTTTCTTACATCCAATCATGGTGTTGGTGTTGGTGGTGAAACCCGAATCACGCTTCAAAGGTATATAATTGTGATATTTATTATATTAATTAGTGATTGATCATATGGCTATATGGATCTGTTGTTAGGTGATGTTTTCCACTGCGTTTGATTAATTTTAATATGGTTTTATATTCATCATCACCTATAGTGGTATCACAAGCCATCATATGTGCCATATTATTATCGAGTATGAGTAAAAATGGCTAAATCGGGTGTTTTTTGATGATTTTTGAAACCATCTTGAAAACAGCCCCTAGGGCTCTATTTTTTTACATATCAACGAACCATGAGGGGTCTTATGATCTGTGATTTTTGATCTCATAGCCATTTGTTACGCATATTTAAATTGGTATACTTGTCCGGTACGTGTAAAATGGCCTAAAATGCACTATTTTTATCGATTTATGAAACAATTTCAAATCAGCCACTATGGCTTAATTTTCTGTGGTAAAATGATAATTAGAAGATCCTAATATCAGTGAGTTTTGAACCTAAGGATATTTGACACGAGTACCTATCGGGGTTTTAATTATTGTTAATTATTTTTCTCATTTCGTTGGCTAATTCTTTAAATTCTTGTTGTTAATTATGTTTCCATGGCAAATACATGCATGTTTGTCCATGGGATTAGCCAACACCTTGTTATGTTCATAATGTTATTGTATCATTATGTGTGATATTCAAATCCGATGAAAACCTAGACCACATGTGACATGTTTGTTGTGAATTGTCATTAATTTCGTGTTTTGGGGTTTTTTTTGCCATTGTTTCGGCATTCATGTATGTATTTTAATTTTTTTGCCAATTTTTGGGCACTTTATAGTAGATAGAAATTAGATTAGTTGTATTTTACTTTCCATATCATGTAATCGATGCATGGTGAAGAATGGCGAAAGAGTTAAAGACATTTATGCCAATAAGGGCTGCTGGAACAAGCTGCAGTATTTTGGTTTTTCCCGGTGATTGGTAAGGATGTTTTGGCTAAAATTTGGTGTACAGCTACACAATATATGGGCCTATAACTTTATAGTTTGGACCTAAGAGCGGGGAAGAAACCTTTTAGGCGTTTTGGGCCTCCCAATACAGAAATTCTGGGCGAACAGATTCATTATTTCATTTGCATAATGGGGTTCTACTTGCTCTTGATTGTCTTGGAGCAAGTGGGAGCCATCCGTGTGGTTGTGTAGGCTTTTCCCTAGATGACTCTTGGTTCTCGTGATGGCTCACGAGACCGAGCATAGATTTTTTCATCGGTTGAAGCTTTGCATATTGTGGTTGTGTGTTTGTTGATTTGCTACTTACATTTGCTTTGATTATATGTAAATTGCAAATTGTTTTCTAAAATCATGAAACGAAACACAAACCATTTTTAAACTAAGTCTTATGATTTAGTTTAAGTAAGTTTTTGAAACTTAAAATCATTGTTTTATAAATACCTCTTAAACTCGTTAGGTATGTTAATCTTGTTATATATTGTCCAAACTTTATTATCCACCTAGGATTAATATTAGTCTTGAAAATGGACAACTCGACACACATAAATTAAAACAATGATTAGACTTAAGTTAAGAAAAGTTTTTAACTTGTGCTACGAAGAATGAATGCATGCTTCTTTCGTACACCTTTTTTGATTCACATCAAAATATTTTACCCGTCACAAATTTAAGTCATGCCGTCCAATCGCTTGAGAAAACTTGCAATTACTTTTTGCCTATTTGTGGGACCTAGGTTGAATTATAACCCAAGGTGACTATTCTCCATGCGTGAGACCTAGATATATTCTCACACATTCTCAAATTGGATGACTTAATCGAGTAAAGCTGTGAGACCTTGACCCGAGGCAAAGATGAGACTAAACATGCCTATATGACACTAGTTGTTTGAGACTAGATGCCATGAGTTCCATAAGGATCTAAGAGTTGTACATGTAATACAATTGGTGATCGTCGCCTACCAATTGAATCTACTATTGTTAGCAGATCAACTGATGTGATAGTAGAAGCACAATGTGGATCTTAGCTTTTTTGAAAATTAATTGTTTTAAATTGTAAACATGGGGTAGTTAAATTACAAAAGAATAATTATCGAAAATACTAAAAATGAACTTTGTAAATTTAATTAATGAATTAATGCAACACAAACCGTAAACAAGAGTTTGTTCTTTTCTTGTTAAAAGGACGAACTAAGTCGTTCATTCCTTGTAAGAAAGAGACTTGTTCATATCCTTTTTCTTTATGGGGAAAAGCCATAATAGGAATATTTGAATTTTCCTAATTCTAATCAAACTCAAAGAACACCTACTCTAGAAATCATGATGTCTTGTAAAAGTCAAAACGGTTAAGTATGGTTACACATCTTATTCTTTCAAGATTGTTTTATAACCCTAGTTCTGGTTTTGAAACCTTGAAGAAATAAAAGATATTTGGATAACTAAAGAACACGTTTTTTATAGCTACCAAACTAAAATGAGTTTAAATAATTAGAAGATGGAAATATTAATAAACCGCAAAGTGGTAAAGGCAATTACTAGCATGATTACCTAGCAATTTGTCTTAAGCCAATAAACCTACTAAGGTCCTACACACCCTTGTGGTAAAGTAGACCAAATATGGAGGAAATGCATGCTTATTTTCAAGTTAAAATAGCAATGATGGCTAGCCCATCATCTATATGTTAGAACTTGATGCACTTCCTTGAATACCCAAGTACATGTTTACTAGTCAAAGTGACTCACATTAGCAATAATGTGTAGATATTCAAAGAAAGAAGGAAAGTATCCAATCGCCACTCACTCTCCACTAGTGACGTAACACTTATAATGTTGTCTAATCCAGTGGGAGCTACGTGATTATATTACTGGTAACGAAATACATGTAATGTTGTCTAATCCAGTGGGAGCTGTAAGCTTTATTACCTTGCAAGTTACCTATCTTATTTCCAAATTGTCTTGAAATAATACATTACTTTCCACATGTTAAGCATCATAGTTTATATAAGAACCATTGCATAAATTTTATAAGATAACTTGCCGCGTTCCTGATGTTGCTTCCTGAAATGTTATCTATAAATTTGTTATGCATGATTCTTCATTAAAATGATAAATTTCTACATATCTATATTTTAATTTTGACTAAAAATCATATGTTATCTTAGACATTGTCATATTGCTCATACAAACAAACGAGCGTAATGTTGTCTGTATACTCTCATGATGTTGTATCATGTACAAGTGGGAGAAATCTTAATCGTGTGCAAGGTACAACATATAACAATATGACTAATGGTTTTTCTTGACTGCAACGTAAGAAACTGAGATTCTACCAGGATTTCTACACATAAAATGTATGTTGCCCTAATTAGAACAAATATCAAGATAACATGAAAAGCTACTTCAACATATTCACTGAATTGTTTAGTAAATATGATTATGTTTTCTTGTAAATTCATAATCATGAAGTATGAAATTAACTTGAATTTACTATTAAGGCCAAGAGTCGGCGCTCATAATTACTTTAGTTGAATATGTTTAGGTCTCTTGTAAAGACACAAACATCAATTCCGGTAATTATTGGAAGACTCATAACATAAAGTAAGACGTTAACTTGTTATGTCTTCTTGTTAAGACATGTACACTTACGACGTATAGTAAAATATTAAATGTTTATGTTTTCTAGTCAAAATATGCACATGAAGTAAAGTATGCAGTTGGCTAAAATTACTATTGATGCCATCTGGTTTGACTTGGTTGGCAGATACGTAAGCAAAAAAGTATAAGTTCATCTAATGAGTTGTGTGATAGTCTCACAACATCAGTCCTCATGGAATACCACAACTTTATGGAATGTCTATCATGGAAAATCAAACTCTATTGATATTGTTTGATCTTTGATGACTTAAACTGTTTTACCTCCAAAGCTATCAAGGTTAGAAAACTGGATGTATCATGTGTACACTAAATATGGTTCAAACCAAGAAGGAATTTAAGACACCATCATGTTATGGAATGGGATGAATCCCATTATATCTTGATTAAAGTTCTGAATTTGTTAAATACCTAGAGTAAGTAATTAACAAACTTGAGTCAAGAACTAACTATGTATTTTGGATGTCCCAATTGAGAACAATTTATTGTTACTCAACTTACTGAGTATCTGGAGATTAGTCTCTACTTACAAAAGCAAGTGGGAGCACCATTAGACCTTGAAGTTATTCAAGAACTAAATACACAACCTTCTGAGTACACTTGCTAATGTCATTATATGGTTAAACATACATATGTTAAACCATAAAATGATAACACTCATTCATAGATCCGCAAGGATACCTCTTGCACCTAAATAATATAGTTGTTGTATCAATGCTAGGGGATATAAGTTAGAGGGTCATTGTGAACCTGCTAACTACAAAAATGCATTATTAGATCTTGTATCTGATGAATAGCTAAAAAATATGAATGTTAAGATGCAATCCTTGAAAGACAATCACTCATGGAGCTTGATTGATCACTTACCAATCAGTTAAACTGTGAGGTTAAGAATGAGTTTCTTGATGAGAAGATGACAAACTTGTACACACATTTGATGCACGCATAGTAAAAGGAGTTTACTCATACTAAAGAAATTGACTATGATTAAATTTTCCTACCTCCAAACATTAAATGTATAAAAATGATTAAAATTGTCATACATGTTTTCATGTAAATGAAATATGACAATAGGATATCAAAACACCTTTCTTGTTGATTACCTTTGTGAGGACGATTAGTAATCAAAAGGGTTTATGAATCGATATAATATTTGTTATGTATACAAGATACAAGGATCCAGGTGTGGATTAAATCATGCATCTAGGAGCAGAGATCTTAAGTTAATTTTATATCTTAAGTTAATTATAAAATCATTAATTTGATTTTGATTAAATAAGATTACTCCTGAGTACACTGAGAGCAAGTAGGAAAACTGTATTTATTTTCTTAAATCTCATATATCGTTAACATATTAGAAACAATATTCCATCTAAGCTAGACTTTAATCCTTAGTTTGGAATGAAGTTTCTCTTAAGGGATTTAGAAAATAAAACATACAACCTTGTTACATATGTTTATTAGAATAAACATAAGCGGTTATTAAGTCTAACACAATATGACACATTATTGAGGGGAGTCTCAATGATCAATCTCACCTGATGAGATTGAATGCATGAATGGAAACCTTACGTTTAACTAAAGGATTCATTATGTATGTCATATTATGCATTGGACTATTTATATCCTTTGTCTAAGTGAAAGTCATTAGATAATTGTTAAATGAACATTCTAATGGACCTACAAAGTACCAAAGATATGTTCAACGTTTACGGATATTTGAGGAACTCTATTTTGTTTACATATATTATTGCTTATTTAGCTTAGATGATGCTCAACACTAGTTATGGTTGGATGTCATCAAGAATGATGACATTGCTGACTAGATGTGCTCGACTGAGAGCATTAATGCGTTATACATTAAAAGAATAAGAATACTTTACAGTTTGACAAACTGTTCAGATGATTGTCTAATGTAGGTGTTTTGCTAGCTTCAAACACCCTATGGAATGTATTGTTGCAATACTCGTATTGTACTTGAATGCACACATACAAAGGACAATCATCATTCAAACCTTTCATGAATTTTGAAACAAGTATTCTCAAAGTTTACTCAGATGACTACTTGTTGTCTTGTACAATATAATTTGATCATGGTGGAAACATCAGATTCTGACCTGTGAGTAGTCTTATGCGTATCTGTTTTTTAGAATTTGGATAATGGAACTATAAGCAGTCATATTATATAATGAATTGATATAACTGGTATGATCGTCTTCATTTATACTACTGTGTTCTATATTTGTATGTTTAATCCATGAATAATTTATTTATTCTAAAAATGTCCATTGCCAGTTGACAATATGGGAATATCATCGAATTAAGGTAAATGTGAGCATGTTGGTGATATTTATTAAGAATAGATATTAATTAATGATTCCACAAAACTCACATGTTGTTCATTGTGATGAACATTGGACTGAGCCAACCTACGAGTATTCACTACATGGATCGGCGTCAAGAGTGAATCTCGCAATTGGTTATGTCTCTTATCCTTAGACTTGAGATGCAAGTAGGTCTTGCATGCGTGGAATTTCATTCCTTGATATGGTTAAACGATGTCCTGAATAAGGTAGTTATAAAAACCATCTTCATGAGTGATATGAAACACATGAATGACTGATGTGCTGCATGTGTCGTTGCGGTTTAGCAGTTTTAATGCCTACTCAAGTTTTAAATTTATATTTAGCCGACTTATCAATAACACACACACCTAACGAGCAGTGTACCCGGTCAGTATGAATATAATGGTAAGTAGAGTGTCGATCACTAAGAGTGGAACGTATTATCTAGTTATTCTAATCAGTATTTTAATATATTAAGTTAGCTGTACAATCTAATCTAACGCAAGGGGGTTCAGCCTGAGAGACTGGCACGATTTGGTTGCAATTAAATAATAAACTAAACCAATAGGCACGAATCAGCAAGTAGCACACACGTACACAGATAAATACTCGAGACAATAAGAGGGCTGTCCTTATGATAAGTAGTTTGTCACTTGTTTTATTGCTAGTGTTATATGAAGTGTATAGTTCGATGCAACGCACCGAGATTAAGTCCTTTCTCGTTGGTTCTAATCTTATCGGCGAGTAAACCCTTAATGATTACTTATGACTATCCTTTTTATCTTTCTCCTACTTTTCTACAGACCATAGAATGCATAGGCGATCGAATAAACAGGCGAGGGCAGAGGCATGGCGACCCGATCAACGCTCAGCTAGCCACAGAGGTTATCAATGCACTAATAAAAGTCACCAATGACATCAACATATAAACTTTAATTAATGAGAAAGCAGTTTTAAGGGAGTGCAATCTTTCCGTTGTCACATAACACAAGCCACCAATCTTGATGAATTAAAGTTTACTAACACAATAAAACAAAACTACTTAATGAATTAAACACATGCAGCACCTTCTTACAGCTCTTGTATCTTTGATTTGGGTGTGTCTTGTGCTGCTGCCTTGACTGAATTCGTCCTAGGTTTCTGGTCTTCGGTCTTCTGTTAAAACTTCGGAACTAAAGCTAACCGACCTTTTATTCGTCTGGTCTTTGGGGTATTTATAGTTTCTGTCTGAGGGTAAGATGCGGCGCATCTAAGGAGTAGATGCGGCGCATTTACTTAACTTCGCGTGGGGTCCAAGATTATAATATTCAGGAATATTCGTACACCGCCAGAAGATGCGGCGTAACCCATTTATAGATGCGGCGCATCTTCATCTTTGGATGCGGCGCATGTCCTCTTGTATCTTGGATCGTATCTGGTGAAATATTGATAGTGATGCGGCGCATGTAATGAGTGAGATGCGGCGCATCTGGAGCAGAACAAGTTGGTTATTCTTCGTTGACCAAAGTTTCATATGCGGCGCATGGGATAAATCCATGCGGCGCATTCTTCAAAGTCAGGCAGTGGTCTTCATTCTCTTCATTCCAACAACCAATTCCAATCTTGATCATTTTACTCCGTTTTTAGTCCATAATCGCTAAGTTTCACCAAATGCTTGTTTTCAACTGAGAATTACAAAAGTAAACGATTAAGTATCAATCCTCATACATAATATAATAAAACAAGTCAAATTAATAGGATAAATGATAGTAATAAAATGTACTTATTTGAGTTCATCAAATATCCCCCCACTTGAACTTTACTTGTCCCCAAGTAAACCTTAGAATTAATCTTATGAAAATGTATCCTAAAAGATATTAGGATTTATTTTTATATTTAAGCATGTATTCATTTTTTGTCATAATCACACAACTAAACACTTAACGAATTAGAAGTAAAATAAAATAATTCGATAAAAGCAAATCTAATCGTTTAACTGTCCAGTCGCGACGAATATTCTATCATAAGCTTGGCAAGTATACACATCTCTACCACTAAAGCAAAGGAATAACAAGTCTAAAGCGGTAAAAAGGGTTTTTAGGCTTAAGGGTTAATTATTCTTAATCACTATCGATCTCAAATTCCAGAAAAGGCGACAAAATCACAAATACATGATCGAATCCACGAACACGATACTTGCAATTGCTCAAATCCTTAACTCGAATAGGCTAAAGATAGGTCCAAACTTCACCAATAATAATATATCAAAAAGGGCGACAAAATCATAAATACATAGCCGAATCCACGACTACGATACTTAAGATTGCTCAAATCCCTAATCTCAATAAATCAAAGGTTTGGTTGGATAAAGAATAGTAAAGGGCATGGATAATATATGGGATATAAATTGGTGTAAAATGAAAAATAAACAAAACAAATAAATTAAAATCCTAAGTGTGTTTAATCACTATCCCAACCATCCCATGAATAAGACTCATATCATTGAACAACTCACGCTTTAACACTTGAAACACACGCTTTAGGTAGACACGAATTATACTCAACAAGATCTTAATCAAAGAATAAACCTTAGTTGACGTTCCCATAACTGCCAACTCCCATTCAATCCATAGATATAATATACAACAAATAGTGGTGATATCGACCACTTACATAACTTTACTTGTCGGTTTATCAATCTTTCAACTTTTTTCTTTTTCTTTTTCTTTTCTCATTTTTTCGGTTTTTTTTTTTTTTTTTTTTTTTTTTTTTTTTTTTTTTTTTTTTTTTTTTTTTACTAAACATAAACATAGATTTGTAAAATTTTACCACATCACTATAACAATAAATCTGGATAATTTTTCCATACTTTTCATAACTTCAGAAATAACGGTAATAGTGAAAGTAGTAAACACACGAAAAATAAACTCAAAGATATACAATATTTACTTTCACTCCAATTGCATTGTGCAATTTCCCGACCTAACCATAGATAATGAATTACGCACGCGAACACAGGTAATGTAAGGAAACACACTTTGCCTATAGCAATTAACCAACCACGGATTTTAATCTACAGGGTAGGCTAAGGTGTAAGGTGTAACGAAACATTTTAACAAAGGTGTAAGAAACGAAAGGAATGGCTCTGAGTGTTTTCTAGGGGTATCTTACTCTAAAAATGAGAGTAACAAAAGGGTTATGCGGGGGTTAACTAACCAGTGTAGTTAGCTAATAACACAAAACATATAAGGCTTTTTGGGTGTAATCCTAGAAATTTACCAATTTAGACAAATCATTCCAATTATATAAATAATACTTATTATGGTGGTCTCGAATAGTGTACAAGCCAAGTTCTAAAGTTTACAAGTCACCGGCACACTCATAGATTTGTGAATTTTGAAAAATCACAATTTTTGAAAATAACGTCATGTGTGCAGCTATGCAACTTAGACTTTAAACAAAAACATGCTAAAAATTTTAAATTTTGATATATTAAGCACATTTTAAGCATATTTTGAAAAGTTTAGGACAAGTAAGTGTTAAGTGTTCTAATTCTCCAATCCCCCCACTTAAGTTAAACAACGTCCTCGTTGTTTGAATGAAAGGTTAAAAACTGAAAATAAAAGAATTAGAAAAGAAAAACTCCCTTGAGATTTGCTCGGTATGATCCTCCATTTGTATAAGAGCAAAAATCATCTTTCTTGTGGATTAGAACGTTTAAGCTTCATATTCGACGTATCCACAGGAAATGCAGGAATCTATAATACCACCAAGGCTTTAAAACACACCTAAGGTAAGAAAGGTTCAACTTGCATAACACATTAGTAGTTAGATAAAAATAAAACATAAAAATAAAAATGAAAATCATCAGGTCAGTCGATGCGCCGTATCTTATGGAAGAAGATACGCCGTATCGAGCCTGGAATAAATACGGATCAGAATAAAAGATGCACCGCATCCTTAACCAGGGATGCGCCGCATTAAAATAAACTGATAAAAAGTTTTAAATTCGAAAATAAAAATAAATGCAGAAAAATAAAATAAGATATGACCATCTGCAGGAGATGCGTCGCATCTCAGAATTGAGATGCGCCGTATCCTCTGCGGCCTGAAATAAAAATAAAACGAAATAAAGGATAGGATGCGTCGCATCTGTTTACCAGATGCGGCACATGTAGTTACCAAACAGACCGATAACAGTCTGCTGTAAAATGACTCGTTCCACGGTTTAATCTTTCACGTCCTCTCGTACTCTCATGCTGAACTTAATGCCAGTCTTCATCAAATATAACAAGAAACATAAACTGAAACATTAAATATATACATGAGAATAGTGATCAGTACAATCCAAAAAATAATAATAATATGTGGAACAATGTCTGTAAAATCAAGAGAGTAAGATCATGGGTGAGTGAGGTCGTCTGGATGGGTCCCGGAAGTGCTAGCTCCATCAGTCCTAGGGCGGACTCTGCGAGTGTATCCAAGTGTCACTCCAGCAACATGAGTACCGTCTGATCGTGTGTGGGTAATACCCTGCTGCTCCAAGAGTCTGCTCACACTCATAACCAGCCACTCTGAATCTCTCCTCATACCATCAACAACCCCTCTCAACGCTCTCAACTCCCCCTCGACTGCCTCGACTCTCTGACCCATGGTACGTACAGGGACTGGTGGGGGTACTGGTGCCTGCGGCTCCTCCTGATGGGCTGGAGCAGCAGCCGGAGGTCCCTGAGGGCCTCCCTGCTCCGCCTCTGGTCCTGCAGCTCTGGCGGGCCCTAATGCTACCCAAACGTACTCTCCCATGGCCAACTGGCATATCCCAAGTCTAACCAAGTAATCCCTGTCAATAACAGGGAGATGGGTCACCACAACCTCCAGCCCTGCTGGGATCTCCGCTCCAATCACTCCAAAATGGCGGGCCAGCCTAGAAACAAAATGCCCGCCAGTCATCTGGCTCCTCCGATCTCTCCCTACAGCTGATCGGTGGAGGTAGTGTACTAAAAAGTGGGGGATGTTCACCGACAACCCCTCATCCATGCTCCTAAGGAGGAAGAGGTCCAGAGTGGTCACCTTCTCAGGTGACTGACCCCTCCCAGCAATGGTAAGTGCGATCAAACGGTGGCACAGCCTCCTCATCGGCTCCCTGATCAAAGTGTAAGAGGGGGTGGAAGTAGTGATATCACCCCCCGAAGAAATCCTGTCCCAGTAATCACTAAATAATCCTCTGTCAGGGACCGCTCGCAAACTATCATCCCAATATCTGTCAAACCCATCTGACTCAAGCTCCTCAGCAGTGTGTAAACCCATGGCCAGGATAAACTCCCTCATCGACATCTGCCTCAACACCCCACCTAGTCTAAACACAAGGGTGTCAGCTATATCCAAACCCATATCCGTCTCTCTGTAGTAAAATGTACTAAAGAACTCCAGCATAAGCTCCCTGATAAGAGGCTCATCGATCCTGAACAGTCTCTCCCAAGCACTAGATCTGAACACCACCTCCTCATCATCTCCAGCAACAACCATCTCCATCCTATGCTGTAAACTCTCAGCAGCATGTCCTGCCCCAATCAATCCCACATCATCGAAATCCAAAGCCTGTACCCTGAATATCCTCCTAAAGTAAATCGACTCAAGTCTCCGTAAGTAGTCCTCCAAAGTGCCAGGGGTTAGCCCCATGTCCTCGAAACGTAACCACTGGTGCCTCTGTGCTACTTCTGGTAGTGCCATATGAAATAAATTTTTAAAGTTAGTAAACAGTCTGCAAGATAGGTAGATACGGCGCATCTGATTTAATCAGTGCGGCGTATCTGCATGAAATATAAGAGATGCGGAGCAAGAGTTGAGATACGGCGTATGTAGATGCGTCGTATCTAGATTAATCAATACGGCGTATCTAGAATTTTATTAATTTGGAAATAGATCGTTACGTCGTATCTAGATCAACCTAGATGCGCCGCATCTAAAAGCATACCGGTATAAATAAAGGGGGTCAGGCAGACTTTTCAAGAATCCGTGTCCGTGACGTAAACTACCACTAAATATCACAGTATCATATACTCCTTATATCAGTTCTAATAGCTTATCACATTTTACTAATCCACCTTCCCGCTAAATATTCAAAATCGAATTCAAAACCCAAATTTTCGGTCAAATCAAACTAGTGCAGAAATTCGATGATTTACGCAAGTCAAACACGGGGAAGATCATCTATTACAAGTCCTAATCATATTTCTATATCATTTAAGCACAAATCGAATTAATCATATAAACCCTAATTTTCGTATTAACCAAGATTAAATCGAAATAGAATAATTACCTTAATTTGATGATCAGGAGAAAGATTATAGATCGGATTAAAGGTGGGTTTAAGAAAAGTGATCGGAATCGGAGTATAATATCAGTGTGTGTAAGTTCTTAACTGTGTGTGTTTATGCGGTAAAGATTTTAGATCCGGCGCATTCCCGTCGTATTTATAGAGCAAAACGATGCGCCGTATTGAAAATTGGGATGCGCCGTATCTATTTAATTTCGTTGACTAGTCAATGAGTCCTAGATGGTCAGAGATACGGCGCTTTGGATAATTAGATCCGCCGTATCGCTAAGTTAGTAAACGAAATTTAAATAAGGAACGTACCTTGGCCTCCGCAACACGATTCGTTATACATCAAATTGGGGTGAAACGGTCATACCATATGATGTAATTTAATTCAAAATAAGAGCAATAGGCATAAACGTTTTATTAACAATTGTAATCTTATTGTTTAGTGGATAAGGATTTATTCTGAGGTTAGGAACAAATATCGTTTTTAAGCATACAAAATTAAAATTACAATTTGAATCAGATGTATAATATGGATAATAAAATTGAGATTATAATGTAGAGAACTTCCCTTTGGGCAGGTTGAATTGTTGTTGAGGTTACCAGGAATTCTATTTCAAGAATTTAAGACGTTCAATGTTGCCGGTACTGAGCTTTCCTTCACTCTTGCAGTCTTATGTTTGATCACTCCAGCTAGCTTCTCTTGGTATGGTTCATAATGTATTCCTTCATGGTGATGCTCGAGTCATCATTTATCCTGAAAATAAACGACTTGCACACGAGAGTAGCGGACCGATCAAAGTAAATATCAAAAATCAACTATATTTATCAAATTATATTCGTCGTATTAACAAAAGTTAATGCGTCGTATTTTCGTTACGTTTCAAAATATAAGATTTTTGATTCAGAAGATACGCCGTATCGACAGAGATCGATACGCCGTATCTGTTTAATAATTCGAAAACTATTTTTAATTAAAATAATAGATACGCCGTATCTGCTGAAGCAGATGCGTCGTATGGCATTAACGTTTAGAAATTTTTTTTTATCAAAAACAGATACGCCGTATCTTGGGGAAAAGATGCGTCGTATCGCTTTATCGCTTAGAAAAAAATTTCTTATTAAAAACAGATACGCCGTATCTTGGGGAAAAGATGCGTCGTATCGAATTAATTAAACGCGTTGTATTTTATAAAAAATTGAACGCAATACGCCGTATCTGAAAAATCAGATGCGCCGTATCGTTCGATTTAGCTCAGTACAACGATAGCAGAAAACAAAAAATACGAAAAATTAAAACAAATAAAAACACACGAAAATAAACACAAACAAAAGCAAACAAATAACACACAAAAACAGAAAATATGCAAAATAGTACAATGAATGCAAATTAATCTAATACACAACAAAATTAGCGGTTAGATAAAAAAAATTAAAAACCTAATTAAAATACTAATCAAATTAACAGATAATAACAATTCACTCCCCGGCAACGGCGCCAAAAACTTGATGTGCTGCGTGTGTCGTTGCGGTTTAGCAGTTTTAATGCCTACTCAAGTTTTAAATTTATATTTAGCCGACTTATCAATAACACACACACCTAACGAGCAGTGTACCCGGTCAGTATGAATATAATGGTAAGTAGAGTGTCGATCACTAAGAGTGGAACGTATTATCTAGTTATTCTAATCAGTATTTTAATATATTAAGTTAGCTGTACAATCTAATCTAACGCAAGGGGGTTCAGCCTGAGAGACTGGCACGATTTGGTTGCAATTAAATAATAAACTAAACCAATAGGCACGAATCAGCAAGTAGCACACACGTACACAGATAAATACTCGAGACAATAAGAGGGCTGTCCTTATGATAAGTAGTTTGTCACTTGTTTTATTGCTAGTGTTATATGAAGTGTATAGTTCGATGCAACGCACCGAGATTAAGTCCTTTCTCGTTGGTTCTAATCTTATCGGCGAGTAAACCCTTAATGATTACTTATGACTATCCTTTTTATCTTTCTCCTACTTTTCTACAGACCATAGAATGCATAGGCGATCTAATAAACAGGCGAGGGCAGAGGCATGGCGACCCGATCAACGCTCAGCTAGCCACAGAGGTTATCAATGCACTAATAAAAGTCACCAATGACATCAACAGATAAACTTTAATTAATGAGAAATCAGTTTTAAGGGAGTGCAATCTTTCCGTTGTCACATTACACAAGCCACCAATCTTGATGAATTAAAGTTTACTAACACAATAAAACAAAACTACTTAATGAATTAAACACATGCAGCACCTTCTTACAGCTCTTGTATCTTTGATTTGGGTGTGTCTTGTGCTGCTGCCTTGACTGAATTCGTCCTAGGTTTCTGGTCTTCGGTCTTCTGTTAAAACTTCGGAACTAAAGCTAACCGACCTTTTATTCGTCTGGTCTTTGGGGTATTTATAGTTTCTGTCTGAGGGTAAGATGCGGCGCATCTAAGGAGTAGATGCGGCGCATTTACTTAACTTCGCGTGGGGTCCAAGATTATAATATTCAGGAATATTCGTACACCGCCAGAAGATGCGGCGTAACCCATTTATAGATGCGGCGCATCTTCATCTTTGGATGCGGCGCATGTCCTCTTGTATCTTGGATCGTATCTGGTGAAATATTGATAGTGATGCGGCGCATGTAATGAGTGAGATGCGGCGCATCTGGAGCAGAACAAGTTGGTTATTCTTCGTTGACCAAAGTTTCATATGCGGCGCATGGGATAAATCCATGCGGCGCATTCTTCAAAGTCAGGCAGTGGTCTTCATTCTCTTCATTCCAACAACCAATTCCAATCTTGATCATTTTACTCCGTTTTTAGTCCATAATCGCTAAGTTTCACCAAATGCTTGTTTTCAACTGAGAATTACAAAAGTAAACGATTAAGTATCAATCCTCATACATAATATAATAAAACAAGTCAAATTAATAGGATAAATGATAGTAATAAAATGTACTTATTTGAGTTCATCAATGATACGTGCAGTCAAAATAGGATTTGTTCCTCCACATGTTATGGAGTTAGATACAATTGGGCCCCTCGATTAATTGGATAGATGTTTGTATGGCCGTACTCAAATGAGATTAAGATGAATCTTGATCCACTTGGTAATCTTGTTCAATATCTATGTCGAGAAACATAATAGTTGAACTATTAGAATGACATTTGATCCATGTCTAATGTTCAACCTGGTATCTGAAACAAAAGGATAGATGACATATAAACCATTTAAATAAGAGGCTTAAGAAACTATTCTCACATATTTCTAAGGGCATTGGCGTGTTTCTAGGCGCTAACCTTTGCTTGTATAATTACTTGATTATTATGACGTCGCAAGTGGGAGCTGTTGGAGTATGCTTGTGTCATAATAAATAATTATATGGCTAGACATATGTGAGCCTATGGGGTTACACACTTATACACAGAGACACCATTATATATATTGTATTTATCGTATTTACACTATATATATGACTACCTAACTCGGGATCAATAACGAACTTCTAATTACTAAGCTTGTACTTAGTATATTGGATTGGATAGAACAAATGGGCATGATGTTTTAATCTATTGTGAATTAAGCTACCACTAATTACCTACTAATTACCTACTAGATCTAGAGAGAGAAAGCTAGAGAGAGAAAGAGATGGAAGGGAGATGATTACACACACTTAACAATAAACCTTCTTAATTCATCAACCAACACCCTTCCCTTGAATGGGAGGGGTATTTATAGTTTTACAATAGAATGGGCTACTAGCCCAACTTACTTAACTTAATACATACTTAACAATAATAAATGATAAGATGACACAGCCCATGGGCCTTCTACACGGGCTGGGCCTAATAACAAACCTAAAGGCCTAAGCAACCTATTACAAATGATCAATACTTGAAATATTACAAAACATGTTCCCAACAATCTCCCCCTAAGTATTGGTCATCAAGGTTGCATGACGTCGTCTTTGCTTCTTTGGCTTTGACGTCTTCAAAATCTTTGTTCTTTTGTTCTTGAAAATGATGTGATGTGATATGGTGGTGGTCTGCCGTATTCCAACGATCTTTTGATTCTGGTGTCTTTGTATCCTCTCCATCATGTTCATATGACTTGTGACTTACGTTCTTCAACTTGTTCTCACTTCTTCAATCTTTAACATATGAAAGGTTGTAGTGCTCGAACTAAGACTTTTCTTAAACATATTCTGAACTTTTGATGATTCTGAGTCTTGGTGAGAACTAATCTTCAGGACATGAACATGATGGAGTCTTGGTGATGGTTGAACTCCAGGTCTCCAAGCTCCTCAGCAGCAGTCGCAGCAGCAGCAGCAACACGAACCAACCGGCACTTACAAGCTCAGACTTCGAGATCGTCAACAGCATAGTGTGAAGACTTTCTCTAATCCTTGCCCAGGCCGTTCTGAACCGGATACCCCCGAGAGGGCTTACACGGACACACCGAAGTGCACCCACGATTCAGTGAGTCGCTGGAGATCACCCCACGACTGTAGACCATTTGGGACAAAACACTAAGCGTAACCCACAAGGAGTTACCGAAGTGACCTGCTGTCAGAGTTGTTTGATGTTGCTCTGGCAGGATTTCCATTCAATCATTGATAATCACATATGTGACTTTTCTCATGAATGTTCTAGGCAGATTGCTAAGATCTGCGAAGGACACCTTCTTAATTTTACATCTGCTGCCCATGATGTAGAACAGCAGAGTAATACTAAGTGTACCTAAGAGATCTTTTATGAATCTCATGGCTCTAGACTCAATTAGTGCATATTTGTTTGGTCATCGGAGGCGTGGAGCAGATTGCCTCCTTTTCAATATCAACACTCTCGTAATGAGAAGTCGATAGATTATGAAGGGTTCTCCGTGTGAATGAAACAAATGTCTTTTGAGAGACACTTGAGTAGCTAAGAATGTTTAGTGCAGTGCGTCACTGGGTCCATGACGACTTTGATCTTCAATACCGGTGATTCTTGATCAACCAGTAGATTATGTATTGAACCCGGTGTCTGCCCTAAGGTTGAACAAATGGAGGGCTATTTCTTTTCACCCTTTTCTTTGCTTTTCTTTTTAATTCTTCAACCCCTTCTTTCTCCGTTCATTCATTTTCTCCTTTTTTAATCATACCTAGGACTTTCTAGTTCTAAACTATTGGTGTTGTCCTTGGGTAGATCCCTCCGGCTCTGGCGGATCATAGGACGGTTTTCCCTAACCTTAGTCACCTTATAACTCCATGACTATCCTAATGATGCCATAAAACCAAACCTTTTGAAAAAAATCTCTCAAAGTGTTTATGATTGTAAAACACATTTTGTTAACACTTTGAGAGTTTTGTTATTTTCAGAAGAACTCCCCCTTAACATATGCTCATCTGTAAATCACTTTGAAATTTGCACATGTCGGGAAGAGTTGGCACTTTTTGAATTGATTGACTTTCAATGAACATGACCTTCGCGAGACACGCTTACATCACTAGTTGGACTGGCTTGAAATTATTACCCGTCCCGGTCATATTCAAAGATCGTTGCTCGAAATTGGTACATTCTACTCAGATATATCCTTCGCGAGACACGCTTACATCACTAGATGAACTGGCTTGAAATTATTACCCGTCCCGGATATACCTTTTCGACTACTGACTGTTATTATCGTCAATTCGAGGGTCAATTCTTGACTCTTACACTAATGAGATTCCAGCAATGAGATACCATATTTTAATCACTTTTTCATTCTCCCCCTCAAAAATAGCATAATAATGTTGTTTTTGAAAAACTGTTGATTAAAATATGCTCTTTTTGAGGTGTTTGTGGAAGAACGTCAAGAACGTTGGTAGTTTTGAACAAAGATTTTTCAAATACTCCCCCTTAACAAGGGAGTACTTGTCCTTATGAGCAGAATGTTTGAAAAACTTTTAGAAAACATTCTGGTTTTAATTCTGCTCATAAGTAAGAAGCTTTCGCTCCTTTTTCAGGATTGAGGCACTGAAGCGTACCTCAGGGTCCTTTCTTTACAAGAGCGGGTTGTACACTATTATGTGTGTACAAGCCGTAGTGATATAAGAAAGTGAATGATGAAAAAATGAAATGAAATGATGATGATCAAATAAAACAAATTGTACCAATCAACTTAGGCAGGACGTCGGAAGGTGAGAATGTTTGGAATTCTTGCTCGTCCTCCCACATAACTCTCCAATCTTCGCATTTGAGTCCGAAACTGAAGCTTGTCGTTGATTCTTTTGATGAATTTGACTGCTTGCTTGGCATCATTTCTGTTCCATTTGACCTCTTGCATTATTCCCGTTTTTGAACCCTTGTAGTAATTATCCAAGATTGACTCAAGTTCTTTCTTGACCATTACTAATGTCTTATCCCCAAACTTTCTCAATTCTTCAAATCCCATGAAGTGTGGACTGCAGTTGCTCCGTTTGTAAACCACTCCAAACGGTCTATCCATGAACGTATAAGGAGGCTGACCATGAACACCCGGCCTGTCAAGATCTGGCTTGATGAGATTAACTCGTTTTTGGTAGCTTTCTACCCCAAGTTGGATGTCCTCAACTCGATGCCTTATGACAATGCTACAGATGAATATCAGAATGGAGTTGATGATGTCATACTGAAGAAGGCCAGGAAGATGTTCAAGTTTCCCTTGAATCTTCAGTAGGTACATGTCTTCTATATCATTGCGGGACAAGTATGGGTAGTCAGCTTCACAGAACGAGTACTCTTTGTCATCTGATCTTCTCACGGTGATCTTGGTTAAAAAGTTATACCCGTACAGCGGTTCGGTTTCAGCACTGGTTATGGATAGAATTCTGTTAGGGTTCTTCCTATCTATGTTTCTTGAAACTCTCATGGTGACCAAGTATTTGTAGGACAATCTCCTCATATGTCGCCAATGATGAATCCCAAAAACAGCATCGTCATTGTAGACATAAATGTTATGGTTCCATAAATAGTCGACCTTTTCTTCCAAATCTTCTATGGAGTATGAAGCTGCTGGATACTTGGAAAGTGATGTTGCATATCGTATAGGATCCGTGCTGCCACTTATGAGATAGCCTAGGTCTCGATTGAAGAAGTATTCTTTTGGTAGCTTAGGATTCTTTGGATGACCGATGAGGGGTAAGGGTTTGGTGTAGTCCTTGTAGTGCAATGGTTCTTTAGATTTATGGGTTTGTTCATCAGCTATATTATCTCCAAGAGCTCATGCAACTTGTTCAAGATTGTACTCAAACTCTATTTCAGTAGTAGTTACCGTCTTGAATTCAGTGAAACTTGAACTGCGAACTCGAATGATATCTGACAACCCCAACTTCTGAACCTTGATTGCCTTTTTCAGTCTTTTGGTAAAGTCTACAATTGATCCTTCCACGGGTGTGCTGTCAACTTCATCAGGGTAAGCATCTACCATATCTTCAAACCAGTCGTACTTTGAGGCTCCTGGATTGACCCATTCTGGTAGCGGTGTATCATTAACTTGACCCGAAGGAACCACAGCTTCTTGAACACTTGTAGGTACATAGGGTATTTCATCATCTGCACTGATGTTCTCGTGAAATTCTACGTCCTCAAATTGACCACTTCCAATGGGACTGAAGACTGGTCCACTTGATTATTTTCCTTTTCCAGATGATTGTGCTATGGGACCATGGCTTGAAGATGAAGGTCTCCGTCTTTTCTTTCCTTGATCTTCTGGGTCATCCTGACGTCGCTTCAATGACTTGGTTGGTTTGCATGGTTCATCTTGTTTTTCAGCTCGTTTGATTGAGTTAAGTAATGCTTGCCTGAGTTCATCTTCTGCAGGGTTTTCTCGAATTTCTTCAAGAAGTTGTTCTCTGAGATTTGAACCAGATGATTGTGGAGGTAACGTTATGATAGTGATTGGAATTGTCTGCATCAACTTTGCCACAACTTCTTCCAGATTCTTCTTGGCATAGTTGTTGAGCATGTCAGGAAATGCATCTTGAAGAGTCTTGAAGACCTCTGTTGGAACCAGTTCAGCGACTTCCTTTTTCAAATCAACGTTATCACATTTCATTATATGGTTGTTCATCTGCTCCTGAAGTGTAGACAGTTTCTGTTTAGTTTCTTGATATTCCTTTTCACGAGCTTCTTGATTACTCAACACTTGATTCAGTTTACTTTCAAGCTGACTTATGACAGTTGATGATTGAGCCACTGAAGATGTAGGTGTTGATTGAAGAATGGTTGTGTGGGGTTGAACATCCGGGTTATCTTGGTCATCTTCAGATTCATCTTTATCATCACTTTCATCGTTGTTCACACTTTTGTCTTTGCTATCCTTGTCACTTTCTTCATCTTTGTCTTCATCATCTTCACTTTGTCTGTCATCATCTGATGCTTCAGCTTCAGAACCCGATGGGGTATGAGTGTGTTGATCTGATTCGTCACCCTCTTCTTCTGAGCTTTCATTCGGTCGAATCGGTGAAAAACTAACATCTGTTGCTTTGATAGACTTGCCCTTGCCTTGCTTTAGTTTCTCATCAGATGGACCCATAATAGATTTCAGCTTTTCAAGCCCCTTCTGTGCTTTGACTTTCTTAATCCCAACATTATCGTCATCTTCTTCATCACTTGATTCATCACGAAGTTGCCATGCTGATGAAGCTTTGGTAACTGTTTTTCCTTTCTTAGCTGTTTCAGATTTCTTTGATCGGCAAGTAGTGGCTCGATCTGGGAGTGAATGACTCTTCCCTTTAGACTTTGATCCTTTGGGTAATGCTTCCTTTTTCTGAACAAACCCCACTTTCTGAGCTTTAAATGCTTTATCATATGTAAGAAATGCTGCTGTGTTCCTAATGTCATCACTCAGGAAATAATCAGGGATTGGAGCACCTTGTTTGTCTGTATCGGTCATCTGGATGTTGAGGCGAGTGAGGACATGATCATGTTGTTCGGTATGCATCTGCTCAGAATTTGGACGTTGTAGCTCTGGGTGTTTTTTCATAACACGAGCGATGAGGAGTTTGGTGAAGCGAGGAAAAGGGATATATGAATCTTTAGTGCTCTCTTGGAATTTCTTGCATTGAAAGATCATGTCACTCCAGATATACTGTGCAAAGTTAAGATGTTTCGTGTTGACAATACCACAGAAAAACTGCAGGTTTTCAAGTCTTGGGTGATCTAAGCCGGTGGTTTTTCCAGTGATGCATTGATTAATGATGCCGAACATTGTTAACCAAGGTTGTGGAAAAAACTTTCTTTCAACTTTATAGATTGAAGACATTACTTCAGTTGATTCATCATATCCCAGCATTTCTAGAGTTCTTGCCATCTCTGGAAATGTTGGGTTATTTTGAAACTTCTCAAAGTTCCCTGAGTTTTCCTTGGGTAGCTCAAGAACGACCCTCAGAGTGTCAACTGTGTATGAGATTTCAAGAGCATCCAGAGTGACAGTGATAGATGTTTGGTCTTTGTTGACCGTCATTGATTCCCAGAACTGATTAAGAAAATCCATTGGAACACTTGCTGTCTTGGTTAACGCAGGACGAATGAAGTGTCTAGCAAGGATTTCTGCGATGATTTGACATGATGGATGACACTTGAGACTATCGAAATCAACTCTTGAGTTGCAACGGACGATCTTGGGTTTTTCCGTAGCTTGAGTGGCCTTCTTGGATGTGTGTGATGCTTGAGATAATGCACGTGACATGTTTGACTGCATAACACAAACATACAACAATACGCAAGAGCATATATTATGAGTGTTAGTGAGTAAGTCAGATATGCCCTTTGTATGTTAGACTGCTTATCATCATATAGATACAAGTTCAGACAATTAAGCAATAGAACACTTTTCATTACTAATCACATATTCTAGCATCACTACTTAAGCAAAAACAAAACATCTTGATGCACATATAACTTCTGACCAGCAGAGCAAAAGGAATATGATGAAATATGAATAATGAAGAAATGCATCACATATGAAAACCAACTCATTCAGTGAACACAGCTCAACATATGAGTACTTTTCATCTCAACAATCAAAGATACTTAGACAAATTTCTATTATACACACTCAGTCCTGAACTTTAAAGAAAAAACAAAAGTTTGATCAATCAAAAGTTCAGTTAGTTAAGCAAAGTTCGGTTAGCCAAAATTCGATCAAGCAAAAAATTCGACCAAACCAAAGTTCGATTAAACTTAAGTTTGAATAAACCAAAGTTCGATTAAACCAAATTTCGATTAAATCAAATTTCGATTAAACCAAATTTCGATTAAATCAAAGTTCGATTAAATCAAAGTTCGATTAAATCAAAGTTCGTTTAAATCAAAGTTCGATTATAGAAAAAATTCGATCAAACATAAGTTCGATCAAACTTAAGTTCGATCAAATAAAATTCGATCAAACATAAGTTCGATCAAACTTAAATTTGATTAAACTAAATTCGATCAAATTAACTTCGATCAAACTAAATTCGATCAAACATAAGTTCGATCAAAGAAAATTCGATCAAAGAAAATTCGATCAAACAAAGTATCATTCGATCAAAACCAGACATAATACTCCTAACTCGGAGATTAGTCCAATTCTTCGATTACCCCAAAAGTTCGATTAATGTTCGATCATTTTCTCATTTTGAAAGTTCGATTATCTTAAGAAAACATTCGATTAACAGATATGAATTTCGATTATTCATCTTCATGCTTAACACAAATCAACTTAATCACAAAAATAAGCACACAAGTAGATTATCTCATTCACAAAGATAGGCACAAGCATAACCCTAAATCAGATTAACAACCTTATGTAAATCTAACAATGAATAATCTCTGGAGCAACGTTCTCAGTTAAATGAGTACCACAGAAATCAAATGAAAGACTTACAATTAGAACAAATTAATCGAATTTTAGAGGTATTGAAAGATCCGGATGAAGCGCGCGTTTTTATTTTTTGTGAAATGAAATTGTGTGTATTGAAAGTGTGATAAAAAATTTGACCTAAGTCAATGAGTTGTGTATATATAGAGTTGAGTTAACTGAATTGACTGTTATTGTCCTCATTCTTTTCCATTTTACATATTTAACCTTTTAACAATACATTTCTGTTATATTAAGTCCATGGTTAAGATATGTATAGTTTAATGGTTAACGTACGCTGATGACAAACAATATATGATGATTTAGAAAGATGACGAAGAATTTTTATGAATAAATGTGCAAAAGTTTCTCCCCCTCAAAATATGTGATATTGTGGAAATTTTTTTTTTAAAACTTTGAAACAATGGGCAAAAACATATTTTGATTGAGATCAATCCTTTGCACATTTGGGTTTTTTTTTTTTTTTTTTTTTTTTTTTATTTATTTATTTTTTTTTATTTTATTTTATTTTAATATATATATACAAGATAGTGAGAGAGCATGACCCGATTAGTTGATTTTGAGGAAGTTCGCTAATTCTTGAGGAGTCAGGCATCTCATTCCAATTTGGTGAACCAGTTTCACAAAACGATCATGAGGTAAAGCCTTCGTGAAAAGATCCGCCAATTGGTGTTCCGTTCCCACAAAATACAACTCAACGGTACCCTGCTCCACATGCTCCTTGATGAAGTGATATATGAGAGCGATGTGTTTGGACTTGGAATGTTGCACTGTGTTGCACGAGATAGCGATAGCACTTTTGGAGTCACAGTACATCGGGATTTTGTTGAATATGTAACCATAATCCATCAATTGTGATCGCATCCAAATGATTTGAGCACAACAGGCAGACATGGCTACATATTCGGATTCCGTTGATGAGAGAGACGCACAATCTTGCTTCTTTGACTGCCAGGACACCATCTTATCACCTAGGAATTGAACACCACCGGATGTGCTCTTTCTTGTATCAATACATCCCGCATGATCCGCATCTGAAAAAGCAGTTAGTGCAAAACCAGAATCCTTTGGATACCAGATCCCTAAATGAATGGTTCCCTTGATGTATCTAAGGATTCTTTTAACAGCAGATAAATGTCTTTCTGTTGGGTTAGACTGATAGCGTGAACATAGGTATGTGGCAAATACAACATCCGGTCTGCTAGCGGTGAGATACATGAGAGACCCAATTATACTACGATAATTTGTAGGATCAATGGGTTTCCCATGAATGTCAGCATCTAGTTTCGGGATGAGGAGGACATAGGGGTGTTATAGGTGTCACTAGATGTCATGCCATGCTTTTTTAATATCTCTTGTGCATATTTAGACTGACTCAAGAATATACCACGGGGTGATTGGTGAACTTGTAATCCTAGAAAAAAGTTTAGTTCACCGATCATGGACATCTCAAAGTTTTGTTTCATAAGTTTTGCAAAAGCATTTGAGTACTTTTTGTGGGTAGACCCAAAAATGATGTCATCCACATAAATTTGTACGATGAGAATGTCCTCCCCGTGTTTTTGTATAAACAAAGTCGGGTCTACAGAGCCTTTAGTGAAATGATTAGCAATAAGGAATGCTGAAAGTTTGTCGTACTATGCCCTCGGGGCTTGTTTAAGGCCGTAGAGAGCTTTCTTAAGCCTGTATACGTGATTAGGATGTTCTGGATCCACGAAGCCGTCAGGTTGTGATACATACACCTCTTCACGAAGTTGTCCGTTCAGGAATGCTGTCTTCACGTCCATTTGGTAAACGGTGATGTTCTTATGAGCCGCGTATACCTGGAACATTCTAACTGCCTCAAGCCTAGCTACTGGTGCAAAAGATTCCTCGAAGTCAATTCCTTCCTCTTGACAAAACCCTTTAGCAACCAACCGAGACTTGTTACGAATAACCGTGCCCTCTGCATCCAACTTATTTTTCCAAATCCATTTTAAGCCCACAACATAAACTCCATCAGGTTTTTCAACGAGTTCCCAGACTTCCAATCTCTTGAACTGATCCAATTCCTCTTGCATCGATTCAATCCAATTGTCGTACGTCATGGCCTCTTTAATATTTTTCGGTTCAGCTTGACAAACGCTGAGAGCGTAAATGCAAGTTTCACCATCTGTGTGGAGTTTCTGTCGTGTCATAACTGGTTTATTTGGATTGCCAATCACATTAACTAACGGATGATCCCTTGTCCATTTATGAGTAGAAGGGTAGTGTTGAATGTTGTTATTCAGATTTGACGGATCCATGTTGCTCGAGGAAGATTCTCCTGATTCGGGAATGGTTGGAGGTGGAGCAAATGGATTGAAAAATGCATTTCCGTCAAAGTCTGATGGTGTTGGAACTTGGTTAGAAAGGGGAGAAGAATCTTCAACTGCTGGTTGAGGTGTTTTATCCATTGATGATGATGGTTCAGGTTGTGGTGCATCATCAGCAACTACTGTAGAGGTAGATGCTGATGGATCAGGTGCTTGAATTGGGAGTTGTTGAGCAGCGGAACTTGTGGAAGCCTCTGACGCACTGTTAACCAAACTGTCATCAAACAGAGGAGCAAACAGATCTTCCAGATCTTTCCTCTTGAAAGGTAATGGTTCAGCTGAAGATTCTGGGAAGTTCAAACGGTTGTTTACGGGTTCCAAGCGGTCTTGCTCAGAAGCCATTTCTGTGAGTTCATCGAAATTAACGTGTATCGTCTCTTGAATGTCTCCGGTCCGACGATTCCAGATTCTGTATCCCTTGGAGTTCTCACAATAACCAACAAATATCCCTATATCTGCTTTTGCCTTCAATTTACCAAGATCATCTTTATCATTCTTTGGGTAACATAATGCTCCAAAGACATGAAAATAGTTGATATTGGGTTTTCTGCCTTGTATTAGCTCATATGGGGTTTTGTTATGCCTTTTGGTGATCATGCCGCGGTTCTGAGTGTAGCAAGCAGTGTTCACAGCTTCAGCCCAAAGATAATCTGGCAATTGGGCATTGATCAACATAGTTCTAGCTGCTTCTACGAGTGTACGGTTTCGTCGTTCAACTACGCCATTCTGTTCAGGAGTGCGAGCTATAGAATATTGGTGAACAATCCCATGTTTCTCTGTAAATTCCCGAAGGATTTGGTTTTTGAATTCAGTGCCATTGTCGGTTCGAATGAGTCTGACAGTGTTGCGGACTTGCACTTGAATTTTTGTGAGAAACGTGGTAACTATAGACGGAACTTGATCTTTTTTGCGGAGAAAGTAAACCCATGTCCATCTTGAGTAGTCATCCACTATTACCAGAATATATCTTTTCCCATTTACAGACTGAACCCGCATTGGACCACACAAATCCATATGAAGCAGTTGTAGGACGTGGTCTGTGCTGTGTTCTGCTTTTGGTGGAAAATGGGCTCGGTGACTTTTTCCCTGTTCGCATGCAGAACACAGATGATCCTTGGCATATCTGAATTTTGGTAAACCATCTACCAATTTGTTCTTTGCCAGGTCGGTCATGGTTTTGAAGTTGAGATGAGACAATCGTTTATGCCATAACCATGCTTTCATTGGATGAGCCTTGGAGAGTAAACATATAGGAGTCGAAGCTGTCATTCCTTCAAAGGAGATGGTCTAAAGACTAGTTCCCCGTTTTCCTTTCATCAGATCATTTCCCTGAAGATCACGAATAAAGCAGGTTTTCTTCCTAAATGCTACTTCTAAGTCTCCATCGCAGAATTGACCAACCGAGAATAAATTGTGACCCAGACCTTCAACATAGTACACACGACTTATTTCGATGTTCCCATTTACATAGTCGCCATAACCCATGATTGCGGCGAAGTGGTCATTCCCGAACCTGACCATTCCTATAAACTTTGCAACGAAGTTTTTGAGAAGCTTGAGATTGCCGGTCATGTGTCGGGAACAACCGCTATCAACAATCCATAGAACGATTTGAACCACCTGCATCACAATTAGTAGAAACAGATGGAGTAATGGTTGGACCCGTTGGGTTAGAAGCACATGTTTTAAATAGCTTAGGAACCCATTTAAAGTTTGTTGTGTTCTCTAGCCAACGTTGCCATTTCCTACTACTTTCTGCTTTCTTCCTAAGGAATGTGCTAGGTGATTTGTTCTTTTTGGGATTTGCTATAGGTGCAACTATGGTCTGCTTTGAAACTGCTAGTGGTGGTTTCCCTAAAATTGATTTGTCAACTGTGTTAGGCTTAGGGGGGCCACTAGTTCGTTTTGCTTTTCTCTTCAGCAAAGTTTTAGCAACACAGTTTTGATGATTACCAGATAAGATATGAGTATGGCAAAACACACAAGAAGCATTAACATCATTCATAACTGTTAAAGATTCAGCATTCATTACATCTTTTGTAGAATTACACTTAACCAAGCTAGATTCTATTTTAGACATAACATGCGTCTTATTCTCACTAGATGCATTAACTTCTACTTCTCCACTCTTAGATGTTCCACTCTTAGGTAGCCAGATACTAGTCTTCTTTGGTCTCTTGGTGGTCTTGGATCTTCTACCCTTAGATGGTTCAACTAATCCTGTGGAAGGTGAAGTAAGAGCATTAGTGGTTATCTTTGATGATGCATTCTTAGGTGCGCTGTCTACTTTTTGCATCCTTGGTACAATCTTATCAACTTTGTTTTTGCCTGTTTCTAAAACTTTGATTTTCTTCTTCAGAGCAACAATGATGTGTTGAAATTCTTGATTTTGTGAATCTATTTTTCTGTTAAGGCAGACTGTGTCATTCTTGTTTTGAAGAATTTCATCGAGTTCCTTTTCATTTTGAAAAAGTTTAAGTTTTAAGAAAGCCTTTGTTTCCTTATACTTTTCAGGAACATGACTGTTTTGAAATGATAAAGACCCTATTAGATGTTGAAATTTTAGTTCAAATTCAGCACTTTGAGTTTGACACCAATCAAGCCTTTTTTGAAGATTAAAAACTATGTTTTCCACATCATTGTTGATTTGTCGAAGATCATCATTCTCTTTCACTAGATTCTTAATTTCGATTTGCAACAACTTTGTATCAACAACATGATTATTCATAAGGCACTCATTACCAGATTCATAAAGTGCATTCATTAACACAGAAACAACATCACAACTAAGAACATTTTGCAAGAGTCGACCATTTTCTTTTTCCAAATTCTTCTTTTGAACTTTTTGTTTTTGAATTTTGGAGTCTTTAGCTTTGAAAATTTTCTTCATGGATAGAACCTCGTCAACTAGATCTTCTTCCCATTGTGATGCACATTTCTTCAAGTGTTTGACATGAGGTAAAATTTTCTTTTGAAGAATTTCTATCTTTTCTTTTTCCACAGGAGAGAAAAAAGAAGAGACAGTGATTTTAGAATTAAACTCAATTTCATTTTCTAAAAATTTGATGTCTTCCATACATGTCTCAAAATGTTTGACAATTTTAAATGCTGGAGGCATTTGTGGATCAACATCATTTTCTGTCAAATAATTGTCGAGATGTGCATCATTTTGAGAGAGATGATATATTTGTTCTGAGGTACGTATCAGCGTTTGTTCTGGTTTATCTTTTGGTGGCACAAATGATTTGCTTATGTGAGGTCGTTCATTATAATCATAATGTACACTTGAAAACTTTTTGTGTGAATTTGATCGACCATCAATCTTGTTTGCAAGAAAATCAGTTTCTTCATCAACATAATACATAACAACACGTTGAAAGGAATCATCTAACAAAAATGTTGCATTGTATAACTTAGGATTATCTTTGAGTGCTTTCTGTGAATTACGGGGTGTGTCACTTCGAAGTGCAAAACTTACTCCTTTAGGACTTGGTTTCACAGTTAGTTTTTGAATTTGTGTTACAGAATTACCCGTTTTATACACAACATTTTGAAAATCTTTGAGTTTGGTTTCCAGATCCAGAATTTCCTCAAGATATGAGTCAACACGTTTCCTTGTGGCTTGCTTTTCGTCAAGAAGATCCTGCTGAGATGTTGAAAGCTCTGATTGAGTTTTTAACAACTCAGAAGTTAAAGCATCAATTTGTTTTTTGAATTCAAATTGATCCTTTTCTTTTTGAGAGAGAAGCCCAGCCTTAGAATCGGTTAATTCACGTACTTGGTTTTGCAAATCTTGAACTTTTACGTACTCTTGTTGAAAAGCAATTTCAAAACCTTTTTCACGTTTATCTTGTTTAAGATATCCAGAAAGTTGTTGTTGATAGCACTCATTTTCCCTTGTTAACAACGCAATCTTTTCTTTCAGATTTTTATTGATTTCATTGCATTTTTCAATTTGTGATTAGGTGGTCATTATTAAGGCCTGAAGCTCCGAATCTTGATTATTCAAATTCTCATTTTGTTCAATTTGATCATGATTGTCATCTTCTATTAGATCATCAAATGAGACAACTGTTCTATCATCATCAAATGATATATCAGTGTTGATTTGATTATCTAAAGAAGATGAGAATGATGAGTCATTTTGAACAGAATGTTCACTTGAGAATGAAGATACGGAAGGTGAAGCAATCTCATGTAGTAAACATGGTGGATCAAGTACCTGAGAAAGACCATCAGTATCGTAGACTGGGCCTGTCTCAGACGTATTCATTTCCTGCATATTAGCCATGAGCATGACAGCTGCGTTTGTCTCAAGATCCTCCATATCATCTTCTGAGTCTGCATTTGCCATGAAGTTGTTTTCTTTCACATTCATCAAGCTTGCTTTCTCATCCTTAAGTGCCATCAAGAGAGCTTCTTTGTGATATGCACTGCCCATAGTACGAGGCTTTGGACATGCAGTAGCCATATGACCATACCCTCCACAGTTGTAGCATGTAATTGAGGTATTTGCAATGCCTTTTGATTCTTTTCCATTCAATTGATTCCTGTTCTGATCTGCCCCCATATAATTCCTATTACCCCCAGACTGAAACCTTTGTTGTTTTCCAGCTTGAAACCTTTGTGACCCATATCCTCCTCTGTTCCTGAACCAAACCTTCCGATGTTTTGTTCTGTATTTCTACCCTACCATCATTAACCACTGCCTGATTCCTTGTGTTTGATGATGAGCGAAGGCGGTTGTTTGATTTGTTTGTGAATTTTCCAAACGCTTTAGCAATCAACCCAAATGCTTCATTGAGAGAACTGAAAGCTTCTTCTTCTTCATCATATTCACTGTTGGTGTAAAATTTAGAGTCAGTGTTGTTGTAGGTTACCATTTGGTTGCCTGATTGTTGATATGGTGGTTCATATGGGACAAGTTGGTTTTGAGGTTGAAATCTTGGTTGATAAGATGAGTTTCCAAATTCTTGAGACGGTAGAGAAAAGTTTGGTTGAGCCATTAGTGCAAGCGAATTAGGTTGTGGTCCTGGTATGAAACCTCCTCTTGCTGCTACTTCTTTGTCCACCTCTGATTGATGTTGTTTGAGAAAATCATAAATCAATCCATATTTGATCTCACCAATCTTCTTTGATTGCCTAACAAACGTAGCATATTTCTGCCATTCAGGACTTAGGCATCCCAAAAATTTGGAGTTGATTGCAATCCTTGGAAACTTCATGTCATGACGATCAAGGTCATTAACAACATTTGTGAAGCGGTGGTAGTATGATTCGATTGTCTCTCCCGGTTCCATAATAAAATTGTTGAATTCCATGTACAATTTTGATTCAAGATCTTCCTGATTGAGCTCTGTTCCTTCCATCAGAAGATGCACATGCTCCCACATGTCCTTTGCAGTCTTCTGAGCATCAACACTTCGATAAATGGGATTTGGAATTCCCTGTAGGATGAATGCCATTGCCATTCCATTTGCTTCTTGTTGTAAGGCTTGTTCAGTTGTATAGCTAGAAACAGCAATAGGAGTGGATGTTTCTTCTCTTTCAGGAGTTGCTGGAACAACAATTACTGGTTCTGGAAAGGGTCCCACAGTGATGACATGCTTCAAATACGGTCCATGTGGTTTGCGGCGTTCAATGAATCGGAGAAACCTACTTGCCCACTGCACATAGTTTCCAGGTGTTAACATGGGTGGAGTATCTTGATTTCCAGCCTCATGACGAGATTGCTGACTGCTTATAGCTTCACACATCTTATGAAACCAGTGAGGTTCTCTGGACACTGAAGGATTGTTCTGAAGGTAATTTTGTTGCATTATTTGTTGTGGAGATAGTTGTGGTGAAGGAATGAATTGATGTTGTTGCACATATGCCTGATGTTGTGGATATTGATGAGGAAATTGTTGTTGTTGTTGAGAGTATTGTTATTGTTGAGGATATTGCTGTAGCTGGTAGTAGTAATTAAAGTGTGGTGGTTGAGACATCGTGTAGTAGCTTGTGACGGTTAAGGATCTTTAAAGGATAAAGACGGTTGTTGTGTGAAGATTTAGATAAGAATCAATTACTTGTTCGGTTAAACACTTGTTCTATCAAAGTTGTTTGGTTCCTAAAAATTCGACTACTGAAATTCGATTACAGAAGTTCGACTACCAAAGTTCGACTACGAACGTTCGATTGCAGAATTTTGACTTACTAAAGTTCGACTAACAAAGTTCGACTAGTGAAATTCGATTGCTGAAATTCGACTAACTGAAGTTCGACTAACAAAGTTCGACTAATCTGAAGTTCGACTAAACTAAAGTTCGACTAGTGAAATTTGATTGCTGAAGTTCGACTAATCTGAAGTTCGACTAACAAAGTTCGACTAATCTGAAGTTCGACTAAACTAAAGTTCGACTAGTGAAATTTGATTGCTGAAGTTCGACTAATCTGAAGTTCGACTAATCTGAAGTTCGACTAAACTAAAGTTCGATTAGTGAAATTTGATTGCTGAAGTTCGACTAATCTGAAGTTCGACTAACAAAGTTCGACTAATCTGAAGTTCGACTAAACTAAAGTTCGACTAGTGAAATTTGATTGCTGAAGTTCGACTAATCTGAAGTTCGACTATACCAAAGTTCGACTAGTAAAATTTCGGTTACGAAAGTTCGATCAAGAAGTTCGATTAACCCAGAAGTTCGATTATATCACCTAACTCGGTGAATAATCAATAGTTCGATGAACGTACAAGTTCGATCAAGTAAACTTCGATGAACAAAAATTCGATGAATATATCTCTGACGAACAGTAACAACTCGGATGAACACTAACAATTCGGATTTCTTAATTTTTCTTAGATCTAACCTGTCTCTGATACCACTTGATGTTTTATACTATTATGAATTAAGCTACCACTAATTACCACTAATTACCTACTAATTACCTACTAGATCTAGAGAGAGAAAGCTAGAGAGAGAAAGAGATGGAAGGGAGATGATTACACACACTTAACAATAAACCTTCTTAATTCATCAACCAACACCTCTCCCTTGAATGGGAGGGGTATTTATAGTTTTACAATAGAATGGGCTACTAGCCCAACTTACTTAACTTAATACATACTTAACAATAATAAATGATAAGATGACACAGCCCATGGGCCTTCTACACGGGCTGGGCCTAATAACAAACCTAAAGGCCTAAGCAACCTATTACAAATGATCAATACTTGAAATATTACAAAACGTGTTCCCAACAGGGCAAGCCCATTTGTAATGTCTTAAGGCCGGCCATATGGAGGGGAAAAGAGGCATGTGAAGCTTTTGAAGGGGCTATGTGTAACTTGATAATGATAAGATCAAAGTTGATTTAGTCCTTGATTTATCACTTATCGCAAATTAACTTACTAAAAAACATTTTCCCCCTCTCTCCCCTAGGATGTACGACACAAAACACAACACCCATCTAGGGTTTGTGTTTTTTATTCGATTCTTGCTTAATCTATTATAGGTTGAAGCTAGATCAATTGTTATAAGGTCAAGACTAGCATCAAGTGGTGATCCATGACGTGTAGGTTGTTTTACACATAAGGGAAGATCAACCTTATTGATCTTTTGTTTCTTAAATCCAATTGTGGTGTTGGTGTTGGTGGTGAAACCTGAATCATGCTTCAAAGGTATATAATTGTGATATTTATTATATTAATTAGTGATTGATCATATGGCTATATGGATCCGTTGTTAGGTGATGTTTTTCGCTGCGTTTGATTAATTTTAATATGGTTTATATTCTTCATCACCTATATTTTGTGCCTTCTTTTCTCAGGATTTGAAGTAGAGGTCTCAGTGTCGAGTGGTTTAGGTTGAACCACCTTCCTGGACCCCTGTTTCTTTTTCTTCTTCTCCTTCTTGGAAGGAGAAGGCACTGGTGAAACTGCGTTAGTACCCTGAATTACTGTCAAGATATGTGTTGTCAGGGTGATTTATGTGACCTCAGTGGGGTCTCTTGAGTAGTTGGCCTTGTGTATGACATCAGGTATAGATCCCTGTATATTTGGTCTAACGTACTCAAAGACCTATAAGTCTTTGAGCACACAGGAAATGAACCTAGGGTAAGACATATGTGTTTGCCTAGATTTCCCTGAGAGCTTGACTATAAGGTCCTTGAAGATAATTTCTCCAATATCAATTTTTCTACCTTCTAGGAGACTGAACACTATTATTTGTTGAGCAGTGTTCAATTGCTTCGTGGAGGATTTGTTCCCACCCAGGACTTGAATGACAAAAATCATTAGTATCCTCCAAACGGTAAGAAACCATGTTTTGATTATGGGGGCTTTGGCCAAAAGAGTTCATGGGGCCACATCAGGGTGTTGTTTGTCATGTGGCCCAAGTAAAATCAATTCGGCCTTTACTTTACTATCAGAGGGTTGTTATGCAAAATTTTCAGTGAAATCAAGGCCTGTGGCTTTGATAAAGGTTTTGTAGTTAAGGGTCAGGGGCTTCTTCCCATTTTTCACTGTAAACTTGATGAGGGCATCCTTGGTGACATCAGGGCTTTCAACCACTATTGTACACTAGAATTCCCTTAGATAGTCATTGTACATGACTGAGGGTGTTTTTATGAATGCCATGGAGAGAAAACAGTTTTTAAGATACTTCACCATATCCTTATAGGCTAAAAAGTTTTTAGGATAGCTGAAGTTCCCCACGACATTGTTTTTGGTCATATCAACGCTTTCCAATTGGAATTCCACATTTGGAGCGTAAGTAATATCCTTAGAAGTAGCTATTGTAGAGCAAAAGGTCTTGTTTTTGAAGAAAAGTTGGATTATGAGAGATAAAACACACACAGATTTTTGTGAGTAAAAATTGCAAGAGTTTAATTAGTTTTGAAAAAGTGTGTGTGTTTTTCTTTGTGAGGTATTTATAGGAGAGAGATAGGGTTTAAAGATTTTTGGATATCAAAAGTTTTTTAATGTTTTATTAGAAGCTAGTTTTTGAAAACGGTTTGATATCCGCATTAAATGCCACCTATCCCATCATCCGATAATTTCGAAACTAGTAAAATGAATAGTTGCACATCCCTGCAAAAAGGTAATTTTGTAGAGTGACGTCACCAAATATAATATCAAACAATATTATTTGTGATTGAAAGGCATTAAAAGCCAAGTGGGATATGTGGTGATGATGTGGGGGCCCAAGATGTGGATGACAGAAGGTAAAAGAAAATAATATGTATCCAGTTACCATCCTCGGACATTTACTAACCAAGTACTCAGAGCATTTAGTTTCGCATTGAATGTCATTTGTTGATGTCTTGAGGCCCCTGAATGACTTTTCATTCAGTGTAAGGGTGTTCAGGGAAGGTTATTCAGTGAGTACATAAGATGCTCATTCACTGAGAGATTTGTTGAGACAGGGACCAATGTTTTGTTCAGAAAGGTAGACATTATTTACACTAGGTTGGATAAGTTTAGTCAGTGGACTAATTTTCAATATCCAACATCCTCAATTCAGCTTTCAGTCTTGTGAAAGTTGGTTCATCCAATGGCTTGGTGAAGATATCAGCTAACTGATATTCAGTGGGGATGAAATGTAATTCTATGTCACCTTTCATGACATGGTCCCTGATGAAATAATATCTTATATCAATATGCTTGGTTCTTTGATGAAGAACAGGGTTGTTTGAGATAACAATGGCACTTGTGTTGTCACAGAAGATGGGTACCATTTTGTAATGGATGTCATAGTCACTGAGTTGACTTTTCATCCATAACACATTTGCACAACAACTGGCTGCTGCAACATATTCAGCCTCAGCTGAGGACATGGCTACTGATTGTTGTTTCTTAGCACTCCAACAGACTAGTTTCCCTCCCAGGAATTGGCAGGAGCCTGAAGTACTTTTCCTATCCATGTTGCAGCCTACATAGTCAGAGTCTGAGTACCATTTGAGATCAAATCCTGAACATTTAGCGTAGTATAATCCTAGATTTAGAGTACCTTTCAGGTATCTGATTATCCTTTTTACAGCTGTGAAATGTGATTCTCTTAGGTCAGACTGATATCTGGCACATAGACAGACTGGAAATTGGATGTCAGACCTTGATACAAGTAGGTACATTAGTGACCCAATCATACCTCTAAATAGAGTTTGATTTACTGGTTTACCAGCAGGGTCAGGACCTAGGTTGTTTGGGGGAACCATTGGAGTTTTCACTAAAGCACAGTCACTGAGCTCATACTTTTTCAGTAGGCTCCTAGTGTACTTTTCTTGACTGATGGAGGTTCCCTTGTTAGTTTGCTTGATTTGCAGTCCAAGGAAGTAAGTGAGTTCTCCCATCATACTCATTTCAAATTTCTTTGTCATCAGATTTTCAAACTATTTACAAAGTTTGTAATTTGTTGAGCCAAAAATGATGTCATCCACATACACTTAAACAAGAATAGAATCTTCTATTGTCCTATAGATAAACAGGGTGTTGTCTATCTTTCCTCTAACAAATTTGTTTTGGATGAGAAAGGCTGAAAGAGTTTCATACCATGCCCTAGGAGCTTGTTTCAGTCCATAGAGGGCTTTGTCAAGCTTGCAGACATAGTCTGGAAACTCATTGCTTTCAAATCCAGGAGGTTGTTGAACATAAACTTCTTCTTTCAGTGTTCCATTAAGGAAGGCACTTTTTACATCCATTTGATATACCTTGAAGTTCATGTTGGTTGCATATGCAAGGAAGATCCTGATGGCTTCCATTCTAGCAACTGGTGTAAATGTTTCTTCATAGTCAATGCCTTCTTGTTGATTATAACCTTTGGCAACAAGTTTGTCTTTGTTCTTAATGACTATGCCATTTTCATCAGTTTTGTTCTTGAATACCCATTTCATGTCAATGATGTAAACATCCTGAGGACATTTGACCAAGGTCATTACCTTGTTTCTGTCAAATTGTTCAAGTTCATCATGCATAGCCTGAACCCAACTAGGATGTTTCAGTGCTTCTTTGACACTCTTAGGTTCAATATTGGAGATGAAATCCACAAATAGACATTCATTGGCTGAGGCTGCCTTAAATTTAGCAGCCATGCTTCTAGTAAGAATTCCTTCAGTGGGCTCTCCAATTATGTTGACAAGTTCTATATCCTTAGACCTAGTCCAATTGTCCTGAGGTCTTGGATATTGATTAGAACTTGTAGAGGCCTTATAACAACCAGAAATTTATGAAACGACATTTGAACCTTTGAATACGAATTTGACTTAAGTTGAACTACGTTATGATTAAAATTTCAGAATACGAATCCAAAACCTAAAGTCTTTGAACTATTGACTAAGTTAAAAACCTATGTTATGGTTTAAAAGTACAAAATGTGCAATCTTTAACCTAAGTACTATGAAAATCAACACAATTCCTATATCCTATGTTTTTATCACATGTTTACTAGTTCTAAAAGAGGGGCCGAATATATTAAATCTTGTACACAACCTTACACCTTTGAAGATAAGATCATTTTGAAAATTAAATTTAGAAGATTATGTATTTCCCCTAATCCTCCCATATACTCGACATTCCCCCAACTTTATTTCCTCATACGTTTTTTTTTCTTTTTCTTTAATTTACAAACCGAATATCACAAATTAATATCACACATAAAACCCTAAAAGTACTCCTTCAAATCGGCAGCCTACATTTCTTTCAAAATCCAAGTGGATCATGTGGCTTTGACTCGAAGGGAGTTCTGATGTTTGGTTCTTTGATTCGTCATCTAATCTGTTTTGATATCGTCCCAAGGTACTCCATTCTATTGTTTTCATGCATGGTATATGACTTTCATATATATACACATATATTCTGAATTTGAAACGTGTAATATAAACCGATATATATCGACTTCAGCTTAGTGTTACTTCTATCGAATCTGTTGTGATAATACTCCTATGGCCTGGTTATTTTAGATACTATTATGATCACGAAAACGTGACTAAAAACCTGTAATAAACTCTTGTTTTGGCTACTGCTTAATAAGATGTGTACGTGTATATACCTAAGAGATTAACAACATGGAAACATTTATATGAAACCTGGCTAAGCCTTACGACACATGCTCTTTTAATATGTTTCAACCCTCTTTTGTTCCAGCCTTGTTTCCAATCGTTCAGCCCCAGGTTTGAGACATTTAAGATCCCTTAATGACTCATTAATACGGATACGAAAACTTGGAAAACTTATTATGTATATACGAGATAAGGGTTAGGACTCGTTTTATGATTTTATGTAAGTCTTCCTTGCATGTTTGTCTCGTTAATATTGGTGTTGTGTGGGTTCGTGTGTGTGTCATGTTGGAGTTATGATGGGTCGAATCACATAATCATGCGTATAAAGATTGGCTAAAGGAATGTTGATTGAAGTTTGTTGTCTCGTTAAAATCAGAATAAGAATAACAATTTTGGAAGCTGCATTAAATTATGAGATATGAAAACTTTATATCAATCTTTGCTTTTGTTTTATGTCGTGTGTGGCCCATAGTTCTACGCTTTTGTTTTCTAAACAACATTAATAAAGACCTATCAAAACTCTAATTGTTGGTAATTGTTACACTTTAAACCCTAAATCATGATAAGTTATCACATTTAACTCTAATTTGATAAATTATGGACATTAACCTTAAAGTTACTAATTCGGGAAACTTACTTAATTCGGAAAGTTACTAATTTTGGAAACTTACTAAATCTGGAAAGCTACTAATTATGAGAAGTTACTAAAAATGGAAGGTTTTTAAAAATAGAAGGAAACCGTAATATGTTAATCTGCTCAACAACAAGTGATGAATCAGTAATTACTTATGAAATGGTTCTTAAATAATAAGACGATCATTAATTCGTGTAGATTCGCAGAAGAAGGAGTAACTTCCGATCCTTGTGTTTTCTGATATGGTTTCATTTGCGGTTTGAGGTACATATATTCTATCCCTTCTCAGTAGGGATTTCTCATGACTCTTTGATCATTGACTTTGTTTATAATCCGTTTGATATGATCCTTTGATATGATTCACTATGATATGATTTAGTTTGCGATCCATTCTGTTATGATGTTCATTATGCTATCTCCTTGATATGAGATTCTGTTCAGTGATATGCTTTGTTGATTATACTATGATTACTACATTATGATTATGGATAACCTTGCTTTGTTTATCTGTTCTGTTGCCCGAGCTAACTAGCCATGGAGGTACCATGGCCATGTTATTGAGGCACCAATGGCATGACACTTTCTGTGGATGTGTGATTGATCCACGGCGTTCCATTCTGTTCTGATATATATATGATTATTGCACACATGACCATTCTATTATATGTATGTATAGTCTCGTACTTGCATATGTATTTTGTTTTGCAGGGAGCGTATGGATGCATCCTAGGTATTTATCTATTTGGATATGGTTTTACTTAGTGATTGGTAGTGTGTGCCATGCACCCCATTTCACTTCTGGTAATTGAGAGGCCTCCCCTGCTTGTACACTTATGATATGACAGGATTTTGTGACTAAGCATGTGGCATGCTTTCTGAGCTCGTGGGCATTTCTGTTTGATACTATGATTGTGATTATCTGTTTGACTTCTTTGACTTCATTCATCTCCTTATGGTTCATTATATGTTGCTCCTTTGATTATATGATTCTTTGTTCATTAGATCACTTTTGATTCCGTTGATATATTCATTTGATTTAGTTATTTGTTTCGTTATATCTGTTCATGATGAGGCGAAAAGTGTACCGCTTTTAAGGGGTCATTTAAGCCCGAAATCGTATTTATTTGATCAAATATTGCCCTAAATCGTTCCTTTTGTCATTTTAGGTACTTTTGAGGAGAAATCTGGAAAAGGAGGCATTTTGGACGTTTTTGGAGCATAAAAGTGAAGAAAACGGCAAAGTCTCAAAATTGTGCTGAAAGTCACCTTTGACGGCGTCAACATTAACTCCAGACGGCGTCATGCCTTGGCAAGAAAAGTTGGATGTGAAATTTACTCATGACGGGCCAGTGAGTTTGCATGAGAATTCTGACGGCGTCACGCTTTAACTAAATCAAGGGCGTCACGGCTTAAATCATAAGGGGACGGCGTCACGTTTAGGATACGACGGCGTCAAGCCTTGATAAGCCAGAATGGATTTTTGAAGAGCTAAAGAGGGACGGCGTCAAGATGGTCATCCGGGAACCCTAAAAGCGGCGAGGTGACGGCGTCACAATGCATAAGGTGACGCCGTCAGATGTCAAAGTCTATATATAGTTTTCTAATTTTTTGTCATGAAGGGAGAGCTTAGTGTGTGGAATTTTGGGATAAAACCCTAAGACGATTTTAGCTACTTTTTCAGGGCTTCTTGCCTTGAGATCTTCCATGTTTCATTGAAAGATAAGTTATCAATTAATCATTCAATATGTCTATGTGTTGTTTGATTCTATCTTATGCTTGTCTTTTGTTTAACATGTTAGGCTAATTTTATCTTGTGTTTGCTTAGATCTAATGAAACCTAGCTATTGATTATTGGTTGTTAGTGTGTTGTTAGTTGTATTGGATGATTGTTTATCTATGTTAGGCTTAAGAAAACTGGCTAACTTCCTATTCGGTAACTTGCTTGAACGTCTTAAGAAACATGAACCAAACGCGTACTAAAGGTTTTTATGGTTGTATTTAATGCACAAGCGAATTCTAGTGATCCCATGTTAGGAGCTTCCTAGCCGGCTCGACATAGGAGTGAAGTAGGAGCTTGTAGAGTTTGGGGAAGTAAGTACGCCACCCCACGAATGGTATTAAGGAATACACCCGTCATCCACACGACTAATACACACTAATTAACCGGTAAAAGATAGTTAGGGAGTAAGGAAATCTAAGTAAACACATTTCTCTACACATAAGTTTCTCACCACTTTTCATTTTTGTTATTTTATTTTATTTGCATTTGTAGTAATTTGGGTTAGTTGACTAGCAACTAATTCCGCCCACTCCTTCAAAACCCGAGATTTTACTTGCTTTCATAAAATTATAAAAAACATAAAAAGAATCTTCCTCAACCCTTAGACCTAATTAGAGTAGCCTTTCACACCTAACGAACACTATTCCCTGTGGAGAACGATCAATCCCCCGTACTTACCACTACACTATACTACATCGGTCAGGTACACTGCCTGGTGGGGTTGTAAGCCTCTTGAGATCCCTCGAGAGGTAAAACCTGTTGTAAGGTTGCAAAACCCACGCATCAAGTTTTTGGCGCCGCTGCCGGGGAATAGTTATTGTTTAGGTTGAATTTTTATTTCTATTAGGTCTACTCACTAGATTCCTTTCTAGTGAGATTTTTATTTTCTTTTTCTAGGTTTTCTTTAGTCTATCTATTTTCTTCGTGTCTTTGTTCGTAACCATTACCGTCCGACATCATGGAAGATGGTAATATCCTTAACCCACACAACCCACCACCACAACAACCACCACCACCTCCTAGAGCCCGTACTTTAGGAGAGTATTCCCGTCCTAGCCACCACGGCTATCGAAACACCATTGAGCTCACTCAAGGAGCCAATATCACACCCTTGCGATCCGACACCATCCGGTTGGTGCAAAGCGGATGCGCATTCCATGGACTTCGTTCTGAAGATCCTAATCAACATCTCAAGGACTTTCTTAAAATCATTGATTCTATAGACCTTGATGTTGCCACTCGAGAGACGACCCGATTGCGTCTCTTCCAATTCTCTCTGCGGGACCAAGCTAGTCAGTGGCTAGAACGTCAACCCGCAGGATCCATCACCTCTTGGGATGATCTCACCACTCGTTTCCTTGCTCAGTTTTTCCCACCGGGAAGAACTACCAAGCTAAGGAATGATATCTTGATGTTCCAACAACGTCAAGGCGAAACTCTCTACGAGGCATGGACTCGATTCAAGGACTTACTCCAAAAAGTCCCTCACCATGGCATAGAACTTTGGCTCCAAGTCCAAATCTTCTATGACCATATCAATCTTTCCACGAGGCAAACCATTGACCAATCGGCCGGTGGCAAGCTACGTGATCTAAGTGCGGAACAATCATGGGCTCTCCTAGAGGATCTTGCTCTTTATGACAACGAAAGTTGGAGTGATCCCCGTGATTTGAATAAAACGGTCAAGGCAATATCTTTGCCTTTGAACAATTCAAGCACTTCCGACCGTAGGATCGTAGAACTTGAAGACCAAGTCAAGTTTCTCATGAAATCCTACGAGGCTCCTAAACCTTCAAGCCAAGTGAACAAAATCACTTCTTCATGTAAATTATGTAGTGGTCCCCACGACACTCATGATTGCATGGAACTTCCCAAACAGGCTTTCAAAGAATTCGCATCCTCGCGAATCGATAAGGCGGGAGATAAGTGGCTCGCCACTAATTATGGGCCCAAAAATTCCGAAGATGGGTATGAGGCATGGAAGAATAAGCCAAATTTTAGTTGGAACCAAACTCGTAGCGTATCATTCAATGACTCTACCCCGCTCACCTGGTCTGAACATTATCCTCAGCGACACACGCATAAACAACAAAATCGCGAGGAATCACTGCAAAAATTCATTCTCTCTCAAGAAACGCAGCTTTCCAAACTTGAGAATCAATTCAGACAACAGCAAGTTGATATGAACAACAAGGTTGATAACCTGTTAAAGGTTATCAATGATCGCCTTGCTGGCAGGTCAAATTGTGAGTTGGCACGAGTTAATGAGATCAAATCTGTTACGGTAACCCACCAAACACCCCCTCCTGTAAAAATCAAGCACCCTAGTAAACTTTTCAAATACATATCACAGAACGGAAAAAAAACAGGAGATACTCGTACCCCTTCGAAACCTCTCCACTTCGTGAACACCATTACAACAATACCTGTTCCTAAACCAAATCTGGACCAACAAACAGCCAAGAATGTGGACAATGAAATGGAGGGTAAAGTTCCCGAAAAGAAACCCGAGGCGCCCGACTACTATCTAGACTCACCAAAGAACTCGAGTACAATAAAGGTGAGTGATGAGGAGGGCTCGGAAGAGAAATCCGAAATGCCTCATGGGCTTGCAGGACTGCTGGACCGCCCCCTGGTAGAGGAACTTGAGAGGGGCACAGCAAGGTCGCCTATGGGATTCGGAGAGAGAATAGAGGATGGCGCTCCTAGGGTCTTTAATATTTCTTGCACCACTAGGAAAAAGTTTATAAAAGATGCCTACATAAACCCCAACTCTTCTATAAGCGCAATATCCCTTTCTCTATATAATGAAGCCTTCACTGAACAAGTCAAATATGAAGGGTCTAATATCATCGGGGTAATAAGGAGGGTACCAATTGTGATAGAAAAGTTCCTCTTTCATATCGAGTTAACTGTAATTAATAACATGAACCCTATCATCAGCCCACCCTTAACTGGCCTTGTTCTAGGCAAACCATTCATAAAAGCAACGGGAGTGATACTCGATGAGGATGATAGGAGTGCATTATTTACCGATGGTGTCAGGAAAGTGATTTTTCGGGATGGCTGTGAAGAAGTGTATGAGTATCAACCATCAGCGAGTAGCAACACATGGGGGTTACGCGGTAGAAGGCCTGGCCGAATTAAGCGATGTGATCCGAATAATCTCAAAATACCTTGCATGATTGGTCACAAGCATTTTTATAATGTTTACATCGACACATGTTTACCCAAAAATGTGATGTCCCTGTTTCATTATAACAACATTTGCAGATGGGGGATGATTCATAAAGGGAAGGACGACAATGGCATAGATGATGATGTACAGGTGTTTGTAGGAAACATGACATTCACTATGAGCTTCGCAATCGTCGATAATATCAAAAAATACATCGATCCCAGGTTATCACAAGTTGTTTTTGGGGCACCTTTTTGCAAGGCCACAAGCTTGGTTGTAGACGAGCTCAATGGGATCATGACTTTCACCGATGGGATTAGGGAAATCTCATACCAAACGCCTCACAAGATGAGAGAATTCAAGGAGATTGATTATGATGGGCTCGATAGGTTAAGTTCCCAACTAGTGTTGTGTGATGATGATGTGAGAAGGGGATGTAAGGACACTTTTGACCTGTCAAGTGGATTCTTTAAGCATGATAAGGAGCTTAGTTCTAAATACCGAAATAATCCCTTTGATCTCGAGGACCCGAAATACCTTCACTATGAAAGTGATTCTGATAGAGAATCAAAGGAGAATGGCCTAGGAACCGTGACCGATGATGGAGTCACGTAATGTACGTGACTTTGAGTCTAGCTACAAGACTCGTTAATAAAGAAAGGCGCTTCTTGGGAGGCAACCCAAGCTTTATTTGTTTTATTTGCTTTGTGTGTTTATTTATTTGTTTGTTTGATTTTATTTGTTTCCGTATGTGTGTTTAATTTTTATTCTTATTGATTCATGTTCAAAACTAATTTGTGAAAATGCTTTATTTTGTTTTTAACTTCGTCTTAACTACATATAAAGGTATTTTGCAAAAGATAAGTGTAAGGGAAATCTAAATCGGTTTATTAGAACACATATGAACATGAATCGTAATAATAATAAATTAACATACATATCCGTATTTGTTTGAGTCAAATGCTTGTATCGAGTCATAATGATGTTTTGCAGGATTTCCAGGAAGTAAGGTAAAGGTTTTTCCAGAAATTTTCCGGAAACTTAAAATGAGAATTTTTGTCAGGTCATTTCTGACGGCGTCAGGGGTTATAACCTGACGGCGTCAGATTTAATTTTCAGAAATTTTTGAAATTTTTGTTTTTAAAAAGTTTTTATTAAAATCTCCAACTTATAATCTCCAGGAATCTGCAAAATTATCATTCCACAAGCATTATATCCTTTATATATAGATTTTATCCCGCCGATGTTATGCAGGTTTTCGTGTTTGTTTTCTCAGGTTCAACAGGTTATTTTGGACAAGGAAATGTTTTGAATCAAGCTTATGGCGATGCATTAGTCATGGAGCTTCAACATTCTCTTTGGAGGAAGATTTAACCGTGTAATTTCATTATCCAACGAGCGAATCAGGGGAGTATTTGATTTCATTCTTTTACTTTATGCTTTTACATTTGTCATTTGAACATTGGGGACAATGTTCATCTTAAATGTAAGGGGAGGGTAAAAGTACGATTTTTGAGAATACAATTGCGCTTGATTTTTGTTTGTTTGATGGTAGATGTGTAATAAAACTGAGAGAAATACTTGTTAAGGTAATTTTAGTGCCAAATTTAAATTTTTTTACAACATATAGGAGTGAAACTTTGATCTTAATGAGCGTCTCACGGATAGGAGTTACATGACTAGCACAAAAACCGTACCACAAAAAAATTTTCCACCCCCAAATATGTGAGGTTCACCCCTAGAATTGGTAGGAAAAGCATTTATGCTATGATGTGTGTACCGGTAGCACTTAGATTCTAGAACTTGCGTTAGGACCATTCCGAAGCCACAAGTGAGACTACATTCGTGTAGTTAGATTTACTACATGATAAGAGGCATTAGGATTAACCCATTGTTTTACACCTGTGTTTTTGTTATAATTACATTGGCTACTTTGGTCAAGTAATTCTCCCACACCCTTTGCGTTGTACTCATTTTTAGTACACGATACCCCTAGTACACCCCTCAGAGCCTATCTTTTCGTTTCGACCTTTAAGCATTTTACTTAAAGGAAGAATTTGTTACACCCCACTTAAATGTACACCCAAATCGCCTTAGCCTACCTTGTATGCACTCATTTTAGTGCATTATTGTTACAACATTTGTTTAAACCCAAGTTAATTATCTAGTTGATTACATGGTTGCTAAGTCGAGTCATATCCTTGTACATATTGTTTTGGGACGATTGGGACTCGTGGGTAAAGTACTAGTGTAATGGAGTAATGGGGAAGAACATCATTTATTACCCCCATATGTGCTAAATGTTTTAAAAGTACTCCAAGTTTTTCAATTATCTTAATTCGAGTCATTAGAATAGTTATTTGTAAAGTTATGTAAAAGTTCAAGTGTAAGGGGATGCAATGCCCCTATGATGTATTATTTTCGATGGTAGGGCAAGAGTGTATGCACAAAAAAAAAAAAAAAAAAAAAAAAAAAAAAAAAAAAAAAAAAAAAAAAAATCAAGAAAAATACAAAAAAAAATGAGAAAAAGAAAAGTAGAAAAAACATACGGACTACCATCCCGTTTCATTTTATGTTTATTTTATGTTTATGTTTTGTTATTTTCTTTCATTAGCTTAAGATCGAGTCTAGTCTTGGCTTAGCAACGTTGTATAGTACATGTAATTGATCAAGATTTTTAACTCGCCACCAGTAAAATATCCTTTATCCAACCAAACCGTGTTTTCCTTTTCCCTACACCTAACGTTATAACCCATTTAAAAGCCCTCTTTGATAGTTTATCTTAGGTGCTTACGCCTAGTGGAGGAGGTTTTCGATCCTTTCCCAAGCCTATGGTAATCTATTTGCTATGACAGGTAGTGAGAGATATTTTCCGTTTTCATTTATGAGATTTATTTTGATGACACTTGAGAGATGTGAGTATCTAAACACTACTTGTGAGGTGCTAGTATGTAATCTCCGTGCTTATTATGATTGAAGTGGAACGATTATTTGTTGTAATTACTTTTATGTTTGCATTAAATGACCCCTAACTTGTATTTTGATTAGAATAAAAGCGCATTTGCTTGAGGACAAGCAAATCTCAAGTGTAAGGGTATTTGATGAGGCGAAAAGTGTACCGCTTTTAAGGGGTCATTTAAGCCCGAAATCGTATTTATTTGATCAAATATTGCCCTAAATCGTTCCTTTTGTCATTTTAGGTACTTTTGAGGAGAAATCTGGAAAAGGAGGCATTTTGGACGTTTTTGGAGCATAAAAGTGAAGAAAACGGCAAAGTCTCAAAATTGTGCTGAAAGTCACCTTTGACGGCGTCAACATTAACTCCAGACGGCGTCATGCCTTGGCAAGAAAAGTTGGATGTGAAATTTACTCATGACGGGCCAGTGAGTTTGCATGAGAATTCTGACGGCGTCACGCTTTAACTAAATCAAGGGCGTCACGGCTTAAATCATAAGGGGACGGCGTCACGTTTAGGATACGACGGCGTCAAGCCTTGATAAGCCAGAATGGATTTTTGAAGAGCTAAAGAGGGACGGCGTCAAGATGGTCATCCGGGAACCCTAAAAGCGGCGAGGTGACGGCGTCACAATGCATAAGGTGACGCCGTCAGATGTCAAAGTCTATATATAGTTTTCTAATTTTTTGTCATGAAGGGAGAGCTTAGTGTGTGGAATTTTGGGATAAAACCCTAAGACGATTTTAGCTACTTTTTCAGGGCTTCTTGCCTTGAGATCTTCCATGTTTCATTGAAAGATAAGTTATCAATTAATCATTCAATATGTCTATGTGTTGTTTGATTCTATCTTATGCTTGTCTTTTGTTTAACATGTTAGGCTAATTTTATCTTGTGTTTGCTTAGATCTAATGAAACCTAGCTATTGATTATTGGTTGTTAGTGTGTTGTTAGTTGTATTGGATGATTGTTTATCTATGTTAGGCTTAAGAAAACTGGCTAACTTCCTATTCGGTAACTTGCTTGAACGTCTTAAGAAACATGAACCAAACGCGTACTAAAGGTTTTTATGGTTGTATTTAATGCACAAGCGAATTCTAGTGATCCCATGTTAGGAGCTTCCTAGCTGGCTCGACATAGGAGTGAAGTAGGAGCTTGTAGAGTTTGGGGAAGTAAGTACGCCACCCCACGAATGGTATTAAGGAATACACCCGTCATCCACACGACTAATACACACTAATTAACCGGTAAAAGATAGTTAGGGAGTAAGGAAATCTAAGTAAACACATTTCTCTACACATAAGTTTCTCACCACTTTTCATTTTTGTTATTTTATTTTATTTGCATTTGTAGTAATTTGGGTTAGTTGACTAGCAACTAATTCCGCCCACTCCTTCAAAACCCGAGATTTTACTTGCTTTCATAAAATTATAAAAAACATAAAAAGAATCTTCCTCAACCCTTAGACCTAATTAGAGTAGCCTTTCACACCTAACGAACACTATTCCCTGTGGAGAACGATCAATCCCCCGTACTTACCACTACACTATACTACATCGGTCAGGTACACTGCCTGGTGGGGTTGTAAGCCTCTTGAGATCCCTCGAGAGGTAAAACCTGTTGTAAGGTTGCAAAACCCACGCATCAGTTCACTAGGCTTTTTAATCTCAGCCGCATTTCTTTTCCTGCGGCAGGTTTTAGGTTGGAAGCTGGGATTGAGTGAAGAGTACATAAAAGGTCTTAGTGGACCACACTGACGATAGATACCCATTTGCTTTTGGATTAGATTTAGATTTACCTTCATTTAGATTTGGCTTGGATTTGTATTTCAGTTTTGGAACTCATTAGGTTTAGAGTTAGTATTTCGTTATTATCATTAGAACACCTTTGTAATCATTATGTTTATAAGTCTTCCGCTTGCATTTGTATGTTCTGATTGACACCATAATGTGGCATTTTGACCCTTGATGGGTTGGGGTGTTACAATTATGGTATCAAAGCTCAGGCTTCGACTTGTGGTACATAAGTTATGGCCTGTGAAGATTTGGACCCTTAGGTTTACACTGTAGGAGCTTATGGAATAACCTTTGAAGGATTTGCTTTAGGTTTCTCCCTATAGGAACTTCAGTTAAGACCGGTCAGGATTGGGTAGATTTTACGATAAGGCTATGGTTAGCTATCTGTCTTCAGCAACACTCTGATTTATGCTTCTGCTTTCAGTTAAGCCCTATAAGATTATTCGTTCCGGAGATTTAGAAAATTTAGCAAGATACGCAACATAAGCTTCGTGATCAAATAAGTTTAGAATGCTTTGAGAATTTTGCAGTAATGCCTTACAGGTTTCACTTTTTGAGGTTATCACGTTCTTTCGAACTTCGATCTTTGATTCGTTTGTTATTCGTTTAGATGCCTTTTGTCTGTTCAGAGAATTTGTATGAATCCAATGTGTTCGACACATTCTGTGGATTCTTTTGCTATCTCTAAGCAATTAAGGTTCCCTCTGCACTATTAGAATTTGCTATACCTAATTCTATCTCTATGAGAAATCTTGTGATTTTTCATCACGAGTGTAACAACCAAGGCATTTCAGGTCACTAATTTTACTAATTTTAATTACTTAATTTTTCTATTTTAAGTAAATTAGCATTTGCTGGGAAAGTTGCTCGCGTACGTCGTGGCACGTACACTTATATCCGTAATTTGACTCAGACTATGCCCAGTCTACCCATTAATATTGTTTATTTTCCCCCACGTACTTGTTTTCATGTGGAATATTCTATTTTTCCATTTTTACGCGAAGTTTGCACTTTTTACGTTTTAAGCGTTTTCGACTCGCGTTTTAAGCTTAAACAACGTTATAACACTCTGAAAGGCTCGGAAAATATATGAAACATCAAATTAGGTCATTTTAAGTCCAATGAGATATTTTTATGAAAATATTATTAATTAGACTTTTATTCTTACAAACTATGCATAAAACGTTATCGGGTTAGCTTCGTTGGCCTTTAAAACACTCCGTGACCTACAATACTTATACATAATATATACTACCTTTAAAAAAAAAATCCATAAAACCCCCACATAACCCTTCCCTAGGCCGGCCATGTACACACTTACACTCTTTATATCCTTATCATTTTCAAGAAATCTCATTATTATCATTTACATGTAAATCTCTCTATTATACCAAAAACCATACAACTTCCTCTCCTCTCCCCCTTTGTTGCCGTGAACCTCCAGCCCCACAACACCATTCATCAAGTTTTTCAAGTCTCAAATCTTGCATTATTCGTTTGGTTATAGTCTTGGTAAGTTTCCCTAACACTTTCAATTTCATTTCCTTCTTTTTTCTATGAGTTTTCTTAGAGTTTTGAAGGGCTAGAAAAACCACTCTTGCATGTGTGATTTGGAAGATCTTGATTCAAGTTTTCATAGGAATATAGGATTTAGATAGGTGGTTAGGCTCTATTTAGTTATTAGATGCAAGAGAGGGATTGATTTAAAAGGGTTTTGATGAGCTGTTATTGATTTTTCTGTAAGATTTTGTTTATAAAAACTGAAAATGATCTTCAAAATGAATCTTGAACTCCTGGACTTATGGAGTTCTTGAGTTAATAAAATGGTAGTGATGATTAAACTTGAGCATGCATGGGTATTAGACACAATACATACACTTAAAGTAACATTTGGGATTGGTCCATAACCGGTCAAGGATTTTATGCAAAAAAAACGATTCACCATTTTGTCCTAATTGAGTTTTAAGCTGAAATAAAAATATTAGGAGTTAGCCTCTGGACTTAGGATCATTTCCCCAAAAACCTTGCATCTTAATTCATCCCGGTGACTTTTGGAAAAAATCTACACTAAAACTTGTCCAGGATTGCATATAAGTTTTGAAAGGCCTAATACTCTAAAAAGTTGCATAATACTACCTGATGGTCAAAACATAAAAGTTTTAGCTAAGACATGTAGAAAACCTTTTCCACTAGCCTTGTGGCCATTATACCTGTAGATAAAAAGATATACTCATTTTGCTAAGCCTAACTAGATTCTGGAAATAACTGCATAGAGACACATGGGTAAATTAGTAATTTCACCCATGTTTTGAAGTTCTCAGTTAAGTGAGGCCTTTATTTTTAAATAAAACAGAGTCATACCTTTCCAAGCATATAAAGTTCATAATTTTAGCCTTTACGGTTTAGAAATGGCGACCCGATTAGTGCGGTAATTTTATAAATTTTCCATCAGCTTTGTGATTTAAACCATATAAGTTTTTACAAACATCTTTTCGACCCATGACTTACTATAAAACTTTTAACTAAATTACATTATGGTATTACAAGTATAAGTACTGAATAAAGACATAAGTATAAGTGTTATACCTTAATTCCCCGAGCCTAAGTCGTGTTGTATTTTATTTAGGTCACTTGTGATCTTTGCGGTTTTCCTCAACGTGCACACTTCTCCGATTTCCGTTACTACTTCATCGTTGGTGAGTTCATAGCCTCAATTTTTACTTCAATTGTTTTAAAAACTCCGTGGGGGAGATACATGCTATAAATATTTATGATCACAATTATTTGAAATTGTATGCTATCCAGTTATTATTATTGCCTAAGTTTCCCATAGCCTGAAAGTCCCTTCTTATCTTGAACTGTTAATCACTTGCGAGTGAACATGAATGCCGTGAATAGATCTATTGGGCCTGACTACCCACATGCCAAAATTTTTCAGCATGGCTATAGTGTGTATTGTATTCGTATTGTTGATTATGTATGGCTATTACCTATGTCCGAAGGGCAAATTTATATTCTGTTAGATTATCTTGCATGACATTAATGTTCGGGGTCACGAGCTTAGTGCAATAATAACCTTACTAGACTTTGTATTTGTTGCTTAGTCGCTTTTATGAATTATATATTGTGATCAACTGCTTATAATTAAACTTTATGGATTCACTCATCCTTTGTGTTGACCTTTTTAGCAAGTTTTATCTCAGGTCCTTAAGGCGATAGCAGGTGGGAAGCATTTTCGAGTCTTTTTGCATAAATGAAGACTTGTCTTATTATAATTCCATTCGATAAACTTTTGAACAATTTATGTTATGTACTGATGTATTGGGACCATTTTATGCTGTAAAACTCTGAATTTTCCGTAATATTATCAAATGGTGTTGATTTTCGAAAACGTCTCATTTTAGAGTTCGTTTTCTATGACTTGGACTGTGAAACTAATAAGTAACTTCTCAAATTTCTATTCTGCAGTATAGTAAAATTGGGGATGTTACAGATTGGTACCAGAGCCTAAGTTATAGAGAATTAGGTTGCATTCGTTACCTAAACTATAACTATTTTTTTTTTACACTGAAACTTCCCCTATCGCCTTAGAGGTTTTACCTGCGTTTATGACTTATTTACTGGGCATAGTTATTTATATAAATGATTATTTATATACTATATATATTTACTGACCGCATATGCCTACTTCTTCAGGCATTATGTCATTACCTGCCTCCCCAGACCATGCACCACCATCACCTGACCATGCAGCAGATGCACCAGTTGTACCAGAGGTTGCACCATTATCGCCTGAACATGCACCAGTTGTACTAGAGGTTGCACCGTTATCCCCTGAACATGCACCAGTTGTACCAGAGGTTGTACCACCTTCACCTGATCATGGACTAGCACTACCAGAGCAGGCAGAGGCATCACCAGACAGAGTTTCTAATTTCCCTGATGATGGTTTAGTATTTGATAATGAGGATGAGGAGGATCCATTAGAGGATCAGGAGATGGACGAGTATCCTGAGGAGGAACCTCCGGAGGATTTAGAAGAGGATCCATTAGAGGATCAGGAGATGGACGAGGATCATGAGGAGGAACCTCAGGAGGATTTGGAGGAGGATATGGATGATGACTCAGATAAAATGCCAGGTTTAGACTTGGGTTTACATTTTGATAACGAGGAGGATCTTCAGGAGGATCCTGATGACGAGGAGGTTGAGCCATTTTTGATGGCTACCTTTACACCACCACAGACTACTGCACCATCTAGATTGCCTACACCACCACTACCAGCCTCACCTGACCGAACACCTACTCCTGATACATTCGATTCACTCACTAAATCACCCACTCCCATATCTCCCAAACCAGCCACCATCGCACCCATACTACCTTTACCTTTACCTGCATCCCCCACTCATTTTCACCTGTCTCCACTTGTACTTCCCCAACCTAATGGCACTGTTCCTTGCCTTATAGCCCGGATCAGTGTTAGGAGGCCCAGAGCCCTATCTCCAGACCTTCAGGCTTCTATAGCCAGAGACAGACTGATGCCACCTTGTAAGAGGTCACTTTTTGTTCATGCACCTTTGACTACAGACTCAGATGTGGATGACTCTGATTTAGACACCATGACTAGAGCTTTCACTCCTACTCTTACTCCGATGATCGATCACCAGATACTGTCATTAGCACCCCCAACGAGGGACCTAGTTCGGAGCACATATGAGGTTGGAGGTCCATCTTCAGCTGTCCCAGACATGCCACCTTCTATAGTATGCCCCGTCACAAGAGTAACCAACCATTTACAGATACATCATCAGGAGATTGGGTATTTATGGAAGCGAGTGGATGGTCATGATGCTTCTAGGGATGAGGAGTTGAGAGCTCGAGAGAGGATTATGAGAGACTTGGGATTCCTAAGACAGCAGTATGATAAGCTTAGTCTTTTGGTACAGGACATGCGCAGGGATATGGGTAAAATGGCACAGGGTTGGAGTAGAGAAGGGAAGATAAGGCACACCTACTAGATGAGAGGACTTCCACTAATGGCAGGTTTGATGACATCAGGAGAGAGTTAGAGGAGTTTTGAGGACAGTTGGCTAATATGCAAGGTACTTTGGATAGTTACCCGCGTGATCAGGTAGAGGCGTTGAGGGCCGAGGTTAGTGAGGTACGAACAGGTGAGGAGACGGTTCGGCAAGAGTTATAGCACGCCCTTAGGATGTTACGAAGCATTGGGCAAATAGTTATTGGGTTGCATGATGGATTGATACGAGATAGGAACGGAGGATCCAGTCTATTGAATTTATTCCAACAGAAAGAGGATTGCTTTACTGCTTTGGAGCAAAGGGTGGCAGAGCAGCCAGCAGCAAAGCCATCATCACCAGGATCACCATCAACGGAATAGTCAGGACCCTCAGGCGGTCCACAGTAGATTATCATTTGTTTCTTTTAGCTTTCTGATATTGTATTACTAAACTGAGAGTCTCACTTAGTAGAAATACTATTGAATTTTGTATTGTACTTCATATTTTTGAAAACAATGCAAAAAGTATTTAATCTACTCGTATTATGCTGACTTTTGCTATTCTGGAAAAATGTTATTCTATGTTGCTATGGTTGTTTTTATTGTTATGTTGTTCTTACGCATATCGTAACTTTTGATTATCTTGGGATACTTATTATGTGTACCTTATTTTGTTGATAGAATCATGCCGCCAAGAAGAATGAGCGATGCTGCTATTCAAAAAATGATTGAAGAATGAGTGGCTGCCATAGTTGCCGCAGCCGCTGAAGCAGGAGGTACTGGACCTGCTGCTACAGCTGGAGGTGCTGGACCTGCCACTGTAGCTAGAGGTACTGGGCCTGCCGGTGTAACGGGAGGAGCAGGACCTGTCGGAGCAACCGGCGGTGCTGTAGTGCTCATTTGTACTTTCAAGGAATTCCTAAACTGCCAACCTATTAACTTCAGGGGGACTGAAGGAGCTGTTGCTTTGGTCAGATGGTTTGAGAGATCAGAATCAGTTTTTTAGATTAGCAAATGTGCGCAGGAGGACAAGGTTCAATATGCTGTTCATATCTTATTGGATGGGGCAGCTTCTTGGTGGAACTCGCATGCACAATCTGTGGGCATCGAGACTACGTGTGCTATATCTTGGGCTGAATTGAAAACTATGATGACCAGCAATTATTGTCCTCGTAATGAGGTGAAAAAGATGGAAGCCGAGTTCTAGAGTCATATGGTAAAGGGAAATGATATTAATGCTTATATCAACGGATTTCAAGAACTAGCAGCATTGTGCCCGTCTATGGTATCAACAACTCAAGATTTGATTGACAGGTTTATCTAGGGACTTTCGCATAGCATATAGGGGAATGTGACATCATCAAAACCTAGTGTCCTGGATGACGCTATTCAGATATCTCACAACTTAATGGATCAAGTCGTGTGATTTGGAGCTGTTCAGAGTACCAACACCCGCAACAACAATTATCCAAATAAAAGGAGGTGGGATGACAACAGAAGGGGGAATAAAAACAAAACCCAAGTCCGTAACAATGACCACCACAATCAAACAAACTGAAGACAGGAAGCCGTTAGGGCTTATGTGGTTGCCCCAGCAGAAGGACGAGACTATAGGGGACCCTACCCTTTCTGCCATCTTTGCAAGTTGTACCATATCAGTGACTGCACTGTCAAGTGTAATCTGTATGCAAAGACTGGCCATCAGACTAGATTCTGCAAAGATAAGGATCCCGTTACTGGCAGCAACACTTGACCATCTGTCACTTGCTATAGGTGCGGAGAGAAAGGTCATCTCCGAAATCAATGCCCTAAGAAAGGCAAGAATCAAAACAGGGGAGCTCGTGGGAGAGCGTATGTGATGGGAGACCAGAAAGCTCAGGCAGAACCGAAGGTGGTTACAAGTACATTTTTACTCAACGACCATTATGCTTCTATTTTATTTGATTCGGGTGCCGATAAAAGCTTTGTATCTATTGCCTTTAGTTCTATAATTGATATTATTCCTTCGACCTTAGATACTGGGTATGACGTTGAAATAGTCGATTGGAGAATTTTTAGTACTGACACTATCTTGCGTGGTTGTACGCTTAACCTACTAGGCCACCCGTTTAATATATACCTTTTGCCTAAAGAACTTGGTAGTTTTGACACTGTTATTGGCATGGATTGGCTATCCGAGCACCATGCCCAAATTATTTGTGACGAAAGAGTAGTACATCTTCCTTACAATGGTGAAATCTTAGTTGTCAATGGAAATCATAGTAAGCCTCGATTAAGTATCATTTCGTTCATGAAAATTGTGAAGTATATGGAGAAGGGATGTCAAGTGTTCCTGGTTCAAGTAACAGAGAGTAAAACAAAAGAGAAACAATTGGCAGACGTGCCTATTGTTCGGGATTTTCAAGAAGTATTCCCAGAGGACTTATCAGGAATCCCGCCAGTCAGACAGGTAGAATTTGGAATCGATCTAATGCCAGGCGCAGTACTAGTGGCACGTGCACCATACCACTTAGCACCATCGGAGATGAAGGAATTATCTGATCAGCTATAAGAATTATAGGATAAAGGGTTTATTTTACCGAGCTCATCACCCTGGGGAGTTTCTGTGCTATTTGTAAAGAAGAAAGATGGGTCGTTTCGTATGTGCATCGAATATCGTGAACTCAACAAGTTAACCATTAAAAACTGATACCCTCTCCCCAGAATCGATGACTTGTTCGACCAACTCCAAGGTTCTAGTGTATACTCTAAGATCGATCTGCGATCAGGATACCACCAGCATCGACTATGAGAAGAAGACATCCCTAAGACGGCATTCAGAACGAGATACGGACACTATGAGTTTCAAGTAATGCCTTTTGGTTTGACCAACGCACCGACGGTATTCATAGATTTGATGAATCGGGTGTTTGTATTCATCGATGACATACTGATTTACTCCAGGAGCAAGGAAGAACACGGGGAACATTTGAAGACCATCTTGGTACTACTAAAGAATGAACAGCTGTATACTAAATTCTCCAAGTGTGAGTTTTGGATGGAATCGGTAAAATTCCTCGGACATGTAGTCAACAGTGAAGCTATTCATGTCGACCCTGCCAAGATCAAAGCAATTAAGGATTGGGCGGCACCAACAACTCCAACAGAGATTCGGCAATTTTTGGGTCTTGCTAGTTATTATAGGAGATTTATTGAGAGCTTTTCTTCAATTGCCAAACCTTTAACCAAGTTGACACAGAAAAACAAGAAGTATGTGCAGGGCAAAGAAGAAGAACATGCATTTCACACATTGAAACAAAAACTCTGTAGTGCTCAAATTTTAGCGTTACCAGAAGGGACCAAAGATTTTCTGGTATATTGTGACGCTTCACTAAAAGGTTTAGGAGCAGTACTTATGTGAAGGGAGAAGGTTATAGCCTACGCTACTAGACAATTGAAGGTGCACGAAGATAAGTATACAACCCATGACCTAGAATTGGGTGCCGTAGTATCCGCACTTAGGATTTGGAGACACCATTTGTTCGGCACTAAATGTGTAGTTTACACGGATCACAAGACCTTCAGTATATCCTAGATCAGAAAGAATTGAATATGAGGCAACGAAGATTGTTGCAATTACTAAGTGATTATGACTGTGAGATTCGTTATCACCCGGGTAAAGCTAATGTTGTGGCAGATGCCCTAAGCCGAAAAGAAAGGACAAAACCATTGCGTGTCAAGTCATAAGTAATGACGGTACATACTAAGTTACCTGAACAGATTTTCAACACTCAAGTGGAAGCAATAAAAGAATAAAATGTGGAAGCCAAAAATCTAGGGAAAAGAATCAAACCAATATTTGAGATTCGTTCTGACGGAAACTGGACTTTTGATAAACGTGTTTGGTTGCCAAAATTTGGTGGGTTGAGAGACTTAATCATGCACGAGTCTCATAAATCTAAACACTCTATTCATCCAGGATCCGACAAGATGTAGCACGACCTGAAACAATTGTATTGGTGGCCGAACATGAAGGCTGAAATTGCCACCTATGTTGGCAAATGTCTAACATGTGCAAAGTTAAAGTCAGAGCATCAAAAGCCAATCGGATTACTTCAACAACCTGATATTCCCGTTTGGAAATGGGAAAGAATCACCATGGATTTCATCACCAAGCTTCCTAAAACTCCCAGTGGATATGATTCGATTTAGGTCATTGTAGATCGTTTGACCAAATCTGCTCATTTCCTACCGATGAAAGAGACCGACAATATGGAGAAGCTTACACGACTATACTTAAAAGAAATCATCTGTAGACATGGTGTGCCAATATCGATTATATCCGACAGATATAGCCGATTTACCTCTCGATTCTGGAAGTCACTCTAGAAAGCCTTGGATACAGATCTGGATATGAGTACAGCTTACCACCCACAGACGGATGGTCAAAGCGAGAGGACGATACAAACTCTAGAAGATATGTTACGAGCATGTGTGATTAATTTTGGAAGAAGTTGGGATCGGCATTTGCCGTTAGTCGAATTCTCCTACAACAATAGCTATCACACAAGCATCAAGGCTGCACCTTTCGAAGCTCTTTATGGGCAGAAGTGTAGAACACCGGTCTGCTGGAGTAAAGTTGGGGAGAGCCAACTTACAGGTCCATAGATAATCTGAGAAACAACATAAAAGATAGTACAAATCAAAAACCGCTTGTTAGCCGCTCGTAGCCGCCAGAAAACCTATGTTGATGTGAGACGCAGACCTTTGGAGTTTAATGTGGGTGACAAGGATATGCTCAAAGTTTCGCCATGGAAGGGTGTGATTCGTTTTGGGAAGCGTGGGAAGTTAAGTCCACGATACATCGGGCCATTCAAGATCCTAGCTAGGGTTGGTCCAGTTGCGTATAAGTTAGAACTGCCAGTAGAACTACAAGAAATTCATAATACTTTTCACATTTCAAACCTGAAAAAATGTTTGTCTGATGAGAGTCTCATCATTCCATCAGACGAGATTCGAATTGATGATAAGCTACATTTCATCGAAGAACCTGTTGAAGTCGTGGACAACGAAGTAAAACAACTGAAGCAAAGCCGTATTCCGATTGTTAAGGTTCGTTGGAAATCTCGACGTGGACCCGAGTACACATGGGAACGGGAAGACCAAATGCAACTAAAGTACCCTCACCTTTTTCCCGACACGCCGACAACTGATAAGACAAACGGAATCACGAGGGCGTGATTCCATTTAATGGTGGGGTGATGTAACAACCGAGGCTTTTCAAGTCACTAATTTTACAAATTTTAATTAGTTAATTTTTCTATTTTAAGTAAATTAACCTTTGTTGGGAAAGTTGCCTGCGCACGCCGTGACACGTACACTTAAATCCGTAATTTGACTCAAACTATGCCCAGTCTACCCATTAATATGATTTATTTTCCTCCACATACTTGTTTTCATGTGGAATATCCTATTTTTCCATTTCTACGCGAAGTTTGCACTTTTTACGTTTTACGCGTTTTCGACTCGCGTTTTAAGCTTAAACAAAGTTATAACACTCCGAAAGGCTCGGGAAATATATGAAACATCAAATTAGGTCATTTTAAGTCTAATGAGATATTTTTATGAAAATATTACTAATTAGATTTTTATTCTTACAAACTATGCATAAAACGTTATCGGGTTAGCTCCGTTGGCCTTTAAAACACCTCGTGACCTACAATACTTATACATAATATATACTACCTATACCCCCAAAAAAAAAAAAAAAAATCTACATAACCCTTCCCTAGGCCGGCCATGTACACACTTACACTCTTTATATCCTTTTCATTTTCAAGAAATCTCATTATTATCATTTACATGCAAATCTCTCTATTATACCAAAAACCATCCAACTGCCTCTCCTCTCCCCTTTTGGTGCCATGAATCTCCTGCCCCACACCACCATTCTTCAAGTTTTTGAAGTCTCAAATCTTGCATTATTCGGTTGGTTATAGTCTTGGTAAGTTTCCCTAACACTTTCAACTTCATTTCCTTCTTTTTTCTATGAGTTTTGAAGGGCTAGAAAAACCACTCTTGCATGTGTGATTTGGAAGATCTTGATTCAAGTTTTCATAGGAATATAGGATTTAGATAGGTGGTTAGGCTTGATTTGGTTATTAGATGCAAGAGAGGGATTGATTTAAAAGGGTTTTGATGAGTTGTTATTGATTTTTCTTTAAGATTTTGCTTATAAAAACTGAAAATGATCTTCAAAATGAATCTTGAACTCCTGTACTTATAGAGTTCTTGAGTTAATAAAATGGTAGTGATGATTAAACATGAGCATACATGCGTATTAGACTCAATAAATACACTTAATGTAACATTTGGGATTGGTCCATAACCTGTCCAGGATTTTAAGCAACAGAAATGATTCACCATTTTGTCCTCATTGGGTTTTAAAATAAAATAAAAATATTGGGTGTTAGCCTCATGTCTTAGGATCATTTCCCCAAAAACCTTGCATCTTAATTCATCCCGGTGACTTTTGGAGAAAATCTACACTAAAACTTGTCTAGGATTGCATGTCAGTTTTGAAAGGCCTAATACTCTAAAAAGTTACATAATACCACCTGATGGTCAAAACATAAAAGTTTTAACTAAGACATGTAGAAAACTTTTCCCACTGGCCTTGTGTCCATTAGACCTGTAGATAAAAAGATATACTCATTTTTCTAAGCCTAACTGAATGCTGGAAGTAACTGCATAGAGAAACAGGGGTAAATTAGTAATTTCACTCATGTTTTGAAGTTCTCAGTTAAGTGATGCCTTGATTTTAAAATAAAATAGAGTCATACCTTTCCAAGCATATAAAGTTCATAATTTTAGCCTTCACGGTTTAGAAATGGCGACCCGATTAGTGCGGTAATTTTATAAATTTTCCATCAGCTTTGTGATTTAAACCATATAAGTTTTTACAAACATCTTTTCGAACCATGACTTACTATAAAACTTTTAACTAAATTACCTTATTGTATTACAAGTAAAAGTACTGAATAAAGACATAAGTATAAGTATTATTCCTTAATTCCCCGAGCCTAAGTCGTGTTGTATTTTATTTTGGCCACTTGTGATCTTTGCGGTTTGTAACCACTCGTAAAATTTCCTATTTACTTTACTAAATTATTATCTTTTTCCACGGGTAATTTTTTTTTTATTTATTTAAATGTATCTCCTATCTTATGTGACGTAGATCACATCATTGATAAACGTGCTCCCACAAGACCTGCTTAACCAAAACTAATGTTTATTTTATAAACATCATGATAGAAAAATATTACAGAATACCACATACCACTTTACGATAAAATTCTTAACAAAACATTCACTATCTATATAGAGTTTCTAGGAAACCCTAAAATTTACCACAACACCAAATATGAACAACTAAACATCATAACATAAAAATACAATATATCTAAGTTAATGTACAAGTTCTTAAGGCACTAAAAACCCTAATTCTATTTTGTTCTCGATAAAACCCTAATTTCACATAAGTGTTATTTTATGCATTCATTTCACAAACCCTAATTTATTTCTAGAATATTATTATAAAATATAAAGTTTACAATTTATTTAAGCTATAGTACAAGTCATTTATGCATAGAAACATTTATTTACAAAATCTTTATTTAAATTCCAATTATATTATTTTCAAAGCATAACTAACAAACCATTTATGCATAACTTTTATAAATGATATTTTCTAAACTCCTTAAATATTATTACAAGTCTTTTAGCCCAGAGTACAAGTGCCTAATGCACAAAAATCATAAATTTCATTTAGTTACTTTTTAAACATAATAAACTTTACAAATAAATTTTGTAAACTAACAAACTATTAAAACTAAATTTTTCTTAAATCCTAAACTATTGTACAATTCATTTAAGCATATCTTACAACTCTCTTAAGCCTAATTCGACTTTCCCTTTATTCTACCTAAGATACAAATTATTTAAAATACAACAAATTCTTAAATATTTTCTAAATTAATTAAAGACTTGAACTAAGTTAGTCATCATCCCTAAACCCTAGTTACAAGCTACTAAACCTATGGTACTACTCTCCTAAACTCACACGCCCTCTTCTCCATTTCCTGGTTCGAATAGAATTACAACCTAACCAAACTTACCTATTAAGAATACCATGTACCTAGTCTTCTTCATGTCCTCTCCTAAGAAGCCCTCCACTTGTACACATACATCTTCAAGAAACCTCTCCATATGTAGTTAAAACCCATGGCAACCAAGCCAGCCACATCACCTCTTCTTCTCCCTCCTCCTCCACCTATCCAAGTGGCACCATGCTCAGTTTCTGTCAGCCCTTGTATGCATAACATGTTCCCTTATCATCTTCTCACTAAACCCTAACTCCTACTACTATAAATAGCAACATAACCTTTCTTCTTCCTTCACACCCAATCGAACCAAATAACAGATACACAGCCCATTTCCATTTCCTACTATATACAATCCCAAATACATTCCCAAGATCAACCTTAGACGCATAGAGAAGGAAAGAGTCAGACAGGGTCCAGGGCACTCACTCCATTAGAACCCTAAACCCTACACGAACCAAATATTTAAGTAAGTTACTCAACCTTTTCTAATTCATTTCATTTATTCTGTATACTCTAAAATCATTAATATACAACCTATCTATAATAAAACATAATCAAAAATAAACTATACTTTTGTTTCTTTTCTTTATGTTCGATCAGTAGATACAAAATACCCATAGTATTCGAATAATTGCCTAAACAAAACGTTAGTATGTTAAGTATGTTAAAATACATCTAACAATAAACATACTATATCTAAAAACCTTAGTCTAAAACCCTAGAAACATTAAACCCTAATCGGGTTTTCCTTCCTGTTCTATATCGAGTAAAACTCAAGTCCCACAGCCCTATTTCTGACCAGAAAACCAACATCCAAACGACCCTTAAAAATTATAGTTTTTGGTATTTAAGAAGTTCACCCAGCTACCTCAAGATAGGAAAAAGAATTTTGAAAAACGATTCATTTTCTATGAAGATATCGGGTCTTGAATCTGGTCTCAAATCGCTAAAGGATAAAAGTAAATTTCCAGTTATATAAGTTCTATTTCAGTCGACTAGCTACCCTACTTATGACATAATTTTCGACCCTCAAACTACTTTGATAAAATCTGATTTTCAGTATGTTAAAATTTCATCTAGCAAACTTATTTTAGAAGAAAGAATTAGGTAAAATCATCAATTGAGTCGAAAGTTATTTAGGTCTAAAGTTGCCCCTATCGCTAAGTTGAAAACCTATGAAATCAGTTATAAATTTTCTGTTTTACTCGACTCAACTACCCAACTTTTGACTTAGATTTCGACCCTCATTAGATCCTTATAAATTCTGAATTTCTGGAATCATAAAGTTCATATAGTAAACTATTTTTAGAAAGAAGTAGTTTGTAAAACTATCGAGTGAATCAAAAGTTATTCGAGTTCCAAATCTGGTCTAGCGCTAGTCTCAAATTTATTTTCAGAATTTATATTTAAACTTGTTTCATCACTCGACTTTTGGACTGTCTTTCGAGTATCAAACCAACTTTAAAAATTATGATTTTCGACATGTCTAGAGTCGACCTAGCTGTCTTTTTATAGAAACTGAGAACACGAAAAATCGTTTAGTATTCGTTAAGTTATTCGCGTCCAAAGATCTAGCTAAGTCTAATATTTCATAAGTATAATTTTGTTAAATTAAAGTTTTTAGGGTTAATTTTATAAATAAATACTATCAAGGGTATTTTCTGTCAATAACAAATAAAAAGAGGTGAGATTGTCATTTTTGAAACTTGAGGGTTGAAACTGTCATTTTCCAAAAGTCTAGGGTAAAAATTGTCATTTGACCAAACCTTAGGGATTAAAACGTAACTTTTCCTAATCAATATTTTCATCTTTTCTATTTTATTTTCCCGACTCTATACCAACATAATAAGTTTAATAACAGACAAACCTAACCCAAAACTTACAGACAAAAGATAAGATAAAATCTTACTTTTGAAACTACATATTGGTTCAAAATAAAATATGTAACCATCAACCAAACGATAAAACAGAACGAAACGAAATAAACATATAATCATTAGAAATGATTACTAAATATTGGCATAACAACCCAGGTTACGTTGTCCGGAGACGTTTATCAACTTTCTTTCATTTGTTTTCCATCCAGATTGTCAGGTGAGTTCATATTCCCTCCTTTTACTTGTTTTAAACTATTTTTGGGGGAGATGCATGCTTAACTACTTTTATACTCTAAACTTTTATATGATTTATCGTGAGTTCATAACCCCTATTTTTACATGTTTTGAACTATTTTTGGGGGAGATACATGCTCAATTATTTGTTTTCACTTTCGCAAGCAATTCTAAGTTTTCATATATCGATATAAGTTTCATAGCCCTTATTTTCATATGATATGAATTAAATTAGCAATATTGACAAACGCTGTTTGCATTTACATGAATTATGAATCGCTAAAGGACTTTTTCCCATATTAAACACAAGTATGTTATTCTTATTTTGTTGCCTTAAACTAAGTTACCTTTAAGTCAAAAAGACCCTCAATCATGGACCTCTAATCACCTGTACTTAGGGTGAGCGCGAATATCATGGATAGTACTATTGGGCTGACAACCCCTTTGTATTGCCGTAACGTAATACAAAGCATTATATTTGAGAAGAATAAAGAGATGTGACTATCTCCTACTCGGGGGCAAAGTTACCTACATTTAATTATGGGGTAATTATTACATCATTAGTTCATGACTGTTGATGTTCTGTTAAGGTTTTGCGTGTCATGAGACTTAGTGCAATAAAATATATCTTTCCCTAATGGTAATTGTATGCGTTACAATTATTTTCATCTAATCTTGTGTTTAAATGGTTTGAACTAAACTGAACGACATATTTTCTGAATAACTGAAGAAGGGCTTATTTTTCTGAAATATGAAAAGAGCTGATTTTCTGAGGTATTGAAAGGGGCTTATTTATTTATAACTGAACAAAGCATTTTTATCAGAAACTTGCTTATTTCTGAATAACTGAAACAGATTATTTTCATCTAAGAAACTTTATGAATTCACTCAACCTTTGTGTTGACGTTTTAGCATGTATTCTCAGGTTATCGGAAGCATGGATTGGCACGGGATTGGCTATGGACTATGTTATCATTCAAATCAATAATATTTTTATAAATATATTTTGAGAACTTCCTGCTGGGACCTACATATTGTAACTCTGATATAAATGAATGATAACAATTTTAACTAAAACGTCTCCTTTTCGAGTCGTTTTCTATTATCATGACTGTGAACTGTTTAGTAACTCCCCAACTTATATTTCCGCTGCGAATATCAAAAACGGGGGTGTTACAGAGTGGTATCAGAGCTCATGGTTATAGAGAACCAAGTGTTTTTAAACATTGGACTATAACCGCATTTTCAAAAATAAATAAACTTACTTCATAAAGTCCTATGCCTTCCGTGCCAGGTATGTTTCAGTATTTAGAGCATCCTTTATTTTGACTATTCCCCTATCTGATAACTATTTGATTTGCTTTATTTGCAAATATTAGAATTGCTTATTTTTATTTTACGGGTTACTACAGTATCATGTTCCCCGAAACTCTCGAACTTAACGAAACAGATCTCCGTACTATAAGTACGTTACCTACCGATTCCCTTAGGAAATCCCCATCTGATGAAAAGTTTATTGGATGCCCAACAACATTTGATGTTGGACAAAACTCCCACCAAGAAACAATTCAGAAAGATGATGAATCAAATCCTCTAGAACCTAATACTCCCGAAACCCCGATACTAAACTTCCCAGATGCTATATCTACGCCTAATTCCCCTGAACCTAAAGATCCCATGTGGACTCTTCTTTATGAGCACGCTAGTATTCTCGACAATCACGCTAAACATTTGGAGGAGCTACCACATTTACGTTTCGAATGGTACGACCGGAATTTTGACACTCTATTTAGAAGGACCAATGACGAAAGGAGAACGGTGTTTGATTTGGAAGCAAGTGTTGAACGAATGAAGAATATGCATGAACATAAGTATAAAAGCCTAGATTATAGGATTCGTCATGCGAGAAGGGAAAACAGTCAACTACGTGGCAGAGTAGCAGAGATTGAAAGAACCTTATGGGCGGCCAGAGAGACGGCAATCTGCCAGGGTCAGAAGATTTTTACTCTGGAATCTATGCTGGACAGCCAGATAAAGGTGAATACGGAATTTCAGGAGCGTTTCTTGGAAATGGAAATTACACAACTACAACTTGAGAATGAAGTTAAGCTTTTACGTCAAGAACGTGGCTGATCTCAAACTCATGTGTAACGACGTTGTGTTTACTGTACCAAATAGTATTTGGTTAAATATTTCCTGTATTTTCCGATAAATCTGAAACCCTCAGAGTTTGTAATCAATCAATAAATGTATGACAAATATCTTTTGTTATATATATTATTATTGAGAATAAATTCTTCTCCTATCATGTCTTACTATAATGCTGTGCATTTATGTAATGACTTCCCTTAAAACCTTATCATTTGTTTAATAGACAAATGATTTCGTATAAACTATACCTAGAGCCCAATAAGTGTCACGTACCTAAATGACTAAACATAGAGCCCATTAAGCAACAGAGAAATTTGAGGATTTACCCTTATGATAACGATAGGAAACCTTAAATCTAATTCCTACAATATTAATAAAAGATCTTGTGATAATTGTCTTTAGTAAAAATAATTGATCAAGTTATTAATATTAATCTATCTTCAGCCCGACGTATCATAAACATAGAACCCCATAAGATAAAATTCCGGAAGAGAACCTTGATGAATGAAGAGAGAGTTGCTGAAATCTAAGAGAACTAGTTAATTCCTTAGAAATTAATCATTCATCTACGATATTTAACCAGACATATCCGGAAGAACGTTAGAATGGAAAATACTATGCCAATGACTCCCGAAGTTATCCAAAAATTGGTGATCAATCTCATTACAGCGGTGCTCGAGGTGACTACGACAGCTCATTTTGGAAGCCATAAGATGACAACAGGAGAGAAGAGAATTGAACGAAATAACCAAAAGCGAAAACATAGTGAAATAGAAACTACCATCCCTACTCACTACCCCACCTGTCGCCACCATAAGCGCCTTACTCATGAATCCGTTTATCTTGGAAAACAACCTCTATGTCAACGATGTAAGCTACATCACATTGGAGATTGCTATGTTAAGTGTGGAAGATGCAAGGAAATAGGACATCAGTCTAGAAACTGTAAGCCAATAAGAATAAAACCACGAACCGTGACTTGTTATGGATGTAGAGGAAAAGGACATATGATAAGTCAATGCCCGAACTTCAATCCCAATTGGAAGACTAAGAATGATTCGGAAGAAAACTAGAACTCATTAAGAAATCATACCTATGTCCTAGTATGACCCTTAAGTTTGATATTTCGGAAGTAATGAATAAATTGAGGTTTAGAGTCCTCTAAGTTGTAATTTTCCTTTCAGATACTCCTTAGCTACGATAAACGTAATCTGAATAAATTATCTTTCTACTCTATATCTCGCGATAATTCTTTCATATTTCCAAATCTGCGTTTAGCTTTCATATCTATTCTATTTCCCAAACCCTATTCTTTAGGAAACCATAGACGAACCCTAAGATTTATTTTGAGGTTATTCCATTAATCCTTTAGGAAACCATAATCTATCACTGTAGTGTGGACAACAATTTTCCAATGCTTTTGAAAATTATTTATGAAGCTATTATTTAAAAATAAAGCGTTGAACACCATCTAAAACTTTTTGAATAAATACCACAGTGACTGTACAAAACATTACATCGTTTGGTCCTCAATTATACATAACCTGATCAACTATGTATAATTTTGGAAGAATCATGTAACGAGTTGGACAGTTATATTTTCAGATTTTCTACTATTAATTTTCATTCAAAAGCAAAATATTGAAACAAAACAAATTGTTATTAAATCATTATTTTGATTTCATACAACAAAAGTCTACAGCTACTACCCATCATCTCTAAGATAGGAATTCGACAACATCGTGGATAGAAAAACTCTAAGATTTTATTCGAATACTTGAAAGATAATACATAGGACCATAATTAGCAACTGAAGTGCTAATATTACAAGGATTACATAAGCTTTATTACATTGAGGATTATTTAGAAAACACAAACTAAGATCATTCTAGTAACCATAGCGTAAGGCTTATTTTCCCCGAACCTAATCCATGAAAAAGACAACAATCGTAAGCAGTATGATAAACACTAGGACCGCACCTTGGAGACCATAATCCCCTTCCGGATTATACGCCATGTAGGTTACAACCGCAACCATGTACATAATTGCTAAGATGATAGCCAAAGGCGGCATCTTTGAGGATTTAGAAAGGAAATTTTGTGATGAAAAATGAGGATTAGAAAGGAGATATTTATAGGAGGTATTCGACCGATCAATCGACCGTTTAAATCACTATTCATCCACTTTAGAATCTGACCGTTGCATAGTGACGTACTAGGTGGAAAAACATTCAAATTTAGTTCATCCAGTAGAGATAAAACTGACCAAACCTCGATCCTTAGAGAACCAAGGATTATCAGCGAAACGACATTATCAGAAAAGCGGACTCAAGAATAAAGATAATATTTTAAGTAATATTATTTTTAACTTGAGGCATTTTAAGCATATCAAACTTCCATCCTAACCCAAATCGTTGTACGATTTTCTTTATCGCGTTCTCTATCTGAATAAAATAAAAATTCTGAACCCAGCTATCTCTGTATATCATTTTTCTCAACTTACCAACCAACTCAGGCTGAATCTCGGGACGAGATTCCCTTCAACAGGGGGATACTGTAACCACTCGTAAAATTTCCTATTTACTTTACTAAATTATTATCTTTTTCCACGGGTAAATTTTTTATTTATTTATTTAAATGTATCTCCTATCTTATGTGACGTAGATCACATCATTGATAAACGTGCTCCCACAAGACCTGCTTAACCAAAACTAATGTTTATTTTATAAACATCATGATAGAAAAATATTACAGAATACCACTTACCACTTTACGATAAAATTCTTAACAAAACATTCACTATCTATATAGAGTTTCTAGGAAACCCTAAAAATTTACCACAACACCAAATATGAACTAACTAAACATCATAACATAAAAATACAATGTATCTAAGTTAATGTACAAGTTCTTAAAGCACTAAAAACCCTAATTCTATTTTGTTCTCGATAAAACCCTAATTTCACATAAGTGTTATTTTATGCATTCATTTCACAAACCCTAATTTATTTCTAGAATATTATTATAAAATATAAAGTTTACAAGTTATTTAAGCTATAGTACAAGTCATTTATGCATAGAAACATTTATTTACAAAATCTTTATTTAAATTCCAATTATATTATTTTCAAAGCATAACTAACAAACCATTTATGCATAACTTTTATAAATGATATTTTCTAAACTCCTTAAATATTATTACAAGTCTTTTAGCCCAGAGTACAAGTGCCTAATGCACAAAAATCATAAATTTCATTTAGTTACTTTTTAAACATAATAAACTTTACAAATAAATTTTGTAAACTAACAAACTATTAAAACTAAATTTTTCTTAAATCCTAAACTATTGTACAATTCATTTAAGCATATCTTACAACTCTCTTAAGCCTAATTCGACTTTCCCTTTATTCTACCTAAGATACAAATTATTTAAAATACAACAAATTCTTAAATATTTTCTAAATTAATTAAAGACTTGAACTAAGTTAGTCATCATCCCTAAACCCTAGTTACAAGCTACTAAACCTATGGTACTACTCTCCTAAACTCACACGCCCTCTTCTCCATTTCCTGGTTTGAATAGAATTACAACCTAACCAAACTTACCTATTAAGAATACCATGTACCTAGTCTTCTTCATGTCCTCTCCTAAGAAGCCCTCCACTTGTACACATACATCTTCAAGAAACCTCTCCATATGTAGTTAAAACCCATGGCAACCAAGCCGGCCACATCACCTCTTCTTCTCCCTCCTCCTCCACCTATCCAAGTGGCACCATGCTCAGTTTCTGTCAGCCCTTGTATGCATAACATGTTCCCTTATCATCTTCTCACTAAACCCTAACTCCTACTACTATAAATAGCAACATAACCTTTCTTCTTCCTTCACACCCAATCGAACCAAATAACAGATACACAGCCCATTTCCATTTCCTACTATATACAATCCCAATACATTTCAAACACCTTAGACGCATAGAGAAGGAAAGAGTCAGACAGGGTCCAGGGCACTCACTCCATTCGAACCCTAAACCCTACACGAACCAAATATTTAAGTAAGTTACTCAACCTTTTCTAATTCATTTCATTTATTCTGTATACTCTAAAATCATTAATATACAACCTATCTATAATAAAACATAATCAAAAATAAACTATACTTTTGTTTCTTTTCTTTATGTTCGATCAGTAGATACAAAATACCCATAGTATTCGAATAATTGCCTAAACAAAACGTTAGTATGTTAAGTATGTTAAAATACATCTACAATAAACATACTATATCTAAAAACCTTAGTCTAAAACCCTAGAAACATTAAACCCTAATCGGGTTTTCCTTCCTGTTCTATATCGAGTAAAACTCAAGTCCCACAGCCCTATTTCTGACCAGAAAACCAACATCCAAACGACCCTTAAAAATTATAGTTTTTGGTATTTAAGAAGTTCACCCAGCTACCTCAAGATAGGAAAAAGAATTTTGAAAAACGATTCATTTTCTATGAAGATATCGGGTCTTGAATCTGGTCTCAAATCGCTAAAGGATAAAAGTAAATTTCCAGTTATATAAGTTCTATTTCAGTCGACTAGCTACCCTACTTATGACATAATTTTCGACCCTCAAACTACTTTGATAAAATCTGATTTTCAGTATGTTAAAATTTCATCTAGCAAACTTATTTTAGAAGAAAGAATTAGGTAAAATCATCAATTGAGTCGAAAGTTATTTAGGTCTAAAGTTGCCCCTATCGCTAAGTTGAAAACCTATGAAATCAGTTATAAATTTTCTGTTTTACTCGACTCAACTACCAACTTTTGACTTAGATTTCGACCCTCATTAGATCCTTATAAATTCTGAATTTCTGGAATCATAAAGTTCATATAGTAAACTATTTTTAGAAAGAAGTAGTTTGTAAAACTATCGAGTGAATCAAAAGTTATTCGAGTTCCAAATCTGGTCTAGCGCTAGTCTCAAATTTATTTTCAGAATTTATATTTAAACTTGTTTCATCACTCGACTTTTGGACTGTCTTTCGAGTATCAAACCAACTTTAAAAATTATGATTTTCGACATGTCTAGAGTCGACCTAGCTATCTTTTTATAGAAACTGAGAACACAAAAAATCGTTTAGTATTCGTTAAGTTATTCGCGTCCAAAGATCTAGCTAAGTCTAATATTTCATAAGTATAATTTTGTTAAATTAAAGTTTTTAGGGTTAATTTTATAAATAAATACTATCAAGGGTATTTTCTGTCAATAACAAATAAAAAGAGGTGAGATTGTCATTTTTGAAACTTGAGGGTTAGAAACTGTCATTTTCCAAAAGTCCAGGGTAAAAATTGTCATTTGACCAAACCTTAAGGATTAAAACGTAACTTTTCCTAATCAATATTTTCATCTTTTCTATTTTATTTTCCCGACTCTATACCAACATAATAAGTTTAATAACAGACAAACCTAACCCAAAACTTACAGACAAAAGATAAGATAAAATCTTACTTTTGAAACTACATATTGGTTCAAAATAAAATATGTAACCATCAACCAAACGATAAAACAGAACGAAACGAAATAAACATATAATCATTAGAAATGATTACTAAATATTGGCATAACAACCCAGGTTACGTTGTCTGGAGACGTTTATCAACTTTCTTTCATTTGTTTTCCATCCAGATTGTCAGGTGAGTTCATATTCCCTCCTTTTACTTTTTTAAACTATTTTTGGGGAGATGCATGCTTAACTACTTTTATACTCTAAACTTTTATATGATTTATCGTGAGTTCATAACCCCTATTTTTACATGTTTTGAACTATTTTTGGGGGAGATACATGCTCAATTATTTGTTTTCACTTTCACAAGCAATTCTAAGTTTTCATATATCGATATAAGTTTCATAGCCCTTATTTTCATATGATATGAATTAAATTAGCAATATTGACAAACGCTGTTTGCATTTACATGAATTATGAATCGCTAAAGGACTTTTTCCCACATTAAACACAAGTATGTTATTCTTATTTTGTTGCCTTAAACTAAGTTACCTTTAAGTCAAAAAGACCCTCAATCATGGACCTCTAATCACCTGTACTTAGGGTGAGCGCGAATATCGTGGATAGTACTATTGGGCTGACAACCCCTTTGTATTGCCGTAACGTAATACAAAGCATTATATTTGAGAAGAATAAAGAGATGTGACTATCTCCTACTCGGGGGCAAAGTTACCTACATTTAATTATGGGGTAATTATTAAATCATTAGTTCATGACTGTTGATGTTCTGTTAAGGTTTTGCGTGTCATGAGACTTAGTGCAATAAAATATATCTTTCCCTAATGGTAATTGTATGCGTTACAATTATTTTCATCTAATCTTGTGTTTAAATGGTTTGAACTAAACTGAACGACATATTTTCTGAATAACTGAAGAAGGGCTTATTTTTCTGAAATATGAAAAGAGCTGATTTTCTGAGGTATTGAAAGGGGCTTATTATTTATAACTGAACAAAGCATTTTTATCAGAAACTGGCTTATTTCTGAATAACTGAAACAGATTATTTTCATCTAAGAAACTTTATGAATTCACTCAACCTTTGTGTTGACGTTTTAGCATGTATTCTCAGGTTATCGGAAGCATGGATTGGCACGGGATTGGCTATGGACTATGTTATCATTCAAATCAATAATATTTTTATAAATATATTTTGAGAACTTCCTGCTGGGACCTACATATTGTAACTCTGATATAAATGAATGATAACAATTTTAACTAAAACGTCTCCTTTTCGAGTCGTTTTCTATTATCATGACTGTGAACTGTTTAGTAACTCCCCAACTTATATTTCCGCTGTGAATATCAAAAACGGGGGTGTTACACTTGTGATCTTTGCGGTTTTCCTCAACGTGCACACTTCTCCGATTTCCGTTACTACTTCATCGTTGGTGAGTTCATAGCCCCAATTTTTACTTCAATTGTTTTACAAACTCCGTGGGGGAGATACATGCTATAAATATTTACGATCACAATTATTTGAAATTGTATGCTATCCTGTTATTATTATTGCCTAAGTTTCCCATAGCCTGAAAGTCCCTTCTTATCTTGAACTATTAATCACTTGCGAGTGAACATGAATGCCGTGCATAGATCTATTGGGCCTGACTCCCCACATGCCAAAATTTTCCAGCATGGCTATAGTGTGTATTGTATTCGTATTGTTGATTAGGTATGGCTATTACCTATGTCTAAAGGGCAAATTTATATTCTGTTAGAATATCTTGCATGACGTTAATGTTTGGGGTCGAGAGCTTAGTGCAATAATAACCTTACTAGACTTTGTATTTGTTACTTAGCCGCTTTTATAAATCATATATTGTGATCAACCGCTTATAATTAAACTCTATGGATTAACTCAACCTTTGTGTTGACCTTTTTAGCATGTTTTATCTCAGGTCCTTAAGGCGATAGTAGGTGGGAAGCATTTTCGAGTCTTTTTGCGTAAATGAAGACTTGTCTTATTATAATTCCATTCGATAAACTTTTGAACAATTTATGTTATGTACTGATGTATTAGGACCATTTTATGCTGTAAAACTCTGAATTTTCCGTAATATTATCGAATGGTGTTGATTTTCAAAAACGTCTCATTTTAGAGTTCCTTTTCTATGACTTGGACTTTGAAACTAATAAGTAACTTCCCAAATTTCTATTCAGCAGTATAGTAAAATTGGGGGTGTTACAACGAGTATCAGAATAATACAGTATGTTTTGAAGATATTTGAAGATAACTTCTTTTCTACTTATCTGTTTCTTTTGGAAATGTTTGACTCGATATTATTCTGGATATGGAATTGTTGACTGAGCATCGAGGTGCTAACAACGGTCATATTAGATTTCTCATCTTTGGTTGAGTTGAGAAACTCAAAATTCTGTACCATGGTTCCCAACCTGGTAAACATTTATGATCACCTTTGCTTTGAACAGTCGTACGTTAATCCCTCGCGGTTGTAAAGATACTTCGTTTGATGAAACTCGCCTCGAGAGTTATTCGGTTGTTTGAAATGTTCGCGATGTATTCCTTAATAAACTACCAAGATTACCATCTGAATGTGAAGTTGTTTTGATCTGGTTATGAGAATTTGTTTAGTCACAACTCGAGGTAGAATGTGATTGCAATAAAGGCATGTGCATATGATGAAAGTACTATGACGCCTGGCCAACGTGATAATAGTTACATCATATAACTTGAACTTATTGGGATCATAGGATGTTTTGAGAAGTGCTTGAGGACAGTAAGTTGGTTAAGTCAGAACTCTATTCGTATAAGAGCAACGTTTTGCCTAATTTTGGAACTTCATATCGTATGACATCAGTTGAGTGGAAAGAATTGAAGGAACAACTTCTAGGAAGTGGTTTTATCTATCCAAGGTTGTCTCCGTGTCGTGCTCCAATTTTAATTGTGAATAAGAATGATGATAGCATGAGGTTGTATATTGATTTCGGGAAGCTGAATTGCATTATGATTAGAACTGTTACCCTTACCTCGAATTGCCGAGTTGTTTAATAAACTTCAGGTGTGGAGTTTTTCCATTTGATTGAATTGAGATCCTATTATATTCAGCTACGTGTAAAGGAGCGAGATGTTCCTAGATTTTCCTTTCGTATTCATTATGGTCTTCATGAGTATTAGTGATGCCAATTGTATTGGCTACTACTCCAACTGTTCCTATGGAATTGATGAATTGTGTCTTTGATGAATACTTGGACAAATTGTCATAGTATGAAATATTGGTATATTCAGAGGCGAAAGAGAAACACGAGGATCATATTCGTATTTTGTGTTGAAATTTCTACGTTAGAAGAAGCTTCATGTGATAATTTCGAAGAGTAAATTGTAGTTGAGATGAAGAATGAGAGGAGAAGTTTGAAAAGCTGAAAAGAGATTTGTTTCTAGTCACGAAGGAGGCTTAGTTATGTCCTTATACAACACGAGAAGATTATCGGTTATGCATCAATACAGCTAGAATCGTGGGAGGTGAACTATTCGACGCATGAATTGGGAGTGATTTATGACAGACATGAAGAGGCTCAGGAGTAAGACGGTGGAAGATGACCTATGCTAGAAGACTTGAAGGAAGCGGTTCTGATTGAAGCACACAGTTCTATTCACTCTATTCATCTTAGTTGTACAATTGTGCATAGAGATTTGAAGCCGAGTTTTGATGGAATGGTATGAAGATGATTGTGACTACATTGGTGGCGAAGTGTTTAGCGTGTCGACAGGTTAAGATTTAGCATCAGCGTACAAGTGGTTTTCTTTCGCCTTGGACGTTCTTATGTGGAAGTGGGATTAAACTTTCAGGAACTTTGTAACGGGATTTCTGCGCACATTTAGGAAGGACAACACGAATTGAGTTGTAGTGGAGCATTTGACTAGGTCGGCTCATGTAACAACCCGTAATTTTCCACGTCAACATCTATTTTCAAACTCTAATTTACTACATTGAAATTTTACAAGAACACTTTTTACATATAACTCTTTAGTCAAATAAACGCTTTTCACAATTTAAATAAACACCCAACGCACCCGACACTCCTAACAAATATTCTTCAAGACCTTTCATACTCCTCAAATTATTTCAAATGTGCTAAAAATCATTTTCAAACATTTTCCTAATTCTTTTACAAACGTTATTTAAAGATACGTATTTACCGTTACCTACCAAATTAATACCCAATACTCCTAACAAATATTTCTAATGCATTTCTACACTTCCTAAATTATTACCAAAGTTCCAAAAATATTTCCTTACGCCTAATGTAATTTCTTTATTCATAATGTTTAATTACGTGTAACTTACGTTAATCACAAAACCGATAACCAATACCTATTTCTAATGCCCAATACATACAATATATACACTTTTGTATAAAATTTACATAATTCTTCCATATTGAGGACATAATGCTGCCCCCCCCCCTTGTTACTATAATAATTACTAGACAAGATTTGATACTTATAATTAATACTAGACCAAGTGCCATAAAACAAGGAGTTGTAATGTTTAGGTGGCTTGACCAAAGTCTTGCCCCCCTTCCTAGCCCAAAATTCGGCCAACATACTCCAACCAAGCCACCTTTTTGTTTTTGATCTACTATTACACCTTGGACTTTCCTTGCTATATATAGGAAGACTTAGTAACCTTTACACACATTAGCACAAGAGAAAGAAAAATATAATCGCTCACTCACTCACATACTATTCGAACTAGGGGAGAAAGGAAGCAAGAAGATTTGGTTTTCCAAGTGCAAGGGTTTATTGGCGTTCATTTGAGTACTAGAATCTAGTGTTAAGGGTTTAAGGCTTCATACTTTTGGGTAAACTTAAGTTTTCATCACCTCATTCTTATAATCATTCTAGGTTCAAGTAAGTCACAACACTATTTTCTTACAATCTCCACATAACTTACTTTGTGAAAATTTCATGATATATATAGATATATCACCCTAAGTACATGTTTGTAATGTTTTTATAAATATAATGAACTATAACTAATAACTAATTCCTAAACATATTTCATGAAAATACTAGTTAATCTTTAATCTTGACAAATCGGTGGAAGAGTTAGGATTAGTATTGAAGTAGGTTGGAAGTGGTTTTGAATGATTTGAACACTAGAAAACGCACTTTGAAACATTTTTATAAAGAGAAGCTGTCCCATTTTGTTAAATCTAGAAAAATCAGTAGGTTTGGAGTAAGATTAGACTAGAAATATATAGACTCAAATACGAAAACGTGGCCGCTTGAATGGATTAAAACGGGCTTATAACGAAGGAGGTACACTAATTTGAATATAGACAACGAAAAACAATTTTCTGAAATAATACATGCTGTTAGGGGATTTTCGAAAGGTAAAATCGAGTATTAAAAGCTAACTAGACATTCCAAGGCACTAAAAGTATGTTAGTATACTTAAATACGAACCCGGAGATATAAAGAACATAAGAAACGGAGCTACAACGACCAAGATACATAGATTTGAATTATGACGAAAACTGACCGTGACCATGTTTAACCCCGTTTTTCTCATAGATAGAGTCTGTTATGGAAAAATGGCACTAGTAGGTAAAATAAAGTTCACCTAGCCTAGTTTCCAAAAAGTCCAACCGTCCGTCATATGGATTTCTAACGAGTAACTTATGACCTCTCAAACTTCCGTGAAAACTGTCCAGAAACCATAAAAACAGCCTGACCACCTAACTTTATGGCTATAAAAGTGTGGGATTGGGATCCGAATGGGCTAAAAGTCAGTGTTAGCTTTTGTAGACCTTACCACATACTTCCTAAATCCACTAACTTGGGTCAGTAACACTTAGTCGAAACTGTTTTACGACTAGCTTTACTAGGCTACTTGGTCATTTTCAGAAATCTAACAGTGTTTTGACGTAAAACTCTATTTTTCTCAAAAGCCACTTAGACAACTATCGTAGAATGTTTTTAAAGCACGTCGGTGATTTTCTAAGATACTTATTAACAAATCGACCACACTTTATTTACGAGATAAACTAGTGACGATAAATAAATGTGTATACTCGATATTGAAACAAGCACCATAACGTAACTACGTTTTTAACCACCAAACTTTACAACGAACATGTACGGGTGATATATTAGAGTGTAAACTTGCATTATTGACCTTTTTGCCGAACCTAAGACATATCATTCATATTAGGTTGCGAGTAGTTTCCGAGCCTTAAATCCGTGCACTTTCCTTTTGTTATCATATCGATTGTTCCAGGTGAGTTCATGGCCCCTACTTTTACTTGTTTTATAATTGTTTTGGGGGAGAATACATGCTCGTTTATATTTAAACTCCATGCTCGTTTTACTTGAAACGTGAATTGTTTTCTCAAGCATTACTAATTGGTTGAAACCCTTGATTTATTACTCGAAAGTATTATGTGCTTACCTATTACACACTTGATTATTTTCTTATGGACACAACTGCATTAAACTATTAAATATTGCCTATGTTATGAACCGTTAAGCGCGAATGTTGTGAATAGATCTATTAGGATTGAACTCCCCGTCCAGGTGGTTTCCCCACTTGACTGGTAGGTCAAACGGATGCATAATCATTTGAGGAACCTTGGATGTCCTAGGTGGACATCTACCAGAAACTTTGGGTGTCCGAGTGGTTTCCCCACTTGACTGGTATGTCAAACGGATGCTCAAACCAGAAATCTTAAGGCTTCGGTGTCATGAACTTAATACAACAATAACTCTTTCTATATTTGGAATATATTGGTCTTTGAAATCTTGTGGTCCATATATTACTTGTTGTTTACTTAAATCTATGAACTTACCAACCTCGTGTTGATAGGTTTTAGCATGTATTTTTAGGTTCTAAAGTGTCAGCTTACATTTGGCGGCAGTTGGCATGGCATGGCATGGTTATAGAATCAAGATACTCTGATATTCATTTGGGGACCACTTTATTTCTTTATTGGGCCTGTATTTCCGTATTTTATTGAATGATGTAAAACAAAGTACTTTTGATTATAAAAATTTCTTATAACGGATACGGTAAATCCGTTCTCTTTACTCTGTGTTGTGGTACCAATTAAGTAGCACCCCAGCGACATCATCTTTCGCTACGACCCGATTTTGGGGGTGCTACAGCTCACTTGGAAGATTGGCAGAGATTCCTTTTGGCAGATGATTATTCAAGCTACATGGCGCACCAGCAGTGATCGTGTCAGAGAATCGCGTTTTGCTTCACACTTCCAAAAGAGAAACAGAAGACTATGGGGATTGGACAGGATTTTAGTACGACTTTTCATCTTCAGATGGATGGACAGACAGAACAGCTATTCGAACATGGAAGATGTGTTGAGCGGGAAATTTGACAAGTGCTGGGTCTGGTTGTGTTTGCTCATTAAGATTGATGGCATGCAAGTGACAAGGGTTTTCCTTTCGGAGTTTTGTAAGAACGGATATGTAGAACACCTTTTTGTTGAATTAAGTCGGAGAGTTACTTATTGAAGGTCCGGAGTTGATTACAGTGACTAATGCATTAGTTATCATTGTGGAAGAGAAATTTTGAAATGTTAGACCCGGAATTTGTGTGTTCCGTATGATGTTTTCGTACAGAAGAGTTAGACGCTTTGGCATGTAAGGAAGATTTAGTTCTCGATACGTTAGACCTTAGATTCGTTCTTATCCGTACGATTATTCTACCTATTCCGTTATGCCGTTTGATACGTTTTGATATTCCGATATGTGCTTAGTTGATCGTCAATACGAATATGTTACCTACCTCTTAGGAATCTCTTGATACGTTTGGGGATTTGGTATGTGCTTCTCTGATTATTAGCAAGTTCCTTAGTTCATTCAGAATCTGGATAGAGTTGATGAAGTTTTATCGTTTAGCACTACCTCCGTATTTGCCTCGTGTGTATATGTGTTTCATGTATCTCTTTGTGAGATTACATCTGTCATCTGCTACATATTTGTTTTGTATTCGTTGGATCAGATTTGTTATGATTTGTGTTCTATTCGACAGCCTGGGGCTATCCTAGTTGTCGGGATCGAGTCATGATAAATAAAACTATTCCGTTTGTGAAGATTCTTTTGGAAGAACCTCTCCGAGCGTGAGGCTATTTATTTTCATTTCTTTTCGTGATTTGGTACATCTCCGTCTAACTGTTGCGACTCAAATTTCGAGGACGAAATTTTTCTTTTTAGAGGGGAAGAATTATAACAACCTGAAATTTATGAAACGACATTTGAACCTTTGAATACGAATTTAACTTAAGTTGAACTACGTTATGATTAAAATTTCAGAATACGAATCCAAAACCTAAAGTATTTGAACTATTGACTAAGTTAAAAACCTATGTTATGGTTTAAAAGTACAAAATGTGGAATTTTTAACCTAAGTAATATGAAAATCAACACAATTCCTATATCCTAAGTTTTTATCACACGTTTACTAGTTCTAAAAGAGGGGCCAAATATATTAAATCTTGTACACAACCTTACACCTTTGAAGATCAGATGATTTTGAAAATTAAATTTAGAAGATTATGTATTTCCCATAATCCTCCCATATACTCGACATTCCCCCAACTTTATTTCCACTTTCTTTTTTTTTTCTTTTTTTTTTCTTTTAATTTACAAACCGAATATCACAAATTAATATCACACATAAAACCCTAAAAGTACACCTTCAAATTAGTAGCCTACATTTCTTTCAGAATCCAAGAGGATCGTGTGGCTTTGACTCGAAGGGAGTTCTGATGTTTGGTTCTTTGATTCGTCATCTAATCTGTTTTGATATCGTCCCAAGGTACTCCATTCTATTGTTTTCATGCATGGTATACGAATTTCATATATATACACATATAATCTGAATTTGAAACGTGTAATATAAATCGATATATATCGACTTCAGCCTAGTGTTACTTCTATCGAATCTGTTGTGATAATACGCCTATGGCCTGGTTATTTTAGATACTATTATGATCTCGAAGACGCGACTAAAAACCTGTAATAAACTCTTGTTTTGGCTACTGCTTAATAACATGTGTACGTGTATATACCTAAGAGATTAACAACATGGAAATGTTTATATGAAACCTGGCTAAGCCTTACGACACATGCTCTTTTAATCTGTTTCAACCCTCTTTTATTCCAGCTTTGTTTCCATTCGTTCAGCCCCAGGTTTGACACATTTAAGATCCCTTAATGACTCATTAATACGGATACGAAAACCTGGAAAACCTATTATGTATATACGAGATAAGGGTTAGGGCTCGTTTTATGATTTTATTTGAGTCTTCCTTGCATGTTTGTCTCGTTAATATTGGTGTTGTGTGGGTGCGTGTGTGTGTCATGTTGGAGTTATAATGGGTCGAATAACATTATCATGCGTATAAAGATTGGCTAAAGGAATGTGGATTGAAGTTTCTTGTCTCGATAAAATCAGAATAAGAATAACGATTTTGGAAGCTGCAGTAAATTATGAGATATGAAAACCTTATATCAATCTTTTCTTTTGTTTTGTGTAGTGTGTGGCCCATAGTTCTACGCTTTTATTTTCTAAACAACATTTATAAGGACCTATCAAAACTCTAATTGTTGGTAATTGTTACACTTTAAACCCTAAATTATGATAAGTTATCACATTTAACTCTAATTTGATTAATTATGGATATTAACCTTAAAGTTACTAATTTGGGAAACTTACTTAATTCGGGAAGTTACTAAACTTACTATATCTAGAAAGCTACTAATTACAGGAAGTTACTAAAAATGGAAGGTTTCTAAAAATAGAAGAAAACCCTAATATGTTAATCTGCTCAACAACAAGTGATGAATCGGTAATAACTTATGAAATGGTTCTTAAATAATAAGACGATCATTAATTTGTATAGTTTCGCTGAAGAAGGAGTAACTTTCGATCCTTGAGTTTTCTGATATGGTTTCATTTGTGGTTTGAGGTACATATATTCTATCCCTTCTCAGTAGGGATTTCTCACGACTCTTTTATCCTTGACTTTGTTTATGATCTGTTTGATATGATCCTTGATATGATCCTTTGATATGATTCACTATGATATGATTTAGTTTGCTATCCATTCTGTTATTATGTTCATTATGCTATCTCCTTGATATGAGATTCTGTTCAGTTGATATGCTTTATTGATTATACTATGATTACTACGTTATGATTATGGATAACCTTGCTTTGTTTATCTGTTTTGTTGCCCGAGCTAACTAGCCATAAAGGTACCATGGCCATGTCATTGAGGCACCAATGGCATGACACTTTCTGTGAAGCCGTGATTGATCCACAACATTCCCTTTTGTTATGATATATATATGATTATTGCGCACATGGCCATTCTGTTATATGTATGTATAGTCTCGTACTTGCATATGTATTCTGTTTTGCAGAGAGAGTATGGATGCTGATGAAGCAAAAAGTGTACCACTTTTAGGGGGTCATTTAAGCCCTAAATCGTATTTATTTGATCAAATATTGCCCTAAATCGTTCCTTTTGTCATTTTTGGTACTTTTGAGAAGAAATCTGGAAAAGGAAGCATTTTGGACGTTTTTGGAGCATAAAAGTGAAGAAAACGACAAAGTCTCAAAATTATGCTGGAAAGTACCTTTGACGGCGTCAGGGATTGGTCCAGACGGCGTCATGGCTTGGCAAAAAAGGTGGATATGAAAATTACTCATGATAAGCCAGAGAATTTTGCATGAAAAATCTGACGGCGTCACCCTTTGAAGTGATCAAGGCCATCACGGTTTAAATTAAAGAGGGACGGTGTCAAGCCCATTTCTGACGGCGTCAAGTTTTGATAAGCCAGAGCGGATTTTGGAGGTCTAAAGAGGGACGGCGTCAGGAAGGCCATCCGGGAACCCTAAAAGCGGCGAGGTGACGGCGTCAGGATCTACAACGTGACGCCGTCAGCCCTTAAACTCTATATATAATTTTGCAATTTTTTGTCATTAGTGTGAAAAACTTATTGTGTAACTTTGGAGGAGAAACCCTAAGACGAATTTCTGCCATTTTTAAGGGTTTTCATACCCTTGGATCTCCCATGTTTAATTGAAGATAAGTGATTATTTAATCATTCAATATGTCTATGTGTTGTTTGATTACATCTTGTTCTTGTCTTTTGATTAACATGCTAGGCTAGATTTATCTTGTGTTTGCTTAGATCTAATGAAACCTAACTATTGATTATTGGTTATTAGTGTGTTATTAATTGTATTGGATGATTGTTCATCTATGTTAGGCTTAAGAAAACTGGCTAACTTCCTATTCGGTAACTTGCTTGAACGTCTTAAGAAACATGAACCAATGCGTACTAAGGTTTTTATGGTTGTATTTAATGCATGAGCGAATTCTAGTGATCCCATGTTAGGAGCTTCCTATCCGGCTCGACATAGGAGTGAAGTAGGAGCTTGAAGAGTTGGGGAAGTACGTACGCCACCCCACGATTGGTATTAAGGAATACACCCGTCATCCACGCAATTAATACACACTAATCAACCGGTAAAAGATAGTTAGGGAGTAAGGAAATCTAAGTAAACACATTTCTCTCCATATAAGTTTTACCAACCTTTTCATTTTCGTCATTTTATTTTATTTGCATTCGTAGTAATTTGGGTTAGTTGACTAGCAACTAATTCCGCCCACTCCTTCAAACCCGAGATTTTACTTGCTTTCATAAAAATTATAAAAATACAAAAATAATCTTCCTTCACCCTTAGACCTAATTAGAGTAGTTTTTCATACCTAACGAACACTATTCCTGTGGAGAACGATCAATCCCCCGTACTTACCACTACACTATACTACATCGGTCAGGTACACTGCCTGGTGGGGTTGTAAGCCTCTTGAGATCCCTCGAGAGGTAAAACCTGTTGTAAGGTTGCAAAACCACGCATCAAGTTTTTGGCGCCGTTGCCGGGGAATAGTTATTGTTTAGGTTGAATTTTTATTTTATTAGGTCTACTCACTTGATTCCTATCGAGTGAGATATTTATTTTCTTTTTATTAGATTTCTTTAGTCTATCTTTTTCTTTGTGCCCTTTGTTTGTAAAACCATTTTCATTTGTCACCATGGCGGATGAAATTCCATTTAGATCATTAACAATAGAGGAACAATTACTTTACACGGATAGATTTGCTTCCTGTTGTTCCAATAAATTTTTAAGTGATCTTAGATATATACAAGAGGAGATGGGTGTAAAGTTTGATAGGTTTGATGAATTATGTGCATGTGCGGCTTCTATTAAACAATCATTGTTAGGATCAACTCCTTTTAGTGAAACCCTTTGGAAAATTTTTGAGGAAAGCTTCCTAACCGTGAACCATAAGTTGAATGAATTGATGGGTTTATATACATCACAACTTGAGGAAACAAATGAGGAGGATTTATCCGATATAGGTACCATGAGCAAGAAGACCTAGTTTTTAAGAACATGGACCTTGAATTGGACCATGATTGTGAGATGGTTAGTGTTGAACTACCTAGTTGCATGAGTGGGATAGATTTCACCAAAACATATGACACGCATGAGGAATCCTTTAGGCAATTGGAACATAGTAATCAAGTTGAATATTACTATGAATCGGACTTAGAATTTCAAATGGCTAGAGAAGGATTTGAGATACTTAGGAATGTGTTTGGGTTAGATCCTACCAAAACACATGATGAACATATAGGTGATTTAGATACTATGGAGAATGAGGTTAGAAATGCAAGACCACTAAATACCCCACAAATCCTACCATCATTTGAGGTTAACACACCGCCCGTAACTTACCCGAAAAAAGTAGAAGAGACTATAGGAACCCCAATAGAGGTAGAGCCCTTGGACCAAACACAACTAGAGGATATAGGTTTGAATACTTGTAGTCATAACCTTTCTTTTAGTTATATGGAAGTTCCTAGTTTTGATGAACCGGAGCCTCAGCCAAAACCGTTACCTAATCTTCCATCCTTAGATGTGAATTTAGGAATTGAAAAAGGTCCCGATCCACCCATCAAACCATGTAGTCCGGGTAATGTTAAGATTAAGGTAGTAGACTCTAAGCCTTGTAGTGAGGAAGACAATATAGGAGTGAAAAATGACCTTACATGTCTACATCACCCATTCATGATTGATCACAAGAAACATTATGGGTTTAAACCGGGTTTATTAGGTCAAGATGGATTCCCAACTAGGAGTCTCTCGAAGTTGATAGAAGATGATCCCTTTCTAGGAGAAAAATTCAATTCACCCATTGACCCAATTGAACTAAGTAAGGTTATGATGATTGGATCCCACATCTTTGAGCATATAATTCATCCACCACTCTTTCCTCACGTGGCATACTCATACCGAGTCGGTGTGTATCGCTACTATCACCCGCACTTAACCCTAAGTGTAGGGAAAACCTCTCCTTTATCCGTTAAATAAGGGTAGAGTCAGGCTCGTGACTCGAACAAAAACAAGCGCTTCTTGGGAGGCAACCCAAGCTTTATTTGCTTTGTGTGTTTATTTATTTGTTTGTTTGATTTTATTTGCTTCCGTATGTGTGTTTAATTTTTATTATTATTGATTCATGTTCAAAACTAACTTGTGAAAATGCTTTATCTTGTTTTTAACTTCGTCTTAACTACATATAAAGGTATTTTGCAAAAGATAAGTGTAAGGGAAATCCAAATCGGTTTATTAGAACAAATGAACATGAATCGTAATAATAATAAATTAACATACATATTAGTATTTGTTTGAGTCAAATGCTTGTATCGAGTCATAATGATGTTTTGCAGGATTTCCAGGAAGTAAGGTATAGGTTTTTCCAGAAATTTTCCGGAAACTTAACATGAGAATTCTGTCAGATCATTTCTGACGGCGTCAGGCATTACAACCTGACGGCGTCAGGTTTTAATTTTCTGAAATTTTTGAAAGTTTTGTTTTCATAAAAAGTTTTTATTAAATCTCTAACTTATAATCTCCAGGAATCTGCAAAATTATCATTCCACAAGCATTATATCCTTATATAGAATTTATCCCGCCGATGTTATGCAGGTTTTCGTGTTTGTTTTCTCAGGTTTAACAGGTTATTTTGGACAAGGAGATGTATGTGGAATCAAGCTTAGGGCGATGCATTAGTCTTGGAGCTTCTACATTCTCTTGGAAGAAGATCTAACCGTGTTACTACATTATCCACCGAGCGAATCAGGGGAGTACTTGATTTCATTCTTTTACCTTATTACTTTTACATCTTGTTATTTGAACATTGGGGACAATGTTCATCTTAAGTGTAAGGGGGGGGGGGGTAAAGTACGATTAGAGAATGTTATTACGCTTGATTTTTGTTTGTTTAATGGTAGATGTGTAATAAAACTGAGAGAAATACCTGTTAGGGCAATTTTAGTGCCAAATTTAAATTTTTTTACAACATTTAGGAGTGAAACTTTGATCTTAATGAGCATCTCACGGATAGGAGTTATATGACTAGCACAAAACCGTACCACTAAAAAAATTTTCCACCCCCAAATATGTGAGGTTCGCCCCTAGAATTGGTAGGAAAAGCATTTATGCTATGATGTGTGTACCGGTAGCACTTAGATTCTAGAACTTGCGTTAGGACCATTCCAAGGCCATAAGTGAGACTACATTCGTGTAGTTAGATTTACTACATGATAAGAGGCATTAGGATTAACCCATTGTTTTACACCTGTGTTTTTTGTTATAATTACTTTGGCTACATTGGTCAAGTAATTCTCCCACACCCTTTGCGTTGTACCCATTTTTGGTACACATACCCCTAGTACACCCCTCAGAGCCTATCTTTTGGTTTCGACCTTTAAGCATTTTACTTAAAGGAAGAATTTGTTTACACCCCACTTAAATGTACACCCAAATCGCCTTAGCCTACCTTGTATGCACTCATTTTTAGTGCATTATTGTGACAACATTTGTTTAAACCCCAAGTTAATTATCTAATTGATTACATGGTTGCTAAGTCGAGTCATATCCTTGTACATATTGTTTTGGGATGATTGGGACTCATGGGTAAAGTACTAGTGTAGTGGAGTAATGGGGAAGAACAACATTATTACCCCCATATGTGCTAAATATTTTAAAAGTACTCCAAGTGTTTCGATTATCTTAATTCGAGTCATTAGAATAGTTATTTGTAAAGTTATGTAAAAGTTCAAGTGTAAGGGGAATGCAATGCCCCTATGATGTATTATTTTGGATGGTAGGGCAAGAGTGTATGAAAAAAAAAAAAAAAAAAAAAATCAAGAAAAAAAAATGAGAAAAAGAAAAATAGAAAAAACATACGGACTACCATCCCGTTTCATTCTATGTTTATTTTATGTTTTTGTTATTTTCTTTCATTAGCTTAAATTGAGTCGAGTCTTGGCTTAGCAACATTGTATAGTACATGTAATTAATCAAGATCTTTAACTCGCCACCAGTAAAATATCCCTTATCCAACAAAACCGTGTTTATCATATCCCTACACCTTACGTTATAACCCGATTAAAAGCCCTCTTTGATAGTTTATCTTAGGTGCTTACGCCTAGTGGAGGAGGTTTTCGATCCTTTCCCAAGCCTATGGTAATCTATTTGCTATGACAGGTAGTGAGAGATATTATCCGTTTTCATTTATGAGATTTATTTTGATGACACTTGAGAGATGTGAGTATCTAAACACTACTTGTGAGGTGCTAGTTTGTAATCTCCGTGCTTATTATGATTAAAGTGGAACGACTGTTTGTTGTAATTACTTTTATATTAGCATTAAATGACCCCTAACTTGTATTTTGATTAGAATAAAAGCGCATTTGCTTGAGGACAAGCAAATCTCAAGTGTAAGGGTATTTGATGAAGCAAAAAGTGTAACACTTTTAGGGGGTCATTTAAGCCCTAAATCGTATTTATTTGATCAAATATTGCCCTAAATCGTTCCTTTTGTCATTTTAGGTACTTTTGAGAAGAAATCTGGAAAAGGAAGCATTTTGGACGTTTTTGGAGCATAAAAGTGAAGAAAACGACAAAGTCTAAAAATTATGCTGGAAAGTACCTTTGACGGCGTTAGGGATTGGTCCAGACGGCGTCATGGCTTGGCAAAAAAGGTGGATATGAAAATTACTCATGATAAGCCAGAGAATTTTGCATGAAAAATCTGACGGCGTCACCCTTTGAAGTGATCAAGGCCATCACGGTTTAAATTAAAGAGGGACGGCGTCAAGCCCATTTCTGACGGCGTCAAGCTTTGATAAGCCAGAGCGGATTTTGGAGGTCTAAAGAGGGACGGCGTCAGGAAGGCCATCCGGGTACCCTAAAAGCGGCGAGGTGACGGCGTCAGGATCTACAACGTGACGCCGTCAGCCCTTAAACTCTATATATAGTTTTGCAATTTTTTGTCATTAGTGTGAAAAACTTATTGTGTAACTTTGGAGGAGAAACCCTAAGACGAATTTCTGCCATTTTTAAGGGTTTTCATACCCTTGGATCTCCCATGTTTAATTGAAGATAAGTGATTATTTAATCATTCAATATGTCTATGTGTTGTTTGATTACATCTTGTTCTTGTCTTTTGATTAACATGCTAGGCTAGATTTATCTTGTGTTTGCTTAGATCTAATGAAACCTAACTATTGATTATTGGTTATTAGTGTGTTATTAATTGTATTGGATGATTGTTCATCTATGTTAGGCTTAAGAAAACTGGCTAACTTCCTATTCGGTAACTTGCTTGAACGTCTTAAGAAACATGAACCAATGCATACTAAGGTTTTTATGGTTGTATTTAATGCATGAGCGAATTCTAGTGATCCCATGTTAGGAGCTTCCTAGCCGGCTCGACATAGGAGTGAAGTTGGAGGTTGTAGAGTTGGGGAAGTACGTACGCCACCCCACGATTGGTATTAAGGAATACACCCGTCATCCACGCAATTAATACACACTAATCAACCGGTAAAAGATAGTTAGGGAGTAAGGAAATCTAAGTAAACACATTTCTCTCCATATAAGTTTTACCAACCTTTTCATTTTCGTCATTTTATTTTATTTGCATTCGTAGTAATTTGGGTTAGTTGACTAGCAACTAATTCCGCCCACTCCTTCAAACCCGAGATTTTACTTGCTTTCATAAAACTTATAAAAATACAAAAATAATCTTCCTTCACCCTTAGACCTAATTAGAGTAGTTTTTCATACCTAACGAACACTATTCCCTATGGAGAACGATCAATCCCCCGTACTTACCACTACACTATACTACATCGGTCAGGTACACTGCCTGGTGGGGTTGTAAGCCTCTTGAGATCCCTCGAGAGGTAAAACTTGTTGTAAGGTTGCAAAACCACGCATCATGTTTTGCAGAGAGAGTATGGATGCATCCTAGGTACTTGAGAGGTCTCCCCTCCTTGCACACTTATGATATGACAGGATTATGTGACTATGCATGTGGCATGATTTATGAGCTCGTGGGAATTTCTGTTTGATACTATGATTATGATTATTTGTTTGACTTCTTTGACTTCATTCATCTCCTTATGGTTCATTATACGTTGCTCCTTTGATTATATGATTCTTTGTTCAGCAGATCCCTTTTGATTCCGTTGATATATTCATTTGATTTAGTTATTTGTTTTGTTATATCTGTTCACTTGGCTTTTTAAGCTCAGCCGCATTTCTTTTCCTACCGCAGGTTTTAGGTTGGAAGCTGGGATTGAGTGAAGAGTGCATAGGAGCTCTTAGTGGACCGCCCTGACGATAGATACCCATTTGCTTTTGGATTAGATTTGGATTTACCTTAGTTAGATTTGGCTTGGATTTGTATTTCAGTTTTGGAACTCATTATGTTTAGAGTTAGTATTTTGTTATTATCATTAGAACACCTTTTTAATCATTATGTTTATAAGTCTTCCGCTTGCATTTGTATGTTCTGATTGACACCATAATGTGGCATTTTGACCCTTAACGGGTTGAGGTGTTACAGGCCTGATTAGGTGGTGGTGTAGGTTCAGGTGTAGATACTTGAAGAATATCAGGATCTTGAGTATCTGACTGACCAAGTTGATCATTGAGATTGATTGGTTCCTGAACAATTTGTTCAGACTGATTGATTTCACTAGTACTTGTTTGTGCTTCAACAAACTTAGCGATGGTTGGTTGAGGGAGGTTATATGGGACAATGTAATAGGATATATTAGCATCAGCTTGATAATGAGTGGAAGGTTTACTATCACGATGATATTCATCAGGAGGGTATCTTGATGAGTCATCAATCCTAAATTATTCCACTGTGGTGTTTGGGAAACTGATGGATTCAGTACTCTCATCAAAGGTGACATGAAATGTTTTCTCAGTTTGTTGTCTCTTTGTATTGAACACCCTGAAGGCTTTGGAGACAAGGGAGCATCCTAGAAAGTATCCATCATCAGCTTTTGCATCGAATTTCCCTAAGTGATCCTTGTGATTGTGAATAAACATAGGGCACCCAAAGACATGAAAATAGCTGACGTCAGGAATTCTTTCTTTGAATAACTCATAAGGAGTTTTGTTATGTCTCTTGACAATGATGGATCTGTTTTGAGTATAACAGGCAGTCTTGACTGCTTCAGTCCAGAAATGTTTGGAGAGTGTGGATCCATTTAGCATTGTTCTAGCTGCCTAAATGAGTGTTCTATTCTTCCTTTCAGCAACACCATTTTCTTCTGGTGTGTAAGGAGAAGAGAAGTTTTGAGAAATTCCTTTCTTATCACAGAAACACTCAAGACCATGATTTTTGAATTTAGTCCCATTGTCAGTCCTAATTTGTTTGACTTTTATGTCATTTTGGTTTTCAATGTTTCTGACAAAGGACATGATTGTATCAGCAGCCTGACTCTTTTTGGTCAGGAAGTAAACCCAAGTGTATCTTGAGTATTCATCCACTATGACAAGAGTATACTTCTCATGATGAAGAGACATTGGACTGATAGGTCCAAAGAGGTCCATATGGAGAAGATGAAGGCATCTTTTGATGAAGAAGTTTTGTTTGGTTTTAAAGGATGCTCTATGATGTTTACCTTTTTCACAGGTAGAACAGGGTTTATCCTTTGAAAATACAAGTGATGGTAAGCCAAGGACCTTGTTTTGTTTGGCAAGATTGTTTATGTTTTTGAAATTCAGATGGGAGAGTCTCTTATGCCAAAGCCAGTTTAGTGTTTCAGTGGCTTTAGCAAAAAGACATGTTCCATTCTAAGTTAGAGTAGATATATCTAACACATAAACATCCTGTCTTCTTGGTGCAATAAGAACGATTTCTTTATTTGCATTAACGATGGTTCCTTGCTTATCATCAAATTAAACTAAGTATTTTGCATCACATAGTTGACTGACACTAATAAGATTGTACTTGAGGCCATTAACATATGCTATTCTAGTAAAGACTATTCCACTACAGTTTACTGAACCATAACCTTCAGTGAGACATGATGAATTATCATCAAATATCACCTTAGGTCCTGGTTCTTCAACATATTTGTGCAGATATTCCTTCACACCAGTCATGCTTCTTGAACATCCACTTTCTAGATGCCAAAAAAGCTCCCTGGTATGTCTCTGCACAAATAGTAAATTGTGTTAGTTTTTCTTGTAAACCCACTTTCTAGTGGGCTTGGCTTTGATGGCCTTTTTGAAAGGTACAATTGATGCATGATCAGTGGTGGTATGGACTGTGCTTCCACAGACTTTACATTTGGTGGTTGATGTGGACTCTGTAGACTGAGGAGAGGAATTAGTAGTGCCTCTTCTAGCCTAAATGACCTTTTTCATGTCCTGAAGTGTCATGAGTGGGATCTCCACATATGTCACAGCAATGATACATTAAACAATCAATAGGATGATGGTAATTGAATCCATAATGTGGACAAGGCAAAAAAGGCTTTGCCTTTTGCCTTTGTATCTGTTTTGAAAAAGAGGGATACTAAAAAGCCTGTGCTTTAAAGTGTGTTGCAACATTGGATGAGACTGTGTATGATAAGTGATCAGAGGTCCTGTGATCTTCCTTTTTTCATATCATGCAAAAGAGGATTTTATAACAGTCATCAGTAGAATGATTTGTATAGTTACACAGTTCACATCTTTGTTGAGGTTTTGGTGAAGATTTTGGTTTGGAGGTGCTTGAGGAAGCTGGTTTGAGTTCCTTAATCCTAGGTTGAGGAGGTTTTTCAAATGTTTCAATCTTTCACTCAACTTCCTGACAAGCTCAGCCAACTAGTCATATTTTGAATCGGGGCTTTCAGTGTTCACCTCAGTCGAGACTGAAGGTGTTGAGTCATCAGTGGGAGCTGAAACTTCAAGTGTAGGTCTCTACAGGATTGTTCTACCCAATCCTGACTTCTCTTTTGGAGAATCTTGAGAGTAAACTAAAGGTGTTAGGTTTGAGCATGGTGCTGCTCCCTGAAGGACTTTCAGTGGTGGGAGAGGTGTTTGTGATTCTGATTCAGACTCATTGACAGACTCAGTGTTATTGGGTTTATTAGTGAGTCCAAGCATATCTTTGATAGCCTGACTTTCAGGTTGCAAGATTTTCCCAGTCTCAAAGTTAGGTAACTTAATATCTAGGTTGTTTCTTTCAACCCAATCCCTAGACTCGGGTTCCATTTCTTGTACAAAAGATATGTCAGCTGGTAAAAATCCTTTTCACTATGACTCTCACTGAGGGATTCAGTGAGTTGGTCTTCTCCTATGATTTTCTTTTTAGAACTAGTAATAAGACTAACAATTTAATAGACTCTAGGATTCTTTGTTGTTCAGCTTTCAATGACAGCTTTTTCTTTCTTGAGTTCTGTTTGAAGAGCTTGGTTTTGTTTCAAAATTTTAGTGTTTTGAATTTGTTGTGTAACAGCCTCTTGCTTGGATTGTTAAAAGACAAGCAGTTCATCTATACACTTATTTAATTCTAGAACAATTTTATTGTATTTTGAAAATAAATTAAGTCTTTGCTCTTCAACAAACTTAAGATCAACATTCATATAATTCAAGTAAGATTGCCAATCAGAATCATCATCCATAGATAGTAAGATATTTACCTTCTTCATGGTGATGTTAACCCATTCTCCATTTCTTGCATGGCATTTTCCAACAGCCAGCTTGTCATTTTCTGAAAGTGCCATCAGTGCACTGACTCTTACTTATTCATCATCTGAGGAGACAACTTCCTCATCCCAGTCAAAGGCTTCAGCCACAAGTACTTTGTTCTTTGTTTGAACTGGTTTAGTGGTTTGAGCAGCATGAGATACTGAGGGTGTGGCCTCAAGGAGAGAAAGTTTAGCTTTAGCTTTTCTATACTTAGCTTCAAAATATTTTTGATCATTTTGAACAATTTTTTTTTTTTAAAATGATTAGTAGACTGAAGCATTTTCGGTTGAAACTTGCTAGTTCCTGAAGAAGAACTATTACCAGAGAATTTGTATGAGGGTTCTGAGGTAGTTTTCGAAAAACAGTCTTTTGCAAAATGACCCTTTTTACCACACTTGAAACATTCAGTGGTTTCATTTGCTTTTGCTTTAGAAAAATTTAACTGATTTCTTTTAATAAAACATTTAGAATTAGCAAGGAGTGCCCTTTCTTGAAATCCAGTTTGTAAGTCAATAAGGTACTCCTCACTGGTTCTCTCATCAGCCTCATCATCGGAATTCTCTTGGAAATCCTGCACAACACCGTTAGAATAAAAAGTAGTAGATATGGGTGAGATTGTCAGGGCCTTTTTGGTTTCTTGAGCTTTCTTTGAGTCAGGGTATCTACTTGAGATTATGTTGTCCTCATAGACAAACTTCTCATAGATCTCAGGGAGCTCAAGATTTTGAATGTGGTTAGCATTCCTGAGACTCTGAGAGAAGTTTAACCACTTCTCAGGGAGACTGTTGACAAAGCCAACATTGATTTCATGCTTAGACAGGACTACATCATCATTTGATAGTTCATTGATCATGGTTTTGTAGCGTGTATAGGTCTGAGAGAGACTTTCAGAGTATTTGGCCTTGAAAGTGTTATACTCAAGTTTCAGGTCCATAATCTTGTTTTCCTTGGTATCTGAGGGACCTTCAAAGCCGTGAACCAAGTCTAGCCAAGTTTGTTTGGCTGTTGTACAGTTAATGACTGATTCCATTGTATCGTCAGGAAGACAAGATATAATGATGCTTTTCAGGCGTTGGTCTTGGTTAACCACCCTCCTCTCATCAATTATCCACTGAGCTTCAGGTTTGGGTAAACCTTCAGATGTCTTAGGGACAAAGGGACCGTCATTGATACATTTGATGTAGTATGGTTTCATACCAGTCAAGTAGCAAAGCATACGCTTTTTCCACTTGCTAAATTTACCAGCTTCTAGTCTAGGAGCGACAGCTAAATAGCTTCATCCCTTTGTATCAACTAGCTGGGGTACATCACTGTCAGCCATGGTAGGATCTTGATTTTAAAAACCTTTTGAGCACTCTTTAGTTTTTGAAAAGTTTTATAAACCAGAGGCTCTGATACCACTTGTTGGTCCCCGTTACACGGTTAGAAATAATTACAAAGTTAAGCTAACCGTGATCCATGGCTTAGTAATGTATTGATTAACTTGACAAATAAGTAAAACGTAAAGAATAAAAGACGAGTTTTTCCACGTTTAAATTCTAAATAGAAGTAAATCAAAAGAATCTATACCCAAATGTTTTCTGAAAAACACTTAGGATTGAAATGACAAGTGATTGGTCAAGATCCACACTAGTAGTCAACCTTTTACGGAAAAAGGTAAACGTGCAAATCACCACGCAACTCGATGTAATAATCCGGATAAAGAATACCCGGGTCGTTTCCCAACGAGGCGTGAATCGAGGATGTAATTTTTGGTTTGGTATTAAAATGCTTGAAATATGATTTTCACGTTTTGGTTTTTAATTTCTAATAAAGCAAAAATCAAATTACTCAAAAAGAAACGTAAACGGGAATCTAAAAAGGATCCTAAACATCAAAATCTTTAAAAATTAATCCTATGGATGCAAATCTAATTTTCCTAAGTTCTAAATGTAAAAAGAAAATTTTAGAAAAAAGATTTATATTTTTTTGATTTTTAAATAATTAAATACGAATTAAAAACTGAATTTGAAAGAAAAATGAATTAAAAAATACTAAACCTATTTAGAAAAATCTAAAACTTTGCTGGAAAATACATTAAAGTATACTAACGCTAGGAAAAATAAAAGGACAGACTCAACTTAATGGATAAAGCTGATTATAAGCCCACAGTTAAAATAAGCTAAATAAACGAGAAAAGGTGTTAAGAATTAAAGAAGAGATGTATGGCAAGAAAGTCCCAAGGGCAGAGTTGTTAAGGGTATGTGTTTGTGAGGCTGTGTGCTAGGCAAGAGACTAGGGTTCGAATCTGGTTCCTGACCTTTTTGCTAAACTTTTTATTTTTTAATTTTCCTTTTAAACTCAATTAAGCACTACCAAATAAGCACTACTGATAACTGATGTTATTTTTGAAAACTAATTAAAACTCAGAAATAAGCAAACAGATCAGAACAGTTGGCATTAAAAAGAGAATAAGCTAAAGGCTAAATAGGAAAAGGCAGTTTAAGCTATTAATAAGCTACATAGAAACTGAAATAAGCTAATGCAATTAAATCATACTCTAAGTAAACTAGGAAAACAACTTAAGCAATTAGGCAAAAGCAAAATAAGCACTAGAAAAGCTCAAAAAGCCATAGGGGTCTGTTGATGTACTTATGGTGCAGGGCAGAAAAGGACTTTTTCAAGCTAATGAAATGCTATGATAAGCTAATAGAAAAAATTCTCAAAAATATGAACTAACAAGATGAGCAGCTGAATATTAACTATGCCAAATTTTAGCTTAATAGGGCTTATAGTGAAGAAATGAAAAATGGAAAACAAGAGCTAAAAGTGGCAAAATTCAAAAAAAATTGCAGACTGCTATACTTATGAGCAGACTTAATCCAAAAAAAACTCACCACACCTACTGAGATTGAACCAATTCCCCAAGATCAACTTAGTGCACTAACATGAACTCAGAAACACTATATTTGAGAAATAAATAAGCTTATTCCTATAATAAGCACCATGCACAGTCCTACTTCCTTAGTTCAAGGCAAAGATACCAAAACCTCAAAACCTGCAAAATAGCTTAATAGCTTCTACTAACACCTAATTAGGACTACCATAAGCAAGATCAAAAAGTCTCAAAAGGGTCAATGAATAGTGCACTTAAGTTTTTACTCAGAATAAGCTTTTGCCAAACACCTCTTTTGGGACTGTTTTGGCTTTTTAAACTAGCAAAACCAAAAACTAAGCTATGATTTTAAAGTACTCTGATAACTAACTTAATTAAGCATATGGGACAACTATTCAAATCATAATAAGCACTACTTAAGCTAAGCACTAAACTAACTATTTTTGGCTTTTCTTGAGATTTTAAGGCAATATCTTAACAACTAAGCTCTTAACTATATGTAAACTACAAGAAACTATAAAAAGCAATAACAAGCAAATAGAAGACATTCAATAAGCAAATAAGCAGTTAAATAAGCAATAAGCTAAAAGCAATATTTTTGGATTTTTGAAGATTTAAAAAAAACTGAAATTTTATAAAAACAAGAGTGAATTACAATACCTGAAAACTAAAAGCTAAAAAAGTTAAAATTACCTTAATATTAAGCTATTTTCCTACCTGCCTTATATTGGCTACAAACTAAACTATTTATACTACTAGAACTAGGGTTTCTACTTTGTTGCTGTGTTTCTTCTGTGAGAGAGATCACTCTTATGCTTTCTTGGCTTATTGACAACCCTTGGATATTTCTTGGTGCCCACTTCTCTAAATCTCAGCCGTAGATCAATTCTTGTCCTTGGATGGCCAGCGTGGCATTGGAGGGGGGAGACAATGGCATGTGAGGGTTTTGGATTGTGGTGGTGAGTTGGAAAGGAGAAACGGACTGGGAATGATGTTACAGGTTAATGGCGGGATAAATTAAGGTTAGAGATGATAAACAGTGAATTTGATGGTTTGACTTTTTCTTTTGACCCCGTATTTAGTTATAAAAGGTGTGGTGGATTGGGCTTTGTAGTGGGCTGTGGTGAGATGGGTTAAAATTGGTTTTGGATCCGGTTTGTAGGTTAGGATAGATTTAAGTTAAGTTTAAGGATTTAGTTTAGGGACCATTGTTGTAAACTTTGAAATTTCAGGGACCAATCTTGCCAATTTTGCAAAATTCTTCCAAGGACTGATTCTGTCAAGTAAAAATTATCCAAGGGCTGTTTTGTACTTTTGAGCTTGAATTAAATCCACATGAAGAATGTCTTTCCCGGCTTAGGCTTTAAATATTTTCTTCCAATTCCCGTGCTCGTTTTGTCTTTTTGCTTGATTTTTGTCCAATTTTCACATATCCGTTGCCTGCACAATCACAAACACAAAAACACAAATATCTTTGGCATTTTGGTTAGTTTTTTGTTGTTTTGGTCTGATTTTGGTCAAATAAAGGTATGTGAATAAGCAAATACCAAAATCCCCCAGACTAAGATTTTGTAGTGTCCTCACGCAATGTTATAGAAACACATTTTTAAAACCAAAAATTTTCAATCTCTTTTTACTATCTTTGAAAAGTAGCAAAATTTTCAAAAAAGATTAAGAAATCTAAAGTTTTAAAAACTCCCCATTTTTCCATTTTATTCTATTTTTATATTTTTCTCTTTTTCATGTGACGGTTTTGTCGACAATCATTATCTAACAATAACTTTTAGGGTCAAAGAGTAGGAAACACGACACATATAGAAGTGACTATACGGATAAAATTCGTCATCCTTGATTTTTCACGAGTCCCCAAACTAAGCTTAAAAACGAAATCATTTTTATATACCAGTTAGATTGCTAACACTACCCATAGAAATTAATTGTGTACGCTTAGCTACTTCTTGCTCCCATATTCCTAATGTCTCCATTTATTTTATTTTTGCATGAGAAATGAATTTTTTCATACTTTTGTTTCGATAATTCTTTAAGTCCGATAAAGACACCAAGTTTAGATGCTAACTAGTTTCTAATCTTCCTCCGAAAACCGTTGCCATAAAAATGAGGTCTACATCAAGGTGATTTAAAATGGGGCTTATTATTCTATTTTTATATTTTTGACTTTTGCAAAAAAAAAAAAAAAAAAAAATTTTAACAACCTAACTTTTTATTGAAGTTGTGTACCATAAACTATGGATCTTCACGGGGAAATTCCAAGACCTTACACCTTCCGGAATAAAGGATCCAAGGGCCATTACAACGGAGAGTTCCAAGACCTTAACGCCTTTCAGAATCAAGGGTCCAAGGGCCGGTGTAAGAGGGTAGCCAAGACCTAAATACCTTCTGGAAATAAGAATCCAAGGACCGATCTCGAATCCACAACTTATAGCACATAAATTTAAGATTTATTTATTTATGCTTAATTTTAGTGCCACCACTCCAAATCTCGTGTACGATAAACTAACCGAAACTTTACAGATAATTCCAAGACTCTAGACATTCCTGAAATGAGGATCCAAGGTCGTTAGACCAAGACCTCACACATCCTGAATTAGAGATCCAAGGGCCGCTTTATGAACCGCTGCTTATGTTACACGACACTTGTAGTAACCTTGATGTGTACCCAACTTTTATAAGCAAGAATTTTTTTAAGAAGACAAAAACTAATCATCACCAAAACCTAACACCCTTAATTAATCCTAAGATTCTATTTTTAAGATGTGCAAGCTTATGGTAGCAAAAAGCCACAAATAACTTCGATGAGTTCTAAAGAGAACCAACTACTCCACGTTTAGCAATCTAACTTATAAACAACTCTATCATTTCTCGTTCTTCGCAAATTTAAAATCTTAAATAATAAGATCCGCGAATGCTTAGCCAAGTATAAAATCAAGAAGCGCATATTTAAAGTCGATCATGGGAAATTGCAAACTCTTGAAAAGAATTCGCGTTTTATAGCTCCTTGTATAAAAGACTAGCACAACTTTCATTTAAAAGGTTAAGGAGACAAGCTAAGGCTCAACACGCCCGGTCAAGTCAGAATTTTATTCCTACTCTCACCAGCGGAAAGTCAACAAAATGTCAAAATTTATTATATTTTTGCAAAAATTTTAAAATTTTCTCATTTTTTGGATTTTTTCATTTTTGGAGGAAAAACGGGGTTGCATGAGTAAACGGCAAAAAATGCAAGGCAAAAATCAAATCGAAAGATTAACCCCCCCCCCCCCCCCAGACTAAAATGAGACATTGTCTCCAATGTCTTAAAGGTAAGGGTTCTCCTACATAAATCTAAGGGCGTTTATTAATTATGCCAAAAGATAAATGTTAAGCGATAAGATAAGGATATCGGATGAGCAATGAATAATGAAACTCGAGCGGAGAGAAGCAAATCCACGAGCACGAGAGTCTTCATTATTCGGACAAATCCTGGACACATCACAAAAAACCACGAAACACGACAAATGGAAGAGGTAGCCCTCCTCACGTCACTTTTTAGAAAATAGAGAGAAGATAGAAAGATAAGCATGGGGTGCCTCCCACGAAGCGCTTGTTTATTTATCGAGTCATATAGCTTGAGCCGCCCCGAATTTAATTGTTCTTGGGGGAGCATGTGGAAAAGAAAATCTCCATCGAACTTTCGTTCAAGATGTTTGGGTAAACATTGAAACAAATGAAAGTTCCACACCGACGAGATACCCACGGTTCAAAAAAATAGTAACCATAAATGGTGATACCGGGGTCAAAGATAGTATCCTCACTCCCGAAGGAGTGAAAGAGAGGAGAAATCACATCAAATGTGAAGAAGGGGAGAAAGATTTTGATGATTATCATGAAATACTCTTCATAATCAGCAGCAAATGTGTCTTTAAAGCTCTCTGCAACAAAAGTATCGGGAGGGAGGGTCGGGATGAAATCATCAATAAGCAATTTTTTTATGATCAAGTAAACCTCCCCCCAAACTAAAATCTTTCTCAAGATCGAAATAAAAATGATCATATTCCGGATGAGAGAGTTCACCGGAGAACTCTTCAAAGATAACTGGATCATTTTTATCAAAGAGAAACGAATCATACTCGGGAAGAGAGATATGAGAAGTGGTACTTCCACTACTCCTCTCTTCCGTATGATCGATATCAAAGTGAAAGGCTTCATAAGCCGGGAGAGAATAATCGAGATGAGAAGTGGGATTGCCACTACTCTCTTCCGCCGTATCAAAGATAAAACTCTCATATTCGGGAAAAGAATCCTCGAGCTTGAGCTCTGAAGGATCTGACGGCTTTTCCTTAATAATAATTTCTTAAATAACTTCCTTCGGGGGGAGGAAAAATAACGGTTCATCAAATATCATTTTTTCTAATAATGGAGCATCTCCCCCCCCCCCGGATCACAATCGGCATCAACAATTTCTGGCGAGACTGGATCATCAATCAAGAAAACCTCGAGCTCTTCCATAGTGAAGTCACTTCCCTCAAACGGCGTGAGAGAAAGGGAAGAGTCGGAAATGATTGGTTCAGAAGTCGGAGTAGGATTGCCACTCGAAGAGTTAACCGAGAAAAAGTCACTATCCTCAACGGGGATAGGAGATGAGGAGGGAGAAATGGTATCATTTAAAGGAATAGCACCCTCCTTGTCCTCTTTCTCATTATTGTTGCTAGCATAAACAGCTTTTATATGTTCCATTTGCTCTTCTACTAGCAATTCTGCAATACCCTTGTTTTCTTGATTTTTCTGGACGGGTGTGATTGCAGCTGATGATTTTTTATAAAACTCCCCTATTCGAATAGTGTCCTCATCATCGTCATCGAGAATGGCAGCCTTGAGAAATATGGAATGCCTTTGCGCTGCTCGTTCTCTGGCTAGTAATTCTCACATAGATTTTTCATGAGGATCTTCTTGGGGAAGTTTAATAGTCAAATCCTTAAGATCTTTTACTAAATCTAGAAGATCAATGAGAAGTTCTTGAGGAAGTGGCTGAGGTTGTGGTTGAATCATTTGGTACTGTAGAGGTTGGTCAAGATAAGAATAGTCATAATTGTTACAAGGGACATGCTCATAGACAAGCGGGTTCCTTGTTTGACAATCAGAGCTATACTGAGAACCTCCGGAGTACTCACAACAATACATTTGCTGTAACTGATTCGGTAAATTATATGGATAATGGTCATAACCAAAGTTTTGATTATTAAATGGAACTTGCTCATAGACAAGCATGTTCCCTGCTTGACAATTAAATCTTTGGTGTGGACCTCCACAATATTCAGAAAAATATGTTTCCATCTCATGGTGTGGGGATTGGTTAAAGAAATTGGTTGTTTCATTGTAGGGATTTTGGTCATAGATAAACCCGTTTCCCGGATTCACAATGCTACAACCGGGGCAATTTCCACCATTTGGAGGACCCTCACACCATTCTCAACCATAAAGGTAAGACGAAGACATAAAGAAGAATTAAACGGATAGAGGGTGAAAGATAAAGAATTAAACGAATAAGAGGAATAAGAATAATATTTTTGGATTTTTAAATTTAGAAACATTGAAAAACTCAAAAGAAAAAGAAAAATAATTTTGAAAAGAAAATCTTTTTGAGTTTTTATAATAAGAAAATATTTACAAATGAAAACGATAACTTCACGAGGAAGGGTCTTCAAGTCACTAATCCTCAAACCGTAATGATATTGTCGCAACACACCTCCCCGACAGGGGCGCCAAAAACTGATTGGTCGAGATCCACACTAGTAGTCAACCTTTAACGGAAAAAGGTCAACGTGCAAATCACAACGCAAATCGATGTAATAATCCGGATAAGGAATACCCGGGTCGTTTCCCAACGAGGCGTGAATCGAGGATGTCATCTTTGGTTTGGTATTAAAATGCTTGAAATATGATTTTCACTTTTTGGTTTTTAATTTCTAATAAAGCAAAAATCAAATTACTCAAAAAGAAACGTAAACGGGAATCTAAAAACGAGCCTAAACATCAAAATCTTTAAAAATTAATCCTATGGATGCAAATCTAATTTTCCTAAGTTCTAAATGTAAAAGGAAAATTTTAGAAAAAAGATTTATATTTTTTTGATTTTTAAATAATTAAATACGAATTAAAAACTGAATTTGATAGAAAAATGAATTAAAAATACTAAACCTATTTAGAAAAATCTAAAACTATGCTGGAAAATACTTTAAAGTATATTGAAGCTAGGAAAAATAAAAGGACAGACTCAGCTTATTGGAATAAGCTGATTATAAGCCAACAGTTAAAATAAGCTAAATAAAAGTGAAAAGGTGTTGAAAGAATTAAAGAAGAGATCTATGACAAGAAAGTCCCAAGGGAAGAGTTGTTAAGGGTGTGTGTTTGCGAGGCTGTGTGCTAGGCAAGAGACTAGGGTTCGAATCTGGTTCCTGACCTTTTTGCTAAACTTTTTGTTTTTTAATTTTTCTTTTAAACTCAATTAAGCACTACCAAATAAGCTCTACTAATAACTGATGTTATTTTTGAAAACTAATTAGAACTCAGAAATAAGCAAACATATTAGAACAGTTGGCATTAAAAAGGGAATAAGCTAAAGGCTAAATATGAAAAGGCAGTTTAAGCTATTAATAAGCTACATAGAAACTGAAATAAGCTAATGCAAGTAAATCATACTCTAAGTAAACTAGGAAAATAACTTAAGCAATTAGGCAAAAGCAAAATAAGCACTGGAAAAGCTCAAAAAGCCATAGGGGTCTGTTGATGTACTTATGGTGCAGGGCAGAAAAGGACTTTTTCAAGCTAATGAAATGCTATGATAAGCTAATAGAAAAAATTCTCAAAAATATGAACTAACAAGATGAGCAGCTGAATATTAACTATGCCAAATTTTAGCTTAATAGGGCTTATAGTGAAGAAATGAAAAATGGAAAACAAGAGCTAAAAGTGGCAAAATTCAAAAAAATTGCAGACTGCTATACTTATGAGCAGACTTAATCCAAAAAAAACTCACCACACCTACTGAGATTGAACCAATTCCCCAAGATCAACTTAGTGCACTAACATGAACTCAGAAACACTATATTTGAGAAATAAATAAGCTTATTCCTATAATAAGCACCATGCACAGTCCTACTTCCTTAGTTCAAGGCAAAGATACCAAAACCTCAAAACCTTCAAAACAGCTTAATAGCTTCTACTAACACCTAATTAGGACTACCATAAGCAAGATCAAAAAGTCTCAAAAGGGTCAATGAATAGTGCACTTAAGTTTTTACTCAGAATAAGCTTTTGCCAAACACCCCTTTTGGGACTGTTTTGGCTTTTTAAACTAGCAAAACCAAAAACTAAGCTATGATTTTAAAGTACTCTGATAACTAACTTAATTAAGCATATGGGACAACTATTCAAATAATAATAAGCACTACTTAAGCTAAGCACTAAACTAACTGTTTTTGGCTTTTCTTGAGATTTTAAGGCAATATCTTAACAACTAAGCTCTTAACTATATGTAAACTACAAGAAACTACAAAGCAATAACAAGCAAATAGAAGACATTCAATAAGCAAATAAGCAGTTAAATAAGCAATAAGCTAAAAGCAATATTTTTGGATTTTTGAAGATTTAAAAAAAAACTGAAATTTTATAAAAACAAGAGTGAATTACAATACTGGAAAACTAAAAGCTAAAAAAGTTAAAATTACCTTAATATTAAGCTATTTTCCTACCTGCCTTATATTGGCTACAAACTAAACAATTTATACTACTAGAACTAGGGTTTCCACTTTGTTGGTGTGTTTCTTCTGTGAGAGAGATCACTCTTGTGCTTTCTTGGCTTATTGACAACCCTTGGATATTTCTTGGTGCCCACTTCTCTAAATCTCAGCCGTAGATCAATTCTTGTCCTTGGATGGCCAGCGTGGCATTGGAGGGGGGAGACAATGGCATGTGAGGGTTTTGGACTGTGGTGGTGAGTTGGAAAGGAGAAAGGGACTGGGAATGATGTTACAGGTTAATGGCGGGATAAATTAAGGTTAGAGATGATAAACAATGAATTTGATGGTTTGACTTTTTCTTTTGACCCCGTATTTAGTTATAAAAGGTGTGGTGGATTGGGCTTTGTAGTGGGCTGTAGTGAGATGGGTTAAAATTGGTTTTGGATCCGGTTTTTAGGTTAGGATAGATTTAAGTTAAGTTTAAGGATTTAGTTTAGGGACCATTGTTGTAAACTTTGAAATTTCAGGGACCATTCTTGCCAATTTTGCAAAATTCTTCCGAGGACTGATTCTGTCAAGTAAAAATTATCCAAGGGCTGTTTTGTACTTTTGAGCTTGAATTAAATCCACAAGAATAATGTCATTCCCGAATTAGGCTTTAAATATTTTCTTCCAATTCCCGTGCTCGTTTTGTCTTTTTGCTTGATTTTTGTCCAATTTTCACATATCCGTTGCCTGCACAATCACAAACACAAAAACACAAATATCTTTGGTATTTTGGTTAGTTTTTGGTCGTTTTTTTTCTGATTTTCGTCAAATAAAGGTATGTGAATAAGCAAATACCAACAAGTATGGTATGTCTCCTCTCTAAACTTAAGCTAAGCTTAAGTGGAAACTATAAGGAACCACTGAGCTATCTCAGGGATAAGGTTGCTCTTTGGAGGAGTAAAAATTGTTTGTGAATGCCTAATCATTAATTGCACAAACTTGTCCACTTTTACTCCCTCTTATGATCCTATTTATAGACAAGTAAATTTGCAACAGTTAAGTACAAGACAAAAGATGACCTAAACTAATCATGTTAAAATACTAATGTATTTTGTCATTGTTACAAGAACCTATTTTGGGTATAGGACAATAACACTTTCTGAAGGACAGTGATGACACTGTCCTGACATTTTGCCTTTCAGGGAAAGTTTGACTTCAGCCTGATAATGACTTCTCCTTATCTCTTCAAATGTTTCCCGCCTTGTCCCGCCTTTCTTTCAGTCTCAAGTTCTTCAGTCTTTGGTCTTCAGTCTTCAGTCTTTAGTCTCCATAGCTGTTGAGGAGACTGGGGTTCAGTGAGTTATTGTCATCACTCACTGAACCCATTACCTTCTTCTTTGGCTTGGGTGCCACTCACTGAGTTCCACCACACTGAATGGAGAGACTTTTCTTAATAGACTCGTCCTAAGCATCCTGAAGGTGACTCACTAAGCAACTATTCACTCAGTGACCTGAATGTTGTTGAAGGTCTTCCAGCACATAGGTTATTTTGTATTCAAATCCTTGTTTAAGATTGCTTGAGTACTGAATGAACCCAACATAGGAAAAATGTATTCACTTAGAATTAATTACTCCCTAGTTATCTCCTACTGATTTGTTGAATTGTCATGTCCTCGTTTTAGTTGAAGTATTGTATTCCTTAATATTGTTCGTGGGGAGGTGCCAAAGTCCCCAACTCTATGAATCTTAGTCTCCCCTAAATCACTTAAAGTCTATTAAGTTTTCTATGATCTACAAGCCGCAATTCACGCAATAAATACAACGAGAAAAAGCAATAGTGCACTCTACGGTTGCGTTTTCTAAGACGTTCAAGCTAGTTACATATAAGAGGTCAGCCAGTTTTCTTAGGCTAATGCGAGGCAATAAACTAAACAAGAGACACCTAATCAATATTCAATAACTAGGTTTCACTAGATCTAAGCAAAAACAAATAAACTTAAGCTAGCATGTTAAAGCAAAGAGAAGATAAACAAGTAATCAAACAACACATAGAGATATTGAATGATTAAACGAATCACTTATCTTCAATTAAACATGGATGAAAAAAGAATGAAAAAGCCCTACAAAAGCTGTCAAAATCGTCAAGGGTTTTGTCCTCCAAAGTGTTACACATAACAATGAAAACATTCGAAAATATATATAGTTTTACAACTCTGACGGCGTTTGCTCACCGTAGATTAGGGTTTCATCTTATGCAAGTCATCGTTCTGACACCGTCAAGGATGCTTCGAGGCCGTCACACCTTAATTCTTCTGAGCCGTCACGTTATAAAATTGCACTGAGTTTGGGTCTTCAAATACAAGTGACGGCGTCAGGTTATGAACTGTGACGCCGTCAGGTCTCCATCTTGACAAATTCTTGACTTGGTCGTTTTTCTTCATTTTCTTGTCGATTTTAGTCCAAAACATTCCGGTTTCTACAATTCTCATCCCAAGTACCTAAAATACAAAAAGAAATGATTTGAGGCAATATTTGATCATAATAAGATGATTTTGGGCTTAAATGACCCCTTAAAAAGTTACCAAATTAATCCTTATCAAGGAGCAAAAACATAAGTGAATATACTTCAAAAAGCAATTAAAAAGTATCAAAAAAAGGGAAAAGCTAAACTCACCAAGAAATGATGACGAGCTTGCAGTCAAAGCAGCAAAATCCTCCGGTGCATTATCCTTTAAAATGGTAACACACCTCCCTTTCGTCGCATCATGTACAACCTCATCCAGGGAAGCCAAGCAAACTATTCCTGGATGTTTGGTAAAAAAAATTAAAACATCACACCAAGATGATCAGCCTCTCCGAGGAGGAACTTAGAAAAACCGCCAAAGGACAAGATGTCTTCGAAACACCCATTAACTCCAAGAAAGCATTTTACGGAATACCATGATCCCCACTTTGGGTACATGGAGTCACAAACACGAGACAAGTGAGGCCCTCTCACTGAGAGGAAATAACTCCCTTCCCAAAATTAACATTAGAAATGTCTCCCTCGCAACAAGGAGAGGGACTGTTGGGAACCACCATCACCTTAACTTGAGCTTTGTCAACAGAGGTTCACGATTAAAAAACAAGAACAAGCAACTGGAACTTTTCTAATCGACACAAAGTTCACCATGGAACGTAATCAAACACACGCTTTTGTTACATATACCTAACGGGAGAAACCAAAAGGACTTCAAGAAAGACACTTTAACAAAGAAGAAACTTCCATTGAAAAAAGTGAAGTGGCAGAAACTAGACACAAAAACAGCCAACTAACATCCTATAGGTGATGTTGAATATATAATAACATATTAAACATATAAACGCAGCGGATAACATCACCAAGAACAGATCCGTATAGCCATATGATCAATCAACAATAAAGATAAATATATATACCATTGTAGCGTGAACCGGGAGTCACTAGCAATCACCAATATCACCAATAGGAGATGGAGAAACCCAAGAGATCAATGATGTAGATCTCCTCTAAGGATGAAACACACTACACTTCCTCGATCACCAATTAGATGCTAGTCTTTTGCTTGTAACTTTGAACTAGCAACACATACGATATGTTATGCAAAAGTGGGATGTAAAATCAAGAACCTTAGGAGGGGGAAGATGTGTGCCGTAGGTTTTGAGGGAGAAGGGAAGATATTCTCTCCTAAATTGTGGTAAGTGATTATCACTAATTGATTTGATTTAATTTTGATTAATCTTATCAATTTTGATGTTGCACTTAGCACCTAGGAAAAGATCCATTTTTCCTTCCAAGCCCTCCCATAGGCTGGCCATATAGTGGGCCCTCAATGGGCTTGCCCATTGTTGGTCCAATCCAAAAACGCTAAGTCTAACTTAGTATTTAATGGCCCATTATAGATCCCGAGTTACATAGCCGTTTATATATTGTAAATACGATAATTACAATCTATAAAATGATGTCTCTGTGTATAAGTGTGTGACCCCATAAGCTCACATATGTCTAGCCATATAATTATTTATTATGATACGAGCATACTCCAACAACTCCCACTTGCGATGTCATAATAATCAAGTAATTATACAAGCAAAGGTTAGGGTCAAGCAACACACCAATGCCCCTAGAAATATGTGAGAATAGTTTCTTAAACGTCTCATTTTAAATGGTTTATATGTCATCTATCCTATTGTTACAGATACCATGTTGAACATTAGACATGGATCAAATGTCATTCTAATTGTTCAACTATTATGTTTCTCGATATAGATATTGAACAAGATTACCAAGTGGATCAAGATTCATCTTAAACTCATTTGGCTACGGCCATACAAACGTCTATCCAATTTATTGAGGGGCCCAATAGTTTCTAACTCTATAACATGTGGTGGAACAAATCCTATTTTGAATGCACGTCTCATTCATATGTTTCGTGTCACTCCTGAAGATGGTTTTTATAACTACCTTATTCAGGACAGCGTTTAACCATATCAAGGAATGAAATTCCACGCATGCAAGACCTACTTGCATCTCAAGTCTAAGGATAAGAGACATAACCACTTGCGAGATTCACTATTGACGACGATCCATGTAGTGAATACTCGTAGGTTGGATCAGTCCAATGTTCATCACTATGAACAACATGTGAGTTTGGTAATTAATCACCAAAAACGCTCACATTTTCCTTATTTTGATGATACTCCTGTATCATCAACCGACAATGGACAATTTTAGAATAACTAAATTATTCATGGATTAAAAATGCAAATATAGAATACAGTTGATATAAATGAAAAACGATCATACCCAGTATATCAATTCATTATAAATATAAACTGTTCAACATTCCAATTATTCAAATACTAAAAAAAAAATCTACATGAGACTACTAGCAGGTCGAAGTCCAATGTTCCTAGCATGTTCGACATGTTTGGTACAATGCATTGGTTTCGTTAAAGGATCAGCTAAGTTGTCATCTGTGTGAACTTTGAGAAGACGAATATCACCACTTTCGATAACTTCTTGAATGTAGTGAACCTTTCGATGAAAGTGTTTGGCACCCTTTAGAACACCTGGTTCATTGGCTATGATAATGGCACCGTAACTATCACAGTACATATCCATAGGTCGTTCATTGCTGGGGACAACGCCAAGCCCAGAAATGAATTTTCATATCCAAATCGCTTCCATTGCAGCTTCAGAAGCAGCTATGTATTTAACTTCTGTAGAGGACATTGCAATAGTGCTTTGTTTTGCACTTTTCCAGTCAACAGCACCTCCATTCATGACGAAAACATATCCTGTCTGGGATTTGGTGTCATCACGATCCGTTTCAAAGCTTGCGTCAGTGTAACAAGTAACACTGAGCTCACGCTTGACATCACCACCATAAACAAGAAACATATCTTTAGTATTTCGCAGATACTTTTTTATGTTCTTAACAGCAGTCCAGTAACATTCTCCTGGATTATGTTGAAATCTACTCGTTAGGTTCTGAGAGAATGCTACATTAGGTTTAGTGCACCTAACCACATACATTATGGATCCCACAGCCAAAGCATAAGGGATTCCTTTCATCCTCTTCACCTCAGCAGGTGTAGAGGGTCCTTGAGCTTAACACAATTTTGTATTTGGTTGCATTAGAAGACTTCTACGTTTGGAATCTTGCATCCTAAATCGCTTCCGAATTTTGTTAATGTATGCACTTTGACATAAGCCGATTAGCTACTTTGACCTATCCCGATAGATCTTGACTCTAAGTATGTACGCAGCTTCTCCTAGGTCTTTTATGGCAAAACAATTTCCAGGCCAGGATTTTACATCTTGTAGCATTGGAATGTTGTTTCCCATGAGTAATATGTCATCGACATATAAGACTAGGAACACGACAATACTTCCACTAGTTTTCATATATACACATGGCTCATCAAGATTTTGAGTAAAACCAATCTTCTTGATTTCCTCATCAAATCTCTTATTCCAGCTTCTGGATGCTTGCTTTAATCCATAAATGGATCTTTGAAGCTTGCATACCTTAGCGGGATGTTTAGGATTCACGAAGCCCTCGGGTTGCACCATATAAACGTCTTCGCTCAGGTGGCCATTCAAGAAGGCTGTCTTGACATCTATTTGCCAAATCTCATAGTCATAGTACGCTGCTATGGCTATGAGAATCCTAATTGCTTTAACGTCTGCAATAGGCGAGAAGGTTTCTTCATAGTCAATCTTGTAGGTTTGAGTGTAACCTTTTGCTACTAGACGAGCTTTATAGGTGTGTACATTTCCATCCATGTCGGTCTTCTTCTTGAAGAGCCATTTACTCCCTACGGTTTTAGCATTAGGAGGTAGGTCTACTTCGACCCAGACATCATTGTCTTTCATGGATTGCATCTCCTCATTCATAGCTTCGATCCATTTATCGTGTTCAGGACTTGATAATGCATCTCGATAGTTAGCGGGTTCACGATGATCCCCTAACTCATGTTCCTCAGCATCGACATAGAAACCATATCGTTCAGGTGCTTGAGGTATCCTTGCGGATCTAAGAATGGGAGCAACATCTTGATGAGGTTCAACATTTTCATGTTCAATCTCATTTTGATGTTCACTAGTGTTACCAGAAGGTTGTGTGTCTTCCTCTTGAATTTCATCAAGGTCTACTTTGCTCCCACTTGCTTCCTGTGAAATGAGACTATTCTCAAGCATACCGAGCAACAAATATTTTGTTCTCGGGTATGTAGTAGAAGTAGTAACCCATTGTTTCCTTTGGGTATCCTACAAAGATACATTTGATAGCTATGGGCTCAAGTTTGTTAGGTGTGTCTCGTTTCACGATAGCCTCATAACCCCAGACTTTCAAGTAAGATAGATTAAGGACCTTCCCATGCCATATTTCGTATGGTGTCTTATCAACCTTCTTGGTTGGAACCATGTTGAGAATGCGTGCAGCAGACTCTAGAGCATTACCCCAAAAGGACATTGGCAATGTTGTTAGACTCATCATAGATCGAACCATGTCTAGCAAAGTTCGATTTCTCCTTTCAGATATACCATTATGTTGTGGTGTGTATGAAGGAGTGAATTGTGAGACGATCCCACACCTTTTTAGATGATCTAAAAACTCTTGACACATATATTCACCTCCTTGATCAGATCGAAGAGCCTTTATGGTCTTGTCGAGTTAATTTTCTACTTCATTTTGAAAGACTTTGAACGTTTCAAAGACTTCATGTTTATGTTTAATCAAGTAAACATAACTATATCTACTGAAATCATCAGTGAAAGTAATGAAGTAGTTAGCTCCTTCCTTAGATGTTGTTCTAAATGGGCCACATACGTCAGTATGTATGAGTCCTAGTAGATCTTTAGCTCTTTCTCCAAGATGGGAGAAAGGCTTTTGTGCAATCTTACCAGATATGAAAGAAATACATTTATCAAACGGCTTTTGGTCGGTTGACTCTAAAAGCCCATCGCGTTGCAGCTTCGTAATGCGTTTTTTGTTTATGTGGCAAAGACGGCAATGCCATAGAAAAGTGGAATCTAAGTTACGTTTAGATTTCTTTTTGCTAACATTATATATAGAACTATCGATTGAAATAGAATCAGGCATATCAATTTCAAAAATAACATCACGAGGAATAACATTAAAATAAAAAACATTATCCTTAGAAACTGAAATGCCAAAATCCGTAAAAGTATGAATGTAACCATCATTCTTCAAACGTGAAAGTGAAACAACACCTCTAGTGATAGTAGGTGCAAAATGGCAATTATTCAAAACAATAACTAATCCATTAGGGAGGATGAGATCAAAGCTCCCTATTGCTTCGACAGCTGCACGGTTGCCATTACCAACATACAGGTTCAAAGCTCCTTGTTTCAACTTCCTGCTTCCCCTAAGACCCAGAACATTATTACATATGTGAGTACCACAACCTGTATCATATACCTAGAATTTGTTAGGAAAAGTATAGAGTTCTATAGTGAAGATACCTGATGTGCTAGCGACGCTAGCTTTATTCTTCTTTAACTCTTCTAGGTAGACCGAACAGTTCTGTCTCCAGTTCCCCTTCACTCCACAGTGGTGGCAGGGGGTGTCCTTAGCCGGGTGCTCCTTCTTGGCTGGTGGGGGTACTTTTGGTTTGGGGGCGTAAGCACGCTTACCCTTGCCCTTACCATGACCTTTGCCATGTACCAGCGGCTTGTTCTTTTTCTGGATTCTGCCTTGCTTGATAGCTAGGACCATTGGATCCTTCTTGGGCATGCCCTTTTCTGCAAGTTTAACCATGTTGTGCAGTTCGGGAATAGTCTTGCCCATGCTGTGCATGTTGTAGTTCTGCACAAATTGATCATAATCCTTCGACAGTGAGGTAAGAATCAAGCTCACTCCAAGGATTTAGGCATGGGGTATCCCAGACGCTCCATTTGGTCCAGATAGCCTTACATTTTCAGGACATAGCTACTGACCGATTGGCCCTCCTCCTGCTTGCAAGCATGAAAAGCTTTGACAGTGTCAAACTTTTCTTGCTCAGCTTGCTGTTCGAACATGGTTTTCAGTTCTCTCAGCATGTCAAATGCTGCAAGGTCCTCTAAGTTCTTTTGGAGCTCAGGGGTCATGCTTGAAAGCATGAGACAAGCCACCTCTTGCTGCTCATTAACCCTACGAGTGTAGGCGTTACGAACAGTAGCGGAGGCATTATGTAACTACCGGTAAATTTCCACTTGCATTAATACTCTAACGAAAGAATACTTACCCATTTTCTACGTTAAATTTTATTTTTAAGATTGAAAGTTATCAGTTTATCTTATCACAACAACAAACTAATGTGACGTAACTCATAATAAACGTGCTCACCAACACCAACATATCTTAAGTACGTTTCAAATAAACATTCCTTATATGTCAAATATAAAAGTTTCCAACTTTCATTTACCACTTTACGTTATTTCGTTAACGTACGATTATTAAACGTTTAAGCTAAACGTTAGCCATTTATTAGAATTTTCATGAAACCCTAATTTATTATAAACTATGATTTTACACAACTAAATCTTAAATACTAATGTACAATATTTTATACCTAGTGTACAAGTTTTTAAAGCACGAAAACGTAACTTTACTTTATTTCCTGTTACAAGCCCTAACTTACTATTCTATGATTTTATGTAAATAAAAATCACAAACCCAAATCAATATGTACATGATTTTTATAAAAATAGAAATGTACAAGTCTCTCAAGCACATGTACAAGTACCTAATGCATAAAGTGCAAAAACTATATTTTTACTACCTTAAACCTAACTAAACCTAGATAAATGCTACAAAACCTAACCAAGGGCTACAATTAAGTTTCTTACACCTTTAAACCTCATGTACAACATCAAAAAGCCCAAAGTACAATCGCCTAAAACGAGTACATGAGTCAAAAGATACGGCCAAATGAAATTACCAAAAACTTGTCGAGAAGCTGTACATATTCTATGACAGATTCAAAGAACATGCAAAACGAGGCATTTCTGGTCCGATTCATCAAAAAGTTAAAACACGAAAGTTGTCTAGAACGACGTTTTCTTCAAAACCTCAAAGGCACGGGTCCAGAAAACGCATGGGGTGGGCTGGACGACGCGACCTGTTTTAAACCCGAAACTTAAACTTTCCAAAATCTTTTCTTAAACGACCTAGTTCCCGAACTTGATAATTTACGAAACTTATTTAATTCTATAAAACTCATCACTTGTTTTCTTCCAAAACCATAACTCTTACAAAATTTGTTTATGGTCATAAAACCCTTTACTTGTTTCATTCTAAAGCCACAACATTTACCAACTAAGTTTCAGGTCACAAAACATATTACTTGGTTCATTCTTATACCACAACATTTACCAAACTTATTTGAGGTCACAAGACCTATTACATGTCTTCTTTAAAAACCCTAAACCTTACCAAAACTAGTGCCTATAAATTGGATGGCAAGGAAACTTCGTTTTACACATACAAATACAATTCACTCATCACCATTCGAAACACATAAAACACCCACACAGTCACCTACATTCTGATCTAGAGCCACAAATTGAAGCCAAGAAAGTATATAGGAGGGCTTAGGAGGAGGAAAGAGCACTTGGATACAAATAAAATAAGTTCTAGTCGATTTTTCATCTAAATTAAGTTTTCAAGTTTGTATGTTATTCAAACCTTTTTCCTATCATTTATATCATAGTTGTTAAGATCTCGATCCTAATCTTAGGATCTTACGATTTTACGATTCTACGAAGCAAAAACGATCCGGATCCTAGGTAGGATCTTAACAAACTTAAGATCTTATAGGATCTCGATCTTGACCATAGGATCTTAAGATCTACTCTGATCCGATCTTACTTTTCTCGAACCACAAACTAAAAAACTACAAATTTATGGTTTATGTTTTTATATAATTTAAAAAACAACATGTGATTCTTTTTAAAATTTCATATTCATAATTTAGAACAACATTTTCATAAAATATTCTTATAATTTCATGTTTATAATATATAAAAATTTATAGATTTGAATAATTTTACAAAGATCATTAAAAAATAGCATTATAGTAGGATCTTAGAATCCCAATCCGATCTTACGATCACGATCTTGCAAAGACGAAAACGATCTTAAGTAGTATCCCGATCTTGAAAACCTTGATTTATATGTTTCTAATACTCCTAAACATGATACTAAATATGTCCTAATAGAAAGTTAGGTTCAAAAACTAATCCTACTCCTTTTTCTAATTTAACGAGCTAGAAACAAACACCCTTATTAAATTTTATTCGACATTTTTAAAAACAAGAGGCTAAGATCTTTAGGGAATAAACTAGATAAGCATATCACTATATTTACATGCATTAAAAACTATTTCATAAGCTTTTGAACCAAAATCCAAAACATTTACTTTCTCTTTTTCTTGTCGAGAACGCCCCAAGTGACCCCCCTTTGGCCATTTATTTCGACAATCAAACAAAGTCTATGAAATCTGAAACTTTGCCATAATAAAGACCTCACAACAAAGATAATGAAGGAACAAAAGCGTCATAAAAATCTTGCCTCGCCTCATTTTTATTTGAACTTCTTTTGTGCTGGTCGCATTAAGAACAAACACTCCCTTTATCGAAAACGCCCTAAACCACCCTTTTTGATGAATTGTTTCGAGCAAACCACTAAAGTTTATGACTTCGAACTTGAACCATTTAAAACAGCACCAAGAAAAGTTTTGAAAGGAACAAGAAGGTAGTAAAAACATCTTAATGCCTCGCTATAATTATTTTTCCTTTGGGGCGTGTTAAAACAAAAACCGAGCGCACCCTTTTTAATTATTTTTAAAGCTATAAGCTGAAATATAAGCCAATAAGCCATTTACAACTTATTTTCAAACTTATTATAACTTATTTCAATAAGTTGTAACAAACCTCGCCTTTATCTAAATAAAAAACGCGCTTAAAACAAATCTAGGACTTCGAACTAAACATATTAAAACCTTAGGGGTAAAACTTGGTAAAACTTAAAATTGGAGTTTTCTTGGGCCAAAAGTGTAAATATTTCAAAGTTAATAACATAAGGGCTATTTTTGCCAATGATCCATAGTTGTGGGTATAAATTGTCACTTTTAAAACTATAGGGTAAAAACTATCATTTCACCAAAGTTGAGGGGTAAAAGTTGTCATTTTATGAAAGTTGAAGGGTATAAACTGTCATTATATGAAAGTTCAGGGGTATAAACTATTAATATTTAAAACTATAAGGGTATAAAGCGTAACATTTTATAAGTATTACGGAAAATATATTTTGGCTCGGTTTATGATAAAAACTAATAAACGAGATATATGTATCTCGTTAACAAACAAACGAAACATAAACATAAAAATATGAAATATGATAAAATCTTATCATCCACCAACTTTTTAAGAGACTTCATATTGTCTCATTTAACATCTACCGTTAGCAAAACATTGCGATACAAATATTAAAAATCACTTATAATTGAATACGAATATTTAAACTTGACACATCAATTCAGGTCGCGTTTCGGAGCCATTTACCATTTCATTTTGAGTTAACTTTTGACATCAGTCAGATTTCCTATCTAAGTTGAGTCATAGCCCCTCTTTTTCTTATTTTGAACTCTTTGGGGGATATACATGCTCGTTTTACTTATGGATTTTACTCGTTTATTATAAACAATTTACTCAGTTGATGAACCACTCTATTTAATTTCTGAAACTTACTACATGCTGAACACAAGTACACTATGTATGCTGTTGATATTGCCTAAGTTAACCACTATTGCTGTTGAAAGTCCCTCATATCATGAACCATTAATCACTTGCGAGTGAACGCGAATATAGTAAATAGATCTATTGGAATTGACGACCCATTTGTACTAGCCGGATAGATAGCCTTAGTGCTAGCCGGATAGATAGTCAAATGCACTTTATTTGAGATTAAACAGGAAGTTGGCAAGCTCCTGCCGGAGGACCTTGTTACTTACATTTTTATGATGTCAGTAACTTACATCAATAGTTCATTACTATGATGTCCTACTGTTAACGTTTGAGTTTCATGAGGCTTAGAGCAATATTATGGTACTGTAATGATACGGTACTGCCACTACTAAATTTATGGGTGCAACAACGGGGCCCACTGTCTATTAAACTTGAAACTTGTGTTAAACTGGTTTGCTTACAAACATTATGGATTTACTCAACTTTTGACTATTGGAATCAACAGTTTTACTTACAAACTCTATGAACTCACCAACCTTTGTGTTGACACTTTTAGCATGTTTATCTCAGGTCCATAATGAAAGAGGATGGCATGGAGGAGCACGGATACATCAAAAGGGCTTTAAATTTTATTATTATTTGTTAGGAATATAAATATTCAGTTGAAGACTCGGTCACCCCGAGTACTTAATAGCACTTAATAGCTCGTAGGTTTATTAGTAATATTAGCAGTAGATTAGTTAGTATTAATATTGTGGAGTGGGTCGGGTCTTTTACCCACTGTCAGCTTGCTCCACAGCCCACTAGGGGCACCCTATGTAGTACTATATAAAGCCCTCTCCACCAAAGGAGAGGGTCGGACCTCATTTACAATCTAATCTAATATCTCTCTAGTTTCTCTCACTACAAGGTTCCCACTTCTCTCTCTAATTTCTTCTTCTATTCGATCCATCAAATAGTTCCAATCTTATGTTTCTTTGATTGTGAATATACTACAATTGGTATCAAGAGCCATGGTTAGGTTCATGTATGGTTATATTCACGGATTTGTATAGATTTGGGGCACTTTTGGTTCGAACAGAAAGTTTCTTAAAAATCTCTTTTGCGCTTCGTTTTGTAGCTTGAAGTTGTTAGATCTTGTACTTTCTTGCTTAGGGTTAGTGTAGAAGTTGTGTTTGGTGTTTGGAATCATCATTTTCGGCTTTGTGTGGTGGTTTTTGGTCGATTCGTGGGTTTGTAAAAAGGTGTTCATCGTAGCGTTTTGTCCCTCTGTGAAAGTTTCATAGTAGCGACTTGTGTGTTGTTGGGTAAGTGCAAATTGCGTTTTGAGGTTTCTCAAAGTTGCGATTTGGCTTATTACCGTTTTGTGTAAAAGACGACAAATTGCTAAGAAAGGGACGTGTTTGGCGTTTTGTGTGTTGCGTTTTGACAAAGATAGTGACAGTTCTGTTTTCTAGTGACTTGCGATTTGTGGGTTGCGACTTGTATCTGTCGAGGTTGCGACTTGTTAGAGTTGCGATTTGCTTGTTTCGGTCTGTAGATTCAGGGTTGCGATTTGTCTGTTGCGACTTGATTTTGGTGAGTTGCGACTTGAGCACTTGCGAGTTGAACTTTGCGTTTTGACTCATAGTTAACAAATTGCGATTTGATTGTCTGCGATTTGACAAGTTGCTAATTGACTCATTGCGATTTGATAGTTGCGAGTTGATCTATTGCGATTTGACGTTGCAAGCTAACACTTGTGACTTGACTTATTGTGATTTGATAAGCTTGCGATTTGTCTTGTTGCGATTTGTCAAGCTGTGTCTTGAATCTTTGCGATTTGATCAATTGAGATTTGTGTTTCCTTGAGTTAGGACTTAAAATTCTATTTTGCAAGATACTCATTAGTTTACGGTTTGTGTCTTGGTGATTTTAGAAAGTCCCGCGAAAGAGTCAATTTCTCGGTTAAATCACAAGAACTGTAAAATCCCGTATACATTATGGCCAGCATTACAAGCACCGCATCTGATGACATTCAAGCAGCAGGGTCCGATACCCGTCCGCCTATGCTAGATAGGACGGACTATGAGTCGTGGGCACAACGAATAGGCTTTACTGCTTGGGAAAAGAGAATGGAGCAAACATCCTTAAATCCATTGATGAAGGACCATTTCAGATGGGTACCACAAGAGATGTTGTTACTGCTGGTGAAGATGGCACAGTCACCTTTGGAATTGACAGACCACACACTTACAATGACCTTAATGAGGAGGAAAAGAAGAGGTATGATGCTAACATTAGGGCCTCAAACATTGTTATTCAAGGTTTGCCAAAGGATGTCTACAAACTCATCAATTTCAACACTGAAGCTAAAGCAGTGTGGGACAATGTAAAGATGTTGCTAGCTGGGTCAGAACTCACAAAAGAAGACCATGAATCACAATTGTATGATGAGTTTGAACACTTCAAAATGAACCCAGGAGAGAATGTCAAAGATTACTATGTGAGATTCCATAAGTTGGTGAATGACATGAGAATGATAAGAATGACTATGCCCAACATCCAACTTAACTCAAAGTTTGTGAACAACATGACTCCAGAATGGGACAGATTTGTTACTGCTGTCAAACTCAACAAAGGTCTGAGAGACACTAACTATGAAAAGTTGTATGCCTACCTACAACAACATGAGAAGCATGCTGCCTACGATCGGGTGCTGAGAGAAAAGCTCAATCCTTCAACTCCTAATGACCCACTGGCATTTATGGCAAGTGCTCTACCAAACACCCAACCATCACCTAACCAAGGTTATCATCAACTTCACTCACCATATTCTGCTATGAGCTCACAACTCGACTCAGGCTATTCTCTGAACGACAAAATGATTGATAACCTCACCAACCAAGTATCATTACTGGTTCAACAATTTAAAGCATCTCCCCTTAGACCAACAATCAGTTAAGTAACTCATCCAACCCACGCAATCTAGCAATGGTGGAGGATGGGAAAATTGTGGTTCAGAATGTGCAAGGGAGAGTAGGAAGAAACATGGGTCGAGGTAATGTGCAGAACAGAGTGGGGAATGCCAATCAAGGGCAGGGGAAACAGCTCAAGTATTATAATTGTGGAGGACTGGGACACATTGCCAGGAATTGCAATCAACCAAAACGTCCTCAGAACTCAGATTACTTCAAGGATAAGATGTTGTTGATGCAGGCTCAAGAGAATGGAGCTGTATTGGATTGGGAAGAATTGTTGTTTTTGGCTGGTGATAGGGGAAATACTTTTGATGAAGATGTGGATGAGCAACCAGTTCAGGATCTAACACTCAACGATCCCAACATCTTCAAAGCTGATGATTGTGATGCATTTGACTCTGATGTGGATGATGAACCAACGGCTCAAACAGTCTTCATGGCTAACTTGTCATCCTTGGCTTCATCACCTCGACAAGCTGGTTCTTCAAATGCATCTGTGATTTCTGAGGTACTAAAACTTTATGACATATATGAAGTAGTTGATGAACAAAAGATTCCCAACGAAGTACAACAGGGAGATGTTTCTGACTCAAATAATGTTGACATGGAAAATAGCGATATGATTCCATATGAACAATATTTGACTCACAACAACGTGCCTGATGTACAAGATGGAGAATCTTCTGTTGATAATAATGCTTGTGTTGTTAATAACGTGTGTGCCTTAGAAAATTCATGTAACGTTGATAATGCATGTGAGTGGCATGAAAACACTGTACTTGCTCCTAATGATAATTTGATCACTAGACTAAACATCTATAAGGAACAAGTAGCTATGTATGAACAATGTGCTAAGTTTGAACTAACTGAACGTGAGCAGAAAATGGAAGGTCAGTTGCGTACACTTATAAAAGACTCTAGAGTGAGAGAAGAAACATTAAAACAAGAGTTGAATTCTTTGAAAAGCCAGCTAGATATGTCTGTTAAACAAAAACAGGAAGTACAGAATTGTGTGAATAGGCTTAAGCTAGAATTCAAAGAAAAAGAATCTAAAATCTTAGATGATTTCTCTAGACTCAAAACATTAAAGAATAAACTTGAAGATAAGTTGTACACACAAGATCAAACCAGACAGTCTGCTCAAATGATTCAGAAGCACAGAAAGCTGAGTGATAAGCATAGTGAAAGTAATGTAGGTGAACCTAAATTAGCTCTCCTTAGGATTGCTAAAGTAGCCCAACCTGCCTTATATGATGCCATTGTGATGCTTATGCCTAGTCATGCCCCACCTGAGGTTTTATCTTTGAAAGAGAGTGATGAAATAGAAGTGAGAAATAGAGAAAGAATGAATGAGAAAATGAAAGATCCCATATGCATAGACAAGCAAGTAATAGTCAAACCCCATGATTATTATGAGGAGAATCGCTTGACTGTGTTTGCACCTCAAAAGAAGTTAACGCCTGAACAAATATTTTGGAAGTATGATACTGAGAAATTAAAAGCTGATGAACTTAAAGCCAACACCCCATCCCTTAGAAAAGTTGCGTCCATAACGGTGTATCCTCCCAATACACCTAGGAATTTGGTTCCTTTGTCTCTTCCCACTGAATGCAAAACCTTAATTAGCTTATACGTGCTTTGGCAACTGTTTGCTGATTTTGATAAAACATGTAAGAAGAGAATCACACCAACCGGAATTACTGAGGGGGAAAGGTGTTTTGAGCATGCAAAAAGGTGTTACTTGACTGAGGTCATGCCATTCTTTAAACTACTTAAAGAACATTTTGAAGGGATGCAAACAGCCCTTAATACCGAAATAAATGAAATGAAAGTAGTGTTTAAAGATATGGAAAATGAGGTAACTCAATGTGCAATAGAACTTAAGAGTCGTGAAATTGAAAGGAAAAACATACTCATCGCCAATGACAACTTGATTGCTAGATGTAATGCGCAAGATGTATTTTATACTGCTACTGATTCTGCTTTATCTGCTTGTCAATTTCATGAGTATGCTATTGCTTTAAATGTTACCCAGAATCGTGTTGTTGAGCTTGAGGGGGAGAATGTGAAATTGCTTGACAAAATTCAAAATGATGACCATGATAACATGGTTAAACATTTTTCAAAACTAGAGGTTGATTATATAAATCTACAACTAAAATATCAACATTTAGAAGAAAAATGCAAAATATCAAATGACAAGACATCCTTGGATGCTCCTGAGTTTGATACATATTTTGAATTAAGCAAACGAGATGAAAAGATTCAAGCTCACACAAACACGATTCGAATGTTGAGGGCCCAAATTGCCCAATTGAAATCCAACAAGTGTGATGCATATGGCACCAATAAACCTTCGTCTTCAGATTCTTAGAATTTTCAATATCAAGACACCATCAATAAGTTACATTATGAAAATGAGTGTTTTCGAGAAGAAAATTCTAAGATTAAACAGCATTACAAAGAGTTATATGACTCAATTAAAGTTACAAGAAATAGTCATAATAAAAAGATAACTTCTTTGTTAAATGAAATTGAGAATCTTAAGACTCAGGTGAAAGGAAAAATGCCATGCACCTCTTGTAATTGTGTTGCATCAAAGGTCTCTGCTTGTAAAATGTACGATGTTGATGTGGGGCCTATTCCATTTCCCATGAGAAACAACAGACCTGTCCATCAAATGTATCTCTGTCACCTTAGGGATGGACTTGACACTCTTCGTGAGGTTGTGGAAGAGGACAGAATAGAAAAACCACTTGATAAGGCAGTAGGTTATGCCTGCGTCCTCACAAAAAGGATCCAGGAACAGTTAGAATATGCCATTGGCACGGGTCCCAAGTCTAGCAACCAAAGAGATAGATTAGGTGCATCATCATCCACTATTAAAAACAAGCATGTAACCTTTGATTTGCCATCAAGAACATCAGAACCCAGCACATCAAAATCAGGAAAGCATGTGACAGTGAAACAAACTAATGTTCCTATCATTACTTCTACAGGAGTGAAATGTGACACCCAAGCTAATAGTGATCACAAGAAGAGTGTAGAAGCCCAACCTAGGAACAATAAGTTTGTAATGACTAGATTGAATCGTGTTGATTCTAGTATCAAAAGTACTGTAATTAATTCGAATTCTAATGCGGTCTGTAAAACATGTGACAAATGCTTAATTTCAGCTAATCATGATGATTGTGTTGTGTCATTTCTGATATCTCATGCACCACCCCAAGTTAAGTATGTTAGGAAAACTGAAAGAAGTAAGAAAGTTTGGAAGGCAACAGGAAAAACTTTTGCTACTGTTGGGTATCAATGGAGACCCACTGGAAGAAAATTCATTTTAGGAAATAAAAGTCCATTGCCTAAGTTGAATGATCATAGGTTTGTGAAAGTTAAAGAATGGAGGCCAGCAGGTCGAATTTTGTCTCTAGGAACACAATGCCTTCCAAATAGGCCATCCGCTGACTCTAGGATTGTTCCCACTGTAGAGACTTCAGTATTAGCAAACTCTGTTGCTCCTGAATTTGTGAATGCTAACCAAACGGACCCCAGCTACACGTAGGGATCCACATATTTCAGTTATCCAGCTTTGTCTGTCTTCAAATGCAGGTCGTACAAATCGTCCTTTGGTATTTGGATTCAGGCTGCTCAAAACATATGACTGGGGATCGCTCACGGCTCAAGAACTTCGTGAAAAAGTTTATCAGGACAGTTAGATTCAGGAACGACCATTTTGGTGCGATTATGGGTTATGGAGATTATGTGTTCGGTGACAGTGTGATCTCACGGGTATATTATGTGGAAGGATTAGGGCACAATCTGTTTTCTGTGGGTCAATTTTGTGATTCAGATCTAGAAGTGGCTTTCAGAAAACACACATGTTTCGTCAGGGAATTGGATGGTGTAGACCTTCTAAAAGGCAGTCGGGGCACAAATCTATACACCATATCGATTGAAGAAATGTTGAGGTCCTCTCCCATTTGCTTACTTTCTAAAGCCTCCAAGACAAAATCATGGTTGTGGCATCGTCGTCTGAACCATCTAAACTTCGGTACCATAAATAATCTTTCCCGCAAAGATCTTGTACGAGGCATGCCCAGACTAAAATTTGAGAAAGATCATCTATGCTCCGTATGTCAACTGGGCAAAAGCAAGATACAAACCCACAAACCCAAAACCATCAACACCAACCTGGAAGTTCTTTCACACCCTTCACATGGATCTGTGCGGCCCAATGAGAGTACAAACCATAAATGGAAAGAAATATGTTCTTGTGATAGTAGATGATTACTCTCGGTTTACATGGGTAAAGTTTTTGAGAACAAAGGATGAAACTCCAGAGGTTATCATCAAACTGATAAAACAGCTGCAAGTAAGGCTCGACAAAACTGTCAGAATCATCCGCACTGACAATGGAACTGAGTTTGTTAATCATCAACTCAGAAATTTCTATGAAAATATTGGTATCACGCATCAGAAAACTATCCCTCGCACTCCTCAGCAGAACGGAGTCATTGAACGAAGGAACCGTACTCTGGTGGAAGCTGCGAGAACCATGCTTATATTTTCAAAGGCACCGATGTTTCTCTGGGCAGAGGCTATTGCAACAGCATGCTACACCCAAAACCGATCTCTGATTCATCCTATTCATGACAAGACTCCCTATGAGTTAATTCATAACAAGAAACCAGATCTTTCCTTTCTTCGTGTGTTTGGCGCACTTTGCTATCTGACTAATGATAGTCAAGACTTGGGAAAGTTAAGAGCTAAAGCAGACATAGGTATTTTTGTTGGATACGCACCAGATCGCAAGGGGTACAGAATCTACAACAAGAGAACCCGACAAATCATGGAATCCATCCATGTCACGTTCGACGAGCTGAGTGAGCAACCTGCTTCAGGACAAACCAGTTCTGGACCCGATCTTAAACTTTTGACACCTGGACCAATTAGTTCAGGGCTTGTACAGAATCCCACGCCTGCAGAGTCTTATGTACCACCAACTAGTGAGGAGTTGAAGAAGTTATTTGATCCCATATTTGACAAATATTTTGAGCCAACAAATGAAACGACCTCAAATGCTGCAGCTGTTCTTCCTAATGCTGATGCTCAAGTTCCGCAAGGCTCTGAAGGCCCATCAGCATCTGTCTCAATCATTTTCAATGCACCAGCTGCCAGTCAATCACCCTCATCATCAAATACTCAATCCTCTCCGGTGCAACAAGAATCTGCAGATGACCATTCTTTGGAAGTTAATCCGTTTGCTCCTATAGATGATGTTCCTTTTGAGAATATATTTGCTCCTGAATCTTCAACTCACACATCCTCTTTCGAAGAACACAGCACGTCAACATCAGTTCAAAACCCTCAACCTCATGATCATCTCAGAAAATGGACCAACGATCATCCTATTGACAACATCATTGGCAATCCCGCTCGTCCTGTATCCACACGTAAACAACTGGCCACTGATGCACTGTGGTGCTTCTTCAATTCCGTACTATCCAAAGTCTAACCAAAAGATGCCAAAGAAGCAATGACTAAAGATTGCTGGTTCGAGGCTATGCAAGACGAAATCCATGAATTTGATCGGCTTGAAGTATGGGAATTGGTGCCTCCTCCAGAGTATGCTATGATTATTGCTCTCAAGTGGATTTTCAAGGTGAAACTAGATGAGCATGGTGATGTTCTAAAGAACAAGGCACGGTTAGTTGCAAAAGGATACAGACAAGAAGAGGGCATTGATTTTGAAGAATCGTTTTCTCTAGTTGCTAGAATTGAAGCCATTAGAATCTTCCTTGCCAATGCTGCTAGTCGGAATATGATAGTCTACCAGATGGATGTCAAAACAGCATTCCTGAATGGTGATTTAAAGGAAGAATTCTATGTGAGCCAACCAGAAGGATTTGTGGATGCTGAACATCCTACTCATGTCTACCACTTGAAGAAGGCTCTCTACGGTTTAAAGCAGGCACCAAGGGCATGGTATGATACATTGTCCAAGTTCCTTCTAGCAAACGGGTTCTCGAAGGGTGTTGTTGATCCCATATTATTCACTAGGAAGTCGAGCAAACATCTGCTTCATGTTCAGATATACGTAGATGATATTATTTTTGCTTCATCTGATCCTAGTGAATGTGATAGATTTTCAAAAGAGATGAGTTCCAAGTTTCAAATGTCAATGATGGGACAAATGTCATTCTTCCTAGGATTACAAATCTCACAAAGTCCCGGAGGCATTTTCATAAATCAATCCAAATATGCCCATGAGATCTTGAAAAAGTTTGGATTTGTTTCGAGTGAGCCTGTTGACACTCCCATGGTTGATAGATCAAGACTAGATGAAGATCCTTCGGGGATTCCAGTTGACCAAACAAAGTATAGAAGCATGATTGGATCCTTGATGTATATCACTGCTAGTAGACCAGATCTTCTGTTCGCCGTATGCATGTGTGCTCGGTATCAATCCAAGCCTACTAAAAAACATCTAGAAGCAGTAAAACGGGTATTCAGATATCTTCAAGGCACAGTTCATATGGGTCTCTGGTATCCGAAGGATACAGCAATGGAGTTAACTGCGTACGCTGATGCTGATCACGCGGGATGTCAAGACACTCGTCGAAGTACTTCGGGGGGAGCTCAGTTTTTAGGGGAAAAGTTGGTAAGTTGGTCTTCTAAGAAGCAAATGAGTACGTCGATACCTTCTACAGAGGCCGAATACATCACTATGTCTGGTTGCTGTGCACAAATTCTATGGATGAGATCACAGCTTTCAGACTATGGCTTTTCATACAACAAGATTCCTCTATATTGTGACAACAAGAGCGCTATAGCTCTTTGTTGTAACAATGTCCAACGCTCCCGGTCAAAACACATCGACATCAGGCATCACTTCATTAGGGAACAAGTTGAGAAAGGAATTGTGGAGCTATACTTCGTGAGGACAGAGTTTCAGTTAGCAGACATCTTCACCAAGGCTCTTCCGAGAGAAAGGTTTCAGTTTATTATCCCACGTCTTGGAATGAAGAGCTTGACACCTGAAACCCTCAAATGTCTTCAAGAAGAAAAGGAGGAGTAAAGGATTGACTTCCCATATCCTTGTATATAGTTGTATATATCTTAAATCAAAAAGAAAATAGAAAAATATAAAACCTATAAAAACCATAAAAATAAAAAAATCAGAAAATACCAAAAATAGTTTCACCTAGGCATGTCTTCTGTTTATCGATAACATTTACGGACCTAGAAATGTCATTCAATAATGACACGGGTCTTTAAATGAAGCTCGATCAGAAGTTACACTAATTGGTTAAAACATGTCTTAATGGCTTGCAGTTACTTCATACTGCAACCCGCGCTATACAATGGGGAAAGCATGTCGCCAAAAAGACGGTTGTTCCTCCAACCGGGTGATGTTCACCTGGGCATGGATTACTTTATATCCATGTTTTTCCGATCTGATGTACGTTTCAGTGCATCATTTCGTGTATAAGAAGAGAAGTCTTCTTTACATCAGACTCTTTATCTTCTTTGATTCTTCAAGAGAGTTTTGATGTTACACAAGGTGGTAAATGGAACTAAATTTTCACAAATACTCTTCGCTCAATTGAATGACTACAGCTCTTTAAATAGAAAACGGGTCATTAATTGAGGGGGAGAATATTTGTTCAAATTTCTGACACCTTGCCAAATTTGTGCAACATCAGCAGTGACACTCTCTCGTGGTTTAAGGGGGAGCATAGTATGCTCCATAATCAGAACACAGTATAACCTGACCACATTTTCTCCCAAAATTTCTCACTTATTTAAATCAATTGGGATCACAAATCTCAAGTGGTTTGAAATTTTTGATCGGGGGAGAGAATGTGATTTAAATATGGAATTCTTATAAAAAATGTGATCTTTTGAAACTCAAGTGTAGGCTCTCCTATATGTGCCAAACCTTTTCGTATATCGATGCACATATTAAGGGGGAGCAAATGATTTGTGATGGCAATTGTGAAAGAATACCAAAGACCGACCATTTTACTTTATGTATTGGAGTTATAAGGATGGTAAGGTTAGGTATTAGTTCCCATGATCCAGCCAGAACCGGAGAGATCTACCCAGGGACAATCCACTAGTTAGTGTAGAAGTCCTTAGGTATGATTACAAAAAAGGAGATAAAGTGAATAAGGGAAGAGTGCCGACTGAGATGGAGCTAGTGCTGGAACAAACCCAACAAGGTGCTAGTAATGAAGTCTCGGTAAGCGCTGAAGGGGTTGAAGAATGAAAAAGAAATGTAAAGATAAAGGGTGAAAAGAAAGAAGCCCTCCATACATCTTAGGCAAAAACCGGGTCAATACATATGCTGTCAGAATCACGTAGTTGATTACTGACATTGAAGACAAAGTATCATGGACCCAGTGATACGCTGCACAACCCTCCCTAGCCACTCAAGGTCCCTCAAAGGATTCTTGTTTCATTTGTCACGGAGATCAATACATGGCTATCGTCTATCTCACTCCGAGTTAGATGATATTGAAAAGGTGGCAGTCCTCTCCAGCCTCCGATCACTAAATCAAAACGCACTATTAAGTCTAGAGCCAAGAGATCATCCATTAATCTCATTAGGACACATTTCCAATATGCTTGCTGTTTCATAAACCGTGAAAAGCAAGAAAATATATGAAGAGTCCTACGCATTATCCTTGTGGTATTGCCAAAACATCCGAGTGATACGTTAAGTATTCACAATGAGGATGGAAATCCTTTTAGAGCCAACATCAAACAAGCTCTTGGTGGGTGACATGTGAGATCCTTCATGGATCATGCTTGTAACAACTGGAAAGAAACGATGGGGCAATTCAAATTTGAATCAAACTTGTTCCAGGAAATGGATTGACGGATACTTTTGGAAAACCTTTCAATGTGCTCACCAACTGAATTTCGAGCACATTGATTATGAAATTCTTCAAACAAAAGTGTTTTTGACAGAAATTTGATTCTATTTATAAAACCCTTGTCGTGTTGCACAAAATGTTTATCCAGTGACACGCAAGTGATTTTTTCTAATCAATTTCTCTTCAATCAGTGGGTATTTAATTCACTGATTCACTCTACCGTGCTGTCTGCTTTGAGACGTTCCGGTATGAGAACATGCTTAGTATGATGATTCTGACATTAATTTGTTGGAAGACTCATTACTACAAGCTGGAAATTCCTGTCAAGGAGAATCTTCTTTAAAGGGGATTCTACCTAATCACAGGTCGGTCTTCACAGACTCGAAGGTTAAATCCAACCACCACATCGAACGAATGACAAAGCCATATTCGTTCTCCAACTTTATTGCTAACTGTTTTATTTCAGATTCATATAAAGATGGCGATGGTGGTTCCTGATTTCAGCAGAGACGTGTCAATCCACACTCCATGCTCACACTTCCAATTCATTATCAAAGACATCATGATAGATGAAAGACCTACGAGACAGCTTCCGCAACTCTGATGATAGCTATCATGATCCAGAAAAGTGTGAGCATGCGAGTCCAACAGTCACAACAAATCACATGGAGGCATTACTACAATGGATGAGCTTAGAGATTTATGGTGGCCGATGATCTCAAATAAGGCTCCAAGATCACAACTTCTCATGATGACGAAGCCACAAGATGACTTGAAGACATATGTTGGATGATAACTTCAAAGAATACTCAAAGATCATCAAAAACAAAGAACAGTCATCGCAAGTTCACTGCTGAAGGCACAAAGATTTTTGACGTAGAAGAATCAAGGTCTACGAGCTATGAAGTCAAGATTCAAGGATAGAGTGCTAGAATTCAGAACGTTACTTCCGGGGTGACCTCCCTTAGGGGGAGATTATTAGGAATATAAATATTCAGTTGAAGACTCGGTCACCCCGAGTACTTAATAGCACTTAATAGCTCGTAGGTTTATTAGTAATATTAGCATTATATTAGTTAGTATTAATATTTTGGAGTGGGTTGGATCTTTTACCCACTGTCAGCTTGCTCCATAGCCCACCAGGGGCACCCTATGTAGTACTATATAAAGCCCTCTCCACCAAAGGAGAGGGTTGGACCTCATTTACAATCTAATCTAATATCTCTCTAGTTTCTCTCACTACAAGGTTCCCACTTCTCTCTCTAATTTCTTCTTCTATTCGATCCATCAAATAGTCCCAATCTTATGTTTCTTTGATTGTGAATATACTACATTATTCGAAACTTATTTAACAAACTTTAAAACTACTGGGACCTTATTTTGTAAACTCTGATATTCGAATGATAAATCTTTCAAAACGACTCAATTAGAGATCGTTTTCTATTATTATAACTGTTGTGCCGTCGAGTAACACACAGTTTGAATTCCGATGCATATCACGAAATTGGGGTTGTTACATATTGGTATCAGAGCTATAGTTATAGAGAAACGGGTCTAATTGAGACCTAAACTATAACTGCTTTTTCACAAAAATGTTTTATAGCCTTTCGCTCTCCGTGCCTTCCATCCTCCAGACGATTATGTGACTTCTAGGTAATTTATGCTACACAAACACTTTAGTATATTGATATATACACATTCGACATGCTTTCGATCACTTTACACAAACAACAGAATAAACATAACTGCATATGCCTATTCTAAGGCATTACGACTTAATCAAATTTCCTCGAGCATTTACCTACTTCTACATTTTTTTTTTCAATTTACGAAATCTTCCCAAAACATTGTGGGTTGCACAATTCTTATCCTCACCAATTATTTTGAGTACTATGTCAATTTTTCCTTGATCATCTTACTCCCATCTCTAAAGATGAGTGTAAATACTCCTTCCGTACCCTCACTAAATTACCTTGTAACTCATCGGTTAAGTACAAATGTTGAGTAAGAAATTCTTAAGTAGGATGATTTACAATGTCTTTATTTGAATAAATTGGGACGCCTTTTTATTTAAATAAAGGAATTATGAATCACCGAACCATAAGTTTATATTCCTTTATTTACATTGTTTGGGACGCCTCTCTATGTAAATAATGAATTATAAACAAGTGGGCTTATTTTTATCTGAAAGGACAGGAGTATGAACTCGAGGATCACAAGAATTCACAAAATATATGAAAAACACAAATAACGTAAATTTTATTAGAATCCACGGAAATTAATACATAACGATAAAATTAGCATCGGTAGTGCTAAATTTACAACGATTTATTTCAACACTCCTATTATCTATTGCCCCCATGTCTTATCCACGACAATCGCTAGAACCACTAGTGGAACGACAAACATTAAGATCCTGACCAAGAATGCAAAATCTTCTTCCGGATCATAAGCTAAATAGATAGCGACAACAACGACGTACACGATTGCGAGAATAGTGATAAGGTGCGGCATTTTAGAAGTATTAAATGAGAGGAATATGGTTGGTGAAGGAATGGAAATTAAAATTGAGTATATATAGGGAAAAACTAGTCATTATTTTACTATTCCTGACTATTGGGATTTACTGTTCACGACCGTTGGGTCACAGTTCACGACCATTTGAAATTACTATTCATCTTACTAAGGAACAAACTGATTCATCATCTACAAAATCTTAAATTTCAAAAACTTTCTCTACATCATCAAGTTCTCTTCCGAAACTTTCATTGTTAAACTTAATTACTTAAAAATTCCTTGTTGTAAGTATTCTATAAACTCATAATACATACTTATAAAATAACAACTTTCATTCAAAATAATTTTTTTAAAGATTATATGACATTCGGAACAATAAATTCTAACTTATAAAGTTTTCACAAGTGAAACCACCTTTCGTCCTCATCACTAAAACACCTAACACAGATTAAATCCCGGGACAGGATTCTGTTAAGGGGGTGAGACTGTAACCACCGGTAAATTTCCATTTGCATTAATACTCTAACGAAAGAATACTTACCCATTTTCTACGTTATTTTTTTTTTAAGATTAAACGTTATCAGTTTATCTTATCACAACAACAAACTAATGTGACGTAACTCACAATAAACGTGCTCACCAACACCAACATGTCTTAAGTACGTTTCAAATAAATATTCCTTATATGTCAAGTATAAAAGTTTTCAACTTTCATTTACCACTTTACGTTATTTCGTTAACGTACGATTATTAAACGTTTAAGCTAAACGTTAGCCATTTATTAGAATTTTCACGAAAACAGAATTTATTATAAACTATGATTTTACACAACTAAATCGTAAATACTAAAGTACAACATTTTATACCTAGTGTACAAGTTTTTAAGCACGGAAGCAACTTTACTTATTTCCGTTACAAGCCCTAACTTACCATTCTATGATTTTATATAAATAAAAATCACAAACCCAAATCAATATGTACATGATTTTTATAAAAATAGAAATGTACAAGTCTCTCAAGCACATGTACAAGTACCTAATGCATAAAGTGCAAAAACTATATTTTTACTACTTTAAACCTAACTAAACCTAGATAAATGCTACAAAACCTAACCAAGGGCTACAATTAAGTTTCTTACACCTTTAAACCTCATGTACAATATCAACAAGCCCAAAGTACAATCGCCTAAAACGAGTACACGAGTCAAAAGATACGGCCAAATGAAATTACCAAAAACTTGTCGAGAAGCTGTCCATATTCTGTGATAGATTCAAAGAACACGCAAAACGAGGCATTTCTGGTCCGATTCATCATAAAGTTAAAACACGAAAGTTGTCCAGAACGACGTTTTCTTCAAAAACACAAGAGCACGGGTCCAGAAAACGCATGGGGTGGGCTGGACGACGCGACCTGTTTTAAACCCGAAACTTAAACTTTCCAAAATCTTTTCTTAAACGACCTAGTTCCCGAACTTGATAATTTACGAAACTTATTTAATTTATAAAACTCATCACTTGTTTTCTTCAAAAACCATAACTCTTACCAAATTTGTTTATGGTCATAAAACCCTTTACTTGTTTCATTCTAAAGCCACAACATTTACCAACTAAGTTTAAGGTTACAAAACATATTACTTGGTTCATTCTTATACCACAACATTTACCAAACTTATTTGAGGTCACAAGACTTATTACATGTCTTCTTTAAAAACCATAAACCTTACCAAACTATTACCTATAAATTGGATGGCAAGAAAACTTCATTTTACACATACAAATACACTTCACTCATCACCATTCGAAACACATAAAACACCCACACTGTCGCCTACATTCTGATCTAGAGCCACAAATTGAAGCCAAGAAAGGATATAGGAGGGCTTAGGAGGAGGAAAGAGCACTTGGATACACCTAAAAGAAGTTCTAGTCGATTTTTCATCTAAATCGAGGTTTCAAGTTTGTAAGTTATTCAAACCTTTTTCCTATCATTTATATGTTTCTAATAGTCCTAAACATGATACTAAATATGTCATAATAGAAAGCTAGGTTCAAAAACTAATCCTACTCATTTTTCTATTTTTAACGAGCTAGAAACAAACACCCTTATTAAATTTTATCCGACATTTTTAAAAACAAGAGGCTAAGATCTTAAGGGAATAAACTAGATAAGCATATCACTATATTTACATGCATAAAAAACTATCATATGCTTTTGAACCAAAATCCAAAACGTTTTCTTTTTCTTTTTCTTGTCGAGAAACGCCCCAAGTAACCCCCCTTTGGCCATTTATTTCGACCCTCAAATAAAGTCTATAAAACCTGAAACTTTACCATAATAAAGACCTCACAGCAAAGATAATGAAGGAACAAAAGCGTCATAAAAATCTTGCCTCGCCTCGTTTTTATTTGAGCTTCTTTTGGGCTGGTCGCATTAAGAACAAACACTCCCTTTATCGAAAACACCCCAAACCACCCTTTTTGATGAATTGTTTCGAGCAAACCACAAAAGTTTACGACTTCGAACTTGAACCATTTAAACGAGCACCAAGAAAAGTTTTGAAAGGAACAAGAACGTAGTAAAAACATCTTAATGCCTCGCTATAATTATTTTTCCTTTGGGGCGTGTTAAAACAAAAACCGAGCGCACCCTTTTTAATTCTTTTTAAAGCTATAAGCTGAAATATAAGCCAATAAGCCATTTACAACTTATTTTCAAACTTATTATAACTTATTTCAATAAGTCGTAACAAACCTCGCCTTTTTCTAAATCAAAAACGCGCTTAAAACAAATCTAGGACTTCGAACTAAACATATTAAAACCTTAGGGGTAAAACTTGCTAAAACTGATAATTGGAGTTTTCTTGGGCCAAAAGTGTCAATATTTCAAATTTATTAACATAAGGGTTGTTTTTGCCAATGATCCATAGTTGTGGGTATAAATTGTCACTTTTGAAACTATAAGGTAAAAACTGTCATTTCACCAAAATTGAGGGGTAAAAGTTGTCATTTTATGAAAGATAAAGGGTATAAATTGTCATTATATGGAATTTCAGGGGTATAAACTGTTAATATTTAAAACTATAAGGTTATAAAGCGTAACATTTTATAAGTATTACGGGAAATATATTTTGGCTCGATTTATGATGAACGAGATATATTTATCTCGTTAACAAACAAACGAAACATAAACAAAAAAAATATGAAATATGCTAAAATCTTATCATTCACCAACTTTTGAAGAGACTTCATGTTGTCTCATTTAACATTTACCGTTAGCAAAACATTGCGATACAAATATTAAAAATCACATATAGTTGAATACAAATATTTAAACTTGACACATCAATTCAGGTAGCGTTTCAGAGCCATTTACCATTTCATTTTGAGTTAACTTTTGACATCAATCAGATTTCCTATCTAAGGTGAGTCTTAGCTACTCTTTTTCTTATTTTGAACTCTTTGGGGGAGATACATGCTCGTTTTATTTATGGATTTTACTCGTTTATTATAAACAATTTACTCAGTTGATGAACCACTCTATTTGATTTCTGAAACTTACTACATGCTGAACACAAGTACACTATGTATGTTGTTGATATTGCCTAAGTTAACTACTATTGCCGTTGAAAGTCCCTCATATCATGAACCATTAATCACTTGTGAGTGAACGCGAATATAGTGAATAGATCTATTGGAATTGACGACCCGTTTGTACTAGCCGGATAGATAGCTGATGAAGCGAAAAGTGTACCGCTTTTAAGGGGTCATTTAAGCCCTAAATCGTATTTATTTGATCAAATATTGCCCTAAATCGTTCCTTTTGTCATTTTAGGTACTTTTGAGGAGAAATCTGGAAAAGGAGGCATTTTGGACGTTTTTAGGAGCATAAAAGTGAAGAAAACGACAAAGTCTCAAAAATCGGCTAAAAGTTACCTTTGACGGCGTCAGATTTTACTCTGGACGGCGTCATGGCTTGGCAAGAAAAGGTGGACGTGAAATTTACTCATGATAAGCCAGTGAAAATTGCATGTGAATTCTGACAGCGTCACGCTTTAACCTGATCAAGGGCGTCACGGCTTAATTCAAAGAGGGACGGCGTCACGTTCAAGAGCTGACGGCGTCAAGCCTTGATAAGCCAGAACGGATTTTGGAGAGCTAAAGAGGGACGGCGTCAAGAAGGTCATCCGGGAACCCTAGAAGCGGCGAGGTGACGGCGTCACACTCCATAATGTGACGCCGTCAGATGTAAAAATCTATATATAGTTTTCTAATTTTTTTTGTCATAAGAGAGAGCTTAGTGTGGAATTTTTGGGAGAAAACCCTAAGACGATTTTAGCATCTTTTTCAAGGCTTTTTCCTTGAGATCTTCCATGTTACATTGAAAGATAAGTTATCAATTAATCATTCAATATGTCTATGTGTTGTTTGATTTTATCTTGTTCTTGTCTTTTGTTTAACATGTTAGGCTAGATTTATCTTGTGTTTGCTTAGATCTAATGAAACCTAGCTATTGATTATTGGTTATTAGTGTGTTATTAGTTGTATTGGATGATTGTTTATCTATGTTAGGCTTAAGAAAACTGGCTAACTTCCTATTCGGTAACTTGCTTGAACGTCTTAAGAAACATGAACCAAATGCGTACTAAAGGTTTTTATGGTTGTATTTAATGCACAAGCGAATTCTAGTGATCCCATGTTAGGAGCTTCCTAGCCGGCTCGACATAGAGTGAAGTAGGATCTTGTAGAGTTGGGGAAGTACGTACGCCACCCCACGATTGGTATTAAGGAATACACCCGTCATCCACGCGACTAATACACACTAATCAACCGGTAAAAGATAGTTAGGAAGTAAGGAAATCTAAGTAAACACATTTCTCTACACTTAAGTTTTCACCAACATTTTATTTTCAGTTATTTTATTTTATTTGCATTCGTAGTAATTTGGGTTAGTTGACTAGCAACTAATTCCGCCCACTCTTTCAAACCCGAGATTTTACTTGCTTTCATAAAAATATAAAAACATAAAAAAGAATCTTCCTCAACCCTTAGACCTATTAGAGTAGTCTTTCATACCTAACGAACACTATTCCCTGTGGAGAACGATCAATCCCCCGTACTTACCACTACACTATACTACATCGGTCAGGTACACTGCCTGGTGGGGTTGTAAGCCTCTTGAGATCCCTCGAGAGGTAAAACCTGTTGTAAGGTTGCAAAACCACGCATCAAGTTTTTGGCGCCGCTGCCGGGGAATAGTTATTGTTTAGGTTGAATTTTTATTTTATTAGGTCTACTCACTAGATTCCTTTCTAGTGAGATTTTTATTTTATTTTTATAGGTCTTCTTTAGTCTATCTTATTTCTTTGTTTGTTTGTTCGTAATTTCCATTGACTCTTCCGTTCACCATTATGGAGAACGCGAATCCACCATACCACCAACCACGTAATTCACCCACTCCATATGACATCTTGATGTTTAAACAACATAAAGATGAACCTCTCTATGATGCATGGACTCGTTTTAAATATTTACTCCAAAAATTCCCTCATCATAACTTCGATTTTTGGTCCCTAACTCAAATTTTTTACAATCATGTCGACCGACATGCCCAAAGGGACATTTACCATATTGCCGGCAGGGATATTAGGGAATTAAGTCTGAAAAAGCATGGGAAGCTATTGAGAATTGTGCCCAATATTATTATATGGTAGACAACCCAACAAACATTAATACAAGTCAATTGACCACAAATTTCAAGGATCATGAAACAAGTTTGTTTGGGGATGAGGGTAGAGTTGAGCCACCTAGCTGCATGTCATGGTTAGGCACTACCATAATACAGGGTGAACACTTAGGTGATCTTGATGTGATGGAGGATCTAGCCGAGCATGATCACATTGATCAAAAAGACCTAGGTTTTATGATCGATGACGATGAATCTCAAGAAACACATGATGAATCTTTTGGGCAATTTGAATATAGCAGTCAGAATAGTGAGGATGATCCTTATGATTCGGACATTGAAGTTGAGATGCCTAGAGAAGCACTTGAGATACTCGGTAAAATATTAGGGTTAGATCCTACTAAAACACATGATGAGGATATAGGTAATCTTGATATAAGGAATGATGAGGTAAGTAACATAAGCCCACCAAGTACCCCACAAAACCCACCATCATTTGAGGCACCCACACCACCCGTGACTTACCCAGAAGAAGTAGAAGAGACTATAGGAACCCCAATAGAGGTAGAACCTTTGAACCAAACACAACTAGAGGATATAGGTTTGAATGCTTTTAGTGATCACAACCTTACTCTTAGTTCTATGGAAGTTCCTAGTTTTGATGAACCAGAGCCTCAACCAAAACCGTTACCTAATCTTCCATCTTTAGATGTGAATTTAGGAAATGAAAAAGGTCCCGATCCACCCATCAAACCATATAGTCCGGGTAGTTTTACGTTGGAGGTAGTAGACTCTAAGCTTTGTAGAGAGGAAGCCAATATAGGAGTGAAATATGACCTTACATACTTACATCACCCATTCATGATTAATCACAAGAAACACTATGGGTTTAAACCGGGTTTATTGGGTCAAGATGGATTCCCAATTAGGAGTCTCTCGAAGTTGTTAGAAAATGATCCCTTTTTAGGAGAACACTTTAACTCACCCATTGACCAAAGTGAACTAGGCAAGGTTATGATGAAAGGAGCACACCCCTTTGAGCATATAATTCATCCACCACTCTTTCCTCACGTGGCATACTCCTACCGAGCTGGTGTGTATCGCTACTATCACCCGCACTTAATCCTAAGTGTAGGCAAAACCTCTCCTTTATCCATTAAATAAGGGTAGAGTCAGGCTCATGACTCGAACAAAAACAAGCGCTTCTTGGGAGGCAACCCAAGCGTTATTTGCTTTATTTGCTTTGTTTGTTTGTTTTGTTTGTTTGTTTGATTTTATTTGTTTCCGTATGTGTGTTTAATTTTTATTCTTATTGATTCATGTTCAAAAACTAATTTGTGAAAATGATTTATCTTGTTTTTAACTTCGTCTTAACTACATATAAAGGTATTTTGCAAAAGTTAAGTGTAAGGGAAATCCAAATCGGTTTATTAGAACACAAATGAACATGAATCGTAATAATAATAAATTAACATACATATTAGTATTTGTTTGAGTCAAATGCTTGTATCGAGTCATAATGATGTTTTGCAGGATTTCCAGGAAGTAAGGTAAAGGTTTTTCCAGAAATTTTCCGGAAACTTAAAATGAGAATTTTTGTCAGGTCATTTCTGACGGCGTCAGGGTTTATAAACTGACGGCGTCAGATTTAATTTTCAGAAATTTTTGAAAGTTTTGTTTTCATAAAAAGTTTTTATTAAATCTCTAACTTATAATCTCCAGGAATCTGCAAAATTATCATTCCACAAGCATTATATCCTTATATATAGATTTTTCCCGCCGATGTTATGCAGGTTTTCATGTTTGTTTTCTCAGGTTTAACAGGTTATTTTGGACAAGGAAATGTTTTGGATCAAGCTTTTGGCGATGCATTAGTCATGGAGCTTCAACATTACTTTGGAAGAAGATTTAACCGTATTATTTCATTATCCACCGAGCGAATCAGGGGAGTATTTGATTTCATTCTTTTACTTTCTACTTTTACATCTTGTTATTTGAACATTGGGGACAATGTTCATCTTAAGTGTAAGGGGAGGGTAAAAGTACGATTTTAGAGAATACAATTACGCTTGATTGTTGTTTGTTTAATAGTAGATGTGTAATAAAACTGAGAGAAATACTTGTTAAGGTAATTTTAGTGCCAAATTTAAAATTTTTTACAACATATAGGAGTGAAACTTTGATCTTAATGAGCGTCTCATGGATAGGAGTTATATGACTAGCACAAAAACCGTACCACTAAAAAATTTTCCACCCCAAATATGTGAGGTTCGCCCTAGAATTGGTAGGAAAAGCATTTATGCTATGATGTGTGTACCGGTAGCACTTAGATTCTAGAACTTGCGTTAGGACCATTCCAAGGCCACAAGTGAGACTACATTCGTGTAGTTAGATTTACTACATGATAAGAGGCATTAGGATTAACCCATTGTTTTACACCTGTGTTTTTGTTATAATTACTTTGGCTACATTGGTCAAGTAATTCTCCCACACCCTTTGCGTTGTACTCATTTTTAGTACACGATACCCCTAGTACACCCCTCAGAGCCTATCTTTTCGTTTCGACCTTTAAGCATTTTACTTAAAGGAAGAATTTGTTACACCCCACTTAAATGTACACCCAAATCGCCTTAGCCTACCTTGTATGCACTCATCTTTAGTGCATTATTGTGACAACATTTGTTCAAACCCAAGTTAATTATCTAATTGATTACATGGTTGCTAAGTCGAGTCATATCTTTGTTCATATTGTTTTGGGACGATTGGGACTCATGGGTAAAGTACTAGTGTAATGGAGTAATGGGGAAGAACATCATTCATTACCCCATATGTGCTAAATATTTTAAAAGTACTCCAAGTTTTTCAATTATCTTAATTCGAGTCATTAGAATAGTTATTTGTAAAGTTATGTAAAAATTCAAGTGTAAGGGGATGCAATGCCCCTATGATGTATTATTTTGGATGGTAGGGCAAAAGTGTATGCAAAAAAAAAAAAAAAAAAAAAAAAAAAAAAAAAAAAAAAAAAAAAAAAAATCAAGAAAAATACAAAAAAATGAGAAAAAGAAAAATAGAAAAAAACATACGGACTACCATCCCGTTTCATTTTATGTTTATTTTTATGTTTTTGTTATTTTGTTATTTTGTTTCTAGCTTAAGATTGAGTCGAGTCTTGGCTTAGCAACATTGTATAGTACATGTAATTGATCAAGATCTTTAACTCGCCACCAGTAAAACATCCTTTATCCAACAAAACCGTGTTTTCCTTTTCCCTACACCTAACGTTATAACCCATTTAAAAGCCCTCTTTGATAGTTTATCTTAGGTGCTTACGCCTAGTGGAGGAGGTTTTCGATCCTTTCCCAAGCCTAAGGTAATCTATTTGCTATGACAGGTAGTGAGAGATAATATCCGTTTTCATTTATGAGATTTATTTTGATGACACTTGAGAGATGTGAGTATCTAAACACTACTTGTGAGGTGCTAGTTTGTAATCTCCGTGCTTATTATGATTGAAGTGGAACGATTATTTGTTGTAATTACTTTTATGTTTGCATTAAATGACCCCTAACTTGTATTTTGATTAGAATAAAAGCGCATTTGCTTGAGGACAAGCAAATCTCAAGTGTAAGGGTATTTGATGAAGCGAAAAGTGTACCGCTTTTAAGGGGTCATTTAAGCCCTAAATCGTATTTATTTGATCAAATATTGCCCTAAATCGTTCCTTTTGTCATTTTAGGTACTTTTGAGGAGAAATCTGGAAAAGGAGGCATTTTGGACGTTTTTGGAGCATAAAAGTGAAGAAAACGACAAAGTCTCAAAAATTGGCTAAAAGTTACCTTTGACGGCGTCAGATTTTACTCTGGACGGCGTCATGGCTTGGCAAGAAAAGGTGGACGTGAAATTTACTCATGATAAGCCAGTGAAAATTGCATGTGAATTCTGATGGCGTCACGCTTTAACCTGATCAAGGGCGTCACGGCTTAATTCAAAGAGGGACGGCGTCACGTTCAAGAGCTGACGGCGTCAAGCCTTGATAAGCCAGAACGGATTTTGGAGAGCTAAAGAGGGACGGCGTCAAGAAGGTCATCCGGGAACCCTAGAAGCGGCGAGGTGACGGCGTCACACTCCATAATGTGACGCCGTCAGATGTAAAAATCTATATATAGTTTTCTAATTTTTTTTGTCATAAGAGAGAGCTTAGTGTGGAATTTTTGGGAGAAAACCCTAAGACGATTTTAGCATCTTTTTCAAGGCTTTTTGCCTTGAGATCTTCCATGTTACATTGAAAGATAAGTTATCAATTAATCATTCAATATGTCTATGTGTTGTTTGATTTTATCTTGTTCTTGTCTTTTGTTTAACATGTTAGGCTAGATTTATCTTGTGTTTGCTTAGATCTAATGAAACCTAGCTATTGATTATTGGTTATTAGTGTGTTATTAGTTGTATTGGATGATTGTTTATCTATGTTAGGCTTAAGAAAACTGGCTAACTTCCTATTCGGTAACTTGCTTGAACGTCTTAAGAAACATGAACCAAATGCGTACTAAAGGTTTTTATGGTTGTATTTAATGCACAAGCGAATTCTAGTGATCCCATGTTAGGAGCTTCCTAGCCGGCTCGACATAGGAGTGAAGTAGGAGCTTGTAGAGTTGGGGAAGTACGTACGCCACCCCACGATTGGTATTAAGGAATACACCTGTCATCCACGCGACTAATACACACTAATCAACCGCGTTAAAGATAGTTAGGAAGTAAGGAAATCTAAGTAAACACATTTCTCTACACTTAAGTTTTCACCAACATTTTATTTTCAGTTATTTTATTTTATTTGCATTCGTAGTAATTTGGGTTAGTTGACTAGCAACTAATTCCGCCCACTCTTTCAAACCCGAGATTTTACTTGCTTTCATAAAAATATAAAAACATAAAAAAGAATCTTCCTCAACCCTTAGACCTATTAGAGTAGTCTTTCATACCTAACGAACACTATTCCCTGTGGAGAACGATCAATCCCCCGTACTTACCACTACACTATACTACATCGGTCAGGTACACTGCCTGGTGGGGTTGTAAGCCTCTTGAGATCCCTCGAGAGGTAAAACCTGTTGTAAGGTTGCAAAACCACGCATCAATAGCCTTAGTGCTAGCCGGATAGATAGTCAAATGCACTTTATTTGAGATTAAACAGGAAGTTGGCAAGCTCCTGCCGGAGAGCCTTGTTACTTACATTTTTATGATGTCAGTAACTTACATCAATAGTTCATTACTATGATGTCCTACTGTTAACGTTTTAGTTTCATGAGGCTTAGAGCAATATTATGGTACTGTAATGATACGGTACTGCCACTACTGAATTTATGGGTGCAACAACGGGGCCCACTGTCTATTAAACTTGAAACTTGTGTTAAACTGATTTGCTTACAAACATTATGGATTCACTCAACTTTTGACTATTGGAATCAACTGTTTTACTTACAAACTCTATGAACTCACCAACCTTTGTGTCGACACTTTTAGCATGTTTATCTCAGGTCCATAATGAACGAGGATGGCATGGAGGAGCACTGATGCGTGGGTTTTGCAACCTTACAACAGGTTTTACCTCTCGAGGGATCTCAAGAGGCTTACAACCCCACCAGGCAGTGTACCTGACCGATGTAGTATAGTGTAGTGGTAAGTACGGGGGATTGATCGTTCTCCACAGGGAATAGTGTTCGTTAGGTGTGAAAGGCTACTCTAATTAGGTCTAAGGGTTGAGGAAGATTCTTTTTATGTTTTTATATTTTTATGAAAGCAAGTAAAATCTCGGGTTTTGAAGGAGTGGGCGGAATTAGTTGCTAGTCAACTAACCCAAATTACTACAAATGCAAATAAAATAAAATAACAAAAATGAAAAGTGGTGAGAAACTTATGTGTGGAGAAATGTGTTTACTTAGATTTCCTTACTCCCTAACTATCTTTTACCGGTTAATTAGTGTGTATTAGTCGCGTGGATGACGGGTGTATTCCTTAATACCATTCGTGGGGTGGCGTACTTACTTCCCCAAACTCTACAAGCTCCTACTTCACTCCTATGTCGAGCCGGCTAGGAAGCTCCTAACATGGGATCACTAGAATTCGCTTGTGCATTAAATACAACCATAAAAACCTTTAGTACGCATTTGGTTCATGTTTCTTAAGACGTTCAAGCAAGTTACCGAATAGGAAGTTAGCCAGTTTTCTTAAGCCTAACATAGATAAACAATCATCCAATACAACTAACAACACACTAACAACCAATAATCAATAGCTAGGTTTCATTAGATCTAAGCAAACACAGATAAAATTAGCCTAACATGTTAAACAAAAGACAAGCATAATATAGAATCAAACAACACATAGACATATTGAATGATTAATTGATAACTTATCTTTCAATGAAACATGGAAGATCTCAAGGCAAGAAGCCCTGAAAAAGTAGCTAAAATCGTCTTAGGGTTTTATCCCAAAATTCCACACACTAAGCTCCCCTTTAATGACAAAAAATTAGAAAACTATATATAGACTTTGACATCTGACGGCGTCACCTTATGCATTGTGACGCCGTCACCTCGCCGCTTTTAGGGTTCCCGGGTGACCTTCTTGACGCCGTCCCTCTTTAGCTCTTCAAAAATCCATTCTGGCTTATCAAGGCTTGACGCCGTCGGACCTATAACGTGACGCCGTCCCTCTTTGATTTAAGCCGTGACGCCCTTGATTTAGTTAAAGCGTGACGCCGTCAGAATTCTCATGCAAACTCACTGGCCCGTCATGAGTAAATTTCACATCCAACTTTTCTTGCCAAACCATGACGCCGTCTGGAGTTAATGTTGACGCCGTCAAAGGTGACTTTCAGCACAATTTTGAGACTTTGCCGTTTTCTTCACTTTTATGCTCCAAAAACGTCCAAAATGCCTCCTTTTCCAGATTTCTCCTCAAAAGTACCTAAAATGACAAAAGGAACGATTTAGGGCAATATTTGATCAAATAAATACGATTTCGGGCTTAAATGACCCCTTAAAAGCGGTACACTTTTCGCCTCATCAAATACCCTTACACTTGAGATTTGCTTGTCCTCAAGCAAATGCGCTTTTATTCTAATCAAAATACAAGTTAGGGGTCATTTAATGCAAACATAAAAGTAATTACAACAAATAATCGTTCCACTTCAATCATAATAAGCACGGAGATTACATACTAGCACCTCACAAGTAGTGTTTAGATACTCACATCTCTCAAGTGTCATCAAAATAAATCTCATAAATGAAAACGGAAAATATCTCTCACTACCTGTCATAGCAAATAGATTACCATAGGCTTGGGAAAGGATCGAAAACCTCCTCCACTAGGCGTAAGCACCTAAGATAAACTATCAAAGAGGGCTTTTAAATGGGTTATAACGTTAGGTGTAGGGAAAAGGAAAACACGGTTTTGTTGGATACGGGATATTTTACTGGTGGCGAGTTAAAGATCTTGATCAATTACATGTACTATACAATGTTGCTAAGCCAAGACTAGACTCGATCTTAAGCTAATGAAAGAAAATAACAAAACATAAACATAAAATAAACATAAAATAAAACGGGATGGTAGTCCGTATGTTTTTTCTATTTTTCTTTTTCTCATTTTTTTTTTTATATTTTTCTTGATTTTTTCGATTTTTTTTTTTTTTTTTTTTTTTTTTTTTTTTTTTTTTTTTTTTTTTTCATACACTTTTGCCCTACCATCCAAAATAATACATCATAGGGGCGTTGCATTCCCCTTACACTTGAACTTTTACATAACTTTACAAATAACTATTCTAATGACTCGAATTAAGATAATTGAAAAACTTGGAGTACTTTTAAAATATTTAGCACATATGGGGGTAATAAATGATGTTCTTCCCCATTACTCCATTACACTAGTACTTTACCCATGAGTCCCAATCGTCCCAAAACAATATGTACAAGGATATGACTCGACTTAGCAACCATGTAATCAATTAGATAATTAACTTGGGTTTTAAACAAATGTTGTCACAATAATGCACTAAAGATGAGTGCATACAAGGTAGGCTAAGGCGATTTGGGTGTACATTAAAGTGGGGTGTAACAAATTCTTCCTTTAAGTAAAATGCTTAAAGGTTGAAACGAAAAGATAGGCTCTGAGGGGTGTACTAGGGGTATCGTGTACTAAAAATGAGTACAACGCAAAGGGTGTGGGAGAATTACTTGACTAATGTAGCCAATGTAATTATAACAAAAACACAGGTGTAAAACATGGGTTAATCCTAATGCCTCTTATCATGTAGTAAATCTAACTACACGAATGTAGTCTCACTTGTGGCCTCGGAATGGTCCTAACGCAAGTTCTAGAATCTAAGTGCTACCGGCACACACATCATAGCATAAATGCTTTTCCTACCAATTCTAGGGGCGAACCTCACATATTTGGGGGTGGAAAATTTTTTAGTGGTACGGTTTTTGTGCTAGTCATATAACTCCTATCCGTGAGACGCTCATTAAGATCAAAGTTTCACTCCTATATGTTGTAAAAAATTTTAAATTTGGCACTAAAATTACCTTAACAAGTATTTCTCTCAGTTTTATTACACATCTACTATTAAACAAACAAAAAAATCAAGCGCAATTGTATTCTCTAAAATCGTACTTTTACCCTCCCCTTACACTTAAGATGAACATTGTCCCTAATGTTCAAATAACAAGATGTAAAAGAAAAAGTAAAAGAATGAAATCAAATACTCCCCTGATTCGCTCGTTGGATAATGAAATTACACGGTTAAATCTTCCTTCAAAGAGAATGTTGAAGCTCCATGACTAATGCATCGCCATAAGCTTGATTCAAAACATTTCCTTGTCCAAAATAACCTGTTGATCCTGAGAAAACAAACACGAAAACCTGCATAACATCGGCGGGATAAAATCTATATATAAGGATATAATGCTTGTGGAATGATAACTTTGCAGATTCCTGGAGATTATAAGTTGGAGATTTTAATAAAAACTTTTTATGAAAACAAAATTTTCAAAAATTTCTGGAAATTAAATCTGACGCCGTCAGGTTATAACCCCTGACGCCGTCAGAAATGACCTGACAAAAATTTTCGTTTTAAGTTTCCGGAAAATTTCTGGAAAAACCTTTACCTTACTTCCTGGAAATCCTGCAAAACATCATTATGACTCGATACAAGCATTTGACTCAAACAAATACGAATATGTATGTTCATTTAATATTATTACGATTCATGTTCATTTGTGTTCTAATAAACCGATTTAGATTTCCCTTACACTTATCTTTTGCAAAATACCTTTATATGTAGTTAAGACGAAGTTAAAAACAAAATAAAGCATTTTCACAAATTAGTTTTTGAACATTAATCAATAAGAATAAAAATTAAACACACATACGGAAACAAATAAAACAAACAAACAAATAAATAAACACACAAAGCAAATAAAACAAATAAAGATTGGGTTGCCTCCCAAGAAGCGCTTTTCTTTATTAACGAGTCTTGTAGCTAGACTCAAAGTCACGTACATTACGTGACTTCTTCATCAAAAGTAATGTCTTCCTCATTGATCATTTCATTACCATTCTCTTGATAATGCTTGACTCGTTGAATGTTCACAGTGAATTCTCTATCCTCGTCGTCAATTAATACAACGGCTCCGGTTTTAGAGGAGCTCCTTACGGTAAAAGGTCCATACCATCTAGATTTAAGTTTCCCAGGAAATAGCCTTAAGCGAGAATTATATAATAAGACCTTGTCTCCTTCTGAAAACTCCTTGGGTCTCTTAATCCGTTGGTCATGCCATCTTTTCGCCCTCTCTTTGTATGTGATGGAAGATTCATAAGCCTCTAATCTCAACTCATCAAGCTCTTGGAGCTGTAAGAATCTATTTGTTCCCGCAACTGTATAATCCAAATTACAAGCCTTAAGTGCCCAATATGCTTTGTGTTCCAGTTCTACTGGGAGGTGGCATGCCTTGCCATATACCATACGGAACGGGGTTGTCCCGATTGGCGTCTTATAGGCGGTTCGAAATGCCCACAAAGCCTCATCGAGCTTAAAAGACCAATCTCTTCTGTTTTGATTAACTGTTTTCTCTAATATTCTTTTTATGGCTCTATTAGTGTTTTCGACTTGACCGTTGGTTTGAGGATGGTAAGCGGTGGAGAATCGGTGAGAGACTCCATATCTTTCATGACTTTCTCCATTTGTGAATTGCAAAAAGGGGTTTCCCCCTGTCACTAATAAGAGCCTTCGGAATTCCGAACCTAGCGAACAATTTCTTTAAGAAATGAATGACTACCCTAGCGTCGTTAGTCCTAAGGGCTTGTGCTTCCACCCATTTCGAAACATAATCAATGGCCACCAAGATGTATTCATTCCCTCCAGAAGATGGGAATGGTCCCATGAAATCAATTCCCCAGACATCAAAAACCTCACAAACTTGTATATAATTCTGTGGGGCTTCATCCCTCCTAGAGATATTCCCAGCTCTTTGACATGCGTCACACGTTTGTATCATTCCCTTCACATCACGAAATATTGTAGGCCAATAGAATCCCGCGTCGAAGACCTTTCGTGCAGTAGTGCTTATTCCGTGATGTCCTCCTGATGGACCCGCATGACATTCTTTCATAATTCTGACGGCCTCTCTTTCCGAAACACAACGCCTGATTACCTGATCTGGACATCTTCGAAATAAGAAGGGTTCATCCCAAAAGTAGTACTTTAATTGATTAAAGAACCTCTTTTTTTCATGCCTGCTCATATGCTCAGGGATTACTCTACTTGCCAGGTAGTTAGCATAATCCGCATACCAAGGTTCAGAATCATTTATTAACATGAGCTGCTCTTCAGGAAATGTTTCCCGAATCTCACTCTTGTCAGATTCAGCGAGGCTGGGGTTTTCGAGACGAGAGAGATGATCAGCCGCAAGATTCTCTGCTCCTTTCTTATCACGAATTTCAACATCGAACTCTTGCAATAATAGGATCCAACGAAGTAACCGTGGTTTAGCATCCTGTTTAGCGAAAAGATATCGAATAGCTGAATGATCCGTAAAAAACAACCGTTTTAGAAAGGACAAGATACTGGCGAAATTTATCAAAAGCGAATACCACGGCTAGTAATTCCTTTTCAGTGGTAGTGTAGTTTTCTTGAGCAGGATTCATGGTTTTGCTAGCGTAGTATATTGGCTGAAAGTGTTTGTTAAGCCTTTGGCCTAATACTGCTCCAACAGCATAATCACTAGCATCGCACATGATTTCAAAGGGTAACTCCCAGTTAGGGGTAACCATAATTGGAGCTTGGGTAAGTTCCTGCTTCAATAGATCGAATGCGTCCTTGCACTCTTGAGAGAAGTCGAACGGGGCATCCTTCATGAGTAACTGAGTCATCGGTTTGGCTACCTTTGAGAAATCCTTAATGAATCTCCTATAGAAGCCAGCATGACCCAAAAAACTACGGATTGCCTTGACAGTTGTTGGATAGGGAAGTTTAGATATAGCTTCAATTTTTGCCCGGTCTACTTCGATTCCACTTCCTGAAATTTTGTGCCCCAGCACAATCCCTTCTTTTACCATAAAGTGGCACTTTTCCCAGTTTAGTACTAAGTTGGTCTCCTCACAACGTTTGAGCATTTTCTCTAGGTTAGCAAGACAGCGATCAAAAGAGTTCCCAAAGACTGAAAAATCATCCATAAAGACCTCCATGCTGTCTTCCATTAACTCATGGAAGATTGCCGTCATGCAGCGCTGGAAAGTGGCGGGGGCGTTACATAGTCCAAAGGGCATTCGCTTGTAGGCGAAGGTGCCATAAGGGCATGTAAACGTGGTCTTTTCTTGGTCCTCAGGAGCGATAGGGATTTGGAAATACCCTGAGAACCCATCTAGGAAGCAGTAGTACTCATGCCCTGCTAACCTTTCCAACATTTGGTCGATAAATGGGAGAGGGAAATGATCTTTTCGGGTTGCATCATTCAACTTCCTATAATCGATGCACACACGCCATCCAGTTACTGTTCGTTGAGGTACTAACTCATCCTTATCGTTCTTCACCACCGTCATTCCTCCCTTTTTTGGTACAACCTGTACAGGACTTACCCATGGACTGTCTGAAATCGGGTAAATTAGTCCTGCATCTAGGAGCTTAATGATTTCCTTCTTTACAACTTCCTTTATGTTGGGATTTACTCGCCTTTGAGGCTGCACGGAGGGTTTATAATCTTCCTCCATGAGGATTTTATGTGTGCAGAAAGTAGAGTCAATCCCCTTGATGTCGGCTACACTCCATGCTATAACCCCTTTATATTTTTTTAGAACTCCTAAGAGTTTATCTTTTTGTTCACTTTTCAAGGAGGAGCTTATGATTACCGGAAGTTGATCTTCTCCATGAAGGAAGGCATATTCAAGGTTGTTCGGGAGTTCCTTGAGTTCTAATGTGGGTGGCTCGATGATGGAAGGTTTAAGTTTGTTCTCGGGTTTACGAAGCTCAAGCTGTTCGATTTCTTGTCTGGGATAGAAGGAGACTGCATTCACATCCATAGCCTTCTCCTCCTCTAAGATGGGTAAGAAAGCTTCATCTCGCAACCAACCAGCTTCCACCTGTTCATCTACACAATTATCAATCTCGTCGGATAGTTCATCGATTTCATCAATGAAATACAGTTGATTATCTGCTTCGAGAGAAAGATTCATTGTGTCCTTGATGTCGAAGGTTAAGCTATCGGCCCCCACTCGTAAGGTTAGTTTGCCGTCATGAACATCAATAACAGCACGAGAAGTTTGCAAGGAAGGGTCTTCCTAGAATGATGGGCACAAGATCATCTTCTTCCATTTCTAGGATGACGAAGTCAACTGGAAATTTAAACTTCCCTACCTTAACCAGCACATTCTCGCATATTCCTAAGGGGTATTTGACTGATCTATCGGCCAGTTGGATGCTCATACGGGTTGGTTTCAACCCAGAATACCCTAGCTTGCGGAACAGGGAGTGCGGCATAAGATTGATGCTTGCTCCTAAGTCGGCTAAGGCATTTTTGACTGAAAGAGATCCAATTGAACAGGGCAAGGTGAAACTACCTGGGTCGTCCACCTTCTTTGGTAGCCCTCGTTGAGTCACCACAGAACATTCTTCTCCTAAGGTTACAAGACCCTCGAGCCCTTTCCTGTTGGTGAGCAGCCTCTTGAAGTATGTACTATATTTGGGCATATGATAACATGCATCAAGAAGGGGTATGGTGACGACCGAATTCTTTAAATATGACAAGAATCTTTTATTATCACTTTCGACCTTTTGATTCTTGAGGCGAGATGGGTATGGGACTTTAAGGGGCTGTTTGGCAGGAGTAGGTGAGGATGGAGTTACCGGAGGGGTTTGCTCGGGATTTTCGTTGTTCACATTATCGTTCTCCTCATGAGGGGTGTTGGGTTCCATGGCGTTAGATGGTTGAGCTGGGTAGGGTGGATCCTTAGTAGTTGTTCCAGCACGAGTGGTGATGGCGAGTAAAGGATCTCTTTGTGGTTCGCCAAGGCCGTCGAGAATGGCGTTGAGTTCTGCGAATTTGGCCTTCACGTCGTTTTGTTGGCTAGTGACGAGGTTGTCGAGACCATTTAGTTGCAGATTCTTCTCAAACGTGAAGTGCCCAAGATCATCCTCAAAAGTGCTCCTAACCTTGTAGTCAGGATATTCTCCTCCTCCCCCTTCTCTCACAAGATTTCCCCAGGGGGTGAAATCATTGTTTTGGTAGAAAGTTAAGAGCGAAGGATCATCGAAGATGTCGTGGCTTGACAAGCATGCTTGTTCGGTGGTGGTACCATCCTCGCATTCCTCTACTTCATGCGGGCCACCACATTGATCACAGATCAAGTATGGGTTTGATAACCGCTTAGTTGGTTGCGATTTGTCTAGATAAGATACCTGATCATTCAATCTACTCACCCGGCTAGCAAAAGGAGGCTCTTTCATGATCTTGGAAACGCTCATGATCGAATCGGGTTCATCCCAGGTATCGTCTTGATCATTCGCGTATTCCTCAATTCTATTCCATCCTTCCTCAACGCTTAATTTGGCTATTTTTCCTTTTGATGAATTATTAATGCCCAATTGGTCATTTTTGGAGACACTGTCATAAAAGATTTGGACAAGAAGCCAGAGTTCAATGCCATGATGAGGGACCTGTCTAATTAGATCCTTGAATCTAACCCAAGACTTGTGAATAGGTTCTGCTGGTCCAACATGGAAGCGGAGGATTTCGTCTCTCAACTTTGAAGTTCTTCCTATGGGAAAGAATTTCTCATAGAATTTTGAGATAAGCTGTTCCCATGTGAAGATGGATTCGGAAGGAAGTTGGTTATACCAGTCTCCGGCTCTTTCATGAAGGGTGAGGGGAAAGAATCGCAACCGGGAGGTATCTCTAGTGGCTCCGTCCGTGTGGAGGGTATCCACTATTTTCAGGAAGTCCTTGATGTGTTGGATTGGATCTTCAGTTTTCAATCCGTGAAACTTGCATACACTTTGGACCAGCCAAATATCAGTTGTACGCAAGACCCCATCCGTGTGTTCATTTGGAAAAACGATAGCATTGGAAAAACCACGAGGGGTGGGAGAAGAGTAGTCCTTGAGACATTTGGGGATTGGGATTTCGGGAACTTCCATATCGTAATTGGGTTGAGGGCTAGGAGGTGTAGAATGATGATTGGATTCTTCCTCGGAGAGGGCATCATCAAAATTGATCGTGGATGGTTCAGCCGCTTGGTGGAGTCGCCTTAATTTATGCATTTCCCTTTCGGGTTCAGCATAGGGTGTGGCAAGAGTCTTTATCGAGCTTCGGCTCCTAGTGATTCTAAGATTAGGGGGGTCATCATCCAAACTTAGGGAATATCCTCCTAAAGTGCGGGTTCTAGGAGGTGGTGGTGGTTGTTGTGGTGGTGGTTGTGGGGGTTAAGGATATTACCATCTTCCATGATGTCGGACGGTAATGGTTACGAACAAAGACACGAAGAAAATAGATAGACTAAAGAAAACCTAGAAAAATAAAATAAAAATCTCACTAGAAAGGAATCTAGTGAGTAGACCTAATAGAAATAAAAATTCAACCTAAACAATAACTATTCCCCGGCAGCGGCGCCAAAAACTTGATGCGTGGGTTTTGCAACCTTACAACAGGTTTTACCTCTCGAGGGATCTCAAGAGGCTTACAACCCCACCAGGCAGTGTACCTGACCGATGTAGTATAGTGTAGTGGTAAGTACGGGGGATTGATCGTTCTCCACAGGGAATAGTGTTCGTTAGGTGTGAAAGGCTACTCTAATTAGGTCTAAGGGTTGAGGAAGATTCTTTTTATGTTTTTATATTTTTATGAAAGCAAGTAAAATCTCGGGTTTTGAAGGAGTGGGCGGAATTAGTTGCTAGTCAACTAACCCAAATTACTACAAATGCAAATAAAATAAAATAACAAAAATGAAAAGTGGTGAGAAACTTATGTGTGGAGAAATGTGTTTACTTAGATTTCCTTACTCCCTAACTATCTTTTACCGGTTAATTAGTGTGTATTAGTCGCGTGGATGACGGGTGTATTCCTTAATACCATTCGTGGGGTGGCGTACTTACTTCCCCAAACTCTACAAGCTCCTACTTCACTCCTATGTCGAGCCGGCTAGGAAGCTCCTAACATGGGATCACTAGAATTCGCTTGTGCATTAAATACAACCATAAAAACCTTTAGTACGCATTTGGTTCATGTTTCTTAAGACGTTCAAGCAAGTTACCGAATAGGAAGTTAGCCAGTTTTCTTAAGCCTAACATAGATAAACAATCATCCAATACAACTAACAACACACTAACAACCAATAATCAATAGCTAGGTTTCATTAGATCTAAGCAAACACAAGATAAAATTAGCCTAACATGTTAAACAAAAGACAAGCATAATATAGAATCAAACAACACATAGACATATTGAATGATTAATTGATAACTTATCTTTCAATGAAACATGGAAGATCTCAAGGCAAGAAGCCCTGAAAAAGTAGCTAAAATCGTCTTAGGGTTTTATCCCAAAATTCCACACACTAAGCTCCCCTTTAATGACAAAAAATTAGAAAACTATATATAGACTTTGACATCTGACGGCGTCACCTTATGCATTGTGACGCCGTCACCTCGCCGCTTTTAGGGTTCCCGGGTGACCTTCTTGACGCCGTCCCTCTTTAGCTCTTCAAAAATCCATTCTGGCTTATCAAGGCTTGACGCCGTCGGACCTATAACGTGACGCCGTCCCTCTTTGATTTAAGCCGTGACGCCCTTGATTTAGTTAAAGCGTGACGCCGTCAGAATTCTCATGCAAACTCACTGGCCCGTCATGAGTAAATTTCACATCCAACTTTTCTTGCCAAAGCATGACGCCGTCTGGAGTTAATGTTGACGCCGTCAAAGGTGACTTTCAGCACAATTTTGAGACTTTGCCGTTTTCTTCACTTTTATGCTCCAAAAACGTCCAAAATGCCTCCTTTTCCAGATTTCTCCTCAAAATACCTAAAATGACAAAAGGAACGATTTAGGGCAATATTTGATCAAATAAATACGATTTCGGGCTTAAATGACCCCTTAAAAGCGGTACACTTTTCGCCTCATCATGAAAGAGGATGCCATGGAGGAGCACGGATACATCAAAAGGGCTATAAATTTTATTATTATTCGAAACTTATTTAACAAACTTTAAAACTACTGGGACCTCATTTTGTAAACTCTGATATTCGAATGATAAATCTTTCAAAACGACTCAATTAGAAATCGTTTTCTATTTTTATAACTGTTGTGCCGTCGAGTAACACCCAGTTTGAATTCTGCTGCGTATCACTAAACTGGGGGTGTTACACATTAGCAGGAGGTGCTTCAGGTAAAGCTTCTTCCAGATGGTAAAACTTTTGTTCAGCCTTGAGGACGATCCTCAGGTTGCGATACCAGTCCAAAAAGTTGTTACCATTCAATTTCTGTTTTTCAAATATTGATCTGATTGACGAGTTGTTCATGGTTTGATTAGGAGTTGTCATCTACAAAATAAACAAAGTTCAAATTTTAGTAAGTTTCAATAATTAATCCTTTTTAAAATTAACTACCCAAGTTTACCATATTAAAACAATTAATTTTACGAAAAGGATAAGGTCCTCATTGAGGTTCCACCATCACATTAGTTGATCTGCTAGCAATGGTGGATTCAATAGGTAGGTAACGTCGATCAATTGCATTACAAGTGCAACTCTTAGAACTTTATGGGACTCATGGCACTAGTGAACAAGCAACTAGTGTCAAGCTGGCATGTTTAGTCCCAACTTTGCCTCGGGTCAAGGTCTAACCACTTAACTCGATTAACTCATCCAATTTGAAAATGTGTGAGAATATATCTAGGTCCCATGCATAGAGAATAGTCTCCTTGGGTTACAATTCAACCTAGGTCCCACGCATAGGCAAAAGGTAATTGCAAGTGTTCTCAACAATTGGAGAACATGACTTAAATTTTGACTGGTAAAATATTTGATGTGAATCAAAAAGTGTACGAAAGAAACATGCATTCATTCTTCGCAGCACAATTTAAAAACTTTTCTTAACTTAAGTCTAATCATTGTTTTTGTAGAGATCTATAAATCATAACACAAACACAAAATTAATGCTGGCTAGATTTCTAGAGAGAGAAAGATAAGAGTTAGGAGTTCTTAGAGAGAGAAATAAAAGAAGATTAGATTAAGAGTGAAAGAAGCTCCAACCCTTCCCACACATGGGAAGGGCTATTTATACTTCTAACATATTTGCCCCTAGTGGGCTGTGGAGTGAGCTGACAGTGGGTAATAACCCGACCCACTCCACGAATACTAAAATAACTAAACTATTACTAATTATATTAATAATCCTACGAGCTACTTAATGCTAATAGATCCTCGGGGTGACCGATTCTTCATATGAATATGTATATTCCTAACAATCTCCTCCTAAAGGAGGTCACCCCGGAAATTACATTTTGAATTCTAACATTATATTACATGACTATAAATTCCTAGCTCGTAGTCTTTTGATTCTTCAAGTTAAGCACACTTTATACTTTCAGCAGTGAACCTTTGATGACTGTTCATTTGTCTTGGATGATCTTTGAGGATTCTTTGAGGTCATCATCCAATATACGTCTTCAAGTCATCTTTTTGCAGTATTGTTTCCATGTGATGTTGTGATCAATGAGCATTCTTTGAGATCATCAGCCACCGTAAATCTCCAAGCTCATCCGTTGTAGTAATATTGCCTCCATGTGATTTGTTGTGACCTTTGGACTGCATGCTCACACTTTTCTGGATCATGATAACTATCATCAGAGTTGCGGAAGCTGTGTTGTAGGTCTTTCAACTATCATGATGTCTTTGATAATGATTTGTAAGTGTGAGCATGGAGTGTGGATTGACACATCTCAACTGGAATCAGGAACCACCATCACTATCTTTATATGAATCTGAAATAAAACAGTTAGCAATAAAGTTGGAGAACGAATATGGCTTTGTCATTCGCTCGGTGTGGTTGGATTAACCTTTGGTTCTGTGATGATCGACCTGTGATCAGGTAGAATCCCATTTGAAGAAGATTCTCCTTGACAGGAATTTCTAGCTTGTTGTAGGGAATCATCCAAAGAGTTACCATAGGAATCACCCTACAAAGCACGTTCTCATACCGGAACATCTCAAAGCAGACAACACGGTAGAGTGAATCAGTGAATTGAATACCCACTGATTGATGAGAAATTGATTATAAAAAATCGCTCGCGTGTCACTGGATAAACGTTTTATGCAACACGACGAGGGTTTATACATTGAACCACATTTCTGTCATAAACACTTTTGTTTGAAATTTTTCATAATCAATGTGCTCGAAATTCAGTTGGTGAGCACATTGAAAGGTTTTCCAAAAGCGTCCGTCAATCCATTTCCTGGAACAAGTTTGATTCAAATGAGAATCGCCCCATCATTTCTTTCTAGTTGTCACAAGTTTGATCCATGAAGGATCTCACATGTCACCCACCAAGAGCTTGTTTGATGTTGGCTCTAGAAGGATTTCCATCTTCATTGTGAATACTTTACTTATCACTCGGATGTTCTGGCAATACCACACGGATAATGCGTAGGACTCTTAATATATGTTTTCTTACTTTTCACTGTGTATGAAACAGCAAGCATATTGGAAGTGTGTCCTAATGAGATTTATGGATGATCTCTTGGCTCTAGACTCAATAGTGCATTTTGATTTAGTGATCGGAGGCTGGAGAGGACTGCCACCTTTTCAATATCGTCTAACTCGGAGTGAGAGAGACGATAGACATGTATTGATCTCCGTGAAAAATGAAACAAGAGTCCTTTGAGGGACCTTGAGTGGTTAGGGAGGGTTGTGCAGCGTATCACTGGGTCCATGATACTTTGTCTTCAATGTCAGCAATCAACTAAGTGATTCTGACAGCATATGTATGGACCCGGTTTCTGCCTAAAGTGTAAGGAGGGCTTCTTTCTTTTCACCCTTTATCTTTACATTTCTTTTTCATTCTTCAACCCCTTCAGCGCTTACCGAGACTTCATTACTAGCACCTTGTTGGGTTTGTTCCAGTACTAGCTCCATCTCAGTCGGCACTTTTCCCTTATTCACTTTTCTCCTTTTTAATCATTCCTAAGGACTTCTATTTTAACTAGAGGATTGTCCCTGGGAAGATCCCTCCGGTTCTGGCTGGATCATGGGAACTAATACCTAACCTCACCACCTTATAACTCCAGTACATTAAAATAAGATTGGTCGGTCTTTCGTATTCTTCCACAATTGCCATCATTAACCATTTGCTCCCCCTCAATATGTGCATCGATATACGAAAGAGTTTTGCACATATGGGAGATCCTACACTTGAGTCCAAAAGATCTCATTTTATCAGTTTTCATATTTAAATCACATTCTCTCCCCCGATCAAAAATTTCAAACCTTTTGATATTTGTGAACCCAATTGATTTAAATAAGTTTAGAAAATATGGGAGAAAATGTGGTCAATTTTAATATGTGCTGATAATGGAACATGCAACTGCTCCCCCTCAATTTATGAGGGAGATTCACTACTTATCATGTACAAAGATAATCATTATGACACAAATGATATTGACCTTTTTGCGCAGATGATGTGATCATCCGCTTCTCTAAGGGAGTCAGTAGTCAACATCAATTATCCATCCACCAACAAAACTTCCCAAGTATTGTAGATCCCCACTTGGCGAGACCAGAATAAGTAATGCTTTGTTGAAATGAAGGTGGTGGTGGTGATGACAGTGTTGTTGTTGTTGTTGTTGCTGATGTTGTTGTTGTGGTGAATTCAGAGCCAGTCAATAGAGTTTGAACATCTGATCAAATGGTTAGAGCGGGAACAGGCACATTCATATCGGCCATGGAATCTGCATAAGAATATCAACACAGATATACATACATACAGATTCACTCTTCATTAACAGCTACCACATAGCAGCTTGCCGACTCATAATACGATATTCATCTCATAATCAAACCGTAGTCCGCAAATACATCAAACCGTTATCTATCATGAAGAGCAATCAGGAATCATGAACATGGAAATTCACTCATATTTCAACATTCAACTCAGGATCTTAGGAACATGATTCTAACACGATAGCTACGTACCTAAGCATATTCTGAGTGCACAAGCAATAAGTCAACAACGATTAAATAGCTATCGACTAACAAAAGTCAATCAACATTTGAAACTCATTCAGTTAGATCATACAAATGCCTATGGTGTATTCAAGAGCATCAATCACAATGGGTTTTCTAACTTCTTTTAGATTCTGAGTTTTAAAGTATTTAGGGGATTAAACGAGGATTCCAGAGTGACACAAATGAACCTTATAGTTAAATAAAGCTAGGATACTATAAGCAAATTGCACGTAATGCCCTAATCTTTCTAGCAACTAACACATTTGGCCATTTGAGATAAATTTTAGTAAGTTCCTCTTCAACAAATACCCCATTAACTACAAAACCTTTTCTAACAATTATGAGATAACCACGAAACCCGTTTGATGATATAAAATTTGAAATCACTCTCCCCCTCAATCAATGACCCGTATTCTAGTTAAGGTGTTGAAGTCATTGATTGAGTGACAAATTTTATGAACAATCCAAGGCTGAAAGAATTTCAACCAACACGTTATCACCATGTGTCTCACAAATAATTTTCAGAAGAATCATAGAATGAAAACTATTTGTATTCAAAGAAGACTTCTCTTCTTAATCAGGAAATAATGCACTGAACCATACATTAAATCAAAGAAACATGGATACAAATTAATCCATTCTGGGGTGAACATCACCCAGTAGAAGGAACAGCCGTCTTTTTGGCGACGTGCCTTCCCCATTTTGAAACGCGGGTTGCTATATGAAGTAATAGCAAGCCATAATGACATATTTTGATAAACACTTTTAAACTTCTGCTCAAGCTTCAATTAAAGACCCATTTCATTATTTAATGACATTTCTAGGTCTATAAATGTTATCGATAAACAGAAGACATGCCTAGAACAACTATTTTTGGTATTTTCTATTTTTCTGATTTTTATGGTTTTTCTTGGTTTTAATATTTTTCTATTTACATATTTCTGGTTTTATAATTTTCTATTTATAATTTGGTTTATGTAGGATCGAGTACTTCGAGCTTGATTGAGCTTCGTTAAACGAGAACCTCTAGGAGTAAGACTTGCATTTATGCGGAAACTAAACAACAAGAATGTAAAGAAGAAAATATCTAAGAAGACTATGATCCTCTATGGATCGGTTATGAACTAAGAAATTATGTTATTGAATATTGTAACGTCGTACAAAGATGTATTAAACTCATAGACGGGATGTTTCTTTTATAATGATAAGAAACCCTAACCCTAACCCGTCATACAAGAAAACGTGTGAAGAGATAAACATGATCTCTTCTAAAAATAAATCTAACAAACTTTCTAAACCTACGGATAACGAACAATAATATCTGCAGCAATAAAAACTATCGGCAAAAACGAAAATAAACTATCGGCAGGAACCAACTACAGCAGCAACGTATAACTATCAGCAGGAACCAACTTCACTATCGGCAGTAATGAGAAAACTTTATTTCTCAGAGATCCTAACAATCCTCCCCTAATCTTGAGGTTGACTAGGTTAACCTGCAAGATTCCAACGTGATAGAGCTTTAACTTCTCAGGCTTGAGGATTGCGATTTAGCAGCAACAATAATTAGTAACCAGCAGCAACATCTATAACTTCCAGCAGCAACTTCGATAGTTCAGCAGCAATAGGAATTCATCTTCAAAATATGGAAACTGGTCACCATGACATTTACTTGAGCTTGGCTGCTACTATGACAATATGTACATCAAATCACTTAAGTTTCATACTATTCTCATCACATCCAGGTGTGTTAACTCCTGTGAGAGGTGAATCATTGAAAATTAATGGATTTGATGTCTCTTTACCAATAGCCATCACTACTGGAGTAGCCAATGTTTAGGTGTGTTAGACCATGGTACATTGATAACCATCTGATTTATTAGCAAATCAGTAACTATAAACGGATTTGACTTGTCTTTACCTGTAGCCGTTTGCTCAGGACTAGTCAATTCTTGGGTTACAGCAAACCTTGGTGAATTGAATACCAAATATGGATACCAAGTGTCTTTACCACAAACCATACTTTTGTGGACTAGCCAATTCTTTGGATCCCATAGAGGGTTACATCCATGGTGAATTGAGAACCATTGTCAACTCTCAGAACTGAATCATGGGTGAGTTGAAGTACCCTATAGCTTTGAGCAAGCTATTACAGCTATCAACGGATTTGATTATCACACCAGAGCCGTACCCTCATGGTGAGCCAACTTTTTCTTGTCTGCAAGACATGGTGAGTTGAGTACCATTTATTGTGCAGGCGTAAATACCAACACTGTACCTGCAAGGTGTTGCTCAAAACCAACTTATTAGCACACAAAATATACATAATATTTTTTTTTGAACTAAGAAATACAAGAAACAAGAAACAAACCAAAAGAAAGAAAATAAGAAAAATCAAGAAAGAAAGATATACAACAACAACAAGCCTGATCAAGTAGAAGAACCTTTAGCAGCTGCAAGTTGATCTTTGATGAATTTGACCAACTGTTCAGCTGTGGTTAAATCATTTCCAATAGTATGTTTGGGAACTCGGACCTTCTGAGTGAGCATTCTCTTCATAAGTCCCTCAGATAAAGGATAAGTGACATCCACAAACATAGACAGGATCTTACCAGAAATGAGCTCCACCACATGAACATTGGAAGAAGGACATAGCCTCCAAGAAAATACTCTCTAGGACGATTGATTACCCCATACCAATTGAGCCTTTTCTCCTTCCAAAGAATTCATTAAAACTTGTAAATCTCCCTAAATCATTAGGCCAATCCCAGTAGGAGTATGAGTTTGATAGTAATTATCCACTATCTTATAAAGATTTTCCAAATCTTTCCTCTCTACCTTATTCAAGAGCTCCCTCAGAAAGGTAAAGAATTTGACTGTCCCATCAAGGGAAAACCAAACATTGACTTCACCTTCAGAAGTAGACCTAATCTCCCAGTGAGCAATATGACCCCAAGAATGAAGGGAATCACCTTCGGAATCACTGTCTGAGTCAACCCTAACCAATTCTTGATTATCTACTTCAGAAATATCCCTAGAAGGAGGGTGGTGAGAGTGACTCTTCTGCCTTGTCCTTACACCATATTGCTGAATAGGAACTGAGAGAGATGGTTCAGCAGAAACAGAATCAACCTTATCAACAAGAATGAAATCAGTTCTATGAGCAGCAGGAATACCATCAGTAATATGAACTTCTTGAGGTGCACCAGATGCATCTACAGAAGGAATTGGAGAAATTGTAGTGGTATCTTGAGAACCTTCTGTATGAATAAAGGAAGATGCACCAGTCAATGTTGCTCCAGACTTCAGTTTCTTTGTAACATCAGACTCTAAAGATGAAGGCTCTCTTTTTTTGCTTTGTTGAATGTCTGTCTTGACTGAAGAATTTATCCTTGCATAGGTATCAAGGAACAGCTTTTGAATTGCAGCATCAGTCCAACCTTTGAAGTCACTGAGCTTGTAGTTAGCTTGATTCTTCAGATAGTCCTTCATAAAATTGACATTATCTTTGTTTGTAGGCATCTTATATCCTGACTTTTGCCTTACACTGATCCTAAGCATCAAGTCATTCCAAGTGGATTCTCTTAGAGTCTTTAAGATAAATGCCTTGAGCTGATCTGACTTTTCTTCCATACTCAACTCTGAATCTTGAAGAATCATAAACCCATGAGCTCTAACAATCATGTCAGAACTCAACAAGTATTCAACTTGCTCACTAAACTCTTCTGAAGTAAGATCCTCTGAGCTTGTGCTATTCATAATCCCAGCTATGTTCCTCTCATCAGCAGACATTTTCCTTGCAAACTCCTCATCTTGAGCAACCTGAGCTAGTCTAGCTTGTTCATCAGCAATTTCCTGTGCTTGGATCTGTCTAGCTATCTCATCATCATTTTGTGTTGCAGCAGGGGGAATGGTGTCACTACCAGCAGAGATATCAGGAACCTTAGGATCAGAGGAAACCCTACCAACTTCAGCAGGAACATCAGAGACAACACCAGAGACATCAGCAGCAATGGTGGATTGAAACTTCTCAAAAGCTGACACTCTTGAGGGCTGCTTGGTCCTTGTTCTGGTGAAAGCCTGAGGTTGAGTAGTTGTAGTCTGCTCAGAAGAGGTAGGCACTTCAGTGTGTGCACTATCAAGAGAAACAGAAGCCAGCACATTTAGCCCATCAAATGACATATCATCCTGATCTTCCTCAGACTCAGAAAGTACAACCCTTCTTTTCTTTTGCAGATGTTGAGCTTCTAAAGTGTTGATCCTTTCCTTTAGCTTTTGGATAGTCTCACTAAAAGTTTCTTTGGTAACCTTGAGTTCCTTTTCCAAAGTCTCCACCTTCTCACTAAAAGTCCTTTTGGTCTCTTTAAGTTCTGACTCCAATGCTTCAATCTTCTGCATAGACCTGTCAAGTAACTGGGACATAGAAGTGAGATCAGCAGCATCCTCAGCTCCACCAGCAGGAATACCTGAGGTGTTAGGAGCTTCATTGGATCTAGGTGGAGATATATGAAATTCTCCCCCAATATGAGTGTCTTCACTAAAAGTCTGCCTAGAAGGACTAGGAGTTGAAAGCCTTGAAGATGAAGGCAAGTCCAAAGAAGGTGTTGGCTGGACAACAGGTGTAACAACTGTGGTGGTCTGGACACTGGGCTCATCAGGGACATTATTCTCAGGTCTAGGTGTGGCTGGTCTAGGTGATGGTGGTAATGGGTCATCAGCAGCAACAGATGCAGATGCATCAGCAGCAACTGAATTCCCTTCACCAGCAGCATTGGATGCACTAGCATCAGCTGCATTGGGTGATGGTGGGACACTGACATTGTCAGCAGGATCTGGGTTGTCAGCAGGATTGACATTGTGTAACATGGCAGGTAATAATGGCAAATGTTGGCCTGCAAAATTCATCTTCATCATAGCAAACATTTTGGCAGTCATCCGATTCACTATCTTAGGGGATGGGTTATTTGTTTGAACACCTAAGATAATTTGAAGAAATCTCGGATACACTAAAAATCTATTTTTATCGTTAGAGATATTTTCAATCATCCCTTCAAAAATATATTTGGCCCAATTATATATCCTACCCTGTGACAGACAAACAAGGCCAGACGCAATGGGACTAGGACATTGGTCCCAACCACCAGTCTTTATACTCATACACTGGAGTAACGTATGAACAAGAAATCTCCATTGAGGAGACAGCTTATTTTTATAAAATGTACAACTACCAGTGACAGGATAACCTATGGCAGCCATACCATCATTGATTTCTTGCCTGGAAAGATCATATTCCCCATGTGCCTCAGGAAATCAAAGCTGTACCCGAATCAACCCCTCTGTAATGATGACTTCGTGCTCATCAATGGTGGCAATGATGTCGTCCTCCCTTCCCACAATGTGTCTAACCTTAGCTGTTGCCCAAAACTGCTTAATCAGCGAATCATACACCGTTACAGGACAATGAGTGAGTGCATGCTGAATAGATGACCCACGAAGAAAAGCTAACATCTCATCATAACCATCACTTCTAGACGAAGACTCTAAGTATGCAACCTTGTTGTGATCATCCTTGTAGCGAAGAGTAGTCATTGTATTAGATGAATAATCTAGGGTTTGAAATGAGAAAAATAATTGATAACGCATAAATCTAACATGTTTTTGATAGCGTTATTGGTAGTTTTATATATGTTTTGTGGTTATATTTATATGCTTTTGTTACTAAATCGTACCAAAGTGTGTTTGCAAAGCATTTGTAGCCAAAGACAGGAAAATGGATGGAAAAGATGCAAAAATGAAAAGAAAGGAAGTATTTGAGATTTCATGTGAATCTTGTGTCAAGTTCCGCTTCGTAAGGTACTTCAAGGAGTTAAAGTCCAAGTAGTCAAGTTCATAAGCTTTAGGATAAAGAGAAAGACCGAAGAATCAAGAGCTACGTCCGAGAAACAAGTCATACGCAAAAGTTCAAGAAAAAGGTTCAGCAGCCATCACCATCCGATCGGTCGCCGCCCGCAACCGATTCGGATGGAGTGGAAGTGGATTTACCGAGAAGACCAACCGATCGGTAGACCATTCCATCCGATCGGTTGGAAGTCGCTGTTTTGCCCAAGACTTCTTTATCAAGGATTGTGACTTTATAACTCCGGTTCTAGGCCCTTCTTGTCATTATTCTAACCATTCAATACTACTTGGAGGGCAAGAGAAGCATTTATGCACTTAGACCCTTGGTTGGAGCAATTTATGGAACCTTTAGTTGAGTATTTATATACCAATCAATTTAGAGAGATAGAGAGATGAAAAACAAGTGCTAGGAGAGAACCATTCACAGAAGAAACTCAAGAAATTCGTCCATAAGTCCAGGAGAAAGGAGAAAGTCGAATTTACCATTTTCATTGCTTGTGGAATCATTGTCTTTCACTTGTAATCTTATTCCCAAATCATTGTAAGACTTTCAATCATGGTTTCTAATGTTCAAATTATTGAGTTTACATTTATGTTTGCTATGAGTGGCTAGTGCCTTTGTGCACTTGCTTAGATGATGTGTATTATTCATTGATTTGCATATGATTGTGATAACATGTTTTAATTCAATTTCAAGTCAATTCTAAGAACCAATTGTGATAAAGTTTCATAGTGACATTTGGGAAATCAAGTTTGACTAGTGCTAGTAATCTTGAGGGTTGAAAGAACTATTGTTATTCCACTAGTTATAATCATTTGTCTATGAATGATTGTTGTCTACCACTATTCTTGATTAACCAAAGGAACTTAATTGTGATTGTAATGAAAAAGCTTTTGTCTATCAAAACGGATTGATTGTAAACCACTTTAAAGGTCAAAAGATTAATAGTTTGCTTTCAATTGTGACCTTTTGTCTATAATTGGTTACCTTTTGTATTGACCATTTCCTAAGCTTGTTTGATTAGAAAAAAGATTGTTTTTGTGTTTGAGGAACACCAACTCATGAACCTTGAATTGATCTTGAATTGATTGGTTAATCGTAATGCTTGTTTTTATAAACCAAAATCTTGACGAAGGTTTAATTTGTAGGAACAATAGATTAGTGTCAAAACTAATTATCACAACCAACATGTTTTCCAAAGTTATCACAATCATATTAGTCAATTGGAGTACACTAGTCTAAGCAAGTGTAGTTTTTAATCATTTGAATTTTCATTATATCATTACTGCTTATTTGAGATTGTTGCTTTTAACTTGCAATTCGATTCACTACACAAATCCCTGCGAACGATCCCGACTTACCATCAAAATCTTGCTACAACGGACGAGTATACTTGCTCGTATGTGTTGTTATTAGATTCGGTAATTCACCCTTTATAAATTTAAAACTTGCACCGAACCGGGCACATCAAGTTTTTGGCGCCGTTGCCGGGGATTTTGATCGTGTTTCTGTAAGTTTTAGTCCAATTCTCATATAGTTAGTTTTCGTAAAAAAAAAAAAAAAAAAAAAAAGTTTTACCGAGCTGCCCATCCGATCGGTTATTCATCCATCCGATCGGCTTTCCAAAATTTTAATTTACCGAGAGAACCATCCGATCGGCGCACACTTCCATCCGATCGGATCCTTCAAATCCAATTTACCGAGAGATCTATCCGATCGGTAGACTGTTCTATCCGGATCGGATAGACGATTCTGAACTTTTCAAATTGTTTTCATTCTTTGCTCGTTTGTTTAGACATTGCCTCGATTCGTTGGGGAATTGTATGAACACTCGATCAACTGGAGTAGAACCAATTCCACCATTTTCAGATCCCGAACGTTTAGTCCGAAGACAAAGAAGAAGAAGAACACCCTTTGTTCCACTAGCCAATCGTGTACCAAGAGTACCAAACCCAACGTTTGATAACCTTTTTGAAGCCAAAGTCGTTTACAACCCATTCACTGACCAACCTTTTCCCATGGCTGACGATAGACCCATGTGGGAAGCAAACCGAGCCGTAGCACCAACTCCTGGAGCTGCTATTGTTGCTGTCAACTTAGGTGACAATTTCACCGTGAAAGGTCACCATCTTTCTATGATCAAAGACCGTCAATTCGATGGCCGTTCGAGGGCCGATCCTCACAAACACGTTGCCGAATTCATTGAAATTTGTGGCATGTTCCGATATGGTGATACAAATGTAGACGCCATTAAACTCAAACTTTTTCCGTCATCACTTGCTGGAGATGCAAAAGTGTGGTATAACGAATTAACACCAGGAATCATCACTACTTGGGAGGAGATGAGGCAAGCTTTTGTAAGCCGATTCTTTCCACCTGCAATGTTTGATCGACTCATGGGAGAAATTCGTGCTTTCACACAAAATCCTAACGAATCACTCGTCGAAGCCTGGCTTCGTATGAAGGATTTACTTCGAAGTTGTCATGGACATGGTTTAGGACGAGGAACCATTATTCAAATCTTTTACCATGGACTTGATGAAACATCTCAAGGAATTCTTGATGCTGGAGGAATTTTTCTTTATAAGACTCCTAACCAGGCATATCAATTGCTTGAAGACCGAGTTCTTCTCAAACTCGACTGGTCAAAAGATGCCAAGACAAAACCCTTAAGAAAAACCATTGCTTTCGCCGAAAGTTCTGATTCATCTAAACTCATGGAGAAAATGGAAACCTTGGTTTCCAAAATCGATTCGCAATACAAAGATCTTAGAGGAGAGATGAAAGAAATGCGAGATGGTTGTAACAACTGTGGAGGAAACCACCCATCATCAGAATGCGATGATCAACCTATGGATCAACCAAAAGAAGGAGAAGCTAATTATATCCAAGGAGGATACCGAGGAGGAGGATATCGAGGAAATTATTACGGAAGAAACTCTGCTAATTGGCAAGATCGCCGACAAAGGGATAACAACCATGAGTCCCAACCAAAAGTAGAGAACCAAACCTCACAAAGTTCCGATAAGAAATCTGAAGAAACAGATTTTGAAAAAATGATGAGAGAATTTGTCACTGCCCAAAAATCAACTAACGAGTTCGTCAAGAATCAATTTTTCAATCTCAAAACCAAAGTTGAGCAAGGTCAGAAAAATCATCAAGCATCTATCCAAGATCTTGAAAACAAATTTGGGAGACTCTCTGATCAAATTTCTTCACGACCATCAGGTTCGTTGCCTAGTAACACCCAAACCAACCCAAAACCATCATCATCATCGAATGATAAGACTTATCGTCCACCACCAACCAGAAATGAGCATATCAATGCTGTATTCACAAGAAGTGGCCTGTCTTATGATCCACCACCCAACCCAAACAACACCACAACTATCGATTTCGATAGTGAGGATGAAGATGAAGAATCCAAGAAGGAAAATACACCAAAAACACCGCCCAAACCCAAACCCAAACCACTAGTTAAGGCTTATACTCCAAAAATTCCATATCCACAGAGCCTTAAGAAAGAAAGAATGGAGGAGCGTTATAAGAAGTTTGTTGAAATAATCAAAGAAGTTAGACTCAATGTACCTCTCATTGATGTTTTAGCTGGAATGCCCAATTACGGGAAATTTTTGAAAGAACTTCTTAACAACAAAAACAAGTTGGAGCAAATATCCGCTACCTTTCTCAATGAAGAATGTTCAGCTATTGTTCAAAACAAAATTCCACAAAAACTCGGAGATCCCGGAAGTTTTCTGATTCCATGCATATTAGGAAACAACATCACATGCGATGCTTTAGCCGACTTAGGTGCGAGTATCAATTTGATGCCTTATTCGCTGTATACGAAACTTTCAATCAATACCTTGAAACCCACAAGGATGAGTATCCGATTAGCTAATCATACTTACCAATATCCTGTTGGTATTGCTGAGAATATGCTTGTCCAAGTAGGTAAATTCATTTTTCCCGTAGATTTTGTAATTTTAGAAATGGAGGAAGATAGTAGAGTACCACTTATTTTAGGAAGACCTTTTCTAAACACCGCTGATGCAATCATCAAAGTAAAAGGAAGAGAACTCAATCTTGGAGTTGGAGAGGATAGAATCACGTTCTTAATCGATAAAGCAATGAAATATCCACATTCCAGTGATGACACTTGTTTTAACATTGATGTAATCGATGAAGTCACTGAAGAAGAATTGGATGCATTACTAGAAGATTCTGATCCATTCATGACTAGTTCAGAGAAGATTAGTGAAACAACTTTTGATAAAGAATTCGCTGATTTTATGGAAGTTAAGATGGAAGAAGAAGAAGAAGAAGAAGAAGAAGAAGGAGAGATAATAGAAGAAGATTTTGAGGAAATCAGTCTTAATGATCAGATGAGGATCAAAACATCACTTCAAGAACCACCGACTGATCTTGAGTTGAAACCGCTGCCAGAAAATCTTGAGTATGCTTACTTGGAAGACAATTCGCTACTTCCAGTAGTCATATCTTCGTTGCTAAATGATTTTGAGAAAGAATGTCTGATTTCAGTTCTTAAGAAGCATAAAGAAGCTTTTGCGTGGAAAACTTCTGACATCCCAGGAATCAGTCCTGATTTTTGCAAACACAAAATCAATTTCGAAGAAGATGCCAAACCAGTTGTAGAAAGACAACGTCGACTCAACCCCAACATGAAAGAAGTTGTTAAAAAAGAAATCATCAAACTGCTTGATGCAGGTATCATTTACCCCATCGAGGATAGTCCTTGGGTAAGTCCTGTTCACTGTGTTCCGAAAAAAGGAGGAATGACTGTTGTGACCAACGAACGGAATGAACTAGTTCCTACTAGAACTGTCACCGGATGGCGAGTATGTATTGATTACAGAAAATTAAATAAAGCCACCAGAAAAGATCATTTTCCTTTGCCTTTCATGGATCAAATGCTTGAGAGATTAGCAGGAAATAAATACTTTTGTTTTCTTGATGGTTTTTCAGGATATTTCCAAATTCCTATTGATCCAGCTGATCAAGAAAAGACTACATTCACATGTCCCTTTGGAACTTACGCTTATCGGCGTATGCCTTTTGGATTATGTAATGCCCCCGCGACTTTTCAAAGATGTATGATTGCCATATTCCAAGATATGCTTGAAACATCTATGGAAGTTTTCATGGATGACTTTTCAGTTTTCGGAAGCTCATTCGAAGCGTGCCTTTCTAACCTCGATAAAATGCTTGAAAGATGTAAAGCTGCACATCTTGTTCTCAATTGGGAGAAGTGTCATTTCATGGTAACTGAAGGAATTGTGTTTGGACACAAAATTTCTAGTGCAGGAATGGAGGTTGACAAAGCCAAGATCGATGTCATTACCAAATTGCCACCCCCAACTAACGTCAAAGCCGTTAGAAGTTTCCTAGGACATGCAGGATTTTACCGTCGTTTCATTAAGGATTTTTCCAAAACATCTCGTCCAATGACGAAACTTCTTGAAAAAGATGCTGTTTTCGATTTTAATGCAGATTGTATGAAAGCATTCGAAGCATTGAAAACACAACTGACTAGTGCACCCATTATGGTTTCACCTGATTGGTCACTACCATTCGAGCTTATGTGCGATGCAAGCGATTTTGCTGTTGGAGCCGTATTAGGACAACGAGAAGAGAAACATTTTCGTCCTATATATTTTGCCAGCAAAACACTCAACAATGCTCAGCAGAATTACACAGTTACAGAGAAAGAATTGTTAGCCGTTGTTTTCGCCTTTGATAAATTCAGATCGTACCTTGTCCTTTCGAAAACAATCGTGTTCACCGATCATTCAGCATTAAAATATCTGTTTAAAAAGCAAGATGCTAAACCGCGTCTCATCCGATGGATTTTACTACTCCAGGAATTCGATATCGAAATCAAGGATAAGAAAGGAGCAGAAAATCTAGCCGCTGATCATCTATCTCGTTTAGAAAATCCAAATCTGGAAGAATTAAAGGAAGATGAGATTGACGATTATTTCCCAGATGAAACACTCATGACTGTTGATACAGATGATGAGAACGAAATTCCATGGTTTGCCAATTATGCAAATTATCTCGTTGGAGGAATTCTAAAGAAAGGATTAACTCATGCCCAACGAAGTAAATTCTTTTCAGATCTTAAACATTATTATTGGGAAGAGCCTTATCTTTTCAAAATGTGTCCCGATGGGATGATTAGAAGATGTGTTTATGGTTCTGAAACAAGAAGAATTCTCGATGAATGTCATCATGGCCCAACTGGGGGACATTATGGTCCTTCCACTACCGCTAAAAAAGTCTTCGATGCTGGATTCTATTGGCCGACTATTTTTAAAGAAGCCCATACCCTTGTTAAAAATTGTGATGCTTGCCAAAAATCCGGTAGTCTTTCTCGAAGAGATGAAATGCCTCAGAAGAGCATTCAGGTCTGCGAATTATTCGATATTTGGGGAATTGATTTCATGGGACCGTTTCCTAAATCACACAAATCGAATACATTCTCGTTGCTATTGATTACGTTTCCAAATGGGCTGAAGCAGAAGCTCTACCTACAAATGATGCACGAGTAGTTGTTAATTTTCTCAAAAAGCTTTTCGCTCGTTATGGAATTCCTAAAGCTTTGATAAGTGATCGTGGAACCCATTTCTGTAATAAACAAATGGAGAAAATTATGAAGCGATATGGAGTTCATCATCGTTTCGCTACAGCTTATCACCCACAGACAAGTGGTCAAGTCGAAAATACCAACAGAGCCTTAAAAAGGATACTTGAAAAAACGGTTAAAGACAATCCCGCCGTTTGGTCGAGAAAACTGGATGATGCTCTGTGGGCATTTCGCACGGCTTATAAAACACCAATTGGTACAACACCATACAGATTGTTGTATGGAAAAACTTGCCATTTGCCGTTCGAAATCGAACACCGCGCTTACTGGGCATTGAGAAATTGTAACCCAGACCTCAAAGTTGCTGGAGAAAAGAGATTTTTGCAATTGCATGAACTCGATGAGCTCAGACTACAAGCTTATGAGAACTCCAAACTTTACAAAGCAAGAACAAAAGCTTATCATGACAGAAAGCTAAGAATCAGAAAAGAATTCAAAGCTGGAGACAAAGTTCTGCTTTTTAACATGAAGTATAAGTTCAAAGCTCCAAAGCTGAGACCGAAATGGTTCGGACCGTATACAGTGAAGCATGGATTTCCATCCGGATATGTTGAATTGTATGACAAACATGGTGGAAGTTTCATTGTTAATGGTCACCGAATTAAGTTATACTATGACAAGGAGCAAATGAATGAAGTTTCTATTCAAGAGATTCCGCCTGAATCAGAATATGAAGCCATAACCTTTATGTCACCATTCCCGGCCAATTTCAAGAAAAACACTCCGTGGGCCGAAGATTCTGGTTATATCTATGATGTTCTACCAAGACCGTGGGAGAAAGTCAAGTTGGAAAACATAGATGAAACTGGAGAGGGAATAGTGATTGGAAATGTGCTGTACGTTCCAAAATTTCTAATGAAGAAGTCAACACCAACATGAAGAAAGAGAAGTTCGAGTCCGGCTGATGACTCGTTAATAAAACAAGCGCTTCTCGGGAGGCAACCCGTGTGTTTGCTATGTTTATTTTTCATTTTCATTTTTATTTTCTAGTGATTAAACCCCAAAGTTTTTTCTAAATTGCTTAGTTGAACTTAAGTGTGGGGGTGTATCACTGCCTTTTGAATAAGCGAAAAAAATATTTCGTATGTGTGTTTCTTTTGTTTTTAGATTACTGCAGATAATGATTTCGAAGCTTGGACGCTAGGATTAAGACTCCTCATGAGAAGAAAATACGGTTTATTCTCTTATTTCCCTATTTCATTCTTTGTCATTTATCACATTGAGGACAATGCTTAACTTAAGTGTGGGGGGGTGAATAGGAAAATAAGGATAGATTGTAGTTTTGAGCTGAATTTTAAAAAAATTTTGTTTGCCCTTGTAATCTAGTCTTTTGTCATTTTAAAGATCATATTCTAGAATAACTGGATTTATCCACTGGTAAAATCTGTAATTTTGAAAATTCGAGATGTGTCCCGATTAATATTGCAATCCATTCTGGGATCGATAACATTAGCTAGCACAGATTATAGCCCTTTCCACTAAAATGTGAGAATTTGAGCCTGTTCTATATACAGCATACATCTTTTATGCTTAGATTTTTTTGCTATGAGTGTGCCGGTGATTTTATTTATTCTAGAACTTGTGCTTGTAAATCATTACGAGACCGTTGTGAGATCACATTTCGTTTGTGATATAAGTGTATATGCGTGATAAGAGGCAATCTTAGGTTTTATCCCAAATGGCCTTCCATTTTCATATAACGCTATATTAGCTAGTTACATTGGCTAGTTAACCACTCATATGGACCCATTTGTTAGCATTTATCTTTAATGCTAGATACCCCTAGTTACACCCGCCGAGCCTATCTTTTCTTTTGATACAATCCAGAAAAATTCAAAAAGATTTTACACCTTTTTAAGCCTAGCCTTATTTTTAGTCAAATCTTGGTTGGTTGCTAGCTATTTGGAAAGATGGATGTTATGTGGAAATCATGAAAGTTCTAAGGAAGCGTAAACTCCGAAGGTTGTTATACGAGAAAAGTCATTGCAACTATAAGATATTGAGTTAAAAAAAAAAAAAAAAAAAAAAAAAAAAAAAAAAAAAAGAGGAAAAGTCATTGCAACTATAAGGTGACAAGAATAAGCCAATGGGCTAAGTGAATCAATTATGAATAAAGGAAGTATGGAGTTTTTCACAAAATGGCATGATATTGGTTTGTAATAGCTAGTAACATTTGGTTCGTAGACTTTGACTATTCTATTTTATTTTTATTTTCAACCAATTTCATAAATATATCCCATGCCTTATCCTACCCTTTTTGACTTTGTGTAATTATTAAGTGTATGGACATGTAGTAACCATCCGATTTCTTGAGGAATTAACTAACGTTGTTAGCGATCTAGGGAGTATTTTGGCGACCATCCGTTATGCAAGTAACGTCGTTAGCGAACCAAGGTGCAATCTAGTGACCATCCGTTATTTGGTGATGCAAGAATTCGTTGTTAGGAAGCTATTATGTTTTGCATGAGATAGTGGCGCATTAGTCTTTTATATCCCTTTAAGCCTTAAACCCGAATAAAAGCCCTCTTTGATATGTATACTTGGAGCTCACACCATTTCGGTGTAGTTTTGTTTCTTGTACAAGCTTATGGTAATATTTAGATCATGACTGAGCAAATGAGTGTCATTCCGCTTATATACTCTACCAATCATACAAATGAGTGTTTGAGTGAATTATATTTCATTTCCCTTTCGTGAGGTGTTTAGTAATGTGTATCATGCAAGAAAATCATATGGGTATTGTCAAACATCTCGATGATTCAACCATAAAAACTTAAAATGATGAATCTAGCTTGTACTAGTGCTTGATAGATTTGCATCACATTTTCCTAATCATTGGTGCATACCGTGTGGATAATTGTTTTAATTCTAGATTTGCTTGAGGGCAAGCAAAGTTCAAGTGTGGGGGATTTGATAACGCATAAATCTAACATGTTTTTGATAGCGTTATTGGTAGTTTTATATATGTTTTGTGGTTATATTTATATGCTTTTGTTACTAAATCGTACCAAAGTGTGTTTGCAAAGCATTTGTAGCCAAAGACAGGAAAATGGATGGAAAAGATGCAAAAATGAAAAGAAAGGAAGTATTTGAGATTTCATGTGAATCTTGTGTCAAGTTCCGCTTCGTAAGGTACTTCAAGGAGTTAAAGTCCAAGTAGTCAAGTTCATAAGCTTTAGGATAAAGAGAAAGACCGAAGAATCAAGAGCTACGTCCAAGAAACAAGTCATACGCAAAAGTTCAAGAAAAAGGTTCAGCAGCCATCACCATCCGATCGGTCGCCGCCCGCAACCGATTCGGATGGAGTGGAAGTGGATTTACCGAGAAGACCAACCGATCGGTAGACCATTCCATCCGATCGGTTGGAAGTCGCTGTTTTGCCCAAGACTTCTTTATCAAGGATTGTGACTTTATAACTCCGGTTCTAGGCCCTTCTTGTCATTATTCTAACCATTCAATACTACTTGGAGGGCAAGAGAAGCATTTATGCACTTAGACCCTTGGTTGGAGCAATTTATGGAACCTTTAGTTGAGTATTTATATACCAATCAATTTAGAGAGATAGAGAGATGAAAAACAAGTGCTAGGAGAGAACCATTCACAGAAGAAACTCAAGAAATTCGTCCATAAGTCCAGGAGAAGGGAGAAAGTCGAATTTACCATTTTCATTGCTTGTGGAATCATTGTCTTTCACTTGTAATCTTATTCCCAAATCATTGTAAGACTTTCAATCATGGTTTCTAATGTTCAAATTATTGAGTTTACATTTATGTTTGCTATGAGTGGCTAGTGCCTTTGTGCACTTGCTTAGATGATGTGTATTATTCATTGATTTGCATATGATTGTGATAACATGTTTTAATTCAATTTCAAGTCAATTCTAAGAACCAATTGTGATAAAGTTTCATAGTGACATTTGGGAAATCAAGTTTGACTAGTGCTAGTAATCTTGAGGGTTGAAAGAACTATTGTTATTCCACTAGTTATAATCATTTGTCTATGAATGATTGTTGTCTACCACTATTCTTGATTAACCAAAGGAACTTAATTGTGATTGTAATGAAAAAGCTTTTGTCTATCAAAACGGATTGATTGTAAACCACTTTAAAGGTCAAAAGATTAATAGTTTGCTTTCAATTGTGACCTTTTGTCTATAATTGGTTACCTTTTGTATTGACCATTTCCTAAGCTTGTTTGATTAGACAAAAGATTGTTTTTGTGTTTGAGGAACACCAACTCATGAACCTTGAATTGATCTTGAATTGATTGGTTAATCGTAATGCTTGTTTTTATAAACCAAAATCTTGACGAAGGTTTAATTTGTAGGAACAATAGATTAGTGTCAAAACTAATTATCACAACCAACATGTTTTCCAAAGTTATCACAATCATATTAGTCAATTGGAGTACACTAGTCTAAGCAAGTGTAGTTTTTAATCATTTGAATTTTCATTATATCATTACTGCTTATTTGAGATTGTTGCTTTTAACTTGCAATTCGATTCACTACACAAATCCCTGCGAACGATCCCGACTTACCATCAAAATCTTGCTACAACGGACGAGTATACTTGCTCGTATGTGTTGTTATTAGATTCGGTAATTCACCCTTTATAAATTTAAAACTTGCACCGAACCGGGCACATCAATAATGAATTAGGGTTTGATAGAATTTTGAGAAATTGAGATGAGAGAAGTGCAATTTTAGGTTAGGTTGCCAAATATATCAATTTAAATCGCTGCAATTCCGCGCACGTATCATTGACCAATTGACTAAACAAACTTCCCCAAATTTAACATAGTCAGCAGGAACCATTAGTCAAACGGTAGTAACACATGGTCAATCGGCAGCAATGAAGTGGTTTGACCAAAGTCAACCTTCCAAATACAGTCATTAGGAATAATAATCTCCTTCTCATTATAAAAGCTCTTTTTCCCAAATCAAATACCTTCATAATCACAATAACTTCATTAAATCTTCAAACCAAAGAAAATCATGAGTACATCCAAAATTCCAATCATCGAAATCTCATCAGAATCCTCCTCCTCCAATGAATCAGGGTGGAAAAATTACTTTCCCTCAACTGCATCAACTTCTCAAAACAAAGGTAAGGCAAAGGTTGAGGAGGATTCATATTCATCTGATCCTCTTCCATCTACTCCTTCGTCATTTGAGTACTCTAGCTCTGATGATGAAGGATCATCAGAGCTGAAATCCTTGACTTATTATCAGGGTGAATGGGAGACATATCCTCCCAATTTTCCCATTACGGATAAGCCTAGAGAAGAGATGAAGAAAACTGTGGCTCTGCTTACTGAAGAGATGGAAAGGACAACAGCTACCTTCTACAAAGTACCGGTACCAAAAGGAGATGCAGATTCTCAAGAAAATCCTAACCGAGAAAACCAAAACCTTCAAAGTCGAATCCTCGGACACAATCGACAACGTGAAAGCCAAGATCCAAGACAAAGAAGTCATTCCACCAGACCAACTCCTCAGACAAGCCAGCCAGCTCCACAGCCAAGTCAGCCAACTGCAAGGTTACGCCCCAGATCACATCAGAGACAAACTACCCCAAGTTCTTCAGCTCCAATGAGGGATCATCCAGCCCCTGAACCAAGACAGCCACTCCCAGCCCCCATGTGAATGAAGAAATTAGCCGTCAGAGGGGTAGGAGGTTCATGCCTGATTGTATGGGTAAGGGAAAAGGGAAGATGGAATAGGTAGCCTGTGTCTGTAGTCTGTTGTATGGTTTGTTTTTATGAAGCTATAGTCTTTTGGTTTTGGATGTTATCACCTCAAGAAGATGAATGGAAGATTTTATTTTATGTTTTATTTCAAGCAATGAGAAATTGATAGCTGCAAAACAAAGTTAGTAGAACACAACACACTAAATCCTGCAAAACAAAGTTAGTAAAACACAAAACATAAAACATAAAAGAATGAGAAACAAGACAAAAATTACAAGCATTAGCCTCCCCTTAGGCTAATGCCTCCCCTCAAAACCAGCAAAGAAGTATACAACAACATGATCAGACAAACAGGACAATCACCAAGGAAACCATGGAGAGTAAGCCATTTTCCCTCCAAAGATTGGATTATAATAGGCAGGCCTGAAATTCCTCTAAAAGTATGAAGAGGTACCAGCAGGAATAGTTCCCTGAATATCAGCAGGAACAGACGTACCTGCAGGAACAGGTCTATCAGCAGGAAAGGGAGCCCTGTAAAAGTTCATTCCTGCTGCTTGTGGAACATATGGTGGTATTTGTTTAACATTTTTCCACAATGATCTGGTCTGTTGTTGCCCACCATTCATCTTCATTCTCTTCTCATGATAATCACAATCTTTAATGAGATGATATTGACTACCACACACAAAACATGACTTCTTCCTAACAGCCTTGTTCATACTATAACTTTTCTTAACATAGACAACATTATCACTAGTGGAACTAGAGACACATTTGTTTTTAACAGAATTACTTGAGCTGTTGTCTGAAAAAGCTGATTTAGAAGCAGATTTATCATTAGTTGTACTTGAGGACTCATGATATTTGGGTGTGGATGACTCTTCACTTGAATCACATGAAACAAAGTCTTTAGACTCTGCTTCTGAGGACTTGACACTTGCGGAACAAGAGACACAATCATTAGGTTCAGGTAAGTCTCTCGACTTTTTACCATAAACCATTTGTGACTCATCTGAGTCAATGTCAGAAAGAGAGTGGACAGGGGTAGGCATAAAAACTCCTCTTATAGGTGGAGGAACTGCATTCATTCCTCCTTCTTTTACAAACTTTATAGGAATTTTATAGTCAACAGGTTCAGGGTCAAACACACTATACTCATTAGGGTCATAGACTTGATCTTGCCCTATGTAGTCACCAAACCCTAAGCCACGTTTAGTTTTTATAGACATTGAACTATCAACTAACCTGCATAGGTTTTTAGATGAGTCTTTCCATTTATCAAACATAGCCAAGGAATTGTCTAGCTTAGTCTGCAAATCCTGATTTTCTAACATGACCTTAGCATTTTGAGATTCAGAATATTTAAGTTCATTAGCAGTATTTCTTAAATCTCTCTGTAAAACCTTAATCTTTTCCTCATAAGCTAACTGATTCTTTTGGAACCAAACCTTTTGTTTTTCTAAGGTTTTAACTGCATTATCATAAGCTTGAACCTTAATAAAGTATTCATTATACTTAGATTTCATGTCATCATATTCTTTATTAAGAGTTGAGTATAATTCTTGACAAGCAGGATTACATTTTTGTACCTGAGATGGGAATCCCAATAGAGCATATTCTTCCAAATTTTCCTTTGCCTCATAGGATTCATCATTTTCAGTCAGCTTTGCCATGGACTCATTATGGAACAAGGTTCTAATCTTCCTTGCCCACATTTCAAATTTATCTCCTGATAGCGACATTGAGAAAGGTTCAAGAGAGAAGATTTAGAAATGTTTTCTTCTTTATCAGAGATCCTCACCAGGCTCTGATACCACTTGTAGGATCGAGTACTTCGAGCTTGATTGAGCTTGGTTAAACGAGAACCTCTAGGAGTAAGACTTGCGTTTATGCGGAAACTAAACAACAAGAATGTAAAGAAGAAAATATCTAAGAAGACTATGATCCTCTATGGATCGGTTATGAACTAAGAAATTATGTTATTGAATATTGTAATGTCGTACAAAGATGTATTAAACTCATAGACGGGATGTTTCTTTTATAATGATAAGAAACCCTAACCCTAACTAGTCATACAAGAAAACGTGTGAAGAGATAAACATGATCTCTTTTAAAAATAAATCTAACAAACTTTCTAAACCTACGGATAACAAACAATAATATCCGCAGCAATAAACACTATTGGCAGAAACAAAAATAAACTATCGGCAGGAACCAACTGCAGCAGCAACGTATAACTGTCAGCAGGAACCAACTTCACTATCGGCAGTAATGAGAAAACTTTATTTCTCAGAGATCCTAACAGTTTAAGATATGTAACACCTATATTATACAGTTTAAGAAGATGATGACATGAATACCAAAATAAGGATATCTTTCTTGTACGTTGTGGAAGTCTGTAGTCAACATCTCTTAAACTTTCACCATCAAAGCTTTCAAGGCTCCTGAATAATCGCCTGAACTTGAGCCTTCACAATGTGAAGCTTTGATAACTTCCCCCGAAACCGACAATCTTCTTTTTGAGCAGATTCAAAGCTCTCTTTCAAGCTTACATAAGGTAAGTGTACAGCGGAAACCGTAGCAAACCACATCAAATATTGCTGCTCCTTTTAAGAATAATCATCGTGATTCACCGTTCGGGGGATCATCAAATAGATCAGAAGTGTATCATCTCACACTTGAATAATTCTTCTCACATTTCTTCCCACTAAAGTGTGAAGTAATTGATGTGCGTGTGTATTGCTCTAATTATTTTATATCCACTGTAGCAGCTCTAAGAACTTGGTGCGCGCGTGATGTCGTTGTGGTTTTAGCAGTATTAATGCCTACTCAAGTTTTAAATTTATATTTAGCTGACTTATTAATAAAACACACACTTTAACGAGCAGTGTACCCGGTCAGTATGAATATAATGGTAAGTAGAGTGTCGATCACTAAGAGTGGAACGTATTATCTAGTTATTCTAATCAGTATTTTAATATCCTAAGTTAGTTATACAACCTAATCTAACGCAAGGGGGTTCAGCCTGAGAGACTGGCACGGTTTGGTTATGATTAAATATAGACTAAACGAACGAGCATGAATCAGCGATTAGCACACACGTACACAGATAGATACTTGAGACAATAAGAAGACCTGTCCTGATAATTAAGTAGCTTGTCTCTTGTTTTATTGCTAGTTTTATATGAAGTGTATATAATTAACCCTTTCTCGTTGGCTCTAATCTTATCGGCGAGTAAACCCTTAATGATCACTTATGTCTATCCCACTATCCTAGAAACGATAGAATAAATAGGCGAGGAAGGGGCATGGAGACCCAAGCAATGCTCAGCTAGACACAGAGGTTATCAATGCACTAATAAAAGTCACTAAAGACATCAACATATAAACTTTAATTAATGGGAAAGCAATTTTAAGGGGTGCCCATGATTTTCCGTAGTCACATGGAATCGGCCCATCAATCCTGATGAATTAAAGTGTACTAATACAATAAAACAAAACTACTTAATGAATTGAATACATGCAGGACCTTCTTACAGCTCTTGTATCTTCGTTCAGGGTGTGTCTTGTGCCGCTAATACGTCTGAATTCGGCTTTAGGATTTCTTCTGTCTTCGGTCTCTAAAGTCTAGTCTCTGTAGGATCTCGAAATTCGTCTGGCCTTGGGGTATTTATAGTTTCTGTCTGAGGGTAAGATGCGGCGCATAGGATAAGTAGATGCGGCGCATTGACTTAACTTCGCGTGGGGTCCAAGATTAATATATTCAGAAATATTCGTACACCGCCTTAAGATGCGGCGTAACTCCATTTCTCTATGCGGCGCATGTCCTTTGCTGACTTGGATCGTAAATTGTGAAATCTTGATAGTGATGCGCCGTATGTACGAAGTATGTTGCAGCGTATCTGGAGCAGAATGATCTTGATCTTGTATATTTCAGTAGACTCTAAACATCTTGCTTGTTTTGCTCCATAATTAGTCCAAAATTGCCAAGTTTCACATAATACTTGTTTTTACCTGAGAATTACAAAAGTAAACATTAACGTATCAATTCTCGTATATAATATAATAAAACAAGTCAAATAAATAGGATAAATGATGATAATAAAATGTACTTATTTGAGTTCATCAGTAATGCATACCAAAAGTATCCAGAGACCACTTCCCCTAAGTAGTTGAAGTGATGCAATCAGTCTCATTGTATGAAGCCCAAAAACCCGAAGCACACACTCAATCCCATTAGTGATGACGAAAACGTAATGTCAAGATCAATTAAGACCTAAAAATCCCCTTTTCTCCCTTCAAGAAATTGCCATTGTGAACCTCTTTTATCATCGGAAACTGTTTCTTACATCTCTTCCCCCACGTAGTTGGAATAATACACCAAAAGCCACGAGTTAAGAGACTGATTTTCTCTGCGGTCATGACATTTTTCTTCCCGGAATAACTTCAACTAAGAAGAAGTATAAATTTCATCACGTGTACTCGTTGTGCATTCCGATGTATGTCTCCTTCCCCCTTGCTGGTTTTGATACCTCATAATCAGCAACACATTTTATGCACATATACTTGAAATCTTGTGAGAAGAACAAACTTGGCTCAAATGTATCCTGTGAGAATCAACAGCTACCGAAACACTCTCTGACTATCTTTATCAACCCTTATGTTCTGTCGGCTATTGCTGTGACCAATTGGTGAAGTAAACCCGATATACCAAACTTGAAACTGACGAAGAATTCCCCAAATTTGCTACTTAAGCTTGCACTGTTGTTGATTGAGGAACGATGCAGAAGAAAACCCCTAAGTACCATTATACACTCAACTAAGAGCCAAAGCAAGTACAACACCTCTTGAGACTATCCACATCTGCATCTGCGTGTGACACTGAGCACTACAATGTAACTCCTTGAAGTGATAGCTATAACCCGTAAGAACTACAATGTAACTCCTTACATCGGGTATAACTAGATAGTCCAAGTCCCAATCATAAATTTTATAACTTCAAGCAAGTCATCAATCGATAGATGAAATAAGTAGAAGCTTTCGTGAAACCCACTTCAATCTCAAATAAGGGATGCCAAATAAACTCCGTGATCACTTGACATTCCATGTCCAAACTCTTAGCCGTTTTGACATTTTAGCCGACATTTTCCTTTATGTTCTTGTAGTTGCTTTACAGAGTGCACATTGGAGGGAACAACAATCCGTGAATAAGGAGATTCTTCAGAACCTGGTTCTGGGAGAGGAATACCAAAGAACGGATCATTATTCAAGCGTGAAACTTCAATATCATGAGAGTCATTATCAACACCTTGAGGAATAAGTGGAACATTAGGTGTTGAAGGAGAGTCGTATGACCATTTCTCAAATCACAATCAACATGTAGTTTATTCACCCTTCTCCCCCTCAAAAATTGCATATGACTGCCATATTTGATTGTGCGAGTGAATAAGAATACCATCAACGATAAGTAGATCCACTTGATAACTGACATTTTGTTTATTCACCCTTCTCCCCCTCAAAAATTGCATATGACTGCCATTTTTGATTGAACGAGTGAATAAGAATATACTCCAATGTACGTTGATCCACTTGATGACTGAATGAGCATGGGAAGAGCATGAAGGTTGTTGATGAGAATGGTCATAAACAAGAAGATTTCTCTTCTTCCGAAGATAAAGCGCACTTAAGCGTACACCTTTCTTTTCTTTGAGGAACGGGCACTGAAGTGTTATCTACAGACGCCATTATGTTGACATTGAGGCCCGAGGCTTGAGCTGCAGTGTTCAAATGTCGTAGACGTTGAAGATCGAGACTTGAACTGATGTGTTCAAATGACATTGTCATTGAAGAACGATGCCTGAACTGATGTGAACAGACGTCAGTCATTGATGTTCATCAAGCTTGAATTGCTTGAACCCCTAAGTCATGAGATATCAGTCTTTTCGGCACCCAAACCCTGAGTCTTTCCTTAATAGGAGTGAATGATGTACCTGCACTTAAGTAAAGACTTCCTGCATTGACATTAAGAGTTTGTTTTCATTTATATGGGTTAGTGATATCAGCGTTTAAGCCACTTGGGGTTTCACTGTCAACCTTGGTTTTGCACTCAGTGAACATCTTTCTAATAGGTATCCATCTAAGACCAACAATCTTAAAAATTCTACCTGTCGGTATCCACCTAGGGCAAGATCTAGGAGTGTTTGGTTTCTCATGTGCAGTGGAAGACTTGTTTAGAGAAGACCTTTGTCCTACGGCAATCTGCCTACCAGGTTTCTGAGTATAACTCTTTGGTTCTACGGGCTTGTTGTTGTTTCTAGTCTTAGAGGATTGAACCTTAGCACGAGCATTAACATCCTTCAGGAATCTTGTTACACAATTATCATGATTTGCCTCAAAAACACATTTCTGACAAGTTGAGCAAACAAAGTGTTTGGATTCAGAGAAAGATCTAGGATTCTTAGAGTGATCTGCTACCGGAATCACATTAATCGATATGCAACTACTCTTAGAAGCAGGCAAATTCCTAGTCTTTTCATGTGTGTTTTTCTTAGCATCCTCTAGGTTGTGATTCTGAACACTGTTTTTATGTCTAACATGTTCCTTTGGTGTCACTAATGACACACGCTTTGACCTAATCCTAGAAGAGCTAGAGGCACTCATGTGATGAGGTTTTGCAAACGTACATTCCTTTTCCTTAGGTCTAGACTGTGAAGTGACTGGTTTTGACAAAACTTGTTTCAAATCAACTTAGGAGGCAAACCGTGGTTTTGAAGATTTTGGTCGTTCAGATCTAAACGTAGTCGGTTGTCTAACAACTGATTGGTTTCTAAGTGGTGGTTTCCCCAAGATTGATGGTATTTCAAACTTAGTGTTCACACCATTTCCTGTCAATTTTCTTAACTCGTTTTTCAACGCAGCAATAGCAAAACCCTTTTCCTGAAGTTGAGCTTTGAATTCATCATTTTTGGCAATCAAAGAGGTTGTTTGCTCTACAGTCTTAGTTTTCGTTTCTTTGATTGTATCACACAGTTCTTTGCAATGAATTTTCAAAGTGTCATTTTCATTAAGCAATTCAGTCACTGTATGTTCTAATTCAGCATTTTTTGTTGCAATAACTTCATTGTCATGTTTAGCCTTAACTTCATTACACATATCCCACATCTCAGCAATACGTTTTTTCAAGTTGTTGATCATCAAGTTTTTGGCTTGTAGCTGAGCTTTCAAATCGTTTATAATAAAAAATTCACGAAATTCAGGAAATTCCGAATTCCCACATGGTTGGTTAGTTTGAAGACTTTCTACCTTTTGTTGCATTGAGATTTCAAGATCAATACAATGTTTTTCAAGTTGTAAAAATCTGTTTGAAAGTTCATTATAAACTTCTTTTTCAACCATATCATTTGATTGGAAAAACTCAGCCGTAAGCGAAGAACTTGACGCATCATCATGTTCAGCTTCCTGATCAATTTCTCCCCCCTTATGACTCATATTTGTTGAATCAGAAGTGATATTGCTATCAGTCTTTTCCAACAGATATGTGTTATAAGTAGGTTTAATTTGATCAGTATGTTGTTGTTCATTAGAAAGAACATTTTGTTGATCAGACGGATGTACCTCAGCAGATGGTGCTTGGTGATTTACTGGACTAAGATCTGCATCTACACCATGTGCGATATCAGTCCCTAAGCTGTTGCTATCATCATGCTTATTTTAATCTATCCCATTTCCCATACGCTGTGTTCTTTCATTAATGAACCCCTTAACATTACTCATAAGTTGGAGTAATGTAATTCTGAACACGTCAACCACGGTTTCAGTGTAATTAGCATAACACTTTTTTGTCATTTCACTGTCATAATCATAATCCTCAGTGAATTGTGAATCAATGAACACTTGGAGTTGGTTGTTGATCACACAAAAGGCATCCATGGATCTACCTTTAGAAAATTCTCCTTTGTCAAGTTGTTGTTCAAGTTGATCTAAATACAGAATCATCTTGATTGTGAAATCCTGAACATCTTGACCAAATAGTGTTGCGAAAGCCCTTTCGTATCCTCCCAAGTGTCCAGGTTTTTCAAAGAGAACCTTAAGATGTGAGTGAAGTAATCGAAAACATTCAATGCAACTTTCATTTGCATTAGGCAACATTAGTGACTGATGAAACTCTTTCTCTTGAGAATTCGAGCGCAACAATTCCATATTAGCATTATCAGAATCACCCACATTTATTTGTTGTACAGAATTGGAACTCTTTTGTTTATCATACGTGTCGTACAACTTGAGTACCTCAGATATGAAGGAATTTGACGTAGTAGACATGATGTAAACGTGTACGGGATTTTATAATTCTATGATTTAAACCGAGAAATAGATTCTTTCGCGGGATTTTACAAAAATCAAGAATAAACCGTGAAATGATAATGATTACTTGAATGTGTTATGATAAGAATGATTGTGTGTTGAGGGTGATGAATGATTGTTAGACTTTGTGAACTGTAGTTTGATTTTTGGTTGAATGGGTTTAAGAGAATCCAAATAACCACCGTAGTTATATCCAATAAACTAGAAAATATCTAATAACTAACACGGTAGTTATATCCAACGAACCCGAGAAATTTCACCCAAAATAATTCACAATCTCGGGTTAAGTGAAGCACAATCGAAATCATTGACCAAAGTTAAACCACAACAATTTATCACTAACAACAAACTCGTCCTTGTGAAAAATTAACCCAACAATATTCTGTCTAAACAATAGCAACAAAAAATAGTCCTTGTGTTAACTATCCACAGCCCAACACAAATAACAAAATCGTCTCTTGTGGATAATCAGCCCAACGTCACGAATTAACCTAGCACAGCCCAATCGTCTCTTGTGATTAATCAGCCCAAGACTGTAAGACACCCCTTAATCACAATATAACCCTAATCTTACACTATCTAAAACCGCAGTCACAAAAAATATCCTCTCACCTACCTTTTCTTCTCCACTCAAACCGATCAACTCACGTCTTGATCTAACAAGACCTTATATTTGCGTTTCCTGCTTAATCCGAATCAAGAACACGTTTAAAGGTTTCAAGATCCTAGGATGGGTCTCGGGTAAGGTTCTTGTTGTTTTCAGTTTATGTCAACCCGAAAAGAAGAAATGATGAAACACAATTGTTTTTGTTCTTTCTTATTTTTTTTCGGATATTGAAAATAAATGAGAAGTGAAGATGAGGTAGAGTGATTGTTAGGAGAGTGAAGATGATGTAGGTTAGCTGTTAGGGTTTATCAGTGATAAAGCGAAGATGGAGTGATGTAGGTTAGCTGTTAACAGTGATTCTAATTGGATTAGGTTTTGTGGAATCTTAAAAAAAAATGATTTTGTTGTTGTTGTAATTTCGTTGTTGTTGTTTCGAATGGATTTGGATTTGGATTTCGTTTCTTGAGAGTTGTTTGTTTGGATTTGGATTTGTTATTGTTTAATTTGATTCGGATTTGATTTATCTGTACATCTTTGCTTCTTCTTGTTCTCACCTTTTTGACCTCACTGTTATAGTGTAATATTATATCACAAGATTTGACAAAGTTTTAAGCACCTAATTAAAATGAGATAGCATAGCACTTGTTAGATGAGATAGCAAATCACAACACTTTAATGAATTGGATGCCAAATCGCAACTGCAAATAAACAAACTGCAACACCACAAATCGCAGGTCACTTTCAAGAAAGTACCAATGTCACTTTACCAGTTTTGTCTCTATACCCTTTTTTGGCTACTGTCCAAAACGCAAATAACTAACCAGGAAAATCGCAACAATAACTTTTCCATTTTTACAACAAATCGCAACAAGTGATTGTCAAATCGCAGTCAAGAACACTGCCAAATCTCAACCAAGAAAAAATGTTCAAACTCGACTATCAAATCGCAGTCAAGAACACCACCCAATTCTCAACCAAATCTCAACCAAGAACACCTTTTCCAGATGCACTTTTAACCTCTCAAATAAGCCACAAAACAGCAAAAAGCAAAATAAGAACAACAACTCGTGGTGTTACTACTTCAAACGTATGAGACACTAAAACAACACTTGATGTTACTTCTTGGGTATTAAATCACACCACAGAGAAGAAAACTTTTCAAAAAAAACACCACTTTTAACCTAAAGACAACCACGTAAATCAGAAATAACTAGAAGCGGTTGTGGGTTACGAGACCTGAGGGTTATAACCCAACACTATTATGTGAAATGGAACAATTTGGGCAAAAAATTAAGCTAGCAAACACTGTTAATGCCCAAAACACACATGGACATGTACACCAGAATAATATTCGACCTCAAAAGTAAGTTTCTTGAAATGATGTTCGAACCAAACCAAAAAAATAAAAACGAGAAAATAGAATCCATGCACACACAATCAATCGAACCTAACCTGGCTCTGATACCAATTGTAGAGATCTATAAATCATAACACAAACACAAGATTAATGCTAGCTAGATTTCTAGAGAGAGAAAGATAAGAGTTGGGAGTTCTTAGAGAGAGAAATAATTTATGTGTGTCGAGTTGTCCAATTTCAAGACTAATATTAATCCTAAGTGGATTATAATTAAGTTTGGACAATACAATAAATAAATAAACAAGCTTAACTAGTTTAAGTGTTATTTAGAAAGCAATGATTTTAAGTTTCAAATCTATATTTAAACTTAGTTAAACTAAATCATAAGACTTAGTTTAAATTGGTTTGTGTTTCGTTTCAAGTTTTTAGAAAACAATTTGCGTTTTACATATAATCATAGCATATATAAAAGCAACCAAACAAACACACAACCAAAATATGCAAAGCCTCAACCGATGAAAATCCTATGCTCTGTCTCGTGAGCCATCACAAGAACCAAGTGTCAACTAGGGACATGATACACAACCACACAGAGGGCTCCTATTTGCTCCAAGACGATCATGAGCAAGTAAAAGCCCATTATGCACATGGAATATTGATTCTGTCTGACCAGTTTTTCTGTCTTTGGAGGCCCAAAACACCTAGAAGGAGACCTCCTCTTGCTTCGGCCCAAACTAGAAAGTTGTAGGCCTATGTCTTGTAAACCTGCACAAAATAATTTAGCCCAAAATACCTTACCAATCTCTTGGAAATCGCATTTTTCTGCAGTGAGTCCAGCAGCCATTATTCGGTCTAAAGTCTTTCATTCTTTTGCCATTCGATTACAAGCTTTGATTACATAATATATGAAGTAAAATACAACTAATCTACTTCCTATCTGTTATAAAAATTCCCAAACAATGGCCAAACCAAAATGAAATACATTACATAAGTGCCGAAACAATGGCAACCCCAAAAACAATAAATCAACGACAAATCACAACAACAAATGGCACAAGATGTCTAGGTTTTCATCGGCTTTGCATATACACATAATAATACAATAATATTATGAAAAAAACAAGGTTTTGGCTAACTCTATGGACAAACATGCATGTATTTGTCATGGATACAAAATTAATAACAAGAATTCAATAATTAACCAACGAAACGAAGAAAATAATTAACTAGAATTAAAACCTCGAATGGTACTCGTGTCAAATGGCCTTAGGTTCAAAACCCATTGATATTAGGACCTTTTAGTTATCATTTTACCAAAGAAAATTAATCCATAGGGGCTGATTTGAAATCGTTTCACAAATCGATCAAAATAATGCGTTTTTGGCCATTTTACGGGTACCCGACAAGTAAACAAATAAGCATATGCATAACAAATGTCTATGAGGTAAAAAATCACAGATATTATGACCTCTAAAGGTTCGAATTTTGAGAAAAAATAGAGCCCTAGGGGCTGTTTTAATTGGTGGTTTCAAAAATCATCAAAAACACCCGTTTTAGCCACTTTTATGCATACCCGATAATCATATGGCACATATGATGGCTCGTGATACCACTATAGGTGATGTTGAATATATAATAACATATGAAACATATAAACGCAGCAGATAACATCACCAACAACGGATCCATATAGCCATATGATCAATCAACAATAAAGACAAATATATATACCTTTGTAGGGTGATCCGGGAGTCACTAGCAATCACCAATATCACCAATAGGAGATGGAGAAACCCAAGAGATCAATGATGTTGATCTCCTATAAGGATGAAACATACTACACTTCCTCGATTACCAATTAGATGCTAGTCTTTTGCTTATAACTTTGAACTAGTAACACATACGATATGTTATGCAAAAGTAGGATGTAAAATCAAGAACCCTAGGAGGGGGGAGATGTGTGCCGTAGCTTTTGAGGGAGAAGGGAAGATATTCTCTCCTAAATTGTGGAAAGTGATTATCACTAATTGATTTGATATAATGGTGATTAATCTTATCAATTTTGATGTTGCACTTAGCACCTAGGAAAAGATCCATTTTTCCTTCCAAGCCCTCCCATAGGCCTGCCATATAGTGGGCCCTCAATGGGCTTGCCCATTGTTGGTCCAATCCAAAAACGCTAAGTCTAACTTTGTATTTAATGGCCTGTTATAGATCCCGAGTTACATAGCCGTTTATATATTGTAAATACGATAATTACAATCTATAAAATGATGTCTCTGTGTATAAGTGTGTAACCCATAGGTCTCACATATGTCTATCCATATAATTATTTATTATGACACGAGTGTTGGATCGATATACTCTGACCAAACTAACTTGTAGCTTGTCTAAGGGTTTAGCAACCTTGGATAAATCCAAAACTACTAATATTGAAACGCTGATATACTTTGTTAAGTATGCGGAATCTAATTCAATAAAGCTAAGAAGAATTAACACAAAACTTTGATTATATTAAACCTTGAACCTGCTTACTTTACACAGATTCACTAACAAACTCTAAACACTAATACTCTAATAATCGACTAATACTTTTCTCTAAAATCTCGTCTAAACTCATACGTCTAATGCCAACCTAGGGGTCCTTTTATAGGCACAAGGAAAACCCTAGTCGGTTTACAATACTTGAACGACAAGTAATTCTAATTATAATCTAATAATAACTCTATGAACATTCTAGAATTACACATTAATCCTTAAACGTATTTGCATATCAGTCCTTTATCTTTAGCGGTACTTTGACTTCTTTAGAACATGAGCAGTACTTTGACTTTTATCGAACAGTACTTTGACTTTCTTCATGTAGCAGTACTTTGTAGCCCAACAATCCTCCCCTAACTTGAATTCCACTTGCTTGATTTCAAGTTCCTTTGTATTTCTTTATCTTCAACATCTTTATCTTCAAGGAAAGACTGTATCATTAACTTCTGTCTCATGTTTGTTTTGTCATCATCAAAGTAATCATTAACTGCAATCTTTATCAGCAACAGATCTTTTCAGCAACACATCTTTTCAGCAACTCAGCATCATATTGGCAATAGGTACATCAGATCTTAAAAGTTTCATACTATTCTCATCACTTCCAGGTGTGTTAACTCTTGTGAGAGGTGAATCATTGAAAACTTAATGGATTTTGATGTCTCTTTACCAAAGCCATTAACTCTGGAGTAGCCAATGTTTAGGTTTAAGAACCATGGTACATTAATAACCATATGATTTTTAGCAAATCATCAGCTATCAACGGATTTGAGTAGTCTTTACCAATAGCCGTTTGCTTTTGGACTAGCTAGTTCTTTTAGTACAATCACTACCATGGTGGACTAATTACCATACAATGGTTTTCCACAGCCTTTACCACAAAGCCATTATCTTGTGGGCTAGCCAACTCTTCACTAACATAGATATGGTGAGTTGAAAACCATACAATTTTTAGTAAATTGTCAACTAAAAACGGATTTGATAATCACATCAGAGCCGTACCCTCATGATGAGTCAAACTCTTTCTTGTTTACATAAACATGGTGAGTTGAATACCATTTGTTGCTGTTTAAATCTTTGTGCTTCAAAATGTTTTTGCACTTTTCAAAAATCACTGATTTTATAAAAACTTTACTGGTTTCATGCTGCAAGCAGTACTTTGAGAAAGTACTGTTTGTCAAGCAGTACTTTTAAATAAAGTACTTATGTTTCAAAAGATTTATATTAAATATCATACCAGTTGTTATGCATCAATCTTCAGCCAGCATTGTCCACTTGATAAACAATCCAATCACCATCAATGCAGTTTCACTTTCTTCTTCCACTTCCATGCCATAATCTAGCATTCTGATCATCAGATCCCTAGTAAGTGGATATCTTTGCTCTGCTAACATGTGGATCATTGTTCCATCTTCTAGCTCTAAAACATGTATTCCCACTGATTCAAAGAACCTCCATCTGTAAAACCCAAAATTTACTACAATTTGAAATGACCAAAATACCCTCTAATTTTGAATTTTAAGAACTTATAAAAGACGCTATAAATTAAAATTTGAGTTAGATAACGTGTTATGACTCGAGACCATACGATATGAACATATAACCTAAAGTAAAATACGAAATGATACGTGAACCTTATAATAAAAATATGGCACGTCTAAAATGTTCCCTATAGACCGAATATAATTAAAAATTGTACACAACATAATAATTAAAAAAAATAGAAAGTAATAAAAATTAAAAAAGATATGCCACATTATAATTGAAATTTATCTCTTTAATGCTGAATCAAATACATCGTTGAAATCCCTTACTTCTCGAAAGGAATGGCACCCATGCCACGTACATATATACATGAAGAAAGGAAACTTTGACTAGCATTTAAACCCTGCCAAATTCGATGCGTTTCCTCCGCTTCATGTTGATGTCATACTCTACTTCATCTCGTACATAAATCGCATTTTAGTTGCTTTTGAATGAAAACTAGTATAACCATTCTTCTTGTGGCATACAGTTATATAAAAAGAATCATTACTCATGTTTTTATTTGTTACCGACGTTAAGTTCATGCTAACTAATAACTACTGTATAATTAACTTTAAATTGTGCCAAAGAAAGTGCATAACAGTCCATTAAAAATATATGATCCATATATAAATATGTAAACATTGGTTTTGTTTAGAAACACATGCTTTAAAGTATATATATAAAAAAAAGGGGGGCAAACATATATATAAAGAATGGAGTTTTCATACATGGTCTTTGTGGGTTTTGTACGTTCACAAAATAATATGACACTAAAACTATTAAAATCATGCAATTTGTGTTTAGCGAAACCTACGTACGTTAATAGTTGGAGTATTAAATTGTGGTTTGCAATTTGTACGAGTGGGTTTTGGGTTTCGATCATATCCTAGTCCATGTTCGAGTTGGTGATTGTACGACTCGGGTTCGTTCCAATCTCGAACTGTCTTTGCTCGTAAATCTTGAACTCCATTTATATAAAAGTCATGCGCTAATTTTAGTATTCCACTGTCAGTAATTTTACGTCAAAATATTACATGCTAATTTTAGTATTCCACTGTCACTAATGTGAACATTGTTAAGGGTAATCTAAATGGTATTTTCTTGGTGCATGGCTACTGTATTTGATGATATCATTATAAAAGACACTTGGGTATTTTCTTATAGCAATGACAAATATATGGCAAACTGGGTAGACTTGGGTTAAATCTTTGCAACAAGGTTAAACGAGACTCAATTTAAGAATATATTTTACGTAAGTTAAGCCTTAAAATTTATATACGTTAAGAATATAATTGACATATGATTCACTAAGATTAGATCAACCCTAAATATGTTATATAACTAAGAACAAGTATCGAAATCCGTTAAGGCATTAAAGAAAACTTATGAGTAATTTATGGTTATAACTTATGTAGATTCATCGAAGGAGGAGTTGCTCCAATCTTTATTTTCTTGTTGTGTTTGCACTTGCGGTCTAAGGTACAGATACTCTGCCTTTTTCAGCAAGGGTGTCTTATTCCCTTGATTTTGAATTTGAATTCTGATTCGTTTAAGATTCCCGAAGCCATTGCTATGTACCCTTTTGTTGTGAACCTTTGCTATGATCCTTTGCTTTATAAACCTTGATCTAATTAACTCTGATTTGGACCTTTGATATTACTTCTGAGATATTTGATATGAACCATCTGTCAGTGTTGTAAAAATCGGACTTATAGGCCTTAAAATCGGTGATTAATCGCTTATAGGGCTTTGACTGTAATGAAAAGTTTGTTATAGGCTCAATTAATCGCCCGGTCAAAATCGGGACTTTTCGGTCACCCTAAAAGTTGACTTTTTATTTATTTTTTTTTATTTATTTTTTTTTTTTTTTGCTAAAAGGCTAGCGGACTTTTTTTTTTTTTACTAAATGGCTGAGCGGGAAAGGATTTTAGGACATAATTTTTAGGTCAAAAAAGTGAAAAGCTCATCTCTCTCACCAATAAAGTATAAATGTTTAATTATAATAAGTATGGTACCAGTTGTCCTAGCTTCACACTTTACAATAAAGTATTTCATATTTATAATAAGTCTGGTACCTCCTAGCTTCACACTTTACATAAAGTATTTCACACTTTACAATAAAGGCTTCACACCTTACAATAAGTATAAATGTTTAATTACTACTAGTAATTAGTTTATATTTCTAAGTTTAGTTTATATGTATGAATGTTTGATAATTTATCAGTTTATAACTTTATATGAATGAATATATGTTATTAATATTATTTTTTAAATAATTTATTTTAATATTTATAGTCTCCGATAAATCACCGATTAATCGCCGATAAGTCCGATTAATCGCTTATAGGGGGTCGACCGATAACATACCGATAACAGATTTTTACAACCTTGATCCATCTGTTATGAACCATTTGTTATGAACCTTTAGATATGACATTCTGATTTGATATGATATTTGACTCTTAGTTTGATACCCGAGCCAAAATTTGTGACCTAGCCATGAAGGTAACATGGCCATGTCATTGATGCACCAATGGCATGACTCTAGTGTGGTTGAGTGATGTTCCACACGTCCCTTATCTGTTATCTGTTATGAGCTCAAGTATATATATGGCCAAGATTTGTCTGCAGGGGCGTATGGATGCATCTAGATCTGTTTTGTTTACTGGATTATCTATATATGATTATTATTTTCTGGTGATTGGTACTGTGTGCAATAAATGCCCTTCACATATATCTGGGAGCTGATCACTCCAATTTGAAGAATGAGGACACCCCTCATATTATCTGATTATCTGAGAGGTCTCCCCTCTATATGATTATGAAGATATGGTTACTACATTTGATTTGTCTGGGCTCGTGGTGGATTACTATCCTATCCTATTCCTTATACTTTCTCATTGTTATACCTTATGATATTTCCCCATTGCACCATATCTTATTTCTGTTTCGTTATCATTACTTTGTTTATGTATCTGTTCACTGAGCTCTCGTAGCTCAGCCGCATTTCTTTTCCTGCGGCAGGTTTTAGTAGGAAGCTGGGAATGAGTGGAGAATACCTTGGACTTAGAAGACCTTGATAGTCATCTGGATTAGAGTTGATTAGGAAGTTATTATGTTCTAGAATTAGTATTTATCGGAAGTTTCATTTGTAACCTTGTAATTTCAGTATTTCATTCGTAACCTTTGATATTTCTTGTATTACTATAGATGTATGCTTTGTTTTGATCTGATATGAAACCATTATCGTGACATCTTAACCCTTGCCGGGTTGGGGTGTTACAATTATGGTATCAGAGCGACAGGCAGCGACTCGTAATACATTTACCCTTGACCTGTGAAGTTTGGACCACTAGGTTTCCACTGTAGGCGCTCATAAGATAACCTGTAAGAATTGCTTTAGGATTTCCCTATAGGAACTTAAGTTCTGACCAGTGAGGAATGTGTAGACTATAAGGCTTTTGGTTAAGTATCATTGCTTCCGCATCACTCTGATTCGTGCCATGCTTGTTGAGATCACTTTTGAAAATTGAAAACTCACGCTTTGCACCACCTAAGATCTGAAACCCATTTAAATCTTTGAATCATTGGAAATTGCATAGAATTTGCCTAACACTATTTGAACCTTATTTTGAAATTTTGACTCCGAACTCTGATTCTTTTGTTAATCATTTTGATACCTCTTCGGGCATTCTGAGAATCCCCATGACGATGAGATACTTGATGCATTTTGTTAGTTGTTTCTTGCTTCAGATAATCATCCATGAATCTTCTGACACTATTTGAGTTCGTCTTAAACATCTTTGTTCCCATGAGAAGTCTGGTGGTGTTTTAACCACGAGTATAAGAATGTTTTCCTCTCACTTTTGAACGATAAGATTTGCTTTGTCGATCTGTTTTTCCTTGGATAGTTAACTTTGATTTTATTCTGATAAAGGATAGGTTGATTGATAAATCAATATTGACAACTATCCTCCTATGTCTCACCTTCGGTGTTTGAACCCATTTTGAACTCCCTACCATGATTTCCGATTGTTAAACTTTTGGCTACTACTACCACGTATCCTGTGATGACAGCAGTTTGAGGTGGTGAATTTCGAACTGTGCTGGAAGACCTATCTAAGACACGCAGTCTTGCTTCTCTATTCATTTTAGTTGTACTAAGATGAATTGAGAGCAGAAGCAGACTCGCGAATGGAAGATGCACAGTGACCATGTCAGAGATTCACGTTACCACACCACAGTGTTCCAAGAAGAAGTGCCGAAGGCTTGAGGGACCAGACTCAAGTTTATCATTCCTTCTCACCCAATGACCATATGGACGGACGTAGGCAGATTGCTTGGAATTGGAAGAGGTTTAAGATTATGTACTTGGATGGATGAAAATTTTGAAGCGAACGTTTGTGTTTGGAAGAGTTGATTCTGTGAAGGATGAAGCTATGGATGACGTAATTCATTTCCTCTCAACCTACTTAAATTTCCGCTACCTGATGATAAGATCCTTTGAATGATTTGAGTTCTCCATTAGTATTTCCGTTTAGTGTTCTTTCTGCGTATGTTGGATGACGGTTTTGTCATGAGAATTTTGATGTATTGTGAAAGACCTGACGCTTTGGACGATGTACTTCTTTGATGCTTACTAATTCCGTTACGTTATTTGTACGATCTGTTTCCCTGATTTTGAATTCGTAATGATGACCGACTCGGACCAACCCTAGGATGTAGAATGGACTGTTAGGTGGTTGATAGATGCTTATTCACGACTTGAGATAAAGTATGACCATCATGAAGGTATACTCATATGATGCTGGTATTATGACGAGTAGCTAACGTGATAATACTTACGTCATATGATGTACCCTCATTGTGATCATAGGATATTTCGAGGAGTGCCTTAGAAACCCTAGAATTTCTGATATCTGATTGAGACTTTAGGATTCATTCTACCTATACGCGTAATCTGCTTTCACCATTTTGAGATTTGATACGTCTGGATTCTCGTCACACGTTCCGCTGATCTCTGTACTTCTGATAACTATCTTAGGTTCAGTTGTGGAACTTCTGTCAAATGACGTTATCAACAATCTATTTTCTGTACGTTCTCATCTGATTTGTCTAATCAAATTCTGTGAATGACATATCCGTCAAAATCCTATGTATTTCCTTGTCTCTTCCGAGGGAATCTGATTCTCATCTATTACGTTTGGTAAATTAATCTTTTGATCTGGATTCAGTATGGCATGTCCTTTCTGAAGAAACCGAAGCTATTTTGATCAACAAGATAGAGTCATGAGAAACAAGTCTTTCACATTTCTGTTCATACTCCGTTGTGTTTCCGTTTCGTTTTCTCTTCAATTTTCGAGGACGAAAATTTTTTTGTTAGAGGGGAAGAATTGTAAAACCCAAAATTTACTACAATCTGAAATGACCAAAATACCCTCTAATTTTGAATTTTAAGAACTTATAAAAGACGCTATAAATTAAAATTTGAGTTAGATAACGTGTTATGACTCGAGACCATACGATATGAACATATAACCTAAAGTAAAATACGAAATGATACGTGAACCTTATAATAAAAATATGGCACGTATAAATGTTCCCTATAGACCGAAAATAATTAAAAATTGTACACAACATAATAATTAAAAAAAAATAGAAAGTAATAACAATTAAAAAAGATATGCCACATTATAATTGAAATTTATCTCTTTAATGCTGAATCAAATACATCGTTGAAATCCCTTACTTCTCAAAAGTAATGGCACCCATGCCACGTACATATATACATGAAGAAAGGAAACTTTGACTAGCATTTAAACCCTGCCAAATTCGATGCGTTTCCTCCGCTCCAAGTCCCATTTTCTTTTCCAAAATAATAGTATACCCACGACCATAGAAGCAATGCTCTAGCCTATTTTCAATAACAGTTTCTCTCTAAAAAAAATGTGTGCTGCAGCAAAATACAACCTAGTGTGTTTACCACCATCTGAGTTCAGATACGGGTCGCGGTCGTTCGAGTTTGGAGCCTTTTCGGGTTTAAAGTTCATGTTCGCGTAAAAGGGTACGATTCACGTTGGGTGGTTCGTGATTGGAGGTCTGCTCGAGTTAAGATCGGTTCGCGTTTGGGTTTTGGGTTATATTGTGTCTCGCTGAATCTTATGTTCCTATACTTTTCGCTGCCACTAATTATAATCACTTTCCATCTCAAACCGGTTACGTCCGACTAGGAGGTAAACTTTTGAATTTCGTTCACGTTTTAATCATCAATGTTGATGTCATACTCTACTTCATCTCGTACATAAATCGCATTTTAGTTGCTTTTGAATGAAAACTAGTATAACCATTCTTCTTGTGGCATACAGTTATATAAAAAGAATCATTACTCATGTTTTTATTTGTTACCGACGTTAAGTTCATGCTAACTAATAACTACTGTATAATTAACTTTAAATTGTGCCAAAGAAAGTGCATAACAGTCCATTAAAAATATATGATCCATATATAAATATGTAAACATTGGTTTTGTTTAGAAACACATGCTTTAAAGTATATATATAAAAAAAAGGGGGGCATACATATATATAAAGAATGGAGTTTTCATACATGGTCTTTGTGGGTTTTGTACGTTAACAAAAGAATATGACACTAGAACTATTAAAATCATGCAATTTGTGTTTAGCGAAACCTACGTACGTTAATATTTGGAGTATTAAATTGTGGTTTGCAATTTGTACGAGTGGGTTTTGGGTTTCGATCGTATCCTAGTCCATGTTCGAGTTGGTGATTGTACGACTCGGGTTCGTTCCGATCTCGAACTGTCTTTGCTCGTAAATCTTGAATTCCATTTATATAAAAGTCATGCGCTAATTTTAGTATTCCACTGTCAGTAATTTTACGTCAAAATATTACATGCTAATTTTAGTATTCCACTGTCACTAATATGAACATTGTTAGGGGTAATCTAAATGGTATTTTCTTGGTGCATGGCTACTGTATTTGATGATAACATTATAAAAGACACTTGGGTATTTTCTTATAGCAATGACAAATATATGGCAAACTGGGTAGACTTGGGTTAAATCTTTGCAACAAGGTTAAACGAGACTCAATTTAAGAATATATTTTACGTAAGTTAAGCCTTAAAATTTATATACGTTAAGAATATAATTGACATATGATTCACTAAGATTAGATCAACCCTAAATATGTTAATATAACTAAGAACAAGTATCGAAATCCGTTAAGGCATTAAAGAAAACTTATGAGTAATTTATGGTTATAACTTATGTAGATTCATCGAAGGAGGAGTTGCTCCAATCTTTATGTTTCTTGTTGTGTTTGCACTTGCGGTCTAAGGTACAGATACTCTGCCCTTTTTCAGCAAGGGTGTCTTATTCCCTTGATTTGAATTTGAATTCTGATTCGTTTAAGATTCCCGAAGCCATTGCTATGTACCCTTTTGTTGTGAACCTTTGCTATGATCCTTTGCTTTATAAACCTTGATCTGATTAACTCTGATTTGGACCTTTGATATTACTTCTGAGATATTTGATATGAACCATCTGTTATGAACCATTTGTTATGAACCTTTAGATATGACATTCTGATTTGATATGATATTTGACTCTTAGTTTGATACTCGAGCCAAAATTTGTGACCCTAGCCATGAAGGTAACATGGCCATGTCATTGATGCACCAATGACATGACTCTAGTGTGGTTGAGTGATGTTCCACACCGTCCCTTATCTGTTATCTGTTATGAGCTCAAGTATATATATGGCCAAGATTTGTCTGCAGGGGCGTATGGATGCATCCTAGATCTGTTTTGTTTAGTGGATTATCTATATATGATTATTATTGTCTGGTGATTGGTACTGTGTGCAATACATGCCCTTCACATATATCTGGGAGCTGATCACTCCAATTTGAAGAATGAGGACACCCCTCATATTATTTGATTATCTGAGAGGTCTCCCCTCTATATGATTATGAAGATATGGTTACTACATTTGATTTGTCTGGGCTCGTGGTGGATTACTATCCTATCCTATTCCTTATACTTTTTCATTGTTATACCTTATGATATTTCCCCATTGCACCATATCTTATTTCTGTTTCGTTATCATTACTTTGTTTATGTATCTGTTCACTGAGCTCTCGTAGCTCAGCCGCATTTCTTTTCCTGCGGCAGGTTTTAGTAGGAAGCTGGGAATGAGTGGAGAATACCTTGGACTTAGAAGACCTTGATAGTCATCTGGATTAGAGTTGATTAGGAAGTTATTATGTTCTAGAATTAGTATTTATCGGAAGTTTCATTTGTAACCTTGTAATTTCAGTATTTCATTCGTAACCTTTGATATCTCTTGTATTACTATAGATGTATGCTTTGTTTTGATCTGATATGAAACCATTATCGTGACATCTTAACCCTTGCCGGGTTGGGGTGTTACACTGATTCAAAGAACCTCCATCTGTTAATTTCCCAATCCTCTTGATTTTCCCAGAGAGCACTATCACTTGTCTCTTCTGTTTCCCAGATGGTTGTGAGATCTCCTAGCAGAACCAAACCTACTCCTTGTGGTGGAATATGTTCAAAATAAGTCTGCACTTGTAGATATAGCTGAAGCAAATCCTCTCTGTCTATCAGATGTAAAATATCCCATAACAAGTTGAATACTCTAAAGCTTCCATCTTGTCTACGAAATATCAAGTAGTCCCCTTCTTGTGAATCTACAACTGAGAATGTAGAAATCTTGGACTTCTTATCTGCAACTTCTTTTGATTTTGGATGCTCAAAATCAACAACTCTCAAAGCTCATCAGCTGTGTCTACTCTTAATTCAATAGAATCCTTGAGCTTCTTTGATGACTGTTCATCAGTTGTTGTTCTTTTTCTCTTTGAGCTCCTTGTAACAACTTTTTCCTTTCTACTATCTTCAAGCTTCTTATCTTTGAATGAATCAAAAGAAATAATACTTGCAAGATCTTTTTCTACAGCTTCCCTAACAGCATCATATAAATCTTTCATCTCTGTATGTGTCAATTTCACCAAACCTGTATATCCTCTACCTTTGAGATAAGCCATCATAGAATTTCTTTCTTGAGCTTTACTTTGTGACCTTCTAGGTTTGATAATAAGTTTCCTTGACTCTTCAGCATCTAATTTAGCCTGTAATTTCCTTGCAGCTTCCTCATTTTTAGCATCTTGAATAGCTCTTAGTTCTTTCAAGGTAAGCTTCTTCTTCTTAGTTTCTACCATGATCCCTTTACCTTTGTCTTTTGGATCTAATTCCTGGGTAAGTTGAGAAGAAGTATGAGGTTGTTGTTCAACATCAAGAATACTTATGCCTCTTGGTCTAGCCATATTCAACATGATGTCAGCAATAGTCTCATCATCACTTTCAGTATGTTTTCGAACTTCTTCTTCCTGTTGAACTAGATTGGAAGGGCCAACTTCTTCTTGAACTTGATTTGAGGGACCAACATCTTCCTCAAAATCCAAAGTCCTTGGTGTAATCATAGCTTGTCTTACAGTTCCTTGATGAGCAGTACCTTGAAGAGCAGTACTTTCAACATCAGTTCCTTCCAAATCTACTTCCTCAGTATCACCACTTTTTACTTCAACAGTAGCATCTTCAATGTTGATCTGCTCTGTTTCATCACTTTTCCTCTCAACAGTATCTTCATGAGGAATACCTTCAAGTGGTGTATCATCATAAAGCCCAGTATCTTGATTGAACTCAGTATCTTCATTCAAATTCTCTAAATTCCTCCCCAATTGGAATGAAGATAGCTTGTTGATCTTTCTTTTCTTTGACTTAGACTTCTTTGAGTATTGACCAGTCTTCTTCTGTGACTTGACCCACAACCTGTGTTGCTTTACTAATGGCCAAACAAACCTCTTTAATCGTCTGAACTTTCTTGTCAAATCCAATATCTGATCAGCTTGATCATCAGTGACCTTCTTGAGCCTCCTTAATTCCCTTGAAAGTTCATAGTTGGTCAAGACATCCTCAACAACTTCCTCATCTTCCTCAGATGTTTGATGCCTATCTGTGGAAGCATAATCATTGGGAGTTGGTGGTGGAGTCTCAGTTTGAGGTGAATTCTCCTGAGCAGCACTTTGTGGAGATGGTTCAGCAACTGGAGATGAATCAGTATGTTGAGAAGCAGTATGTTGAGAAGCACTATCTTCTCTTGAAGCTGGTTGCTCTCTAATTGCTGATGCAGAAGATTCCTCTTGCTCTTGTTCATGCTCTTGCTCTGCATCCCTAACTGCTTGTGCAACTTCCAATATATGGGCTGTCAAAGGTGTATTTCTCCCAGAGAACTTGATACCCTTCTTAGCAATGAATGTAAACACCTTTGGTGGAAGTGTGACTGTAGGTAGAAAACTTTGAGGTTTAGAAATTCCCTCAAGTTGTTTGTTTAAGAATACCTGAATAAACCTTGGGTACATCAAGAATGGTGAACCATTAGTGATGTGTGAGAGCATTCCATCAAAAATCATCCTTGAAAAGTTGAAAGGACGATTTGTAGCTAAACCCACCAATGCAGAAGCAATGTTCTGACCAAATTGCTCCCATGAAGTACTCTTAGGACTCAAGTAGTGAAGTAGAACATGTATGTGATATTTCCAATGTGGACTAAATAATGGCTTCTGAAAAGTAAGTATGGTGAGATCACCTTCATACCCAATATCCCTGAGTATATCCCAAATCTCTTGTCTTTCAAAACGAATAGCACTCCCTGCATCATTAAACTGCAAATCTTCCCTAATTAAAGATTCAGTAATTCTAATTGCTCGACCAGCAACCTTAGCACGAATAAAAGGAACACCGTCTTGTTCATCAGACTTAGCAGTAGACCAAAACTGTTGAATCCATGGTCCAATTACATCAGGGTTTACCAAAATAGCATAATTGATTGATGACCCAATCAAGAAATCAATTATCGCATGAAAATCAACATTCTTTGCCGTTTTATGCAAGTTCGCGACCACGTTATGCTTAGAACAGAAATCACGGTTAGCCATTAATTGTGAAGAGGGAAAGAATGTGTTAAGTGAAGGTAAATTGCGATTAAAATCGTAGATACCGAATGAATAAATGGATGGATAAAAATAAAGTGAAGAGTGAAAATCGGTATAATGGGATAGGGTAAATATGGGTAAGATTTAAAAAATCAAAGCGTAATTAATAGTGTTACCGTTGTATTTGGCTTTTACCTCCTCCCGAATGAATTAATTAACTGTAACCCCACAATTTTGACCGTTGGAACAGTACTTCCACTAAGCAGTACTTCCACCTAACCAGTACTCTTCAAAGCAGTACGTTGAAGCAGTACTTTTCCAGACCAATACTTTGTATGGCAAATCAGTACTTTCCATCTTCTTATCCACAACCAATACTTCAAACTAATCCAAATAGACTTCAAACTAATCCAAGAACTTATATGATGGCGCATGCATAAGTTCTAACTGATAACTATGTTGCCTCCCCTCAAATACAACATAGGTTCTAAACTAAGCTAAAATACTAAAAATTCAATACTTTCAGTAAGAACTGAAAGAAAGTATACTAACTAATACTAAAGCCTCCCCTCAAATGTAGCCTAGTAGTTAATCATCCCAATGCTCACAACTAAGTGGTTGAACCTTGAAACATCAAATCCCTTTGTGAGTAGATCAGCTACATTGTCATCTGTGTGAACCTTGACCACATTTATAAGCCTGTGCTCATAACAATCTCGAATGAAGTGATGCCTAATCTGAATATGCTTGGTCTTGGAGTGATAAACTGGATTCTTCACAATACAGATGGTACTCTCATTATCAATGTTGATAGGAGTATTTTTGAAGTTGTATCCATAATCCAAGAGTTGATTCTGCATCCACAAAACTTGTCCACAACAGCTTGCAGCAGCAACATATTCTGCTTCAGTAGAGGAGGTTGCTGCAATTGTTTGCTTCTTACATTGCCAGGAGACTAATCTTCTTCCAAGATATTGACATCCACCAGTGGTTGATCTTCTATCATAATTATCTCCTGCATAATCACTATCTAAAAAAGCTTCCAAGTGAAAAGGTGACTCCTTAGGATACCATAATCCTAACTTTGGTTGATGCTTGAGATATCTAAAAATCCTTTTGACTGCATACATATGTGAAACCTTGGGTGTAACCTGATATCTTGCACACAAGCATACAGCAAACATGATGTCAAGTCTTGATGCAGTTACGTACATAAGACAACCAATCATAGATCTGTAAAGCTTCACATCCACAGCTTGTCCATCTTCATCCTTGCCTAATGGTTTATTGTTATCAATGGGTGTGGTGGCAGGCTTGACAGTTGGAAGGTCAAATCTTTTAAGTATGTCTTCAACATACTTTTCTTGATTAATGAAGATTCCATCTCTTGTTTGTCTAACTTGAAGCCCCAAAAAGAAAGTTAATTCTCCCATAGAACTCATTTGAAACTCCCGCTGCATAAGTTCTTCAAATTCTTTCACCATAGTCTTCTTCGTGGCTCCAAAGATAATATCATCCATATAGACTTGGACTAACATAATGTCCTTCTTATCTCTTTTGATAAACAAAGTGTTATCAATTGCTCCTCTCCTGTAACCATGTTGTAATAGAAAAGTAGAGAGTCTCTCATACCAAGCTCTGGGAGCTTGATGAAGGCCATACAGTGCCTTGATCACCTTGTAGACTTTGTTTGGATGTGCAGGATCTTCAAAACCAGGAGGTTGTTTAACATAAACTTCCTCAGCGATTGTGCCATAAAGGAAGGCACTTTTCACATCCATTTGGTAGACAGGAAATCCCATGTATGATGAAAAGGCAAGAAATAACCTTATTGCCTCTATTCTTGCAACAGGAGCAAACACTTCATCATAGTCCACTCCTTCTTCTTGGCGATATCCTTGTGCAACCAATCTAGCTTTATTTTTGATAACATTCCCTCTTTCATCTCTTTTGATTCTGAAAACCCATCTTGTACCAATGACTCTCTTGCCATCTGGTAGGTCACATAATACCCAGACCTCTTGAAGCTTGAATTGTAGAAGCTCCTCTTGCATAGCTTCAACCCAACTTTCATCAGTTAAAGCTTGAGCTACCTTCTTGGGTTCAGTTTGAGATAGAAAACAAGCAAACAGGCATGTTTGGTGATCCTTGTGATTCATTCTGTTTTGTTTGTAAACAAAGCTAAGTAAAGCAGTATGTTGCTTAGAGAGACCTTTAACTTTGTTTCTTGTAACCACTCCTGAAGAGGGTGATCCAATAATATTGCTTTGAGGATGAGCTTTATGAACTCTCAATTTAGGAGTTGGTGGAACTGGGAGATCAGATTCCAAATTAGTAAAATCAGGTTCTTCATTGGTAGTTGAGAAAATACCTTCATGATTGAGCTCATCTTCAATTTCTTCTAACCCAGGAATGTTAGCATTATCCAAATAATCATCATCAACATTGGAATCATCAGCATTGCTCCAATTTGATGGTTCTAACACACCAGAAGTACTGTCAAAAGTATCATCAGTACTTTGATCAAAAGTACTGTGAGCAGTATCTTTGAATGTACCATTTTTCTTTGCAGCATCATAAGCCCTCCTTTGTTCATCTTTATAGGATTTTGCTATAGTTTCTTGAAAAAGCATCCTATTAAGTTCATCTTGTATGGCTTGATCTTCATCAGATACTGTATTGGTTAGTTGAGCAGTACTTTGTTCCTTATTAGTAACTTCAAGTTCTTTATCAGGAACATCTTCTGGTCTAACATTGACTCCATGAACAATGTACTGTGAATCATCTTCTTTGTGATCAGCTTGATTTTCTTCTCTAACAGGCACATAATTCATAGATGGAGTGAACTTGAGATCAAGATCAAACATCCAATCAGGACCTTTTCCTCTCTGAGGTTCTTTATCTTCCAAAAATTCAACATGAAGACAATCTTGAACCTTTTTGGTATTCCTGTTATATACTCTAAAACCTTTGCTATTTATACAGTAACCTAATAGATATCCTTCATCTGACTTACCATCAAATTTTCCCAGAGAATCAATGGTATTTAGAATAGTCAGAGGACAGCCAAAAGGTTTTAGAAAACGAATGTTTGGTTTCTTTCCCATGAGCAGCTCATATGGTGTCTTCATCTGAGGTTTAGTAACTGATACTCTATTTAAAACATAGCAAGCAGTACTTATAGCTTCAGCCCAAAAGAGAATAGGTAATTGTGAATCTGCAAGCATTGTTCTAGCTGCTTCTATCAATGTCCTGTTCTTTCTTTCTGCAACACCATTCTGCTGTGGAGTTCTAGCAATGCTAAACTCTCTCTTGATCCCTTTCTTGGCACAGAATTCATCCATATGCTTGTTCTTGAATTCTGTCCCATTATCACATCTAATACCTCTTACTTTGAGTCTCAATTGATTTTCAAGGGCTACTATCAGGTCATGGATAGCATCAAAGGTTTCATCTTTGAATCCCAAGAAAAAGACCCAACTAAATCTGCTACAATCATCTGTCACAACCAAGCAGTACTTCTTCTTGTTTAAACTCTCTACTGAAACTGGTCCAAACAGATCCATGTGTAGCAACTCCAAAGGTTCTCTAATAACTCTGTCCTCAAGCTTCTTACATGAAGCTTTATGTTGTTTACCCTTCTTGCAAGCCAAACATGAATGATCAGTCTTGAATGTTTTGGAAGGTAAACCTCTAACTAAATTGCCTTTGACCAGCTTGTTGATGTTCTTGAAATTTACATGACCTAGTCTTCTATGCCATAGATGTGCTTCTTCCAATGATGCCTTGGCTACTAAACATGTTGCTCTTCCAGCAGAATTGAGACTCTTTAAGTCTAAACTGTACACATCATTGGTTCTTGGTACTTTCAATGTTACCAAGTGATCATCAACAAACTTAAACTCAGGAGAGAGAATAAGACATTCTGTATCAGTGAACAGAATTGGGTACTTCTTGTCACAAATCTGAGAAACTGACAAAAGATTGAACTTGAGCTCCTTCACATATCTAACATTCTCAAAATCAATACATCCATCCTTGATGGTTCCTTTGCCAGTGATTCTCCCTCCATCAGGATCATTACCAAATGCAACTCTTCCTCCATAATATGCCTTAAAATCTGACAGGATCTCCTTGTCCCCTGTCATGCTGCCAGAGCAACCACTATCAACAATAATATGATCTTTAAGCTCCTCCTCTGGGTTGCCCTGCACAGTAAAAGAAAAGGGTTAGTTTCTTTTAGGAACCCAAGCCATTACTGACTTGTGTTCCCCTTGTGGAGTGACATACTTGAATTCCTTCAGTATGTAATCTCCACTGGTTTTGAAGGCATTGTCAATGATTATTTGCTTTGGTCCCATGTCCTGTGTTGTATTATCAACAACACTCCCTGTTTCACCCTTATTTGATGAAAGTACTGCTTGTTCCCCATCAGTACTTTCTTTCTTAACCCAATTTTGTTTGACTTTAGGTTTCTCTGACCTAGGTACTCTTCTAGAGGTGTAAGACATTTTAGATTTATATGAAGTGAATCTCTTAGGTCTTTTATGTGAAAAAGTGTTAGCAGTACCATGACTGGGTGAAAACTTAGCTGTACTTTTAGAGGGTACTGCTTGAGAAACCTTAGACTTATCAGTACTTGAGGGTACTGATGGTTTTGAAAAAGGTCTTTTTTGGTGAGGGTACCTATAGTCTTTAGAGAAATTACTATGGTTAACCCTATTTGAGTGATTCCAAACTGGTCTAGTCTCCCTTGGCTTATGGTTGGCAGGTCTATTCTTTGGGAACTGACTTAAATATTCTGAGTGAAAGTCACAATGCTTAATCAAATGATCAGGACTATAGCATACATAACATAATTTTCGCTCCATATTCCCAAATCCTCTTCTATGATTAAAAGGTTTCCTATAGTTAGCAGTATTTTGAAAAGTTTCTCTTGGAGGTACTGCTGAATGTCTATCAGTACTTTGAAAAGATTTTGGAGGTACTGCTTGATTTTGAAAGGCTATAGGAAACTTTTGATCATTACCCCTTTGAAAATCATCCTTGGGTTTCTCAGAACTAGATTGACCAGTAAGCTTCTTCCTAAACTCTAGGTTGTCTACACCATAACAAGAAACATCTGTCCTAGGTGGTTGAAGTCTACCAGTGGGTGGAGGAACTGAGTGGTACTCCTTATCTTTCTTAAACTCAGGAGGTGATTCACTAATTGATTCCTCATTCCTAGATGTGTTTTCTTCTGAGCTAGTAAGTTCATCATCACTAGGTGAGATCTCTTCCTTATCACTAGGTGGGGTCTCATCTGAACTACTATCCTCAACACCATAACCTAGTCCAGCTCTACTGTTTATTCTTCTTTGTTTTTCAACAAATTGAACATGTGATAGACCAGCCTGTTTAATACTACCAAGTTTTTCTAACAAAGCATCTCTTTCCTTAGTAATCTTTTCTAATTCAGACACCTTACATCCTAACTTCCATTCACTTAATTTTAATTGATAATCTTGTTGCTCATGTTTTTCTCCCCAAGCCATTTCATTATTTTCATGTGTTAATATTTTGGCTTCCATTGACTCTAAAGTTAATTGATAACCAGCTACCTCAGACCTAGCTGTTCTACAATTATCTCTTTCTGTCACATAGTCTTTAAGCAACTTTTGATACACATCATTACACTTAGAGCATACCTCAGAGACATTGGATGAACTTGGTGAAGTAGCTACCATAGCAATCTGAACAGGTTCATCTTCATTTTCCATGCTCCAGTCAAAGCTTCCAAGACCATCTCTTGATTCCAAAGCAGCATATCCTGGTTCCTCATCAAAATCTGTGCTCCAATCAAAGTCTTCCATTGCAACCATAGAATAGGTTACAGGTTCATCATCAAATTCACTGCTCCAGTCAATCTCAGCTAGATTTTCTTAAGCCACCAAAGCTTTTGGTTGTGATTCAGTAATAGGAACCTCTTTTCTTTCAACCTTGGGTTGTTCAATCATTCTGTTTGCGTGATATTTTGCAAACTTGCATTCCCTTGCAAAGTGTCCAAGCTTTTGACAATTGAAGCATTCAATCTTGGATTTGTCAAAAGTTATACCCTGTTTGGCTTTGAAATCAATTCTCCTTCCTGTCTTGTTCATGAACTTCTTGATCCTTGCAGTGATCATGGCAACTTGCCATCTTTTGCCAATCTCCTCTAAAGCATCTTCTTCAATCTGCAACAAGTCTTCTTGATAGGTAACAGGTAGAGTGGCTTGTTGAGCAAAGAAGGAACATACAACATCATCAGAGTTAATGTTGTTTGTTGGTGATGGGGTGGTAGTGACAGTGGTTGTGCAAACATGTTGTGTATCACCAACAGTACTTTGAGAAGGATAAGCAGTACTTTTAGTGGAAGTACTGCTTCTGTTTTCAGAAGACACAAAAGCTATGTTGTGAGTTTTCTGAGAACTTTGACCATTCATCTCTTGCTCGTACACCTTCAAATTGTTGTAGAGATCATCAAAGTCCATAGACTCCAATCCAGGTTGTCCTCTAATCATGGTAGCAACCACATGCCAGACAGATGGCAAACTCCTTAAGAACTTCAAATTTGCATCTTCAACGGTTACCTCTGCTCCATACAACTCTAGCATACTAAGTAAATTTTGGAATCTGTCATAGGCAGCATCAAGACCTTTTCTTTCACCAACAGTGAAAGTTTCAAACTGCTGCTTCAATAAGTTTCTATGCATCTTCTTGGAAGCATCATTACCTCCAAATCTTGTCTTGATCGCAGCCCACTATTGCTTTGCATCCTTAGCATCATGGAACTTTAGTAGGTGACCATCAGGAATAGCAGACAACAGTATGTAGAGAGCCTTATCTTGATTTCTCTTTGTAGCTGCTGGCAAGGTTGGTTGAGGTGGTTTAGGTTGTCCTTCAACTGCTACAGGTTCATCAAGAACAACATTACCATTGACAATCACATCCCATAGAGCATGGTCTGTAATAGCAAGGTACTGCCTCATCTTCATGCTCCAGAGATCATATTCTCCCTTCTTGATGATAGGAATTCTGAGTGAGGTGATGGATGGGATTGGTGCAACTTCAGTCGTCATCGTTTAGGGTTTGTTGTTAAATCGGTTTTAAGGGTTTCTTCTTAATCAGAGTCTCCACACAAGCTCTGATACCACTTGTTGGATCGATATACTCTGACCAAACTAACTTGTAGCTTGTCTAAGGGTTTAGCAACCTTGGATAAATCCAAAACTACTAATATTGAAACGCTGATATACTTTGTTAAGTATGCGGAATCTACTGCAACAAAGCTAAGAAGAAATAACACAAAACTTTAATTATATTAAACCTTGAACTTGCTTACTTTACACAGATTCACTAACAAACTCTAAACACTAATACTCTAATAATCGACTAATACTTTTCTCTAAAATCTCGTCTAAACTCATACGTCTAATGCCAACCTAGGGGTCCTTTTATAGGCACAAGGAAAACCCTAGTCGGTTTACAATACTTGAACGACAAGTAATTCTAATTATAATCTAATAATAACTCTATGAACATTCTAGAATTACACATTAATCCTTAAATGTATTTGCATATCAGTCCTTTATCTTTAGCGGTACTTTGACTTCTTTAGAACATGAGCAGTACTTTGACTTTTATCGAACAGTACTTTGACTTTCTTCATGTAGCAGTACTTTGTAGCCCAACAACGAGCATACTCCAACACATCCTGCAACACAAATCAAGGAAAATCTCAAGTCTGGAAGATCTTGAAAAAGACTTGGAGAGGGATTGTTAAAGGCCAAAACAGAATACCATGCCACACGAACATTTAAAGCGGGGTAGGCATGGGATAGGTAAACCACATAACTACTTAATCTTCACAATAACTCCTTGCAAATATTCACATTGAAAAGACTGTACATGCATTAACGTATCAGTCTCAAAAATGAAAATATTCTCCAAACACTCAACTATCGCAATTAATGACCCTGATATTTCACATTCCCAGGTAGAGCAAAACAGGTAAGACTCCCTGGACCTAGGAAGACATATTAAAAGAACTCCAAGATGAGGGCATGAGTCCATCATCGCATTTCCCTGAGCAGTCAAATACACTAATAGACTGGGGGGACTTGATTGTGTATGGGAGCTTTAACGCAACTGGTTAAGGCCCATACATTCTGTAGTGGACTAACACGAGCCCACTATGGCTAAGATTCAGGGACATACTTGGGAAGAACTTCCCAGGCTATGCTTGGGTAAATCCTTCCTGGCAAACACGTCTAGGCAAGGGGCACACCTGATGGCCAAGCTAGGGTTCACTACAACAAAAATCACGTGTCGCTACCTCGTTCATGGAAAGGTAGTACTACAGCTATGCATGGATCTCTTCATGCACTTGGCTCAACCAAGGATTATACGCGCACGTGTCATCCTTGTCCGCTCTCTTGATAACCACCACGTGGGTCATCCTAGGCCATTGGATTGCCTTTACGGGTTGGTCACAACCGTAAGGGCATCCCTATAAATAATTGGCCATTTCCCTGAAATGGCCTAAGCTACGTTATTATTCTCTTACGTATAATACACATACACGCAAATGAGTCAACTCGTGAGTGTTAACCTAACTCGTGAGTGTTAACCTAACTCGTGACTTCAGCCACACCTTGGGGTCCTTACCGAACTTGGGAAACCAAATGATTGACCAACCCCAGAACCTAAATACGTACCTTACATAAACATAACTAATCTTTTTGAAAGTGTGATTTATACTTCCCTAAAATTGGCCCTCTATCTATATTTTGCCTTATACATTTCATGTTTATAGAGAGTTGTCTCTAAACATGTTTTCTGAATTTTCAACACTTTCGTAGAAATGATTTTTTTTTTATTTTTTTTGAAAACGAGACAAAAAACCAAGGAAAATTTTCAACAACTAAACATAACAAGAACTTGCATTTGTGATTTTCTAAAGTTTCCAGGAAGCCCAGCCAGAATTTTGAAGAATATTTATCGAGTAGATATCTTAATAAATAATAGGCGACTGCCTATGCATAACAACAGGATTTTCTAGTGGAAAACAATTATTGTAGCGATATTATGGCCAAGTATTTCGTGTGACGTTTATACATAAAATGTAAAAGAATCAAAAAATGATAATTCAACTCAAAAGAACAATTCTTAAAATGTATCAAAGAACGTATAAAATTTTTTAGTGAAACTAAACATGAAACATTACATCTAGGCTGAAATAGATTACGATGCACGCTATTCGTTACATAAAACTTCTTGGTACACGACATTTGAGGTGTAGACTCCTTATTGACTGAACTCATTGTCAGGCATCACTAATATCTTTGTAGTTCTATGTGATATCTTTCTAGACAACGTAACATAAAGCCGACCATGCAAGAAAACATACTCCGACAAATAAACACCCACATTTGAAGTTGTTTGGCCTTGAGCATTGTCAATAGTCATCGCAAAGTTAAGGCGCACAGGAAACTCTTTTGTCTTTAGTTTGAAAGGGAACATGTATTATTTAGACGGAGAAAGAGGAAGAGCACTCTAGTTCCAGCATGCTGGCCGACAACGATCTCAGATTGATTAGGATCAAAACGTTTATTTAAACAAAGAACGCAATAAATAAAAGATCACAATCATACTAACCTCATTTTGGTTTGAAACTTGTTCAACAATAACATCAACATTCATTTCATCAATTGTGAACTATATCAACTTCAATTATTAGGTAACACAAGAATAAAAAGAAGTATTTAGTGCCTTATATCATATAGATGCGGGTGAATTTTTAGGAACTATTAATGTTAAACAACATAAAAAGAGTCTCATATCTTGTTTTAGAAACTACATTAAAAATTAAATTTGTCATTTTATATTTTTAAAATTTTATGTTTAAGCTAACATTGTTTGAAGTTTTGCCATGTTAATATTGTTTAGTTAAAGCTCTTCAAAAAAACATTGTTTAGTTAAAGCCACATACACATGATCATGTCAAGTTATGTTTTTAAAGCCGAATATTAAATCACATTTTTTATGAGGGGTGTGTTTGTTAAAAGTAGCGGTGAGCAGTAGCAGTGAGCTATGAGCAATAGCCACAGCTCATTGCTTCTTAAAGAAGCATTGGAAAAATGAGCATTCTTAAAAAATGGCAAAACTCACCGCTCCTTTGACAAACGACTACTAAAAATCAAAATGCTCATTGCTCATCGCTCCAAAAAGCTCCACACCACTCTGTGCCAAACATACCCGCGGTGAACGTGAAAATGGCTAACTCAAAATTTGTAATATTGTAATATTTGTCGGCTCAAAATTTATGCGAAATATTATTGAGGCGAGCATTTTAAAAACTTGTCATTTACATAATATGGGGTTCAGAAATAGTTTTAGGGTACTAACAATTTTTGAATTTTTAAGTGAAAATTTAAGTTTGAAAAGGGTATTATTGATATTAAACATTAATCAATTTTAAGATTTTTAATTTCTAAACAAATTCCGTTTAGCTTTATATGTAGCAGATATGAAGTTTTATTTGCTAGCAGGGGTTTGCACCATAAAACTATGATGACAGAATTTACATACAATCCATATTTATCTGTCTAAACACTCCAGAAAGAATTCTCTTAGGGACCGTTTGGTTCACAAAATATTTTTTTATAAAATGTATTTTTTTATTTATTTATTTATTTTTTTTTGTAAAGGGGAGTAATCCTGCACCCTGGTAAGTAGATTAACCAAAAACGTTTAAGTACAAATGGAATATGGCTGAAGTACCATATTAACCTCAAGCTAAAAAGCTTGATAACCACCTAACTCTAGTGCTTAAGAAATGCCAAAAGCACTTACAAAACTAGAAAAAAAATGCATCTAGAAAAAAAGAACTGAAAAAACAGCTAGCCAGCAGAAAACGTGCGAGATGAACTTGCCCCAGTATTAGCAAAAAGATCTGCCGATTCATCAAACACATTTACCACAAGATCTTCACCATCTTCATCATCCATCACCAATGCAGCATACGGATTAGATGTAGTAACATTAACTTCCTTAGAAGCATTACCAGTAGACTTCAACTGAGACGACGATGTAGATGCGTTACCCATAGTAGGAGCTCCCTTCTTAGGTTCACTAGTAGCTGCCTTAGGAACAAATTTGAACTGTTTAACCGTAGTACCAACAGATTGATTCCCATTAGTAGCCTTGGCTTTACCCTTCTTCTTTTTTTTACCCACCTTTTGAAAACCATCAGTATCCAACTCCACATTAGGAGTAGCAACATGAGAAGTAGAAATAGTAGAAGGACTAACCACCTGTGTAGGAGGCCTCACCACCTGTTTAGGACATTGATCATGGGAATGACCAAATATTTTGCATAAATTGCACCTGGGGGGACATTGATCATGGGAATGACCAAATATTTTGCATAAATTGCACCTGGGGGGCCTCCATTCATACTCAACACGTATAGTCTCTTTATTAAAACCCTCTCCAGTGAGAGAGGGGAAACCAATAGTCACAGCCTCCACAAGATCAGATTCAGACTTAACCTCAATAAGACATCTAGCAAAACTACTTCTACCCCACGAATCCTTACACATAGAGCTAGTGTAAGAATCAAGCATTACAAGCTTACCAATAAAAGAAGCAATCAAACTAATACCATCCTCTTCAAAGACTTGAAGAGGGACATCATGCAATTTAACCCATAACGGTATGCTAGTCAATTCTTCCTTACGCAAACAAGTATCCATAGACCATTTCTTGAGAATTATAGGAGACTTGCGTATCATCCAAGGACCTTCTTCCAAAACAGCTTCTAAACCAACCAATGAATCAAATTTGAAGAAAAAGAATCATTTGGAATTCATCATGATCCTTTTAAGACCATGTTTCGCCCAGTTACTCCTAGCATAGTATTCAACAACAGGAAACGCCATCCTTTTTCCAATAAAATAGCCATATAAAGTATGTTCCAAACGAGAACTAACCTTTTCAACTACTTTACGGGGAATGGAGATGTTAACACCTTCAAATACAGGTTCAGGGTCAGGAGACTGATGAGTCGATGTAATGATCGATGGTTGAGCAATAACATCATCCTTAATAGCATCCCACAAATGTAGTAATATATCCTATACCCTTGACCGAGTTAACATATCCAAAGTAGACCACACCGGACACTTACCCTTTTCAAGCCCCTTAGTGAACTCGTCAATGTCTTCATGATTACCAAGTGTTACACCAAACAAATCATGAATGTACTCCATACCCGAGATATTTTGATGAACCGACCCACCATCATTCCGTTCATGTACCTTAGCAGCAACTGAGCGTAGAAGCTCAGCATTCAACTCTCCCAAATCCGACATCACAACACAGCTACGAAACCCTTAAAGAACAAATCAATCAGATAACAAACCCTAACAAAACTGTTAGGGTTTAACCAAGAAAAGCACCAAACGTCTAACCTCCAACCATAATAATCGAACTAGATATATGAATAATCGATTAACAAACTAATAGAATGAAAACCGACTTAACTTAGATAGGGTAAATCTGATGCGATCACAAAACCAATGTCAGAATAAAAACCCTTACCAATCGACGAACCTATAAAACCCTAACTCAAAGAAACTAAACGCGATCTGAATCCAAAGATGATACACACAGACGTGGAATCACAATAGAAAACAAAACATTTTAGGAACAACAAGATTAGGGCAGTATAGAGGAAGAACGATTGAGAAAGAGTTAGTGTAAAAACGATTTTAAAAACCCTAAGAATCGGTGACACCCAAAACCTAATAAAGACTGTGATTAAAGCAGCGAATTTGTCAGATCAATGAATACCTAAAATTCTGATAACCTATAAAATTACCAAATTTCCCCTGAAATCATAAAACATAAATAAATCACTTATAAAATTCTGAAACGATTCCAAACTTCTGAAAGTGAACCATATATGAAACGAATAAATTTCTGGGACAACATAATATTATTTCTGAATGTTCAAAAATTAGAAATCACTTGTATATGTATTTTATGGTCCGAATTATATTTTAATTAGTTTATTATGTTTTGTAAATTAAAAATAAATAAGATAAAGCCAAATTAATTAAGGAAAATATTATGAAAATAAAGTACAATCCTTATATAATTATAACACTTAAGAAATCTGATTTTTAGCTCTCAAAAGTCGGCCAAATATTTATATATACAAAATCTATATTTTCCTAAACCCTAAAAATATACCGATTAAACTAAATCCCTAAAAAAATTCGACACCCTCCTCCCCAAGCTTCCTGAAGTCGAACCACAAATTTTCTGAAGATATTTGATTCATTGTGAAGTTAAGAAAAATAGGAACACGAATTTAGAGCCTTCCAATTGTGCTTGGTAATTGTTTTCATTCGGTTAATCACAAAAGAGGTAATTATTCTTAATTCTTAATCCTTACGTCCTAGAATTTTTCCAGTATTTTTCTAGTGTTCTACATGTTAAATATGACCTAATAAAAATGATAAAATCGAATCATGCACTGTAAATAAGTTGTATGAAATTAAAAGGCTTAAAACACACTTAAATTGCAAATCATGTTATATAAATTTTTTGAGGTGCAACCATATTTTTTATATGTTCTTTGACATTAATATGAGCTAGGAAAAATATCCCATTAATTTTTAGAAGCCTGGATAAATTGATTTTAATTATTGAATAAATCGGATTTTATAAATAAATAGAGAAAATTATGAAAAACCCTATTTTGAATTAGGGTTAGGGTTTGATCATGCTAGGTCTGATGTAATTAATGTTTCTAATGATTGGGTAATAGTGGTATAATTATTTTATGAATTAGGGTTTTGTTTGGTATTTAAAAAGTTATACGATTTGGTTTTTAATTCACAAGGGTGTGTTTTGTAAACTTTGAAACTTCTGGGATATTTTTGTAATATTATATACTACTGTAGGAATGTAGGAAAAATATTAATTTGGGGTCCTAGGTGAAATATTGCAAGATAATGAATTAATTACATTTATAAGGGTTGTTTTGTAATTAATTAAAATAGAGGGACTAAATGTGTAAATTCTGGAATCTTGATATTTTTCTGAGTAAATACTGATGTTAAAATTGTAATGTGAATTTTGAGGATTTATGGGCTTAATATGTAATGGTTAATAAATTATAGTTTAATTTATAAGTTTTGTAAAGTTAAGGGACCAATTGTGTAAATTCTGAATTCTGAGGGACCTAATCTGTAATACACTTAATTCTGATGTTAAATTCTGTATTTTTGTAAAATATGATGCTTGGTTGGTAAATATGAATATTGTAGGGATTTAATTGTGAATATTGAAAATCTAGGGTTTATTTTGTAAATATTGAAACTAGAGGGGTATAACTTGTAAATTGTGAAACTTGAAGGAATTAAGTGTCATTCTGTATAAAAGGAATATTTAAATCAGTAGGTAAAGTATTTTCATTGTGATACCTTTGAATTTAGAATAATTACAGTTTAAACCCTGAACTATAAAAATCTGTCATAATTAACCCTAAAGTTTTATAACTTGATAAAAGATACCTTAATACCATAATATTCTATATTTAAGGACTTAACTAAATCTGTAATATCAATATCTGGTTAAATATGGAAATCTGTTAATTCTGGAAACCTGCTAAAAATAGAAAGTTACTTAAAATGGAAAGGTAAACTAAAAGGAATAATCTGAATTAGAATCCGTAGTAATTCCGTCTTCTACTTCTTTAGGTGTGAAGAAGGAGAAGTCCTGATTTCTGTTCTTGTCTGTTTTGCTTATTCTGATTTGCTAATAAGGTACAGATATTCTGCCCTTTTTCAGTAAGGGTTTTTCATCCCCTTTTTCTTTCAGTTTTACATTTTCTTTATTAGGATCTCCGATACCACTGCTATGTTCCCTTCTGTTGTGAATCTTTGTTGTGATCTGTTTTTCTTGAACCTTTTGTTTGAACCTCTGCTATGATTCTTTTATTCTGAACCTTTTTCCTGAACTCTGATTGTAAACTGGTTTGTGAACCTTTGATGTGTTTCTTCTGTTCTGAACCTTTCTTGAACCTTTGTGTTTTGATCTCTTGTTCTGAACCCTGAATTTGTGAATCTTGATTGAATCTGATCTGTGAACCTTGTTCTGAACCTTAACTTGATATATCTGTTGTAAACTTTGATTTGATTTTTGGTATAAACCTTAACCTGTTAAATCCTTATCTGAACCTAATTGATTTTGAACCTTTATTAAACTACATATGAAACAGTTTAAGAAAAGCTATTTTAAAAAGAAGCGATACCACTTGAAATGGAAGTTACTAAAAGTTTTGGATGACCATTTTTATGAAAACTATTTTGTAATATCATTTCAATGAAAACCATTATTAAAGGATTCATTTAAATGAACTTTTGACAGGAACTTCTGAAATGGATTATTGCTATAAACTTGTAATTCTTAACCTTTGATATACTCTTTTGGACTATTGGAAATAAACCTTTTAATCTGAACTTACATTTTGATATTAAACTTAATCTGATAAACTTTGATTTGAACCTTATTATCTTATTCTGAATTGTTGACATGACCCTTCTCCCATGAACCCTTAGATATGACTCTGTTTATTATATGACATCTGACCTTGACCACAGTCTGATATACGAGCCAATCACTAGGCATGAGGGTTTCATGTCCATGTCATTGATGCACAGATGGCATGACTCTAGGGCAGGAGAGTGATGACCTGTCTCGTCCCTGATTTTATCTGTTATGTAGGAGAAGATTCGGGCCTACTGGGGCGTATGGATGCATCCTAGATCTAATCTGTTTCTGTTATCTGTTATTATGTTATCTGTTATATATATATATATATGGTGACTAATGGTGTGTGCTATACACGTCTTTCACATATCTGGGAGCTGATCACTCCGATTTGATACATGAGGTCACCCCTCATATTATCTGGTTACTTGAGAGGTATCCCCTCTAGATTACTTATGTGACTACACTGTTATGATATTATCTGTTATCTGGGCTCGTGATAGATTTCTGTTCCCTTTATTCTTAAACCTTATTTATTTATTCTTATTTCATTTCATTTATTCCATTTCTTATTCCTATTCCTTCATTTGACTTGTGTCTGTATGATCTGTACTTTCTGATTTCTGTTGCACTGCTCTGTATTTCCTGATTTTCCTTTGTACTGCTATCTGTTATTGTTTCTGTTATCTATATATCTGTTCACTGAGCTTTTGAAGCTCAGCCGCATTTCTTTTCCTGCGGCAGGTTTTTAGTAGGAAGCTGGGAATGAGTGAGAGTGTACCTCTGGACTTAGAAGGCTTGGTAGCTATTCTGGATTAGAATTGGATAGAAGATATTATGTTTTAGAATTAGTTTTGAAAGCTTTCATTGTAACCTTGAAGGTTCAGTATTTCATTTGTAATCCTTTGAGATTTTTGTATTATTGTAAGATGTATGCTTTGTTATGTTCTGATATGAATCCATTGTTGTGATATCTTTACCCTTGTCGGGTTGGGGTGTTACAATTTATGGTATCAAAGCTCACAGGCTGCGACTCGTAATACATTTACCCTTGACCTGTGAAGTCTGGACCACCAAGTTTCCACTGTAGGCGCTCGTAGGACAACCTTTGAGAATTTGCTGTAGGATTTCCCTATAGGAACTTAAATTCTGACCAGTGAGGAATGGGTAGATTATAAGGCATTTTGTTTAAGTATCATTGCTTCCGCATTACTCTGATTCGTGCCTTGTTTTGGTTTAAGCCTGTTAAAATCACATTTGGAAATTTGGAGCTTATGCCTTGCATCACCTAAGAAATGAAACCTAAATAAACCTGAAGCATTGAGAATTGCATAGTAATTGTCTGACACTATTTGATCCTTGCTTTCAGATTCTGACTCCGACCTCTGAACCTTTTGTTAATCATATGATGCCTCTTCGGGCATTCTGAGAATCCCCATATCGATGATGTACTTGATACATTCTGTTATTTGTTTCTTGCTTCTGATAATCATCTATGAATCTTTTGACACTATTTGATTCCGTCTTAACCATTTCTGTTCCCATGAGAAGTCTTGTGGTGTTTAACCACGAGTATAAAAGGTTCTCCCTCTTATTCTGAATGGTAAAGATCTGCTTTGTCGATCCGTTTCCATTGATAATTAACCTTGATTTTCTCCTAATAAAAGATTAGTTGATTGATCATTCAATGGTGACGACTATCCTCCTATGTCTCACCTTCGGTATTTGAAACAATTTTGAACCCCTACCATGATTACCGACTGTTAAATTTTTGCTGCCACTACCTGATTTTGACCTTCACTCCGATCTGTTTGATAAACAGTCTGATATCTTTCCGACCATCCCGAAGGCCGTTTAACCCTAATTTGGTTGACACCTTCTATAAATTCATTACCGTGCTGAATATAAATGTATCATCTGATACTATTTCTGTCTTGCAAATCCATACCACTCCTATAAGAACTCTGGTAATTTTTTTTTTTTTTACCTTGGATATAGAAGTTGATTCCCTCCCTTGAATGATGAATCTTAATTGCCAATCAGTTTTCCTTTGGAAGGATTTGATGCAAATATCGTCTCTGTATGGAATTGTTAACTGAGCATATGATGCTGATATCCGATATCTCATAAGTCTCACTTCTGCAATTATACGATGTTCGTATTACCGATGATGTACACCCTACCTGTCACTTATGCTAAAAAGATAAACCAAAAACTCCAACACCTTGAACTGTTCGCGTACCTATCCCCACACTATACTGAACCATGTACTTGACTCTGACATATGAACTATCCGTCTGGTTAAGTGACCATATACGTTCTGCGGATCTGTTTACTATTGATATACTTGATTTTGGAGATCTTGTGATTATTGATTGACTGGTTCTTCAGCTATCATAAACTACCGCATCTGAAATGTAACAATCTATTCCACCCTACTTTTGATATAATAACCTCTAACCGCTTAAATCTGTTAAGCTTAACCCTGCTATGGAAATATGTACCCTGACCTCATTTGATTATCAAATTCTCCTGACACCCTATTAGTATCCACCCCTAGAAAGTGTTGGCATTGAAAGTTTTGTTGTACAAATTTTCTGGCATTTTCTGATGAAACTCTTGGGTTTTCTCTCCTGTTGAGCAGAAAAATTGACTCTGAACCGATCTCAGTTAATGAACCATGATGCTGGAGAAGATGATGAGATATGTTTTTGTCCACCTCAGTGTTCCCCTTGAATACCCCTATTAGTTTATGAAGAAGAAAGAGAAAATTTTGCGTCTGCATATCAACTATCGTAAACTTAACCGTAATCTCACTGTAATCACTTTTCATTTCCGAGTATAAATGATTAAATTATTCTATCCTTGTGAACTCTGTATCAGACAACCTCATTTAATGTTCGAAGGACTGAAGAAGCAACCACAAGAACTCCTGAGAAGGGAGATGACTAACTGAGAGCAACTTCCGTAAAGTAATTCAGTTTTATTCGTAAAGATGGGTGATGTGATTTAGATATGAAGTTTCCCTGAAGTGATTCATGAAAACTGTTTTCGTACTCATTGTGACCATTATGAGTCTTAAATAATGCCAATAGTATTGGCTAATAAGAATCATGTTTTCATGAGTATCTGGACAATTGTCATAGTATGACAGCATGTTTGTGCCCTGAGACGAACGAGGAAACATGTAGACCATCTTCGTATTAAATGGAATGACCTTTGTTCTGGAAGAGTAGATGTGATTGGCATTCAGAGATTGTAGCAGACACCACTACCAAGCATCCGATGACGACAGCAATCTGAGTTGGCGAATTCCGAACTGTGCTAGCAGACTTGTCCAAGACTCGCAGTCTTGCTTCTCTATTCATTTTAGTTGTACTAAGATGAATTGAGAGCAGAAGCAGACTTGCGTATGGAACTTGAGATCATGAGTTTAAATGGATGAAAATTCTGAAGCGAACATTTGTGTTTGGAAGAATAAATTCTGTGACAAATGAAGCTATGGATGACATAATTTACTTCCGCTCGACCTATTTAAAAATCTGTTACCTGATGATAAAATCCTTTGAATGATTTAGGTTCTCTGTAGTAATTCCGCTTTGTGTTCATTCTGCGTATGTCGGATGATGGTTTTGTTATGTAAAATTTGACGAATGATGGATGATCTGATGTACCAAATTCTGATAGACGTTCTGGGACTTCCGTTAATTTTTTCGAGTAATTTGTTCTCCTCTTAGTTAGGGTATTTGATTCTGATGAACTCTGAGACCGTAGGAAGACTAGGTGGGTTAAGATAAGCTATTCTGTTCACGACTTGAGATAAAATATGACCATCATGAGGGCATATTTATATGATGCCAGTATTATGACGTCTGGCTAACGTGATAATACTTACATCATATGACGTGCACTGGTTGTGGGCATAGGATATTTCGAGAAGTGCCTTAGAACTTTAGAAATTCTGATAACTGTTGGGATTATCTCCATTAGTGAGACTGTAAGTTCATTCTGACTGTACGCGTAATCTGCTTTCACCGTTCTGTGAATTGATACGTCTGGAACCTCGTCGCGCATTCTGCTGACCCCTGAGCTTCTGATAATAATCTTAGGTTCTGTTATAGAACTTCTGCCAATTGATGTTATCGATAATATATTTCTGTACGCTATAATCTGATCTGTCAATTCAATTTCTGTGGACGGCATATCCGTCAAAATCCTGAGTAATTCTTACGTCTCTTCCGAGAAAATCTGATTATCATCTATTAGGTCTGATATGTCTTTGTTTTGTGTTCCGTTCTCTTTCCTTTCTGCTTCCTGCAAATTTCGAGGACGAAATTTTTTGTTAGTGGGGAAGAAGTTGTAATACCTGAAATTCTGATAACCTATAAAATTACCAAATTGCCCCTGAAATCATAAAACATAAATAAATCACTTATAAAATTCTGAAACGATTCCAAACTTCTGAAAGTGAACCATATATGAAACGAATAAATTTCTGGGACAACATAATATTATTTCTGAATGTCCAAAAATTAGAAATCACTTGTATATGTATTTTATGGTCCGAATTATATTTTAATTAGTTTATTATGTTTTGTAAATTAAAAATAAATAAGATAAAGCCAAATTAATTAAGGAAAATATTATGAAGATAAAGTACAATCCTTATATAATTATAACACTTAAGAAATCTGATTTTTAGCTCTCAAAAGTCGGCCAAATATTTATATATACAAAATCTATATTTTCCTAAACCCTAAAAATATACCGATTAAACTAAATCCCTAAAAAAATTCGACACCCTCCTCCCCAAGCTTCCTGAAGTCGAACCACAAATTTTCTGAAGATCTTTGATTCATTGTGAAGTTAAGAAAAATAGGAACACGAATTTAGAGCCTTCCAATTGTGCTTGGTAATTGTTTTCATTCGGTTAATCCAAAAGAGGTAATTATTTTTAATTCTTAATCCTTACGTCCTAGAATTTTTCCAGTAATCACAAAAGAGGTAATTATTTTTAATTCTAAAACATAATAAACTAATTAAAATATAATTCGGACCATAAAATACATATACAAGTGATTTCTAATTTTTGGACATTCAGAAATAATATTATGTTGTCCCAGAAATTTATTCGTTTCATATATGGTTCACTTTCAGAAGTTTGGAATCGTTTCAGAATTTTATAAGTGATTTATTTATGTTTTATGATTTCAGGGGCAATTTGGTAATTTTATAGGTTATTCAGAATTTCAGGTATTACAGCAGCGAATTGATCAGATCAATGAATAACAGGAATGCTAAACAATTAATCTTACAAAATCAGTGCAAAAAACACAAGAATTTGGTCGGATTAAGGGAAAATGATGATGGGCAGGAAGGGTTAGAAAAATCGCCTAGAGAGAGTTTTTAAGTATACTCCGTATTAAAGATTATGGGAAAAAGGAAAAATGGTATTTATAAAATGTAATTTTATAAAACTGTTAATGTATAGAATAAAATGTAAGGGACAAATCTTTACGTCCTGCTGATGTGTTGCTCTACTCGTTGGGATGGAGGACTTGATGTATGTGTTGATTTGACTGGATCATCACCCTTGACGCAAACTGGTATGGTTGATTTCGTGCCGGGTCGTGTGGTGATTGAGGCTGCACAACGTAAACGCGTCAAGTATGAGGCTAAGTGCGCAGGTATGGGATATGGGTTCCTCCCCTTCTCTTTCTCTTCTTTTGGGGAACTTGAAAAGGACGCTGTGACTCTATTGAAGCGTATTCGAAAATTTTCGATGACTCAAGACATTGGAGGACGTGCTGCTGCTCATATTTTTAATAGGATTAGCTTTTCTATAGCTAGAGGAGTGGGAGCCCAATTAGTATCTCGGCTCCCTACTAACTTCTTATAAATCCTATTTGTTTCTAATAAAGTGATTATAATAATAATAATAATAATAATAATAATAATAATAATAATAATAATAATAATAATAATAATAATAATAATAATAATAATAATAATAATAATAATAATAATAATAATAATAATAATAATAATAATAATAGGATTAGCTTTACTGAAGCGGATCCGAAAGTTCTCAGTGACTCAAGACATCGGATCGCGAGCCACTGCTCATATTTTTAGTAGGATTAGTTTTGCAATAGCTAGAGGAGTGGGAGCCCAGTTAGTATCTCCGCTCCCATCTAATTTCTTGTAAATCCTTTAATTTTCTAAGGAAGTGATAATAATAATAATAATAATAATAATAATAATAATATATAATAATAATAATAATAATAATAATAATAATAATAATAATAATAATTAATAATAATAATAATAATAATAATAATAATAATTAATAATAATAATAATAATAATAATAAAATGGTGTTTTTGTGTGGGCGATTTTGGGTGATCTCCTAGTTCACCTTCGTCCCCGATCCATCGTCTACCTGTGAACCTCCGATTCAACACTGCTTGTTGGATTGTGGTTTAGAATTCCTCCATTGTTCCATCTTCTTGCTTCTTGTTGAGTTTGCGGTTACAAGCCCGTTTCGTTTAGTTTGTTGTTGTGAGATCATTTTGCTTCTTCAAAACGTTTGGTTTCTCTTGATTTGTTCTTTGGTTATCTCCTTGTTTACTGGGTTTGGATTTTTCAAAACGATTCTGGGTTTCTGTCCTCTGGTTTAGCTGGTTTGCTTTTTGCTTGTGGGCCCCACCCTTTTTGATTGCGTTTTGGATAATATCCTGCTTTGTGGACCCCACCCTGTGAGCTTGCGTTTTGGATAATATACTACTTTGCGTTTTGGGAGCTTGCAATTTGGGATAATATCCTGCGGTTTGGGTGTTTGCGGTTTGACCATTTTGGATATTATACTACTTTACGTTTTGTTCCTGTTGCATTTTGGGAGCTTGCGATTTGACTGGTGGATAGCCCTGTTGTTTGGGTGTTTGCGGTTTGACCATTTTGGTTTGTGGTTTGGGTGCTTGCGTTTTGCCCTTTTTGGTTTGCGGTTTGGGTGCTTGCGTTTTTCCCTTGTTCTGGCTGCGGTTTGAGTGACCTGCAATTTTGGCCTGTCTTGTGGTTTGACTTGTAGTGCCTTGATACTGTTTACTATGGCCATCATACGATTTCATTGTCCTTTTGCTGGTTTAAATGGTTGTCAGGATAGTAGTGGGAATGGGCTCACCAAAACCTCTTTGATCTCTCATCTTCGTGATCGTCATTTCAGTGAGGATGCGCTAGCCACCACCAAACTTTCCTTGGCCACTAATCTTGCTGTTTTTGAGATGGCTGAGATTACGTTGAAGCGTATGGGTCTTTGGTTATGTGGAATTTGTTTTAAAACGCATACTCTTCGGTCTAAGTGTCGGCATAGATCTGATTTTTTGTCACCCCCTGATTGTGGTGATGGTGTTGTTAGGTTTGTGTTGTTTGATCTCGCTAAACCACAAGTTCTTTCTTTACTTCAAATTACTCTTGGTGAAGATTCGGCTTTGGAAGAGCATTATGGTTTCGATTTACACCTGCTTAACACCTTGCTTTCTAAAGGGTTGCACACTGTCGAATCTATCCCTCCAAAGTGTCGTTTGGGATTCTCTCGCGTATTGAAAGGAGCCCTTGATAAGGTGATCTGCACAACTGAGGACATTTCTTATTGGGTTAGCCTATTAGTCTTGCCTCTTTGTCTCCTCAAAACCTTTTGTCTGAGGAGTAACATGGAGTGTAGGTCTGCTTTTAAGCGCCAACGCCAAGAAGAATATATCGTTAACGCCATTCGATCTTGGGGTTTGTCTGGTAGGAGTTTGCAGCTTGTTAGAGAGCTTTTAGCTGAACCCTCGCCTGCATGGTCTAATATTGATGAGGAAAACTCGGACTTGGGTTTATGATGGGCATTATACTGCAGCTGTCAAAGTTCTTTCTTCTTCAGGTGTTGCTCCTTATAATGGCATTACTCTTGAGGACTTAAAGGCTAAGCATCCCTTCCAGTCTGCTCCTTCTCTGCCGGATATACCTATTGATCATCATAACCTCATCGCATCTCCTGCTGTGGTTCTTGATATGATTAAGAGTTTCCCCCGTGGTACATCTTGTGGTCGAGATGGCCTGCACGCCCAACACCTTTTGGATTATTTTAGTGGTGCTACTGTGGCTATTTTCGATGAGTTAATCGTTTCTATCACCTACGTGGTAAATCTTTTTCTTGATGCTAAATGCCCAAGGGCATTGGGAGAGTATATTGCCAGTGCTCCTCTCACCCTGCTGATTAAGCCTGGAGGTGGTATCCTTCCCATTGCAGTGGGGACAGTTTGGAGGCATTTAGTCTCCAAGGTTGGTGCTTCTATGATCGACCATTCTTTAGACGGGTATTTAAATGATCTTCAGTTTGGTGTCGGGATACCTGGAGGAGGGGAGGCTATTCTTCATGTTGTGAATAGGTTTATTGAAGACCGTGGTGGCGAGGAGGGTCTTTCGATGTTATTGGTAGATTTCAAAAACACTTTCAATTTGGTGGACCGTGGTGTCATGTTACAAGAGGTTCGCTTGCGGTGTCCTGCCATTTCATGTTGGGTGGAATTTTGTTACTCCAGCCCTGCTAGATTATACTACGGAGAACACACGTTATGGTCGCACCAAGGGGTATAACAAGGTGATCCTCTTGGACCTCTTCTCTTTGCCCTAGTGTTACATCCTCTGGTATGCAAAATTAGAGATTCCTTTAGTCTATCCCTTCAAGCTTGGTATCTAGATGATGGCACTATTATCGGAGATACTTTGGTCGTGGGGAAGGTTCTGGAGCTTATTATGATGGATGGACCACGGCGCGGTCTGCACCTCAATGTTGATAAAACTGAGGTTTTTTTGCCAAAGGAAGACCCCAGAAGCAGGCTCACAGGTGTCTTTCCGCCTAATATTGCTCGACCGTTACTTGGTGTTAAATTATTGGGTGGGCCTGCTAGTATAGATCTTGAGTTTAGCAGTGAGCTTGTTATGAAAAGGGTTGCCAAAACTATTGAGCTCATGGATGTTGTCGCTAAGCTTAAGGACCCTCAATGTGAGCTGTTGCTCCTTCGTGCTTGTGCTGGCATTTCCAAGCTATATTTTTCTATGCGCACATGTTCTCCTCGGGTATTTGAGCGTGCCCAGATTTCATTTGATGTGGCACTTCGTTCCTCTCTAGAGCGTATTGTCACCGCTTCTGGACCTGGGTTTGGTGAGTGGCAGTGGAGACTAGCCACACTGCCTTTTGAATTTGGGGGGCTTGGTGTATACTCTGCAGGTGATGTCTTAAACTATGTTTTCCTTGCATCTAGACTCCAATCTGCTAGTTTACAGACTAACCTCCTCCTACATTCTGACACTGTAACCTCTGGATCTTCTTTTGATGATGCCTTGTATGCTTTTAATGTGAAAATGGAGACCGACCTTTTGGGTAGCTCATGTGAGATCGCTGCCCCCAAACTCATGAAGAAATTGGCAGATATATATTTCACATGTGTCGCCAAACTGGCTGAATCCACCTTTCGCTTATCTACTAGACAGATGGCCTTATGGAGATCGCAAAGGGAGGACTACACTTCAAACTGGCTTCGGGTGGTCCCGATATCTGGGCTGGGACAGACCATGAATTCCAAAACTTACCGATGTGTGTTATGCTATCGGCTAGGTGTCCCCTTATTTTCCGCTCAGATGCCGTGTTCAGCTTGTTCCAGGGTATTTGCGGGAGACATTTATGGGGACCATGCAGTGTCGTGTGCTGGTATTATTGGTATTAAGCATCGACATAACGTGGTGCGCGACACTCTCGCTGACATTTGTTCTCGGTCCCGGATCTCGGCTCGTAAAGAGGTTGACATCGGTCTTTGTAGAGAAAGGGACAATAACTTACGCCCAGCTAATATATTGCTTTATTCTTGGGATGGTGGGCAAGATGTTTGTGTCGATTTAACAGTGTCGTCTCCTTTGACGCAAACTGGTATGGTTGATTTTGTGCCAGGACGAGTGGTGTTTGAAGCAACATAACGCAAACGCATCAAGGATGAGATCAAGTGTGCCGATATTGGATATGGGTTTCTCCCCTTCTCATTCTCTTCCTTTGGGGAACTTGGCAAGGATGCGGTGGCCCTACTGAAGCGGATCCGAAAGTTCTCTGTGACCCAAGACATTGGCGCGCGTGCCGCTGCTCATATTTTTAGTAGGATTAGCTTTGCAATAGCTAGAGAAGTGGGGGCCCAGTTAATATCTCGGCTCCCCTATAATTTCTTGTAAATCCTATGGTTTTCTAATAAAGTGATGTTTTTATTAAAAATAATAATAATAATAATAATAATAATAATAATAATAAAATAAATAATAATAATAATAATAATAATAATAATAATAATAATAATAATAATAATAATAATAATAATAAATTTTTTATGATAAACGTAGTGAAACTTATAGAATTACAAACATTTCTCACGTTTTACTATGGAATATTGAATTCCACATATATGAGATTTTGAATGATTTTCATTATATTCTATTTGCCAACCAAACACTTTAATGAATGAAATTCAGATCCTAAATTCATTGAATCTTCTATGGAATAAAATTAGATTTTAATTTCATCGGAATCCTGTAGATTCCGAACAAACAAGACCTAATTAGATGTTACATTTGTTTTTTTTAAAAAGAATATAAAGAATGTTGTTCAATGTCGTTATCATAAATTAAATAAATATACAAGTATAACCTGTGGACAACGACTTAACCTTAATTCGCAACTTTGATTTTTTTAGAATTAATTAATTATATTGTAAGCGATAGAATATCAAGATGTGTAAATTTGAAATGATGATCAAACACAAAAACACAAAACTGGGAACATTGTGAGTAAAATTATGTTGGAATATAAGTCTTGTATACTTTCAAACAATAACCACCAAAATAAGTAGATAAATCAACTATGCAAGCTAGATTAATTAACTAAATGATCTATATATATAACAAGATCTTATATTCAAATAATGATAAAGAAAACAAAAATTAATAATAGTTATGTGGAAAAATAGATCATGATGAACCCACCATGATTATGCTAGAGACCAAAATATTATACTACAGCCACCAGAATAGTGAAGTAGTGCTTTGCAACAACGTATATGACAAATGCTTAGAATTAAATAAATAGTGACGATTTATAAACATATCAACATGTTTTTTTATGAATTATAAAGGTACCTGGGATAAATTTTCTTTTTTTATTACAAAATATGCATGGCTATGGAATAAAATTTAACGACATCACTGACGACATTGTGGGGCTGAATAGTCGTGTTAATTAGTAATTAATGATCGATAGCAAAGATAAATGCAACCACGTACTAGTGACCGACGAAGGGTACGTAAGAGGAGCACAAGAAGTTCGAAATTACGATGTTGATTTTGATATTATGTGACCTCGAAAACGACCTCAACTAAACCTGACCTTACCACATGATCACTAATTAACCACATGTCTCGACCGTCAACCTTTGACTCTGCTACATGACCCTTGGCGAACAAACATATCAAACCGACCTCCAAAACGACCTCAAACATCCTCTGCGAACCTTCGCATGCTACACCACCACCTCCAAAAACTACCCTATCACCGAAATGTACAACGAAAAACAACCACCTCCACAACTACCACAAAAACACCCTATGTTACTGGCAAAATGACTTCAACCATAAACCCGCTGAAATCACCAAAAATACTTGTCACTGACTTGAACTACAACCAAAAAATACTTACCATGCGACCTCGACCTTGACCTCGGATATGAAACAACCTTATTATTTGCTACATGTCGAAAAAGAAAAACGACATGGCCTTGCAAACGTGCCAATGATACACGATGTGAACCATGACCTGATACACTTAATTTGCCCGTATATATAATTTGTTTTGGTTAATAGTGTAACTCGAGTATAATTTCCAGCTACACGATTAATTAGAAAAATCATTCGGCTAGAGATTGTCACCGTTTAATACATGATTAGGTAATTGCTAAAAACGTCTATGCGGTTACAAGTTTATCGAAATTATCATAAGGGTCTCGGAGAGGTGTGCAATAGGTGCCGTCGCACAGGGCCTCCACTAAAAAGGGGCCACATTTTATTTGTTTAGCAAATAAATACGTATAATATTAAACATATACGAGTCATATAGTTCACGTTTATATATAATTTCTTTTTAGTTTACAAGTGGATAGGACCTATTTGTTGTTATTGCCTAAGGCCACTGAAAAACACGAAACGGCCCCTGGAATACGTAGTTGCAATCTCTATAGCTTTAAAAGTGCATGTGTAATCTCGGTGATTGAATTTTCATTTAATTTTGCGTCCCCGGCCAAAGTGAAAATAACCATATTCTATCTTTTACCTTGACAAGGTATTTCGGTCATTTTTTAAATGCGTAATATCCTTATATCCTACCGGTTTTCTTATACCCATTGCCCATCTATTTATACCACTCTATACACGATATGAAGACAATACAAAAAGAATAAGATGCTATGTAGGCCTATCACTTTATTATATAAACCAATACCATCATATTATGCAAGAATCACATAAAACCCCCCACTCATTTTCTTCTAGCTCTATGTTCTACCATTTAGGAACATTCTTTTGGAGCTGGCAACCACAACTATCATATACTGCATTTACAAAGTAACATGGAAAATGCAGCTCAAGTCAACTTATTCTCATCTTCCACTAGTAACACTATGACCACTACCAGCACCATTTGTCAAAAGAAATGCAACCCAAAAAAAGGCTCAAAGAGACATCAAGAGGGAAACAATGGCAATGAGCAAAAGAAACAACACGAAAACGGTGAACATCATCCTATATACCGCGGTGTACGAAAAAGGAGTTGGGGCAAATGGGTGTCCGAAATTCGTGAGCCTAGGAAAAAATCAAGAATATGGCTTGGAACATTCACAACTGCTGAGATGGCGGCTCGAGCCCATGATGTGGCTGCAATAGCCATAAAAGGTCGAGCCGCTTTCCTTAATTTCCCAGATATGGTGCATCTACTTCCACAACCAGTTACCACCTCACGTAAAGACATTCAAGAAGCCGCAGCTAAGGCTGCTGCCTCATTTAGCAATGATCGAGCCGAAAAACCTAGCCAGGGCACACTTTCTCATTCTAGTTCATCAAATACTTTGTCGTCATTTGATAATACTCAAGAATCAGTGGCATCGCCCTCATCGAAAGAAGACTACGATGATACATTCTTTCACTTGCCAGATCTTTCTCTTGATAACTCTCATCGCACCAATGATTTCGGATTTTATGCTTCTTCATGGCAACTAGTGGCTGAACTCGATACTGAAGACTCATTTCTTTGGTAAATATATATCAGTAAGTTAGTAAGAAGACCTCCTTGTCTTCTAGTTTCTCGTTTGTTAATAAAAAAAATCATTCTTCTATTACAAAATTTGCCATGGATGCCGTAAGGCTACCTTTCTAGGAATTCAGTAAGTTGCATTTGACAAAACTTCGTTTTCACTTTGTGTGTAAATGATTTATGAGAATTAAGAAGTTAGGCACGATATTGTAATCTTTAAATATTGGACTATTGAAGTCTACTTTGATTGTTTTTTAGATTATATTGTCACACTGATCGAGTTGAAGCCAAGGTTTTTAATATCGGGATCCTACCTAGAATTGTTTTCGTTTTTGCAAGATCGTGATCGTAAGATCGGATCGGGATCCTAAGATCCTACTATAATGTCATTTTCTAATTATCTTTGTAATATTATTCAAATATACAAATTATAATATATTATAAACACGAAATTATATGAATTTTTCATGAAAATATTGTCTTAAATTATGAATATAGAATGTTTAATAAGAATCATATGTTGTTTTTTTAAATTATATAAAAACATAAACCACAAATTTGTAGTTTTTTAGTTTGCGGTTCGAGAAAAGTAGGATCGGATAGTAGTAGATCTTAAGATCCTATGGTCAAAATCGGGATCGTATAAGATCTTAAGCTTGTTAAGATCCTACGTAGGATCCGGATCGTTTTTTTTTTTTTTTTAAAATTGTAAAATCGTAAAATCTTAAGATTAGGATCAGGATCTTAACAACTATGGTTAAAGCTATACAATCAACTTGTAAAATAAAGGTATAAAACTATAGCATAATTATATGTCAAGCAGCATAATTCCATACGCATCTTCTAAGCTATAGACTATTTAACGTGTATCATATAGGGTAATTTAATTTGACATACATTTGTAACCTTTATCATGTAAAATTTTATATGTACCTAATCACTTTTCAAAAAAAAATCAAAATATATTACTCCAAACAATAGTTGGCATTTCGCTTTCCATCAAAAACAGTTATCGGCGATTTCCATACTTTCCTCTGGACAAATGACAAAAAGAAAAGGGTTTCATATGTCAAGTCGTCTCGTCATATAAAAGAACTAAAATATAGACGCAAACAAAGAAAAACTAAACAAGACTATATATATATGGGATATATATATATATATATATATATATATATATATATATATATATATATATAGGGGGACTTTCTTACGAGAACCATTTTATCTGCGAGAACTGAGAGAATCACAAAAAACATACATGCACGCCTTTTAAAATAAAATAAAAATACATGCAAATCATCAATAATCGTAAGTATCCACCTATGTTCTTCAATATCATCATGAACTCATCCTCTTTTTTCACAAAAACCTTACACAAGGCCGCAATATTGTCGTTGCACGCCTTATAAGAACATACATGCACACCTTCAAAGAAAAATGTTGTATTTCCAATTTCTTATCAAATTCTTTAGAACAACTATGTTTTTTTTAAAACATATATGTTGTTTTTAGAACATATGTGCAAAAATACAATTATTGAAGGCGTGCATGTATGTTTTTGGTGGTTCTCTCAGTTCTCGCAGATAAAATGGTTCTCGCAAGAAAGTCTCACTATATATATATATGGGATAATTACAAAAATAGATCATGCAACCAAGCGATTTTCTTTTTCTACCCCGGGATCGGAAAATAATTTTTTTGTCAAGGGCAACCTGCATTTTTTTTTTGCAACTGAAATATGGAAGCGACAAGTGTCACTTTTTGACAATTTTTTGGGCAACTTTTTTTTTTTTTTGGCAACAATCGACATTTTTTGGGCAACTGGGGACACGTGTCATCATATGAGGCGAGTTGCCTGTTGCCCGAGGTACGGGGTAGAAAAAGAAAATCACTTCGATTAATATTCTATTTTTGTGTGTGTGTATATATATATATATATATATAGGGTGGGGTTATTATAAAAAGTGTGTTATAATAAAAAGTGTAGGAAGGCATCCTAGCCATTGGATCATATTTGATGAGATCAAAAGTGGCGGTGGCAGGATGGTAAATAAGACAAACTTCAGGGGTAATTTCATAACAAATAAACATACATCTAAACCATTCATTCCTTCACTGCCATTATACGATATCACTTTATCTCTCTAAAATTCACACTTTCTCTTTCTAAAATTTCACACACTCTTTTCAAAATTCTCTCTAATCGAAAAACCTACTGATTTAATCATCATCAATGAACAACATACAGATTTATTCATCATCAACAAACAACGAACTGCATCGATTTGTTAGATTTTGAATCCACCAATCAAAAAATTTATTGCATCAACGATTAAACCTACCAGATCTTACACCGCATTGTAAGTATATTTTTTAATAATTATTTGTTACTGCATCGGCTTATGTGTTTTTATTGATCTAAGTATGTTATATTCAGAGTTTGATTAAAATTTACATCATGTTTTCTTCTAGATCTGGAACAAAATGTATAAAAAATAGATACAAACCGTGTTTAGAAAAGTTGCATACAAGGTATTTGATAAAATGTCTAAACTAGACTTTATAATTGTGATGCACTAAATTTACATTGTGATGCAGCTATTTTGAATGTTGACGTTCTTTGCTCAAAAAAGAATGTTGATGTTGTTGTATTTCATATTATGATTCAGTAGGCTTTTATTTTAACTGTGATGAAGTAGGTTATTTGTGTTTGTATGTTTGGTTATTTGTGCACTGCACTTAATTTTGAACTATTATGCAGTAGGTGTTCAGTTTTCGTGTATAAGGATATATTAGGTTAAGCATAGGTTGCATTTTGTGCGTAAATGTGTTTGTATGTTAGGCTGTTTGTATGATGCACTTGAATATGAACTGTGATGCAATAGGTTTTAAGTTTTCGCATATAAGGATGAATTAGGTTAAAGGTAGGTTCCGTTATGTGTGTAAAATGTGTTTATATGCTTGGTTGTTTGTCTGATGCATTTCATTTTGAACTATGATGCGGTAGGTGTTCAGTTTTCGTGTATTAGGTTAAGCGTTGGTTGCTTTATGTGCTTAAATGTGTTTGTATGTTTGGTTGTTTGTGTGATGAACTTGAATATAAACTGTGATGTAGTAGGTTTTAAGTTTTTACATATAAGGATGCATTAGGTTAAAGGTAGGTTGTGTTATGTGTGTAAAATGTGTTTGTATGATTGGTTGTTTGTCTGATGCACTTGATTTTTACTATGATGCAGTAGGTGTTTAGTTGCCACGTATAAGGATATATTAGGTTAAGTGTAAGTTGCATTATGTGCGTAAATAATTTTTGTATGTTTGTACGATGCACTTGAAAGAAATGTGATGCAGTAGATGTTGAGATGCCACGTATAAGGATGAATTAGGTTAAAGGTAAGTTTGATATGTGTGTAAAATGTGTTTGTATGTTTGGTTATTTATGCGATGCACTTGACCTTAAATTGTGATGCAATAGATGTTCGGTCATGGATTAGGTTAAAGGTAGATTGCGTTATGTGTTTAAAATGTGTTTGTATGCTTGGTTGTTTGTGTGATGCACTTGATTTTGAACTATGACGGAGTAGGTGTTCAGTTGCCGCGTATAAGCTTGCATTAGGTCAAGCTTAGGTAGCGTTATGTGTCTCAATGTGTTTGTATGTTTTATTGTTTGTGCGATACACTTGATTTTTAACTGTGACGCAGTAGGTATTTAGTTGACGCGTATAAGCATGTATTAGGCTAAGCATATATTGCGTTATGTTCAAAATTGCGTTTGTATGTTTGGTTGTTTGTCCATGTGTGTAAATGTGTTTGTATGTTTTGTTGTTTGTGCAACACACATGATTTTGAATTGTGATTTAGTAGGTATTTAGTCGATGCGTATAAGCATGTATTAGGCTAAGCATAGGTTGAGTTATGTGCAAAAATATGTTTGTATGTTTACTTGTTTGTCTCATGCATTTGAATTTAAATTATGATGCAGTAGGTGTTTAATTGTCGCGTATAAGCATGAATAATGTGATGCACTAATTATGACACTGTGATCCATTGATTATGACACTGTGATGCACTAATTATGACATTGTGATGCACTAATTATGACAATGTGATGCACTGTTTATGACATTGTGATCACTAGATATGAAACTATGAAGGACTTGATTCCTAGATATGACACTGTGATGCACTAGATATGAAATTGTGATGCACTGATAATGACACTGTGGTGAACTTAAAAAGACACTGTGATGCATTGGATACAACAGTTCATTATAATTTTTTTTATAATGGCACATTCATTGCAGCTTATATACGTCAGTTCAACGACCTTTGAAACTACGCAAGTGGAGTGAACCGTGCCAACATTTAAGGCGTGGAGTACAAGTTTATTAAAAAAATGGAAAAAAGGAACTTGTGTCAGGCAGTTTTTGCGATGAGGACAAGATACAACGGTACCGACTGTGGTGTTTTTGTGATGAGGCATATGGAAACATAGGCACGTCAAGGGCTTAGAAAAGATGGTTCTGATATGTATTGTTGAGAAAAAAGCAAAATCATTTAAAGATGCAGATGCATACATGAAGCAGCAACCAAAAGTGTTCCAAACTTCTAACATCTGATAAATTCAGACTCAGTAATTGTTTAAAATCTTTTGTAATACGTTTGATTAGTGTTTGTATAATACTAAGTAATTTACTTCTTAATGATCAATGTTTGTTTAGTACTAAGTTACTTTGATTATTATGGATTCCTGAATGATCACTAATACAATACTATAAATGGTGATGCACTAAATTATAAACTGTGATGCACTAATTTTGAATTATACCTAGTGCATCACATTGTATATAAATAGTGCATCATAGTGTGTAAACGTGGTGCATCACAGTATATAAAATCATTTGAATATAAGAAAGTTTTGAATTATAACAACTGAATCAAACTATTAATATTTGATGCCTTAATTAGTGATATGCTAACAAATAACTGTGATGCAGTAAAACAAACATTGTGATGCACTGGAACTGACACTTTGATGCATTAATAAAAAATTACTGTAATGCAGTGAAACAAACACTGAGATGCACTGGAAATGACACTGTACTACCCTAACATATAATAGTAATGCAGTAAACAAACACAATGATGCACTGGGAATAACGCTATGATGCATTACTGATTATAGTGATGCACTAGATAAAAAACTATGATGAACTAAAAAAGAGAACACAAAAGATATTGTATGATATTTCATAACACAATTACAATGTTGCATTGATGTTCTGTAAGTATATTTTACAATTGAATCAATATTTTTAAGAATATTCATAGTAAGCTCATTTGCGGGTAAGTTCTCTCATCCCAGCTCTTTTCGGCAGAAGTTATTGCCCTGGTTTCCTGGATGATGGCAATTTCTGTAAATAAGTCTTGGTGTTATAGCCTCCCTTCCATCCACATGTGTCACACGTCCTCCACATGGAAAATTATTCGGTTGATATTTTTTGATTTTGGATTCATCCTTAAAGGTTTAGCATTCTTTAACCCCATACAGCTAGTAGCGAATTCAACCTTCATTTCAGATATTATAATCCAACCTACAAAAAATAAGACAAAAAATGTCACATTTTATACTTTGATGCACCGGATATGACACTGTGATGCACTACATGCAAACAATGTGATGCACTACATGCAAATAATGTGATGCACCAGATTTGACACTATGATGCACTACATGCAATTATTGTGATGCGCTTAAAATGAGACAATTAGGTGATTGGTCCACCATGGACAAAAGTTTATCTGTTTACTGAAGTGCACAATTAGTGAACAACTAGATACATTAAATTCTCTCATTGAGGGCTAAACAATCAAGCAACTATTGGATTTCCAAGTAATAAAAAAAAGACTATCTGGTATACAATATTGTATTACGCCTCAGCTCTGCTATTTGATACACTAAATAAACTAATTTTCAAATTGACGGAAAAGGAAGCAACAGATCATGATAGATCATAGGTTTAGATTCGAATCTAGTAACACTGATAGGCACACATTTCTCTTTAAACTATTCTAAAATTTACCAAATACCACATACCTCATAGCTTCTCATACCTATGGCATTCGTTGTTATTATGCAATTCCATAAGACACTATGACATTCTTGTATTGCAAACACACCTATAAGAAAACCATATATTGCAACAAATTCCTAGATTTGTATTTTCCAAAAACAAAGACCTACTGCATCAGCATTTCAAAACAACTGCATCATACATATAATTACACATACATGAATTTTTTACTGATAAAACAACCAAAAATGAACTAATATATCATTATGAATTTCCACAAACATATACCAACTGCATCAATATTTCAAAACAACTACATCAAACATATAACTAAATATAAATCCTTTTTCTTATAAAATAACGAAACAAATGGCTAATAGATATGTATTTGTCACAAACAAACGCTTATTTAGCTATGCAAACAGCTAACCATACAAACAATTAGCTATACAAATACATTTGCGCACATTACGTAACCTACGCTTAATCTAACTCATGGTCATACGTGACAACTGAACACCTACTACATTTCAGTTCAAATACAATTGCATCAGACAAACAATCAAGCATACAAACTCATTTACGAACATAAGGCAAACCACGCTAAACCTAAATCATGCTTATACGGGACAACTGAACACCTACTTCATCTTAGTTCAAATACAAGTGCATCACACAAACAAGAAAGCATATAAACTCATTTACGCACACAAGGCAACCTATGCTTAACCTAACTAATATTTATGCGCGATAATGAACACCTACTGCATCTCAGTTCAATTACAAGTGCATCACCAAATAATTAAGCATACAAACTCATTTATTCACATAGCCTACTGCATCACAGTTAAAACAATAACCTACTACATCATAATATGAAAGATAATACTTACCTGATGTTACGCTTATCGATTTTTCTTGTCCTACCATTTTTTGCTAAAATAATAATAACACTTACTACATCAGCATTTAAAACAACTGCATCACAATGTAAATTTAGTGCATCACAGTTATAAAATCTAGTTGAGACATTTTATCAAACACCTTGTATGCAACGTTCTTAAACACGTTTTTTATCTATTTTTTTCTCTATTTTGTTCCAGATCTAGAAGAGAACATGATGTAAGTTTGAATCAAACTCTGAATATAACATACTTAGATCAATAAAAACGCAAAAAATGAATATTAGGTGTATGAATTACGATCTTACTATCATTAAATCTTGACGAACTACTCAATAGAGTTTAATTAATCAATCGACATCTTAAACAAAAGCTGTTGAATTCGTTACTTTGAGCTTGTTATGAACGATGAGCAACAGTTAACGGTGAGGAACGGTGGTGAAGGTCAAGGAGCTTAAGATGTTTAATGATGGTGAACGGTGGGAGGTTAGGGTGGTGTAACGAGCGAGAAGAATCAATGAAATCGAATGTGTGTTTATCGTGTGAGAGAATGAAGAAGAAGAATAATAGCAGGGAATGGAAAATGTCAGGTTTATATATGGTTGGATGTGGTATGACGAAAATACCCTTACAGGTATTAATCTTAATGGATGACTAATTAGGGACACATGGCGGGCTGTGGGGGCTTCCTACACTTTTTATTATAACTCCCTTTTTATTTTAACCCAAACCTATATATATATATATATATATATATATATATATATATATATATATATATATATATATATATGACCATGTGCATTAATGGAAAATTAACCTGTTTCACAAAAATTAGCACTTACAAAGTAAAATTTCATTGGTGGGACATTGTTACATTTATATAGACCAGGAGGGTACTCGCACGTTGTGGTTGCGGGTACCCTGTGATTAGAGTTCAGACACCAACAAAATAATAATGACGAGCTGATTAACCTGAGAAAAATAAGAAGAAAACCATCCCAGTCCGGCACTATTAAAACCATATGTACCATCAACTTGTTTTCATATAAATTGTATGAAGCTTTGTGTGTTTTATTAGTTTGTACAATATCTATAATAACATATATTTGTCATTGTAGGTGTGTTTTAAAAATACCATTTATTAGGTATTTATTGAAGGCCTGTTACAAGTCTACAAATTTAATACACTTAATTTTTCAGATATAACTTTATTTTCCAATATTAGTATGTGTGTTGCTTAAAAATATAATCCTTCTATTTTTTTAAGAATGTTTTAAATACATTATAAGGTAGTACAAATACATGAGTAAATAACATGGATGGTCCATGTGGTTTCTCCAAAACTGCATCTACCGTCCTTGAAAGTTTCAAGTTGCATTCATCGTCCTTAACTTTTCAGAAAATAACAGCTAAAGTCCTTTGTGTTAAAGGAGGATTTGCAAAATAAGGATGGTGGCATCTACATCAGGTACTACAGTTCATATGAGTAATCATTTTGGTGTTTTGAATTCATTAGATGTGGAAAACAATGCTACGGGTCAAAAGGAGGATTTTCAAAATAAGGATGGTGTTGGTTAGAACACTGGTTCAAAAAAGTTTTTAATTTTGTTAATGAGGAAAGTGAAAGCGATGTGGAAGATGTATGTAATGAAACTGCGAGCTTTATGACATCTAAACTTTCAAAGATTAATAAAGGTTCTACTAGTGGATCTGGAGCTGGTAAGTCTCGTTTGTACTAACAATGGAAAGAGAACTACGAAGAAGACCCTTTTGATGATATTGATTTCGATAATCTATGCCTTACCGAAGAACATATGGCTTTTGCTAATTCTTCTGATATTAATCTTCGTAGCCAAATTAGATAAGAGTTTTTATAGTTGTTCGTAAGTCTGGTTTGTCATTCTTATGAAAGTTATGGTTTGAAGAATAAATTGTGTGTTTGTTTCTGCCTATGTAATGAGCACAAATTAGATACGGGATTCGCCCACATCCAATGTACTCAACATGTTCTTTAAGTAATAAATTTACTAGGGTTAAACACTTTACCAAAAAAAAAAAAAAAAACATAACAATAGATCCATATGTTTCATTTCATGAAACACTTCAATTTCTTAACATTCAAATGAATTAACATCTTAAGAAAACCACAAATGAAAATTTCAATATCTCAATGGTTTAAATCAATTAATTCAACCGTCGTCATTGCTCAACCGTCGTTCGCTGCCACTATAGTTGCCGTTGCAACCGCTGTCCACCATAACCGTCGTTTGCCGTCACTATAGTAACCATTGGACGGTCCTTTGGATTTTTTATTTATTTTATTATTATTTTTTTTTTATTATTATTATTATTATTATTATTATTATTATTATTTATTTTAATTTGTAATTTGCCTTGATTTTCGGTTTGTTAGGAATTAGAGGTGAGATGTTTAGTAGATCTGTAAGATAGTTTGAGTAACTTGTATTTAGGATGCTTTTGGAATTAGACATATTTGGTCATTAGAGAAGTGATGCAAATGAAGTTATTTTTTCTCACTAATGATGTGTTTAATGAAATGATATATCAAGATCTGTTGTGTAAATGCATTTACCACTACACATATTCTAAGAATTGTTATTTGCATATGGAAAGAGAAAAGAATTGTAGAATGAATTTTGTGTTTTTTTATATATGAATTGTGTTTCTCAAGAAGCTTTGATAATGAAACAAAACATATTTTTATTGTTGGGTTTGTGTTTGACAAAAAAGACTTAAGATATTTTTCAACATATTTAAAAAAAAAAATCAAAATTCAAGAACAAATTGGAGGTAGAAGATGAAGATGGTAAATGGCAAAATGTGAAATTACAAAACTACCCTCGTGTGCCCAACACGCGATCAGAGATAGTGAGATCATATAGTGGTCATTAGTATTTTGGACTAGCAGCGTGCAAAAATCCAAACGTTAGGAAAGTTTGCAATAATTTATCCATCGTGAGAACTAAACATGAAATCCGGCTAAACCACACGGACTAACTTTGTAATTTACTCAATATTGAATTTAAATTTTGTTTGTCGCCGCAAGAATTCAACATAACTAAAATAAAACTCAGTGTTGTATACCTCACAAACAAACAATGAGTAATTTAAACTCGACGCCGGTGCACCTCTAGGGCCTGGCTTGCTTCCCGACCGAAAGAACCACTCACTAGCTAGCCGGACTAGTGGAGGGCCTGCTTCCCGCCCGAAAGAACCACTCACTATTACAGCCTTTGATCAGTAGATTATTTTGAACTTCGGAAGATGGTCAAGTTTGTTGAATAAAGAAAGAACGTTCCTTCCGCAACGCAAGACCTATTTCGAACTCTCATTCCGTCACTTTTCCTTCGACTAGGATTTCTGAGAACCCTCGGGAATATTCAGAGACTCGGCAAATTGATGTTAACCTCCGGCGGAAAGTTTTCCGAAACCGAACTGAATGAAATTGTTACTTTTCAAACATGCTTTCTGAAAAGAAAGAATGCCCATTTTCTCACGTAGTTCGTCGGTGAAACCAACAATTCTCTTCTCAAAGTAATAAGGAGATCCTTTTCTTGTTCGACTTATTACCCATTTATTTTAGAATAATCTTTGTAAGATGACAAGTTTACATATTTCTACCAAATCCTTCTATTATTAAGTACGGCTATTCTTTATAGTGTATCAAGATTAACTACTGATAGAAATCTTGTGATGTAATAATATGACCTAGTGTCATCATTCGTCTCTAATTTTCCTTAAAAAGATATAAAAACCGTACCTACTACTCGCATCTAGACACGTATAAAACTGGCAAAAAAAACGGCACCTACTACTCGAATTAAATTATTGTACTAGTTGTTGTAAATCACACATTAATTAAATTATATATAGTGGTTTTATGTAAGAGTTAATTTAAAAGTAATACATCAATAATATATGACTAGACGAGTACTCGTGCATAGCAACGAGATTTTATAGTGACACATGGTTATAATGATATCTTGATTACACAAAACGTTAAAAAAACACTAAAGCCAAAACAACATTGTAACCACATTCTGTTTGAGACCATAATATTTATTGTCGGGCAAAAACTATAACATTTCATCTTACGGCAACAAAGTACTATTGTAAACATGTATCAACTTAATTAGCTGTAATAAAGTAACATTCAGGTAAGCTTATTTTTTCCAGCTAATGAGCTTATCAAAAGGAAAGAATTCATCACCTTTATTTAGGATTCAATAAAAAAATAAGCCCTATAATAAGCTAATCCAAACACACCCTTAAGTTACAAAAAATTAGCACAATACAAAATACATCAGTTCCTTCACTGCATAGCCCAGTTACAACCCAATATGCATAGCTTTGACCCATAGAGTTGGTTTGCTTCAAAGGCAGTAGGTTCTTCTTAACCAAGTAGCATAAGACCACTTTAAGATGGACAAACAACAAATCATTAAAATAGCAACAACCTATAGCTCGCAAAATAAATGGACCAAAGACATTAAATCACATAAGTATAATAAAATATGACCTTTAAATCTTGAAAGCATTGCGCCTATTCTAACTTTAATCTTCCATGACCAGATGACTTCAATATCGATGTTGAGTGTATTCATTTTTTCTGAAGTATATGATAAAAAGATGCAGTGAAATACAATTCAACAACAACAACAAAAGAGGTGCCATGAATATTAACAATGTATGCAAATGTGGACTCGTTACTTATCAATGAGTTCATTCTGGTAATACTTTATCTCTAACGAGCCAAATATGTAATGTAAGATAGTAAACGGGTCAGCCGGTCAGATGGGTCAAAAGTCGCCCAAAGTGTGCTTTTAAAGCAATATATTGACGAGGCTATATATAGTTTTCTAAATAATGAGATTCTTTTTCATATTTGACAGGTTAAGTACTTGAAGTGGAATTGAGAAATAATTTTGAGGGGTTCCGAATCAACCCAACCCGCCCATATTAAAAACTCTCTTGACATATGTATCCAACCTGCCTAACCAGCCCATCTTGACAACTTTAATCATATCTAACAAACTTTGTTTTTAACGCTAATTATATCAGTTTTCCAGATTTGTTTGTTTATATTGATAACTAAAAAGTCATGCATAGAAGAAGGAAACAACCAAACAATACAAGTACAGTAGTAGAAACTCGCGCTACTAATACCAGAAATGAACACTTTACTGCAACTCGATCAAGATTTGAAAATATAGTTGACCAAATTATAAGCAATACAAAAGCTCCTAGTTAGACAAGGCTGATGCATATCAATAGAGGAGCAAGATGGACGAGTTAGTTAACAAGTCAAAACTTGTTGGATGACCGCAAAACACAATTTGTCCATTATTGTAGCCTTTTATAATAATATTTGTGCTCTTCGAATTCAATGTGATTACATTAGTCTAAAAGTATACTATCTGAGTAATACCATATAAGAGGTTGTATGCGGTTAAATATAGCATGCCACGAATTTTAACTAAATTTCTTATTTGACCCGATAAAAACTGAATGTTAATTGCTATTGTAATGCATATGTATTTACTTGCGCTTGGTGTTTTTTTGATGTGATACCACAGATCTATTATATGACATGATAAAAAAAAACTACATTCATTACATTCATATCTGATTGACAGCAAAAATGCTACTTCATATAAGCTTAAAAACTTAAAAGAGATTGAAACAAAACCTTGGATATATAAGCTTGGTAACAAAGAACTTACCAGTAGGCCTTAACTTTAGTCATGAAAACCATTAGAATGTGGCCTTGAATTCACCATGGCCACTTCGGATATGGCTAAACAAAAAACTCAAAACATTCAACAAACCCAACTATATAAAGAAACTCACTTTTTTTAACAAAAAATAAAAAAATGTTTTCCTTACCCCTTGACATCATTTAGCATATGGAATGGCTCATAAGGCTTTTTTCTAGTTGAATCTACTTCTTTTGCACCTAAAGCTAATCCGTGAACACTGTATGAGCTGGCCTTGTTTGGTAATCCAAAACGGAATGTTATTGTCACCTGCAATTCACCAAAAAAATCTCAATAAACTCCAATAAGACACAAAACTTCAATCACGCTTTGTGCCATTGTATAATCATTAACCTTGATTAAAGTGGGCCTATCAATCACAGCCAAATTTGTGCACCATATACAACCAAAATTGTGCAACGTAAATGACCAAATTTTCGAGCATTTAAATTTAAGGGCATTCATTTTAACTAAAAACATAAACTGAACAACATATCAAGCTGATCATTTCTCAATTCCACACCGAAGATATACAATAAAGATCAAAACTAAACTGAAAACTCACTTAGATGACATATTTTCCTCCCTGATGTGACCAGAAGATGGCTTGCTGAATAAATTATGCAAAGAAAAAAAACTGATATTAGTATGTCACCTATTATTAGAAATGATCAAGGTACATATAAAATATAGCAACGTTAGAATCACGTAATATTTGACAATATCCCTCCCCATCTGCATACGACGCTATCTCCTCCCCTTGCCTTATCTCACTCGGAATAAACACATAGACATTCTAATCAAATTAAATCAAGCAATTTTCCTAACATTCTACTTTATGACAAATTACTAATTCACCTGAGCGGCTGAAAGTGAATCGTAACACTAACATTCTCTTTCGACTTCGAACTCTCCAAAGAAATATTTTGTAACTCACTTCTACCATATGAAATCGGTGACGAACTCACATTCTCAGTTAAAGCTTCTTTCGCAGCCGCAAGACGATACAGACCATGAAAACCAATCTTTTCTTTCAAACCTCTCACTCCACCTGTTCCACAAAATAGCAAACACTATATATCGCAAATCATATAAACCAACCAACAAAACACATCCTAATTTTTTTTAAAGGCAACTTACCAATCTCCTACGCTTCTCGGCCTCCGAAACCGCATCTCATAATCGTACCTAACCCGTAAATCAGCAAAACAAAACATCAATTAACTCAATACACGAAAATCACCAAAAACCTAAAAACTCAAAAATTGTATAAAGGTTATACCCTTTCAAACCTGAATCGTAGTTCCGCACTTCGCTTCCTAAAAGCATCTTAATTTAGACACCGCGAAACGCGATTCTACCATTAACTGAAAACACCAAAATCATCGAAACCTTCGAACAAAAAAACTAAACTCATAAAAGAAAAGCCCTTTTAGAAAGAAGAACATACCTTGGTGGTGGTGGCGGCGAAAGGGGCGGCGGCTGATAAAAGCTAGGGTTTTCTTTTATGTGTGACTGTGTGGGTAGAGAGAGAGAGAGAGGAGTGTACGATTTGTATGTAAATAATGTGTAAATTCAAAGATGGTATAGATCTATAAATAAAAATATCAAAAGCCAACGGTTGTTTCGATGGTGTACCTGTGACACGGTTTTCGGGGTGGAGAAGGTGCGCGGTCGTCTAGTGGAGAAGGTTGTTGGCCGGTTGTAGATGATGGTGTGTGGAGGGATTCCGGTGGTTGAGGAGGTGGATGTTAGATGTGAGATGTGAAGATGAGAGAGTTTTTTAATTAGGTTAAAGATGAGATACAAATAGGCGTATGAAGAAAGAATAGTATAGATGAGAGAGTTTCTCTTTCATTTGACTATTTTTCAACATTTCACATTCCACTTTTCCCCTTTGACCATACACTCTTTATATGTAGTTAAAATTAAAGATCATTTACATACCAACTTTTTTAACATATCAATTGACCAATTTTCGCCCTCCATCTTTATTTGATTTAATGGATGAGATTAATCCCAACAATTTAAAAAACAAACTTTCATCTTCTTCTTTTTTTCAAATATTAATATCTTTCAAACCGTTAATCGTTAAACGAAAACAAATATATCGTTACGACGAGCATTTAATTATCTTTATATAGATAGGCACTTTGATATACTTTTGACAAACTTATTATTTTTCGTGTTTTTTTTTTTTTTTTTTTTTTTTTTTTTTTTTTTTTTTTTTTTGTTACTAAAATTTGCATGAAAAATCATATATGATTTAACACTAATATCACATGTGATATTACCTATCATATGTGATTTAACACTAATATCACATGTGATATGACATATCATATGTGATTTAACACTAATATCATATGTGATTTTTTCATGCAAATTTCAATAATGAAAAAAAAAAAAAAAAAACCCCTGAAAAATAGCTTTTTTTTTTTTTTTTTTTTTTTCGAAAGTATATCAAAGTGCCCGTCGATGGAAAGATAATTAAATGCTCGTCGCGATGGTGTAATTATTGTCGCTTAACGATTAACGGTTTAAGAAATATTTAAATTATAAAAAATATGTGAAATATTAAAATGTTTTTAATGTCAACCATTGATTTCTTTTTAGATGAAGGGCGGAGATGAGTCCCTTGGTATGTAAAAAAAAATTAGTATGTAAAATAACTCCCTTCATAAATATATATATATATATATATATATATATATATATATATATATATATATATATATATATATATATATATATATATATATATATATATTATATATATATATATATATATATATATATATATATTTTATGAAGGGAGTTATTTTACATGCTAAATTTTTTTTACATACCAAGGGACTCATCTCCGCCCTTCATCTAAAAATATATATATATATATATATATACGAGGAATGATACAACCACAAACAAACTTCACAAAAACGTCCATAAAAAGACTTGTCAGCGGGTGATTGGTTTAATTATAGATAAGAGAGAGAAACTGCAACAAAATACACTAATCACCTGCTGACACGTCATTTTGTGGATGTTTTTATGAAAGTTTGTTTGTGGTTGTATCATTCCTCTATAAATACGTACCATCAACTGTTTATTTGCTTTTGGCTATACATATGTGATATTTTCTATAAATTTTTAGCATCTTACATTCTTAATCACGTCCTTTTAATTATAGTTTATATAGTTTATTATTCTCTTAATCAAATGGATGGTATAGCGGCTAGAAACTGACAAAGGGTAATCTCAATGCGTTTGCTAGCAAATCTTGGAGGCACATATCTCTTTCTCCCTCTCTATATATGAAACAAGGTGGGAAACCCGCGCTTCGCGTCGAGGTGTTTTGCAAAAGAAGTAGTTTATGTTTTTGTTGCTAATGTTGCAAGCTTGAAATGAGGGAAAAAAGATTTTAATAGTTCAATATTGTGATGCCTTTTTGTATAGATAAAGTTTATGTGCGTTAGTTTATTCATACAAGATAGTAACATGTTTGTATAGTTAATGTATTTGTAATCAATAGTTGGTAAAGACTACTCAAGTTTAAAGGGATATACATTACATTTTCATAAAAACAGTAAAAAAGAACTGGGAAATTGGGTACATTGTTGATACAAAGTGTATAAACTGAATTGAGGCATGAAAAAAATTTGAACATGCTTTAGTCTTTTTTACATGGGTAGCCACTGGTGGATGGCCATTATGAGAAGGGCGTTCAGTTTTGACTTCAAAATCGGGGATAGGTTCCAGTCGGACCGAAGGCGTTGGTTCATTTTCAACCCTTTTTATACTAAAAGATTCGTGGTCACTTGGCATTGGAGTAATGACTTGATGCTTCTACTGTCGGGTTCTTGAACGAATTTTTGCATTCTTGTATACCTTAGTGTGCAATCCTGTAAGTGGAGAGAAGATTGTATTATTAAGTATGATATAAAACCGGTAAACAAAAGGCAGACATACAAATTACATATATGGAAAGTTAGGAACAGTCAACCTCGATCTTACTTGAACCATAATGTGCTCAGGCAGGTGAATGCGAAAAGATGTGTGCAACAAAATTTTTGACAAAGTATCAATGATGGATGCACAGACCATACGAATTTATTAATAGTTGGGGTTGGTCTCCGTACATCCATCTTTGATATTCCGTTTATTTTTGATATTTAACTTATGTCCATAGTATGCAATCAGGTCGTTGAATAAAAAAACCCCATTGGCAAAAAACAAAATATATGCAGAATCGTCTACTACAGTGGATCATGCCTGTAAATTTAAGATACCATAAGCATACCTATACAAATGCAGCGGTTCATATTGAACTATGGCATAAAAAAATTGAAGCAATACTTATCTTTTGTTTGGTCTAGTTATGTAGCAACATCGCAAATGAATTGAAAGACAGCCACACATAAAGTTTAGAGCTGCAAAGAGAATACATAAGTGTCCGAATGATTCTTGACGTAAACAGTAAGAGAGGATCAATGATGGATGAACGATAATGCATGATGATAATATATATAATGAGGCTCAGCTCAGCGATTATAGAAGTGGTACCCAAAACCGTGCGTGGATGCAGACATCTGATTGCTATGCCAAGACACGGATTATGGCAAACTACACTTACCAAAATAGGAAATAGTAACAACTTTCATCATTGCCTGTGATATTCATCATGAATTACATAGATACCCGGCCGAAAAAAAAATTGTTTTGCTGAAAACAACAGTAAGAGTAACAATCATAAGTAAATCGAAGAATGACCATTGACCAAATCAAAAGGGCGTCATGTCTAAGAGTTTAAAAGTTCAGATTCATAGGAACCCAACACAAAAACAGTCAGAAATGCATGGGGTACGGCAGGTAGAGATAGGGTAGCAGTTATTAGGCTTAGATTTTTAAATCAAATTGGGTGAAAAAGATCTAGACCCCGGCATGGCTGCAAAGAAAACGGTTGCATAATGATGCCATCTGGTAGTTGCCCCGCCAAGTTACGGATCCAATCTTTGACGACCAATTTCATTTGTCTCAGAAAATATTATTAATCATTATAGCCATACCCTAGTTTAAGCAACAAAAGGCATTCTGTAGGAAAATAAATGTGAATAAAATTGATAAACAACTACAACAAATAAGCCTGGTAAGGATTGAAAAAAGAGGATATGTCCGCCATGGCTGCAGGTCTAGTCACCTGCCTCGCCAAGTACCTCTGCATCCTCACTCACAACCATCCATATATGGGTTTTTTGACAGCTACAGTTGCCTGTTTGGGGATGAACAACAGAAGCAACACTGACTATTTTTTTTAATTCTTCTATGATTGTTAGCATGCCATATGTTAGGGTGATAGGTCCTAATATTAGCGTAACACAAGATATAACTCACGTAAACCATTATAACTAATACGTATAACAACTAGATAAATAGATAATGAGAGATTAGAGAAGAGATTAGAAGAATAGATGGATGATCTTATTTCACTCTTAATACTAGCAGAACTTCGGTACACTTGTGAATAAAACCAACAACAATAAATGATGCAAATGCCTTCTATTTATAGGCAAACTCTAGGGCGGCATTTGCATGAATTCTTCTAGAAGTAATTAACATGGCCACATGGCCCATGAGCTCCTAATGAGCCATGGGCTTTACAACATACATAGAGGCCATATAGAGCAACATAATTAACGATATGACTAAGACTTGGAATACTTGAAACTTGTTCCCAATAATCTCCCCCTAAGTCTTGGTCATCTTAGTTACTCGATGCCATCTTTGCTTCTTTGGCTTTTGATGTCTTTTAATCTTTGTTCTTCGTTCTTGTTGTGAAATGATATGGTAATTTCTTGATCTGCCTCTCTCCAATAGTGTCTTTACGTCTTTTCCACCATGCTCATATGTTCGTTGACTTTTGTTCTTCATATATCACGTAGTTCTCTCTTAATAAGCTTGATCTTTGACTTGTGAAAGTTTAACGTACTTGATCTTTGACTTTTCTTGAATTTCTTTGAACTTTTGTTATTCCGTAGTCTTTGTGAGAACTTTGCTTCTGGATATGAGCATGATGGAAAGATGGTGGAACTTCAGGTCTCCATGATTTGCTGCAGGTAAACTGTTAGCAATAAATCATCCGGCACTTACAGATTCGGACTTCGAGATTGTCAACAGCATAGTGTGAAGACTTTCTCTAATCCTAACCCAGGCCGTTCTGAATCGGATACCCCCGAAAGGGCTTACACAGACACACCGAAGTGCATCCACGATTCAGTGAGTCACTGGAGATCACCCCACGACTGTAGACCATTTTGGAGCTAACACTAAGCGTAACCCACAAGGGATTACCGAAGTGACCTGCTGTCAGGGCTGTTTGATGTTGACCCTGGCAGTATTTCCATTCAATCACTGAGAATCATAATTTATGAATTCTCTCATGAATGTTCTCGGTAGATTACTAAGATCTGCGATGGACACTCTTATAATTTACAACTGGTGTTCCTTTTGTTGAACAACCAGTGTATGCTATCTGTACCTAAGAGATCTTTGATATATCTCATGGCTCTAGACTCAATTAAGTGCTTATATTTGGTCGTCAGAGGCATGGAGCAGATTGCCTCCTTTTCAATATCATAACATCTTGGAGTGAGAGGTTAATAGATGATGAAGGGTTCTCCGTGTGACATGAAACAAGTGTCTTTTGAGAGACACCTGAGTGGCTAGAAGGTTTAGTGCATTGCGTCACTGGGTCCATGACGAATTTAATCTTCAATACCAGTGTTACCATAGTAACAACCAGTAGCATATGTATTGAACCCCGGTGTCTGCCCTAAGGTTGAACAAATAGAGGGCTATTTCTTTTCACCCTTTTCTTTACTTTTCTTTTTTCATTCTTCAACCCCTTCTTTCTCCTTTCATTTCAATTCTCCTTTTTTTTAATCATACCTAGGACTTTTCTAGTACTAAACTATTGGAATTGTCCTTGGGTAGACCCTCCGGCTCTGGCAGATCATAGGACGGTTTTTCCTAACCATAGTCACCTTATAACTTCATGACTATCCTATTGTTGCCATAAACCAAACTTTTGAAAATCTCTTAAAGTGCTTATGATTGTAAAAGCATATTTGTTAACACTTTGAGAGTTTTGTGATTTTCAGAAATACTCCCCCTCAACATGTGCTCATAAGTATTTAAGGTAAATTTGCACATGTCGGGTAGAGTTAGCACTTTTTTGAATTGATTGATTCTTAATGAACATGATCGTCGCGAGACACGTTTACATCACTAGTAAAACTAGCTTGAAATTATTACCCGTCCAGATCATATTCAATGAGAATCTCTCGAAATCGGTACATTCTACTCAGACACATCCTTCGCGAGACACGTTTACATCACCAGATAAACTAGCTTGAAATTATTACCCGTCCCGGACATGTCTTTTCGACTACTGACTTTTGCTATCGTCAATTCGAGGGTCAATTCTGAGTCGAGCACTTGTGAGATTTCAAACATTTTGTTACCATATTTTAATCATATCTTTATTCTCCCCCTCAAAAATAGCATACTCATGTTGTTTTTGTTAAACTTTTGATTAAAATATGCTCTTTTTGAGGTTTACGGGAAGAATTTCAAGAACATTTGTTTTTAGAACAAAGATTATTTTTCAAATACTCCCCCTTGACAAGGGAATACTTGTCCTTATGAGCAGAATTTTGAAAAAACTTTGAAAAAATTCTGATTAATTCTACTCATAAGTAAGAAGCTTTCGCTCCTTATATTAGGATTGAGGCACTGAAGCGTACCTCAGGGTCCTTTCATTACAAGTACGGGTTGTGCACTGTTATGTGTGCACAAGCTATAGTTAACAATCATATACACAAGAATTATTAACCAAAGAAAAAATACCCAAACTCTGACATCATCCTGAACTTCTGAACTCAGTGAAGACTGGATCAGGTCTTGAGAAGTTCCTGATAGGGAATGATGCTCTTCCTCCAACATAGCTCTCGAGCCTCCTCATTTGGTCTCTATGATACAAAGTTCTCTCGATCTTTCCTACATACTGACGGATTTGTCTTAGTTGACCTCCCGTCCACCTCTTCGTCATTTGCAACTCTTGATCTCGAACACGAATTACCAACCCATCACGAACCTTCTTCAATGTGTGGTCACAGAACTTATGAATCTCTTTATACGCCATGAAATAGTTAATCGTCAGATCGCTCTTGTAAACAAATCCGAACGTTGGTTCCCTCTTCATAGTGTATTGAGCTTCATTGTTGATTTGAGAAAGTGATAGCTGTGGTGCGATTATGTTCAGCTTCTTCTGATAGCTCTCGACCCCAAGTTGAAGATCTTCTACCTGTTCTTTGATGATCATTCTTCTGATGAAGTGGAGTATTGAAGTACTGAATGCGTATTGAAGTTCCGGTGTGACATGTTGCAGCTTCCCTTGGACTTTGATCAGATACATGTCTTCTAGATCATTCAGACTTAGATCTGGAAAATCCGCTTCAGAGAACGAGTAGAGCTGTTGGTCATGCCTTCGAAATTTGATCTTGGACAAGAAAGTGTAGTCATATTTCTTCTCACCCGTTAGACTCACCACAGCAAGAATTCTGAGATCACTTTTCACTGACGTGTGAGATTTCTTGGTGAGTTTGCTTTTGTACCAAGTCTTTCTCTTCTCGAACCTGTGATAGATGACCAGCTGCACATCTTGGTCATACTGCACTTTTTGTGTTGTGAAGAGGTGAGTAGCAGTTTCCTCGATGGCAGGAATTGTGTAACTTGCTGCTGGTGTCAAAGTTAATGAAGTTGCATATTTTGGTCGACATTCAGCTCCATGGATGAGTAACTCAAGATCATTGTTGAAGAAGAATTGGTATGGTATGGCAGGTTGATCGGAGATTCGAAGTACCAGAAATGGCTTCGTCCAGTCTGTGATGTATGGTTGGTTGGTTCTTGAAGTGCTTCCACCCAATATCACATCTGGATTAGTTCAGCTGAACTCGCTAGACATTACACGGGCAATGTTTTCCAGGTGGTACTCGAGCTCAGCTGCACTGGATGAGTTATCCTTCAGAAGACTGAACGCATCGTTCTTGATGCGACGAAGCTCCCCTTTTGTCATCTTCTTGACTCGTTGAGTACGCTTGAGTTGTTGTGTAAACTCAAACGTGCTGTCTTCAATTTTGGAGTCTTCGTCCATCTGTGTCTGAGCAGTTACCAGTTGATCAAACCACTCATTTCCTTGTGTACCGTCTTCATCTAGCCATGAGACCACATTCGACTTTCTGGAAGACTTTCTGCTGGAAGATGTCGCCTTGGTCTTGGGAGGTGAAGGTGGTGGTTGATCAAAGTCTTGTTGAAATTCCATTTCCTCAGTTGCAACGTGCTCGAACTGATGCTCCATCTCCTTAGGACCAGATCCCGAAGCCTTTGGTGTTGGAGTTGCTGTTGTAGTTGATGGACCAACGGGTTCTTGGACTTGTGGACCAGATCCTTCGACACCTTTTTGTTTCTTTGCCTGGGTGTTTGGATCCTGGTCTTCGTCCTCTCTCGGACGCTTACCCTTTTCAGCCTCAACTTTACATGACTCCTTCTTTGCCATGTCTGTTTTGATAGCCTCCATGGCTATTTCTTCTTCAGTAGGAGAGGGGAGGTTCACCAGAGCATTGAGATGTAAAAGTTGGAGTTCTTCAAGAGTTAGTTCTTTTGGCTTTGCTGGTTGAGTTGAGAATACAAGAGGCACTGAAGCTACGATATTTCTGACTCTGTCTTCAAGGTTAGAATCGATGTGCTCTTCTATTTGCTGTGACACAGCTTTGAGCAAATACTTTTTGACATACACCTTGGTATTTCCCTTAGCTTCTTTGAGTAATCGTTCTTTAACATCATCGTCAATAAATTCGTCCATGCGAATTTTGGTTTTCTGCAACTCTGTCACATGTGCGGTAAGGCCTTTGACCATATTAGTTAACTCGTTTACTTGATCACGGAGCTTGTCGTCTTTCTTTGCACGTGCCAGCTTCGTTGCCTTTTTCAACCTTTTAGCTTCTGGTGAGATGATTTCAATTCGTGTCAGCTTAGCGATCCTTGGTTTCTTGTGCTTTATGATTGTATTTCCTTTTTCTTCTTTGGTTGCTGCTTCTTTTGGCGGTGACATTTATGGTGGTGATGAAGGTCGCTCTGATGATTCCGGAGGTGTTACTGCTTTTGGAGGTGAAACGTGTTGAGTCTCAGGAGGTGTTAGATCCTTCGGTGGTGAAGCTTGCTGAGACTCTGGAGGTGTGACTGTGGGATGTGTAGGAGGGATTGGTGGTGTTTAAATGTATTGGTCTGCCTCCTTTTCTGACATTGTTTGTTCTTCCTCCTTTCTCTTTCGTTCTTCTTCTCTTTTCTTTTCTTCTTCCTCCTTTTTTTCTGCTTCTAGTTTGTTGGCGGCTTTAGTAATATTCTCCTCATCAGATATCGGTTTATCTTCATCTGAATCATCCCAAATAGATGGCACTCTATCACCATCTTCCTCTTTTTCCATCTCGGCATCCTTCATTTCCTCATCTTCCTTTTCTTCCTCTTCATTGTCTTTGCCGGGTTGATTAACCGGACTGAGTGGAGGTGAGATGTCTTCAGTGTGAAACTCAGGCCTATTGGGTTGATTAACCGAGTCGGGCTGAGGTGTAGTGTCTTTAGCAGCTCCAAACCCTCCGGGTTGATTAACCGGATCAGGGTGGGTTGGAGTCACTTCTTTAACTGTTCCAGATCCTCCAGCTCCTTTGTTCTTTTGTTCGATTCTCATTTGTTCTTCAAACCTTAACCTTGCTCGTCTTGCCTCATCCTCCTTGAGTGTCTTTCTGCTTTCTTTTAGTGCCGCATCAGTATCTAGTTTTTCTTGAAATTTGATAATCTCCTCATCGGATTCAGTCTCTGAATCGGATTCCTCTTCTTCAACAATCCCACCTTCTGCAGGTTCAGGTTTAGGAATCGTGACTGGAATTCTTCTTTTATTGATATTAGGTGCAGAAGGTTTGATTTGCTTAGACGCAATGGAGGCACTACCAGTTTTGCTACTTCCTTTTGAATGAGTCTTAGTTGATGATGAAGCGAAAAGTGTACCGCTTTTAGGGGGTCATTTAAGCCCTAAATCATATTTATTTGATCAAATATTGCCCTAAATCGTTCCTTTTGTCATTTTAGGTACTTTGGAGAAGAAATCTGGAAAAGGAAGCATTTTGGACGTTTTTGGAGCATAAAAGTGAAGAAAACGACAAAGTCTCAAAATCGGCTGGAAAAGTACCTTTGACGGCGTCAGGGATTGTTCCAGACGGCGTTATGGCTTGGCAAAAGAGGTAGATATGAAAAATACAAATGATAAGCCAGGGAGTTTTACAAAGGAAAGTCTGACGGCGTCACCCTTTGAAGTGATCAAGGTCGTCACGGTTTAAGCTAAAGAGGGACGGCGTCAAGCCCATTTCTGACGGCGTCCACCTTTGATAAGCCAGAGCGGATTTTGGAGCACTAAAGAGGGACGGCGTCAGGAAGGCCATCCGGGAACCCTAGACATGGCGAGGTGACGGCGTCAAGATCTACAAAGTGACGCCGTCAGCCCTTAAACTCTATATATAGTTTTGCAATTTTTTGTCATTAGTGTGCAACTTTGTGAGGAGAAACCCTAAGACGAATTTCTGCCATTTTTAAGGGTTTTCATACCCTTGGATCTCCCATGTTTAATTGAAGATAAGTATTCATTTAATCAATCAATATGTCTATGTGTTGTTTGATTATATCTTGTTCTTGTCTTTTGATTAACATGCTAGGCTAGATTTATCTTGTGTTTGCTTAGATCTAATGAAACCTAACTATTGATTATTAGTTGTTAGTGTGTTATTAATTGTATTGGATGATTGTTTATCGATGTTAGGCTTAAGAAAACTGGCTAACTTCCTATACGGTAACTTGCTTGAACGTCTTAAGAAACATGAACTAATGCGTACTAGGTTTTTATGTTTGTATTTAATGCATGAGCGAATTCTAGTGATCCCATGTTAGGAGCTTCCTAGCCGGCTCGACATAGGAGTGAAGTAGGAGCTTGTAGAGTTGGGGAAGTACGTACGCCACCCCACGATTGGTATTAAGGAATACACCCGTCATCCACGCAATTAATACACACTAATCAACCGGTAAAAGATAGTTAGGGACTAAGGAAATCTAAGTAAACACATTTCTCTCCATATAAGTTTCACGATCTTTTCATTTTCAGTTATTTTATTTTATTTGCATTTGTAGTAATTTGGGTTAGTTGACTAGCAACTAATTCCGCCCACTCCTTCAAACCCGAGATTTTACTTGCTTTCATAAAAACATAAAAAATACAAAAATAACCTTCCTTCACCCTTAGACCTAATTAGGTAGTTTTTCATACCTAACGAACACTATTCCCTGTGGAGAACGATCAATCCCCCGTACTTACCACTACACTATACTACATCGGTCAGGTACACTGCCTGGTTGGGGTTGTAAGCCTCTTGAGATCCCTCGAGAGGTAAAACCTGTTGTAAGGTCGCAAAACCACGCATCAGTTGATCCAGACCCTTCTTCATTCTTGGAAAACCCCACACGACCTTGACTGAATGCTCTATCATAATCTCGGCAAGCTTTAGTTTTCTTTACTTTTTCCGTTAGCAGAGAATCTGGTAGTCTTATTCCTTGCTTCTGTGTGCTACCTTTGAGCATGTAGAATGAAGTGATTGTCTTTTCCATTTTGTACAAATGCATGTCTTTGTCTCCAGGTCGTGGAGAGATGTCAGTATTTTCATCAAGTAGAAGGCTGATGAGTAGCTTGGTATATCGAACTAATGGGATCTTGTTTAACGGTTTCTGATAATGACTTTGGATCTGAAAAATGATGTCATCCCAGACAAGTTGTGCAAAGTCAATCTGTTCCTGATTGACTATTCCCCAGAAGATTTGAAGATGTGGTAACCGAGGGTGTTCATGGCCACTTTCCCTCCCTGAGACTGAACGAGCCAAAATGTAATACATGGTTCTCCAGGGTTGAGGGATGTTCTTGGCATTAACTTTTGAGATTTTATTCAATGGTGTATCCTGCTGCACATCGTAGCCAATGTCAATGAGGAATTTGAGAACTTCATCTTCAGTGGGTGTAGGGTAGAAGCTATTTGCTGGTTCAGGTGCTTCTGGTAGATCCAAGGCTCTGCGAAGGTGATTTGGAGTGACTTTAATCTTTTTACGATCCAGCTTGCATGTAAAATACCTTTCGTCCATGTCCAACACTATAGTATTCCACATTTGATGGATGTACAACTCAGGGACACTATCTGAACTATCCGGTAAGCTCCTGTACTTGTGTCGTTTAAGTACTTCAACTGCAATTTGACAACTTGGTCCAGAGCACTTGATTTTCTAAAATTCTACCCGTGCGTTGTTGTTGCCCATCTCTGCCTTATAGCTTTGTGGCAGAACATCAGCTCTTGTGAGCATTGGGAGTGGTTGTTATTGTGGTGCATCCATTGGATATTTCTGAAACATCAATCAAGCACAAATATGAAGGATACATGATAGTTAGCAAATATTTAAACTTGATGTTTTACATGTGATCCATTTGTTGCTTACACTAGTACAAAATTGGGCTTTCGTCACACCAAAAATGTGTGACTATATGCATATAGTCACACACGTTTTTTTGGGTGTGTGTGACAAAAAGTCGCGCCACCATAGGTGCTATATGGTCACATTGTTTAGTTTGTGACTGTTTTCATTGAAAAAGAGTGACCAAAACCCGATTATGTGTGACAAATTAGGCACAAGTTTTGTTGGATTAATCATTTTTGTGTGACCGTAAACACTTTATAGTCACATGAATATATAATAAATGTGACGTTTGTGATGATTTAGTCACACAACGTGTGTTATTTTTTTGGAGTTAGTCACATACAATTTAAAAAAAAGTGGCCAAAAGTGTGAATAAGTGTGACCATATGCTGTTTAAAGTGAAGAAATGTGTATTTTTTGTGACTATTGATCATCCAATGGTCACATGAATTTTTAGTTTGTGTGGCCTTTTGTAATATTTAGTCACACAAAGCATGTTTGTTTTTGGATATTTAGTCACATACAATTAAGCATAAAGTGGCCAAAAGTGTGAATAAGTGTGACCATATGCTGTTTAAAGTGAAGAAATGTGTATTTTGTGTGACTATTGTTCATCCAATGGCCACTTGAATTTTATGTTTGTGTGGCCTTTTGTAATATTTAATCACACAAAACATGTTTGTTTTGGGTATTTAGTCACATACAATTAAGCATAAAGTGGCCAAAAATGTTAATAAGTGTGACCATATGTTGTTTAAAGTGAAAAATTTTGTATTTTGTGTAACTATTGATCATCCAATTGCCACATGAATTTTTGTGTGTGTGGCCTTTTGTAATATTTAGTCACACAACGAATTAAACAAACAGTGACCGAAAGTGTTAATAAGTGTGACTATATACATCTTTTAGTCACATTTAAGAAATCAATATATATCAAAACAAATTCAAATATATATCAAAACAAATTCAAATACAATAATATCTAACAGCAGTACTAACTATATGAACCAACATTACTAACTTATAACTAACAGTTGTAACTAATACACTAGCAGTATTAAAAATGATCCATCTGCTCATACTATAAGTCAGCAGTAATATCTAATAGCAGTACTAACTATTAGTCAGCCGTCCAGCTCTGTTCAACAACCTCTCTTACTCTTCTGTTGTAATCATGTTTCATCTCATTAAACATTTGTGACGCTTCAGAACTAGCAGGGGAGTTTGGGTTTGGGTCAGAGAGCAATGACTGTCATACAGTAGAAAAAATTCCATCAGAACACAAGAACAGAAGTAAAAATAGCAGCAACATCATATATAGCACAGAGACACAGGCTCTGGATTTTCAAGAGGAGTCTGCAAGTTGTTAGAAGATACTTAAATCAGACTCACATCAGATTATCTTATCATTACACAAGTCGTTGCAGCAGAAAAACTTACCCTCATTTTATCATGTATAACGAACATTAAAGTTGTTTTGCTTGGACTAAATAACTGTAACATAATGTGGAAAAGTAAATAAACTAATCATGATATCAACAGTCGGACCATGAAAATGGTAAAAATAAGTACAAATAATGTACCTGGAACACGGTTTTCAGAAGAGGTTTATTTGCAGCCTGCTCACGACCAATATCATACACCACCTACGTAATACAAATTTAATCAGAGTCAACTTAAGTCTATAAGAATTAAGAAGTTGAAATTAACAGGAGCTACTAAGCTACCAATAATAAAAGAAACTCACATTTGACAGCCAAAGCTGTAGATCCTGCGATACCACACGTTTCTCAAATCCTTGACGTGTTATCTTTACATCAATTATTCTGGTTTAGCAAATCAGTAAGTTAGAAAAGCCATAAAAAGTGTGTGCCAAATTAGGATACTTATTAATAAAGTATAACCAAATCATACCCATCTTCTTGTAGCAGCTCTTGTACTATTGTTTTGAGACCTTGAAGTGGCTCAATAACATAGTCTGAGTTGGCATCCGAACCATCCTGTACATAGCGGAAGGGACCGTTCACTTAATAAACAAGTTCTTAGCTAACAACATATTATTACATTTACTATTAGAATTAGACAAATGAGCATATCTACACATCATCAAATTCACAACAAAACTATGTAATCAATAAAACAGATCACATATCCATAATTCACAATAAAATAATTAATAATCACAATTAACTAAAACTTACCCTTATTCACCATCTTCACTCACTCATCGACATCACAATCACCCGCAACACGACTACTACTCACTCCTCCAGGTGTTACTCCCTTCCCCACCCCACCAGTAGCCAAAACAGCCGTCACACTCGACATCTCCATTTGACAAATCCTAACCGCACCCAACAACCTCTCCGGCAAATCCTATTCCTCAATAGCCTCAGCAACAAACCCCATATCAATCGTTACACTATTCACACACCCTAACGCCAAATGCAAAATCGCAGTCGCTATTTTTGAACTACCAATATCAACATCAATCTCCAAATAATTCTCACCTCTATAATAAAGACAATTCAATGCCTTCCCTAATAAACACGCACTATACCCATCAACCGCTGTCCTAACCAACCACGGCCCTTTAACTATCCGGTTCACCATCTTGAACCGGCTGTTACGAAAATTATCATCTCCGTTAATAAACCGGTATAAAAACGAATTAGCTGGTATCGCCTCATCTGTCGCAAAGTAAAACACCGCACTATGCTGGTCCCTACCTGCAGTAGCAGAAGCAAAATTATAAGTCACAGATGCACAAAATCTTTCATACTGTAATAAATAAATAAAAAAGGATTTCATTGAAACGATTGAGCTAACGTAAATCTAACTTTACTTTTTCACATATCAATGGACTAACTTAAGGGGGTGTTTGCTCTAGCTTATTCGACTCTGCTTATATTTCACAAGAATAGGCTCATTTTTCAACTTATGGGCTATTTTACATATTACGAGGGTGTTTGGGATTGCTCATCTTTCTGCATATTAGATGTAACACCCCAACCTGACCCTGGCTAAGATGTCACATTATGGTGTCTAATCAGAACATACAAAATAACGCAAGCGGAAGTCTTTCATAAAATAAAGCCAAGTCAAGAACATCATGACTTATAAATTACAAGTTCCCAAAAGACTTAACAATCTCAAATGAAATGGAAAGGAAATAAAAATATTCAATACATAAGTCCAAAATAGTTCCAAAAGAATGGGGATCTAATAAGATAGGTCTTCTACTCGTACTCTCAACTCTCTTGCCCCGCATCCCACTTATTACCTGCCGCATGGAAAAGGAAATGCGGCTGAGCATAAAACGCCCAGTGAACAGATATATAATCAAAGCAGAATTGATAATAAGCAAAATCAAATGGATACGAATCAAATGGAACACATGCATACACATCAAATAAGAATAGCTCTAGAGTCAAAGAAATAACCGTCAACGAACACGTCCAACCGAGCCACTCGATCGGACCAAAGATACCTAACAGATAGCCACGAGCTTGTCTAAACGAGCCACTCAAATAGACCAAACAATCACATATACCTATCAAATCTACATGTACGAAGAGGGGAGATCTCTAAGTAGACAAATAGTGAGTGGGGTATAGAGCACATACAGCTAGTCACCAATCAAATCAAATCACATGTCAATTACCTAGGATGCATCCATACGCCCCCTGCAAACAAATCATATACGTACCATGTACTAGACAAGTATACGCATATATCAAAATGGCCAAGTGATCACATCATATCATATCATATCATAACTAATGGGGACGCTGTGGATCAATCACACCTCCACAGAAAGTGTCATGCCATCGGTGCCTCAATGACATAGCCATGGTACCTTCATGGCTAGTTAGCTCGGGCAACAAACACATAAAGCATACCATATCATCATATCAGAGGGAATCATAGCAAAGGCATATATCACTGAATCATAGTAGATGATCATATAACTGAGATCATATCAAAACTCATATCAAAATATCATATCAAGGGATCATAGCAAAGGAATCATAACAGAGGATAATAGCAAATGAATCATATCAGAGGGATTAAATCATATCAACTCAAATGAATCAGAGTCAAAGATCGAAGTCATGAGAAAGACACCCTTACTGAGAAAGGGTAGAATATATGTACCTTATGCAAATCAGCTAAATCAAAATAAGAAAGCACCGGAAATAGTGAATCACTCCTTCTTCACCGAACCTATACAAATTAATGATCACGTATTACTTATAAGCTCATTTTATAAGTTTACCACTTATAGTTATTAAGGTTTCCCATTTATGGTTTCTTTCCATTTTTAGAAACTTTCTATTTTTAGTAACTTGCTATATTTAGTAACGTTCTATTTTTAGAAAGTTTCCCGAAATAGTAATTTAATGCTTTAAGGTGATAATTGACAACTCTTGCTACTTCTTTAATAATATTTAAGGGTTAAAATGACAATTATAATAGTTTAGGGTTAATTATGCCAATTTAATAACTTCAAGACTTTATATGATAATTATTGTAGTTTAGGTTTTATTATAACAACTTTTAATAATTTAGGGTTTAAATGTCATTTTATTTAAGTTCAGGGTCAAATATGTAAATTATAATATTATATGAAAAATTCTCATACTTGTATATTTAAGTTACTTCATATATTTCTCATGATATCCGACACCAAAGTCTCCTATTCTTGACGCTTTTAACGACGGTTATAATTGACAACTCTTGCTACTTCTTTTGTCCACTTTACCCGACGCCAAAACCCACACACAGTTCCATTTTTAACGTGACCCAAAACTGCCCCAACACCACTCATCTTTGAACCACATTCGACCCAACACACTCTGCAATTCACATGTAACTCGACCTGTTTATCACATCACATTTGACACCAACACCATACCATAACGACCCAATGTTTCGACCTTATTTACACCACCATAACATGTATACAGGACACCCTTTACCCGCCATACAACACACCCCAACACACTGTTTTAACGCACCCCAGTTGCACCCATCTTCTAGCCCTATTTGACCAACCATGGGACTCAAAATATAGTCCTAACCTAGCCCTATTCGACACCCAAAATACACATTTTACACGACACAACATACACATGAATTAACATGTTTGACTCCCATGCAACCACTACTAATGACCCTACTTGCCCATGAAGTTGCCCCATGTTAACAGCCATCTTAATCGACTCCATTCAGATGCATAATACCCTCATACTTTCAGTCCCACGACCCACACCAAACACACTTTTTGGTTCATTATTTCCTGTATAAGGTCGACCTACATTAAGGGTCATATTACCAGATTCGACATAGCCACACATGAATATATTTCAACCCATTATTATAACCACACAATTCGACACACAAGCATGAAACCCATTTTAACGCTAACCATGCAAGCAGCTATTTCCATATTATACTCTTATTATTTGGTTTTCCAACAATATATATATATATATATTACACATACACGTATCAATTTCCCAGCTAGCAGTCCTCACATATTTGTATTCTGATTTGTTATATCATGCACAATAAGGGTCCTAATTCCATGCAGAAAAGACCAGATCATATGCCTTATATATAGCCTTTTAAGATTTTAAATATCAGCCTACACTTTCATTAATTTATATAATCAGATTTTTATTATTTCATGCTACTCCAAACTCCCTCATTCGATCCCCTTTTTAGGTTGATCTTCTGTTGGCTTTTATTTATTACTTATCAGGTTCTACGCATGTATTTCGAAGGAAACAAGATCACAAGGAGGAGGTACCTTTGTGTGTCGAATGGGAGAACAAAATAAGAACAGTAAGTAATAGAATTTGATCCACAAGAACATTTTATGCTCACCACACCAAAGCCTCGGTTGGACAGAATAGTACTATGATTATATTGCCCTTGTACTACTTCTTGTACCGCTTTCACCCACGACAGAAAGAGAAAAGAACAATACTGCTACTAACTTTTATCTTAAGGTTTCTGTTTGAGCTTTGTTGCTGTGAAAATCAGTTGGAATAAATGAGCAGAAGGAGGGATATTATAGAGGAGTGAGCCGATCATTATGGGGATAGTATGACCAAGCTTAGCCTTTCAAAATTTAAATTGAATTCCAGATCTTTCTTAGATTAAATATTTTGTACAAACTCTTTATTCACTTTGGTCCTTATATGTCGTATGATATGGGGTCAACTTCATGCATATAGTTGGATACAAGTTAAAAGAAAACAGTCCCTTTATATTAACATGTAACATGAAACTGAATTTTACCATATATATATTGTGTACAATCCTTTTCAACCTTTTAAGCCTTCTACCTGTCGTGTGATATATATTACCTATGTTATCATAAATGGCGACTTTATTGACCTTAGTTTATGGAATTTTTATTTTGTAATTCATATGGTATAATTCATAGCTACTTAGATCATAATCGGGTTAAAGTTCAATTTAATAACGGATTTTTAAAGTTTACGTTCTAGGTTATTATATTAAATTAGTACTTATAAGCCTGCATTAGATTTCAGGTTGCATAAGCTCAAACTGCAGACTTTGAACATACCTGAGAGTTGTAGTATTTTGGTACTTTCTGATGTTCGAGTGCCTCCTGTAGCTCCTCAATCGGGTTTACAGGATTCCTAAAATCTACGCGTTGGCCCTCCGTTGAGCACAATATAAATCCAATAACACCGCTACATAACCAATCAATAACATGATGTTATGAAGATACATATACAGTGATTTCACATTTAACCTGATTTAAAAGTTCCATGAGAATACGCTTCACGAATTTCCTGCTTTTGGATGTCACATCCTCCAATATCCTAATAGATCGCATTCAAAAGAAACAACATTGTTAACTATAAAGAAAATCACATAGATCTTAAAGACTCGTAACAATTCGACGAGAGCAAATACTTCAGATCGAACCATGAAAACTAGTAACAAAAGATAAACAAGAAACAATAGGATCATGTAGTAACATTTCTCAACTCGAGATGTCTAAAGTCTAGTTTTGCTCTAACACTTGCTTACTTCTGTCAAATCTATAGTTCCATACATCTACCAAGAACTCAATATTAACAGTAGAGAAAAAGTACAACCAATCTGGTCCATTTGGAAAACTTTTCGTCTTTGTTATATCTTGAGCAAGCATTGATGTGAGCAATAGTACATAAATATGATATATTAAATATCTTATGGGCATCTACACTACTTAACAGCATACAGACTAGCTCACCACAAATCTCCATAAAAAAACTGAAACAATGATGGCATGTCTCTAATATAGAACTAAAAAGGCTAGATTATACTTTCTTCTGCTCTTCCTCATATTCTGAGGAGCTGCTATCCTCATCAGATGAAGATTCTTGTTTCTTGGCATTCTTCTTTGAAGTCTTGGTCTCAGTCTTCCTCTTCTCAATTGCCTGTACCACAGCTCCATTGACAACTTTCTGCTTCTTGCTACTCACTACTTGCTTCTCAATAATCTCCTCTGCATCTCTCTTTCCTGAATCGTATAACACACTCATAAGCACACTAAAAAAATACTCAGCATATCTCACAATAACTCAGCATATCTCACAGATATACAGATTCGGGTCTCATGAACCATAATTTCAAAAGTTAACCAAACACGAATTGACTCATGAACACCACGAATTGATGATTAAATTGAACATATAACACATTAAAGTACCTGATTCATGGAAATGTGGACCTGAAATCGGGAGTGGGACTGGCTAATCGCGAGGGTCTGTGGTTGACTAGAAAAGAAAACCAACACGGTATAGATTCATGTCAAAACTAGTGGTTGGTTGTGTTATGCTTATTACTTGTGTTATGGTTTGCGGTGAGGCTCGGAATTAATCTGTACTGATGGTTTGTGGTTGGCGGCAGAGAAGAGAGATAAGTGGGGAGTAGTGAAAATAGTGGGCTGTAAAAATATGTGACCTAGATAAGTATGGAGGGACAATGAAAATCTAAATTTTATTTTGGGGAAAAAAGTGGGCGGGAGTAGTGAAAATGTGTGACAACTTAAAAAGTATGGAGGGACAATGTAAATCTAAATATAAAACATTTGAACTATAAAACCAAAAATGTGACCATATATGCACTATTTAAGTATTTGACATATATTTGTCACTTTTAAATGCATATCGTGACTAATGATTCAAACATATTTTTCAGTTGTTACACATTTCAAATTCACGTGGTTAAATTTTCAACAAAAGCTAGCAGTCACATTTAAATAATATGTGACAAACTTGAGTATATGATTTAGCCGCATACACAATTACTTCGTGTGACCATATATGGATTTTGGTCACACTTTTCAATTGTGTGACATATATTTGTCACATATGTATATATATAGTGTGACTAATGTTTCAAACTTATTTTTATCTTTCACACGTCCCAAATTACAAGTGACTAAAAAATCAAAAATAAAATAAAAAAATAAAAAATAAATAAAAAATAAAAAATTACCAGATATGTATAGTCATGAAAATATTCAAATGTGTGGCTGTAGCCTTAGATGTAATTCCGAAATGGTCACACAAATCGGATCAAGTGTGGCTGTTTATTTTATTCTGGTACATTTAGTCACACAAATAAGTTATTGTGTGGCCGTTCAAAATACCACAAGTGTGACCGTAGGCCAAATATGTACTAGTGTTAGATTGATTTTACATGTATAAACATAGCAGTTATCAAAGAATAACAATTTTACCAATTCCTATAGAATTTGTCCAATTTCGATAGCCTTTGAAATTTCTAAGGAATTGGTCCAATTTCAATTTGCGATAGAATCACATTTGCGATAAAATCACATTTGCGATAGAATCACCTTTGCGATACTAATGGCAATTTCGATAATCTCTTATACAAGAGTTTTCGATAACAACTGTAGTCGTACTGTTCATCAGATTTATTGCGTTTTATCAAGACCTTGTTAAATGTTTGTCTGGTCTATTCCAATATCATCCTAAGATGTTTCCGAGTCTTGTGTTCAAATTTTAACATCTTTTAACCACAAAATCTCAAAATTCATCCTGAACGTGTTCTTCTTAAACCCTAGCAATCTAAATCACACCATTGGTGTTTCTGGGTTCAATTCAAAGGCACAGACAATCAATTTAACACATAAGAACAGTATCCCAATGATTTAATTACACTACAACACAATCAATCACTTTTCCCCAATTTCTACGCTTAAACCCTAAATCTGAACATGCAATAAACGTGTTTCTGGGTTTAATTTAGCATACATAACATGAATAAGGACTAATTCCGACACTAACACACCAACTCATTATAACTACAACGCTCAGAATCAAGACATTCGATAATGCATAAACCCTAGATTTTAAACACTCGATTTTGCACAAATGAACCGTTGGATTTTTACATCCTTCAAAACCATTGTATATAATCACATATTAAACATTTATTTACTCACAATATCGAAGGATCTTGAAAGGATTTACATATTTGATTCTAGCCGTAGATGAAGGTGGTGTAAGTATTAACTGCGGTGGTTGAATTGTCAGATGAAAAGTAAATGATGCATTTACTATCTTTCTTCCTTTTTGTTTGAATTGTTTTGACCTTTTTCACCTTTTACACTTTTAGTCCCTAAACTTTGTTATTTCTCACTTGCTAAATGTTAAACTATTGGCCTAACAATTTAAGTACTCAGATGATTTTATCACCAATCATTTTGAAGCAACAATTTTGAAGAAATTATGCAACTACACAAAAAAAAAAAAAAAAAAAAAAAAAAAAAAAAAAAAAAAAATTTTTTAAATTTGATTTTCTTTCTCCCCCTCAACACTTGTTTAAAAATAATTGTAAATGTTTTGAAATGAATGTTAGGAACACGTTTTGTAATTTATCAAGTCATGGTCATTTGCGATAACAATGTTGCTTAGTTTAATGGGTTATATGTTTGTATTATGTGACCGGTCCATTAGTAGCCCATGGGCCGGCCACTTTAGTGAAAACTTTCTAGAACATCATTTGCATGTGACGCCCTAATATGTTGCCTATAAATAGAAGGCAAGGGTGCTCATATTATTTGTTGGTTTTTCATTTCTAGTGCGTAAGCTATGTCAAAGTGTATCGTGAAATGTTAATCATCCGATTCTTCTTCTCTTAATCTCTTCTCTATTGTTATCTAATCTCTCGTAATTCTCTTATTGTTGTTTATTTCATTTCGTAGCTTAATAGTAGTTGTAATCGTGGTTTAGTATTTGAGTAGTGTGTGTTTTACGTATTAGATAGGACCTACAAGTGGTATCATTCGCCTAAGGATAGTTAACGTGTGTGTTTAAGAGTAGATTACATCGTTATTAAGTTTGGTTTTGTCATTTACGTTTGGATTTTTTTTCTGAGTTTTTGTTCGAAGTTGTGTTAAAAACAAGTGTTCTAATCATTGCTAGTTGTAGATCTTCACAAAAAATCTTAGTTTTTCACCTTAGAAGTTGCAAAAATCTTCGTATTTACGTAGCTTTAATCGTTAAAAACCATTGTTATCGACTAATCATCATCGTGGAAAGTTCTAGACGAAATTCGCAAAAAGTCAGTGAAAAGAGGGTTTTTCGGAATTGGTGAAAAGAGGGTTTTTCGGAATTGGCGAAAAGAGGGTTACTCGCAATTGACAGTGTTTCTCGCAAATCACAAGAATCTTCGGAATTGGTACTCAGTATTTTCTAGCTTGTAGAAGTTAGTGAAAATACTTCGACTTGGTTTTAATTCTCACCTCTTGTATAAGAGATTGAGAAAGTGATCGAAATTGTAATTTTGATAATCTTTCGAAATTGCTTGATCTTTCGCAATTCTGATTAATTTATCAAAATTGCCTTTTCATATCGCAATTCAGATAATTTTTTTGCAATTGCTAAGTTCTTTTGCAAATTAGATAGTTTATCGCAATTATCAATTCTCTTTCACAAATTGTTGAAGTTTCGGAATTCTTTGTTATTTTGCAATTGGAAGCTTCTCTCGCAATTGGACGTTTCTTTCGCAATTCGCAGAATCTTTCGCAATTGGCAGTGTGAACAGTGTTTTTTCGCAATTGGAGTGAACAATAACATTTCTTCGAAATTGGACAAAAACCTCAATTAACCAAAACCAAACCTCGTAACTCATAACACACGTCTTAATTATCTTAACGATCGACAAAAACACAAGAATGTCTCAACCACCATATTACAATTACTACTTCAATCAGCAACAGCAATATCCACAACAAACATATCATCATCAACAACAACCACTTCATCCTCAATATCAACAACAACATGCTTTTGTGCAACAACATCAGTTTTTCCCTCAACAATCAGTACCTCAGCAACAAATCATTCCACAAACTCAAATGCAGATGCAAAACTACCAACCTTCATCAAGAGAACCTCATTGGTTTACAAAAATGTGTGAAGCTATCAGTAGTCAGCAATCCAGGCATGAAGCAGGATCGTTTGAAACTCCACCAATGCTGACTCCGGGAAACTATGTGCAATGGTCTAGCCGGTTTCTTCGATTTGTGGAACTAAGGAAACCTCATGGTCAATATCTCAAAAAGGTCATAATGGAAGGACCTTATCCACTTCCTTCAACATTGGTTCCGGGTGATCCAACTGCTATACCTCCACGAGATGACACTACAACTCCCATTCCGGTATCTCAATATTCCACTGAACAAACTCTTCAACAAGAAGCCAATGAGATGGCCATGGCTTACATACTTCAGAGAATTCCTAACCCAATCTTCAGGAGTATTGATGCTCAGAAAACAGCCAAGGACATGTGGGAGCATGTACATCTTCTTATGGAAGGCACAGAATTGAACCAAGAGGATTTGGAATCAAAACTCTACATGGAATACACTAACTTCATGATTGAACCTGGGGAATCTTTGGAATCATACGATCACCGCTTCACCAATATCATCAATGATCTGGAACGTCACAACATTCCTCTACCAAAGATTGCTATCAATTCAAAGTTTCTTGGTTGTCTTGGACCAAACTGGCAGAAATATGTAACATTTGTCAGAAAAGCCAAAAAGATCAATCAGGTAACCTATGGTTTGTTGTATGATTATCTCAAGCAACACCAATCTGAGGTAGACAAGGACATTGCAGCAAGAGGAGGTTACTCACCAGCACCAACTCCAAACTCTCTTGCTTTGATAGCCCAGTCACACTTTCTGTGGAAAACTAGAAGGGGGGGGGGGTTGAATAGTTTTACGTCTTTTTAATTTATTATAAAAACTTTGTTTTATACTTTTAAAAATCTTTAGATTCTATTTTGCTATGAAAAAATAAAACTTAAATCTTATTATTAGTTATATACGTATTCTTTTAAATTGATTGTAAAAGTTTTGGTTTCTTGAATGGATTTTCAATTTGATCTTTATGTGAAGTCGACCTCAAATTAATACTAGCAATTATGTAAGCCTATGTGTATGAAAGTAATGACGATGCAAGTAAAGAAATAAATAAGGTATGGAAAGATCTAACCGAGACACAAGTGATTTATAGTGGTTCGGCTACAAGGACACCTTCCTTGCCCTACTCCACTCCCCGAGCACACCTTGCTCGAGAGTTTTCTTCACAACTTCAATAAGCTCCCTTATGGCGGAGAAAACCGTACACAAATTTGGCTTACACGGGTTTAACGACACAAAGCTAAATGTCGAGTTCTAATCATAGCTAGAACCAATCTCACAACTTCACAACACAACTTCTTCACAACTTATTCACGACTATTTCACAACGGCTTCACGACTGCTTCACGACTTCTTCACGACTTCTTCATGACTTCAACACGACCGCTACACAACCTCTATGATGCGGCTTCACGACTTCAACACTATGTCTTCATGACTAAGACTTCACGACTTCAACATGATCGCTACACAACCTCTATGCTACGGCTTCACGACTTCAACACTAGGACTTCACGACTAAGACTTCACGGCTTCAACACGACCGCTACACAACTTCTATGCTACGGCTTCACGACTTCAACACAATGACTTCATGTCTTCTAAGCTACGGCTTCACAACTTCTACACCACGGATTCACGACATCTACACAATGGCTTCACGACTTCTACACAACGGCTTCAAGACTTCTACACTTTGACCTCACAACTTCTATACCACAACTACTTATACAACATCTTCACTACTTACACACAACACTAATCTACAACACACACCTTACATACAAATGAATGAATGATTTACAAACTTTGTTAAACACACAACTTAAGTAACAAAATGATACTAAGTTGTAATACTTCTAATCTTGATTGATAGAAGTATTCTTCTTTTGCACTTGGATGGTGGAAGCTTGGATCACTTGGAAACCAATGCTTAAGATTACATGATCAAAGGTTTATTTAAGATATGAAATGAGATCTACAACAGAAAGTTTTAGTGCAAAAGGGTTGAGTAAAAATCCAGGAGAAGGCTGGTATTTATAGGGAAAAATCTGGACAGCTGGAGCCTACTGGAGCGTGGCCGGCCCCCTTAAATAGGGGGGCGGTCCCCTTAATTTTACTAGCCGGTCCCCTTAATAATTAAGGGGGCCGCCTAGTAAAATTTTCTGAACGTTGCCCAGATTTGTCCTTTTGTGGGGAAGGTTTTTCTGGAACATTTTTACTGATTTTGGTTAAAAATTTGAATTCATGTTTTTATAAAAGATTAAACATTTTTATTTAATACCAAAAATGTTTTTCAAAAATATATAAAATGTTTTTGATGTTTTATAAAAAATCTAGTTATTAAGAAAATGTTCCTTTGATCATATAATGCATTAAGCATTAGTTCATTCATACCTTAAGTGATTTTAGTTGTAGAAGTGAATATTTACAACTAAGTACTTGTTTAATTTATAAGTTTATGTTTTAATGAGTTACATTTTGTGATCATCAAAACATAGAGATATGAATAAATATTGATAATGTTTTTAGGCATTTATTTATGTCAACAATCTCCCCCTTTTTGATGATTACAAAACCTAAACTCATTAAATCCAAAAAGTTATTTTTGGACAAGTATTTAGTGAGTTTATATTCACTTCTCCCCCTTTTTGTAGAATCAAAAAGGTTATGCCGACAAGTTTTTGAGACAAAATTTGTCGGGACGAGAACTCCCCCTTGATGTGTGCTCCCCCTCATTTGAGGGCACCAAGGAATCGATATATGGAATACTTGCAAGAAAAATATTAGAAGCACAAGCATATATATAGCAAAAATAAGCATGCATATAAAGACATTCATTAAAAATGTTGTGTATAAATACACAACCATCCAAGATTATATTCAATCCTACATTAGCTAGTAAGTAATGCAATCTACATAATCGTTCTAGGAGTACATGATCTTCCATGGGGCTTGCACACAAAATGGTTTGAAAAATTATTTTTGATTAAACATTGCATATGCTTAATTTGGTGAGAATGAAGGTGGTGGTGGTGTAGTGGGTGAAAATGGTGGAGGTTGTGGTGAAGGTTGGTGGTTAAGCATGTGTTCAAAGGATGAAAACATGTAGTGTATCTCATCTCTAAGACCAAAGATGATGGTCTGATTGTGGATGTGGTGGTATTGGTGATGATGAGAAATGAGCATCAAGAGGTGTTATTGGTGATATGAAAATGACAAGTTGGGTGAATGGAGGTTCTTGAGTAGGAGGTGGAGTTGATGCTCTTGATGGTGGTGATGAAAGGTGTGAGTTGATGTGGTTATTGATGGATGAAAGGGTGTTTTTGATGGTGCATTTGGTGCACTTGGGGATTAACATTGAGGTGGTGGTGATGGAGTTTTGGTGTCTTAGAGATGATTTTGGTGATAGCATGGTGAATGAAAATGGGTGTTTGATGGAGGTGATGGTTGATTTAGGTAAGGTTTGGGCTAGATAAAAGGGGTCGCAAGATGCAAAAGAAAAACAGTAAATTTTACTGCCCAGATGGCCGGTCCCCTTAATTGTAGGCCGGCCCCCTTAAAATTAAGGGGACCGCCTAGGGAATTAAGGGGGCCGCCCATCTGGTGTTTTCCCAGGCGACCAAATTTGAAAAATTTCCAGAAAAGGGTCATTTTTAGGGTGTTTTTGTAGCAAGCTCCATTTGAATCATGTACATCAAGAATGATTAAATAGTGACATAAACATGTTAATTACGCATGCATACATTTAAAACATATTATGGAATAAGCATGTTATTAATCATCAAGCATGTATATATATCATGATATCAAGTATACAAGCAATAAGCATAACAATCATATATTAAAGACAAGAAATAAAGCATTCATTAGTTGAAAATAATTATGTTAAAAACATAATTATTGATACAACACATATTTTGCTTATAGCATGCAATAAGTAGAAAATTTTAAATTGCCTAAGAGATCCATTGGACTTGCTTGAGACATGAAAACTTGGATTATTTTGGATGGATGATGGTAAAGAGGGGCTAAAAAAAAAATTGGATTAATGGGGTTGTAAGTTTGGGTGTATGGATGTTGGAGAGAGTGTTGATGGAGGAATTGGAGGTGGAGAGCTTGGACTTGACCATGTTGAATGAGGGTTTTGATGTTGTTCAAGTGGTGGTGTTGGATTAGATCTAGTGAGAAGATACTAAATCCAAGTGAGACGCTCATTTAAGGTGATGGTTTGATTTTGGAGAAAGATGCAACAAGGACTATTGTTGACATGTTTCTCAATTTGACTCAAGTGATGTGGTGATGATGGTGAGATGGATGGTGATGATGGTAATGATGGTTTGATTTTGGAGAAAGATGCAACAAGGACAATTGTTGACATGTTTCTCAATTTGACTCAAGTGATGTGGTGATGATGGTAATGATGGTGATATGGGTGGTGATGGGTTTAAGTTGCTTTGAGCAAGGTGCAAAGCAAGGAGAGCATTAAGCTCATGGGCTTCCTTGAGTTCTTCAATGAACTTCAAGTGTTGAGTGGAAGGTGATGATGATGGAGAGTGGTTGTTATTTGGTGGAAGTGGTGGTGACACTTTTGGTGGTGGAGACATTTGTGAACATAGGTAATTATAAGTGAATGAAGGTGGACATATGGATGATAGGTTATGTGTGTGAAAGGGTTCATTAGGATGAGGTTTAGGTGTTGGTTGAGTTTGAACAACATCATTTGTTGGGTTATGGCAAATGTCAAGCTTCCTCCTCCAAATGGGTATTTATGGTGTAGTGATGATGTGATTGTGGAAGGGAAATTTTGGTGAGTGGTTTGTGACACAATGTGTTTGTGAATTTTGGGAAGTATAGGATAAAATGGGCTAAAAAATAGAAAAGGGGAGCAGCACCTTCGACCATCAGATGGCCGGTCCCCTTAATTAAGGGGCCGGTCCCCTTAAATATTAAGGGGGCCGCCCATCTGCTGATTTCCAGGTTACTGGAAATGGGTTTTTGGCATAAATTTGTAGAAAAGGTTGTGTTTTTGGGTTTAGTTTCAAGCAAGTCCAACTTCTTTCAAGACAATTTAGGATTTAATAACTCATATATGCTAAGCATATTTATTTAAGCAACTTATCTAACATGCAAACTAATCATTAAGCATATAACATATATATACATATATTAGACAAGAAAATAATACATAGCACCATGTAATTCATAGTATTATACTTAGGAAGATTAAAAGGCTAGTTAATTAATCCTAATGATTATCTATGTACAAGGGAATGGGGAGTTGTGATAGCATGGACTTCTAGACTTGTACCAAGTGAGATCTTTAATAAGTAAACCATGATTTTTCATTTTTGATTTAGTTCACTTATAAGTGTCATATACACAAGTATATATGACATATATGAGATCACCAAGCATGATTTAAAGAAATATTTTTGGCATTATTCAACAATGCTTGAAAGTAGGTTTTATGTGGATGTGAAAAATATATTACTGAAATAGTTTTGGCTTTATTTCAAAATGTTTTTATGAGGAAAGAAAACATATTTTTCCAATCTTTGGTTTTTGATAGACACGTAATTATAGACACAAGTTTGGAAGAAAGGTAGGATGGTGAAACATGTTTATTAGAAATGTGTCATAATCTTTTGAAAAATTATTTTTCCAAAATGTGAAGTTTTTGCAAATTTAAAAATAAGTCCCATTAATTATAGGTTTAAAAAAAAATAATGGTTTATAAAAGATCTCATGCTCAAGTATATTGTTACATGCTACCTCTTTCTACATATCCTATGACATTTACGCATGTATTATGACTAAATACAAAAATACATCATGTCAGAGTAGTTAGAGAAAGACAAAAGCTATTATAATGACAATGCATTCAACTAAACAAATAATTACGAAGGCATGCAGTCAAATCACATAGGAGCAAGTAAACATCTAGAAATTTTATATATGCAGGATGACATACATCTAGGAATGAAAAGCTCTAGTGAAAAGCAAAGTTCATAACAGTAAACTATCGTTAGGTATATTTAGGAAGAGTAATGTATTCAAGTTGGAGAATGAGTATGAGACTATTACTAGTGGTGCTCAATTCAGGCTAAACACGACCGTTTTTACGGGTTACACACACCCAACTTCTCACATAGAAGCAATTCAACCGTTAGGTCAAATTGAGTTTCTAGTCAATAAATTCTCCAGTAGTCATTCTCCTTTTAGAAGAAATTAAGTTCCTAAATTTACCTATCGGAGAGTACCAAATATGAAGATTGCTTGGTTTACTAATACTTAGGGGGGCTAACTAAAGGGTTTCTAGTTCATTAAGCCACAAAACGAATATAACTAAAGTGTAAAGGCAAAGCAACCTATCAGACTAAGCGTATCCTAAGGCATTAATAAGATTATATGCATGAAGTAATTACTTATGAAATTTAAAAAGAGAACTTACCTCACGTCCTAGCTTTTCTTCGTAAAATCTTAGATGATGAATGACTTATTTAAACCGAAGTGGCTTGACCCGAACATGATCTTCTCCTTCGTCTGTGTCACTCCATGATTTTGGATTGAGTTCACTTTGGGAGTTGATTCATGTAGTCTTCGTCGTTAATACCTACATTAACAACATTTGAACTAGTAGCACATGTATCTATTTTATCTACATGTTTATCTATTAAATTTTCTAAGATAACTAATTCACGTACAAGATCAAAATCCTTACTTTGGCTTGACATTTTTCTTGATGAAAGTTTAAGAAATTTTTCCAAATATCATTTGCCGTTTTATAGAAGAATATTCTTTCATATTCAACTTTCGGCAAGGTTTTATAAATAATTATTTTAGCTTTATTATTTATTTCATTCTTCGTTTTCAAATAATCAATTTGACTTTCAAAATCCGTTTTTGTTTGATTTTCAAAATCAGTTTTTGTTTAACTTACAAAATATGTTTTTGTTTAACTTTCAAAATATGTTTTTGTTTGAATTTCAAAATCACCAATCGAAATGACATGCCAAAGATCTAGATCAATTGATTTCACATAAGTTTCAAATTTATTTTTACATTCAAGAAAAGTATAGTTTTCAAATAGTGGTGGTTTTAGCAAAGATTCCCCTTCTAGATATTTTTCGAATTCCATAGATCGATTCAAGTTTTAAAATACAGTATATTTTAAATATCTTGATTGACGTGGCTCTTGATACCAATTGTGGAAAACTAGAAGGGGGGGGTTGAATAGTTTTACGTCTTTTTAATTTATTATAAAAACTTTTTTTATACTTTTAAAAAACTTTAGATTCTAGTTTGTTATGAAAAATAAAACTTAAATCTTATTATTAGTTATATATGTATTCTTTTAAATTGATTGTAAAAGTTTTGGTTTCTTGAATGGATTTTCAATTTGATCTTTATGTGAAGTCGACCTTTAATTAATACTAGCAATTATGTAAGCCTATGTGTATGAAAGTAATGACGATGCAAGTAAAGAAATAAATAAGGTATGGAAAGATCTAACCGAGACACGAGAGATTTATAGTGGTTCGGCTACAAGGACACCTTCCTTGCCCTACTCCACTCCCCGAGCACACCTTGCTCGAGAGTTTTCTTCACAACTTCAATAAGCTCCCTTATGGCGGAGAAAACTGTACACAACTTTGGCTTACACGGGTTTAACGACACAAAGCTAAATGTCGAGTTCTAATCGTAGCTAGAACCAATCTCACAACTTCACAACACAACTTCTTCACAACTTATTCACGACTATTTCACAACGGCTTCACGACTGCTTCACGACTTCTTCACGACTTCAACACGACCGCTACACAACCTCTATGATGCGGCTTCACGACTTCAACACTATGTCTTCATGACTAAGACTTCACGACTTCAACATGATCGCTACACAACCTCTATGCTACGGCTTCATGACTTCAACACTAGGACTTCACGACTAAGACTTCACGGCTTCAACACGACCGCTACACAACTTCTATGCTACGACTTCACGACTTCAACACAATGACTTCACGTCTTCTAAGCTACGGCTTCACAACTTCTACACCACGGATTCACGACATCTACACAACGGCTTCACGACTTCTACACAACGGCTTCAAGACTTCTACACTTTGACCTCAAAACTTCTATACCACAACTACTTATACAACATCTTCACTACTTACACACAACACTAATCTACAACACACACCTTACATACAAATGAATGAATGATTTACAAACTTTGTTAAACACACAACTTAAGTAACAAAATGATACTAAGTTGTAATACTTCTAATCTTGATTGATAGAAGTATTCTTCTTTTGCACTTGGATGGTGGAAGCTTGGATCACTTGGAAACCAATGCTTAAGATTACATGATCAAAGGTTTATTTAAGATATGAAATGAGATCTACAACAGAAAGTTTTAGTGCAAAAGGGTTGAGTAAAAATCCAGGGGAAGGCTGGTATTTATAGGGAAAAATCTGGACAGCTGGAGCCTACTGGAGCGTGGCCGGCCCCCTTAAATAGGGGGGCGGTCCCCTTAATTTTACTAGCCGGTCCCCTTAATAATTAAGGGGGCCGCCTAGTAAAATTTTCTAAACGTTGCCCAGATTTGTCCTTTTGTGGGGAAGGTTTTTCTGGAACATTTTTACTGATTTTGGTTAAAAATTTGAATTCATGTTTTTATAAAAGATTAAACATTTTTATTTAATACCAAAAATGTTTTTCAAAAATATATAAAATGTTTTTGATGTTTTATAAAAAATCTAGTTATTAAGAAAATGTTCCTTTGATCATATAATGCATTAAGCATTAGTTCATTCATACCTTAAGTGATTTTAGTTGTAGAAGTGAATATTTACAACTAAGTACTTATTTAATTTATAAGTTTATGTTTTAATGAGTTTACATTTTGTGATCATCAAAACATAGAGATATGAATAAATATTGATAATGTTTTTAGGCATTTATTTATGTCAACACTTTCCACCCTCAAGTCAAGAATTTGTTCCACCACCGTCTCAATAAAGTTTACAACCACAACTAAACAATCAGATTGTTCCTTATGAAGCACCATCTCAGAATTCTGATAACCAACTGGTTCCATACAACAATACCGACTCCATGTTCTATGCCAATGCTGATTATGATGAAGAAGACGATGTGTTCAATTCTCTCAATGAAGGATTTGCATTAATTGCAAGGGCATTCAACAAGTTCTCTAACAAGTCAAACAACCGTCTTCGTTCTTCATCAAACACCAGGAACCAAGCAGTCGTCAATGATGGTCGAGTTGAGATTCAGAATCGGTCTTCTAGTAGATTTGGGACAGGAAACATGGGAAATTATGGTTCAAGGTTTAACTCAGGGGGTCAGAGGTTCAACACAGCTGGGGGAAGTAAAAACAATATGGGGAATGCGCAGAGGGGAATTCAGAATGTTGGGACTGAAAGAAGAGGAATTGCAAATACTTCAATCACTTGTTACAACTGTGGAGTCAGTGGTCATATGGCAAATGCTTGCCCTAAGCCTAGGACTCAGGGTAGTGCATTTCATAAAGAAGCTCTTCTAATGGCTCTCAAAGATGAAAAGGCTGCTGGAATGTTGACTCAGAACTAGCAAAGCTTTATGGCTAACGCTTATTCCGATGATGAGATGGAAGATTTGGAAGCAAATGCTGCAGTGATGCTCATGGCCAACATGCAGGAAATTAATGTCACCGAGACAGGCCCGGTATATGATACCGATGGCTTATCTCAGGTACTTGAATCAGAATGCCTTATACATGAAATTGCTTCACCATCTGCATCTTCATCTTCACCAGAAAATCTTGTTCAAAATGATTCATCATTCTCGTCTCAAGAAGATGATCAAATAAACACTGTTGTTTCATTCGATGATGATAACACCAATGTCTCATTTGATGATCCTATTGATAATGATAATCATGATCACCTTGAACAAGATGATCTTATGCCTGATTAAGATCCAGAGCTTATGACCTTATTGCTGACCACCCAAACATAATTGAATGCACAAAAGTCACAGATTGACAAATGTAATGAGATTAACCAGAACTTAAAAGCTAAAATTGCATTGTTAACAAAGGACAATGAGTGCTATAAAACACAACTTTCAAGTTATGTAAAACAAGAACAACGTGAGAAAGGCTTTGAGGTTGCATTCCAAAAGACATACGTTCAGGTCAAGGATTTAGAGCATCAAGTTCGTGAGCTAACTGTTTCCAAGGCTGATTTGCTTTCTCAAAAAGAAAAGGAGCAATTTGAATTCAAAAAACAAATTGACACTTTAAATTCTGAGTTGTTAAAAACTCAATCAGAGCTTTCAACATCTCAAAAGGATCTTCTTAATGAAAAGCAAGCCACTAGGAAACGAGTTGACTCATATCTTGAGGAGATTGTGGACTTGGAATCCAAGCTCAAAGAATTTCAGAATGTTGTATATAAAACGGGTAATTCAGTGACACAAATTCAAAGACTAACTGTTAAACCGAGTCCTAAAGGATTTGGATTTTCAATTGGATGTGACCAACCACGTTTTTTACAAAAAGCACTCAAAAATAATCCTAAGTTATCCAATGCAGAATTACTGATTGATAATACTTTTCAACGTGCTGTTGTGTATAGTAATGATGAAGATACTGATTATCTTGAACATAAGATTGAGGGTTGATCAAAGTCAGAAAAAGAATTTTCAAGAGTTCCATATGATTATTCAGCAAGACCTCACATCTGTAAATCTTTTGTTCCTCCTGAGGACAAACCAGAACAAACACTGTTAAGAATTGAAACAAATCCTTCTTCTGAAGTTGCTCCTGTTACCACTCCTGTCACACAAATCAATGGTTCAAAAGATAATGTTGATCCACAACTGCCTCAAGAATGTTGAATTCTTCGATATTTTAAGACATTTATGGATGACATTAAATTTTTGGAACAGGTGATAGAAATTAATTCTGAAATCAAAGTCTCTTCTCTTTTTTCTCCCGGTGAGAAAGAAAAAAGAGAAATTTTTCAAAAACAATTCCTACCACATGTTAAACACCTGAGACTTTGTGCAACAATGTGGGAACAAGAACTACAGACTGAAGTTGGATCAATGAAGAGTATTTTAAAGCTAAAGATGACAAAATTGCAAAACAAAAGTGTCAAAAGAAAGCTTTAGAAAAAGAGGTCGATCGACTCTTGGAACGTGTTTTGTGTGATGATGTGATTTCTGTGATTATGAATTCTATTTTTGAATCTTCTCATGCATTGCTTGTGGATGATCATGCTGTGAATGTTGAAATGTTGCAAATTGAGATTGATAATTTGGTAAAAGAGAATGAGAGTCTTAAACAGATCAACTTTGATGTGGAAGATAAGTGTGAAAAAGAAATTTTCAAACTTAACAAACGACTGGAATGGTGTCAAACTCAAAGCGTTGAATTTGAGTTAAAATATAAAAATCTAAAAGAGTCTTTGTCTTTCCAAAACAGTCATGCTTCAGAAAGTCAAAATAAAAATGAAATTGATGTTTTGCGAAATAAACTGTTTGAATATGAGAAAGACATAGATGAAGTTTCTCAAAACAGAAATGACACTGTCCGGTTAAATAGAATTTTGGATTCAAAAAATCAAGAACTCCAACACATCATTGTTGATTTGAAAAAGAAACTCAGAGTTTTAGAAAAAGGAAAAGCTGTGATTGCCCCAGGAATGTACTCAGTAGACAAGCCAACTATGCAAGCGTCAGATCAAACCACTAATATGAATACTTCCACTTCCACAGGACTAGGAAACACCTCTAAGGCTAGCAGATCAAGAAACACCAAGAGACCAAGGAAGTTTAGTATCTGGCGCCCTAAGAGTGGACTATCTAAGACTGAAGAAGTAGTAGTTAATGTTAGCAGTTTGAATAAAAAGCATGATATGTCAGAAGTAGAATCAAACTTGTCTAAGTCTAGTTCTATAGATGATGTAATGAATGCTAAATCGTTGAATGTTATGAATGATATTATGGTTGATGCTAGTTGTATATTTTGTCATGCTAGTATCTTATCTGGAAATCATGAGAAATGTGTTGCTAAAACTCTGTTGAATCGCAAAAAGAAACGATCTAGTGGCATTTCCTCTAGGCCCACTACTGCTGCCAAGTCCATATTAGGAAAACCACCACTAGTAGTTTTTGATGAATTAGTTAACAAACCCATAGTTGCATCTAGGATAAACAAATCACCAAGTGCATTTATTAGGAGAATGGCTGAGACTAGTTGGACGTGGCAGCGTTGGTTACATAAAACACATAGCTTTAAATGGGTACCAAAAATGTTAACTCATGTGTTACTAACCAAACGGATTCCACCGTTACCAAACTTGCCTCTGTGTCAACTTCTGGTGATGCAGGTGATCCAAATTGTTCTCTGGATTGTTGATAGCGGCTGTTCCCGACATATGACCGGCAATCTCAAGCTTCTTGTAAACTTTGTTGCAAAGTTCATTGGAACGGTCAGATTCGGGAATGATCACTTCGCTGCTATTATGGGTTATGGAGACTATGTAAATGGGAACATTGAAATTAGCAGGGTTTATTATGTCTAGGGCCTAGGTCACAACCTCTTCTCAGTTGGACAATTCTGTGATGGTGATTTGGAGGTGGCATTCAGAGAGAAAACTTGTTTTATTCGGGATCTTCAAGGAAATGATTTGATGAAAGGGAAACGCAGCACCAGTTTATACATAATTTCCTTTGAAGGCATGACAGCTCCCTCTCCCATATGCTTACTTTCAAAGGCACATCCCATAAAGGCCTGGCTGTGGCACAAACGGATGTCTCATTTGAACTTCAAGACGATGACCGATCTTGCTAGGAAAAAGTTGGTCGACCGTCTTCCCAAATTCAGATATGCCAAAGATCAATTGTGTCCTGCTTGCGAACAAGGAAAGAGTCATCGTGCTCACTTTCCTCCAAAAGCAGATCACAGCACAGATCATGTCCTACAACTACTTCATATGGACTTGTGTGGTCCTATGCGTGTTCAAACCATCAACGGGAAACGGTACATCTTGGTAATAGTGGATGATTATTCGAGGTGGACTTGGGTCTACTTTCTTCGGACTAAAGACCAAGCCCCTTCGATGAGCATTACTTTTCTCACAAAGATTCAAGTTCAGGTTCGTAACACCGTCAGAATTATCAGAACAGACAATGGTACTGAATTCAAGAATCAAACTCTTCGAGAGTTCACTGAGAAAAATGGTATTGTTCATCAAACGTCAATTGCTCGCACCCCTGAACAAAATGGAGTAGTCGAAAGACGCAACCGGACGTTAGTGGAGGCAGCAAGAACTATGTTGATTAATGCCCAATTACCAGACTACCTATGGGCTGAAGCTGTCTCAACTGCTTGTTATACCCAGAACCGATGCATGATCACCAAACGCCATGACAAAACACCATATGAGCTTATTCATGGTCGAAAACCAAATATCAATTACTTTCATGTCTTTGGAGCTCTCTGTTATCCAAAGAATGATCGTGATGATCTTGGTAAACTGAAAGCCAAAGCAGATATAGGAGTATTTGTTGGCTATTGTGAGAATTCGAAAGGATTCAGAATTTGGAATCGTTGTACACGGGAAATTCAAGAGACAATCCATGCTAATTTTGATGAGCTCACGGATATGGCTTCTGAGCAAAACAGCTTAGAACCTGCACACAACCGTCTAAATTTTCTTGAGTCTTCAGCTGAACCATTACCGTTCAACAGAAAGGATATAGAAGACTTGTTTGTTCCTCTGTTCGATGACTCTCTAGTTAATCGTGCCTCTGCTGTATCCACCAATTCCGCTGCTCAAACCGTAAACAATCAAGCACCTGATACACCTGCAACCACTTCCACAGTAGTTGCTAACGACGCACCTCAACCAGAACCATCATCGTCAGTAGATCAAACACCTTCAACTTCTACACCTTCAGCTGAAGATTCCCCCCACCACAATTCTGTTGTAGTACCCACACCATCAGGTTATGATGGAGATGCATTCTTTAATCCATTTGCACCTGCACCAACTGATTGAACAAATAATTGCACAACCAAGCCTTCGATGGTGATCAAAGGAATAATGGGGTGTTGAGATTGCGCCAAGCTTGTTCTTAACCTGAAAATAAGAAATACCAAAACGCTACGTTAAGTGATTGCGCACGGGTTGGACCCTGCGAACCACCTCCGGCGTGCGAGTAAGTATGTGTAATCGTTTGAGTAGGTGGTAAATGACAAGAGTGAAGTTAACTTACATTGTTCATGCCCGACTACGCTATTTATAAGGGAGAAATAGGACAAAGTGGGCAGTTGCACATTGTTCGGAGATCATGGGGGCGTCCCATGATTTTGTGGTAATCGCTAGGGCTTTGTAGCCCACGATCTTTGTTTTGGCTGGAAAGCCAAAGGCAAGAGGAGACGTGGGTTTGACCAGGTCAGAATGGTCCTTCCTGTTAGTCCCTTCGATAGAAATACCCCGAAGGGCTTAGGGCTTCGATTGGCGGATTCCCACATGGTAACCAGTTCGCAGGCGAATGGTTTTACGCCAATGAAACGTGTTAAGAAGATTAACTTGGGCCTCCGAAGAGAGGGCTTTCTACAGGCTCGAAGGGGAGTCCTTCGACCCGTTAGGAGGGTACATCATCAAGCCCCCCAGTCGAAAGTGATATATATGAACGAGTATATATTGCATTCGACTCAAAAAACAAACATCATGCCTTATACTCCTTGTATAATACTAACCATGCCAAAAAAGAAAATAAATTTTCAACTAACCACGCATTTAATGCGGATTAATCATGATCATTCCACTTGGACTGCCACTGCTACTATCTCGGTATAAGTAAGCGTCCCTTCAGAATTTAAAATCAATTTCAAATCCGCATAGATAGCAAACTAGACACGTGTGCGGTCATGATTAAAGATTTGATGGGTATTTATTCTTTGATACGGTAAAACCCTAGAATACTTTTACCTCCGCCCAAAATATACACATTGCTCTGCAATCTTGTGCTTCCATTGGAACGAAAAGGTAAAATTCCCATAAACCTTCCTTGATCTTTTATTCTTTTAATATGAGCATGGCCGCTAAGCGAATTATTAGGCAACAGACCTGTACCTTGTCGAAACAAGCCCTATCTGAGTTCCTGCTTGATTATCCCATACCCTCGGAGTACCAAATCATGCTCCCTAGTAAGAAACAAAATATTTTTGATGCTCCCGAAGGGTTTGTTGGTTTGTATGTGCATGCATTTACTCAATCGAATCTTAGGATACCCATTCATCCCTTGATTTTAGAGTTTCTACAATACTATCAGGTTCATGTTTCTAGGTTAAACCCTTTTGGTCTTGCTAAGTTGACCACTTACATCGTAATGTGTAAAGCATACGGCTATGAACCCACATTGGAGGTGCTTAGGGGTTTTGTGAATCTCTACCCTGGTGGAGATTGGGTAACCATTGCCAAAAGGGGTGAACATGATGTGCCTGCTCTTGTGACGAAACCCTTTTCAAATATTAGAAACTGGAAAGGACAGTTTTTCTATGTTGAGAGTACCATCATACCTCCTGAGTATCCACATTGTTGGATAAAGCAAACATGTATGATGAGAAGAAGTACAATGACCTCCCCCCTATGAAATAAGGAGTGACCCCTTGTACCAGCGTCTCGCACGCCACCCTGCTGACGTCCAAACGTTTTCGGAGCCTATATTGTACATGGCTGGTTTAAGTGACAGCTGGGACGGGTCTCCGTCATCACCTGAAATAATTTGTGAAGGAAAAAGTATGTATATATCTTATTTAAATAATTTGAATAACTTATCTGTTGATATTCATCTCTTTTTCGTTTGTTTTGCAGAAATAGCTTTCAGAAACTTTGTTGTGGCTGGAGGTGCCAAAGAAGTTAGCTTTATGCCGAAGGATCCTCAGGATACAAGTTACGGAGTGGGATCTCCTTCCATATCTGTCAATAATAACGATGTTGATGTCTCTCCACCCAAACCTCTTGCTGTGCTTCCCCCAATCAAACCCCTTGGTACTGAGGAAACCCCCCAGCTTGTGGAGGATGTTGGTGATTCTGATGATACCCCTTCCGGAAATAATCAGCTCAGGATCGTAGGGTCCTCCGGTATTGCTGATAGAGTGAGAACAAGGAAAGGTACCAGTGCAAAAGCTGCAAAAACTGCTCCAAAAAGGAAACCCAACGTTCCTACTCCTTCCTCGAGGAATGTCAAACAAAAACAGAAAAAGCTCGTGGGAAAGCCATTATGTATGTGCCAGAGAGGATGATTGATGAAGAAGATGATATCCCTGGTAAGTAAAAGTTCTTCGAGTCCTCCTCCTTTTCCATCGTATTACGTATTTGGCTTATATTGTTTTTCCATCTCTTTTTTTGTTTTGTTTTTAGGTTTGCCAGATGCGAAAGAACTGCCCAACGCCCTCTCCTGCTGCTTGCTTGTTGAGAATATCACTCTTGCCTCTTGGAGGAGTAAAATGAATGAAATGTCCCTTGAGAAGCTTGCGATCTTAATGACAAAAGTTATATCATGCAAGCAATGCTGGACAGCCATCTTAGCTTTCGTACAAGGGGATTGCTTAACAAGGTCAAGGAGGCGAAGGAGGAGGTTGCTGTTTTTGTGGCCAGAGAGAAGGAAAGGGAGAAGAGTTATGCTGAGTTGGAGAAAAGGTGTGACGAAGCCATTGCCGATTTTGAAAAACACCCAAGGTACGAGGCTCTGCGAGCCAAAATTGATGGTCTTGAGGAGCAGCTTAAGGAATCGCAAGCTGAGTGTGGTAGGCTAAAGTTGGAGAAAGCTAAGGTTGTTGGTTATGAGAACCAGGTGAGTGCCCTGGAGTCTAAGTGTTCTGGTTTGGAGGCTGAGAGGGTCAGGTTAGTGGAGCAGGATGCCAAGCGCTGTCAATAGGTTGATAAGTTGAAGCTCGAATGCCAAAGTCTGAGGAAAGATAGGGCTCAGGTTGTATCGAAGGTTGTTCCCTACATTGCTATGGAGTTGTATCATAGCGATGAGGTGGGGGAGGTTGTGGGCAAACTAGTGAATGCGGCCATATTCCATGGCAAATGCACAACTTTGGAGGAGATTGCTGAAACCAAAAAAACAGTTGTGCTTTCGGAGGTACCATACTATCGTCCGAATTCCATGCAGGAATATGATGAAGCTGGTAACGCATTCACCACGGCAGTGTACCCCTTCCTTGCCAAAGCAACCAAAGATCCTTCAGCCTCCATCGAAGATCTCCTCTCTAAAAAGCCAAAGAGCATACAACCCCCGTCTCCAACTAGAAGGACCTTGTCCAGGAAACCTAAGTCTGCAACCCACCAAGAGCGTCCCCACTCTTCCAAGAACAATTGAAGGCTGCCGTGTTGGCAGTAATTTGGTCCATAAGGGTGACATGTACCATTTTTAAAACAATTTATCATGTTTAAAGGCTGGTGCCTTTGTATTTGACAATTTATGATCTGTGTGCCTGTTAGAACAATTTATCTTTCATGTTAGTGGGCTTCGACCCATAACTTTAGACAATTATCCTTTTTGCGATTATAATAGCTAAGACTGTTCGTAGTCTTCATTAATGCTAATTTAGTGGGATATGTCCCACTTTTATTGTCATGTTTATCTTCTCTTACGCTCATTTCAAGAACGTAAACATATAACCTAAGGTTATAACCTTATTGTGTGTATTTTTGTAAAACCCGAAAATCTGAAACGTATTAAAAGACAAAAATACCCTCATAACTTTGAAACTTATTTAAAATTTATATAGCTTACGAATAAATCGCAAAACTTATGAAAACGAAACAAACATGACATGAAATAATTCGGGTCATCACAAGATAATTTTCAAGCTACCAATAATATTAAAACACATTACGAATCCAAAAGAACCGAAAATCTCATGTTATATATGTTACGTAAATTGTAAAATTAATAAAGAATATATACTACACAATAAGAGGAAAAACGTCAAGTTAAGTTGTGATTACTTTGGGTCTTGACTTGGGCCGATCCACACTCTTTTCACCCTCCTAAAGTCGGCCAAAAACAAAGCCCAAAAGCAGCCCATATATTGTTTCACCCATCCCTCAAGATGTCGATCCAATTAAACTCCCAAAAGAACCCTAAAATCTGCTCATTCTGCGCCACTTCTGCTGCTGGAAATCGACACAAAGAAAGCCTCACAAACCCTCCATCTTGATCTCATTCTAAGAGGGAGAAGGAAGGGAGAAAAGATTTTTCGTGTGGTGTTTTTGATTTCCGTGTGATCGTGTTCTTCATCTTGTCATCAAGGGTATTGTATCACTCAACTCTTGGTTCACATAATATTGTTATACATGAATCTTGAATGAAAAACTATGTCACATAAAATAACAAAACAAGAAAACCCTAACATCTTGCACTTATGGATCGATTAGCACTATAAGGGTGTATGATTCGTTTTGAATATGTTATAAGCAAACATAAACTGACCTAAATGTGTTTTAAACTCACCAATATTGTTTAGTATCAAGAATAAATGAATGGGATCACAAAACCCTAAGTATTTACATGTGATAATGAAAAACTGCTTCTGAGGTAAAACTTTAACCAACTTTAGCCGACCATAAATTAATCATACGAACGTGTATTTTCATGTTTCTGGAGTCTAAAACTAAGTTCATTGAATTGGCTACCTGGGAAAATTTAGTTTGTAATTTTTAGAGGCCTAGAAGGTTACTTTTTGATTTTTAGAAAATTATGTGTCTGGTCGGATTTGTGAGTCTGGAAAATCAGTCCGGGTTTTTGATTTTTAGTTTTCAAACCGTGTTAAGTTAGGAAGATTCCTTTGAACTGGGTAATCTATAAGATGTATTATACTTCCTGGAATTATTCTAGATTTTTGTGAATTTTTCTTAAATGGTTCTAATTGATAACTTTTCGTATAGTAAAATTACTCAGAAATCTGGACGAGTTGAGAAAATGGATTTTTAGCACATACCTATACTACATAATAAAATCTGGAAAAATTTGGTAAAATACTTTAGACATATGAGCACCTCTGGGAATTTTTGGGAATTTCAATACTGAGTTCTTATATGATTTATAATTTATGGAAAACCTGACAAATTCGTACTTAAAACTGTGTGATGTTATAAAAGGGTTAAATTGTAAACTAAAGGGTGCTATGTGCTTACTGTGTAACCTAAAGGGTATAAATGGATATTTTGCTAAAACCAAAGGTCTTAACTGGTAAAATCTGTAACGTGAGGATACTTTCATAATACAACCTAAATTATGAGAATTACATACTAATCCCTAAAGTTGTGATAATTACATAAAACCCTAAATTTGGTAAAAGACATTATGAATCTTGAACTATGAATATGATCATTTGGTAATACTTTGAATTGGCATATGAGAAAGATATAACTTAAGGTTATCTAATATGAAATGAGAACAAACATGAAACCTTTCGATGATATGAAACTTAAGAGAACTTATGATTATTTGTAGATCGGTTGAAGAAGGAGTGATCTCCTAGTTGATTTGACTTTCATTTCTTTTGCTTGCGTATTCGTTAAGGTACAGATATTCTGACCTTCTCTGTAAGGTTTCCTATGATTCTTTTCTGATCTGTTAAATCTCTGATTTGATACTCTGTTACGATCCCTTGCTATGACATCTTTGCTTCGACCTTTGATCTCTGATTTTGAACCTATGATATGAAGACCTTTTTGATATGAGATGGAAATGTTTTAAGTAAAGTATTTTGAAAGAGTTTTTCAAGCATGATATATTGACTTTAAGAAAACTATTTTGAAGTTCGTTTTATGAAAACTATTTGAAAGACCATTTATGAAAACTATTTTTGAAGGATTGTTGTTAAATGAACCTTAAGAGAAAACCTTTTTGAAAAGTACTTTTGATTTTGAACCTTTTGAAGATTTGACCATCGGATACATTGACCCTTTCTGGATATTGACCTGGGATATTGACCTTCTGATATTTGAACTTCTGATACTTGACCTTCTGATACTTTGACTGGTCTGATTATGAACTTCTGATATTGAACCTTCTGATATGACACTCTGATTATGATATGAACCTTTGACCTTTGACCTTTGACCTTGACTCTTAGTTTGATACCCGAGCCACTTTTCTGTTACCTAGCCAGGAAGGTAACCTGGCCGTGTCTGTGATGCACCACTGGCATGACTCATGTGTGGGTGAGTGATTCCTCACACCGTCCCCATTCTGATTATGATATGCGCATTACTTTGATTATGATTATATATGTTTCTGGGGGGGCGTATGGATTGCAATCCTAGATCTGATCTGTTTAGTGGATTTAATCTGATATGATATGATTTGTCTGGTGACTGGTGCTGTGTGCAATACACGCCTTTCACATATATCTGGGAGCTAGCTACTCCATTTGAAGAATGAGGACACCCCTCATATTATCTGATTATCTGAGAGGTCTCCCCTCTATATGATTATGAAGATTTATGGTTACACTGTTATGATATGATATGATCTGATTCTGGGCTCGTGGTGGATGACTATCCTAAACCTTTACTCTTGTACCTTATTTATATCTCATTCATTGTGCTACATCTGATTATTTCCGTTTACTTTCGTTTCCGTTTATTATATATCTGTTCACTGGGCTTTGTAAGCTCAGCCGCACGTTTTCTTTTCGTGTGCGGCAGGTTTTAGATGGATGATGGGTATGAGTGAAGAGACTTTTGGACCTAGAAGGCTTGACAGTTATTTTGGCCTAGAGATGATTAGAAGTTATTTTATTGTTAGAATTTGTATCCGTTTTTGTAACCTTGTAATCTCAGTATTTCCTTTGTAACCCTTGAGAATCTTTGTATTATTTTTGAATGTATGCTTTGTTATATCTGATATGAAACCATTTGCGTGGCATCTTTACCCTTGTCGGGTTGGGGTGTTACAATTATGGTATCAGAGCGACAGGCTGCGATTCGTAATACATTTACCCTTGGCCTGTGTAAGTTAGGACCACTAAGTTTCCCTGTAAGCACTCATAAGATAACCTGTAAGATTTGCTTTAGGATCTCCCTATAGGAACCTAAATTTGACCAGTGAGGAATGGGTAGACTAAGGCATATACGTGAGTATCATTTGCTTCCGCATCACTCTGATTCGTGCCTCTACCTTTAGAAGATTTGCAACTTAAAGCTTAGAAACCAAGTAAGTGGAATGCCTCGGAAAAAAAAAAAAAAAAAAAAAAAAAAAAACCCACCTGGATACCTTACACCATTTAAGTTTCATTTCCAGATTTTGACCTCCACCTCCGACTTGTTTGACAAGCTGTTTGACACCTTTCCGACCATATCATAGGTCATTCAACCATAATGTGTTCGACACATTTTGTGAATTCATTGCTTATGCTGAATGTAAATGTATCATCCGATACTACTTAACTTTGCATAGATCAATTACTACTCCTATGAGGATTCCGGAAATTATTAACCATGGATATAGGGAGTTATGTTCCTTTCCTTTGAATGACGAACCTTGTACTGCCAACCATTTCCTTTGGAAGCATATGATGTTATGTTATCTCTGTATGGGTTGTTAACTGAGCATGATGATGCTAATAACGGATATTCTGTACATCTCACTTTTGACAATTATACGATGTTCGTATTACTGATAATACACGCCCTACTAACTGCTTATGCTAAGAAGCCGAACAAATTCCTACACTTTGAACTGTTCGTTTATCCATCTCAAAGCTTTCATTGAAAAACGTGCTGAACTTCGATATATGAACTCCCCGTCTGATTCGATGACTGTATTCGTGCTATGAATCTTTTGATCTTGACATGTCTCATTGTATGGTCTTTTAGTTATGGACTGGATGACTAATGGTAAAGTTGCCATGGACTATCTAATCTGAAATGTGATCTTAACAATCTATCTCACCCTATTTCATTATGATGAATCTCTACACCTGAATCTGCTAAAATTCTGCCGTTATGGAAGCACCAACCCTGAACTCATATGATTATCAAGTTTTCCTGTCAACCATTACTATCCACCCTTGGAAAGTTCCGCCATTAGAAATATTCCGTTGTACGAAGATTTTCCGGTATTTTCGATGTAATATGATTTTGTTCACCTCAGCGATTCTCTTGTATGCTCTTGTTGGTTTATGAAGAAGAAAGGAAGAAGGATGTGTCGACGTATCAACTATTGTAAACCTAATCGTACCACTATCAGTAATCATTATCCGTTTCCGAGTATCAATAATTGATTGGTCTTTCTTTTGAAACTTCGTATCTGATTTCATCGTTTTAGATTTGAAGGGCTGAAGCAGCAACCGCAAGAACTTCTAAGAAGGGGGTTAACTAACCGAGAGTAACCTCTGTGAAGTAGTCCAGTGTTATTTTTGAAGAAGGAGGAAGGCGGCATGAAGTGTATGTGAAAGTTTTCCCTAAATGATTTCCGAGACTGTCCTTTCACTCGTTATAGCCTTATGAGTTTGAATGATGCCAATGGTATTGGCTAAAATGATCATGTCTCCGTGTGTTTTGGACAAATTGTCATAGTATGACATTGTGATATGTTCAGAAAATGAAAGAGGAACATAGAGATTAATGATGAGACGACCATTTGATCTGGAAGAGAAATTCGATTGACATTCAGAAATTATTGTAGACGACACTACCCTGTATATTGTGAAGACAGAGTTTTCCACAGGAGGAACCGAGATCGAAGATAGTTATCGAAGTGAGAGACTTGGTGGAAGAGTAGTAGAAGACGGTGGCGACCAGCATTACCATGGATGAAGCACCTAGGAAGAAGAGAGGAACTGGGATAACACTCAACCATATATTATGCAAACCGTGAAGATTACAGTTCGGGCATCAAGACAACCAGACCGTAAGAAGACGAACCATTCAACACATAATCTGGAGTTGACAACGGCGGTGTTACCTTAAAACCTGGAGCGGTGTTAGAAGACCTGTCGAAGAACGCAATCTTGTTTCTCTATTCATTTTAGTTGTACTAAGATGAATTGATAGCTGAAGCAGGCTTGCGGATGGAGGGATGCACAGTGATCATGTCAGAGACTACCGTTACGACGCCACAATAGCAAGAAGAGTTGCCAAAGGCTTGAGGAACCAGACTTAAGTTTGTAATTCCTTTTCACCATGAGAGAAGATAGACAAGCGTCAAACTACTCCAACTTGGAAGGAACTTTAGAATTTTGCAGGTGAATAGACGAGTGTTGAATCGGACATTGTGTTCAGCCGAGATGACTCTGTGGAGGATGAAGCTATCGACGACGTATTCGTTTTCCTCTCAACCTACTTAAATTCCGTTACCTGATAATGAGGTCCTTCGAATGATTTGATTCTCTGTTAGTAATTCTGTTCTATGTTCATTCTGCGTTTGTTGGATAACGAGTCGTAATAGAATTTTGACGAGCTATGGAAGGAATTTGGATATTCATGAATAGACGGATGTTGAAGTAACCACTTATTTGGCTGAATTGATTTCGGTAAGTTATGAAGTCTTGACGCTATCAGTGGCGTACCTGAATTCTGATGGACATCTTCGGATTTCCGTTACTCTTCGAGTAATTTCGTATTCTTAGTTAGGACGTTTGATTTTGGTGACCTCTGAGACTGTAGGTGGACTAGGTGGATTTAGATAAGTTGTGTTTGCTCACGACTTGAGATAAAGTATGACCATCATGGGGGCATATTTATATGATGCTAGTATTATGACGCCTGATCAACGTGATAATACTTACATCATATAACGTGCACTCGTTGTGGGCATAGGATATTTCGAGAAGTGCCTTATAACCTTAGAATTTCTAATATCTGAATGAGATTATCCGCGTTTAGTGAGACTTTGGATTCATTCTATCTATCCGTTCGATCTGCTGTTATTGATATTCGACTTGACACGTTTGGATGCTCGACGAGCGTTTGCTGATCTCTGCACTTCCGATAATGATCTTAGATTCTATTATAAGGCCTTCTGCCATTTGATGATATCTAACGATATGCTTTCTGTCCATATGGATTCGATCTGTTCTGCTATATATGTACTTTTGGCATTCGTTGAAGTTGTTCGTTGTGATCTGCTATGAGTAAGACATGAGATTTTGGACCTTGAGGAAACAAGATCTGTTTGTGTATGAAAATACTTTTGGAAGGCTATATTGAAGCCGAGACTTTTCGAAAAACTGAAGAGTTACACATTTGCATCACCTCATGGTTGCTACAATTCAGTGTATCCTCATCTAATCCGCCAAATCAATTCGATGTAAACCCTACGTATTGTTCATACCTCTTCCTATAGAATTCGATTGTCATCTGTATATTGGTACGTTATCATTTGAATTCAAACTCAGCATAGTGTGTCTCTGTTTTGTCTTCGACCTTTTCATTTCTGGTTCTTTGCAAATTTCGAGGACGAAATTTTTCTGTTAGAGGGGAAGAGTTGTAAAACCCGAAAATCTGAAACGTATTAAAAGACAAAAATACCCTCATAACTTTGAAACTTATTTAAAATTTATATAGCTTACGAATAAATCGCAAAACTTATGAAAACGAAACAAACATGACATGAAATAATTCGGGTCATCACAAGATAATTTTCAAGCTACCAATAATATTAAAACACATTACGAATCCAAAAGAACCGAAAATCTCATGTTATATATGTTACGTAAATTGTAAAATTAATAAAGAATATATACTACACAATAAGAGGAAAAACGTCAAGTTAAGTTGTGATTACTTTGGGTCTTGACTTGGGCCGATCCACACTCTTTTCACCCTCCTAAAGTCGGCCAAAAACAAAGCCCAAAAGCAGCCCATATATTGTTTCACCCATCCCTCAAGATGTCGATCCAATTAAACTCCCAAAAGAACCCTAAAATCTGCTCATTCTGCGCCACTTCTGCTGCTGGAAATCGACACAAAGAAAGCCTCACAAACCCTCCATCTTGATCTCATTCTAAGAGGGAGAAGGAAGGGAGAAAAGATTTTTCGTGTGGTGTTTTTGATTTCCGTGTGATCGTGTTCTTCATCTTGTCATCAAGGGTATTGTATCACTCAACTCTTGGTTCACATAATATTGTTATACATGAATCTTGAATGAAAAACTATGTCACATAAAATAACAAAACAAGAAAACCCTAACATCTTGCACTTATGGATCGATTAGCACTATAAGGGTGTATGATTCGTTTTGAATATGTTATAAGCAAACATAAACTGACCTAAATGTGTTTTAAACTCACCAATATTGTTTAGTATCAAGAATAAATGAATGGGATCACAAAACCCTAAGTATTTACATGTGATAATGAAAAACTGCTTCTGAGGTAAAACTTTAACCAACTTTAGCCGACCATAAATTAATCATACGAACGTGTATTTTCATGTTTCTGGAGTCTAAAACTAAGTTCATTGAATTGGCTACCTGGGAAAATTTAGTTTGTAATTTTTAGAGGCCTAGAAGGTTACTTTTTGATTTTTAGAAAATTATGTGTCTGGTCGGATTTGTGAGTCTGGAAAATCAGTCCGGGTTTTTGATTTTTAGTTTTCAAACCGTGTTAAGTTAGGAAGATTCCTTTGAACTGGGTAATCTATAAGATGTATTATACTTCCTGGAATTATTCTAGATTTTTGTGAATTTTTCTTAAATGGTTCTAATTGATAACTTTTCGTATAGTAAAATTACTCAGAAATCTGGACGAGTTGAGAAAATGGATTTTTAGCACATACCTATACTACATAATAAAATCTGGAAAAATTTGGTAAAATACTTTAGACATATGAGCACCTCTGGGAATTTTTGGGAATTTCAATACTGAGTTCTTATATGATTTATAATTTATGGAAAACCTGACAAATTCGTACTTAAAACTGTGTGATGTTATAAAAGGGTTAAATTGTAAACTAAAGGGTGCTATGTGTTTACTGTGTAACCTAAAGGGTATAAATGGATATTTTGCTAAAACCAAAGGTCTTAACTGGTAAAATCTGTAACGTGAGGATACTTTCATAATACAACCTAAATTATGAGAATTACATACTAATCCCTAAAGTTGTGATAATTACATAAAACCCTAAATTTGGTAAAAGACATTATGAATCTTGAACTATGAATATGATCATTTGGTAATACTTTGAATTGGCATATGAGAAAGATATAACTTAAGGTTATCTAATATGAAATGAGAACAAACATGAAACCTTTCGATGATATGAAACTTAAGAGAACTTATGATTATTTGTAGATCGGTTGAAGAAGGAGTGATCTCCTAGTTGATTTGACTTTCATTTCTTTTGCTTGCGTATTCGTTAAGGTACAGATATTCTGACCTTCTCTGTAAGGTTTCCTATGATTCTTTTCTGATCTGTTAAATCTCTGATTTGATACTCCGTTACGATCCTTTGCTATGACACCTTTGCTTCGACCTTTGATCTCTGATTTTGAACCTATGATATGAAGACCTTTTTGATATGAGATGGAAATGTTTTAAGTAAAGTATTTTGAAAGGGTTTTTCAAGCATGATATATTGACTTTAAGAAAACTATTTTGAAGTTCGTTTTATGAAAACTATTTGAAAGACCATTTATGAAAACTATTTTTGAAGGATTGTTTTTAAATGAACCTTAAGAGAAAACCTTTTTGAAAAGTACTTTTGATTTTGAACCTTTTGAAGATTTGACCATCGGATACATTGACCCTTTCTGGATATTGACCTGGGATATTGACCTTCTGATATTTGAACTTCTGATACTTGACCTTCTGATACTTTGACTGGTCTGATTATGAACTTCTGATATTGAACCTTCTGATATGACACTCTGATTATGATATGAACCTTTGACCTTTGACCTTTGACCTTGACTCTTAGTTTGATACCCGAGCCACTTTTCTGTTACCTAGCCAGGAAGGTAACCTGGCCGTGTCTGTGATGCACCACTGGCATGACTCATGTGTGGGTGAGTGATTCCTCACACCGTCCCCATTCTGATTATGATATGCGCATTACTTTGATTATGATTATATATGTTTCTGGGGGGCGTATGGATTGCAATCCTAGATCTGATCTGTTTAGTGGATTTAATCTGATATGATATGATTTGTCTGGTGACTGGTGCTGTGTGCAATACACGCCTTTCACATATATCTGGGAGCTAGCTACTCCATTTGAAGAATGAGGACACCCCTCATATTATCTGATTATCTGAGAGGTCTCCCCTCTATATGATTATGAAGATTTATGGTTACACTGTTATGATATGATATGATCTGATTCTGGGCTCGTGGTGGATGACTATCCTAAACCTTTACTCTTGTACCTTATTTATATCTCATTCATTGTGCTACATCTGATTATTTCCGTTTACTTTCGTTTCCGTTTATTATATATCTGTTCACTGGGCTTTGTAAGCTCAGCCGCACGTTTTCTTTTCGTGTGCGGCAGGTTTTAGATGGATGATGGGTATGAGTGAAGAGACTTTTGGACCTAGAAGGCTTGACAGTTATTTTGGCCTAGAGATGATTAGAAGTTATTTTATTGTTAGAATTTGTATCCGTTTTTGTAACCTTGTAATCTCAGTATTTCCTTTGTAACCCTTGAGAATCTTTGTATTATTTTTGAATGTATGCTTTGTTATATCTGATATGAAACCATTTGCGTGGCATCTTTACCCTTGTCGGGTTGGGGTGTTACAATTTTGGACCAAGATTTTAAGCAATCGTATAATTTGACTGCGATAGAGGGTCACGACCCACTCCGTCTTTATCCTTAAGTTGCAGAGGGCTTTTAATACCGTAAGACTTCATAGGAAAGTTAATGTAAATTGTAATGGATGTTGTATATATACAAGACATGTGCCTTGCTTCATCCTTCGACATTGAAACTTGTAAAGTACTTGGCTGAACAAATCTATGTTGCTTAAAACGAAACAAGAGATTTTGAGGGAAACATGTTATATCATTAAGTGGGTAGGGAGGATTACATCATTTGAAGAAATGAACACTAGACACCTACCATTAATGCTTTTTTCCCATATGAGAAGATTGCGTTACATGAAATTGAAAAAACAACTAAATGCTTTAAAGAAGGTAAGTTTTTACATGTAAAAATTACGAGAGTTGTTGTCATGTCCAAACTTGTTTACGACATTTTTTTTCTGCCCTTCGAGCTCGTATGCCTTGTTGCCACAGCATTTTGACGCTGGGCTCTTTGACTTGCCTTCGCTTGCTTTCATTCGAAGGACAAATTCTTATATGCCCTCAAGACTTTGGGTAGTTTGTCTGCCCACTTATGTTGATATTGCCCTAGCTTTATCTCGATTTCGTCGACAATATCCTTGTCAACACAAATGAACCTTTGCTTCACATTCAGGCTTTTGCAAAAAGAGGGGAGCACTCCTTTGGCAAAGTGTTTCCCTTCATAAGAGGTGATGACTTGTGGGATTCCGAATCTGAAAATTATGTGTTCCCACATAAACTCTTCCACATCCTTTCCTTTTGTTGATGCCAACGGCTTGGCCTCAACCCATTTGGTGAAATGGTCGATGGCTATGACCAAGAATTGTATCCCTCCGGGAGCTACTGGTACGGGTCCGATTATGCTGACGCCCCATTGACCGAAAGGCCTTACTTTCATGGTAGAAGACGTCTCATACTCTAATGGTTTCCGAACTTTGGAGTGTGTCTGACATACCTTGCATATTTTGATTACTTCCCTTGCGTCTTCTATCACGGATGGCCAGTAATAACCCCACCTTGTTACTTTTGAGGCGATGACTCTAGGACTTGTGTGTCTTCCACAAAATTCTTCGTGAGCATTGTAGAGAATGCTCGAAGCCTGCTTTAATTCTATGCAACGAAGCCAAGGGGATGAAAGACGTCTTTTGTAGAGATTATTGCCTATGAGCCTATACTGGGGACTTTTGACCTTGATTCTTCGTGCTGACTTTGGATTATCAGGCAGAATGCCGCTTATCAAGTACGTTTTTATTGGTGTCGTCCAGTTGGAGCCTTCATCAGATGTTTCACTTCGTGCAATTGACCTAGTGGCTAATACCTCCGCTAAAAATTCGCTGGGTAGATGAGCTAAAGCTGTTGACGCTAATCTGATTAAGGCTTCCGCCTTTTTGTTATGGCTTCTGCGGACATTTGCTACTTTATATCGTTCAAAACCCTGAAGGAGCTTTTTAACTTCATCAAAATATTCCTTAATTACTGGCTGCCTTGCTTTGTAAGAACCCTTGATTTGGCTGGTGACTGAAAGCGAGCCTACAAAGACGGAGAGGTAATGAACCTCCATGCCCTTTGCAAGTCGAAGGCCAGCCAGCAAGGCTTCATACTCTGCTTCATTCTTTGTGGTCTTGAATTCAAAACGTAGTGCATAACTGTACTCCTTTCCCTCCGGATTGGTCAGGATTAATCCTGTTCCGAAACCATCGGAGCTTGAGGCTCCGTCGGTGTATAGTTTCCACCCCTCCGTTGCTGTCGGGGGTGTTTCTCCCTTTTGGTTGTGCCCGGAAGGTGTTTCGTTGAGAGCTTCTGCAGGTGTCTGGCCTCTGAAGAAGCTTGGACTATCACGCCTTGTTAATGACCTCGGAGTTGGTAGATCAACACTTGCTTTGAACTTCGAAGGGTTGGCCTTGATTCCTTGCTTATTTGGTTCTATGGGTTTGAACCCCTTAAGTTGATGTTCCTTGCCGTGGAGCTTGTCATCAATCACTGGTGTCTGAGGGGCTCTGGTATTGCTGGAATACGTCCCTTCGAAGACCTTCCCCTCAACTTTGTGTGGCTTCTTCAAGTTTGCCGTGGAACTTGCTGGAGGTTGCTTTTCGTCTACCACCCTTCGTCCCGTGTGATGCCTATTTGTTACGGTATCTTTTTCAACATCCGCACCACTGAGAGTATCCTTTGGAAGTCCTTTAGGACCTTCCCTACTTTTCTTGCTAACCTTCGGGTTGTGCTCAGAAAGTATAGTCCCTATTCCGTAGGGCGTGTGGAATTTCACCGCTGCATGTATAGTGGAAACTACGATACCCATCTTTTGCATGGCGGTCCTTCCTATCAACAAGTTGTAAGGAGAGTTGGACCTTACGATAGTGAACATGAGGGTTTCTGTCCTTGCGAGCTTGCCTTCTCCAATTGTTATTTCCAACGGAACTTCTCCTAGAGGCCACGAACGTTCACCAGAAAACCCTACTAAAGGCATTTTTGAGTCGACCCTTTGAGACCTGACCGAAGGCTTGAGTTTTCGAAAGCAATGTTCATATATGACTTCACAAGGGCTTTCGCAGTCCATGTAAGCTCCGCTTACTTCTTGGCGAAAGATGAGGACTTTGATAACTACTGGATCATTCGAAGGGATCCTGCCTGTGATAGGAGAAAACGCTATTTCCCTTATCTCGTTTGCTTCCGGCTCCGGTACTTTCCTTTTCGAAGTGGTTTCGCCCCTATGTATCATTAGTATGGGGGCTTCGTTAGGGTTGCCATCTTTGGCCATTTGAGCGTCGGTCATCTTTTCTTTGCCTTTCTTTATACCCTTCACCAAATGTGCCAATTTCCCGGACTTCACAGCTTCCTCTATCTGTTTCTTCAGCTCTCTACAACTGTTCGTTTCATGGCCATTGTCTTCGTGGAAGTGACAGTACTTGCTGGTATCCCTGTTTTTGCCCTTACTTGTCATGCGAGGGGGTGCTTCGAAGGCCTTGGCAGCCCTCTCTGTAGCAAGTATTTCCTTAGGAGACTTCGTTAGACTGCTTAACAAACCATGGTTGGGGCCTTTGTTGTACGGAGAAAACCTATCTCTATTCTTGTTCTTTTCTTGGACCCTTCCCACGAAGAATGCTTTGAAAACTTGTTGTTGCTATCTTTGTCTACCGGAGCCCCATTAGTGGACACCTCTTTTGCTTCGATCCAAGTATATGTCTTTTCCGTTAACCCTTTGTAAGTTGTCGGAAGGTCAGTGGACAAGAATTCCACCAAACTCCGATTTCGAAGACCATGTACGAAACCCGAAATACGCTGATCTTCATGAAGACCCAAAATCTGCAAAGTCTCACCGGTGTACCTAGTAATGAAGGCCCTTGTGCTTTCGTTATCTTTTTGTTTGATATTGTGCACCGTTAAATGAGTCCTCGTGAACTTCTTTTGCTGACTGAAGTGTGACCGGAACTTAGCCTTAAGATCGTCAAGATTGACGATGCTGCCGGGCTTTTGCCCATTCCACCAGATACGAGCAGAATCCCGTAGGGTGTACGTAAACATATGACAGGCCACTGGCATAACCCATTTTTGCATTTTGATAGCCCCTTCGAACAAATGTAAGAAATTGTTCGGATCCCCCTTCCTATCATAAGTCCCAACGTACGAAGGCATTTTCAACCCATCAGGCAATGGGTAATCTTCGATCCACCTAACGAAGGGTGTAGCTGAACCCATAGGGTCTGAGTATAGACAGTTATAAGGTGGTGCATACATGGGAACAACATTATATGGATTGTTGTTCGGGGGTATTCCTATAGGAGTTTGGCTTGGGTAGGATTGATAAGGTGTATTCATGGTAAACGGGTAACCGTTTCCCATGGCGTACAGAGGGTACACCATAGGATGCCCGAAGGGCATGCTCCCATAAGTTTGGGGAAAGCTCGGGTTATTGGGCTGTCCATTTGCTAGAGGATATAAATTTTGAGGATAAGACTGAGTTTGGAACGAGGGGTACATACCATTGGGAGGAAGATTTCCTCCCATATTAATTGTAGGCGGATTGCCTTTTACGCCTGATGCGTGATAAGGCTACAACGGAACCCCAGCTTCAGTCCTTCCACGATGAGCTGCTAGCAATGGAGGCAAAGTCACCCCCACTTCTTCCCTTCGCTGGCTCCTACCGTTAGAGCCTTCGGTAACCGCCCCTTCCCTCCTTGTCGGAGCCCTCTCGGGGACTCCTTCGAAACCAACGGATCTTTTGCTCAACCTTCGACCTATTGGAGACCCAATTCTTAAGTCCGATAGGGTTGGTCCTTGGGTCGGAGGCCTAGGTTCCATTTCCATTTCTTCATCATACTCATCACTCGAGTATTCTAACTCCCTTCGCACTTCAGCATTCATGACTTGCCTGTTGCGAGCCCTTAAGAGGGATTCCAACACTTCGTGGTTGGCTTCGACAAAGGCTGGGCTAATGACAGGTTCTGGATTGGCTGATGTTGAAGCATGATTGTTAGTTGTGATTTCTGGGTGAGAACGTGTTGTGAAAGTGGAAGCGGTTATTGGGGGAAGGTTGTTAGTTTCGTTGATTGGTATTGGTGCCAAGGTCGAGAAACCCGGTGGGGGAGTGTCTTCTCTTCCTTGATCCATGCCGGAATAATAGTGAAAGTGGTTGGTTGGTTATAAGCTCGGAATTAACGAGACCAATTATAGCTGGTCTCACAGATGGCGCCACTGATTGAACAAATAATTGCACAACCAAGCCTTCGATGGTGATCAAAGGAATAATGGGGTGTTGAGATTGCGCTAAGCTTGTTCTTAAACTGAAAATAAGAAATACCAAAACACTACGTTAAGTGATTGCTCAGGGGTTGGACCCTGCGAACCACCTCCGGCGTGCGAGTAAGTATGTGTAATCGTTTGAGTAGGTGGTAAATGACAAGAGTGAAGTTAACTTACATTGTTCATGCCCGACTACGCTATTTATAGGGGAGAAATAGGACATAGTGGGCGGTTGCACATTGTTCAGAGATCATGGGGGCGTCCCATGATTTGTGGTAACCGCTAGGGCTTTGTAGCCCACGATCTCTGTTTTGGCGGGAAAGCCAAAGGGAAGAGGAGACGTGGGTTTGACCAGGTCAGAATGGTCCTTCGTATTAGTCCCTTCGATAGGAATACCCCGAAGGGCTTAGGGCTTCGATTGGCGGATTCCCACATGGTAACCAGTTCGCAGGCGAATGGTTTTACGCCAATGAAACGTGTTAAGAAGATTAACCTGGGCCTCCGAAGAGAGGGCTTTGTACAGGCTCGAAGGGTAGTCCTTCGACCCGTTAGGAGGGTACATCATCACCAACCATTCCTGATATTGCAGAATCTTCTTCATGCAATTTGGAATCGTCAAACCTGCACCACAGTTATCAACACTATCCATCCACTCATAAATGGACAAAGGATCACCCCTTAGTAAACATCATTGGTAATCCAGAAAAACCAGTCATGACAAGACAAAGACTTCACACAGACGGTGAAACCTGCATTTATGCACTCACCGTTTGTCAAGCCGAACCCAAAAATATCAAGGAAGCCCTCACTTATGACAACTGGATTGAATCCATGCAAGAGGAGTTGGAACAATTCAAGCGGTTAGAAGTATGGGAACTGGTAGAGAGACCAGATGGGGTTTATGTCGTTGGATTGAAATGGATCTGGAAAAACAAGTTAGATGCAGATGGTACTGTGATTCGTAACAAGTCCCGCCTGGTCGCCAAAGGATTCAGTCAACAAGAGGGAATCGACTTCGAAGAATCGTTTGCTCCAGTCGCAAGGCTTGAGGCTGTTCGCATGTTCCTGGCTTACGCGGCTCACATGAACATTACTGTCTACCAAATGGATGTGAAGACTGCATTTCTCAACGGCCAACTCCGGGAAGAGGTGTACGTATCTCAACCAGAAGGCTTCGTGGACCAAGAACATCCGAATCACGTATATCGGCTAAAGAAAGCCCTTTACGGCCTTAAACAAGCCCCAAGGGCATGGTACGACAAGTTATCTGCTTTCCTACTTGCAAACCATTTTACTAAAGGAACTGTGGATCCGACTTTGTTTATACAAAAACACGGGGAGGACATTCTCATCGTACAAATTTATGTCGATGATATAATTTTTGGATCAACACATAAAAAATATTCAAATGCTTTTGCAAAACTGATGAAAAATAACTTTGAGATGTCCATGATGGGTGAACTGAAGTTCTTCTTAGGACTGCAAGTTCATCAATCACCCCGTGGTATATTCCTTAGTCAGTCCAAGTATGCTCAGGAAATCCTGAAAAAGCATGGTATGACCAGCTGTGACACCTATAATACACCTATGTCCTCCTCATCCCCGAAGCTAGATGCTGACATAAATGGGACACCCATTGATCCTACAAAATATCGTAGTATCATTGGGTCAATCATGTATCTCACAGCTAGCAGACCGGATGTTGTATTTGCCACGTATCTATGCTCCCGATATCAGTCAAGACCAACTGAGCGGCATTTGTCAGCCGTTAAAAGAATCCTTAGATACATAAAGGGAACCATTAATTTGGGGATCTGGTATCCAAAGGATTCTGGCTTTGAACTTGTAGCTTTTTCAGACGCTGACCATGCAGGGTGTTTAGACACGCGAAAAAGTACATCTGGAGGAGTACAGTTTTTGGGTGACAAGCTCGTCTCTTGGCAGTCAAAGAAACAAGATTGCACATCACTGTCGTCAACAGAATCTGAATATGTAGCCATGTCTGCCTGCTGTGCTCAAGTCATTTGGATGCGATCACAACTGATGGACTACGGATACGTACTCAACAAGATTCCTATGTATTGCGACTCCAAGAGTGCCATTGCCATTTCATGCAACTCCGTGCAGCATTCCAAGTCCAAGCATATTGATCTCCGGTACCATTTCATCAAGGAGCACGTGGAGAAGGGTACTGTTGAACTGTATTTTGTGAGTATTGAACACCAATTGGCGGATCTGTTCACAAAAGCCTAGCCTCATGCAAGATTTGTGGATTTGGTTCACCGGATTGGTATGAGATGTTTGACTCCGAGTGATATGGAAAATTTTCTCAAAAACAATTAAATGAGTCAAACATCTAAACTATCTATGTAAATTCTTCTTCTCTTAAAAAAAATGCAAGTACAATCCTTATCAACACTTGGTTCCTTTTCTTAACCATCCTTAATTATTTTCAAACAAGTGTTGAGGGGGAGACATAAAAATTTTCAAAATTTTCAAATTTGTACTTGCATGCTTTCTGAAATTTGTTGCTTCACAAAGTTTTTGGTGATAATCTCAAAAGATGGAAAAGTTGTGTGCCTATTTTTGCTTAGTTTGAGACAAATAGTTAATAAAATGGTGGGTTAGGACTAGGAATAAAATATTTCAAGGTTAAGGGACTAGATGTGACAATATGTGCAAAATTTAACTTAGTCATATAAAAGTCAAAATACTACCGCAGTTAATACTCTGCGCTTACTGACAAAGTTCACCCACCAAATTTAATTCCTTCACCCACTTTATCAACGGCTCTCATTCAATCTACAAATCCGCTTAAGTTCATCCGAATCTGTGAGTACTTTTATGTTAAACAAGTCATTATAACAAACGGTTTTGAAGTATATCTTGATTCAACGGCTAGATTTATCGCAATTCTGAATTAAAATTCTAGGGTTTGCGTTAAATTAGGGAAATTCAATTTTAAGTGTTTGTGATGTGTTTATTGGTTCGGTTATGCTTAGAACATCATTGTAAACCATGCATGCATGCTTAATTGAACCCAGATACTTGTAATTTGAATGTTCTTGATTTAGGGTTTTAGCATACGAATTGGGGAAAATCATTTGCAAGTATTGTAGTGTAATTAATGTGTTCCAGTGTTGTTGTTATGCATTGAATTGAGTAAATGTTGCCTTGGATTGAACCCAGAAACATCAGATATGCTTAATTGATTTTAAGGGTTTATGAAGAACACGAGTGAACGTTCAGTTTGATACTTAGGATTTTATGGTTAAAAGTTCTTATAACTCGGTCAGAATGCTTAGAAACATCATAGGATTTTATTGTATCAAGCGTGATAACAAAATCTCAAGTGAATATGAAATGCGAAAAACCTGCTGAGTCATTCGTCTTCAATGGGTATCGAAATTTCTTGCATAAGAAGTTTTCGAAATTGAAAAGTTTTTCGCAATTGGAAAATTTTTTCGCAATTGGAAACATTTTTCGCAATTGGAAACATTTTTCGCAATTGTCAAACAGTTTTCGCAATTGTCAAATGTTTTCGCAATTGTCAAAAGTTTTCGCAATTGTTAAAAGCTTTCGCAATTGTAAATTTTTCCGAAATTATGTTTCAACTTGTGTTATAAATTTGAAATATCATGCTAAGTTAAGGATCTCATGTGAATCATTAAGTTTTAACTAATGCTAACCCACATGTATCTTGCAAATTGGTGTCAAATGATTTTTCAGATTTGTTACAATGTCTGCACCAGTACAACAACCACTACCCATGATTTCTAAGGAAGAACTGTTTCCTCAAGGTTACAAGGCTAAGTATGGAAATAACAATGCAAGAGTGGTGTTTGACAACATCAAATGTGCTGAGACAAGCTGCCAAATAGCCATTGAAATTCTCAGAAGACATGAATGCAACAGCATCTTGGAAAATTCAGATAATGTCCCAGAATTGTACATTCATCAAATGTGGAGTACCATTGATCTCGATGACTACAACAGATATTTCACATGCACTCTGGACAGAAAACAAGTCAAAGTCACACCAATACTTCTACGCAAAGCCTTATCCCTACCAGATCCACCTGAAACATCAAACAAATTTTGGCCTGTACCATCTGAACAAGATATCCTGAAGCTTCTTCTCGACATTGGTTATGATGAGAATCCCGATCTTCCACTCACAACAATTTCAAGCATCAATGCTAAATCAATTCCACAACCGTGGAGAGCCATTTACTACATTTTGGTTCGCTCGGTTTCAGGAAGAGATAGCGGGCATGAGCACCCAAGACTTTCACATGTTCAACTCTTCTGGGGAATAGTTAACAAGAAAAATCTAGACTATGCTGCACTCATATGGGAAGATCTTGTGTTTCAGATAAGAGGCTGTAAGAAACCAGTAACAAGAATTCCATTCGTCCATTACACAAAGATGCTGATCAGCTATCTCATTGACAAGAACTCTGACATCTCTCCTCGACCTGAAGACAGGGAACTTCATGTGATAAGGATGGATAAGCCTATCAAGTCAGTCTATTTTCCTAAAGATAGTACTCACAAGCAAGGGTTAAGACTACCGGAAGAATTGTTGACCGAGGAAATCAAGGAGACTAAAGCCTACAGAGACTATGACTATGCATACAGCAAAGGCCAGGTCGGGTTCTCTAAGCATCGTGAAGGAACGGGTTCTACAAAAACTCGTTCTAAAAGCAATAGGATTGGGAGTGCCTCTAGTGCTTCAAAACAACCACTGAAGCATCCAAGAACATTCAAAAGAAGAGTGCCAACTCAACCAAAACCCAGAGTGGAAGAAGTTAGGATACATGAGGAAAAGGAAACTGACTCAGATGAAACAGAATCAGAGGAAGAAGTTACAGTTAAAATGACAGATGCTGAAATTGAACTTCAAAATAAGCTCGATATTCTTAATGCAAAGAAGGCGAGCATGAAGTCAACAAAGGAAGATGATGCCAGAAGGGCAAAATTGACAATTGAGAAAATGAGGGAGTATGAAGAAAAGAAAGGAGCTGGAGCATCAGAAACTGTTCAAGAAGCCGCCTCGATCCACTCTGATCCGGTTAATCAACCCAAAGGGTCAGGAGCAGCTACATCCACAGTTCAGCATGATACGGTTATTCAACCCGAGATGGCTGAATCTGTTATTTCTCAACCACCAAGCTCGGTTAATCAACCCGACTTGGAAGCTCAAACGTTAGAAAAGGAGAAAGATCAAGAGAGTAACATAGTTTTAACCGATAAAGAAATTTCAGATTCCATGTTTAACAATGACCAGGAGGAGGAACAACACTATAATGATGATATGGACTGGAATATAGAAGAAGAACGGGAAATATTTGGAGAGAAAACTAATTGCGATGCAAAGAAACTTGAGGCTGAGCATGCAGCAGCATTAAAACAAAAGGAAGAAGACGAAAAAGCAACCAAAGAAGCCGATAGCTACATTCGCTCACCATCAGTCCCTCAATCTGACCTTGCTATGGTAGTTCATGTACCTCAACAAGAGCAGACATCTAACCTTGTTCAATCTTCTCTCATATCATCACCAAAACCTACAACACCTCCTGGGTCACCTCCTTCGTATCCAAAACCACCATCTTCATCTCCTAAGGACTCTACTCATACCAACTCACAATCATCAGTCCCTTCACTCACTCCATCCCCCTCAAGATCACCATCACCAAAAACCAAAGCAACAGTTTCTGAACAAATCAAATCAGCCATAAAAGGTAAGAATGTGAGAAGAATAGCTCGAGTGACTAGAGTGGAGGTTGTCTCACCTGCTGCAAAGAAACTCAAGAAAGCATTTAAACTCGCACAAGCCAAGAAAGTTAACCAAACGAGTGCACAACTGGCTGAGATGCAAACCTTAGTCAAGAATTTGTCTCAACAAATGGAAGAACTGCAGCAGACAAAGATGAAAATGGATGAGTTTCTAGCATATGATGTTGGCGATAAAGTCAAAGCCAACACGAGACATTACGTCAAGAAGTTTCTGCCAGATCTTCAGGAAAATATTGAAGCTCACATCAACGCAAAAGTCGAAGAGAAGGTTAAAGATATAGCACTCCAACAGAAACATCTTCTTCAATACTCAATGGAAGAACTTCAAGACGCCTTCCTCACCAAATTGCTTGCACAATCCACCCTCAGCTACACTGAAATTCCCATCCGGGATGCTATTTGAGCCAACATGGAATCATGTAAGATTGTAGCTGATATAGGCAAGCGTCAACGTGATAATGATGACCAAGATCCAGACACCTATACAAAGAAACACAAGACTGGTAGCGGATCTGGGATTTACATTACATAGCCCACCGGAACAACTACAACATCCTCTCAACCTCCAAAGTACAATCCTTATCAATCACGATGTTCATAAATTCTGTGACGATACGCTGAAAAACGTTAGAGATGGGTTAGTTCTTAGAGTTCGGGATCATGAGTTGAAAAAGTCAATAAGGTGGACACATAATGAGCTCAAACAAGTGATGCAGTTCATCTTGAAGATCGAAAGAAGGTTGTACCGTAGGGATCAGATTAGGAGACCAGAGAGTTATGTTGGCGGTCGTCCACCATTTCCTATCAGACTATATCAAAGGACGGACCTAGAATTCATGATGTTTAGCAAAGGAGATTGATGTAAGCACTTGAGTATATAATTCATCAATTCTTATTTCACTATTCTTACCATATGCCTGTGAGATTACGGCTTATGTACACATAACAGTGCACAACCCGGACCCTAAAGAAAGGACCCTGAGGTACGCTTCAGTGCCTCAATCCTGATCAAAGGAGCGAAAGCTTCTTTCTTATGAGTAGAATTAAACCGGAATGTTTTCTAAGTTTTTCAAACATTCTGCTCATAAGAACAAGTATTCCCTCGTCAAGGGGGAGTATTTGCAAATATAATCTTTGTTCTGAAAAACAAAAGTTCTTGAAATTCTTCCCTAAAACTCAAAAATAGCATATTTTAATCATAAAGTTTTTCAAAAACATCATGAGTATGCTATTTTTGAGGGGGAGAAGTAAAATATGATTAAAATATGGTGTCTCATTGCTGGAATCTCATAAGTGCTCGACTCATAATTGACCCTCGAATTGACGGTAAGAAAAGTCAGTAGTCGAAAGGACATGTCCCGGACGGGTAATAATTTCAAGCCAGTTCATCTGGTGATGTAAACGTGTCTCGCAACGGACGTGTCTGAGTAGAATGTACCGATTTTGAGCGACTTTCCTTGAATGTTATCTGGACGGGTAATAATTTCAAGCTAGTTCACTAGTGATGTAAGCGTGTCTCGCGATGATCATATTCATTGAAAAACAATCGATTCAAAAGTGCCAACTCTTCCCGACATGTGCAAATTTCAAAGTAAGTACTTATGAGCACATGTTAAGGGGGAGTCTTTCTGAAAAACATAAAACTCTCAAAGTGTCAATAAAATGTTTTTACAATCATCGACACTTTGAGAGATTTTTCAAAGGTTTTGGTAAATGGCATCAACATAGGATAGTCATGGTGTAATAAGGTGACTAAGGTTTAGGAAAACCGTCCTATGATCCGCCAGAGCCAGAGGGATCTACCCAAGGACAATTCCCATAGTTTAGAACTAGAAAGTCCTAGGTATGATATAAAAAAAAAGAGGAGAAAACGAATGAAAGGAGAAAGAAGGGGTTGAAGAATTAAAAAGAAAAGCAATGAAAAGGGTGAAAAGAAATAGCCCTCCATTTGTTCAACCTTAGGGCAGACACCGGGTTCAATACATAATCTACTGGTTGACTGAGCATCACCGGTATTGAAGACAAAAGACGTCATGGACCCAGTGACGCACTACACTAAACCTTCTAAGCCACTCAAGTGTCTCTCAAAAGACATTTGTTTCATTCACATGGAGAACCCTTCATAACCTATCGACCTCTCATTACGAGAGTGTTGATATTGAAAAGGAGGCACTCTGCTCCACGCCTCCGACGACCAAACAAATGTGCACAAATTGAGTCTAGAGCCTTGAGATTCATCAAAGATCTCTTAGGAAAACTTAGAATTACACTGGTGTTCTACATCATGGGCATCAGTTGTAAATTAGGAAAGTGTCCTTCGCAGATCCTAGCAATCTGCCAAGAACATTCTTGAGAGAATTCACAATTGTGATTCTCAGTGATAGAATGGAAATCCTGCCAGGGTAACATCAAACAACCCTGACAGCAGGTCACTTCGGTAATTCCTTGTGGGTTACGCTTAGTGTCTCTTCCAAAATGGTCTACAGTCGTGGGGTGATCTCCAGCGACTCACTGAATCGTGGGTGCACTTTGGTGTGTCCGTGTTAGCCCTTTCGGGGGTATCCGGTTTAGAACGGCCAGGGTTTGGATTAGAGAAAGTCTTCACACTATGCTGTTGATGATCTCAAAGTCCAAATCTGTAAGTGCCGGTTGGTTCGTGTTGCTGCTGCTGTGGAGGATCATGAAGACCTGGAGTTCTACCACCATCAAGACTCCATCATGCTCATATCCTGAAGATTAGTTCTCATAAAAACTCAAGACAGCAAAAGTTCAAAGTTATTAAAGAAAAGTCAAAGATCAAGTATGTTAATCTTTCACAAGTCTAAGATCAAGCTTATGAAGAGAGAACTACGTGATGTATGAAGAACAAAAGTCAAAGATCATATGAGCATGATGGAAACGACGTGAAGACATCAGTACTAAAGACCATTGGAGGACGGCAGATCATTACCATACCACATCATATCAGATCAAGAACAAAGAACAAAGATTATCAAGACGTCAGAAGCCAAAGAAGTAAAGACGACGTCAAGCAACATTAATGACCAAGACTTAGGGGGAGATTGTTATGAACACGTTTTGTAATTTATCAAGTCATGGTCATTTGCGATAACAATGTTGCTTAGTTTAATGGGTTATATGTTTGTATTATGTGACCGGTCCATTAGTAGCCCATGGGCCGGCCACTTCAGTGAAAACTTTCTAGAACATCATTTGCATGTGACGCCCTAATATGTTGCCTATAAATAGAAGGCAAGGGTGCTCATATTATTTGTTGGTTTTTCATTTCTAGTGCGTAAGCTATGTCAAAGTGTATCGTGAAATGTTAATCATCCGATTCTTCTTCTCTTAATCTCTTCTCTATTGTTATCTAATCTCTAGTAATTCTCTTATTGTTGTTTATTTCATTTCGTAGCTTAATAGTAGTTGTAATCGTGGTTTAGTATTAGAGTAGTGTGTGTTTTATGTATTAGATAGGACCTACAATGAACAATGAGTTGAAGAAGATTTTGTACTTGCTTTTTTTTTTTTTTTTTTTTTTTTTGAAGAGAAGTTTAGATTGAAAAATCTTTTTGTGTTTTTACCAAAATATTTACAAAGATAGTTTTAATGTTTGAATCTGTTAATTGTTTTTAAGAAAATTTTCCAAGTCATCTGGAGTCAAACATCGCATACCATTCTGGTGAACCAATTCCACAAATCTTGTTTGAGGCAAGGCGTTGGTGAATAAATCCGCCAATTGGTATTCTGTACCCACAAAATATAATTCAATTCTAACCATTTCCACGTGCTCTTTGATGAAGTGATACCGTAGAGCAATATGCTTGGATTTTGAATGCTGGACTGTGTTGCACGAGATAGCAATGACACTCTTGGAATCGCAGTACATTGGAATCTTGTTGAAGATGTAACCATAATCCATCAGTTGTTATCGCATCCATATGACTTGAGCACAGCATGCTGACATGGCCACGTATTCAGATTCTTTTGACGACAGTGATGTACAGTCCTGCTTCTTTGATTGCCAAGATACAAGCTTGTCACCCAAAAATTAAACTCCCCTTGATGTGCTTTTCCTTGTGTATATGCATCCGGCATGATCGGCATCTGAAAAGGCTATTAGTGCAAAACCAGAATCCTTCAGATACCAGATCCCCAAGTGAATGGTTCCCTTTATGTATCGAAGAATTCTTTTAACAACAGATATATGTCTTTCAGTCGGTCTAGACTGATAGCGGGAGCATAGATAAGTGGCAAAAACAATATCGGGTCGGCTGGCGGTGAGATACATGAGAGACCTAATCATACTACGGTATTTGGTAGGATTAATGGGTGTTCCATGTATGTCAGCATCCAGCTTAGGAGACGAGGATGACATGGGGGTATTATAGGTGTAACAATTGGTCATGCCATGTTTTTTCAAAATCTCTTGCGCATATTTGGACTGACTTAAGAAAATACCACGGGGTGATTGATGAACTTGCAGTCCTAAGAAGAACTTGAGTTCACCCATCATGGACATCTCAAAGTTTTGTTTCATTAATTTTGCAAATGCGTTTGAATATTTTTTATGGGTAGACCCAAAAATGATGTCATCCACATAAATTTAAACAATGAGAATATCCTCCCCGTGTTTTTGTATAAACAAAGTCGGGTCAACTGATCCTTTAGTGAAATGATTAGCAAGTAAGAATGCAGATAGTTTGTCGTACCATGCCCTCAGGGCTTGCTTAAGGCCATAGAGGGCTTTCTTGAGCCGGTAGACGTGGTTCGGATGCTCTGGATTGACGAAGCCCTCTGGTTGTGTAACGTACACTTCTTCCCGGAGTTGTCCATTGAGAAATGCCGTCTTCACGTCCATTTGATATACAGAAATATTCTTGTGAGCAGCGTATGCCAGGAACAATCGAACGGCCTCAAGTCTTGCCACTGGTGCGAAAGATTCCTCAAAGTCGATCCCTTCTTCTTGACTGAATCCTTTAGCAACCAACCGGGACTTGTTACGAATAACCGTACCATCCGCATCTAACTTATTCTTCCAGATCCATTTCAGCCCGACGACATATACCCCATCTGGTCTTTCTACCAATTCCCAAACCTCCAATCTCTTGAATTAATCAAGTTCCTCTTGCATCAACTCAATCCAATTGTTGTAGGTAAGGGCTTCTTTAATGTTTTTGGGTTCGGTTTGACAAACGGTGAGTGCATAAATGCAAGTTTCACCGTCTGTATGGAGTCATTGTCGTGTCATGATCGGGTTTTTTGGGTTGCCAATCACATTCACAAGGGGGTGATCTTTGGTCCATTTTTGGGTTGATGGGTAGTGTTGAAAGTTTTGATGCAAATTTGACGGATCCAAATTGCTCGTGGATGATTCTACAATGTCAGGAATGGTGGGGGCTGGAGCAAATGGATTGAAGAACGCGTTTCTGTCATAATTTGCGGGTGTGGGTACTTCAGAAGAATGTAGAGGGGGATCTTCAGCTGCAGACGCAGAAGTAGAAGCTGTTTGATCTACTGATGATGATGTTTCTGGTTGAGGTGCATCTTCAGCAACTACTGTTGTGGTAGTTACTGGTGTATCAGGTGCTTGATTGTTGACGAGTGGTTGTGCAGCGAAACTTGTGGATACATCAGAAGCACGACTAACAATAGTATCATCAAATAGCGGAGCAAAAAAATCTTCTAAGTCTTTACGGTTTAGAGAGAAGGATGCAGCTGAAGGATCAGGGAAGTTGAGACGGTTAGATTCGGGTCCTAAGCTATTTTGCTCCGAAGCCATATCGGTGAGCTCATCGAAATTAGCATGTATAGTCTCCTGAATCTCCCGGGTTCGATGGTTCCAGATTCTAAATCCTTTGGAATTTTCACAATATCCGACAAAAATCCCTATATCCGCTTTGGCTTTTAACTTCCCAAGGTCATCACGATCATTCATTGGATAGCAGAGAGCTCCAAAGACATGAAAGTAATTTATGTTCGGTTTTCTGCGGTGAACAATTTCATATGGTGTTTTTGTGTGCCTTTTGGTGATCATACATCTGTTTTGGGTGTAGCAGGTGGTTGAAACGGCTTCAGCCTAGAGATAATCCGGTAGTTGAGCATTGATCAACATCGTTCTTGCAGCTTCCACTAACGTTCGGTTGCGTCTTTCGACCACTCCGTTCTGTTCTGGGCTGCGTGCAATTGATATTTGATGTTCAATACCAACTTTCTCATAATACTCCCTAAGAGTCTGATTCTTAAACTCAGTTCCATTATCTGTTCGAATTTTTCTGACGGTGTTGCGGAGCTGAACCTGAATCTTTGTGAGAAAGATGATGATCATCGGAGATGCTTGATCTTTTGTACGAAGAAAGTATATCCAAGTCCATCTCGAGAAGTCATCAACGATTATCAAAATATACCACTTCCCATTTATTGTCTGAATACGCATGGGGCCACAAAGATCCATATGCAGAAGTTGAAGTACATGATCCGTACTATGCTCGGGTTTTGGAGGAAAGTGAGCACGAGTACTCTTCCCTTGTTCACAAGCGGGACAAAGGTGATCTTTGGCGTATCTGAACCTTGGAAGACCATCGACCAACTTTTTGCGCCAAGGTCGGTCATTGTTTTGAAATTCAGGTGAGACATACGTTTATGCCATAACCATGCTTTGGTGGAATGTGCCTGGATAGTAAGCAAATCGGAGAAGAAGCTATCATGTCTGAGAAGGAAATAGTATAAAGAATGGTTCCGCTTTTTCCTTTCATAAGGTCGTTCCCTTGGAGATCTCGAACAAAACAAGTTTTCTCCCGAAAAGCCACTTCTAAGTCACCATCGCAAAACTGCCCGACGGAGAAAAGATTATGACCAAGGCCCTCAACATAGTAGACACGGCTGATTTCGATGTTCCCGTTGACATAATCATCGTATCCCATGATAGCAGCGAAATGATCATTCCCGAACCAGACAGTGCCTATGAACTTCGCAACGAAGTTTACTAGAAGCTTTAAGTTGCCTGTCATGTGCCGGAAACACCCGCTATCAACAATCCATAGCACAATTTGAATCACCTGCATCACAAGAAGAGGACACAGATGGAGAGTTGGAAAAGGTGGATCCCGTTGGGTTAGTAATGCAGGTTTTAAGCATCTTTGGTACCCAAGTAAAACTAGGTTTATGCTGTAACCAACGCTGCCACGTCCAACTAGATTGTGCTTTCTTCTTAGTGAATGCGCTTGGTGAATGGATTGTCCTAGGTGCAACTATGGTCTGGTCAACGGTGTTCTCAGAAACTACTTTTGGCGGTTTTCCTAAAATGGACTTAGCAGCGGTAGTGAGCCTAGAGGAATTGCCATTAGTACGTTTCTGTGTACGAGATAAAAGGGTTCTAGCAACACATATCTGATGATTACCAGACAAGATACTTTTACGACAAAATACACAACAAGCATCCACAATAACATCATTAGAAACATTCATAGCATTCGTTACATCATTTTCAGAATTACACTTTGACAAATTGGATTCTACGTTTGACATAACATGCGTCTTATTCGACTTCTTATTGTGAACTTCTACTCCTTCATCTTTAGGTGATCCATTCTTAGGTTTCCAGACTCTAAACTTCTTGTTGGTCTTTTTGGTCTTTGGTCTGCTAACTGGAAGAGGGGTGCCTAATCCTGTAGAAGTAGAAGCTTGCACATTAGAGGTTGGTGGATATGCTTTCTTTGGTGTTTCATCTATTATGTACATGCCTTGGGCAATCACATTTTTACTTACAGATTTCCCTTTTTCAAGTACCTTTATTTTTTCTTTCAAATCAATGATGATGAGTTTTTGTTCTTGAATCTTTGAATCTAACTCTCTGTTTAACTGAACAGTGCCATTTCTGTTTTCACAAACTCGATCAATGTCCTTTTCGTATTCAAAAATTTGTTGTTTTAAAACAGAATTTTCTTTTTCAAAGTGACTTTTAGAAGCGTGACTGTTTTGGAAAGACACTGATTCGTTTTGGTTTTGTAAATGTAACTCAAAGTCAAGACTCTGAGACTGACACCATTGCATTTTTTGTTTGAGTTGGAAAATTTCTTTTGAAAGTTTGTTTTCCACATCATCATTGATTTGTCGAATTCTCTCATTTTCTTTTCTCAAATTCTCAATCTCAATTCTCATGATTTCAATTTCAACACAGTGATCATCAACAAGCAATTCATTACATGACAAATAGATAGAATTCATAATCACAGATATCATATCAGAACTTAGAACATTCGTCAAGAGTCGATCTGAATCTTTTTCCAAAGCTTTCTTTTGACATTTTTGTTTTGAAATCTAGTTATCTTTTGCTTTGAAAATGCTCATCATTGATGCAACTTCTGATTGGAGTTCCTGTTCCCACTGTGTTGCACAAAGTCGCATGTATTTGACATGTGGCAAAAATTGCTGTCGAAAAACTTCTCTCTTTTCTTTCTCATAGGGAGAGAGGAAGGTAGAGACTTTGATTTCAGAATTTCTTTCAATTGCGTCTTCTAAAAGTTTGATGTCATCCATAAATGTATTAAAATATTTAAGAGTACGACATTGCTTTGACATTTGTGCATTGACAGTAAAGGGCCATTGACTTGTGCTACAGTGGTTACTGGACCAACTTCAGATGAAGCATTTATTTCAGCTAAAGACCACGTTTATTCAGATCTATCTTTTTGAGGTACACAAGTTTCACTAATATGAGGTGTTCTTGAGTAATCGTATGGTTTGTTATAATATACACAACTCAACTTAGATCGACTCTTTTCCTCGTGTTCCAGTTCCTCTTCAGTATTATATACAACCACACGTGTGAAAGTATCATCCAACAATAATTCTGCACTGTACAACTTTGGATTTTCCTTGAGTGCTTTGTTTAAAAAACGTGGTTGTTCATTTCCAACTGCAAAACCATATCCTCGGGGATTTGGTTTGACAGTTAATTTTTGAATGGTTGTTACAGATTCACCCGTTTTATAAACAACGTTTTGAAATTCTTTAAGTTTTCCTTCCAATGCCACAATTTCCTCAAGGTATGAATCAACACGTTTCCTTGAAACTTGTCTGTGTTCAGAAAAATTTTCTTGACAATTTGACAACTCTGTTTTGGTTTTAGAAAGTTCAGAGTGTAAGATGTCAATTTGTTGTTGAAAATCAAAATTTTCTTGTTCCTTTTGTGAAATTAATTCATTTTTGAAAACGGTTAATTCACAAAATTGATGTTCTAAATTTTGTACCTTCACGTATGATTCTTGGAATGCAGACTCAAAGCTTTTCTCACGTTTTTCGTTGTTTTGAAAATTTGGCAGTTGTAGCTTGTAGCACTCAAGATCCTTAGTTAATAATGCAACTTTGGCTTTTAAGTTTCTGTTAATTTCATTGCATTTATCAATCTGGGATTTTTGTGCATTTAATTGTGTTTGGGTGGTCAACAGCAAGGTCATAAGTTCTGGATCTGTATCATACATAAGATCATTTTGTTCAATGTGATCATGATTGTCATCATCAAAAGGATCATCAAATGAAACAACGGGTTTAATTTGATCTTCATCAAATGTAACAACAGTGTTTATTTTATCATCGTCTTGAGATGATAATGATGAGTCATTTTGACCAATATTTTCTTGTGCAGATGAAGATGCAGAGGGTGATGCAATTTCATGAATAAGACATGTTGATTCAGGTACCTGAGATAAGCCGTCGGTATCATAGACCGGGCCTGTCTCACTCATATTCATTTCTTGCATGTTGGCCATCAACATTACAGCTGCATTTGCCTCAAGGTCTTCCATTTCATCATCTGAGAATGCATTTGCCATAAAGTTGTGTTCTTTCTCGGTCAAAGTACCCCCAGCTTCATCTTTCAATGCCAGAAGAAGAGCTTCCTTGTGATAAGCACTACCCATTGTCCTTGGCTTTGGGCATGCATTTGCCATATGACCATTCCCACCACAATTATAACATGTAATTATTGTGTTTGCAATCCCTTTCTTCTCTGTTCCAACAATCTGAGCCCTCCTCTGTGTATTACCCATGTTGTTTCTACCATTTCCTCCCGAATTAAACCTTTGTCCACTAGAATTCCCCATATAATTTCCTGAACCAAATCTCCCTGAAGCCCTGTTCTGGATTTCAACCCTTCCATCATTAACAACTGCCTGATTCCTTGTGTTTGATGAAGACCTTAAACGATTGTTAGACTTATTTGAGAATTTGCTAAAGGCGCGAGCGATCAACGCAAATCCCTCGTTCAAAGAGTTAAAGGCATCATCTTCATCGTTGTCAGCGTTGGAGTACATACTATAATCAGTGTTGTCGTATGAGACGAGTTGATTATCAGAGTATTGTGAAGGTGCTTCATATGGGACAAGTTGGTTTGAAGGTTGTGGTGCAAAACCCGAATGAGGTGGTGGTGGTTGAACAAAGTCCTGATTTGGTGGTGCAAAGTGAGATTGAGCCATTAAAGCAAGTGGGTTTAAAGTAGGTACTGATGAAAATCCCCCACGAGCTGCTCGGTCCTTGTCAACTTCGGATTGGTGATGTTTGAGGTAATCATACAACAACCCATAAGATGCGTTGTGTAGATTCTTGGCTTGTCTAACGAAAGTCACATACTTTTGCCAATCCGGTTTGAGACACCCTAGAAACTTAGAGTTCACATCAATCTTTGGTAAAATGATGTTGTGATGATCCAGATCGTTGATAATGTTGGTAAACCGATGGTAGTATGATTCTAAAGATTCTCCAGCTTCAATGGTGAAATGTGTGTATTCCGTATAAAGCTTAGATTCCAAGTATTCCTGATTTAACTCAGTACCTTCCATGAGAAGGTGCACATGCTCCCACATATCCTTTGCTGTCTTTTGTGCATCGATGCTCCTGAAGATAGGATTTGGAATCCCTTGGAGGATGTAAGACATGGCTAACTCATTAGCTTCTTGTTGAAGAACTTGTTCTGCGGTGAGTTGAGCTAGAGGAATAGGGGTTGTTGTAGCTTCTCTTGGAGGAACATGATTTGGATCTGCAGGAATGGTTGTAGTAGGAGCTGGATACGGTCCATCAATGATAACCTTTTCAGATACTTCCCATGAGGTTTCTTTAGCTCGATAAATCAGAGAAAACGACTGGACCACTGCACATAATTCCCTGGTGTTAATATTGGTGGTGTGTCCAAAGACCTTGCTTCATGTCTCGACTGTTGACTGCTTATAGCTTCGCACATTTTGTTAAACCAGTGTGGTTCTCTTGAAGGAGGTTGGTAACTTTGCATTGGTTGTTAAGGGACTTGTTGCTGTGGAAGAAATTGATGTTGCTGCATTAACATGTGTTGTTGTTGATACTGTGGTTGATATTGTGGTTGAGGATACTGTTGTGGATATGGTTGTTGTTGACGATACTGTTGTTGTTGTTGATTATAGAAGTAGTTATGATATGGTGGTTGAGACATTCTTGTGTTTTGTGTGGATCTTGTAGATAATAAAGATGTGTGTTATGAGATGTGAAGTTTGGTTTTGGTTTAGTGATGTTCTTGTTCAATTTCGATAGATTACTGTTCACAACAATTGCGATAACACTGTTCACACTTTGCCAAATTCGATAAGGGTTTGAATTGCGATAAGAGTCTAAATTGTGATAGCCTGAGAATTGCGATAAGTCCAAGAATTGCGATAACTTCAGCAATTGCGATAAGCTTTCTAAATTGCGATATAACTGACAATTGCGATAAATTATCTAAATTGCGATAGAAAAGGCAATTTTGATAAGTTAGCAGAATTGCGATAGATCTTGCAATTTCAATAGGTTATCTAAATTACAATTCTGATCACTTTCTCAAAATCTTATACAAGATATGAGATTTGCCTCCAAGTCGAAGTATTTTCACAAACTTATACAAGCAAGGAAAACACTGAACTCCAATTGCGATAAACCCTTAGGCAGCTGAAATTGCGATAAATCGTTGGTGACAATTCTGATAACTCCTTATACAAGGAATTTGCGATAAACCCTCAAGAACAATTGCGATAAACCCTCTTTTCACAATTTGCGATAAACCCTCTTTTGCACCAGATTGCGATAAACCCTCTTTTCACCAAATTGCGAAACACGCTAACTTTTTCAGATTACTTTTACGCCTAGAAAATGATGTTTTAACCGAATGTTTTTGGTTCAAAACGTTTACTAACACATAAATATTAAGAAAGTTACTAATGTTAACGTCTAAAGCAAACTTTGGTGAATTTCGATAAGAAGCAACGACTGAAAAACTAGCGTTAATCTATTAAGACTCGAACAATAAATCTACTAGAACTCAACTTTCGACAAGACATCTAATCTCTACTCACTATTATCACTTTTTCACTTGTACAAGTGCGAAAGTTAGTGAAAGAAATGCGATATTTGAGTCATTTTTACCATAAAACCAAACGTAAATCTACTAAACCAAACGTAAAAACTAGTAACTTACGATGTAAACTACTCAAAAACACACAACTAATTATCTTATGGCGATTGATACCACTTGATAGGTCCTAATATTAGCGTAACACAAGATATAACTCACTTAAACCACTATAACTAATACGTATAACAACTAGATAAATAGATAACGAGAGATTAGAGAAGAGATTAGAAGAATAGAAGGATGATCTTATTTCACTCTTAATACTAGCAGAACTTCGGTACACTTGTGAATAAAAGCAACAACAATAAATGATGCAAATGACTTCTATTTATAGGCAAACTCTAGGGCGGCATTTGTGTGAATTCTTCTTGAAGTAATTAACATGGCCACATGGCCCATGAGCTCCTAATGAGCAGTGGGCTTTACAACATACATAGAGCCCATATAGAGCAGCATAATTAATGATATGATTAAGACTTGGAATACTTGAAACGTGTTCCCAACATAGGGACACAGTATCTCCATTTGTTATAGCCAAAACTTTTGATGTAACAAACAAATGTCAACAAACCTGGAACCTTTTGGATATAAAAGAAAACCGATGGTTGTGAGCGAGGATGAACAGGGCGGGTCACCCACTTATCAGTCGGGCTATGGATGAAGCAGCTAGGACAAAGAAACGGGGTAAGTTAGCTTGCTTAGAGTTATTAGGCTCAAAATTTTTAACCAAATTGGGTGAAAAAGACCTAGACCCTGCCATGGTTGCAAAGAAACACGGTTACATAATGATGCCATTTGGTCGTTGCCTCGCCAACTTACGGATCCAATCTTTGACGACCCTCTTCATTTTTTCTCAAAAAATAGGTCATAATCATCATAGCCCTACCCTAGCTTAAGCAACGAAAGGTGTTTTGTAGGAAAATAAATGTTACTAAAACTGATAACCAAGTGCAACAAATAAGGCTGGTAAGGATCGGAAAAAAATGATATGTCCACTATGGCTGCAGGTCTACTCACCTGTCCTGCCAAGATGTGGACCTAATTTAGTTGATTTTTTATTTTATTATTATTTTATTTTTTATTTTTTATTTTTTTTGTTTTAATCCGGTCCATCTACAAGCCGATTAATAACTGGCTGATCATACCTCTTCATCCTCACTAACAACCATCCTGTTGTTTTCAGATTAAAACGGTGCAAGATCGGCACCGGAACCTGCCGACCATTCAAGTTTCTCCTATCCGAATATATATATATATTTTGCAGTAGTAGCTGACTGTGCGTTGACGAACAATAAAAGAAGCATTGGTTTTATTTTAAACACTTTCGTGGTTGTTTTCATGCCATATGTTAGGGATACAGTATCTACATTAGTTATGGCCACAACTGTCGATCTAACAAACAAATGTCAACATATCTGGAAAGTCTGATCTCCCCCTCAAATCCCTATTGCTATTTAAACGGTCTTAAAATAGTGGTGTGCATCAGACGTACTGCTAGCACATTGAAATACCAAAAGGAATTTGAAGGGAAGATAAGAAGAAGCAGGTATGTTGTACACCGTGTGTAAATATTAGTAAATGAAGAGTACATGGTATTGTTTATCTGTCAATATTAACAGTTGATGTTCCGTGTCTGTGATAGTAAATTTGTTAATGTATATTTTCAGCCCCAGCACAAAAAAAGCCTCTGATCAACAATAGGCTGCAATTTTCAAAGATAGATGGGTAACAAAAGAGGATGGTGCGCAAAAGTAATTTGCACCAAATCACTTGTCACAGCATTCTCTTAAGTTTCCTATCTATCTTTGGTCAAATGCGGGCGGCCGATGATCAGAGCCTCGTGTAGGAGTGAACCTAAGTGTGATATAAAATTGGCAAACGCAATAGACATACAAAGTATATATATGAAAAGTGACCAGCAGTGGACCTCGATCTGACTTGAAGCATAACGTTATCCTCTAGTTCATAATAGTTTAGATTACCACCTAGACACTTATTATCAGCTTTGTCTTCAGCTATTCCTCTAACCAAGTGGCGTCTAATTTCTTAGAGGCCCATCAACAAGTAGTTGAATCATGCTTATTCTACTTCATGGTTTGTGCAGGTCAACATCCCTAGCCGCCACCATCTTCGGGAGTAGGACCCAATTCCAAAGCTGATTTGACAGTAGTAGAATGAACTTCTACCCCATCAACATTCAGATTTAAACCGTCTTCAAATACAGGCCTGGAATCGGGTTTGAAATTGTGACAAAAACGATAATTTTCCCATTAATATTTTAATAATAAATGTTAATTTATAATTACGTGATTGATAAAGTAAGCATTCATGAGCTTGCATAACTATCTCGGGAAAACAAACTCACACACTGTAGCATACAGTAACTCAACAAAACTACTTGACTTTATCAGAAATGGTGGATTTTCTACTTTCTTACATTTACAGACCTCAACGTAACAAAAATGAGAGGTTATCTCATTTTTCCTGAAAAACGACACCACACGCGTACCGACACCACATTAGTAATGGTTTAATTTTATAATTCATTTTTAGAGTCAATAAATTTTACTCTATGTCAGTTTTATAAAAACGACTCCAGAATTATCTTTTTCACAATTATACGAAACCGAGGTACCACGATTGCACCTCAGCTCAACGGAACACGGGTTACACAAGATACACTTTAATATAATAAAACAAACAAACAAACATATATACGCTTCTCTTATCTTTTACCCCTTGGTATACCCGCCCTCATATCAGTCCATATCTCCTTTTTGACTTCTTCCTGGTTCTTTCCCCAACACCTCAACGATCTTCGTCCATCACCATCTGGTTCCTGGATTTATATGCTTTCCATCCTCCCAAGGTGCGTGCCGTTCTCATATATCTCTTCCCCAGGGTCAACACAGCCTAGAAATTGAAGGCAGATGTGGAGTGAAGCTGGTTATAGCGGGCTCCTATTCTCCATAATCAAAAGAGACTGGGTGGCCTTCATATTCTTCTTCTTTTTGTACCCACTGATTTCGAGCAATGATCCACACAGTCATATCTCACAACAATAACTCTCACAAGGTTCGGAGGGCTCAAGAAACAATCGGTGGTGTGTGTGGAATTGCTTGGAAGACCGGGTTTGGGTTTTGTTGATAATTCTTGTCAATCGACATCCTGTTTGTTTGTAAGGTTTTGACTCCTCTATCATCTATAAATCTTAATTTGATGTTGACATTAATACATGAATTGAAATATCTTTTGTTGTTATGATTTTGTTGGTTAAAGTAATTGTTTGGTTCTAGTTTAGATACAATCGATTATAAGTTCGTTGTTGTGATGCCGTTTGTGTTGTTATTATGGTTTGGAAAAATTAAAACTGAGAACTTAAACAAAGTCAAAACCATGTTGGCTCGGTATTGGAAGTGTATGTTTAGCTTATTGTATTCGATTTTTACTTATTGCTTTTGGTCGATTGAATAAGTAGTTTAACCGAATGGTTATAAAAGATGATGAAAACTTGGTGTGAAGTTAAGAGTTAAGTTTAGACTAATTGTGGCCTGAGCTTTGCGAGTTTTATGCCTATTTTGGTTTAACACAAGTCTTGTTGTAGTAGTGGTTCACGTTTGGTTTCTTTGGTTTGATTCTACACCGTTGTGTTATTATAGACCTAAGTTAAGAGGTCAGGGTTTAGGATTTTATTTATAGATCGAAACCCACTGTGGGTCGATTGGTTATGGTTGTTTTGGCTCCGGAAAACACACCCACGAAGGGTGTGTTGTGGTTATTTGTATCGGGTTATAAGTATAACGTCCAGTGGTGTTTTCTTGGTCTTGTGTTGTAAAGTAAGTGAACTTTGATTAAACTTGAGTCTTGTGTCTCGTTTGTAGTGTGAGCTGAGAGGCTAGGGGTCAAAGCCACTCGAGTCCAACATTAGGAGTTTGGCTCGTTTTCCTTCCTTTTTGGTTTGTCCACCACCCACGAAGGGTGGCATGGTCTGCTTCGAACACAACCAGGCATTATTTTAGCACTTTGGTTATAAAACACACATGGGGTGTGTTATTTCGCTTAGTCAAAAGGTTCTCAAACCCTTGCATTAAGGGCACGGGTTGGTTTTTGTCACGTCAATAGGTCAAATACATTTGACCTGTTTTACTTGATCACTCAAGCCTTGGTGTGGTCGAGTGATACTCAGATTGACGTGGTAAAAAATAGGTCAAACGCAAGTCTTCGAGTCACCCGTATGTGGTTGCTATACAAAGAGTTTATAACACAAACCTTTGACTTGGGATTCCTATATGTTGCAACCAGTATATTTTTCTGGTTTACCTATGTTGGGCCGAAGCCCTTTAAACCCCAAAGGATTTTTTGTGTTCATTTTTTCTAAACTGGGGTGAAGCCCATGTATCATTGATGAGGTCCGTTTGGTGTTATCAACCCATCCAGAATTGAGTCTGTTAGTTCTATAATAGGCCACAACCCACTCCACCAAATCCCAACATAAGTGAGTGTTTGTATAACCTGTTTTGAACACGAGTTGTTGTCGCAATCGTCCAAGTGATTGTTCCCGATTATTTCAACTTTGTATTTCACGACTTAAAATAATTCAACTCATTACCGACTCGTTTCACTTCACTCAATCACACAACCTCGCTATATATATAACTAAAACATAAAACATATTTAGTAACTCGACATGATTTTTATAACAAATTGACTTACCTTATAACCAAGTTAGTTTTACTTTACACATACAACTAGAAACTCTTTTATACATTTAAAAACTATAAGAACAAAGTGAAAACTAAACTTGTGAATTTAAACTTGTTCATTCATATATACCACCTATTTGATTACATATAAACTTGACGTACTTTATCAAAACTCATATGGATTTATTAGATTATAAAACGATTATTTAATTAAACAGAAACCTTATTACTTTTGTTAGCACGAGAAAACCAGAACTTTTACACGCGTCATGCCCGCCTATTATCAAAAACTATATACTTAGCTTACTAATATTTCATTAAATGTAATAATCAATAATGAGAAATTTCAAACGTAACATTTCTTTTATAAAAACTATATATTTAAATACATATATATATACACACACCATCTTTCTCATGCACACACTTATACATGTAATATATAAACACGCACTCAGTAATATATACTCATTTAATGATAACGTTTCCATATGCCGTCAACGTCTAATATTTGATGGTAATTATTTTCCGTACATAGTCCCTCAGTTACTGTCAAACCGTAGACTTGTTCATCTTTGATACTTTGATTATTATATACTTATGCACTTCCAAGAGCCAATACTTTCAAATGCTTAGAAAATTGTTTTAAACTTAAATGCTGCCACACCAGCAACAATAACATAAACTCTTTAAACTTTTGAATTTAATTGAATTTCGTTAAGTCTTAAACTTAGTTTGTGAACTAAAATAAGCATTACTAATCTAGGTCGCGTGTTGGTGCCGAACACTATCTGAATTGTTACACCATCTGACTGCTATTTACTAAGGTGAGTTTATAGCCACACTCTATTTACACTTGTTTTACAATTGGGGTGAGAAACATGCAAAACTCTTTTATGGGCCAAAATTATTGTCTATGCTATTACGTGGTTTAGCCTAAGCCCTATTAGGTCCCATTATGCCCAACTCATGAACCGTCAATTCCTGCTGGGAAGCGCGAATATTATAAATAGATCTATTGGGAGTAACGCCCCCGTTCGGATTGACCGGATAGGCAAACGAATGTATACCATGTCGAAACACAAGTGTCTGGGATAAACACTTGTCGGGCCTTTATATTTAACATGCTTCTAGAGGATGCACACTGTTATTGCTTCGGTTGCATGAACTTAGTGCTAGCATAATAGACCATTTCTATATGACATTATATGCATTGTAATGTTCATATACCAAACTCATGGTCCAAACTGTTGACTTTACTGCTTATATATAAACCTATGAACTCACTAGCTTTTTGCTGACTTTTAGCATGTTTCTATCAGGTGTTAAGAAACTCATTATTGGCAAGGCGTGGCAAGGCGATGGTCATAAACTATTTACCGATGTTTTTTAACACATTTTCATGACTTGTTTTTTTTATGGGATCATTAAACTTTTGGGCTTACCTATTAAATTTAATACTCTGATGTAAACTTGATTTAATCTGACTGGTTTCATTTTAACAGAGTATGTATTCCGTTCTTTATTATCATGTGTTATGATTTCCAATTCAGTAGAACCCCATGACTTGAATGCTTCCGCAATACCAGATTTTGGGGGTGTTACAGATTGGTATCAGAGCCTAGGTTATAGAGAATTAGGTACATATAAACCCTAAACTATAACCGCTTTTTACAAAACAAGTCCTTATGACCGCCACTTGCCTGCCTGCCTTACTTGCCACTTTAATTGCTATTTACTTGTCTTAACTATATGTTACCGTTCGTTGATTTTACTCAACTACAAGTACTATAAGTATTTTATGTATACTTATACATACCTAATTTACACTATTTACCATGAGTATTTTCTATATAATTACACATATATACCGTTTTGTCACAGACTATGCCTTCCCACAACATCTCTCAGACCTCATTGGGCTCAGATGATCCTTAAATGCAGATGCTTCAGGCTTATCATGCACCAGACCCTAACACCATTGAGCCTATACCACCATCACCACCACATACTCATACCACACCAGTCACTCAGGTTGCTCCTACTGTTCCTCGCCGTACTACACGCATAACCATACGCCCATTTACTAGACCATCATCCCATACTACGGAGGGTACCCAAAGCCCTGCTCATACTCTTCTGTTATCTCCATCCCGTTATAGGTCCCTATGTACCTACATGGGGACCCCTACTACCCTAGTATCGTCACCACCCATCTTATCACCACGTTCACCTACACACTTACTTTTATGCCAGAGGCATAGAAAGGCCAATGACTCTTACTCAACAGAGGTTCCAGAGAGGAAGGATGAGCAGACTGAGCAGGCAGTTGCTGGGCAGACATTAGCTGAGAGTACTCCTACTGAGGGTACAGGGATTGATACTGATTTTGGTTTGGGTATGGAGCAGAGGGTGGTTGTGCCCCGGGTTAGCATAATACTGGAGGATGTGCCTAGTACTTTTAAGGTTGAAGAGGGCTCGAGGAGAGCCCAGGATGAGGCAGAGGATGGCGCGGGATGGAAGGAGATAACGCGTATGATCAGTCACACTGCTGCTATTGGAAGTCCAAATTATGTGTTTTCCTCACAATCTTTTGTGCCTCCAGATTCTCCACTTCCTGTGACATCACCAGCTGCTACAGAGACCGATCTTATCTCACAGATTCAAACTCAGCTAGATTTACAGACTAACATACCAGGTCTCTACTCTGACCAGCTTGACGAGTTACAGCCTGCTTGTTTCGATCAGTATGATGATGACTTCAGCAGACTTTATGCTAGGACACACTCCAACAGTCGAGATATCCTTGACTTGGGTGACAGATCAGATAGACTTGAGCAGACACAGGTTGTGGCCCAAGAGGCAGCCCAGGTGATGCATGGGAGGATGCTGATCCTCGAGGCTCAGGTTGCGGCATTGTTAAGGGCTGATCAGGCACACCGCAGGGAGAACTTAGCATTGAGGACTTGTCTTGTTGAGGTTCAGGCACAACTTAGGGAGTATGCTTTTAGATTCTAGCACCTGGACAGGACCATGGACCAGCCTTAGATATGATTTGTAGTTTTCATATTTCACTTAACTAAGGAGTCCTTAGTAAGTGTAGGATATTATTGTGAAGCTTGTTATTTTCAGATCTTGTAATCGAATTTTAATCTATAACAAGCTCACTTTGTCATCTATTTCTGTTATTGATCACCTTAATTAAATCCTTTCTTTCATACTCTACTGTGATGCTATCCATTCATGTGATGACTCCTCCTTATCCTTTTCAAAAATCTTATCGTTTGTTTCCTCTTATAGAAAAATGACTTCACTATCATTTTGTAAACTATGTTACAATCATCCCACCAGTTTTACTATTGTCTTACAAATTATTTGTCTTATCTAAGAACCACCTTAGCCACTGATTTACAAAATAACAAATTGCGTAGCCGTCACTTTATAAACTATTTCACATATACATTAGAAACCAATTTTTCGTCATCCTACGAACTATTTTACTACCATATCATAAAATCAAAGATATCGACCTTACTACTATCTTATAAACAACAAATTCTTTTTCTTACTACCCTATAAAACATTTCGCAAACCATTTTACAAACTATAGTGTTACTGTGTAATGAACCAATTCACTGCCTAACTACTGTTTCACAAACCAACAAATGGTGTAACTAACAATGTATAAAACCTGTTACAATTATCCCGCAAGTTTTGCTACCAACTTATAAATTATTTAGCTTCCTTATGAGCTACTTTAGTCATTATCTCATGAAACAATAAACCTTGTTGCTATTACTCTACAAATTATTTTGCGGGTACCTCACAGATCATTTTGTTATTATCCTGCGTAACTATTTCACTATTTAACCACAAACCAAACTACAACTTTTCTACTACCTTGCAAATGATAAAATATTTTTTTCTATTGTCCTATAAGCTGTTTTGCAAAATGCTCTATAAACTATCTTGTTATCCCCTTGTAAACTAACTACTTCTTTGAAAAGTATTTCTTGCTAACTATCCCATAAACAAAAATAATCGATATATTTTCTTGTAACTAAACCCAGCATTGCATCACTGATCCTTAGTTATACATAACCTTAGGAATGGATGCCTTAAAATTTTTTTTTTCAAAAGACAAGTTATCTATTCCATTACGAGAAATCAAAACTCGCGTGTGGGGTACATAAAAGTAGTGCGAGACTCGGGCATCCGTGCTAGAAGCACAGTAAACAAATAGACTTCAACGCAATCTTACTACATAAAAATCAGCCTTGTCTCACATCACGTTCTAAACCGAGAGGATAAGCTACACCACCAACCATCAACGAACAACTCCACCGATTAGCAACTCACTATACACTACCCCTTCCGATTCTGAGACACCTCATCATCAATCAGACAAATCTTTAAAATTTGATAGCTACTGGATAACTCATAACCCCGTATGCGACTGAAACATATTCTTGCTTTATAGCAATTGTGTCAAATAGCTGCAACGGTTATATTCAGATCCTTAATAGAAATTTTACCTTCTGCACAGAACGCTAAGTACTCGAACAAATTGACTGACCAATTCCAAGTAGCAATCAACATTGTTTTTTAGAGTTATACTCTCCACGTTAAGTACTGAGTACACTACTGAGCCAACTAACTGACTGCTAGTAGCAAACAACACCATTCTCGAAGGTCGTAATCTAGACCTATAAAACTTCTAGTACTAGCTTGGGTGACTTTATGCCCATAAAACCTGGAGATTTTGACATTGTCCCTAGTGTATACTGGATGTCGAAATACCACACTATAATCATCCACGAGGGGAAAACTCGTTCACGTACCTTAGGTTAATAGAATCCTAGAAACACAAGAAGAACCCCTCAGCAGAAATAGACAATGAGTGAACCATTAAGCTTTTAAGGATCTAGAGATGTGCTAGAAGTTGACTAGTAACCCAACAAAACCCTTAATACCTTACGATGTAACCCGAACCACTATCGCGATTCCTAACCCTTCAAAAATCCCTTGGGAATACAAGCTGGTCTAGGACATGAGGTTTTATCAAAACACCCTTACTCACTAGACCAAACCTTAGAGGTAAATCAAGCACCTCCGCTTTAGACTATAGATATCAATATATCATACTTTGATGTTGCTTCGTCAAAGTACAATTTATCCTCTTCATTCCTTATGATGAGGTTTCCTTATAGGTAGCGGATGCATTAAGTCAGATTATCAATATACCATTAATCTTATATTGTGCACTCTAGGAGTCTAGATGGCACGGCCTCATCATTAATCTAAAAGACCTCATTTCTGCACCGAGATACTAAGAAATCTTAACATACCGAATGATTATTCATACACAGTTCTCACTAGTAACAAGTAAGACATCTGTCAGCATAGTATCCGACTGATTTTTTCATTCCAGACCATTAGTGCAACAATTTAGGTCATGACACCTCCTAAGCACGGCTTAAGGAAGTCGAATGCTTAAATCTACAGGCTTTGCCTAATATTAAACATCAAGCCCTACTCAGCCTTGACAACTAGGATCCATCTCGGGACACTTGAAACATATGTATATGTACATACTCAACTACACCTTCTCCTTCAATATTCTTCCTTTAAGAAACGTTCTTTAAAAATGCATTTATCGCAATCATAAAATACGTGTGATACCGTTCCTTTTATTTGAGATCTCACTCGTCGTCATCTTTTATGATGTAGATAAATGACTCTTACAAGAAGGACAACCAAGACCACACACGGTCGACCTACTGCTACCATTCTTCCAACTGGGAATGGAGCAAATCTGCTTATCGTAAACCAAGCCATGCTAGATCAGTTGGCTAATGACCGTGTGGCAGCAGCACTAGTTGCAGCGGATGAAAACAACTCGACTACAGATATCGAAACCTCAAGACCTAAGAACAACAACAACCGCAGTTGCACCTATCAGGAGTTCCGAAAGACCATGACTGGAGGTCTTGGGGGAACCGAGGGAACTATTTCTTTGATCAGATGGATTGAAAGGCTGGAGGCCGTGTTTCGAATATGTGGTTGTGCGGATGAAGACAGGGTTAAGTATGCATCACTCACCTTCACGGGTGCTGCCCTACCCTGGTAGAATGACTATTTGAAGTCTGCAGGCATTGATGCCGCATACGCAATGCCATGGGAAATTTTCGAGGAAATGGTGTTCAAATAGTATTGCCCTTGCAACGAAGTTAAATAGTTGGAGGTCGAATCTTGGAACCACAAGGTGCAGCGCACCAACATTGCTACATACAACCAATACTCTCAAGAGTTAGCTCTGCTATGCCCTGAGATGGTCCAGACTGAAGCTCGCCTACTAGAGAGATACATTGGAGAATTACCCCCATACATTAAGGGTATTGACACCACCTCCAGGACTGTTGATCCCCATGAGACTATGGATGTGGCCAAGTAATCGAGGCTACCGCCGAGAAGGTGGTTGACAACAAAAGAAAGTGGGAAGATCACTTTAAAAATAACAACAACAATGGTCCAAAAAAGCGAGAAGAAGTGGTCAAAGTCTATGCTACTGGCACCAGTGCAAAGAAAGGGTATGCTGGGACGTTACCCAAGTGCAACACGTGACCGTTTCATCACAATGGGCCTTGCTCCATTCAGTGCGGGAACTGCAGGAAGATCGTTCACCAAGCCAAGGAATGCAGAGCTCCTATTCTCGTGATAAACCCGAAGATCACTGTCACATGCTTTGAGTGTGGAGTAATTGGGCACTTTAGGAGTGAATGCCTAGAACTGAGGAATAAAAATGAAGGAGTTTGCCAGGACCCTAACGGCACTGCGGGTAGTGATGATGCTTGGAGAAAGAGTTCCTTCTTCCATAATAAGACCTAAGTCTAGACTCTTTTGGATTGTATTTCCTCGAGAATTTGTACTTTTTTAAGGATTTTCTTTTTCATTACATTGTATGGATCTTCATCTATTGAATTTCCTATCTTTTACGTCAATGCATTATGATGACTTTATTCCGTTACGCTTTCTATTGTAGACCATATTTGAAATTGTCCTGCAAACAATTATTCTATCGTCTTATGTAAGGTGGTGCACCTTTAAAATCCATTGTGATTTCAAGCTTATAAACGGAATGGCCAATACTGTTTTAAACCCAATACCATTTTGACTAAACCGAACATGGCATCATCAATCCTAAATTAAACATAGCCTGATCACCTATGTTTAATTCAGGAAGGATCATGCTATGATGGGAATAGTCACCTCAAGAATTTTGTACTTCAAAACTGACACTTCACACCTCGACTATCAAGGTTCAACAGTCTCTCAAAAATGTCTCGTATTTATGTGTGAACGTGAAGACGTAATCAAGCGTAAATGTTCTCAATTTTTCTTAACTCTATCGGGTAACTCTAAGTGAAAACCGAGGACTGTTTTTGTTCTAAGGCGGGAAGGATGTGACAAACGGTAATTTTCCCAGTAATATTTTAATAATAAATGTTAATTTATTATTACCTGACTGATAAAGTAAGCATTTGTGAGCTTGCATAACTATCTCAGGAAAACAAACCCGCACACTGTAGCATACCGTAACTCACCAAAACTATTTGACTTTATCAAAAAAGGTGAATTTTCCACTTTCTGACATTTACAGATCTCAACATAATTGAAATGAGAGGTTATCTCATTTTTCTTGAAAAACGACACCACACGCGTACCGACACCACATTAGTAATGGTTTAATTTTATAATTCATTTTCAGAGTCAATAAATTTTATTCTATGTCAGTTTTATAAAAACGACTCCAGAATAATCTTTTTCACAATTATACGAAACCGAGGTACCACGATTGCACCTCAGCTCAACAAACATATATACGCTTCTCTTATCTTTTACCCCTTGGTATACCCGCCCTTATATCAGTCCATATCTCCTTTTTGACATCTTCCTGGTTCTTTCCCCAACACCTCAACGATCTTCGTCCATCACCATCTGGTTCCTGGATTTATATGCTTTCCATCCTCCAAAGGTGTGTGCCGTTCTCATATATCTCTTCCCTAGGGTCAACACAGCCTAGAGATTGAAGGCAGAAGTGGAGTGAAGCTGGTTATAGCGGGTTCCTATTCTCCATAATCAAAAGAGACTGGGTGGCCTTCCTATTCTTCTTCTTTTTGTACCCACCGATTTCTAGCAATGATCCAAACAGTCACATCTCACAACAATTACTCTCACAAGGTTCGGAGGGCTCAAGAAACAATCGGTGGTGTGTATGGAATTGCTTGGAAGATTGGGTTTGGGTTTTGTTGATAATTCTTGTCAATCGACATCTTGTTTGTTTGTAAGGTTTTGACTCCTCTATCATCTATAAATCTTAATTTGATGTTGACATTAATACATGAATTGAAATATCTTTTGTTGTTATGATTTTGTTGGTTAAAGTAATCGTTTGGTTCTAGTTTAGATACAATCGATTATAAGGTCATAGTTGTGATGCCGTTTGTGTTGTTATTATGGTGTGGAAAAATTAAAACTGAGAACTTAAACAAAGTCAAAACCATGTTGGCTCGGTATTGGAAGTGTATGTTTAGCTTATTGTATTTGATTTTTACTTATTTCTTTTGGTCGATTGAATAAGTAGTTTAACCAAATGGTTATAAAAGATGATGAAAACTTGGTGTGAAGTTAAGAGTTAAGTTTAGACTGATTGTGGCTTGAGCTTTGCGAGTTTTATGCCTATTTTGGTTTAACACAAGTTTGTGTTATTATAGACCTAAGTTGAGAGGTCAGGGTTTAGGATTGTGTTTAGAATCGAAACCCACTGTGGGTCGATTGGTTATGGTTGTTTTGGTTCTGGAAAACACACCCACGAAGGGTGTGTTGTGGTTATTTGTCTTGGGTTATAAATATAACGTCTAGTGGTGTTTTCTTGGTCTTGTGCTGTAAAGTAAGTGCACTTTGATTAAACTTGAGTCTTTTGTCTCGTTTGTAGTGTGAGCCGAAAGGCTAGGGGTCGAAGCCACTCGAGTCCAACATGAGGAGTTTGGCTCATTTTCCTTCCTTTTTGGTTCGACCACCACTCACGAAGGGTGGCATGGTCTGCTTCGAACACAACCAGGCGTTGTGTTAGCACTTTGGTTATAAAACACACATGGGGTGTGTTATTTGGCTCGGTCAAAAGGTTCTCAAACCCTTGCATTAAGGGCATGGGTTGGTTTGTCACGTTCAATAGGTCGAATACATTTGACCTGTTTTACTTGATCATTCGAGCCTCGGCAATGTCGAGTAAAACTCGGATTGAGGTGGTAAAACATAGGCCAAATACAAATGTTTGAGTCACCCGTATGTGGTTTCTACACAAACAATTTATAACATAAACCTGTGACTTGGGATTCCTATATGTTACGACCAGTATATTTTTCTGGTTTACCTATGTTGGGCCGAAGCGCTTTAAACCCCAAAGGATTTTGTGTGTTCATTTATTCTAAACTGGGACGAAGCCCATGTATCATTGATGGGGTCCGTTTGGTGTTATCAACCCATCCAGAATTGAGTCTGTTAATTCTATAATGAGCCACAACCCACTCCACCAAATCCAAACATAATTAAGTGTTTGTATAACCTATTTTGAACACGAGTTGTTGTCGCAATCGTCCAAGTGATTGTTCCCCATTATTTCAACTTTGTATTTCACAACTTCAAATAATTCGACTCATTACCGACTCGTTTCACTTCACTCAATCACAAAACCTCACTATATATATAACTAAACCATACAACATATTTAGTAACTCGACATGATTTTTATAACAAATTGACTTACCTTATAACCAAGTTAGTTGTACTTTACACATACAACTAGAAACTCTTTTATATATTTAAAAACTATAAGAACAAAGTGAAAACAAAACTTGTGAATTTAAACTCGTTCATTGATATATACCACCTATTTGATTACATATAAACTTGACGTACTTTATCAAAATTCATATGGAGTTATTAGATTATAAAACGATTATTTAATTAAACACAAACCTTATAACTTTTGTTAGCACGAGAAAACCAGAACTTGTACACGCGTCATGCCCGCCTATTATCAAAAAGTATATACTTAGCTTACTAATATTTCATTAAATGTAATAATCAATAATGAGAAATTTCAAACGTAACATTTCTTTTATAAAAACTATATATTTAAATACATATATATATATATATATACACACACCATCTTTCTCATGCACACACTTATACATGTAATATATAAACACGCACTTAGTAATATATACTCATTTAATGATAACGTTTCCATATGTCGTCAACGTCTAATATTTGATGGTAATTATTTTCCGTACATAGTCCCTCAGTTACTGTCAAACCGTAGACTTGTTCGTCTTTGATACTTTGATTATTATATACTTATGCACTTCCAAGAGCCAATACTTTCAAATGCTTAGAAAATTGTTTTAAACTTAAATGCTGCCACACCAGCAACAATAACATAAACTCTTTAAACTTTTGAATTTAATTGAATTTCGTTAAGTCTTAAACTTAGTCTATGAACTAAAACAACCATTACTAATCTAGGTCGCGTGTTGGTGCCGAATACTATCTGAATTGTTACACCATCTGACTGCTATTTACTAAGGTGATTTTATAGCCCCACTCTATTTACACTTGTTTTACAATTGGGGTGAGAAACATGCAAAACTCTTTTATGGGCCAAAATTATTGTCTATGCTATTACGTGGTTTAGCCTAAGCCCTATTAGGTCCCATTATGCCCAACTCATGAACCGTCAATTCCTGCAGGAAGCGCGAATATTATAAATAGATCTATTGGGAGTAACGCCCCCGTTCGGATTGACCGGATAGGCAAACGAATGTATACCATGTCGAAACACAAGTGTCTGGGATAAACACTTGTCGGGCCTTTATATTTAACATGCTTCTAGAGGATGCACACTGTTATTGCTTCGGTTGCATGAACTTAGTGCTAGCGTAATAGACCATTTTTATATGACATTATATGCATTGTAATGTTCATATACCAAACTCATGGTCCAAACTGTTGACTTTACTGCTTATATATAAACCTATGAACTCACTAGCTTTTTGCTGACTTTTAGCATGTTTTTATCAGGTGTTAAGCAACTCATTATTGGCAAGGCGTGGCAAGGCGATGGTCATAAACTATTTACCAAAGTGTTTTCACACATTTTCATGACTTGTTTTTTTTATGGGATCATTAAACTTTTGGGCTTACCTATTAAATTTAAAACTCAGATGTAAACTTAATTTAATCTGACTGGTTGCATTTTAACGGAGTATGTATTCCTTTCTTTATTATCTGGGATAAACACTTGTGTTATGATTTCCAATTCAGTAGCACCCCATGACCCGAATGCTTCCACAATAACAGATTTTGGGGGTGTTACAGAAATCTCCTGAGCTCGATTCCGTCTCTAAACCTGTATTTGAAGACGGTTTTTGTGATTTTCATCGTGCATTACTTAGTTACCTGCAGAGAAAAAGGATTGCTTTGGTCAGAACAACAACAGAACCAACAGTTATAACTAAACCGAATAACGACCATTGACACAGGTCGAGATATGGTAGCAGTTAATAGGCTCAGATTTGTAAACGAAACAGGGAAAAATAGATGTAGAGCCCACCATGCCTGGAAAGAAACACGGTTGTGTAATTATGGCATCCGGTGTTTGGCCCGCAAAGTTACGAATCCAATGTTTGGCACCCCACGCCATTTGTGTTAGAAAATAGGTGCTAATAATCATAGCCCTTCCTTACGTGAAGCACCCAAAGGTGTTTTGGAGGAAAATAAATGTGAATAAAACTGGTAATCACCTAAAATAGATACGTGTGGTAAGAATCAGAAAAAAAAAGGATATGGCCACTATGGCTGCAAGTCGACTGACCTGCCCCGCCAACATGTGGAGTATCTCTAATTTAATGGCCTAACCCCGTACACTCATCATAGGTCCTTGTAATCAATATCACAATAAAAACGGAATTATTATCCGGGGTGTCAATGGACCTGGTGTTAAAAGAAAAAAATGACGTAAATTGGCCAATTACTCTAAGGTGTATGTTAGGTCTGAAAAGGAAATTATCGATAATGCGTGATGATAATATGGATAATAAGGCTTAGTTCAGCGATTACGGAAGTGGTACCCAAAACCAGCATTGGCTGCAAACATGTGATCGCTATGCCAAGGTACGGGTTATGGCAAACTACACTTACCCAAATACGAAGTAGTAATAACTCTCATCATTGCTTGTGATATTCATCATGCATTACATAGGCACCCGCTTTAAAAGAGAATTGTTTTACTGAAAACAAAAGCAGAAGCAACAGTCATAAGTAAATTGAAGAACGGCCTTTGACGGAATCAAAAGGGTGTCATCTCCAAAAGTTTAAAAGCTCGGATTCATAAGAACCCAACGCAGAAACAGCTACAAATCTATGCCGTGCATCAGGGCGACATACGGTAGCAGTTATTAGGCTCAGATTTTTAAACCAAATAGGGTGAAAAACTTCTAGACTCCGCCAAGTTACGGGTCCAATATTTCACGACCCACTTCATTTGCGTAAGAAAAAAAGTGTTAATCATCATAGCCCTAGCGTACGTGAAGCAACAAAAGGTGTTTTGGAGCAAAACAATGTGAATAAAACTGGTAGCCACCTACAACAAATAAGTCTGCTAAGAATCGAAAAAAGAGGATATGGCCACCATGGCTGCAAGTCTAGTGACCTGCCCCACCAAGATGTGGACCATCTAAACTTTAATTCCCTTACCCCGCAGACTCATAATCCATTATTGCAACGAATACGACCATCGTTGTTATGCCATCAAACGCATTGACAGCGCAATGAGGTCCACAAATCTTTGTAAAAAGTTGTTGTTCCATTAACATAACATTATATAATATATATATATATATATATATAATATATATATAATATATATATATATATATATATATTACATTTAGTGGGATCACTTAACCGTTTCTTTGTCCCACCCGCTCTGTCTATAACACATAGGGTAGCAATTATTAGGCTCATATTTTTAAAACAAATAGGGTGAAAAACTTCTAGACTCCACCATGGCTGCAAAGAAACACGGTTGCATAATCATGCAATCCGGTCCTTGCCCCGCCAAGTTACGGGTCCAATATTTCACGACCCACTTCATTTTGTCAGAAAAAAGGTGTTAATCATCATAGCCCTAGCGTACGTGAAGCAAAAAAAGGTGTTTTGAAGCAAACCAAATGTGAATAAAACTGGTAGCCACCTACAACAAATAAGTCTACTAAGAATCGAAAAAAGAGGATATGACCACCATGGCTACAAGTCTAGTGACCTGCCCCGCCAAGATGTGGACCATCTAAACTTTAATCCTCTTATCCCGTAGACTCATAATCCATTTTTGCAACGGATACTACCATCGTTGTTATACCATCAAACCCATCGACAGCACAATGAGCTCTACAAATCGTTGTGAAAAGCTGCTGTTCCACTAACATAACATTAACCTACAAACCAAACATGGTAAAAAGTTAAAAGCTTTTACAAACGACATAGAACAAACACATGAGCCTTAGCTCATAAGTTAACAAAATAATGTAATCTAACCATACCTTCAGCAAATGAGGCAAAAAACAATGGTTATCGTATCTGGTTGACAAAAATGATAATAGTTTTGACATAAGATTTAGCAAACACATTCAAAGTGGTTCATTTCTTTCCACAACTAAAATAAGCTATGAAGCACTTAAAATAAGGTCACCCAAACATAAGTAACCAAGTGATCCAGTAGAACACATTCAAAGTGGTTCATTTCTTTCCACAACTAAAATAAGCTATGAAGCGCTTAAAATAAGGTCACCCAAATATAAGTAACCAAGTGATCCAGTAGAACCCTAAATCAACCAATACCAACAATAAAACCCTAAACCTGAGATGATAAAATTAGCAAAAACCACAATTAAATATACCAAAACCATAAATCAAGCAATAACAACAACAAAACCTTAAATCTAAGATCTAAAAATTAGCAATAGTTGGAACCCTAAAATAATAGCACTCATCTGCTTGCATACACTACCACAACAATAACAGCCACAATTAAATGAAGCGAGACCGTAATTCTGAGACGAGATGAGAACATTACGAATAACATTTAGATCAACAATTAAATCAACCAAGGGCATAAATCTGAGATGAGAAGATTACAAATAACAACAACATAACACAAAAAAACATAATAACAAAGGGAAACCTACATCGTATTCTTTCGCAGTGTATCTTCAGACAATAAGTCCAACTACTTTTTTGATCAAAAAATGTGAAATCCGGATAAGATTAGATCTAAACTAGTGGCTATAACTAATGGGATATTGTATCAGTAACATATGGCTTAATAACAACCACAAAAGCATTAAAAATTGCTTTCACTATTGCTTTTGCTGTTCATCCCCTCACAGGCAATTGTAGCTTTCAAAGGTCGGATCGGAGAAACTTGAATGGCCATCGGGTTTTGGTCCTGGAGCAGCACGTTTCGGATATAAAATTCAAACGATGGGTGTGAGTGAGGGTGAGTAGGCCGGGTCACCAACTTATTAGCCGGGTTATGGATGGAGCGGGTGGGACAAAGACACGGGTTAAGTGAATCCCGCTAAATGTAATATATATATAATACACAGAACTTATAACATAAAAATGTTATGAAGTTAATAATGACAATGTTTAATAAAACTGTAGTATATTACTAAAATCAATATAAAATACATAAAAAAAATACTATATTGGCATAAAACGTTGACAAAAACTGCTAAACAAATTGAAGCCACCAATATTTTGAAGAAAACTATTTATTATTCTAGATTGGTATCAAGTTAGAAATAAAGTGAACTCATGCTTATTATTTTTTTTTAGTAAAAAGGTTATCTTGGTAAAATATTATTACTAAAAAAAATTAATTAAGTAAAACGTATGTGGATGAGTCCCACATCTCAGCCCAACAAGGCTAACCAAAAGCTCATATAGTGCTTAAGACCTAAACTAGCATAAGAATAACATGCCCTAATTATACATAATATAAAGGAAACCTCTCTAATTTGACTACGGAGATAAATGTCGTATGCGTTAGCATACTCCATTTAGGCCTAAGTCAAACCATAATCATCAAAGTCAAACCACAATTATCAAACCTATCTAATTTGACAATAGAGATAAATGTCGTATGCTTATCAGTTTTGTATGTTACTTGATAATAACTATTTCTAAATTCTCTCTTAATTAGCAAGTTTACGTTTATTTATTTAGAAATTGATTCATAACTTCACGTGCCCCGCACTACGTCGAGATGTTGCCTGTTGGTGTCAATATTGGTGTTAATGTCTCTTTATAAACTCAACCCTTCCCAACTAGTCAAATTTCTCTAAAAAGAATCTTGTTTCATTTCTCACGGAGATTACACACGTTATCTATCGTACTCTCACTCCGAGAATCGTTGATATTGAAAATGCGGTAGTTTGCTCCAGCTTCCGCTCACTAAACCAAAACGCAATTAATCGAGTCTAGAGCCAATAGGATTCAAATATAAAATCTCCGTAGGACACAATATTACTAGAAACACTTGTTGTTCACAAATAAGAACATAAGTTGTAAAAGGGTCCTACGCAGATCCTAGTAATGTTGACAAAGTTTTCATAATGGTAATCACATTGTATTTCATGATTATTGAATGGGAATTTGCCAGTGTCAACATCAAACAACACTGAAAGTGGGTCATAAGTTAATTGTTATGGATTAAGCATAGTTTTAACTGGTATCTAAGATCCAATATGTTCCTATATGGTGGTAAATGTTCTATAATTGTGGAGGAAGGCTTTATAAGCTCTTAAGTGATTCACCTGAATCGTTGTAAGCATACTTGAGGCATCCGATTCAGGAACGGAAGATGGGGAAATTATAATAATTGCTTGATGACGTAGGTCTATACTTGGATTTTTCCTGATGATGTAGTTAGGGAAACCCTAGGATTCCTGATGACGTAGGTCTATAGTTTGATTTTTCCAATATATTGATAACGGCCCTAATTGATTCGAAGGTTAATTCTATCCACCTAAGATGAGTGGAATCAAGACGCTTCATTCAAAACAATCGTAGTGGAATATTTCTTGAAGAAAGTCTACGAGGACCGATTGGAAACCCTGACACTATTACTTTCTACCTTTTTGTGACAGGTACAAATGATGAAAGCTGCTCCTAATCCACCACCACCATCAACAACTCAACATCTTCACCTCCACATACTCATACTCATATGATACATCCTCATCAAGATCAAATTAAACAACATCAAGACAAAGAACTACATCAAAGTAAAGAAAGTCCAGAACAAGTCAAGATAAAGTTCAATGAAATTATGAGGAAAGACATAAGAGTAAAGATCAAAGATTAAAGACAAGAAATATGAGTTTTTTGGTGAAGATGTAAGGACACCACTTGCATATGTTGAAGTATGATTCATTTAAACGTTTCAAGGGTTCGGACTCAAATTTCAAACAAGTCTAACTCTCAAATCATAGTAGATCATCTTTTTGAAATGGAAAAAGTGTGCTTCAAAAGAAAATAAATTTTGGTGATGCCAAAAATAAATTTTCAATTTAAATGGTTCTAACATTCAAAGTGTTATAAAGTCAACCAACTCAATTAGCCAAATGTCAAAAATAATTTGTGGAGTGTTTAAAAGATAGTTTAGGATGTTTGTCCAATTTCAAAGTGAAAGAGAAGAACCAATGGACAATACATGTTGGATAAAAGTTTGTCTCCCATATTTGAAATTCAAATTCAAAAACTACTTTGGAGGTTAAGTGTGAGATTGGATAAGATAGTTAGCATAAGTTATATTCCAATAATATTTTAGATGGATGAGAGGGAAAGCTTAAACGCTTGAAATTCAAATTCAAATGTTGAGCAAGGTTAGAAACTAACCATGGTTGAGTAAGAAGTGAGTGGGCATGGGTTAAGCACAGAGAATATTCAAGGAATATGCTTAACTTGGACGAAAAGTGTGGATATTGAAGGAGGGTTAGGAACTAACTATTTTTTAGCAAAAGTAAGTTGAGAAGGATTATATTGGAATGAAATATGCCATGTTTGAAGAGGAAGTGTGGATGTTGAAAGAGAGAATTTGAAATTCAAATTCTAGTTGTTATAAATGAGTTGTGTAGGGGTTGGCAATGATGAGGATGTGATGTGAAGGTGATTTGACACATAGGAGCATTAAGGTGAAGAAGGTGACATGCGATCATTCAAATTTGGATTTGAAATTTGAATATTGAGAAAAAGTGTGAAGAAGATATAGAAGATTTTGTTGGAATGTAGCGGACAAGAAGGTACAAGGATGTGTAAGAGAATGTTTGTAGATGAGAAGTGAGTTGGAAAATTTAAATTCAAATGTGGGAACGTGTTATGTGGTGAAGGAAGTGATAATTTGTTAGAAAGTGTGAATGATATATTGTGTAGAAAAATGAATGAGACAATATATGATTGGGGAATGTATTTGGGAAAGTATGATAGAATGTTTATGGGTTGTGTGAAAAAGAGTGTTGGGATTGTGAAGGAAAGTTTGATTAATCATTTGGTAGGAATCTGGAGGACAAACAAATGATTAAGGAAGAATAAATGTTGAATGTGAAAGTGTGTAGTGGTTATGTTTGTTGAAACAAAAGATACAAAGGAATATTCAATTTCCAAATAACCAAACTCAAATAATTAAATGGCATAATCCATGATTAAGCAACAATAAAACATAATCCCTATCACCTTGATGCAAAAAAGATAAGTGTTTTGCATCTCAAGTAAAGCATATCCCATACCGGGAAAGGATACGTTTACGCAAAGTGACCTTTGACTTAGTTTGACCAATAAGGGAGTATACCCATTACGTGATTAGAGAAGATTTACGCACGGATATGGTCACATGAATACTTTTGTTTGATGTTATATTGAAAGTATGAATGTCCTAGGTTTTGAAAAAGAGTTTTGTCCTTGGCTAGATGCATTTGGTAAAATTGTTTTGAGTTGGCATTTTCTAAAGTAGGAGGACTTGATTTGGCATCTCTCTAAGTCTAAACCTTGTTGCGAGTTTACCTAATTACTCAATTATCATATACATACCTGTAATGAAAGAATCACATTTGTCGGGTAAGAAGAAAGCCGAATGTTAATACAAATAATGTCAAAAATATCATTTTCAGCATTCGGTCTCTATACGTTTTGATAATCACAAAATATAAAAACACGTTATGTAAAACTACATTTGATAAGTTTTTAATCGAGGAAAATCGTTTTAACAACGTACCGACTACAATATCACTTCAGGTATGAACAAACACAATACCGACATTAGTAAAGTGATCAAAAAATTTATTTTCTCAAAACTTCACATTTTTTTGTGACAAAATGTTTTTACAAAGTATTTTTGTAATTAAAAGGAAATGTTTTATTAAAGAAAATAAATTTGAATTTCAAATCTCCCAACAGCTAGTTTTCCCGCTTAAATTAGATAAGTTTTTCACCAGATAAACTTTCACCACACCAGGACAAAAATAGGAGTGTATGTCGGGATGGTCTCGTAAACATGGTGACGGTCCCTTTTATATACGGGACCGTCCAACTTTAAGGGACCGTCCCCCGCTCCTCCTGGTGCCTACAAATACTACACTGTTTTCTCAGAAAAACCAACCCTCTTTGCACAAAAACATTCTGGTCTTTCTTCCTCTCTTATTTGATCACTATAACGTGTCGATATGTGTTTATAAGTGATCCCGTTACCCTCTATATCAAAGTGCAAGAGAAGAACGCTCGTATTCGTCAAGAAAAGAAGTGTTATAGATTAGTCATCACACACACGTAACATGTGTTACGATTCTCTTCTTCCCCTAAACTCTTTCATTTATACATATTGTAAATTTGTATATCCGACTTGTTATTTGTAGGTAGTGTTATAGACGAGTGGAGTAGGACGAAGAGTGAGCTTCGTGCCGAACCACTATAAATCTCCGTGTCTCGATTTGGTTGTTTTCTTCCTTTACCTCTAGTCTTTACTTTACTTATTTTACGCATTAATATTGTGTTCATAGATATCACATAACTTTGAATCAAATGGTTTTTCAAAAAGAACATAAAAGAACTAAAAGTTTTTAAAACGTAATTCTAAACGGTGAAACGATTCAACCCCCCTTTCTAGTTTCTACAATTGGTATCAGAGTGGGTCACTCAAGAGCTTTAAAGTATACTATACTTTAAAACTTGAATCGATCTATGGAGTCTGAAAGATATCTGGAAGGGCGTTCTTTGAAAGAACCTCTATTTTTCGAAAACAATAATTTTATTGAATAGAAAAATAGATTTGAAAGTTATGTGAAATCAATAGATCAAGATCTTTAGAATCTCATTTCAATTGGTGACTTTAAACCAACGGAAATAAATTTTGAAAATCAAAGTGATTATTTCAAAAGAAAGTTTTGTAAAAATATTAAAGCCAAAATAATGATTTATAAAGCCTTGCTGAAAATTGCATATGAAAGAATATTTTTGTGTCAAACGGCAAATGACATTTGGAAAAATCTTTTGAAATTTCATAACGAGAATAGTCAAGCCAAAGATAACTGAATTGATCTTGAACATACACATGTACAATTCGTCACTTCCGAAGACGAATCAGTAGATAGATATTTAGATAGATTAATACAATTGTTACTAGTTCAAGTGTTTTCAATGAAGGTAGTACTGTCAAGGACTATATGAGTAATATACGAAGAGAACTCATTGGAGAATCTTCGAGTGATACGGATGAAGAAGACAATGTGTGTCCTGAATACGAAATCTGTCGAATGGTTGAAACTTCAAATGAGGTACACTCTGAAATCGAACACTTTTTCTATGACCCATTTATTTTGGAATTTTCAAAATTAGAAAATGAGTTTAAACATTTATGCAACATAAGACTAAAAGCATTTTCGGAAAATGAATCCTCAAAATCTTTTGAAAGTAAATTGGAAAAATAAATTATTTTAATAGATAAAATGTCTAGACTTGAAAGTGGTATAGAAATTGATCTAGAATGTAAAATGTATCAAGACTACAAAAGTGAAATTAAAAGGCTTAATGAAAGGGCTTATATACTAGCTAAATTTGAAAAGAGTTCTAAATCTGTTAAAGGTTTACTAAAGAGGCAAAAGGCATTCAGAGATAAAACGGGCTTAGGTTTTAATTTATGTGAGTCATCAACGAGCAAGTAAAAAAAAATTAAATTTGTGAAACCTCTTACAGAGATCTAGATTTGTTATTTGGAAAACTTATCTTTCCAAAAATCTCGTTCAACACTAGTAGATCTTAAGTAAAACTGTTTTCAAAAAAAATCTTTTATAAAAGTCAACTAGACATATATGAACGAGAATTTTTGCTTGCTAACAACATCCTCATCTTATGCATGTAAATGCAAAAAATGTTTATTACTAACCATCTCGGACCCATGAGAAACTGGGTACTAAGCCTTCTTGCAAGTTATGTCTTTAGATTCACAAGGGAAGAAAATAATGGATATGAATGTACGTTCATATTCCCGTCATACGTATGAAGACTCATCAATACTCAAATCTTGCACCACGCGTACCATCTCTCACAGTAATGTATCATTAGGAATAGCTAGTGGCAATGGTATGCTTTCTTAAAACCTTGATTGTTATATGCTTATCTGCTATGTGCCTATTTGTTATGTGTCAACTTGCTATATGCTTATGTGGTACATGATGATTAAGTGTTAATAGGTGTGTTAGATATTATTTAGAATTAGACTTTATGTCTAAATGCTTATCCTTTCTAGGATCTTAGTAAATTTTGGAGATAATGGTCTTACTACAACCATTATCAATAGCCGACTATGCACGTTAATCAATCACTATGGATGATGCACACTCTTAACGTCCTCGACATCTCTTCACTATTCTATTTCTCGTCTGCGACTTTTATTCTTATCTCTATTCGCCATAGACATGATTGACTTATAAACTTCCCGATGCAAGTCTTGTATTTGATTCTCGTCTCATCCACATCTCTTTTTTTCCTCTATCTCGACTCTATTCAAACTCCATATTCAGCGTGTCGTCAACCTCTTACCTTAAACAAGTCTCTTCTACTTCTTCTGTCTCAATTCTCCCCAATACCCATTCCTCTAGACTACTCGTGCGTATTGTGTCTCCTCTGTTTCCTCTATTCCGTGTCTAGAATTCCACTTTATCTAAATTCTTGTTTCTAAGAGTCCTCAACAAAATAATCTTACTAAAACTAAAAATTGAAAACCAGTCAAAAATTTTCTATCTCTAAAAAATCCCTTACTGTTGGGAATTATAGCTTCCAAGGTGTTAATGTTGCTTGAATGGTTATGACTGCTCACATTGTTAAGACTGCTCTTGGGATAAATAAAAAATGCTCTAAGTCATTACTGGTGCTAGTTATGAAGGTTAAAGCTGCTTATGGAAGTTACTACTGCTAGAGTACATTATAACTGCTGGAATACTTCAAGGAAAATACTGTAAGTAGTTAATGCTGCTAGAAGAAAACTTAGTGCTGCTAGTAATAAGTTACAACTGTTGAAAAATTAATGCTGCCAGAGTACAGAGTTAGTACTGCTAAGTGTTTATTAGTGCTACTGGAGTATTAGAGTCGGTTAGATATGCATAGAATGTTTAGATAAGTATAGCAAAGATTCTTTAAAGATTTATCTTGTATAAAAAGTAATTGTAAGCCGACTAGGACTCCTTAGTCTGTAAAAGGAGGTCCTAGGGTATTGAGTTAGATACGTATTATTTAAAGCTTCAAGGTTGTAAACCCTAATTCTAAGAGAATAATATTGAAGCTGTTGGTTTGTTTATTATTGTTCTTCTTAATACTATTGTTTAGATTCCGCATAAACCTTAGTAAATTCAACACAGTTTCTATACTAGTTGTATTAGTTTACTTAGCATAACTAAACCTTTATAAGCTATGGGAATTCCGTCAAGTATATAACTGGGATCAACAAGTGGCATCAGAGCTTGTGATCTAAAAGATATGATCAACAAGAACCTGTTTAAGCTCGAGATTGTTTAGATCTTACTAAAGACATGGATTCAGACTCTGCACATATGGTTAGTGCATCAAAGGTTCCAATGCTCAAGGTTAATGAGTATTAGATATGGAGAATGGGAATTGAGCAGTACATTCAGATGATTGATTTCCAACTCTAGGATATCATTGAGAATGGAAATGAAAAACCAAAAACAAAAACATCTGCAGAAGGTGTTACTACAGTTGTACCTCTTACAACTGCTGAGGAAAAAGCTCAAAGCAAACTTGAAGTTAAGGTAAGAAGTATGTTGATGATGGCTATTCCTAATGAGCATCAGTTGAAGTTCAACTCCTTTAAAGATGCTAAGTCTCTAATGGAAGCTATTGAAAAGAGTTTTGGAGGTAATGCTGCTACTAAGAAGACAAAGAAAAATCTTTTGAAACAGCAATATGAAAACTTTTCTGCTCAAGGTTCTGAGATGCTAGATAAAACCGTTGACCGACTTCAAGAACTTATAAGTCAATTAGAGATGTTGGGTGAAATGATCTCTCAGGAAGATATGAATCAAAAGTTTTTGAGAAGCCTGTCATCTGAATGGAGCACACATGTTGTTGTGTGGAGAAACAAGGATGATTTAAACACAATGAGCTTGGATGACATTTACAACAACCTCAAAGTTTATGAACCAGATGTCAAAGGGACAAGCTCAAGTACTAATTCACAAAACATGGATTTTGTGTCCTCCTCAAACAACTCTAGCAGTACTGATGAAGCAGTTACTACTACACATGGGGTTACTACTGCTAGAACTCAGGTTAATGCTGCTAGTTCTACAAACATTGAGAACTTGAGTGATGCTGTTATCTATGCATTTCTGTCTAGTCAATATAATAATCCTCAGATTGTAGATGAGGACTTAGAACAGATTCATCCAGATGATCTTGAAGAGATGGATCTGAAGTGGCAGATGGCTATGTTAACAATAAGGGCAAGGAGATTCTTGAAGAACACTGGAAGACAACTCAAGGTCAATGGAAAAGACAACATGGAGTTTGATAAGTCTAAGGTTGAATGCTACAACTGTCACAGAAAGGGACACTTTGCTAGGGAATGCAGGGCACCAAGGAGCCAAGACTACAAGAATGGAGAAAGCTCAAGGAAAACTGTGCCTGTGGAAGCAACTAATTCCACGGCTTTGGTGACTTGTGATGGCCTGGGTGGATATGATTGGAGTGACCAAGCTGCAGAACGACCAAACTCTGCACTCATGGCTTATTCATCTTCCTCTTCAAGCTCTGACTCTGAGGTATCTAATGAATCTGGTTTTTCTTATAAATCTTGCTTAGATACTGTTAAGTCACTTAAAACTCAGAATAATAAACTGTTAGAAGATTTAAGAAAGTCTGAGTTGCTTTGTTTAGGCTATAAAGTTGGTCAAGAGTCTGTAGAGAAAAGGCTGGAATTCTTTAAAACAAATGAGACTGAGTTAGTAGAAAAGATTAATGTTTTAAAAAGTGAGATTTATGTAAGAAATGAGCTTATCACAGAACTTAGAAGAAGTATTGATGTAGCTCATAAAGAAAACATATAGCTCAACAGGAAGAAGATAACTTTCAATGTAAAGTAAATAGGGTTGAACATGCATCGGAAGGAGTAAACAAGATAATAGAGTGCCAGCTTATGAGGAAAGGTAGTGGCATAGGCTAAAGTGAAGTTCCCCCTCCCATTACACGGAAATTTATGCCACCTATGTCTGAATTGTCTTGTTTAGTTGAGTCTGCTAATCAATCTGTAGGTGAGAGTAGTAATGCTAAATCTAATGAGGAAAAGTATACAGTTAATAGGAAGCATTCTGATGCATCAATTATTGAAGATTGGGAGTCAGATGATGAGGATAAGGTTGAGTCTATACCTAAGGTTGAAAGAAAAATAGTTAAACCTTTGTAGAAAAGAAAAAGTTTGTCAAACCTGACTTTGGTAGTAAGTTGACTTGGAAAGTTATTGATCAAGTTGAGCAACCTAGGAATAACACACACAGTCCTAGAGGGAATCAGAGGAATTGGAATAACATGATATCTCAAAGACTAAGAAGTGATTTGCAAATGTTCAATAAAGCTTGTTATTGTTGTGGTAGTTTTGAACAATTGCAACATGACTGTCATAACTATCAAAAACCTATTTGGAACTATGCTAGGAGGGTAAATCATCAAAGTTTTTCTAAAAATTCTCACCCAAATGCTAAGAGAAATACAGTTCCAAGAGCAGTGTTAATGAAATCTGGGTATGTATCAGTTAATATTACCAAGCAAAATGTTTCTAAAACATCAGTATTAACTAATACTGCTAGACAAGTTGATACTACTCGCATTAAGAGAACAATGAGTAGTGCTAAATCAAGGTTACACCTTTCAAAAATGACACATTCATCTGTAAAAAGACTCATTCAAAGGAATAAAACATTTAGTGTTGCTAAGGAAAAAACAGTACTTAATACTGCTAAGCCAAAAGTAGTAACTAATATTGTTTGTGGGGATCATTTTTATGCTGTTAAGGCCTCAGCATGTTATGTTTGGAAACCAAAAATAAAAGTTTAATACCATGTTTCCAAACATGACAGTGCATCAATTGATCTAAAGAAATTTGATTATATTGACGCACAAGGTAGATCCAAGTCAGTAATGGCTTGGGTCCCCAAGAGAAACTGATTTTCTTACTTTATGTGTAGGGCAATCCATAAGTGGAGTTACAAGATTAAGGAGTTATTGATAGTGGATGCTCAAGGCACATGACTGGAAAATGTCCTATCTTACTAATTTTGAGCCAATAGATGGAGGATATGTTTCCTTTGAATGTAACTCTAAAAGAGGGAAAATCACAGGAAAAGGTACAATCAAAACTGGTAAATTAGATTTTGAGAATGTGTACTTTGTAAAAGAGCTTAAGTTTAACCTCTTTAGTGTCTCACAAATGTGTGACAAAAAGAACAGTGTTCTTTTTACTGACACTGAATGTTTTGTCTTGTCTCCTGACTTTAAGTTAACGGATGAAAGTCATGTTTTGCTTAAGGTTCCTAGAAAAGACAATATATACAATGTTGATTTAGAGAACATAGTTCCCAAAGGAGGGTTGATTTGTCTCTTTGCAAAGGCTACATCTGATGAATCTAAGCTTTGGCATTGAAGGCTTGGACACTTAAATTTCAAAACAATGAATAAATTGGTTAAGGGAAATCTTGTAAGAGGTTTACCTTCAAAAGTTTTTGAAAATGATGAAACCTGTATTGCATGTCAGAAGGGAAAACAACATAGAGCCTTTTATAAGACCAAAACAGTGAACTCTATAGGTCAACCTTTACATATGTTGCACATGGATTTATTTGGACCAACCTTTGTAAAAAGTTTAATGAAAAAGACGTATTACCTAGTTGTCAATGATGATTTTAGCAAGTTTACTTAGGTTTTCTTTTTAGCAACTATGGATGAAACCAGTGGAATCCTTAAGTCTTTCATTATCAGGATAGAAAACCTAGTTAATCATAAGGTTAAGGTGATAAGATGTGACAATGGAACTGAATACAAGAATAGGGATATGAATCAGTTTTGTGAGGTGAAGGGTATTATGAGACAGTATAGTGTAGCTAGAACTCCTCAACAAAATGGTGTTGCTAGGAGGAGAAATAGGACACTAATTGAGGCTGCTAGAACAATGTTAGTTGATTCTAAGCTACCAACTACTTTTTGGGCTGAAGTAGTTAATACTGCTTGTTATGTGCAAAATAGAAGTTTAGTAGTTAAGCCTCATAACAAGACCCCTTATGAACTTTTACATGGTAGAGCATCAAAGTTAAGCTTTTTAAGACCATTTGGGTGTCCTATTACTATCCTTAATACCATAGATCACTTAGACAAGTTTGATGGAAAGGCTGATGAAGGATTCTTTGTTGGATACTCACTGAATATCAAAGCTTATAGAGTGTTCAATAGTAGAACTAGGTTAGTGGAAGAGAACTTGCATGTTAGGTTTAGTGAGAGTACACCTAATGTTGTAGGGAGTGGACCAAATTGGTTGTTTGATATTGATACACTAACCAAAATAATGAATTATGAGCCACTTGTTGCAGGTACACAGTCTAATGATTTTGCAGGTACAAACACAAGTGAAAGTACAGGTCAAGCTAATAAGGAGACAGGACCTGGAAAAGATTATGTCTTGCTACCTATATGGACTGCTGATCCACTTATCTCAACCAAAGTTCCAAAGAATTCTGAAGAAGATGATCAAGATGAAGATTCAAAAGATGATAAAGAAGATGGTGTTAAGACTTCAAGTAATAATGAAAAACAGGATGGATGAAGCTCTAACTGAATTTGGTGATCAAGTGAAGGATGATAATGTTAGCAGTTCTAATGAAGTTAATGCTGCTGGTGATGGAAACAACATTAATAGCATTACCAAAGATAAAACTGTTAATACTGCTGACAAGGATGGCATTGTTGATAATGAGGATGAATATCCATTTGATCCAAATATGCCTCCTTTGAAAAATATATATGCAGATACAGATGATGAAGAAGTTGGTGCAGAGGCTGACATAAACAACATGGATGATACTATCCCTGTCAGTCCTATTCCAACTACCAAAATTCACAAGGATCATCCTAAAGAGCAAGTAATTAGAGATATGAAATCGAATGTTCAAACAAGAATTTCTTTGCTAGATCTCTTAAGTAGAGAAACAGTCACAAAGATCTTCAAAATTGTTTATTTGCTTGTTTTCTATCACAAGTAGAACCCAAGAATGCACATAAAGCATTACAGGATCCAAGCTCGGTGGAGGCTATGCAAGAGGAGCTTTTGCAATTCAAGCTACAAGAAGTTTGGACTCTGGTTGATTTGCCTAATGGAAAAAGGGCAATTGGTACTAAATGGGTTTTCAGATGTAAGAAAGATGAAAGAGGTATTGTGGTGAGGAATAAAGCAAGATTAGTTGCTCAGGGATACACACCAGAAGAAGGGATTGACTATGATGAAGTCTTTGCCCCAGTTGCAAGAATTGAAGCTATAAGGTTGTTCTTGGCTTATGCTTCATTCAAAGATTTTGTGGTGTATAAGATGGATGTGAAGAGTGCTATTCTATATGGGAAAATTGAAGAAGAAGTATATGTCTCTCAACTACCTGGATTTGAAGACCCTGACTTTCCTGATAAGGTATACAAGGTGGAAAAAGAACTTTATGGTTTACATCAAGCTCCCATAGCTTGGTATAATACATTGTTTTGATCCTAGTCGAGCTTTACGATCTTGTTAATTATCTTAGATATAAACCTAAGACAATAGGTATAGAAACTATTCTTGAATGAATTATTAAATATTATGCGGAAACTAATATTTAATCTTAAGAAGAATAACTAACAATTGTGATTTAACAAACAACACTTCAATATATTAATATGGTCGCTCTTAATAGCAACAGGGTTACAAGAAACCTTGAAGTGTAAAACAATAAAGATACGAACTATAAACTTAACCCTAGATCCTCCTTTTATAGCTTAAGGAGTCCTAGTCGGTTACGAGACTTCCTATACAAGAAAATATCTTATCATATCTTTTCTATACTTATTAACATATTATATATAAATATCCAATAAGCAGTAGAATAACTACTCTAGCAGCAGAGTCTTCGTAAGCTAGCAGCAGAGTTATACTTAGCTTATTTCACATATCATCAAACATCACTAGCAGTAGAGTAAATACACTAGCAGCAGAATCACTAAGCTTAGCAGAAAAGTTTATTTTTTCCTTAGCAGCAGTATCAACCGTGTCTGTTTTTATGGGCCTTATTGGTGCAATAGGAGCAATAATTCTAGAAGCACCATCTCTCATCAAAACTTCCTTGGGAACCATGTTTCCTTTGGGTTGTGGGTGAGTCTTTATAACAAAATTTCTATGGTTCACCCTAGTGTATTGGTTCCAAATAGTTTTTTGATAGTAGTAGCAGTCATCTTGCAGATGCTCAAAACTGCCACAACTGTAACATGCCTTTTTAAATAATTGAAAATCAGTACCTAATCTTTGTGAAACAAGGCTATTCCAATTTCTCTGATTTCCTCTAGGCAAGTTATTAGACCTCTTAGGGTATACTCTAGGTGTGTTATCATACTTAGCCATTTTCCTAGAGATACCACTACCTAGCTTAGGCTTGAAAAACTCAACCTTAGGTACTTTTGATTCAACAACAGCAGGAATTTCTTCCTTTTTGTTCTTAGAGGTTGAATCAGACTCCTCATTATCATCATCACAGTCAGACACCCAATCTTCAATAATGGGTGCCTCAGACCATTCTTTCTCAACCTTAGGTGACTCTATTTTAGTTTCACTAGTTTCACCAACAGGTTTGACCTCAGATTCAGGTATGAAAGACAATGTTCTAGCAGGAGGGGCATAGGCACTAAGCTTCTTTGGTGGAGCAACAGCATTGTATCCTAGACCAGTTCCTTTGTCCGCAAAGTGTCTTCCTATTGGTTTATTGAGAACATCAGTAGCAAACTGTTGTTTTTCCACCCTTACAACATGTTTTTCAGTCTCACTTATAGCTGAGTCTCTAGCCTGTTCAGCCTCTTCTACTTTTCCCATTAGAACCTTAATTTCACAATCTTTCTTAATAAGCTCAATTTCTAAACTAGTGATCTTATCAACATATTCAATTTCAGTCTTTTTAAGAAATTCAAGCTTCTCTTCTACAGATTTTAAACCATATTGATAACTAAGATTGTCTAACTTAAGGTTTTCAATCTCCTTTCTAAGATCTCCATTTCTAGAATTAAGTTCTTCTATAGTATTACTACCTGATTTAAAAGAACAAGATGATTCATTGGATACCTCAGAGTCTGATCCAGAGGAAGAGTAGCCCATAAAAGCAAATTGTTGTTCTTTAGGTTCTTCATCAGCCACTAATGCAAAATTGGGACCATCTTCAGCTTGATCACTCCAGTCAAACTCTCCCAACCCATCACATGATACCATAGCAGTAGTAGGATTTGTCTCTTTAATAGTAGGCTTCTTGGTATTTTCATTGTTTCTCTTGGGTGCTCTGCACTCCCTTGCAAAGTGCCCCTTCTTCTGGCAGTTATAACATTCAACCTTTGATTTGTCAAACCCCACATTATTCTTTCTTCTAAACTTGAGTTCTTTACCAGTTCTTTTCAAAAACCTTCTTGCCCGCATAGTCAACATTGCAAACTGCCATTGCAAATCAATCTCTTCTAGATCATCAGGATCTATTTGATCCAGATCCTGAGGCATAACAGAAGTGCTTGTAGTAAGTTCAGCCAAATAAGCACAAATAGCAACATCACTGAGTGTGTCACTATTGGTAGAGTCAACAGCAGAGACATGTGAACCAGCAGCAGAAATAAAAGAACTAGCAGCAGAGTGTTGTTCTTGATGACTTCCAGAACCTTTGTTGGTTGAGGATACAAAAGCAAGATTGTTTGAAGTTGAAGATGAACTTGACAATCCCTTGACTTCAGATTCATATACCTTTAATTTATTATACAGATCATCCAATGTCATCTTTTCAAAATCTTCCTTGTGCCTCCAGACAACTGTATGAGTGTTCCACTCAGATGATAGGCTTCTTAGAAATTTTAGGTTGATATCTTCTTGAGATATATCAATCTTCATTAGAGCCATCTGACTAGTCAGTTTATGAAGTCTATCATAAGTTCCCTCAATGTTCTCAGAACTCAAAGCTGCAAAAGTTTCAAACTGGTGCTTCAGTAGGTTCTTTCTTGACTTCTTTGTAGCTTCATTCCCACCGAATCTAAGCTCAATAGCCTCCCATAGCTCCTTAGCAGACTCAATATGATTAAAGCTTAGTTGGTACTCATTTGGTATTCCCATCATGAGAATACTGTGAGCCTTGACCTCTAATCTCCTCTGAGCTTTCTCCTCACTAGTCTTGAGAGTTAAGACTGATCCAGTAGCAGTCTTGGTTGGCTGACTGTCACCATTTAAAACAACTTCCCAAATTGAGTAATCAACCATTCTTATATACTGTTGGATTCTCATCTTCCAGATCTCATATTCTCCAGTTTTGAGCATGGGGACCAGCTTCTAGATCACAAGCTTGATACCACTTGTTGATCCCAACCGAGCTTTACGATCTTGTTAATTATCTTAGATATAAACCTAAGACAATAGGTATAGAAACTGTTCTTGAATGAATTATTAAATATTATGCGGAAACTAATATTTAATCTTAAGAAGAATAACTAACAATTGTGATTTAACAAACAACACTTCAATATATTAATACGGTCGCACTTAATAGAAACAGGATTACAAGAAACCTTGAAGTGTAAAACAATAAAGATACGTACTCTAAACTTAACCCTAGATCCTCCTTTTATAGCTTAAGGAGTCCTAGTCGGTTACGAGACTTCCTATACAAGAAAATATTTTATCATATCTTTTCTATACTTATCAACATACTATACATAAATATCCAATAAGCAGCAGAATAACTACTCTAGCAGCAGAGTCTTCATAAGCTAGCAGTAGAGTTATACTTAGCTTATTTCACATATCATCAGACATCACTAGCAGCAGAGTAAATACACTAGCAGCAGAATCACAAAGCTTAGCAGCAGAGTGACACTTAGTGTATTTTCCTTAAGTACCATGAGCAGCAACATCTTCAAACCCAACACATTGTCAACATACCTATTGTACAATGGTTTTAGTTGCTTAGGGATACACACAAGAAGAAGGGATTGACAATGATGAAGTCTTTGCCCCAGTTGCAAGAATTGAAGCTATAAGAATGTTCTTGGCTTATGCTTCATTCAAAGATTTTGTGGTGTATCAGATGGATGTGAAGAGTGCTTTTCTATATGGGACAATTGAAGAAGAAGTATATGTCTCTCAACTACCTGGATTTGAAGACCCTGACTTTCCTGATAAGGTATACAAGGTGGAAAAAGAACTTTATGGTTTACATCAAGCTCCCAGAGCTTGGTATAACACATTGTCAACATACCTGTTGTACAATGGTTTTAGTAGAAGGAAGATTGACAAGACCTTGTTTATCAGAAGACAAAATGATGATATTCTACTAGTTCAAGTTTAAGTTGATGATATTATATTTGGATCAACAAACAAGGTGTTATGCATTGAGTTTGAAAAATTGATGCATGAGAGGTTTCAGATGAGTTTTATGGAAGAACTTACTTTCTTTTTGGGATTGCAAGTGAAGCAAAAGGAATATTGCATATTTATCAACCAAGATAAGTATGTGGCTAAGGTTTTAAAGAAGTTTGGATATACAGATGCCAAGGAAGCAAGTACACCCATGGTCACTAACAAGCCTTTGCTCAAGAATGAAGATGGTGAGGAAGTGGATGTTCATTTGTATAGATCAATGATTGAGTCATTGATGTACCTTACTTCTTCAAGACCTGACATCATGTTTGTAGTGTGTGCATGTGCTAGATACCAAGTCACACCTAAAGTTTCACATCTTCATGATGTGAAAAGAATTTTTAAGTACTTAAAGGGTCATCCTAAATCGAGCCTTTGGTATCCAAAAGATTCACCTTTTGATTTGGTAGTATACACTGATAGTGACTATGCTGGTGCAAGCTTAGATAGGAAATCTAGAATAGGAGGTTGTCAATTCCTAGGGTGTAGATTGATCTCATGGTAGTGCGAGAAACAAATTATGGTTGCTAATTCCATAACAGAAGCTGAGTATGTGGCTGCTTCAAGTTGCTGTGGACAAGTGCTCTGGATTCAGAATCAATTGCTGGATTATAGGCACAATTTTATGCATACCAAAATCTTTACAGATAATAGCAGTACTATGTGCATAATTAGAAATCCTGTTTATCATTCTAAAACAAAGCATAAGTTAGTGTTGCTAAACCTAACTTAATGCTGCTAGGTTTCTACTGCTAAGTTTGAGAGTGCAGGGTACTGTTTTAAAACTTTGAATGATTAAGGGTTTATATCTTTCAATCATTTACACATGTGTTTTTATCCAATCAAAACCTCTCTCAAACGAAACACTAACTTGTTTTTATCATTTAATTGCAAAACCTAGCAAAAACCTACACGATTTTTCAAAATTACACAATGTTGACTCTTTCTTTTGCTGACCAATACAACATAATTGCATTCTTACAAAAACCCAAAGAGTCTAAAGGTTTTACTGAAATTATTAATTTTTTTAAATGAAAGCCACATTAGGTTTGCATTAACAGTAAATCCTACTATATATATTTTTCACATCAAACAATTTTGGTCTACTGCTAAGGTCAAAACTATTGATGAGGAAGAACAGCTTCATGCCTTTGTAGATGGGCAGAAGATACTCATTACTGAATCATCTGTTAGGAAAGTTGTTAACATAAATAAACCTTCAAAACGTTTATTTATATTTTACGATCTTTCAATGTTTTGTCGATAACAAACGTAAAATCATTTTAACGAGATCAATAAAACACGTAATGCTTTGAGCCAATAGTTTACTAACTCATTTTATTAAACAAGTAAACCTTAAACATATCTAGTTAACAAGTTTACATGAAACCAAAACTATTTTATAAAAACACTTAAGTAACATTTGTTACTTACATTTTACAAAATACATGTTAAGAAAAAGCTAGTAAACACTTGGACTATCCATGGCCCAAAACCAAGTCCATAAACCATGAACCATGGAGCTTGACCCATAACCCATGACCCATTGCATGACATCATGCATGACATCCATAATGGGTAAAACCCATGACCCATGACCCAAAGTCCCTAACCCATGACCCAAAGTCCATGACCCATGACCCAAGATGTCTTCGACATCCGGCATGACATCATCTATCCATGGATCATAACTTATTACCCATAACATGGTTTGTAACCCAAAATATGGACTAGTTTACCCAGTTAGTCAGATCCCTCGGTTTACACTAGCTGAATCCTTCTGGGAAGGGATCTGATGGAACCGGGTGAACAATAGGCAGTTTTGCCTATAAATAGTGAGCCATTTCTCTCTTATTTATCATCCCTTTTAGACATTACTTCTCTCTATGTTAGGTCACTATATTAATCTTACAAGACATATATTCTAGAGAGAGAAAGTAAGAGAGAGAGAGAGAGGTGGAAGGAACTTGTATATGTAATAAGAAAAGTTTCATTAACCAAGAACCAACACCCTCTCCCTTCAAAGGAGGGGGTATTTATAGTGTTTAGAAGATAAGGGGCGTTGCCCTAATAACAAGTAATAGGCCGCTCATGGGCTTGCTTCATGAGTGGGCCTTGTAACAAACATACAAGCCTTATAGTTCACGACCTATTACATATATTAAATAACCGACACTTTATAATGATTGCACGTAATCCCAACAATCTCCCCCTAAGGGTTGGTCATTTCAATACATAGGTCGTCTGACGTCTTTATCTCTTTTCTTGATCTTTGTCTTTCTTTGCTTGACACATCTTTAGTTCATTGCTTCTTTGTTCTTTGTTCTTTTTGTTGTGATCATTTGTTGGTTTCGCCTTGTTTTCATCAACGTCTTAGTCTTAGGTTTCATTAAGACTTTTCCAACATGCTCATACTTCTTTTGACTTTGAATCTTCATACTTGTGTAGTTCTCATTTATTTGCTTTGATCATTTTCTAATAACTTTGTAGATTCTTTGACTTTGACGTAGAATCATTCTTTGAACTTTGCTTTGCTTTGATCCTTGTGAGAACTTTCTTTGTGATGTTAGTATGAGCATGTGGAAACTGATGTAGTGTTGATGATGGTAATGGTGGTGGTGGAACTCCCGATCTCCATAAGTACCGGCATGAAAACAATTAGCAATAAAGCATTCGGAACTTACAGGTTCGGACTTTGAGATCGTTAACAGCATAGTATGAAAACTATCTCTAATCCTTGCCAAGGCCGGTCCTGAACCGGATACCCAAAATAGGGCTTACACAGATACACCGAAGTGTATCAATGATTCAGGTGAGCCGCTGAAGTATACCAAAGTATCATTCACGACTGTAGACCGTTCGAAACCACCGCGAACACTAAGTGTAATCCACAAGGGATTACCAAAGTGACCTGCTCTCAGGGCTGTTTGATGTTGACCCTAGGAAGAATTTCCATTCAATCATTGAGAATCACAATTGTGAAGTCTCTCATAAATGTTCTTGGCAGATTGCTAAGATCTGCGTAGGACTCTTTTATTTATAACTGGTGTTCTTTATGTTGATCAACCAGTGTTGAAATATTAAGTGTTCCTAAGAGATCTTTTGTTGAATCTCATGGCTCTAAACTCGATTAAGTGCGTTTTGGTTTAAGTTGTTGGAGGCATGGAGCAGATTGCCTCTTTTTCAATATCAACACATTTCGGAGTGAAAGGTTGATAGATTAAGCAGGGTTCTCCGTGAGAAATGAAAAAAGTATCTTTTGAGAGATACTTGAGTGGCTAGAAGGTTTAGTGCAATGTGTCAATGGGTCCATGATGACTTGTCTTCAATACCGGTGTCACCGTGGTAACATCCAGTAGCATATGTGTAACAACCCACCTCTTCGGGGCATTAAACCCTCTTATTTACCTTATATCAGTGAAAGTGTCTACTCTTACTCGGTCTCAATCAATCTCTTGATTCCCAAAGCGGCTTATCTGAGTTGCAAAAATTTTAAAAGAGTTTTGGGTCAGCCAATGGCCTAGTGAGAATTCATGGTTTTCACATACTAAACAACTCATACAAAATACAAACACACAAATAAACCCTAGAAACCAAAGAGAATGACAAATTCAAAGGCTGATCTTCGTTAAAATACAAGGCTCGCTTCCAAGTTACGACCGCTAAGTAAGGAGACCTGTTTAGCCCAAAATGAACTTTCATTCCGAGCATTTTGAGGTGAGTTTTCATGTGCTTTTTAAATTGCGTTGCACTCTTTTATTGAAAACACTATCATGCAAACTTGTTTAAAGGATCTTAATTTGCTACATGTTTTAGATGTTTGATTATATGTGAAAGTTTTAAATATTTGACATGTTCATATAAAATGGTGTTATTAAATGTATATGTAGTATCGTGGATATATGTTGAACCATTAGAATAATGATAAACGTACATGGTAAGAGCAAACAAGGTCGGGTTTGCTACATTAAAAGAGAGAAATATTGCAAGAGCAAACAAGGTGCGGGTGGAGTTCTTAGGAACTGGAAGTTAAGCTTGCTTATGCGAGAGTAGTACTGGCTTGGATGACCTGCCGGAAAGTCATCAAATGAGGCCACAAAAACAAATTCGTGAGCCTGCGGGCAAAGTGGACAATATTGTGGTGTGAGTAGGCGGGATGTTACAATATGATTTGAACCCAGTTTCTGCCCTAAGGTTGAACATTTGGAGGGCTATTTCTTTTCACCCTTTCATTTACTTTTCTTTTTAATTCTTCAACCCCTTCTTTCTCCTTTCATTTATTTACTCCTTTTTTCAATCATACCTAAGGGCTTCTAGTACTAAACTATTGGTATTGTCCATGGGTAGATCCCTCCGGTTCTAGCGGATCATAGGACATATTTCCTAACCTTAGTCATCTTATAACTCCATGACTATCCTATGTTGCCATAAACCATTCATTTGAAAATCTCTCAAAGTGTTTATGATTATAAAACATATTTTGTTAACACCTTGAGAGTTTTTCTTTTTCTGAAATACTCCCCCTTCACATGTGCTCATAAGTTTTTAAGATAAATTTGCACATGTTGGGTGGAGTTTTCACTTTTGAATTGATTGATTTTCAGTGAACATGACCAATTCGAGACATGCTTACATCACTAGTTAGACTAGCTTGAAATTATTACCCGTCTTGGTCACATTCAAAGAAAATCTCTCGAAACGGTACACTCTACTCAGACAAGTCCTATTCGAGACACGCTTACATTAGTGGTTAGACCAGCTTGAAATTATTACCCGTCCAGGACAGGTCATTTTGATTAATGACAGTTAAGTTTCATCAATTCATTGGTAATATATGAGTCGAGCTCGTACGAGATTCCACACATTTGTTACCATATTTTAATCACATTATTATTCTCCCCCTAAAAAATACTCACTCCGTCCCACTAAAAGTGTCCACTTTCCAAATGCACAAAGTTTTAGGAAAGTGGGGCCAACTACACTCTCCACCAATCAAATATCACTATTACCCACTAAAGTCTCTTCTCATTGGTTGAAAATATTCCCTGGACACTTAATATGGGACAAGCAAAGATACCATTGTGGACACTTATAGTGGGATGGAGGGAGTAGCATATTGATGTTGTTTTTGGAAAACATTTGGATTAAAATATAATTTTGGAGGATTGTGGGAAGAATCCAACAAGAACTTTATGTTTTGAACAAAGATGATTTCAAGTACTCCCCCTCAACAAGAGAAATCATTTTTTTTTTGAGGTTTTAAACACGAGAGGGAATACTTGTTCTTTTGAGCAGAATTAAAAAAAAAAAAAAAAAAAAAAAAAAAAAAAAAAAAAAAAAAAAAAAAACTCTTATCAAAATTTTTGATTAATTCTACTCAAAAGTAAGAAGCCTTCGCTCCTTATATTATGATTGAGGCACTGAGGCGTATCTCAGGTCCTTTCTTTACAGAGAACATGTTGTGCACTGATATATGTACACAAGCCATTGTCATGTATAAGCAATATTTAATGATAAAAACAAATGACAATTATACCAATGATTACTCAGGACGACGAAATGTGAGAATGTTTGGATCCTTAGTTCTTCCCCCAACATATCCTTCCAATCTCCGCATTTGAACTCGGTGCTTGAGCCTGTAGTGAATACGTGCTAAGAACTTGACTACCTGCTTCACATCATTTCGTCTCCATGTCATGTGTCGTAACCAACCTTGATTACGCCCTTCTGTATGGTTTTCATGAATGTGATCAAGCTTAAACCTGACGTGTATCAATGTTTCATCACTGAATTTGTGAATGTCTTTGTATCCCATGAACTTTGGTCTCCCTGATCTAACGTATACTATTCCAATTGGTCTTTTGATTAATGAATATGGCTTAATTTCTGCGATTCTCGGATGTCTAAGATCAGATTTGATGAGGTTGTGTTTCTTCTGGTAACTTTCAACACCTAGGTGAACATCTTCGACTCTTGTATTTATTAGAATTCTACAGATGTAAAGAAGTATCGAGTTGATGATGTCGTATTGAAGGCTGCCAGGGAGATGCTCGAGGTTTTCCTTGTATCTTAAGCAAGTAAATATCTTCAATATCGTTGAGATTCAAGTGAGAATAGTCTGCTTCGTTGAATGAGTACTCCTTGTCATCTTGTCGTCGAATCGTGATCTTTGTCAGAAAGTTGAACCCAAATTTTGATTATGTTTCAGCATTCTTGATGGAAAGGATCTTTTATTTGTAGTGTACCTTGTGTTTCGAAGTAAACGTCAGTTTCCATTTGTAGAACCATTTGTGCATCTCTGGCCAGTGAAAAACTCCTAGAACGGCTTCATCATTGTAATCAGCAATTGAAGTGCTGGACAAGTCTCCAATCTGTTCTTCTAGTCCTTCCTGTACGTAAGTAGCAGCTTTAAACTTGGTAAGAGACGTAGCATATCGTTTCTCTGGATCAGTGTTCCCATACATTAAGTATTCCAAGTCATGATAGAAGAAATATGCCATTGGGATCTTGGGATTGTGAGCTTGACCAATGAGCGGTAAAGGTTGAGAATAGTCATGAAACACGAAAGTGCCGGGTTCATGTGAAGGTCTTGCAACATCCCAACTAACATTCTTTGATAATGCTCTAGCAACTTGTTCAAGATTGTATTCAAATTCCAGTTGAGAAGTGATAGATGTCTTGAACTGTGAGAAACCTGCTTTTCGGATATTAACAATATCAGACAGTTGTAGTTTTTTTATCTTCATCACCTGCTTAATTTTCTTTGTGAAATCCACAACTGAGCCTTCAGCAGGAACTTCGTCTTCTGGAATGTTAGGAAATGCATCAACCATTTCTTCAAACCAATCAAACTTTTTAGCAGAGGGATCAAGCCATTCAGGAGCTGGTTGCATTGGTGCATTTGTGGGTGGTTCAGGAATTGATTCAGCTTCTCTGTGGTGTGTGATGTCATCAAGGGTTTCAGCATCATCAAATGTTCCAGTATCCTGTGGTACAAGTTCTTCTTCGACAGTATGTTAAATGTTGGATGATTGCACTTTTTCCTTAGGTCCATTCATTCGTGTATGTTTGTCTCTTGGCTTAACTTGGTCATCTTTTTCAGAATCATCATGTTGACGTTTGCTTGACTTGACCTTTTTGCATGGATCATCTTTCTTTTCAGCTTTCTTCATTGACTTGATTAATGCTTTGCGAAGTTCACTTTCCTATGGATCATTGACAATGGCTTCAAGCATTTGACCTTTGAGATCTACGGCGTATGATTTGATGGTTTAGTTTGAATTTTAAGAGGTGTTGTTCGAATGTGATGAGCAACTATTCCATCAATCTTTCTCTTGACATATTCCTTCATAACAGATGGAAGTGTTTCTTGAAGGTGTTTGTCGACCTCTCTTGGTAAGTTGTTGGTGAAGAAATCTTCCATTGCTTGAGAAACATCATACGTCTTGATCTCATCCTAAAGAGATTGTAATAACTAGGTTCAGTTTGTTCAGGTGTTGGTTTAGGTGAGGGAGGCTTAGTCTTGGAGTGTTGATCATGAGATGATGGCACAAGAGATGTTAGTTTGGGTGGAGTATTAATATGATTATCTCCTTCAGAGTTGTCATCATCTTGATCATCATCATCGTCATTGTCGTCGTTAGATTCATCATCTTTTTCTTCATCTTCTTCATCCTCTTTCTTTTCTTCATCAGATCCTGAGAGCGTGTGAATGTGTTGGTCTGATTCTTCTGATTCACCCTCAGATTCACCCATTGATACACTTTCAGGATTAGACAAAGTGGCGTCCGTTTCATCATCGGCATCAGTCTCAGTCAAGACATCATCATCACCAACCTTTGACCCAGACCCTTCACCCTTCTTTTTCATCTTAAATTTCTCAAGATCAGCCAAATATTTTGCTTTGTTTTCCTGTAAGGCTTTCCTGAGTTGTGATATTTCCTTTTTCTTTGTCTTTTGAGGTTGTAAGGTATCATCAGGTTTGTCTTGGTTCATTGGTGATTTGTCTTTAACCAGATCTTCATCGTGTTTTTCTTTCTTGATATTCATGATGCGTTTTTTTTCTTCCCTTAAGTGTTCATCTTCTTCATCTGCAGAAGATTCATCTCGGATCATTGGTTTCCTTTTAGTTGCTTGAGTGACTTTCTTTGTTCTTGTTGTACCATCTTTCATTCCTCTTCCTCTACCTCTTCCAATGCCAGTGTTTCCTCTCATAGTTATCCATACCAATCCTGCTTTTTGTGCTTCATCATATCTTTCATAAGCCTCTGTTGCCCTAATCGTCTCTGTAATTAAGACATCTGGAATTCTGAGACCTTGTTTGGTGGTGTTTGTGGCATGAATTCTTACTCATGAAAGAAAATGATTTATTTGTTCTGAATGAGATTTTTCATTAGGACGTTTGTCAATATCTTGTTCTAGGGCCATGAAGTGAGCAATAAGAAGCTTAGTGAATCGAGGGAATGAAATCTTGTAGCCTTTCTTTTGCCCAAATTTATGAGCTTGGTATACCATGTTAGTTCATATATACTTAGCGTAGTCAAGATGTGCCAAGTTGACGACTCCCCGGAAGAATTGCAGATGTTCAAGTCTGGGGTGCTCATGACCTGTTTCTTTTACCGTGATACAGTGACCGAGGATGGTGTAAATGGTCAACCATGGTTGAGGAATATATCTTCTATCAACTTTGGAATGAGATGTTATTACTTCAAATGAGTCTTTATAGCCGAGGTGCTTTAGGGATTTGACTATACGTTCAAAGGACGGATCATCCACAAACTGCGTGTATTTTCCAAAGACTATTGGAGGAAGTCCAAGAACATTACGAAGAAGATGAACATCGAACTTGATGACTTTGCTGTCAAGGGTGATTGTCATAGTTTTTGTGTCGCGACTCATGATTAAAGAATGCCAGAACTGATTAAGATAAATTTTCGGAACCGTAGCGGATCTGGTTAGAACATGTCTGCAGAAGTATTTCTTGAGTATCTCCACCATGATTTGACAAGTAGGGTGGCATGGTAAAGTTTCCAAATCTACCCGGTAATTGGATTCTCCTATTTTCCTTTCATCTCCTTCGGGCATCAACTCATTTCTTGCTATTGATGCTTGAGACATTGTGAACCTGAGAAGCATAAACACCAACAAAGAAACACAATAGAAATTGCATATTTATGTTAGTGTAAGTCATTCAGTACATGATATATACTTAAGTGATATGATACACCATATAGAGGAACATGTGTGAGGATCATAAATAATTAGTGAACAATAAACAAACAATCATATAAGAGCAAACACAATTTTTCAACTTGACACATTTCTGTAATTTGAAAAAAAATTTACAAGTCTGAAAAAATAAGCTTACTCGAAGAAAAATGGTCTTACTCGAAGAAAGAAAGAAAAACTTCCTTACTCTAAGGATTTAATAAAAATTTTGAAAAGAACATCCCTTAATCGGAGATTGCCATTTTCCTTACTCTTAAATTTTTGAAACCCTCCTAACTCGAAGAAACTGTGATAAAATCCTTACTCGAAAAAAACTACGTAAGAGTTCAATAAAAAATCTTCTAAGTCGAAGAAGTTTTCCCTTACTCGAAGATTTGAAGAATAAAACTTCTAAGTCGAAGAAACTTTTCCTTACTCGATGATTTTTAACAGAGAATTTCTAAGTCGAAGAAACTTTTCCTTACTCGAAGATTTTAAGAAATAATTTCTAAGTCGAAGAATATTTTCCTTACTCGAAGGATTTTATAAAAAATTCTCTAAGTAGGAGAAGTTAATCTCTTACTCGAAGAATATCATAAAATTTTCTAAGTAAATAAAATTTTATTCTAACTCGAAGAAATTCATCCCAAATATTACTAAGTAGAAGAAAACTCATCCTAACTCGAAGACCTTCATGCTTACTTGAAGGATTTCATACTTAATCAAAATCAATAACAGACAGATACAAGGACCATGAAAGCATCAAATACCTTCCTAAACTCATTCTAAACAAATCCTATTATCCAGAAATCTAAGCAAACAAACACATTGGTCACAAAAGATCTTTATGCAACACGAAATTCTTCAACTTAGAGCATATGTTTGTTTTAACATTCAATACTTAAGACTCATGATTGGGGAACATATATAAGCAAAACCAACTGCTCAAAACACAACTACAATACACCTATTAGTAGCAGCAATCTTTTTTACCTATAAAACCCTAAAGCACTCAATTTACATTCAATGATGTTTGAAATCACAATTAACAGGAAATTGAACAATCCTAATCATGATGTTGAGCTAAAGTACTAATTTAATTAGACTAAAACCTAACACACAAGAAATGCCCAAATTGATGCTTTAAACCCTAATTCATGGATTGAGAGATTTAGCCACAGAAATGTTCCCAAAAATTGGGTGAGTAATTACTAAGCATACATGAATGTGTTAAACATATACAATCGTGAAATGAAAGAAGACCAAAAAGCTTGGTCGAAAATGAAAATGGCTGCAATTAGGTGTGTTTTTGAGTTTGTGTGTTTTAAAAAAATGAATTAAGTTGCTTATATAGGGAACACTTTGGGGTTTTGTCAAGTTTAGTCCCTTAACCCATATTTCCCATCAACTGCAGTCCTTATGTTACAACATTTTGACAATTGACAGCAACAGTCCTTGAGGTTTGTTGTTGTTACATCCTTAGTCCAAATGTTTGTTAACTTTTGTAAATAACATTTCTCCCCCTTATACTAACAAATACTTTTAAAACTTTTTTCCAAACTTTTAGTTCAAGAGATTACGGAAATGTTGCACGAAGAAGAATTTTATTTATGATGAATATTTTGAGAAGAGTGTGCGAAAGTCATTATAAATAAAAAATTCTCCCACTCAAAATATGTTCGTGATAAAAAATTGATTAAATGTGTATAGCAAGAGCATATTTTGATTTGTTTTAAATTTTGCACACTGAAAAGAGATGAAATATATATATATATATATATATATATATATATATATATATATATATATATATATATATATATATATTTTAAGAGAAGTAAAATGAAAAATCTTTTTGTGTTTTTGAATAAGATATTTACCAAAAAGGATTTGGTGTTTGACTTTCTTAGTTGTGTTTATGAAAGTTTTTCAAATCATCTGGAGTCAAACACCGCATACCAATTTAGTGAACTAATTCCACAAATCTTGCACGGGGCAAGGATTTGGTGAATAAGTCCGCTAATTGGTATTCAATACCCACAAAGTATAATTCAATTGTACCCTTTTCAACATGCTCTTTGATGAAATGATATCGAAGTGCGATATGCTTTGACTTCGAATGTTGAACCGTGTTGCATGAGATGGCAATGGCACTCTTGGAGTCGCAGTACATGGGAGTCTTATTGAAAATGTAACCGTAGTCAATCAGGTGTGATCGCATCCAAATGACTTGAGCACAGCATGCTGACATGGCTACATATTCCGATTCTATAGATGACAATAAAGTGCAATCCTGCTTCTTTGACTGCCAAGATACAAGTTTGTCTCCTAGAAACTGCACTCCCCCAGATGTACTTTTGCATGTGTCTAAACATCCTGCATGATAAGCATCTGAAAAAGCTATTAGTTCAAAACCAGAATCCTTCGGATACCAAATCCCCAAATGGATGGTTCCTTTTATGTATCGAAGGATTCTTTTAACCTCAGAGAGATGTCTTTCAGTTGGTCATGACTGATAACGGGAGCATAGGTATACAGCAAAAACAATATATGGTCTGCTGGCTTTTAGATACATGAGAGACCCAATCATACTATGGTATTTTGTACTCTCAACAGGTGTACCATGTAAATCAGCATCCAGCTTTGGGGATGATGCAGACATAAGTGTGTTATAAGTATCAGAACTTATCATGCCATGTTTTTTTAAATCTCAAGAGCATATTTGGACTGACTTAGAAAAATTCCACGGGGTGATTGATGAACTTGGAGTCCTAAGAAGAACGTAAGTTCACCCATCATGGACATTTCAAAATTTTGTTTCATTAATCTTGCAAAAGCATTTGAATATTTTTTTTTGTTGATGCAAAAATAATGTCATCGACATAGATTTGAACAATTAAAATGTCCTCCCCGTGTTTTTGAATAAACAAAGTTGGATCCACTAAAACTTTAGTAAAATGATTGGCAAGCAAGAAAGCAGTTAGTTTATCGTACCATGCCCTTGGGGCTTGTTTAAGTCCGTAAAGGGCCTTCTTGAGTCTGTACACATGATTGGGATGATCTGGATCGACGAATCCCTCTGGTTGACTAACATAAACTTCCTCACGTAATTGACCGTTAAGAAATGCCGTTTTCACATCCATTTGATAAATAACCATATTCTTGTGTGTAGCGTATGCAAGAAAATACGGACAGCCTTAAGCCTAGCAACTGGTGCAAAGGACTCTTCAAAATCAATTCTTTCTTTCATTGACTCAATCCAGTTGTCGTATGTTAGTGCGTCTTTGATGTTTTTGGGTTCATCTTGACAAACTGTGAGTGCGTAGATGCAGTTTTCAGCATCGGTGTGAAGTTTTCATCTTGTCATAACTGGAGCTGAGGGATTGCCAATGATGTTTACTAAGGGGTGTTCTTTAGTCCATTGATGTGTTGAAGGGTGATGTTGATAGAACGTATGCATATTAGACGGGTCTAAATTGCGTGTGGATGACTCTACAATATCAGGAACGGTTGAAGTCGGTGCAAATGGATTAATAAACGCATTTGGGTCATAATCTACAGGTCCGAGTACTGGTTTTTGTTGAAGATCTTCAGCTGCATTGTTAGTATTGGAAGCGGTTTGTTCTGCTGTTGATGGAGATTCAATTGGAGGTGCATCTGTAGCAACGGTTGTTGTTGTTGGTGCAGGTGTATTGTTGGGAATTAAATGTTCTGACTTAGTACTGCTGGGAGAATTACACTAACAGTACAAACTGCTAGTGTATAACTGAAGACTGCTGAAGAAACAACTAACAGTACAAACTGTCAAGTTAGTACTGCTAGTTGTAATGAAGGTACTGCTGGCATGAAAAACCGTTTTAGAAGATATGTATTAAGGATAAGTATGGAATACATTTATGTATATCTTAATTAGTTAGAAATATACGGTAGAATACTTATCTTGTAAAGGACTCCTTAAGTCTATAAAAGGAGATCCTAGGTTAGATGTTTATGAATAGGTCATACGAGTCATACAAGTTTTGTTAAGATTCAAGGTTGTTGTAACCCTAGTGATATTGAGATCACTCGTGTTATTCTTGAATAATATTGAATTGTTTGAAGTTAAACATTGTGTTCTTTTTTCATACAAGCATTACTATTCCATCAAACAAACAAATTAGTTGAGTAGATTCCGCATACTTAACTACATAACCTCAAAGAATCCTAAACACATCATAAGGGAGTAACATCCTAAGTGTTTTAAATCCTCTCAAGTGGTATAAGAGCCAAGTTTGATACTTTGAATTTAGAAGAACTCTTTCTGAAGAATATGGACATGGAGACTACCCGGACTAACATGTCTGCTAAATTGCCAATGCTAAAGTAAAACAACTTCGAGATGTGGAGGCTGCGAATAGAACAGTACTTCCAGGTGCAAGACTATGCACTCTGAGAGATTATTGAAGAAGGAAACTCCTTTAAACCTTCCACATCTGTATCAACAGTTGATGGTAAAGAAGAGACGGTTGTGCAAACCTCTCCAGTGACTACAGAAGAGAGGCTACAAAAGAAAAACGATGTCAAGGCTAGGAGCTTACTGATGATGACAATTTCGAATGATCAACTCTTAAACTTCAGCAAGTACAAGAATGCAAAGTCCTTGTTTGAGGCAATCATTGCTTGGTAGAGTGGGAATGAAGCCACCAAGAAGAGTCAAAAGACTCTACAGAAGTAGAACTGTGAAAACTTCAGTGCAACCAGTAATTAGTCTTTGGATCACATTTATAATAGGCTGCAAAAGATTGTTAGCCAACTTGCTGTTCTTGGTGTTGATATAACTCAGGAAGATTTGAACTCCAAGTTCTTGAGAAGTTTACCTGCAGAGTGGGCTATGCATGTGGTGGTCTGGAAGAATAAACCAAACATTGATACTATGAGCTTTAATGATCTTTACAACAACTTCAAGATTGTTGAGCTGGATGTAAACAAAGCTAGAGGTGCTAGTTCAAGTACTGGGAACATGGCCTTTGTGTCATCTCCCAGTAATTCAAGTCCTGATGAAGTGAAAGTTGTTGTAGGTGTTAGTACTCCTAACCCTAGAGTTAGTACTGCTAGCTCATCAAGCAGTACTACTGGTATTCTGAATGATACAACCTACTGTGCCTTCCTGACAAGCCAGAATGATGGGTCAATGCTGACACATGAAGATCTCCAGGAGATTAATGATGATGATTTGGAGGAGATGGATCTCAAGTGGCAGATCTCACTTCTTAGCATGAGGGCTAAGAAATTTTATCAAAGAACTGGCAAGAAGATCACTATCAGCAACAATGATACTGCTGGTTTTGACAAATCTAAAGTTGAATGCTACAACTGTCACAAGTTGGGGCATTTTTCAAGGGAATGTAGGAGACCTAGGCAACAAGATAACAAGAACAAGAATTATGGAAGCAAGCCTAAAGCAGTGTAAGAGCCTGAAACTTCTTCAAAGGCTATGGTGGCTATTGATGGACTTGGCTATGATTGGAGTTTCATGGCAGATGATGAGGAAGCACCTGCTGAGATGGCTCTTATGGCCTTCTCTGACTCTTAGGTACAAATTGCTAAAAGTTGTTCTAAAACATGCACTGCTCTAAAAGAATATGAGGCTTTAAAGAAACACTATGATGAGCAGAAGATTGAATTAAACAAAACAAATTACAATTTATCAAATCACAAAAGAGGCTTAGCAGTCCTAGAAGAACAAATAGTGCATTATAAAAACAATGAGTCTGTTTTTGCTGAGGATATAGCTGTTCTAAAGAGAGATTTATCATTTAAGAATGTTAAGATTAATTTTCTTAGAGATGAATTAGATAAAATCATAAAGGCTAAGGAAAACGTTCAATTGAGTGTAGATACTTTAAAGTTTGCTTCTAAGATAGTGAACAAAATCATAGAGTGTCAATTGATAAATAAGGACAAATTTGGGTTGGGGTGCAAAACATGTCCACCTCCTTACAGAGGAATTCCTGCACCCCCAAGAATTGACCTAGAGCATACAGGTTTACCTGAGTTTCAACAACCTAAGTTAGAGTATGGTTGTAAGCCAAAAGAAAATATAATTTTTGATAAACCTATAGAAACTAGTAAGCCTTTTGAGACTGCAAGTGACACCTTTCTTGCTGAGGATAAGGTGTCCACTGATAGGAATTTAGATGCTCCAACTATTAAGGACTGGACATCTGATGATGATGAAGATCAGGTTATGGTTAAACCTTATGTGTCTAAAGTAGATGCAACCAATGTTCCTAAGATAGTTAATAATGAAACTGTTAAGCCTACATCTAATGATAAACCAGTTAGGAAAATAGTTAGGTACTGTGAGATGTATAGCTCCACAGACAAGCCAAGAGGTAACCAGAGGAACTAAAATGACCTCAAGTCACAACAGCTAGGAAGTGACTTTGTCATGTACAAAAAGGCTTGTTTTGCTTGTGGTAATTTTGACCATCTTGAGGCTTTTTGTCATTACCATCAAGGGAGAAAGATGGTTACTGGGAATAATAGGGTAACTAGGAACACAAGTCAAAGGGTGAACTTGAATAGCTCAAGATTGGTTAGATCTCACCCTAATGCAAATAGAATGACTCCCAGGGCACTTTTATTGAAGTCTGGCCTCAAACCAATTAGTACTGCTCGACCAGCAGTTAGTACTGCCAGACATTTTAAGACTGTTTACCTTAGACCAGCAGTTTCAAGTGCAAAACCAATTTTTAAACATGCACAACAAACTGTTAAAAGGCCTTTTCAAAAGAAATCTGTGGTTCAAAAACAATTTTGGAAACCAAAGGCTAAATCTGCTAAGCCAGTAGTTAGTACTGCTAGCCAAAAAGTTAGTACTGGTAACTCTAAAACCACTGCTAGGGATCAGAGGGTTAATGTTGTTAAGGCCTCAGCATGTTGGGTATGGAGACCAATCAAACCCAATGGTGCATCAATTGTATTGAAAAGATTTGACTATATTGATGCACGAGGCAAACCCAAGTCAGTGATGGCTTGGGTACCCCAAGGAAACTAATTTCCTTATTCCATGTGCAGGGACACTCACAGGAAGATGATAAAGATCAAGGTTATGCAGACAGTGGATGTTCCAGGCACATGACAGGCAACATGTCCTATCTTTCAGACTTTCAACCAATGGATGGAAGATATGTTACCTTTGGGGGAGGAATAGGAGGAAGAATTACTGGTAAAGGCACCTTGAAAATCGGTAAATTAGACTTTGACGATGTGTACTTTATGCAAGAGCTTAAGTATAACCTGTTTAGTGTCTCACAAATATGTGACAAAAAGAACAAGGTTCTTTTTACTGACACTAAATGTCTTGTGCTTTCCCCAGACTTTAAGCTTCCTGATGAAAGTTAAGTTCTACTTAAAGTTCCAAGAAAGGGCAACATGTACAGTGTTGATATGAAGAAGATTATTCCTAAAGAGGCCCTTACTTGTCTTGTTGCAAAGGCCACATTGGATGAGTCTATGTTATGGCATAGAAGACTTGGTCACATAAACTTTAAAACCATTAATAAAATTGTTAAGGATGGTTTGGTAAGAGGCTTGCCTCAGAAAAGATTTGAAAATGACCAGACTTGTGTTGCCTGTCTCAAAGGCAAACAGCACAAGGCTTCTTGTAAGCCTAAGACTTATAACTCTATTAATCAACATTTGTTAATGCTACATATGGATTTGTTTGGCCCTACATTTGTGAGTAGTATTATGCATAAAAGGTATGAGACACCTAGCATTCTTAAAACTTTCATTACTGAGATAGAAAACTTAGTGGATAAGAAAGTAAAAGTCATTAGGTGTGACAATGGGACAGAGTTCAAAAATAGAGTTATGGATGAGTTTTGTAAGGAAAAAGGTATTAGAAGAGAGTTTAGTGTTGCTAGAACTCCTCAGCAGAATGGAGTTGCTGAAAGGAGAAATAGGACATTAATAGAAGCTGCTAGAACCATGTTAGCTAACTCTAAGTTGCCCATCACCTTTTGGGCAGAAGCAGTTAATACTGCTTGTTATGTGCAAAACAGGGTTTTGGTAGTTAAACCTCACAACAAGACACCATACGAGCTTTTTAGAGGTAGAACTCCTGCATTAGGATTTCTAAGACCTTTTGGGTGTCATGTAACTATTCTAAATACCTTAGACCATCTAGGACAATTTGATGGCAAATCAGATGAAGGATTCTTGGTTGGGTACTCACTAAATAGCAAGGCCTTTAGAGTATAAAACACAAGAACAAGGAAAGTTGAGGAGAACATGCATGTTCAGTTTCTAGCAAATAAATCTAATGTTACAGGTGAAGGTCTAAAATGGCTATTTAACCTTGATACTCTAACCTAATCAATGAATTATGTGCCAGTTGTTGCAAGAACATTTTCTAATGATTTTGCAGGTTCTGAAGCTGATGTTGAAACAAATGAAGCAGGATTGGGAAAGGAGAAAGATCAAGATCATTTGCTGATGTCAATATGGAACAGTGTGGATTCATCTTAAAAAATTGGTAAACCTTCTTCTGATGAAGCCAAGGAAGGTATTGAAGATGAAAACAATGTAGATGGAGATGAAGATCAAGAGAATCAAGATAACAGTACAAATGATGATTGTACTGTTGAGCCCCAAGTTGGTACTGCTGGGCAACGTGTTCATACTGCTGGCCCATCAGATACTAATACTGCTGATTTCTCAGAAGATGAAGTAGATATCAACAATCTACCACCTACCTATGCAGTTTTTACTACTCCACACACAATGATACATAAAGATCACTCCCTAGAAAATGTTATTGGGGACATACAGTCTGGTGTGAAGACAAGAAGACAAACTATGACTTCAGACCAACAAGCGTTTCTTTGTGCTGTCTATGAAGAAAAGAAGCATGAAGATGCCAACACATGTTTGTTTGTGTGTTTCCTCTCACAATCTGAACCCAAAAATGTTCTCAAAGCCTTAGAAGACTCAAGCTGGGTAGAAGCAATGCAAGAGGAGCTTCTCCAATTCAAGATTCAAAAGGTTTGGGTACTAGTGGATTTACCCAAGGGTATGAGGGTAATTGGCACCTAATGGGTTTTCAGGAACAAAAGAGATGAAAGGGGTATTGTGATCAGAAACAAGGTTAGGCTTGTAGCCTAGGGGTATACACAAAAAGAGGGAATAGACTATGAATAAGTTTTTGCACCAGTAGTAAGGATTGAAGAAATCAAACTATTCTTGGCCTATGCTTCTTTCTTAGGCTTCACTGGTTATCAGATGGATGTTAAAAATCCCTTCTTGTATAGTACAATTGAAGAAGAGGTGTATGTCTCTCAACCTCCAAGTTTTGTTGATCCAGAACATCCTGATAAGGTGTACAAGGTTGTGAAAGCTCTTTATGGACTACATCAAGCTCCAAGGGCATGGTATGAGACTTTTGCTTCTTATTTGTTAGAGAATGGATTCCAAAGGGGCAAGATTGATCAGACACTATTCATCAAGAAGAATAAGAAGGATATCTTGCTGGTACAGGTGTATGTGGATGATATTATTTTTGAATCCACAAGGAAGGAAATATGTTTGGAATTTTAGAAACTTATGCATGATAAGTTTCAGATGAGTTCCATGGGGGAACTTACTTTCTTTTTAGGGTTGCAAGTAAAGCAATCAACTGAAGGCATATTTATCAGTCAAGATAAATATGTGGCAGAGATACTAAGGAAATTCCAGTTTACTGATGCTAAAGTGGCAAGCACACCAGTTGATCTAGAGAAACCTTTACTTAAAGATGCTAATGGAGAATGTGTTGACGTACACACATACAGATCAATGATAGGGTCCTTGATGTAACTAACTTCATCAAGACCAGATATCATTTTTGCTATGTGTACCTATGCAAAGTAACACCCAAGGCTTTTCATCTTGCTGCTGTCAAGAGGATCTTTAGATATCTTAAGGGTCGACCTAGGTTGGGTCTTTGGTATCCTAGGGAATCACCTTTTAATTTGGTAGCATATTCAGATAGTGATTATACTGGTGTAAGTATGGATTGAAAATCAACTACTGGTGGATGTCAGTTCCTTGGTTGCAGACTGATATCATGGCAGTGTAAGAAGCAGACAATTGTGGCAACTTCTACAACTGAAGCTGAGTATGTAGCTGCTGCAAGTTGTTGTGGTCAAGTGCTTTGGATTCAAAATCAGCTACTTGACTATGGGTATAATTTTATGAACACCATGATATATATTGACAATAGCAGTACAATATGCATTATTAAAAATCCAGTGCAATATTCTAAAACAAACACATAGAAATTAGGCATCATTTTATTAGAGACTACAATGAGAAAAAGTTAGTTCCAGTTGTTAAAATTGATACTGATCAAAACTTTGCAGATCTTCTCACAAAAGCCTTTGATGTAGGAAGGTTTCAATACTTGGTAGCAAGTATTGGAATGCTTAATCCTTAAAGTTTCTAATCTATGTGTTTTTGTACATTAAAATGGATTTGTACTACTAGGTTTGTCAACTAGTACTGTTAAGTATAGTTTGTACTGCTAGTACAAAATTTGGTCTGTTTGTTAGAACTGTTAGTCATATGTTTATACTGCTATAAAGTAAGTTCTTTGCACTTTGTTTTCTTGGTTTTGAACTAACAATTGCAGGTGTGGATTTTTTAAGCACAAAGGAATTACTAGTGCATTGTGTGAGCAGCAAATGATGGCTCAGTTGCTGACATAATAGGTTGATGATGGACAGAGTTTGGGGATCTATTAACAAAGGTTTATACCTAAGTCAACTGGTTCTTTAAAACTTCTTTCTTGAAATCTTATTCTGATGTTTTAAGTTGGAATTGATGGCTTAGTTAGTTAGACAGTAACTGAAATAACTCACTTTCTTCCATTTTATACTTTTGTATAATGAGTTAGTCTAAGGACATCTGGTAGAGAGAACAACGAGCAAACGTGAATCTAACACAATTGTGTTAGAGGCAACAACTGCCACGAGCTGGAAACCCTGTCAAGAAAGCTCTTTGAATAAGTTTATCTGATCACATGCAATTATTTATAACTGAAAACATTGGTTCTCACAAAACCAGAGGTTGTATTAAACCGAAGTCATGATTAAGTGTTTGTCCTTATACTTAATCTCTTCAAAATGGTTGTTAGCAGTATGATTTTTAATCTAAATTGAGTTCATACTACTGAATCAAATTTTTCCAAAAAGTTTGTACTACCAGGCTTAAAGTTAGTACTGGCAGGCTTAAGTTTGTACTGCTGGATAGTCTTTAGTACTGGTGCAAAATAACAGCTTTTTCAAAATAGCCGTTGATAGTTAGTTGAGATTTGTACTGCTCCATTTCTTGTTTCCAGGGTTTTCCTATTTGGATATTTTCACTTTTAATATATTATATTAACCTTATCTTCAATCAAAAGTTATCTTTTTCTTGAAGTTGGTCCAATAGAAACCCTAATAATTCAATCAAAATATCTCAATTCACTTTCTTCATCTACTTTCTAACCTAAATTTACACTATTCACAGCAGTCAAATCATCTTTTACTGAAAAATAATGGCTCCTTTATCCTTTGTTGACAAACACAACATGGTCGCTTATTTGGAAAAAGCAGAGGATGATACAAAATTTCATCAGATAGTGGACTTTCTAAATGGTTCTCACATAAGGTATTCTTTACTCTTAAGTCCCACTATCTTTGTCTCCCAAATCAAATAGTTTTGGCAGACTGCAACTGTCAAAACATTTGACAATGGTGACACAGAGTTAAATGCCACAGTGGATGGTAAATCTATCGCTATTACTGAATCATCGCTCAGGAGGCATCTCAAATCAAATGATGACAATGGTATTAGTGCTATGCCAAACACTGAAATATTTGAAAATTAAACCAGGATGGGGTACAACACCCAATCACAATCTTTGACTTTTCAAAAAGGTTGTTTTGCCCCTCAATGGAGGTTTTTGATTCACACCATCCTTCACTGTCTTAGTCCTAAGAAAACCACATGGGAACAGTTCAGTAGCAAAATTGCAACTGCTCTCATTTGCTTAGCTACTGACAGAACTTTTAATTTTTCTAAACTCATTTTTTAAGGAATGGTTAAAAATGTTGGCAGCAAATCAAAATTTTTGATGTATCTCAGGTTCATTCAAACTATTTTGAACATGAGGAAACATCAACTTCTGCCTCATAAAAATGTTTAAACAACACCCAAACGTACCAAAAAACTTTTCAGTAATATGAAAATGGCTTCAAGAGGGTATAGTGGGGAAGAAGTTCCACTTTTTGATACTATGCTACAAGTTCAGGGTGAAGGATCAACAAGCCCAGTTGACTCCCAACACACACCCACTACATCAGAACAATCACCTTCACAACCAGCTTCATCACCAGATAGGTCTATATCCATAGAGGAATCTGTTGTTCCTTAGCACAGAGTTCCTACCCCTTCCAATGTAGCAGATGAGGCTGACTATGTCAGTATGGAAAGGGCTACTTCTACTGCCTCAGGCTTAGAAGCTGGGTAGGACAGAAGTAACATAGCTAAGACCCAATCCATGGCAACACCAACAGTACCAAGTACTCTTGGTGGAATCCCCAGCCAAGTGGAAATTTTGGGTGGCTCAGAAGCTCACCATATGGTGGACTTTGAGTATTTTCCCCATGATGCACCTCTCCCTGAAGGTACCACATCAGGAAGTGCTGAGGGCAGCAAGGCACTTAAGGAATTGTTGGAAACTTGTGCAAAATTGTCTGAAAAAGTCATTACTTTGGAAGCTGATATGATCTCTCATAAGAAGGTATTTGGGATAGTATATACAAAGCTGGTGCTCAAAGTTAAGAAATTGGAGGACCAGGTCAAGACTCTTAAAAGGAAGAGGTCAGCTCATGTGGTAGAATCAACCAGTTCATCTTCTTCATCAAGTTCATCAGATGGTCCAAGTACAGATCAAGGTGAGGAATCTTCCAAACAGGGGAGGAAGATTGCCCAGTTAGATGATGATCCTCATTTTACTTTGGTTCAAGAAGAATTTGATAATCAGTGGAGGCAAACAGAGGAAATGGTTCAAGGTACTGGTGGTTTTATAGAAGTTACTGGTAGTGCAGATCATGGTACTACTAGTATTCCTGAGGAAGGTACTGCTGGTTCACAAGGTACTGCTAGTGCAGTATATACCAGAAGACCAAAGAAGGCAAAATTAGACAAGGGTAAGGCCATAATGACAGAAGAAGAATCATCTTCTTAGTAGTTATACAAGAAGGATCAAGTTTAGATTGCTCTAGATGAAGAACTAGCTTAGAAATTTCATGAAGAAGAGTTAGCAAGGGTAGCTGATGAAGAAAGAATGGCAAGATTTATGGTTGAATACAAATATCAAACTGAAGAAGAACAGACGGCTACTCAGGTTCTGGTTGATCAAAAGCTAGCTGAAAAGCTATAAGAAGAAGAAAGATCTCAGTAAACCAGAGAAGAAAAAGAATCAGCCATTGATGACTTATTGTAGGAGATCAGAAAGAAGCAAAGTAAAAAAGAAAGCTTATCAGAAGAAACCTCCTTCAAGAAGTGAACTATTAAGGTATATGAAGAATTACTTGAAACATCAGGATTACTGGAAGGAAAAAAACTTCATAGGAAGATCTCATGAAGAAATTGAGAAGTTGTACATTGAAGCTTATACAAGAATCTAGAAGTCTTTAAGAGATGAAACTGCAATAGTTGAGACTGAGTCTAGTAAGGGTGTGAAAAGAACAGTTGAGCTATTGGAATATGAGGAATCCAAGAAGCAGAGAATAGAAGAAGAAAATCATGATGAACCAGTTGAGGAAGAATCAGCTGAGGAAGAGGAAGAGACATTGACTGATGAACAGATACATGGAATGATGGTAGTAGTCCCAGAAACTCTCAATGTTGATCCCATTCAAGCCAAACATCCCATCATAGATTGGGAAGTGTACTCAGATAGAAGAATCAAGGGATGGAAGATCATCAGGGTAGGAGGAAAATCTGAAGTTCATAAGTTCTTTGAAGACATGATAAAAGCTTTTGACAGATAAGATTTAGATAAGCTGTGGAGCTTAGTTCAAGAAAGGTTTAGATCTGTAGATCCTAAAGATGATAAGGATAAAGAATTATGGTTTGAGCTTAAAAGACTATATGAGCCAGATGCAAATGAATCATTGTAGAGATTCCAAGCTCATGATTTAGCTACTACTTGGAGGTTATTTGATAACTATGGTGTTCATCAAGTTTCTACAAAAGGAGGATTAGAAGTTTACATGCTAGTGGAGAAGGACTATCCACTGAGAGCAGGAACCTTGATTGTTATGCTAGCTGCCAAACTCAAAGTAGAAGAAGAATCAGAAATGGCAAGGGAGTTTGTATGGAAAATCTATCAGTAGGCAGAAGACATAAAGTCTAGAAGATAGTGTTTGGAAGAGTCCTCACAGTCCTTGTTTAATTAAGAGAAACTTGATGATTTATGGTAAATCACAAGTTTAGGGGAGGATTGTTGGGAATTAAATGTTCTGACTTAGTACTGCTAGGAGAATTACACTAACAGTACAAATTTCTAGTGTATAACTAAAGACTGCTGAAGAAACAACTAACAGTACAAACTGTCAATTTAGTACTGCTAGTTGTAATGAAGGTACTGCTGGCATGAAAAACCTTTTTAGAAGATATGTATTAAGGATAAGTATGGAATAGATCTTATGTATATCTTAATTAGTTAGATATATACGGTAGAATACTTATCTTGTAAATGACTCCTTAAGTCAATAAAAGGAGATCCTAGGTTAGATGTTTATGAATCAGTCATACGAGTCATACAAGTTTTGTTAAGATTCAAGGTCATTGTAACCCTAGTGATATTCAGATCACTCGTATTATTCTTGAATAATATTGAATCATTTGAAGTTAAACACTGTGTTCTTTGTTCATACAAGCATTAATGTTCCATCAAACAAACAAATTCTTCTAAGTGTGGTTGAGTAGATTCCGCATACTTAACTACGTAACCTCAAAGTATCCTAAATACATCATAAGGGAGTAACATCCTAAGTGTTTTAAATCCTCTCATGTATCAAGTATTAGAATATTATCAGGTTGTGCAGCGGAAATAGGTAATACATCTGGTGCACAACATTCAACTGAATCATCAAATAGTGGAGCAAACAAGGTTTCCAATTCTTTACGGTTAAGGGAGAGAAGTGCAGCTGTTGGATCTAGAAAGTTTAGACGGTTGGTTGCGGGTCCTAAGATGTTGTGCTCACAAGCCATTTCTGTAAGCTCAACAAAATTAGCATGAATAGTCTCCTGAATTTCTCTAGTATGACGATTCCAGATTCGAAAACCTTTGGAGTTCTTACAATATCCAATGAAGATACCAATGTCAGCCTTTGCTTTGAGTTTTCCAAAATCATCATGATCATTATTTGGATAGCAAAGAGAACCAAATACATGAAAGTGTTAAATATTCAGTTTGCGGTTGTAAACAGTCTCATAAGGAGTTTTGTGATGCCGTTTGGTGATCATACAAAGGTTTTGGGTATAACATGCAGTTGATACAGCTTCTGCCCATAAGTAATCTGGTAATTGAGCATTGATTAGCATCATTCTTGCAGCTTCAACTAACGTCCTGTTGCGTATTTCAACAACCCCATTATGTTCTGGACTTCTTGCAATGGATGTTTGATGTTCAATTCCCACTTTCTCAAAATAAGATCGAAGAGTTTGATTTTTGAATTCAGTTCCATTGTCTGTTCTAACTTTTCTGACCATATTACGAAGCTGAACTTGAATTTTTGTGAGAAAGGTGATGATCGTTGAAGGAGCTTGATCTTTTCTTCGGAGAAAATAGGCCCAAGTCCATCTGGAGTAGTCATCGACAATTACTAGAATGTACCGTTTACCGTTTATCGTTTGAACACGCATAGGGCTACACAAATCCATATGAAGTAGTTGAAGAACGTGATCTGTACTGTGTTCTGTTTTTTAAGGGAAATGTACACGAGTACTTTTTCCTTGTTCACAAGCTGGACATAAGTGACCTTTTGAATATCGAAACCGTGGAAGTCCATTGACTAGTTTGTGACGTGCAAGTTCAGTCATGGTTTTGAAATTAATATGAGACAGTCGTTTGTGCCATAACCATGATTTTGTCGAATGTGCTTTGGAGAGCAGACATATAGGAGAAGAAGCAATCATATCAGACAGTGAGATGGTGTAGAGACTAGTTCCACGAGTGCCCGTGTTAGGAATATAAATATTCATGTGAAGACTCGGTTACCCCGAGTATCTATTTAGCATTTATGTAGCTCGTAGGATTATTAATATTATTATTATTAGTTTAGTTATATTAGTATTTGTGGAGTTGGGTCGGGTCTTTACCCACTGTCAGCTCACTCCATAGCCCACTAGGGGCAACCTAGCTAGTACTATAAATACTCCTTCCCAAGTGTGGGAAGGGTTGGAACTTCTCATAATCTAATATTACACATTTCACTTTCTCTCTCTAAGTTCCCATTCTCCTCTTTCTTTCTCTAAATCCAATCGGCCAAATCACACTCTATATGTGTTTCTTGTTATGAGTATGCTACAATTGGTATCAAGAGCCATGGTTAGGTTCGTGTGAGTGCATATTCAGATTCGTGGTGTGGGTTTTGGTTGCTTTTTGGTTCGTACAAAGTAGTGAAGAAAAACTCTAGTTTGATCTTTGTTTGTGGTTCAAATCGTTAAAACATTGTACTTTTGTGTTCACAAAACCATTTTGCATCTTCCTTGACAACATACAACCGTGTGGTGTTAGTTAGTGGAAGATTAGAAGAAATTTCTTGATTGCGGTTTGACATTCGGAAGGAGTTTCTTTGCTGCAGTTTGTAATTCGTTAAAAGAATTGTGGTTGCGGTTTGAGCTATTAGGTAAATTAGAGACTGCGGTTTGGGTAAAAGTGTCTGATTGCGTTTTGGCTTTTAAGCATAATGGGAAAAAGACAAAAAGTACTGAAAGTGACATTTCTGTCTCTTGCGGTTTGTCTGTTTGCGACTGCGGTTTGACCAAGTCCTGCGGTTTGACCAGTTCTGCGGTTTGACAAGTCTTGCGGTTTGACCAGTCTTGCGGTTTGACCAGTTCTGCGATTTGACCAGTCTTGCGGTTTGACCAAGGTTGCGGTTTGACATTTCTGCGGTTTGTAGCATTGCGGTTTGGTACTCTAGTTACTGCGGTTTGACTTCTTGCGGTTTGAGGTGTTACGGTTTGGACTTCTGCGGTTTGAGTTTTCTACGGCTTGTGGTATTGCGATTTGAGTCTTCTGCGGTTTGAGCTTTCTGCGTTTTGACCAAAGTTGATTTTTTACGTCAAAACTTCAAACGGTCATAACTTTTGAACCGTAACTCCGTTTTCAGCGAATTACCTGTCAAAACGACCGTGAGACCGAGGAGAAGGACACGTTGAATACTATTATTCATTCAACCCCAATTTCGAAGCCTAAAAATGCTCCAAAATGAAGTTATTGAGGTTTTAAGTTTTCAGACCATAATTTCACTGTAACAACTTGCATCAACCATACCAAATCACAACTATACAACAGATCACCAAGTCTACCAAACCTAAATCATAACACATTCAAGTAATCATTATCATTTCAGGTTTATTTCTTGATTTTTGTAAAATCCCGCGAAAGAATCTATTTCTCGGTTTAAATCATAGAATTGTAAAATCTCGTGCACGTTTACATCATGTCTACTACTTCAGATTCCTTCATATCTGAGGTACTCAAGTTGTACGACACGTATGATAAAAAAAAGACTTCCAATTCTATACAACAAATAAACGTATGTGATTCTGATAATGCTAATGTGGAATCTTCGTGCTCGAATTCGCAAGAGAGAGAGTTGGTTCAGTCACTAATATTGCCTAATACAAAGGAAAGTTGCATTAAATGTTTTAGATTACTTCATTCACATCTCAAGGTTCTGTTTGAAAAACCTGGATACTTGGGAGGATACACACGGGCTTTCGCAACACTCTTTGGTCAAGATGTTCAGGACTTCACTATCAAAATGATTCTGTACTTAGATCAACTTGAACAACAACTTGACAAAGAAGAATTCTCTGAAGTTAGATCCATGACTGCCTTTTGTGTGATCAGCAACCAACTCCAAGTATTCTTTGACTCGCAATTCATTGAGGATTATGATTATGACAGTGAAATGACGAAAAAGTGTTTTGCTAACTACACTGGAACTGAGGTTGACGTGTTCAGAGCTACATTACTCGAATTTATGAGTAATGTTAAGGGGGTTCATTAATGAAAGGGCACAACATCTGGGAAACGGGACAAATTCATATAAGCATGATGATTGCAACAGCTCAGGGACTGATATCACACATGGTGTGGATGCAGATCTCAGTCCAGTAAATCACCAAGTACCATCTGCTGAGGTACATCTGTCTGATCAACATAATATTCTCTCTAATGAACAACAACATACTAGTCAAATTATACCAACTTATGACACTTATCTGTTGGAAAAGACTGATAGCAATATCACCTCCGATTCAACAAATATGAATCATAAGGGGGAGAAATTGATCAGGATGCTGAACATGATGATGCATCAAGTTCTTTGCTTACGGCTGAGTTTTCCAAATCAAATGATATGGTTGAAAAGGATGTTTATAATGAACTTTCAAAACGATTTTTTCAACTTGAAAAACATTGTATTTCTCTTGAAATCGCAATGCAACAAAAGGAAGAAAGTTCTCAAACTAAACTACCATGTGAAAATCCGAAACTTCCTGAATTCCGTGAATTCTTTATAATAAATGATTTGAATGCTCAGCTAGAAGCCAAAAACTTAACGATCAAAAACCTGAAAAACAGTTTGGCTGAGATGCGTGACATGTGCAATGAAGTTAAGACTAAACATGACACTAAAGTGGCTGAATTACTTACTGAAAATGAGACTTTGAAAATGCAATGTAAAAACCTGTGTGATTCAATCAAAGAAACAAAATCTAAGTTTATAGATCAGACAACCTCTTTGATTGCCAAAAATGATGAATTCAAAGCTCAAATTCAAGAGAAAGGTTTCACAATCACTGCCCTTAAGAACGAATTGAGGAAATTAACTGGAAATAGTGTGATTACTAAGTTTGCAAAACCATCAATCTTGGGAACGCCACTTTCACAACCTCTTAGAAAGCGAACAGTGATTAGACAACCAAATGCGTTTAGATCTGAACGACCAAAATCTTCTAACCTGAGGTGTGCAACCCAAGTTGATGTGAAACAAGTTTTGTCAAAACCAGTCACTTCACAATCTAGACCAAATGTTCAGACAGTTAGTGGTCGTTCTAAGGGTGAACCTCATAAGTCTAAGACTATGGAAGTAAATGCACACTCTAAGGTTCGATCCCGTAAGACTAGAAGCCACAACAGGCCCGTAGGACCAAAGAGTCATGCTCAGAAACCTAGTGGGCAGATTGCTGTAGGACTAAAAGATTCTCCCAACAAGCATTCTAAGGGGTATGAGAAATCTAATACTCCGAGATCTTGTCTTAGGTGGTTACCGACGGGTAGAATTTTTAAGATGGTTGGTCTTAGATGGATACCTATTGATACAGATAGCACTTCCAAGAATGATTGTGAAAATCCAAATGATCGGGATATCAATGCCACTAACCCATATAAATGTGAGCAAAATCGTCGTGTTAGTGCAGGGAATCCTTACTTAAGTGCAGGTACATCTATCATTTCCGTCAAGGAAAAACTAATGGTGTGGTGGCCAAAAGGGATGAAATCTCCTAATTTGGGGGATCAGAAAACTCAACAGTGATGTACTTGCATAATGACGTTTGAACACATCAGTTCAAGCCTCGTTTTTCATTGAAAATGACATCTGCTCACATCAGTTCAGGCCTCGTTCTTCAATGACTATGACGTTTGAAAACTGCAGTTCAAGCCTCGGGCCTCAATGTCAAGATAATGGCACCTGCTGACAACTCTTCAGGCCCCGTTCATCAAAGAAAAGAGAAGTGTACGCTAGAGTGCGCTTTATCTTCGGAAGAAGAGAAATCTTCTTGTTTATGACCATTCTCATCAAAAAGCTTCATGCTCTTCCCATGCTCATTCAGTCATCAAGTGGATCAATGTACATTGGAGTATAGTCTTATTCACTTGTTCTATCAAAAATGGCAACCTCCAATGCAATTTTTGAGGAGGAGAAGTGTGAATAAATGACATGTCAGTTATCAAGTGGTGTCACTTACCGTTGATGGTATTCTTATTCACTCGTTCAATCAAAAATGGCAGTAATATGCAATTTTTGAGGGGGAGAAGGGTGAATAAATAAATTGCCAGTTATCAACTGGATCTACTTACCGTTGATTGTATTCTTATTCACTCGTTCAATAAAAAATGGCAGTTGGCAGTCATATGCAATTTTTGAGGGGGAGAAGGGTGAATAAACTACATGTTGAGTGAGATTTGAGAAATGGTCATACGACTCTCCTTCAACACCTAATGTTCCACTTATTCCTCAAGGTGTTGATTATGACTCTCATGATATTGAAGTTGCGTGCTTGAATAATGATCCGCTCTTGGGTATTCCTTTCCCAGAACCAGGTTTTGAAGAATCTCCTTATTCACGGATTGTTGTTCCTTCCAATGTGTACTCGGTAAAGCAACCACAAGAACATAAAGGAAAATATCGGCTAAAATGTCAAAACGGATAAGATTTTGGACATAGAATGTCAAGTGATCACGGAGTTTATTTGGCATCCCTTAATTGAGATTGAAGTTGACTTTCACAAAGGCGTGATCTTATTTTATCTTGAAGTCGGGGTTGGTTGGATGTATGACTTTCAATGATAACTTTCTCGTGCTTAAAATTTATGATTGGGACTTGGATTATCTAGTTATACCCGATGTAAGGAGTTACAATGAAGTTCTCACGGGTTATAGCTATCACTTCAAGGAGTTACATTGTAGTGCTCAATGTCACACGCAGATGCAGATGTGGATAATCTCAAGAGATGTTGTACTTGTTTTGGCTCTTAGTTGAGTATATAAGGGTACTTAACGGTTTTCTTTTGCATCGTTCTTCAATCAACAACATTGCAAGCTTAAGTAACAAATTTGTGGAATTCTTCTTCAGTTTCAAGTTTGGTATATCGGGTTTACTTCACCAAGTGGTCACAGCAATAGCCAACAGAACATAAGGGTTGATAAAGATAGTCAGAGAGCGTTTCGGAAGCTGTTGATTCTCACAGGATACATTTGAGCCAAGTTTGTTCTTCTCAAAAGATTTCAAGTATATGAGCGTAAAATGTGTTGCTGATTCTGAGGTATCAAAACCAGCAAGGGGGAAGGAGACATACATCGAAATGCACAACGAGTACACGTTATGAACTTTATACTTCTTCTTAGTTGAAGTTATTCCGGGAAGACAAATGTCATGACCTCAGAGAAAATCAGTGTCTTAACTCGTGGCTTTTGGTGTATCATTCCAACTACGTGGGGGAAGAGATGTAAGAAACAGTTTCCAATGATAAAAGAGGTTCACAATGGCAACTTCCTGAAGGTAGAAAAGGGGATTTTCGATTCTTAATTGATCTTGATGTTACGTTTTCTTCTTCATTTATGGGATTGAGTGTGTGCTTCGGGTGTTTGGGCTTCATACAATGAGACTGATTGCATCACTTCAACTACTTGGGGGAAGTGGTCTCTGGACACTTTTGGTATGCATTACTTCAGACTTTAGCGGGAAGAAATGTGAGAAGAATTATTCAAGTGTGAGATGATACACTGCTGATCTATTTGATGATCCCCCGAACGGTGAATCACGATGATTATTTTTAAAAGGAGCAGCAATATTTGATGTGGTTTGCTACGGTTTCCGTTGTACACTTACCTTATGTAAGCTTGAAAGAGGGATTTGAAACTGCTAAAAAGAAGATTTTTAGTTTGGGGGAAGCTATCAAAGCTTCACAATTGAGAAGGCTCAAGTTCAGACGATTATTCAGGAGCCTCGAAAGCTTTGGTGGTGAAAGTTTAAGAGATGTTGACTACAGAATTCTACGACTTACAGAACGATATCCTTATTTCGGTATTCATGTCATCATTTTCTTAAATTGAATAATACATTTTGTACATATCTTAAACCAAACTATACATAGAAAAATATAAAACCAAATTGTAAATAGAAAATATAATACCAAAATGTATATAGAAAAATAGAAAATACCAAAAATAGTTTTTCAAGGCATGTCTTCTAGTAACGATAACATTTACGGTCCTAGAAATGTCATTCAATAAAGACACGAGTCTTTAAATTAAGTTCGAGAAGAAGTTCAAAAAGTTTTCAAAACATGCCTAAATGGCTTGCTATTACTTTAGATAGCAACCCGCGTTTCAAAATGGGGAAAGCACGTCGCCAAAAAGACAGATGTTCCTCCAATTGGGTGATGTTCACTCGGGCATGGATTACTTTATATCCATGTTTCTTCGATTCGATGTAGGTTTCAGTGCATTATTTCTTGTAAAAGAACAGAAATCTTCTTTGTATACAAATAATTTTCATTCTATGATTCTTCTAAAAATTATTTGTGAGACACATGGTGGTAACGTGTTGTTTGAAATTCTTTCAGACTTGGATTGTGCATAAAATTTGTCACTCAATCAATGACTACAGCTCTTTAACTAGAATACGGGTCATTGATTGAGGGGGAGAATGTTTTCAAATTTTATATCATCAAACGGGTTTCTTGGTTATCTCATAATTGTTAGAAAAGGTTTTGTAGTTAATGGGGTATTAGTTGAAGAGGATCTTACTAAGCTTTATCTCAAATGGCCAAATGTGCTAGTTGTTAGAAAGATTAGGGCATTATGTGCAATTTGCTTGTAGTATCCTAGCTTTATGTAACTATAAGGTCCACTTTTGTCAATCTGTAATCCTCGTTTAATCCCCTAAATACTTTAAAAGACAAAATCTAAAAGGAGTTAGAAAACCCATTATGTTTGATGTTCTTTAATACTCCACTGGCATTTGCATGATCTTATTGAATGAGTCTCAAATGTTGATTGATTTTTGTTAGTCGATAGCTGCTTAATTGTTGTTGATTCAGTGCATGTGCACTCAGGATATGCTTAGGTATGTAGCTATCATGTTAGAATCTTGTCCCTAAGCTCCTGAGTTGAATGTTGAAATATGACTGAATTGCCATGTTCATGATTGTTGATTGCTCCTTATGCTAGATAGCGGTTTGATGTACTTCTTGACTGCGGTTTGATTATGAGATGAATATGGTATTATGAGTAGGCAAGCTGCTACGTGGTAGCTATTAATGAAGAGTGAATCTGTATGTATGTATATCTTTGTTGATATTCTTATGCAGATTCCATGGCCGATATGAATGTGCCTGCTCCCGCTCTAACCATTTGATCAGATGTTCAAACTCTATTGATTGGCTTTGAATTCACCACAACAATAACATCAGCAACAACAACAACAACACTATCATCACCACCACCACCTTTATTTCAACAAAGCAATACTTATTCTGGTCTCGCCAAGTGGGGATCTACAATACTTGGGAAGTTTTGTTGGTGGATGGATAATTGATGTTGACTACTGACTCCCTCAGAGAAGCGGATGATCACATCGTCTGCGCAAAAAGGTCAATATCATTTGTGTCATAACGATTATCTTTGTACATGATAAGTATTGGATCTCCCTCATAAATTGAGGGGGAGCAGTTGTATGCTCCATCATCAGAATATATTAAATCTGACCACATTTTCTCCTACATTTTCTAACTTATTTAAATCAATTGGGATCACAAATCTCAAAAGTTTTGAAATTTTTGATCGGGGGAGAGAATGTGATTTAAATATGAAACCTGATGAAAATGTGATTCTTTGGACTTAAATGGAAGCTCTCCCATAAGTGCTAAACTCTTTCGCATATCGATGCACATATTGAGGGGGAGCAAATGGTTTGTGATAACAAAAAGGATGTGGCATCTCATGTGAGCGCGACTCAGACTTCACCACTGAATTGACGAAACAAAAACTGTCATTAATCGAAAGGACATGTCCTGGCCGGGTAATAATTTCAAGCTGGTCTAACCAGTGATGTAAGTGTGTCTTGAAGAGGACGTGTCTGATTAGAGTGTACCGTTTCGAGAAACTTTCTGTGGACTTGACCAGGCTGGGTAATAATTTCAAGCTAGTCTAACTAGTGATGTAAGCGTGTCTCGAATCGGTCATGTTCACTGAAAGTGGATCAATTCAAAAAGTGCAAACCCCACCCAACATGTGCAAATTTATAATATAATCATCCGAGCACATGTTAAGGGGGAGCATTTGAAAAGTATAAAACTCTCAAAGTGTTGGCAAAATGTTTTTCATAATCATAAACACTTTGAGAGATTTTTCAAGGATTTGGTTGAAGGCAACATAGGATAGTCATGAAGTTATAAGGTGGCTAAGGTTAGGAAAACCGTCCTATGATCCGCCAGAGCCGGAGGGATCTACCCAAGGACAATACCAAATAGTTAGTATTAGAAAGTCCTTAGGTATGATTATGAAAAAGGAGTAATATGAGATAGGAGAAAGAAGGAGTTGAAGAATTAAAAAGAAAAGTAATGTGAAAGGGTGAAAAGAAATAGCCCTCCAAATTATTCAACCTTAGGACAGAAACTGGGTTCAATTCATATGCTACTAGTTGTTACTAAGGTGACGCCAGTATTGAAGACAAGACGTCATGGACCCAGTGACGCACTGCACTAAACCTTCTAAGCCACTCAAGTTCTCTTACAAGGACTTGTTTCATTCTCACGGGGAACCCTGCATAATCTATCGACAGCTCATTACGAGTTATGTTGATATTGAAACAGGAGACACCGCTCCAGTCTCCGACTACCAAAATGCACTAATCGAGTCTAGAGCCACGAGATGCATCATAAGATCTCATAGGAACACGTGTTACTTCTACACTGGTTGTTCAACATTAAGGACACCAGTTGTAAACTTATGAGTCCTACGCAGATCTTAGCAATCTGCCAGAACATTTATGACGGAATTTACAAATGTAATTCTCAGTGATTGAATGGAAATTCCTGCCAGGGTCAACATCAAACAGCCCTGAAAGCAGGACACTTCGGTAATTCCTTGTGGATTACGCTTAGTGGTCGCGGCGGTTTCAAACGGTCTACAATCGTGGAGTGAACTCCAGCGACTCACCTAATCGTTGATTTACTACGGTAGATCTTGTAAGCCCTCTGTGGGCTTTCGATTTAGGAACGGCCTTGGTAAGGATTAGAGAGAGTTTTCACACTATGCTGTTAACAATCTCGAAGTCCGAACCTGTAAGTACCGGACGTTTTATTGCTAACTGCCGTATGCAGGAATTCCTGGCGGTTGTAGCTGATTGCAGAAAAGATGCCAATCCATTACCACATGCTCACACTACACCCTCATCGTATTCAAAGAAGTCATGGTAAACTAAAAGACCTTCAACACTGCTTTTGCAAACTCTGATGCTGAAAATCATGACCCAGAATAGTGTGAGCATGTCGGCTCAAAGAATACCACATCACATGGAGACATACTGCTAAAAGATGACTTGGAGACATACGTTGGATGAAGACATCAAAGAATCACCAAAGATCATCCAAGACAGAAGAACGGTCATCAAAAGTTCACTGCTGAATGTACAAAGACTAATGAATTTCATGAATCAAAGACTACGAGCTATGAAGTCAAATTCATACGAAAGAATCTTAGAATTCAAAATATTATTTCTGGGGTGACCTCCCTTAGGGGGAGATTATTAGGAATATAAATATTCATGTGAAGACTCGGTCACCCCGAGTATCTATTTAGCATTTATGTAGCTCGTAGGATTATAATATTATTATCATTAGTTTAGTTATATTAGTATTTGTGGAGTTGGGTCGGGTCTTAACCCACTGTTAGCTCACTCCACAGCCTACTAGGGGCAACCTAGCTAGTACTATAAGTACCCATTCCCAAGTGTGGGAAGGGTTGGAACTTCTCATAATCTAATATTTCACATTTCACTTTCTCTCTCTAAGTTCCCATTCTCCTCTTTCTCTCTCTAAATCCAATCGGCCAAATCACACTCTATATGTGTTTCTTGTTATGAATATGCTACAACCCGATATTAGATCATTTCCTTGTAAGTCACGAATGAAACAAGTTTTCTCCCAAAATGCTACTTCCAAATCCCCATCACAAAATTGACCGACGGAGAGAAGGTTGTGACTAAGGACTTCGACACAATAGACACGACTAATTTCGGTGTTGCCATTAACGTAATCTCCATAGCCCATGATAGCAGCGAAATGATCATTCCCGAATCTGACAGTTCCAATGAACTTTGAAACAAAGTTTACTAACCATTTGAGGTTGCCTGTCATGTGTCGGGAACAACCGCTATCAACAATCCGTAGAACAATTTGTACCACCTCTATCACACGAAGACGAAGAAGATGGAATGATGGTAAGTGTAGAACCCAGAGAATTTAGGTGTTCCGTTGGGTTAGTAACACAGTTATTAATAACTTTTGGTAGCCATGTAAAACTAGGTTTCCTTTGTAACAAATGTTCACATGTACAACTAGTTTTAGATTTCTTCTTAGTGAATTCGCTAGGTGATAGGATTGTCGTAGGAGTTCTATTCGCAACTATAGGTGTGTCTAAGGCATTTTAAGAAACTACATTTGGCGGTTTTCCTAGCACAGACTTAGAAGCGATAGTGGGTCTAGAGGGAATGCCAGATGTACGTTTCTTGTTATGAGTTAAAAGGGAGTTAGCTACATATTTCGTATGATCACCTGATAACATGTTTTTACGACAGAACACACAAGATGAATTAACATTCAAAACCTTCAAAGTCTGAGCATGCGTTACATCGATATTAGAATTACAAGTTTTTAAGTTCGAATCTAAATCAGACGCAACATGTGTTTTATTCAAATTCCTAAGTTGACCTTCTACTTCTAGTGCTTCTAGTTTTCCGCTTCTACGTTGCCAGATCCTATTCTTCTGTTTGTTGCTCTTACGCTGTGGTCCGCTAACACTAGTAGTGGGGACTATTCCTGTAGAAGTTGAAGGATTCAAATTAGTAGTTTGAGTGGATATTTGCCTAGGTGTTATGTCCATTTTGTACATTCCCGGTGCAATCACATTTGTGTTAACAAACTTTCCTTTTTCTAGTAACTGAATGTTTTCTTTAAGTTCAATGATGATGTGATTCTTTTGTTGAATTTTTGAATCGAGTTCTCTATTTAAGCGAACGGTGTCATTACGATTTTGACAACATTCATCGATTTCCTTCAAAAACTGAGATCGAGTCATTTTCAATGAGTCATAAATGATTTTGTACTCAGTTTTTAAATGCTTAATTTCCTTTTCATATTTGAAAATTTGGCTTTTTAAAATAGCATTTTCATCATCAAGATTCTCAACTTTTGATGTGTGAATGTTATGAAAGGACATCGTTTCATTTTGGCTTGGCAATTTTAATTCAAAATCAGGACTCTGAGTTTGACACCATCGTAGCTTCTGATTAAGTTGAAAAATTTCTGTTGAAAGTTTACTCTGCACATCATCATTGTGTTTAATGATTCTCTCATTTTCTCTATTTAAAGTCTCAATTTCGTGTCTCAACATATCAGTGTTAGCAGTTTGATCCTCAACAAGTATAGAATTGCAAGATTTATAAATTGAATTCATAATCATAGAGACAATATCAGAACTTAGAACATCTTCCAATAGTCGATCAGCTTTGATGTGTCGAGTGTAAGTACAAGTTTTAAATTTATAAAGGTCCAATTACCGAATCTAGATACAACACATACGAGCAAGTGAACTCGTCCGTTATAGCAAGATTGTGATGGTAAGTCGGGATCGTTCACAGGGATTTCTATAGTAAATCGAATTGTAAGCTACTAGAAGTAAATTCCTTAACAAGTAATGAAAAATAGAATAATTCAAATGATTAAAAACTACACTTGCTTAGACTAGCATACTACTCATTGATAAGCATGATTGTGATAACTTTGGACAACATGTTGGTTATGATAATTAGTTTGGTGAACTAATCTATTGTTTCTACAAATTAAACCTTCATCAAGATTTTAGTTCATAAAAACAAGCATTACGTTTAACCACTCAATTCAAGATCGATTCAAGGTTCATAAGTTGGTATACTTTAAACACAAAAATCATCTTTTGCTTAATCAAATAGCTTAGGAAATGGTCAATACAAAAGGTAACCGATTATAGACAAAAGGTCACAATTGAGAGTAAACTATTAATCTTTCGACCCTTGAAATGGTTTACCATCAATCCTATTTTTGATAGACAAAAGCATTCTCATTACAACCACAATTAACTTTCTTTGTGTAATCAAGAATAATGGGTAAAAACAATCACTCATAGAATAGTGATTATAACGAGTTGAATAACAATAGTTCTTTCGACCCTTAAGGTTATTAGCAACTAGTTAAACTTGATTCAACAAATGTCACTACAAAGCTTAATCACGATTGGATCTTAGAATCAACTTGAAATTGAATTAAAACATGTCATCACAATCATACGCATATCAATTGGTAATACACATCATCTAAGCAAGTGCACAAAGGCACTAGCCACTCATAGCAAACATAAACATAAACTCATAACTTTGAACATTAGAAAACATAATTGAAAGTCTTACAATGATTGAAATAAGATTACAAATGATGAGATGATGATAACCAAAAGGTTGGTGATGATTCCTTGATGTTACGACCTCCAAATGATGACTTCTTGGACCTCTAATGTTTCCTGGACTTCAAAGGATGAATTTTGAGAATATTTTTTATGAGTGGTTGCCTCTTTCTTCTTGTGTTTTCTTGATATTCTTTAAATACTCATCAAATGGTCCAATTAATACTCCAACCAAGGGTCTAAGTTCATAAATGCTTCTCTTGTCCTCCAAGTAGTATTGAATAGACTAGAATTATGACTGGAAGGACCTAGAACCGGATGTGTAGAGTCACATATCTTAATGATGAAGTTTTGGCAAGTCAGCAAGCTTCCAACCGATCGGTAATATGTCCAACCGATCGGTTGGTCTTCGATACTACCTCCATCCGAATCGGTTGCGGGCGGCGACCGATCGGATGGATCACTGCTGCTTGGACTTTTGTCCTCTTGGCTTGATTTTTCCTTTTTGGTTCTTCGGTTCTTCATCCAAACTTGATCTTTTCAACATCTTTGAAGCTAATCGACATGAATACTTATACCTTCATTCTTTGAAATGCCTTTTTGATTGGGTCTTTGTATAAGAATCTTCGCACTTTCGTAAATATGTCCTTCTTTCTCCTTTTTCTCATCATTTTCTTCCTTTTTCCTATTTTTGGCCACATATGCTTTGCAAACACACTTTGGTACGATTTAGTAACAAAAGCATATAAATATAACCAAAAAGCATACATAAAAACACGAATAACGCTACTAAAAACATGCACAATTTGAGCGTTATCAAATCCCCCACACTTGAACTTTGCTTGCCCTCAAGCAAATCTAGCAATAAAAACTATTATCCACATGGTACACAAGCATGTTTAAAAAGATGTGATGCAAATCTACCAAGTACGGGTGCAAGTTAGATTCATCATTTTAAGCTTTTATGGTTGAAGCATCGAGATGTTTGACAATACCCAAATTATTTTCTTGCTTGATACACATTACTAAACACCTCACGAAGGGAAAGTGAAATATAATTCACTCAAAACACTCATTTTATGGTGGAGTATATAAGAGAAATCACACTCATTTGCTCAGTCATGATTTAAATATTACCATAAGCTTGTACAAGAAACAAAACTACACCGAAATGGCGTGAGCACCAAGTATAGATATCAAAGAGGGCTTTTATTCAGGTTTAAGGTTTCGAGGGATAAGCAAGACTGATATGCAAGTACCTTATGCAAAACATAATAGATCGCTAACAACGAATTCTCGCATCACCAAATAACGGATGGTCACTAGGGTATATCTTAGATCGCTGACAACGTTACTTGCATAACGGATGGTCACCAAAACACACACTAGATCGCTAGCAACGTTATTTAATTCTTCAAGAAATCGGATGGTCACTACATGTCCATACACTTGATAATTTCACAAAGTCAAAAGGGTAGGAATAAGACATGGGATATTATATTTTTAGAAAAGGTTGAAAGGAATGAATATACAAAATAGTCAAAGTCTACTGCCCAGATGTTACTAGCTATTTCGAACCGCTATCATGCATTCTTGAAAAACTCCACACTTGATTGCACTTTACATTATTTCATAGCTCATTGGCTATTTTTGTCACCTTATTGTTGCGATGACTTTTTTTTTTTTTTTTTTTTTTTTTTTTAAGAACATAAACTCATGTCATCTTATAGTTGTGATGACTTCACTTGGATAACTACTTTTGGAGTTTACAACTTTCTTCGTACTTTCATGATTTCCCACATAACATCCATCTTGCCAAATAGCTAGCAACCAACCAAGACTTGACTCAGGGTAAGGCTAGGCTAAAAGTGTAAAATCTTTTTGTATTTTTCTGGATTTTATCAAAGAAAAAGATAGGCTCAGAGGGTGTAACTAGGGGTATCTAGCGCTAAAGATAAACGCTAACAAAAGGGTTTATACTGGTGGTTAACTAGTCAATACAACTAGCTAAATATCAATTTGGAAGGCTTATTTGGGTTAAATCCTAAGGTTGCCTCTTATCACGCATATATACTTATATCATTAAGAAAAATGATCTCACAACGTTCTCGTAATGATTTACAAGCACAAGTTCTAGAATAAATAAAATCACCAGCATACTCATAGCAAAAAATTCAAGCATAAGAGATGTATGCTATATACGAAACAGGCTTAAATTCCTCACATTGTAGTGAAAAGGCTAAAACATGTGCTAGCTAATGTTATCGATCCCAGAATGGATTGCAATATTAATCGGGACACATCTCAATTTTTCAAAAATTACAGGTTTACCAGTGGATAGATCCAGTTACTTTAATATATAATCCTTTAAATGACAAAGAACTAGATCATAAAGGCAAACAAAATTTAAAATTTAGCTCAGAACTTACAATTTATCCTTATTTTCCTATTCACCCCCACACTTAAGTTAAGCATTGTCCTCAATGTGATATACGAAAAGAATGAAAATAGGAAAATAAGAGAATAAACCATATTTTCTTGCTTCAGAAGATTCTTTGATCCAAGTGTCCATACTTTGAAATCATTACCTGCATTAATCTTAAGACAAAAAGAAACACACAAAATATGTCTACGTTTTATTAAAAGTTAGTGATACACCCCCACACTTAAGTTCAACTAAGGGATTAGAGAAACTTTGGGATATAATCACTTTTGAAAAATAAACTAAGAAATAAAATTGCAAATAGAAAACACACGGGTTGCCTCCCGAGAAGCGCTTGTTTTATTAACGAGTCATCAGCCGGACTCAAACTTCCTTCTTGCTACGTTGGTGTAATTTTCGGTTTCTTCTTTGAGACTTTTGGAACATACACCACGTTTCCTATCACTATTCCTTCTCCAGTTTCATCTATGTTTTCCAATTTGATTCTTTCCCAAGGTCTAGGAAGAACATCATAGATATAACCAGAATCCTCGGCCCATGGAGTGTTTTTTTTGAAATCGGCCGGAAAGGGTGCCATGAATGTTATTGCTTCATAGTCTGACTCAGGTGGAATTTCTTTAATAGAAATCTCGTTCATTTGCTCCTTATCATAATATAATTTAATTCGGTCACCATTAACAATGAAACTTCCACCTTGCTTGTCATGTAATTCAACATACCCAGATGGAAATCCATGTTTCACTATATATGGGCCAAACCATTATGGTTTTAGCTTTGGTACTTTGAACTTGTATTTCATATTAAAAAGCAAAACTTTGTCTCCAGGTTTAAATTCTTTCTGAATTCTAAGCTTTCTGTCATGATACGTGATGAAGCGAAAAGTGTACCGCTTTTAAGGGGTCATTTAAGCCCTAAATCGTATTTATTTGATCAAATATTGCCCTAAATCGTTCCTTTTGTCATTTTAGGTACTTTGGAGAAGAAATCTGGAAAAAGAAGCATTTTGGACGTTTTTGGAGCATAAAAGTGAAGAAAACGACAAAGTCTCAAAATTATGCTGGAAAGTACCTTTGACGGTGTCAGGGATTGGTCCAGACGGCGTCATGGCTTGGCAAAAAAGTTGGATATGAAAATTACTCATGATAAGCTAGAGAATTTTGCATGAAAAATCTGACGGCGTCACCCTTTGAAGTGATCAAGGCCATCACGGTTTAAATTAAAGAGGGACGGTGTCAAGCCCATTTCTGACGACGTCAAGCTTTGATAAGCCAGAGCGGATTTTGGAGGTCTAAAGAGGGACGGCGTCAGGAAGGCCATCCGGGAACCCTAAAAGCGGCGAGGTAACGGCGTCAGGATCTACAACGTGACGCCGTCAGCCCTTAAACTCTATATATAGTTTTGCAATTTTTTGTCATTAGTGGAACTTATTGTGTGACTTTGGAGGAGAAACCCTAAGACGAATTTCTGCCATTTTTAAGGGTTTTCATACCCTTGGATCTCCCATGTTTAATTGAAGATAAGTGATTATTTAATCATTCAATATGTCTATGTGTTGTTTGATTACATCTTGTTCTTGTCTTTTGATTAACATGCTAGGCTAGATTTATCTTGTGTTTGCTTAGATCTAATGAAACCTAACTATTGATTATTGGTTATTAGTGTGTTATTAATTGTATTGGATGATTGTTCATCTATGTTAGGCTTAAGAAAACTGGCTAACTTCCTATTCGGTAACTTGCTTGAACGTCTTAAGAAACATGAACCAATGCGTACTAAGGTTTTTATGGTTGTATTTAATGCATGAGCGAATTCTAGTGATCCCATGTTAGGAGCTTCCTAGCCGGCTCGACATAGGAGTGAAGTAGGAGCTTGTAGAGTTGGGGAAGTACGTACGCTACCCCACGATTGGTATTAAGGAATACACCCGTCATCCACGCAATTAATACACACTAATCAACCGGTAAAAGATAGTTAGGGAGTAAGGAAATCTAAGAAAACTCATTTCTCTCCATATAAGTTTTACCAACCTTTTCATTTTCGTCATTTTATTTTATTTGCATTCGTAGTAATTTGGGTTAGTTGACTAGCAACTAATTCCGCCCACTCCTTCAAACCCGAGATTTTACTTGCTTTCATAAAAATATAAAAATACAAAAATAATCTTCCTTCACCCTTAGACCTAATTAGAGTAGTTTTTCATACCTAACGAACACTATTCCCTGTGGAGAATGATCAATCCCCCGTACTTACCACTACACTATACTACATCGGTCAGGTACACTGCCTGGTGGGGTTGTAAGCCTCTTGAGATCCCTCGAGAGGTAAAACCTGTTGTAAGGTTGCAAAACCACGCATCAAGTTTTTGGCGCCGCTGCCGGGAAATAGTTATTGTTTAGGTTGAATTTTTATTTTATTAGGTCTACTCACTAGATTCCTTTCTAGTGAGATTTTTATTTTCTTTTTCTAGGTTTTCTTTAGTCTATCTTTTTTCTTCGTTTCTGTGTTCGTAACCATTACCATCCGACATCATGGAAGGTGGTAATATCCTTGATCCCAACAACCCACCACCACAACAACACCCACCTCCTAGAGCCCGTACCTTAGGAGACTACTCTCGTCCTAGCCACCATGGCTTTCGAAACACCATTGAGCTCACTCAAGGAGCCAATGTCACACCCTTGCGATCCGACACCATCCGGTTGGTGCAAAGCGGATGCGCATTCCATGGACTTCGTTCTGAAGATCCTAATCAACATCTCAAGGACTTTCTCAAAATCGTTGATTCCATAGACCTTGATGTTGCCACTCGAGAGACGACCCGACTGCGTCTCTTTCAATTCTCTCTGCGGGACCAAGCTAGTCAATGGCTAGAGCGTCTACCCGCAGGATCCATCACCTCTTGGGATGATCTCACCACTCGTTTCCTTGCTCATTTTTTCCCACCAGGAAGAACTACCAAGCTAAGGAATGATATCTTGATGTTCCAACAACGTCAAGGCGAAACCCTCTACGAGGCATGGACTCGATTCAAGGACTTACTCCAAAAAGTCCCTCACCATGGCATAGAACTTTGGCTCCAAGTCCAAATCTTTTATGACCATGTAAATCTCTCCACGAGGCAAGCCATTGACCAATCGGCCGGTGGTAAGCTACGTGATCTAAGTGCGGCAGAATCATGGGCTCTCCTAGAAGATCTTGCTCTTTATGACAACGAAAGTTGGAGTGATCCCCGTGATTTGAATAAAATGGTCAAGGCAATATCTTTGCCTTCGAACAATTCAAGCACTTCCGACCGTAGGATCATAGAACTTGAAGACCAAGTCAAGTTTCTTATGAAATCCTATGAAGCTCCTAAACCCTCAAGCCAAGTGAACAAAATCACTTCTTCATGTGAATTATGTAGTGGTCCCCACGACACTCGTGATTGCATGGAACTCCCCGAACAAGCTTTTGCGGACTACGCATCCTCGCGTACCGACGGAGCGGGAGACAAGTGGTACACTTTCAAACCCGAGCTAAACCCCTACGGTGATTCATACAACCCCTCATGGAAAAATCACCCAAACCTTAGGTGGAAACAAAACCAGAATGCACAACAAACCAATTCTTCCAACCCACCTAATCGTTTCCAATCAAGCGGTTCCAACTCGAACCGTACTTTCAACAACAATCCTTCCAGCAATGGTAGTAGCAATAACTTTGAAGGATTGATGTCTCAATTTATGGCATCTCAAGAAGCTCGGATAGCTAGATTCGAATCCGAATTCAATCAACAACAAACGGAGATGACCAATAAAATTGACAACTTGTTGAAAGCCCTCAATAACCAAGTGTTATCACCTCCACATAAGGACGCTAGGAACACAAATAGCGGACTCCAAGTAAAAGACCCCTCTTCATCCAAACACGTCCACTTCGTCAACATTGTCACTATCAAACCAATTGATAGGAATGAGGATAATAGTGAACCTAAGGATGAGGTTAAGAAAGTCGAGGTTGATAAAGAAGTTAGGAAAAGTGAGATTGAAGAAGTAGATGATGATGAGGACTACTTCAATAGGCTACCCACTAAGGAAGAGCGCGCATATCATACAGACTTATTCGATGATCCCGAGACACCATACTTCCTAGGTAGACCAATTATAAAAATAGGCAATCCTTCTAATCTCAACATACCATGCAACATCAGACATTTGCATGTGTGGAAAGCTTACATCGACCTTAGATCGCCCGTAAACATCATGACTAGAGCCCACTACAACTTGATAATGAAAAATCAACTTGGGTATAGGATGTTCCCTGATAAGGGTTGGATGAGTAACTTCACGGGAAGAGTTAAGGGATTACCGGTTTATGTAGGAAACTTCACCTATGCCGCCGACTTTGTAATTGTAGAAGATATCCGCCCAATAGTCGATGCATCCTTAACTCAAGTAGTTTTTGGAAAACCATTTGTTGAGGTCTCTAGAATGACTTATGAACCGTCCTTAGGGATAGTTAGATTTAAGGATGAGACCGATGAGGTAAACTACCAAATGCTATATAAGATAGAGCAATTCAAACACTTGTCAAATGTTGAGAAGGAGCTTAAGCAAGCGGTCTACTATAGGAATGATGAGGATAGAAATAAAGGAGTAGACTATGTTATGGAAAGGATATCCGGTTTCTACAAGGATTGTTTGAAATTAGGACCGGAATATAAAACCGGAAATGAGAATGGCCTAGGAACCGTGACCGATGATGGAGTCACGTAATGTACGGAGACTTTGAGTCTAGCTACAAGACTCGGTAATAAAGAAAAGCGCTTCTTGGGAGGCAACCCAAGTTTTATTTGTTTTGTGTGTTTATTTATTTGTTTGTTTGATTTTATTTGTTTCCGTATGTGTGTTTAATTTTTATTATTATTGATTCATGTTCAAAACTAAATTGTGAAAATGCTTTATCTTATTTTTAACTTCGTCTTAACTACATATAAAGGTATTTTGCAAAAAGATAAGTGTAAGGGAAATCAAAATCGGTTTATTAGAACAAATGAACATGAATCGTAATGATAATAAATTAACATACATATTCGTAATTGTTTGAGTCAAATGCTTGTATCGAGTCATAATGATATTTTGCAGGATTTCTAGGAAGTGAGGTATAGGTTTTTCCAGAAATTTTCCGGAAACTTAACATGAAAATTCTATCAGATCATTTCTGACGGCGTCAGGCTTTACAACCTGACGGCGTCAGATTTGAATTTTCTGAAATTGTTGAAAGTTTTGTTTTCATAAAAAGTTTTTATTAAATCTCTAACTTATAATCTCCATGAATCTGCAAAATTATCATTCCACAAGCATTATATCCTTATATAGAATTTATCCCGCCGATGTTATGCAGGTTTTCGTGTTTGTTTTCTCAGGTTTAACAGGTTATTTTGGACAAGGAGATGTATGTGGAATCAAGCTTAGGGCGATGCATTAGTGTTGGAGCTTCTACATTCTCTTGGAAGAAGATCTAACCGTGTTACTACATTATCCACCGAGCGAATCAGGGGAATATTTGATTTCATTCTTTTACCTTATTACTTTTACATCTTGTTATTTGAACATTGGGGACAATGTTCATCTTAAGTGTAAGGGGGGGGGGGGTAAAGTACGATTAGAGAATGCTATTACGCTTGATTTTTGTTTGTTTAATGGTAGATGTGTAATAAAACTGAGAGAAATACCTGTTAGGGCAATTTTAGTGCCAAATTTAAAATTTTTTACAACATTTAGGAGTGAAACTTTGATCTTAATGAGCGTCTCATGGATAGGAGTTATATGACTAGCACAAAACCGTACCACTAAAAAAAATTTTCCACCCCCAAATATGTGAGGTTCGCCCCTAGAATTGGTAGGAAAAGCATTTATGCTATGATGTGTGTACCGGTAGCACTTAGATTCTAGAACTTGCGTTAGGACCATTCCGAGGCCACAAGTGAGACTACATTCGTGTAGTTAGATTTACTACATGATAAGAGGCATTAGGATTAACCCATTGTTTTACACCTGTGTTTTTTGTTATAATTACGTTGGCTACATTGGTTAAGTAATTCTCCCACACCCTTTGCGTTGTACTCATTTTTAGTACACGATACCCCTAGTACACCCCTCAGAGCCTATCTTTTCGTTTCGACCTTTAAGCATTTTACTTAAAGGAAGAATTTGTTTACACCCCACTTAAATGTACACCCAAATCGCCTTAGCCTACCTTGTATGCACTCATTTTTAGTGCATTATTGTGACAACATTTGTTTAAACCCTTAGTTAATTATCTAATTGATTACATGGTTGCTAAGTCGAGTCATATCCTTGTACATATTGTTTTGGGACGATTGGGACTCATGGGTAAAGTACTAGTGTAGTGGAGTAATGGGGAAGAACATCATTTATTACCCCCATGTATGCTAAATATTTTAAAAGTACTCCAAGTTTTTCGATTATCTTAATTCGAGTCATTAGAATAATTTTATGTAAAGTATGTAAAAGTTCAAGTGTAAGGGGAATGCAACGCCCCTATGATGTATTATTTTGGATGGTAGGGCAAGAGTGTATGAAAAAAAAATAATAGTAAAAAAAAAATAATAAATAAGAAAAATACAAAAAAATGAGAAAAAGAAAAATAGAAAAAAAACATACGGACTACCATCCCGTTTCATTCTATGTTTATTTTATGTTTTTGTTATTTTCTTTCATTAGCTTAAATTGAGTCGAGTCTTGGCTTAGCAACATTGTATAGTACATGTAATTAATCAAGATCTTTAACTCGCCACCAGTAAAATATCCCTTATCCAACAAAACCGTGTTTATCATATCCCTACAACTCACGTTATAACCCGATTAAAAGCCCTCTTTGATAGTTTATCTTAGGTGCTTACGCCTAGTGGAGGAGGTTTTCGATCCTTTCCCAAGCCTATGGTAATCTATTTGCTATGACAGGTAGTGAGAGATATTATCCGTTTTCATTTATGAGATTTATTTTGACGACACTTGAGAGATGTGAGTATCTAAACACTACTTGTGAGGTGCTAGTTTGTAATCTCCATGCTTATTATGATTAAAGTGGAACGACTATTTATTGTAATTACTTTTATATTAGTATTAAATGACCCCTAACTTGTATTTTGATTAGAATAAAAGCGCATTTGCTTGAGGACAAGCAAATCTCAAGTGTAAGGGTATTTGATGAAGCAAAAAGTGTACAGCTTTTAAGGGGTCATTTAAGCCCTAAATGGTATTTATTTGATCAAATATTGCCCTAAATCGTTCCTTTTGTCATTTTAGGTACTTTGGAGAAGAAATCTGGAAAATGAAGCATTTTGGACGTTTTTGGAGCATAAAAGTGAAGAAAACGACAAAGTCTCAAAATTATGCTGGAAAGTACCTTTGACGGCGTCAGGGATTGGTCCAGACGGCGTCATGGCTTGGCAAAAAAGGTGGATATGAAAATTACTCATGATAAGCCAGAGAATTTTGCATGAAAAATCTGACGGCGTCACCCTTTGAAGTGATCAAGGCCATCACGGTTTAAATTAAAGAGGGACGGCGTCAAGCCCATTTCTGACGGCGTCAAGCTTTGATAAGCCAGAGCGGATTTTGGAGGTCTAAAGAGGGACGGCGTCAGGAAGGCCATCCGGGAACCCTAAAAGCGGCGAGGTGACGGCGTCAGGATCTACAACGTGACGCCGTCAGCCCTTAAACTCTATATATAGTTTTGCAATTTTTTGTCATTAGTGGAACTTATTGTGTGTAACTTTGGAGGAGAAACCCTAAGACGAATTTCTGCCATTTTTAAGGGTTTTCATACCCTTGGATCTCCCATGTTTAATTGAAGATAAGTGATTATTTAATCATTCAATATGTCTATGTGTTGTTTGATTACATCTTGTTCTTGTCTTTTGATTAACATGCTAGGCTAGATTTATCTTGTGTTTGCTTAGATCTAATGAAACCTAACTATTGATTATTGGTTATTAGTGTGTTATTAATTGTATTGGATGATTGTTCATCTATGTTAGGCTTAAGAAAACTGGCTAACTTCCTATTCGGTAACTTGCTTGAACGTCTTAAGAAACATGAACCAATGCGTACTAAGGTTTTTATGGTTGTATTTAATGCATGAGCGAATTCTAGTGATCCCATGTTAGGAGCTTCCTAGCCGGCTCGACATAGGAGTGAAGTAGGAGCTTGTAGAGTTGGGGAAGTACGTACGCCACCCCACGATTGGTATTAAGGAATACACCCGTCATCCACGCAATTAATACACACTAATCAACCGGTAAAAGATAGTTAGGGAGTAAGGAAATCTAAGTAAACACATTTCTCTCCATATAAGTTTTACCAACCTTTTCATTTTCGTCATTTTATTTTATTTGCATTCTTAGTAATTTGGGTTAGTTGACTAGCAACTAATTCCGCCCACTCCTTCAAACCCGAGATTTTACTTGCTTTCATAAAAATATAAAAATACAAAAATTATCTTCCTTCACCCTTGGACCTAATTAGAGTAGTCTTTCATACCTAACGAACACTATTCCCTGTGGAGAACGATCAATCCCCCGTACTTACCACTACACTATACTACATCGGTCAGGTACACTGCCTGGTGGGGTTGTAAGCCTCTTGAGATCCCTCGAGAGGTAAAACCTGTTGTAAGGTTGCAAAACCACGCATCAATACGCTTTGGTTCTAGCTTTGTAGAGCTTGGAGTTCTCATAAGCTTGGAGTCTTAGTTCATCGAGTTCATGCAATTGCAAGAATCTCTTCTCTCCAGCTATTTTGAGATCAGGGTTACAGCTTCTGAGTGCCCAGTAAGCGCGATGTTCGATTTCGAATGGCAAATGATAAGTTTTTCCATACAAAAGTCTGTATGGTGTTGTACCAATTGGAGTTTTATAAGCCGTACGAAATGCCCACAGAGCATTATCGAGTTTTCTTGACCAAACAGCAGGATTGTCTTTAACCGTTTTTTCAAGTATCCTTTTTAAGGCTCTGTTGGTATTTTCGACTTGACCACTGGTCTGAGGGTGATAAGCTGTGGCGAAACGATGATGTACTCTGTATCGTTTCATAATTTTCTCTATTTGTTTGTTACAGAAATGGGTTCCTCGATCACTTATTAAACTTCGAGAATCCCATAACAAGCGAAAAGCTTTTTGAGAAAATTGACAACAACTTGAGCATCGTTTGTGGGTAGAGCTTCTGCTTCAGCCCATTTGGAAACGTAATCAATAGCAACGAGAATATATTCGTATTTGTGCGATTTAGGAAATGGTCCCATAAAATCGATTCCCTAAAATATCGAATATTTCACAGACTTGAATGCTCTTTTGAGGCATTTCATCTCTACGAGAAAGACTACCGGATTTTTGGCAAGCATCGCAGTTTTGGACAAGAGTATGAGCTTCTTTGAAAATAGTCGGCCAATAGAATCCAACATCAAAAACTTTTCTAGCTGTGGTGGAAGGACCATAGTGTCCCCCTGTCGGGCCATGATGGCATTCATCAAGAATTCTTCTTGTTTCAAAACCAAAAACACATCTTCTTATCATTTCATCGGGACACATCTTGAAAAGATAGGGCTCTTCCCAATAGTAATGTTTGAGGTCTGAAAAGAATTTACTTCGTTGGCCATGAGTTAATCCTTTTTTTAGAATCCCTCCAACGAGGTAATTTGCATAATCAGCAAACCATGGAATTTCTATCTCATCGGCTGTGTCAACAGTCATGAGAGTTTCATCAGGAAAATAATCTTCAATCTCGTCTTCCTTTAACTCTTCCAAGGTCGGATTCTCAAGACGAGACAAATGATCAGCAGCTAGATTTTCTGCTCCTTTCTTATTTTTGATTTTGACGTCAAATTCTTGGAGTAGCAAAATCCATCGGATAAGACGCGATTTTGCATCTTGTTTGGCAAACAGATATTTGAGCGCTGAATGATCAGTGAACACAATTGTTTTTGAAAGCACAAGATAAGATCTGAATTTGTCGAATGCAAAAACAACGGCTAATAATTCTTTCTCCGTAACCGTATAGTTTTGTTGCGCATTATTGAGTGTTTTGCTGGCGAAGTATATAGGACGAAAATGTTTTCCTTCACATTGTCCTAATACAGCTCCAACCGCAAAATTGCTTGCGTCGCACATGAGCTCGAATGGTAGTGACCAATTAGGTGAAACCATAATGGGTGCACTAGTCAGTTGGGTTTTCAATGTTTCGAATGCCTTCATGCAATCTGCATTGAAGTCAAAAACAGAATCTTTTTCTAGAAGTTTCGTCATTGGACGAGATATTTTGGAAAAATCCTTAATGAAACGACGGTAAAAACCGGCATGTCCTAGAAAACTTCTAATGGCTTTAACGTTTGTTGGAGGTGGTAATTTGGTGATAACATCTATTTTTGCTTTGTCAACCTCCATTCCTACATTGGAAATTTTGTGTCCTAGCACAATTCCTTCAGTCACCATGAAATGACATTTTTCCCAGTTGAGAACAAGATGTGCAGTTTCGCATCTTTCGAGCATTTTGTCGAGATTAGAAAGACAAGCTTCAAATGAGCTTCCAAAAACTGAAAAGTCATCCATGAAAACTTCCATCGATGTTTCAAGCATGTCTTGGAATATAGCAATCATACATCTCTGAAAAGTAGCAGGTGCATTACACAATCCAAAAGGCATACGCCGATAAGCGTAAGTTCCAAAGGGACATGTGAATGTAGTCTTTTCTTGATCAACAGGATCAATGGGAATTTGGAAATATCCTGAAAAACCATCAAGGAAACAAAAGTACTCGTTCCCTGCTAATCTCTCAAGCATTTGATCCATGAATGGTAAAGGAAAATGATCTTTTCTGGTGGCTTTGTTTAATTTTCTGTAATCAATACATACTCGCCATCCTGTGACAGTTCGGAACATAGTGAACTGGACTCACCCAAGGACTATCCTCGATGGGGTAAATGATACCAGCATCAAGAAGTTTGATGATTTCTTTTTTAACAACTTCTTTCATGTTGGGATTGAGTCGACGTTGTCTTTCTACAACGGGTTTTGCATCTTCTTCGAAATTGATTTTGTGTTTACAAAAATCAGGACTGATTCCTGGGATGTCAGATGTTTTCCACGCAAAAGCTCTTTTATGCTTCTTGAGAACAGAAATGAGGCATTCTTTTTCCTTATCTTTGAGCAACGAAGATATGACTACTGGAAGAAGTGAATTATCCTCCAAGTAAGCATACTCAAGATTTTCGGGAAGTGGTTTCAGCTCAAGATCAGTTGGTGGTTCTTGAAGAGATGTTTTGATTCTCAATTGATCATTAAAAGTGATTTCCTCAAAATCTTCTTCTATTTCTCCTTCTTCAACTTCTATTTCTTCTTCTTCTTCAAACTTTACTTCCATAAAATCAGCGAATTCTTTATCAAAGTTTGTTTCACTAATTTTTTTTGAAGTAGTCATGAATGGATCAGAATCGTCAAGTAATGCATCCAATTCTTCTTCAGTGACTTCATCGATTAAATCAACGTTAAAACAAGTGTCATCACTGGAATATGGATATTGCATTGCTTTATCGATCAAAAAGGTAATTCTATCATCTCCAACTCCAAGATTTAGTTCTTTTCCTTTTACTTTGATGATCGCATCAGCGGTGTTTAGGAAAGGTCTTCCTAAAATAAGAGGTACTCTACTATCTTCCTCCATTTCTAAGATCACAAAATCCACAGGAAAAATGAATTTACCAACTTGGACAAGCATATTCTCAGCAATTCCAACAGGATATTGATTAGAATGATTTGCTAATGGAATACTCATCCTTTTAGGTTTCAAGGTATTGATGGAAAGTTTAGAATACAACGAATAGGGCATCAAATTGATACTTGCACCTAGATCGGCTAAAGCATCGCATGTGATGTTGTTTCCTAACGTGCACGGAATCAGAAAACTTCCAGGATCTCCTAGTTTCGGTGGAATTTTGTTTTGAACAATGGCTGAACATTCTTCATTCAGAAAGGTAGCGGATATTTGCTCCAACTTGTTCTTGTTATTAAGAAGTTCTTTCAAAAATTTCCCATAATTGGGCATTCCAGCTAAAACATCAACGAGGGGAACATTGAGTCTAACTTCTTTGATTATTTCAACAAACTTGTTATAACGTTATTCCATTCTTTCTTTCTTAAGGCTTTGAGGATATGGAATTTTTGGTGAATACGCCTTAACTGGTGGGATGGGTTTGGGTGGTGCTTTTTTGGTATTTTCCTTTTTTGCTTCTTCTTCCTCCTCACTATCATCATCGATGATCGTGGTATCATTTGGATTGGGTGGTGGATCATAAGAAAGACCACTTCTTGTGAATACAACATTTATATGCTCATTTCGAGTCTGTGGTGGACGATAAGTTTTATCGTTCGATCCAGATGATGTCGGCTTAGGGTTGGTTTGGGTATTACTTGGCAACGAACCAGATGGTCGGGAAGAAATTTGATCAGAAAGTCTACCAAATTTGTTTTCAAGATCTTGAATCGATGCTTGATGATTTTTCTGACCTTGCTCAACCTTGGTTTTGAGATTGAAAAATTGGTTCTTGACAAACTCATTGGTTGATTTTTGAGCAGTTATGAATTCTCTCATCATTTTCTCAAAATTGGATTCTTCTGCTTTTTTGTCAGAGGTTTGTGTGGTTTGATTGTCTACTCGTGGTTGAGAATCACGTTTGTTATCTCGTTGTTGACGATCTTGCCAATTTACAGAATTTCGTCCGTAATAATTTCCACGATGACCGCCTCCACGGTATCCTCCTTGGACATAATTGGCTTCTCCTTCTTTGGGTTGGTCCATTGGTTGGTCGTCACATTCTGATGATGGGTGATTACCTCCACAATTGTTACAACCGTCTCGCATTTCTTTCATTTCTCCTTTAGGGTCTTTGTATTGCGAATCGATTTTCGAAGTTAATGTTTCCATTTTCTCCGTGAGTTTAGAGGTATCGGAACTTTCAGCAAAAGCAACGGTTTTTCGTAAGGGTTTGGTTTTGGCATCTTTTGACCAGTAGAGTTTGAGAAGAACTTGGTCTTCTAGCAATTGGTATGCCTGGTTTGGAGTCTTATAAAGAAAAATTCCTCCTACATCACGAATTCCTTGAGATGTTTCATCTAGTCCATGGTAGAAGATTTGGATAACGGTTCCTCGTCCTAAACCATGTCCATGACAATTACGAAGCAAATCTTTCATACGAAGCCAGGCTTCGACGAGCGATTCATTAGGGTTTTGTGTGAAAGTACGAATTTCTCCCATGAGTCGATCAAACATGGCAGGTGGAAAGAATCGGCTTACAAAAGCTTGCCTCATCTCCTCCCAAGTATTGATAGTTCCTGGGGTTAATTCATTATACCACACTTTTGCGTCTCCAGCAAGTGATGATGGAAAAAGTTTGAGTTTAATGGCATCCACATTGGTGTCGCCATATCGGAACATGCCACAAATTTCGATGAATTCGGCAATGTGCTTATGAGGATCGGCCCTCGAACGGCCATCGAATTGACGGTCTTTGATCATAGAAAGATGGTGACCTTTCACGGTGAAATTGTCACCTAGGTTGACAGTAACAATAGCAGCTCCAGGAGTGGGTGCTACGGTTCGGTTGGCTTCCCACATGGGTCTATCGTCAGCCATGGGAAAAGGTTGCTCGGTGAATGGGTTATAAACGACTTTAGCTTCACAAAGATTTTCAAACGGTGGGTTTCGTACTCTTGGTATACGGTTGGCTAATGGAACAAATGGTTTTCTTTTCTTTCTTTGTCTTCGGACTAAACGTTCGGGATCTGAAAAAGGTGAAATTGGTTCTATTCCAGTTGATCGAGTGTTCATACAATTCCCAAGAGAATCGAGGCAATGTTTAAACACACGATTAAAGAATGGAAACAGTTTGAAAAATCAGGTTTGGTGATCCGATCGGATGGATGAAATACCGATCGGATACTTGTCTCGGTAAAATTGATTTTGGTGAAAACCCGATCGGATAGAAGTTACTACCGATCGGATGGAGCTCTCGATAAAATTAAAAATTGGACAACCGATCGGATGGATGAAATACCGATCGGATGATCAGCTCGGAAAACTTTTTTTTTTCTTTTTTTTTTTATGAAAACGAACTATGAACTTCTAAAACCTACACAAACACGATCAAAATCCTCGGCAGCGGCCCTAAAAACTTGATGTGTCGAGTGTGAGTACAAGTTTTAAATTTATAAAGGTCGAATTACCGAATCTAGAAACAACACATACGAGCAAGTGAAATCGTCCCTTATAGCAAGATTGTGATGGTAAGTCGGGATCGTTCACAGGGATTTGTGTAGTGAATCAAATTGTAAGCTACTAGAAGTAAATTCCTTAAGAAGTAATGAAAAATAGAATAATTCAAATGATTAAAAACTACACTTGCTTAGACTGGCATACTACTCATTGATAAGTGATGCGTGTGCTTGTTGTGCTCTAATTTATACCCAAGGTATGTCGTTGTGGTTTTAGCAGTATTCAAGTTTTAAATTTATATTAGGCCGACTTATCAATAAAACACACACTTTAACGAGCAGTGTACCCGGTCAGTATGAATATAATGGTAAGTAGAGTGTCGATCACTAAGAGTGGAACGTATTATCTAGTTATTCTAATCAGTATTTTAATATCTTAAGTTAGCTACACAACCTAATCTAACGCAAGGGGGTTTTCAGCCTGAGAGACTGGCACGGTTTGGTTATGATTAAATATAAACTAAACTAATAGGCACGAATCAACGATTAGCACACACGTACACAGATAGATACTTGAGACAATAAGAAGACCTGTCATGATAGTTAAGTAGCTTGTCACTTGTTTTATTGCTAGTTTTATATGAAGTGTATGTAATTAATCCTTTCTCGTTGGCTCTAATCTTATCGGCGAGTAAACCCTTAATGATTACTTATGTCTATCCTACTTATCTTTCTTCCTACTTTTCTACAGACGATAGAATGCATAGGCGATAAAATAAATAGGCGAGGACAGAGGCATGGCGACCCGATCAATGCTCAGCTAGACACAGAGGTTATCAATGCACTAATAAAAGTCACCAAAGACATCAACATATAAACTTTAATTAATGGGAAAGCAATTTTAAGGGGAGTTGAAGTGCATGATTAAATCAATGACACAAGCCCATCAATCCTGATAAATTAAAGTGTACTAATACAATAAAACAAAACTACTTAATGAATTGAATACATGCAGGACCTTCTTACAGCTCTTGTATCTTGTTTAGGGTGTGTCTTGTGTTGCTACTTCGTCTGAATTTGGCCTAGGGTTTCTTCGGTCTTCGGTCTTGTGTTGAGTCGAACCTCTTTTTTAAAGTCTCGAAATTCGTCTGGCCTTGGGGTATTTATAGTTTCTGTCTGAGGGCTAGATGCGGCGCATAGGATAAGTAGATGCGGCGCATTGACTTAACTTCGCGTGGGGTCCAAGATTAATATATTCAGAATATTCGTACACCGCCAGAAGATGCGGCGTAACTCCATTCTTGTATGCGGCGCATGTCCTTTGCCGTCTTGGATTATAACTTGTGAAATATTGATAGTGATGCGTCGTATATAATAAGTAAGATGCGGCGTATCTGGAGCAGAATGGTCTTGATCTTGTACATTTCAGTAGACTCTTAACTTCTTGCTTGTTTTGCTCCATAATTAGTCCAAAATTGCCAAGTTTCACATAGTACTTTTTTTTACCTGAGAATTACAAAAGTAAACATTAACGTATCAATTCTCACAGATAATATAATAAAACAAGTCAAATAAATAGGATAAATGATGGTAATAAAATGTACTTATCTGAGTTCATCAAATATCCCCCCATTGAACTTTACTTGTCCCCAAGTAAACCTTAGAATTAATCTTATCAAAAATGTATCCTAAAATATATTAGGATTTATTTTTATATTTAAGCATGTATTCATTTTTTTGTCATAATTGCACAACCAAACACTTAACGAATTAGAAGTAAAATAAAATATTTTGATAAAAGCAAATCTAATCGTTTAACTGTCCAGTCGTGACGAATATTCTATCATAAGCTTGGCAAGTATACGCATCTCCTCACTAAAGCCAAGGAATAACAAGTCTAAAACGGTAAAAAGGGTTTGTTGGTTAAGGGTTAATCATTCTTCTTAACCTCTATCGATCTCAAATTCAAGAAAAGGCGACAAAATCACAAATACATGATCGAATCCACGAACACGATACTTGCAATTGCTCAAATCCTTAACTCGAATAGGCTAAAGATAGGACCAAGTAATCTTTACCAATAATATTATATCAAAAAGGGCAACAAAATCATAAATACATAGCCGAATCCACGACTACGAAACTTAAGATTGCTCAAATCCCTAATCTCAATAAATCAAAGGTTTGGATAAAGAAATGATATAGGGTATGGATAATATTTGGGATACAAATTGGTGTAAAATGAAAAATAAACAAAACAGATAAATTAAAATCCTAAGTGTGGTAAATTGCTATCCCAACCATCCCATGAATAAGACTCATATCATTGAATAACTCACGCTTTAACACTTGAAACACACGCTTTAGGTAGACACGAATTATACTCAACAAGATCTCAATCAAAGAATAACCTTAGTTGGCGTTCCCATAACGGCCAACTCCCATTCAATCCATAAATATAATATATAACAAATAGTGGTGATATCGACCACTTAATACAAAACTTTACATGAGTTAGTTAAAATAAACTTCCAACTTTTCCTTTTTCTTTTTCTTTTCTCATTTTTTTGATTTTTTTTCTTTTTTTTTTGATTTTTTTTTTTTTTTTTTTTTTAATATCAAACATAAACATAGATGTGTAAAATTTCACCACATCACTATAACGATAACTCTGGATAATTTTTCCATACTTTTCATGAGTTCAGAAATAACGGTAATAGTGAAAGTAGTAAACACACGAAAAATAAACTCAAAGATATACAATATTTACTTTCACTCTAATTGCATTGTACAATTTCCCGACCTAACCAAAGATAATGAATTACGCACGCGAACACAGGTAATGTAAGGAAACACACTTTGCCTAAAGCAATTAACCAACCACGGATTTTAATCTACAGGGTGGCTAAGGTGTAAGGGTGTAACGAAACATTATAACAAAGGTGTAAGAAACGAAAGGAATGGCTCTGAGTGTTTTTCTAGGGGTATCTTACTCTAAAAGTGAGAGTAACAAAAGGGTTTATACGGGGGTTAACTAACCAGTGTAGTTAGTTAATATCACATAACATAAAAAGGCTATTTGGGTGTAATCCTAGAAATTTACCAATTTAGACAAGTCATTCCAATTATGTAAATAATACTTATTATGGTGGTCTCGAATAGTATACAAGCCAAGTTCTAAAGTTTACAAGTCACCGGCACACTCATAGATTTGTGAATTTTGAAAAGTTCACAATTTTTGAAAATAACGTCATGTGTGCAGCTATGTAATTTAGACTTTAAACAAAAACATGCTAAGAATCTTTAATTTTGATATATTAAGCGCATTTTAAGCATATTTTGAAAAAGTTTAGGACAAGTAAGTGTTCTAATTCTCCAATCCCCCAACTTAAGTTAAACAACATCCTCGTTGTTTGTGTCAAAGGTTGAAAACTAGAAAATAAAAGAATTAGAACAGAAAAACTCCCCTGAGATTTGCTCGGTATGATCCTCCATTACTTGTATAAGAGCAAAAATCATCTTTCTTGTGGATGAGAACGTTTAAGCTTCATAATTGATGTATCCACAGGAAATGCAGGAATCTATAATACCATCAAGACTTAAACACACCTGAGTTAAGAAAGTTCAAACTTGCATAATACATTAGTAGTTAGTAAAAATAAAACTTAAAAAATTAAAATGAAATTCATCAGGTCAGTCGATACGCCGTATCTTATGGAAGAAGATACGCCGTATCGAGCCTGGAATAAATACGAATCAGAATAGAAGATGCGTCGCATCCTTAACCAGGGATGCGCCGCATTAAAATACTGATAGAAAGTTTTAAAGTCAAAAATAAAAATGCAGAAAATAAAGTAAGATATGACCAGTGCATGAGATGCGTCGCATCTTAAGATTGAGATGTGTCGTATCTTCTGCGGCCTGACAGACTCGACACAGAACAGAAAAGTAAAAATTTTCTCCGGGTTGTCTCCCAGTCAGCACTTGTCTTTATTCCAGAGTCTTCAAGTTAGACTCACGTTCAGCTCTTTAATATCGATCACTGAAAGAGTCGGAAGCATCGCGTTCCCTCATCGCCAGTCCAGTAATATTGAACACTCCTTGCTCGTCCTTAATTTCCACGCCATTCCTCTTTAGTATCTGTATAAATAAAGTTCTATCCCTTTCTGGCAGAGATGACAAAATAACAGACGGAAAATTCTTATTATTATATAGGCATAAATAAGCAAGGTGGGGTGGTAGTTCAATAAACACATCATTATTCAAATTTGTATTCTCAACTATTCTCCTACGTTTGTTAATTACTACGCAATCATGCCACTCATCATCAGAATCATTAACAATATCGCGTCTAAGTTTGGTAGGTACATTAAGGTCAATAAATTCCTCGAAGTCTTCATGATTAGGATTAGTTGAGTTGTTTTGGATCAATGTTTCTCCCATAAGCCTAGCTTCAAGATCGAGGTCCATACGTTCTCTTAATCCTAGCACATAGACGCCTCTAATTATGCTTTTAGCAGGATTTTGGCACTTATAGACTAGTTTATTATTCCCTACCCTTAATGAGATTTTTCTTTTAAACACATCAATCTTAGCATGGGCGGTAGACAAGAAAGGTCTTCCAAGGATTAAAGGAATCTTAACATCCTCGGGCATATCTAATATAACAAAGTCTACAGGGAAAACAAACTTCTCAATCTTAACTAGCACATTATTAGCAATCCCTTCAGGTCGTTTTACCGTTTTATCAGCCAATTCAATAAGCAACTTAGTTGGTGCTAATTTTCCTAGTCCTAGGGTAGTGAATGTCTTAAGGGGCATTACACTAACGCTAGCTCCTAAGTCAGCTAACACATTATTGAAAGATATATCATTAATAGAACAAGGTAAAGTAAAACTTCCTGGGTCCTTTTCTTTATGAGGCAAGGCATGTAAGTCGGTTGCAGAGCTCTCTTCTTTCATTGTAGCCTTGATCTCTTCTTCAATCTTTGTCTTCTCTTTGAGTAGCCTCCTTAAACTGATTGAAGAATTAAGAAAAATTGGGGCTTTGCAGCATCATTACCATTCATCGATCTTCTAGGTATGTTAGGTGTGACTTCCTCAGTGGTGCTTATGGCCTTGACATGATCTCTTGGGTTGGTTTCAGTTGAGCTAGGTAAACTTCCGTATCCCCTTTCTTGAAGAACTTTGCTCATTTGTCCAATTTGTTGTTCCAATGCTTTGATCGAAGCTCCTTGATTTCTTGTAATAGTGTCCGTTGAGGCTCGGATTTCTTTGATCATAGCAGTGTTCTCTTCATGTCTTTTAGCAGCATCGGCCATAATTTGCTTTAGAGTGTCATCTAAAGTCTGCCTCCTTTCTTGATAGGTGGGATTAAAGTTGTTCTTTTGATAGTATCCCGGAATAGCTTCCCTAAATCTTCCTGAAGGTCGGAATGGTTGTCCAAATTGTGTGTAGTATGCTTCTTCAAACGTCTCACTTTCATTCTTATTAGGGCAATCTTTAGTGTAGTGAGGTCCTTCGCATTTTTCACATCCAACTTGGGCAGCATACACTTTCTCATCACGCTTCTTCATCTCTCTACTAATTTTATCCAATTGAGCTTGAATTGCAGCAAACCCGTCAAAATTAGTGCTGCTCTTAGATCTAGTAGAGGTCCCATCGTGCCATTTTTGAGAATGATCAGCAGCTTCTTGGATAGCTTTTCTAGCATTGGCTGCACTCATTTGAGGCATAGCTCCCTTAGCATCCAAGATTTGTCTAGTAGGCACGTCCAATCCTTGATAGAACAATATTATCTCCTGCATTTCACTTAGATAATGTTGAGGGCATTCTATCAACAAGTCTTTAAATCGCTCCCAAGCTTGATAAAGAGTTTCATCAGGCTCTTGCTTGAAACTGTTGATAGCCTCAATCTTTTTAGCGGTTTTAGCAGGTGGACAATATCTTTTTAGGAATTTGCTCTTCAAATCTTCCCATGTAGTGATTGAACTAGCAGGTTCATTTCTTAGCCACTTATTAGCAGCTCCTTTAAGTGAAATTGGAAAGATTCTTAGCATAAGTTGATCGTCAGAGACTCCTTCTGTAGTAAACAAATCTGCAATCTCGAGGACCTTTTCAACATGTTCATTAGCATCTTCATGTTCTGATCTACTGAAAGCATTTTCTCTTAGCTCCTTGAGAAACTGACCCTTCAACTCCAATTTTGACTTTTCATCAAACTTTGGTCTAGCAACTCCTGAAGTGTAATCAGCACGGGTTTTGTTCATGTATTCCTCCATAGTAGTGTTTTCAGCCATTGTTTCTGTTTCTTCTTCCTCTTTTTCTTCAGAAAAATAATCAAGCTCGAACGAACTTGAAATATCAAAGCTTTTTGTGTTGAAAAGCCTTCTAAGCGAATGAAAGGCTCGTTCAGGATCTTCGAAAGGTGTAATCAAGTTCTTAGTTGAACTCCTGGTCATGCACTTCCTAAAACTATCACAAAAGCATCAGTAGGGTATGTTCAAGAAAGTAGTATATCAGAAAATCAACAACGAAAACGGAATACGAAAAATAAAAGTTACTGATATCAGCAGACGATGCGCCGTATCCAAAAAGTTGGATACACCGTATCTTATAATCGTTAAAATTTAATCAGACTTTTATTCAGAAAATAGATACGCCGCGTAGAATTTAGAATGCGCCGTATCAGTTTTAAGTTATCAAAAATCAACGTATCTAATTTAAAATTAAATGCGTCGTATTAACAAAAGTTAATGCGCCGTATTTTCGTTACGTTTTAAAATGCCAGATTTTTGATTCAGAAGATGCGCCGTATCGATAAAAATAGATGCTTCGTATCTGTTTAATAATTCAAAAACTATTTTTAATTTAAATAATAAATACGCCGTATCTGTTAAAACAGATGCGCCGTATGGCGTTATCGTTTAGAAAAATTTCTTATTAAAAACAGAATACGCCGTATCTTGGGGAAAGATGCGTCGTACTCGAATTTATTAAACGCGTTGTATTTTATAAAAATTAAACGCAATACGCCGTATCTATGAAAATAGATGCGCCGTATCGTTTGAATTAGCTCAGTACAACGATAGCAAAATACAGAAAAATAGAAAATAAAAACAAACGAAAATAAAAACACACAAAAACAGAAAATATGCAAATAATACAATGAATGCAATTTAACTAATATATAACAGGGTTAGTGGTTAGAGTAAAAATTAAAAAGAAAAACCTAATTAAAATACTAATCAAATTAACAGATAATAACAATTCACTCCCCGGCAGCGGCGCCAAAAACTTGATGCGTGTGCTTGTTGTGCTCTAATTTATACCCACGGTATGTCGTTGTGGTTTTAGCAGTATTCAAGTTTTAAATTTATATTTAGCCGACTTATCAATAACACACACTTTAACGAGCAGTGTACCCGGTCAGTATGAATATAATGGTAAGTAGAGTGTCGATCACTAAGAGTGGAACGTATTATCTAGTTATTCTAATCAGTATTTTAATATCTTAAGTTAGCTATACAACCTAATCTAACGCAAGGGGTTTTCAGCCTGAGAGACTGGCACGGTTTGGTTATGATTAAATATAAACTAAACTAATAGGCACGAATCAGCGATTAGCACACACGTACACAGATAGATACTTGAGACAATAAGAATACCTGTCATGATAGTTAAGTAGCTTGTCACTTGTTTTATTGCTAGTTTTATATGAAGTGTATGTAATTAATCCTTTCTCGTTGGCTCTAATCTTATCGGCGAGTAAACCCTTAATGATTACTTATGTCTATCCTACTTATCTTTCTTCCTACTTTTCTACAGACGATAGAATGCATAGGCGATAAAATAAATAGGCGAGGACAGAGGCATGGCGACCCGATCAATGCTCAGCTAGACACAGAGGTTATCAATGCACTAATAAAAGTCACCAAAGACATCAACATATAAACTTTAATTAATGGGAAAGCAATTTTAAAGGGAGTTGAAGTGCATGATTAAATCAATGACACAAGCCCATCAATCCTGATAAATTAAAGTGTACTAATACAATAAAACAAAACTACTTAATGAATTGAATACATGCAGGACCTTCTTACAGCTCTTGTATCTTCGTTTAGGGTGTGTCTTGTGCTGCTACTTCGTCTGAATTCGGCCTAGGGTTTCTTCGGTCTTCGGTCTTGTGTTGAGTCGAACCTCTTTTTTAAAGTCTCGAAATTCGCCTGGCGTTGGGGTATTTATAGTTTCTGTCTGAGGGCTAGATGCGGCGCATAGGATAAGTAGATGCGGCGCATTGACTTAACTTCGCGTGGGGTCCAAGATTAATATATTCAGGAATATTCGTACACCGCCAGAAGATGCGGCGTAACTCCATTCTTGTATGTGGCGCATGTCCTTTGCTGTCTTGGATTATAACTTGTGAAATCTTGATAGTGATGCGCTGTATATAATAAGTAAGATGCGGCGTATCTGGAGCAGAATGGTCTTGATCTTGTACATTTCAGTAGACTCTTAACTTCTTGCTTGTTTTGCTCCATAATTAGTCCAAAATCGCCAAGTTTCACATAGTACTTGTTTTTACCTGAGAATTACAAAAGTAAACATTAACGTATCAATTCTCACAGATAATAAAATAAAACAAGTCAAATAAATAGGATAAATGATGGTAATAAAATGTACTTATTTGAGTTCGTCAATAAGCATGATTGTGATAACTTTGGACAACATGTTGGTTATGATAATTAGTTTGGTGAACTAATATATTGTTTCTACAAATTAAACCTTCGTCAAGATTTTAGTTCATAAAAACAAGCATTACGTTTAACCACTCAATTCAAGATCGATTCAAGGTTCATAAGTTGGTGTACCTTAAACACAAAAATCATATTTTGCTTAATCAAATAGCTTAGGAAATGGTCAATACAAAAGGTAACCGATTATAGACAAAAGGTCACAATTGAGAGTAAACTATTAATCTTTCGACCCTTGAAATGGTTTACCATCAATCCTAATCTTGATGGACAAAAGCATTCTCATTACAACCATAATTAACTTTCTTTGTGTAATCAAGAATAATGGGTAAAAACAATCACTCATAGACAAGTGATTATAACTAGTTGAATAACAATAGTTCTTTCGACCCTTAAGATTATTAGCAACTAGTTAAACTTGATTCAACAAATGTCACTACAAAGCTTAATCACGATTGGATCTTAGAATCAACTTGAAATTGAATTAAAACATGTCATCACAATCATACGCATATCAATTGGTAATACACATCATCTAAGCAAGTGCACAAAGGCACTAGCCACTCATAGCAAACATAAACATAAACTCATAACTTTGAACATTAGAAAACATAATTGAAAGTCTTACAATGATTGAAATAAGATTACAAATGATGAGATGATGATAACCAAAAGGTTGGTGATGATTCCTTGATGTTACGACCTCCAAATGATGACTTCTTGGACCCCTAAAGTTTCCTGGACTTCTAAGGACGAATTTTGAGAGTATTTTTTATGAGTGGTTGCTTCTCTCTTCTTGTGTTTTCTTGAGATTCTTTAAATACTCATCAAATGGTCCAATTAATACTCCAACCAAGGGTCTAAGTTCATAAATGCTTCTCTTGTCCTCCAAGTAGTATTGAATAGACTAGAATTATGAGTGGAAGGACCTAGAACCGGATGTGTAGAGTCACATATCTTAATGATGAAGTTTTGGCAAGTCAGCAAGCTTCCAACCATCGGTTGCGGGCGGCGACCGATCGGATGGATCACTGCTGCTTGGACTTTTTTCGTCTTGGCTTGATTTTTCCTTTTTGGTTCTTCGGTTCTTCATCCAAACTTGATCTTTTCAACATCTTTGAAGCTAATCGACATGAATACTTGGACCTTCATTCTTTGAAATGCCTTTTTGATTGGGTCTTTGTATAAGAATCTTCGCACTTTCATAAATATGTCCTTCTTTCTCCTTTTTCTCATCTTTTTCTTCCTTTTTCCTGTTTTTGGCCACATATGCTTTGCAAACACACTTTGGTACGATTTAGTAACAAAAGCATATAAATACAACCAAAAAGCATACATAAAAACACGAATAACGCTACTAAAAACATGCACAATTTGAGCGTTATCAAATCCCCCACACTTGAACTTTGCTTGCCCTCAAGCAAATCTAGCAATAAAAACTATTATCCACATGGTACACAAGGATGTTTAAAAAGATGTGATGCAAATCTACCAAGTACGGGTACAAGTTAGATTCATCATTTTAAGCTTTTATGGTTGAAGCATCGAGATGTTTGACAATACCCAAATTATTTTCTTGCTTGATATACATTACTAAACACCTCACGAAGGGAAATGAAATATAATTCACTCAAAACACTCATTTTATGGTGGAGTATATAAGAGAAATCACACTCATTTGCTCAGTCATGATTTAAATATTACCATAAGCTTGTACAAGAAACAAAACTACACCGAAATGGCATGAGCACCAAGTATAGATATCAAAGAGGGCTTTTATTCAGGTTTAAGGTTTCGAGGGATAAGCAAGACTGATATGCAACTACCTTATGCAAAATATAATAGATCGCTAACAACGAATTCTCGCATCACCAAATAATGGATGGTCACTAGGGTATATCTTAGATCGCTGACAACGTTACTTGCATAATGGATGGTCACCAAAACACACACTAGATCGCTAGCAACGTTATTTAATTCTTCAAGAAATCGGATGGTCACTACATGTCCATACACTTGATAATTTCACAAAGTCAAAAGGGTAGGAACAAGACATGGGATATTATATTTTTAGAAAAGGTTGAAAGGAATGAATATACAAAATAGTCAAAGTCTACTACCCAGATGTTACTAGCTATTCCAAACTGCTATCATGCATTCTTGAAAAACTCCACACTTGATTGCACTTTACATTATTTCAAGTATTCCAAGTCTTAGTCATATCGTTAATTATGTTGCTCTATATGGGCTCTATGTATGTTGTAAAGCCCACGGCTCATTAGGAGCTCATGGGCCATGTGGCCATGTTAATTACTTCTAGAAGAATTCATGCAAATGCAGCACTAGAGTTTGCCTATAAATAGAAGGCATTTGCATCATTTATTGTTGTTGGTTTTATTCACAAGTGTACTGAAGTTCTGCTAGTATTAAGAGTGAAATAAGATCATCCTTCTATTCTTCTAATCTCTCATTATCTATTTATCTAGTTGTTATACATATTAGTATAGTGGTTTACGTGAATTATATCTTGTGTTACGCTAATATTAAGACCTATCAAGTGGAATCAATCGCCATAAGATAATTAGTTGTGTGTTTTTGAGTAGTTTACATCGTAAGTTACTAGTTTTTACGTTTGGTTTAGTAGATTTACGTTTGGTTTTGTGGTAAAAACGACTCAAATATCTCATTTCTTTCACTAACTTTTGCACTTTTACAAGTGAAAAAGTGATAATAGTGAGTAGAGATTAGATTTCTTGTCGAAAGTTGAGTTCTAGTAGATTTATTGTTCAAGTCTTAATAGATTAACGCTAGTTTTTCACTCGTTGCTTCTTATCGAAATTCACCAAAGTTTTCTTTAGACGTTAACATTAGTAACTTTCTTAATATTTACGTGTTAGTAAACGTTTTGAACCAAAAACATTCGGTTAAAACATCATTTTCTAGGTGTAAAAGTAATCTGAAAAAGTTAGCGTGTTATCGCAATTTGGTGAAAAGAGGGTTTATCGCAATCTGGTGCAAAAGAGGGTTTATCGCAAATTGTGAAAAGATGGTTTATCGCAATTGTTCTTGAGGGTTTATCGCAAATTCCTTGTATAAGGAGTTATCGGAATTGTCACCAAGGGTTTATCGCAATTTCAACTGCCTAAGGATTTATTGCAATTGGAGTTTAGTGTTTTCCTTGCTTTTAAGTTTGTGAAAATACTTCAACATGGAGGCAAATCTCATATCTTGTATAAGATTTTGAGAAAGTGATCAGAATTGTAATTTAGATAACCTATTGAAATTGCAAGATCTATCGCAATTCTGCTAACTTATCGAAATTGCCTTTTCTATCGCAATTTAGATAATTTATCGCAATTGTCAGTTCTATCGCAATTTAGAAAGCTTATCGCAATTATCAATTTCTATCGCAATTGCTGAAGTTATCACAATTCTTGAACTTATCGCAATTCTTGGACTTATCGCAATTCCAGGCTATCGCAATTTAGACTCTTATCGCAATTCAGACCCTTATCGAATTTGGCAAAGTGTGAACAGTGTTATCGCAATTGTTGTGAACAGTAATCTATCGAAATTGAACAAGAACATCACTAAACCAAAACCAAACTTCACATCTCATAACACACATCTTTATTATCTACAAGATCCACACAAAACACAAGAATGTCTCAACCACCATATCATAACTACTTCTATAATCAACAACAACAACAGTATCGTCAACAACAACCATATCCTCAACCACAATATCAACCACAGTATCAACAACAACACATGTTAATGCAGCAACATCAATTTATTCCATAGCAACAAGTCCCTCAACAACCAATGCAAAGTTACCAACCTCCTTCAAGAGAACCACACTAGTTTAACAAAATGTGCGAAGCTATAAGTAGTCAACAGTCGAGACATGAAGCAGGGTCTTTGGACACACCACCAATGTTAACACCGGGGAATTATGTGTAGTGGTCCAGTCGTTTTCTCTGATTTATCGAGCTAAAGAAACCTCATGGGAAGTATCTGAAGAAGGTTATCATTGATGGACCGTATCCAACTCCTACTACAACCATTCCTGCAGATCCAAATCTTGTTCCTCCAAGAGAAGCTACAACAACCCCTATTCCTCTAGCTCAACTCACCGCAGAACAAGTTCTTCAACAAGAAGCTAATGAGTTAGCCATGTCTTACATCCTCCAAGGGATTCCAAATCCTATCTTCAGGAGCATCGATGCACAAAAGACAGCAATGGATATGTGGGAGCATGTGCACCTTCTCATGGAAGGTACTGAGTTAAATCAGGAAGACTTGGAATCTAAGCTTTATATGGAATACACACATTTCACCATTGAAGCTGGAGAATCTTTAGAATCATACTATCATCGGTTTACCAACATTATCAACGATCTGGATCATCACAACATCATTTTACCAAAGATTGCTGTGAACTCTAAGTTTCTAGGGTGTCTCAGACTGGATTGGCAAAAGTATGTGACTTTCGTTAGACAAGCCAAGAATCTACACAATGCATCTTATGGGTTGTTGTATGATTACCTCAAACATCACCAATCCGAAGTTGACAAGGACCGAGCAGCTCGTGGGGGATTTTCATCAGTACCTACTTTAAACCCACTTGCTTTAATGGGTTAATCTCACTTTGCACCACCAAATCAGGATTTTGTTCAACTACCACCACCTCATTTGGGTTTTGCACCACAACCTTCAAACCAACTTGTCCCATATGAAGCACCTTCACAATACTCAGATAATCAACTCGTCTCATACGACAACACTGATTATATTATGTGCTCCAACGCTGACAACGATGAAGATGATGCCTTTAACTCTTTGAACAAGGGATTTGCGTTGATCGCTCGCGCCTTTAGCAAATTCTCAAACAAGTCTAACAATCGTTTAAGGTCTTCATCAAACACAAGGAATCAGGCAGTTGTTAATGATGGAAGGGTTGAAATCCAAAACAGGGCTTCAGGGAGATTTGTTTCAGGAAATTATATGGGGAATTCTAGCGGAAAAAGGTTTAATTCAGGAGGAAATGGTAGAAACAACATGGGTAATACACAGAGGAGGGCTCAGATTGTTGGAACAGAGAAGAAAGGGATTGCAAACACAAAAATTACATGTTATAATTGTGGTGGGAATGGTCATATGGCAAATGCATGCCCAAAGCCAAGGACAATGGGTCGCGCTTATCACAAAGAAGCTCTTCTTCTGGCATTGAAAGATGAAGCTGGGGGTACTTTGATCGAGAAAGAACACAACTTTATGGCAAACGCATTCTCAGATGATGAAATGGAAGACCTTGAGGCAAATGCAGCTGTAATGTTGATGGCAAACATGCAAGAAATGAATATGAGTGAGACAGGCCCGGTCTATGATACCGACGGCTTATCTCAGGTACCTGAATCAACAAGTCTTATTCATGAAATTGCATCACCCTCTGCATCTTCATCTGCACAAGAAAATATTGGCCAAAATGACTCATCATTATCATCTCAAGACGATGATCAAATAAACACCATTGTTACATTTGATGAAGATCAAATTAAACCCGTTGTTTCATTTAATGATCCTTTTGATGATGACAATCATGATCACATTGAACAAAATGATCTTATGTATGATACATATCCAGAGCTTATGACCTTGCTGTTGACCACCCAAACACAATTAAATGCACGAAAATCCCAGATTGATAAATGCAATGAAATTAATAGAAACTTAAAAGCCAAAGTTGCATTATTAACTAAGGATCTTGAGTGCTACAAGCTACAACTGTCAAATTTTGAAAACAACGAAAAACGTGAGAAAAGCTTTGAGTCTGCATTCCAAGAATCATACGTGAAGGTACAAAATTTAGAACATCAAGTTTGTGAATTAACCGTTTCCAAAAATGAATTAATTTCACAAAAGGAACAAGAAAATTTTGATTTTCAACATCAAATTGACATCTTACACTCTGAACTTTCTAAAACCAAAACAGAGTTGTCAAATTGTCAAGAAAATTTTTCTGAACACAGACAAGTTTCAAGGAAACGTGTTGATTCATACCTTGAGGAAATTGTGGCATTGGAAGGCAAACTTAAAGAATTTCAAAACGTTGTTTATAAAACGGTTGAATCTGTAACAACCATTCAAAAATTAACTGTCAAACCAAATCCCCAAGGATATGGCTTTGCAATTGGAAATGATCAACCACGTTTTTTAAACAAAGCACTCAAGGAAAATCCAAAGTTGTACAGTGCAGAATTATTGTTGGATGATACTTTCACACGTGTGGTTGTATATAATACTGAAGAGGAACTGGAACACGAGGACGATAGTCGATCTAAGTTGAGTTGTGTATATTATAACAAACCATATTATTACTCAAGAACACCTCATATTAGTGAAACTTTTGTACCTCAAAAAGATAGATCTGAACAAACGTGGTCTTTAACTGAAATAAATGCTTCATCTGAAGTTGGTCCAGTAACCACTGTAGCACAAGTCAATGGCCCTTTACCAGATCCAGGTGTCATTGCACAAATGCCAAAACAATGTCGTATTCTTAAATATTTTAATACATTTATGGATGACATCAAACTTTTGAAAGATGCAATTGAAAGAAATTCTGAAATCAAAGTCTCTACCTTTCTCTCTCCCCATGAGAAAGAAAAGAGAGAAGTTTTTCAAAAGCAATTTTTGCCACATGTCAAACACCTACGACTTTGTGCAACACAGTGGGAACAGGAACTTCAATCAGAAGTTGCATCAATGATGAGCATTTTCAAAGCAAAAGATAACAAGATTTCAAAACAAAAATGTCAAAAGAAAGCTTTGGAAAAAGATTCAGATTGACTCTTGACGAATCTTCTAAGTTCTGATATGATATATGTGATTATGAATTCTATCTATTTGTCATGTAATGAATTGCTTGTTGATGATCACTGTGTTGAAATTGAAATCATGAGAATTGTGATTTAGAATTTGAGAAAAGAAAATGAGAGAATTCAACAAATCAATGATGATGTGGAAAATAAATTTTCAACAGAAATTTTCCAACTCAAACAAAAACTGCAATGGTGTCAGGCTCAGAGTATTGACTTTGAGTTACATTTACAAAACCAAAATGAATCAATGTCTTTCCAAAACAGTCATGCTTCTAAAAGTCACTTTGAAAAAGAAAATGCTGTTTTAAAACAACAAATTTCTGAATACGAAAAGGACATTGATCGAGTTTGTGAAAACAGAAATGGCACTGTTCGGTTAAACAGAGAGTTAGATTCAAAGATTTAAGAACAAAAACTCATCATCATTGATTTGAAAGAAAAAATAAAGGTACTTGAAAAAGGGAAATCTGTAAGTAAAAATGTGATTGCCCCAGGCATGTACATAATAGATGAATCACCAAAGAAAGCATATCCACCGACCTCTAATGTGCAAGCTTCTACTTCTACAGAATTAGACACCCCTCTTCCAGTTAGCAGACCAAAGACCAAAAAGACCAACAAGAAGTTTAGAGTCTGGAAACCTAAGAATGGATCACATAAAGATGAAGGAGTAGAAGTTCACAATAGGAAGTCGAATAAGACGCATGTTATGTCAAATGTAGAATCTAACTTGTCAAAGTGTAATTCTGAAAATGATGTAACGAATGCTATGAATGTTTCTAATGATGTTATTGTGGATGCTTGTTGTGTATTTTGTCGTAAAAGTATCTTGTCTGGTAATCATCAGAAATGTGTTGCTAGAACCCTTTTATCTCGTACACAGAAATGTACTAATGGCAATTCCTCTAGGCTCACTACCGCTACTAAGTCCATTTTAGGAAAACCGCCAAAAGTAGTTTCTGAGAAAACCGTTGACCAGACCATAGTTACTAAACCAACGGGATCCACCGTTTCCAACTATCCATCTGTGTCCTCTTCTTGTGATGAGGTTATTCAAATTGTACTATGGATTGTTGATAGCTGGTGTTCCCGGCACATGACAGGCAACTTAAAGCTTCTAGTAAACTTCGTTGCAAAGTTCATAGGCGCTGTCAGGTTCGTGAATGATCATTTCGCTGCTATCATGGGATATGGTGATTATGTCAACGGGAACATCGAAATCAGCCGTGTCTACTATGTTGAGGGCCTTGGTCATAATCTATTCTCCGTCAGGCAGTTTTGCGACGGTGACTTAGAAGTGGCTTTTCGGGAGAAAACTTGTTTTGTTCGAGATCTCCAAGGGAACAACCTTATGAAAGGAAAACGCGGAACTCAGACATGACAGTTTCTTCTCCAATTTGCTTACTATCCAAGGCACATTTCACCAAAGCATGGTTATGGCACAAACGTATGGCTTACCTGAATTTCAAAACAATGACCGACCTTGCCCGCAAAAAGTTGGTCGATGGTCTTCCAAGGTTCAGATATGCCAAAGATCACCTTTGTCCTGCTTGTGAACAAGGGAAGAGTACTCGTGCTCACTTTCCTCCAAAACCCGAGCACAGTACGGATCATGTACTTCAACTTCTGCATATGGATCTTTGTGGCCCCATGCGTGTTCAGACAATAAATGGGAAGTGGTATATTTTGGTAATCGTTGATGACTTCTCGAGAGGGACTTAGGTATACTTTCTTCGCATAAAAGATCAAGCTCCTCCGGTGATCATCACCTCTCTCACAAAGATTCAGGTTCAGCTCCGCAACTCCGTCAGAAAAATTTGAACAGATAATGGAACTGAGTTTAAGAATCAGACTCTTAGGGAGTATTATGAGAAAGTGGGTATTGAACATCAAAAATTAATTGCACGCAGCCCAGAACCAAATGGAATGGTCGAAAGACGCAACCGAACGTTAGTGGAAACCACAAGAACGATGTTGATCAATGCTCAACTACCGGATTATCTATGGGCTGAAGCCGTTTCAACCGCCTGCTACACCAAAAACAGATGTATGATCACCAAAAAGCACACAAAAACACCATATGAAATTGTTCACCGCAGAAAACCGAACATAAATTACTTTCATGTCTTTGGAGCTCTCTGCTATCTAATGAATGATCGTGATGACCTTGGGAAGTTAAAAGCCAAAGCGGATATAGGGATTTTTGTCGGATATTGTGAAAATTCCAAAGGATTTAGAATCTGGAACCGTCGAACCCAGGAGATTCAGGAGACTATACATGCTAATTTCGATGAGCTCACCGATATGGCTTCTAAGCAAAACAGCTTAGGACCCGAATCTAACCGTCTCAACTTCTCTGATCCTTCAGCTGCATCCTTCTCTCTAAACCGCAAAGACTTAGAAGATTTGTTTGCTCCGCTATTTGATGATACTATTGTTAGTCGTGCTTCTGATGTATCCACAAGTTCCGCTGCACAACCACTCGTCAACAATCAAGCACCTGATACACCAGTAACTGCCATAACAGCAGTTGCTGAAGATGCACCTCAACCAGAAACATCATCATCAGTAGATCAAACAGCTTCTACTTCTGCATCTGCAGCTGAAGATCCCCCACTACATTCTTTTGAAGTACCCATACCCGCAAATTATGACAAAAACGCGTTCTTCAATCCATTTGCTCTAGCCCCCACCATTCCTGGCATTGCAGAATCATCCACGAGCAATTTGGATCCGTCAAATTTGCATCAAAACTTTCAACACTACCTATCAACCCACAAATGGACCAAAGATCACCCCCTTGTGAATGTGATTGGCAACCCAGAAAACCCGGTCATGACACGACAACGACTCCATACAGACGGTGAAACTTGCATTTATGCACTCACCGTTTGTCAAATCAAACCCAAAAACATTAAAGAAGCCCTTACCTACGACAACTGGATTGAGTCGATGCAAGAGGAACTTGATCAATTCAAGAGATTGGAGGTTTGGGAATTGGTAGAAAGACCAGATGGGGTATATGTCGTCGGGCTAAAATGAATCTGGAAGAATAAGTTAGATGCGGATGGTACGGTTATTCGTAACAAGTCCCGGTTGGTTGCTAAAGGATTCAGTCAAGAAGAAGGGATCGACTTCGAGGAATCTTTCGCACCAGTAGCAAGACTTGAGGCCGTTCGAATGTTCCTGGCATACGCTGCTCACAAGAATATCACTATATATCAAATGGACATGAAGACGGCATTTCTCAATGGACAACTCCGGGAAGAGGTGTACGTTACACAACCAGAGGGCTTCGTCGATCCAGAGCATCCGAACCACGTCTACCGGCTCAAGAAAGCCCTCTATGGCCTTAAGCAAGCCCCGAGGGCATGGTACGACAAACTATCTGCATTCTTACATGCAAATCATTTCACTAAAGGATCAGTTGACTCGACTTTGTTTATACAAAAACACGGGGAGGATATTCTCATTGTTCAAATTTATGTGGATGACATCATTTTTGGGTCTACCCATAAAAAATATTCAAACGCTTTTGCAAAATTAATGAAACAAAACTTTGAGATGTCCATGATGGGTGAACTCAAGTTCTTCTTAGGACTGCAAGTTCATTAATCACACTGTGGTATTTTCTTAAGTCAGTCCAAATATGCGCAAGAGATTTTGAAAAAACATGGCATGACCAGCTGTGACACCTATAATACCCCCATGTTGTCCTCGTCTCCTAAGCTGGATGTTGACATACATGGAACACCCATTGATCCTACCAAATACCGTAGTATGATTGTGTCTCTCATGTATCACACCGCCAGCCGACCCGATATTGTTTTTGCCACTTATCTATGCTCCCGCTATTAGTCTAGACCGACTGAAAGACATATATCTGCTGTTAAAAGAATTCTTCGATACATAAAGGTAACCATTCACTTGGGGATCTGGTATCCAAAGGATTCGAGTTTTGCACTAATAGCCTTTTCAGATGCCAATCATGCTGGATGCATAGACAAAAGGAAAAGCACATCAGGGGAGTTCAATTTTTGGTAGACAAGCTCGTATCTTGGCAATCAAAGAAGCAGGACTGTACATCACTGTCGTCAACAGAATATGAATACGTGGCCATGTCAGCATGCTGTGCTCAAGTCATATGGATGCGATCACAACTGATGGATTATGGTTACATCTTCAACAAGATTCCAATGTACTATGATTCCAAGAGTGCCATTTCTATCTCGTGCAACACAGTCCAGCATTCAAAATCCAAGTATATTGCTCCACGGTATCACTTCATCAAAGAGCACGTGGAAATCAGTACAATTGAATTATATTTTGTGGGTACAGAATACCAATTGGCGGATTTATTCATCAAAGCCTTGCCTCATACAAGATTTGTGGAATTGGTTCACCAGATTGGTATGCGATGTTTAACTCCAGATGACTTGGAAAATTTTCTTAAAAACAATTAACAGAGTAAAACATCAAAACTATCTTTGTAAATATTTTGGTAAAAACACAAAAAGATTTTTCAATATAAACTTCTCTTAAAAAAAATGCAAATACAAAATCTTCTTCAACACATTGTTCATTTCAAAACATTTACAATTATTTCTGAACAAGTGTTGAGGGGGAGAAAGAAAATCAAATTTTAAATTTACATATATATATATATATATATTTTATGTACTTGCATAATTACTTCAAAATTGTTGCTTCAAAATGATTGGTGGTAAAATCATCTGAGTACTTAAGTTGTTAGTCCAATAGTTTAACATTTAGCAAGTGAGAAATAACAAAGTTTAGGGACTAAAAGTTTAAAAGGTGAAAAAGGTTAAAACAATTTAAACAAAAAGGAAGAAAGATAGTAAATGCATCATTTACTTTTCATCTGACAATTCAACCACCACAGTTAATACTTACACCACCTTCATCTACGGCTAGAATCAATATGTAAATCCGTTCAAGATCCTTCGATATTGTGAGTAAATAAATGTTTAATATGTGATTATAAACAACGGTTTTGAAGGATGTAAAAATCCAACGGTTTATTTGTGCAAAATCGAGTGTTTAAAATCTAGGGTTTATGCATTATCGAATGTTTTGATTCTTAGCGTGGTAGTTATAATGAGTTGGTGTGTTAGTGTTAGAATTAGTCCTTAGTCATGTTATGTATGCTAAATTAAACCCAGAAACACGTTTATTGCATGTTCAGATTTAGGGTTTAAGCGTAGAAATTGGGGAAAAGTTATTGATTGTGTTGTAGTGTAATTAAATCATTGGGATACTGTTCTTATGTGTTAAAGTGATTGTCTGTGCCTTTGAATTGAACCCAAAAACACCAATGGTGTGATTTAGATTGCTAGGGTTTAAGAAGAACACATTCAGGATGAATTTTGAGATTCTGTGGTTAAAAGATGTTAAAATTTGAACACAAGACTCGGAAACATCTTAGGATGATATTGGAATAGACCAGACAAACATTTAACAAGGTTTTGATAAAACGCGATAAATCTGATGAATAGTACGACTACAGTTGTTATCGAAAACTCTTGTATAAGAGATTATCGAAATTTCCATTAGTATCGCAAAGGTGATTCTATCGCAAATGTGATTCTATCGCAAATGTGATCTTATCGCAAATGTGATTCTATCGCAAATGTGATCTTATCGCAAATGTGATCTTATCGCAATTGTGATTTCTATAGAAATTGGACAAATTCCTTAGAAATTTCAAAATCTATCGAAATTGGACAAATTCTATAAGAATTGGTAAAATTGATATTCTTTGATAACTGCTATGTTTATACTTGTAAAATCAATCTAAGCAACAAATGGATCACATGTGAAACATCAAGTTTAAATATTTGCTAACTATCATGTATCCTGCATATTTGTGCTTGATTGATGTTTCAGAAATATCCAATGGCTGCACCACAACAACAACCACTCCCAATGCTCACAAGAGTTGATGTTCTGCCACAAAGCTATAAGGCAGAGATGGGCAACAACAACGCACGGGTAGAATTTGAGAAAATCAAGTGCTCTGAACCAAGTTGTCAAATTGTAGTTGAAGTACTCGAATGACACAAGTACAGGAGCTTACGGGATAGTTCAGATAGTGTCCCTGAGTTGTACATCCATCAAATGTGGAATACTATAGTGTTGGACATGGACGAAAGGTATTTTACATGCAAGCTGGATCGTAAAAATATTAAAGTCACTCCAAATCACCTTCGCAGAGCCTTGGATCTACCAGAAGCACCTGAACCAGCAAATAGCTTCTACCCTACACCCACTGAAGATGAAGTTCTCAAATTCCTCATTGACATTGGCTACGATGTGCAGCAGGATACACCATTGAATAAAATCTCAAAAGTTAATGCCAAGAACATCCCTCAACCCTGGAGAACCATGTATTACATTTTGGCTCGTTCATTCTCAGGGAGGGAAAGTGGCCATGAACACCCTCGGTTACCACATCTTCAAATCTTATGGGGAATAGTCAATCAGGAACAGATTGACTTTGCACAACTTGTCTGGGATAACATCATTTTTCAGATCCAAAGTCATTGTCAGAAACCGTTAAACAAGATCCCATTTGTTCGATATATCAAGCTACTCATCAGCCTTCTACTTGATGAAAATACTGACATCTCTCCACGACCTGGAGACAAAGACATGCATTTGTACAAAATGGACAAGACAATCACTTCAGTCTACATGCTCAAAGGTAGCACACAGAAGCAAGGAATAAGACAACCAGATTCTCTGCTAACGAAAAAAGTAAAGAAAACTCAAACTAACCGAGATTATGATAGAGCATTCAGTCAAGGTCGTGTGGGGTTTTCCAAGCATGAAGAAGGGTCTGGATCAACTATGACTCGTTCAAAAGGAAGTAGCAAAATGGGTAGTGCCTCTAGTGCGTCTAAGCAAATCAAACCTTCTGCACCTAATATCATCAAAAGAAGAATTCCAGTCACGATTCCTAAACCTGAACCTACAGAAGGTGGGATTGTTGAAGAAGAGGAATCCGATTCAGAGACTGAGTCCTATGAGCAGATTATCAAATTTCAAGAAAAACTGGAAACTGATTCGGCACTAAAAGAAAGCAGAAAGACACTCAAGGAGGATGAGGCAAGACGAGCAAGGTTAAGGTTTGAAGAACAAATGAGAATCGAACAAAAGAACAAAGGAGCTGGAGGATCTAGAACAGTTAAATAAGTGACTCCAACCCACCCTGATCCGGTTAATCAACCCGGAGGGTCTGGAGCTGCTAAAGACACTATACCTCAGCCCAACTCGGTTAATCAACCCGATAGGCCTGAGTTTCACACTGAAGACATCCCACCTCCACTCAGTCCGGTTAATCAACCCGGCAAGGACAATGAAGTGGAAGAAAAGGAAGATGAGGAAATGAAGGATGCCGAGATGCAAAAAGAGGAAGATAATGATAGAGTGCCATCTATTTGGGATGATTCAGATGAAGATAAACCGATATCTGATGAGGAGAATATTACTAAAGCCGCCAACAAACTAGAAGCAGAAAAAAGGGAGGAAGAAGAAAAGAAAAGAGAAGAAGAACGAAAGAGAAAGGAGGAAGAACAAACAATGTCAGAAAAGGAGGCAAACCAATACATTCAAACACCACCAATCACTCCTATACATCCCACAGTCACACCTCCAGAGTCTCAGCAAGCTTCACCACCGAAGGATCTAACACCTCCTGAGACTCAACACGTTTCACCTCCAAAAGCTGTAACACCTCCGGAATCATTAGAGCAACCTTCATAACCACCACAAATGTCACCGCCAAAAGAAGCAGCAACCAAAGAAGAAAAAGGAAAGGCAATCATAAAGCACAAGAAATCAAGGATCGCTAAGCTGACACGAACTAAAATCATCTCACCAGAAGCTAAAAGGTTGAAAAAGGCAACGAAGCTGGCACGTGCAAAGAAAGACGACAAGCTCAGTGATCAAGTAAACGAGTTAACAAATATGGTCAAAGGCCTTGCCGCACATGCGGCAGAGTTGCAGAAAACCAAAATTCGCATGGACGAATTTCTTGACGATGATGTAAAAAATGATTACTTAAAGAAGCTAAGGGAAATACCAAGGTGTATGTCAAAAAGTATTTGCTCAAAGCTGTGTCACAGCAAATAGAAGAGCACATCGATTCTAACATTGAAGACAGAGTCAGAAATATCGTAGCTTCAGTACCTCTTGTATTCTCAACTCAACCAGCAAAGCCAAAAGAACTAACTCTTGAAGAACTCCAACTTTTACATCTCAATGCTCTGGTGAACCTCCCCTCTCCTACTGAAGAAGAAATAGCCATCATGGAGGCTATCAAAACAGACATGGCAAAGAAGGAGTCATGTAAAGTTGAGGCTGAAAAGGGTAAGCGTCCGAGAGAGGACGAAGACCAGGATCCAAACACCCAGGCAAAGAAACAAAAAGGTGTCGAAGGATCTGGTCCACAAGTCCAAGAAACCTTGGTCCATCAACTACAACAGCAACTCCAACACCAAAGGCTTCGGGATCTGGTCCTAAGGAGATGGAGCATCAGTTCGAGCACGTTGCAACTGAGGAAATGGAATTTCAACAAGACTTTGATCAACCACCACCTTCACCTCCCAAGACCAAGGTGACATCATCCAGCAGAAAGTCTTCCAGAAAGTCGAATGTGGTCTCATGGCTAGATGAAGACGATACACAAGGAAATGAGTGGTTTGATCAACTAGTAACTGCTCAGACACAGATGGACGAAGACTCCAAAATTGAAGAAACCACGTTTGAGTTTACACAACAACTCAAGCGTACTCAACGATTCAAGAAGATGACAAAAGGGGAGCTTAGTCGCATCAAGAACGATACGTTCAATCTTCTAAAGGATAACTCATCCAGTGCAGCTGAACTCGAGTACCACCTGGAAAACATTGCCCGTGCAATGTCTAGCGAGTTCAGCTGGACTAATCCAGATGTGATATTGGGTGGAAGCACTTCAAGAACCAACCAACCATACATCACAGACTGGACGAAGCCATTTTCGGTACTTCGAATCTCTGATCAACCAGCCATACAATACCAATTCTTCTTCAACAATGATCTTGAGTTACTCATCCATGGAGCTGAATGTCGACCGAAATATGCAACTTCATTAACTTTGACACCAGCAGCAAGTTACACAATTCCTGCCATCGAGGAAACTGCTACTCACCTCTTCACAACACAAAAAGTGCAGTATAACCAAGATGCGCAGCTGAGCATCTATCACTGGTTCGAGAAGAGAAAGACTTGGTACAAAAGCAAACTCACCAAGAAATCTCACACGTCAGTGAAAAGTGATCTCAGAATTCTTGCTGTGGTGAGTCTAACGGGTGAGAAGAAATATGACTACACTTTCTTATCCGAGATCAAAGTTCGAAGGTACGACCAACAGTTCTACTCGTTCTTTGAAGCAGTTTTCCCAGATCTAAGTTTGAATGATCTAGAAGACATGTATCTGATCAAAGTCTAAGGGAAACTGCAATATCTCAAACCGAAACTTCAATACGCATTCAGTACTTCAATACTCCCCTTCATCAGAAGAATGATCATCAAAGAACGGGTAGAAGATCTTCAACTTGGGGTCGAGAGCTATCAGAAGAAGCTGAACATAATCGCACCACAGCTATCACTTTCTTAAATCAACAATGAAGCTCAATACACTATGAAGAGGGAACCAACATTCGAATTCGTTTACAAGAGCAATCTGACGATTAACTGTTTCATGGTGTATAAAGAGATTTATAAGTTATGTGACCACACATTGAAGAAGGTTTGTGATGGGTTGGTAATTCGTGTTCGAGATCAAGAGTTGAAAATGACGAAGAGGTGGACGGGAGGTCAACTAAGACAAATCCATCAGTATGTGGGAAAGATCGAGAGAACTTTGTATCATAGAGACCAAATGAGGAGGCTCGAGAGCTACGTTGGAGGAAGAGCATCATTCCCTATCAGGACCTTCTCAAGACCTGATCCAGTCTTCACTGAGTTCAGAAGTTTAGGATGATGTCAGAGTTTGGGTATTTTTTCTTTGGTTAATAATTCTTGTGTATATGATTGTTAACTATGGCTTGTGCACACATAACAGTGCACAACCCGTACTTGTAATGAATGGACCCTGAGGTACGCTTCAGTGCCTCAATCCTAATATAAGGAGCGAAAGCTTCTTATTTATGAGTAGAATTAATCAGAATTTTTTCAAAGTTTTTTCAAAATTCTGCTCATAAGGACAAGTATTCCCTTGTCAAGGGAGAGTATTTGAAAAATAATCTTTGTTCTAAAAACAAAAGTTCTTGAAATTCTTCCCGTAAACCTCAAAAAGAGCATATTTTAATCAAAAGTTTAACAAAAACAATATGAGTATGCTATTTTTGAGGGGGAGAATAAAGATATGATTAAAATATGGTAACAAAATGTTTGAAATCTCACAAGTGCTCGACTCAGAATTGACCCTTGAAAAGATATGTCTGGGACGGGTACTAATTTCAAGCCAGTTTATCTGGTGATGTAAATGTGTCTCGCGAAGGATGTGTCTGAGTAGAATGTACCAATTTCGAGAGATTCTCATTGAATATGATCTGGACGGGTAATAATTTCAAGCTAGTTTTACAAGTGATGTAAACGTGTCTCGCGACGATCATGTTCATTAAGAATCAATCAATTCAAAAAGTGCTAACTCTACCCGACATGTGCAAATTTACCTTAAATACTTATGAGCACATGTTGAGGGAGAGTATTTATGAAAATCACAAAACTCTCAAAGTGTGAACAAATATGCTTTTACAATCATAAGCACATTGAGAGATTTTCAAAATTTTGGTTTATGCCAACAATAGGATAGTCATGAAGTTATAAGGTGACTAAGGTTAGGAAAAACCATCCTATGATCCGCCAGAGCCGGAGGGATCTACCCAAGGATAATTCCAATAGTTTAGTACTAGAAAAGTCCTAGGTATGATTGAAAAAAAAAGGAGAAATGAAATGAAAGGAGAAAGAATGGGTTGAAGAATGAAAAAAGAAAAGTAAAGAAAAGGGTGAAAAGAAATAGCCCTCCATTTGTTCAACCTTAGGGCAGACACCGGGTTCAATACATATGCTACTGGTTGTTACTATGGTAACACTGGTATTGAAGATTAAAGTCATCATGGACCCAGTGAAGCAATGCACTAAACCTTCTAGCCACTCAGGTGTCTCTCAAAAGACACTTGTTTCATTTCACACGGAGAACCCTTCATCATCTATCAACCTCTCACTCCAAGATGTGTTGATATTGAAAAGGAGGCAATCTGCTCCATGCCTCCGACGACCAAATATAAGAACTTAATTGAGTCTAGAGCCATGAGATACATCAAAGATCTCTTAGGTACACTTAGCATACACTGGTTGTTCGACAAAAGGAACACCAGTTGTAAATTATAAGAGTGTCCTTCGCAGATCTTAGCAATCTGCCGAGAAACATTCATGAGAGAATTCATAAGTTATGATTCTCAGTGATTGAATGGAAATCCTGCCAGGGTCAACATCAAACAGCCCTGACAGCAGGTCACTTCGGTAATCCCTTGTGGGTTACACTTAGTGTTAGCTCCAAAATGGTCTACAGTCGTGGGGTGATCTCCAGTGACTCACTGAATCGTGGGTGCACTTCGGTGTGTCTGTGTAAGCCCTTTCAGGGGTATCCGATTCAGAACAGCCTGGGTTAGGATTAGAGAAAGTCTTCACACTATGCTGTTGACAATCTCAAAGTCCGAATATGTAAGTGCCGGATGATTTATTGCTAACTGTTTACCTGCAGCAAATCATAGAGACCTGAAGTTCCACCATCTTTCCATCATGCTCATATCCAAAAGCAAAGTTCTCACAAAGACTACGGAATAACAATAGTTAAATTCAAGAAAAGTCAAAGATCAAGTACGTTAAACTTTCACAAGTCAAAGATCAAGCTTATGAAGAGAGAACTACATGATATATGAAGAAAAAAAGTCAAAGAACATATGAGCATGGTGGAAAAGACGTAAAGACACTATTGGAGAGAGGCAGATCGATGAATTACCATATCATTTCACAACAAGAACGAGGAACAAAGATTAAAAGATGTCAAAAGCCAAAGAAGCAAAGATGACGTCGAGCAACCAAGATGACCAAGACTTAGGGGGAGTGTAAAACCCTAAATTCTGAATTCACAATTTTACGTCTAATTTGAATTTTCCCTAAAAGTCTGTAATAATTTAACTTGAACCCTAAACTACGTGTTATGTATAATAAATCAACTTAAAATTTGTTAACCTAAGTATTATGCATACTTAAATATATGTCACATATAATAAATAAAATAAAATAACCGTCCTAATATTTCTCTCCATCACATGTTGACTATGACACGAAACATACGAATTAACTCCCTGATTTTCGGCAAGATGATTTCACCCATAACCGACCCCCATTACAACCCTATCAAACCCAATTATGATCTCATTACTACTTACCTTATTTGCACCCCGCTCCTCCCAAATTCTTAGGTTATAACGCATTCGTTTTTCTGTCTCTCTCTCCCATTCGCATTATCCGAACAAACACAAACAAAACACACACAAGCTGCTGCTAATTCTCTCTTCAAAAACCCAAGTGCTCGAGGGTATTGTTGTTGTGTTCGTAGGTTAGAGTTTTGATCGTGGGTTATAGATTGTTGTTTTCATTCACGGGTCCTTGTTCTCTCGTGTCCTTTGCTTCGTAGCCATCATCAAGGTAACCATACTCCCCTGTTTTCTGTTACAATTCGGCACCCACCTTTTGCCAATCAAATTATATAAACATCTAAACCTATCAAATATATGTTAGTCTAATCAGTTTATTTTACTACTCGTTAAATCTGTTATAGAACGTGTTAATAAGAGCCACATGAGATCATAAACTAGACATGGTAAAACATATATGTTCGACTTATATTCTAACCTGTTCGACCTAATATATTCGACCCATGTTTCTGTTTTCTAAGTGACCTACAACTGATCTGATTCGTCCCATCCTTTATTCGAGTTAAATTCGATATGTTCGACCCTAGTATGACCTGTAATTCGTGATCATGAGATCTGATAAAACCTTAATCTGGTCTTAGAAGAACGTGCTATATAATCTGATTAAAAAAAATAGAAACATTAATGAGAGGGGCATATATGTTAGCGATCGTTTGTGTAGGTGAGTTAGTCGATCGAATGGTATGGTTGTTGTACATAAAATATTGGGTTGAAATACAGTAAATATGGGGCATATGCTGAATAAGCGAAGATGTGAATGTGTGGGGTTGTGCATTATATTGGCTCATTTAGTATGTTTGTGTACGTGTGTGTATGTGGGTATATAATATTAAACTGAAGAACATGTACGTGTGAGTTATGGGCATGTCTTATATTGCGAATTCAAAGATTGTTGGTGTCCTTTTTGTGTCTCATTTTTTTTTAAGTTTTGGGTGTGCATGGAGGATTTGTGGTGGGTCTTATAATATGTTAGAAGCTAAATGAATGATATAGTGATATTGAATAAAGGGCGTAGGTGAGTGATAAATATCGAATCGGAAGAAAAAGGGTGAAACGTATATGTATGATATGGTAAAATCTGTTAGGACTTATTACATACGTGTGTGTATGCATGTGTCATAAAACAACTAAAAACATTAGCATGATCATCTAATTATGTAAATTACATTTTAAACCTTAACTATTATAAATTGTCATAAGTGAACCCTAATCTATTATTACACTCATTTTGAATAATTTAACTCAATAAAATGTTAATTGTAATCATTTATGACTAATCTTGCTAATTTGCGAAATTCACTAATTCGGGGAAACCTGCCCAAAATAGAAGATTACTTAAAATGGAGGAGCCGACTAAAACAAGTAATCTGATTTTAAAACGAGCATTTGAATAATAAGCCGATCATTAATTCGTGTAGATTCGCTGAAGAAAGAGTGACTTCCTATTCTCATGTTATGGTTTCGTTGGCGGTTTAAGGTACAGATATTCTGACCTTTTCTTTTAAGGTTTCTCATGATCTCTTTCGTATTCTGATCCGTTAATTTTCTGAGTTGATTGCTATGATTCCCTTTCGCTTGAACCTTCTCTGTTGATCCCATCTGATATGACCTCTGTTATGAACCTATGTTATGAAAACCTTTTTAATTATACCATGGAAATGTTTTGAGAAAAAAAAAACCACTTTAAAAAGATGTTTATAAATGATGTGAAACTACTTTTATAGTAAATGTTACTAACTTTTATGAAAACTATATTTTGAAGACTATCTTTATAAAAACCGTTTTGAAAGGTTATTTTTATGAAAACCACTTTTAAGGATCGTTTTACGACAATCATGAATAAAGGATTGTTTAAAATGGACTTTTGATAGAAACTTTTGAAACGAACTTTTGATCTGAACCTTGACTTGATTATTTAATATGAACCTTGATCTGATAAACTCTGATTTGGACTTTCGGTACTACTTCTGATGATATTTGATATAAACCATCTGTTATGAACTATCTGTTATGAGCCATCTGTTATGACACTCTGATTATGATATGATATCTGACTCTTAGTTTGATACCCGAGCCATTTCACTAGGCATGGGGGTTCCATGTCCGTGTCATTGATGCACCAATGGCATGACTCTAGGGCGGTAGAGTGATGTTCCGCCACGTCCCCATTCTGATTATGATATGCGCATTACTTTGATTATGGATTATATATGTTTCTGGGGGGCGTATGGATGCATCCTAGATCTGTTTTGTTTAGTGGATTTAACATGATTTGATATGATTTGTCTGGTGACTGGTACTGTGTGCAATACATGCCTTTCACATATATCTGGGAGCTAGCTACTCCATTTGAAGAATGAGGACACCCCTCATATTATCTGATTATCTGAGAGGTCTCCCCTCTATATGATTTGAAGATTTATGGTTACGATATGATATGATCTGTTTCTGGGCTCGTGGTGGATTACTATCCCTTTCTCTTTTCCCTTTATGTTTATTCATTGACTTATTCCGTGATCCATATTACATTTGTTTGACCATTGTTTTCTGTTATTCTGCATTATTCTCTATTACTGTTTGTTATCGTTATATCTGTTCACTGGGCTTTTTAAGCTCAGCCGCACGTTTTCGTTTCGTGTGCGGCAGGTTATAAGCAGGATGACGGGTTTGGGTATGAGTGAAGAGACTTTTGGACTTAGAAGACCTTGACAGTTATTCTGAAGTAGAAGTCATTAGAAGGATTGCATTTGCGGACTTAGTATTTAGTTTTGATTCATTCCTGACCTTGTAATGTTAGTATTTCATTTGAAACCTTTGACAAGTTATTGTATTACTATTGAAGTATGCTTTGTTTGATCTGATATGAAACCATTAATGTGACATTTTTACCCTTGCCGGGTTGGGGTGTTACAATTATGGTATCAAAGCGACAGGTTGCGACTCGTAATACATTTACCCTTGACCTGTGAAGTCTGGACCACTAAGTTTCCACTGTAAGCGCTCATAAGATACTTTTTAAGTTTTGCTTTAGAATTTCCCTATAGGAACTTAAGTTTGACCAGTGAGGAATGGGTAGACTATAAGGCTTTTGGTTAAGTAGCATTGCTTCCGCATCACTCTGATTCATGCCCAGCTTGTTGAGAGCACTTTTGAAGACTTTAAGCTCACGCTTTGCACCACCTAAGATTCCGACTCTGATCTCTGATTCTTTTGTTAATCATCTTGATGTCTCTTCGGGTATTCTGAGAATCTCCATGACAATGACCTACTTGATACATTCTGTTAATTGCTTTTGATAATCTATGAATCTTCTGACCCTATCTGAGTTCGTCTTAAACATCTCTATTCCCATGAGTATAAGAATGCTTTCCTCTCACTTTTGAACGATAAGACTTGCGTTGCCGATATGTTTTCATTGAATAGTTAGCTTGATTTGTATTCTGATAAAGGATAGGTTGATTGATCATTGACGATTACCCACATATGTTTCACCTTCGGTGTTTGAAACCATTTGAACTCCCTACCATGATTTCCGATTGTTAAACTTTTGCTATTACTACCAAATTTTGTTCTTCACTTCCGACCTGTTTGATAAGCAGTTTGGTACTCCTCTGACCATCCCGACGGTCATTTAATCATAATGTGTTTGACACATTTTATAAATTCATTTCTGTGCTGGATACAAATGTATCATCTGATATTACTCTGTCCTTGCAAAGCCCATTACTACTCCTATGAGAACTCTAGTGATTATTAGCCAGGGATACGACGATAATTTTGTCTCGAGGTGAAATTGTTAGCTGAGCATGACGATGCTGATTACTGATATTCTATATGCCTCATTTTTGACAGTTATACGATCTTTGTATTACCGATGATTCACAACCTACCTGCCACTTATGCTATTTAGCCAAACAAGAATCCAACACCTTGAATTGTTCACTTATCTATTTCCACACTTTGATGAACCATGTACTTGACCTTGATATATAAACTATCCGTCTGGCTTGGTGACCGTACTCATTCTACGAATCCGTTTACTTTTGACATATTCGATTTTGAGGTCTTTAAGTTATGGATTGGCTGGCCCTCATACGCTGCCAACCGTATCTGATTTGTGACCTTTAGTAATATGTTTCATCCCACTTTCGTTATGATAACCGGCAATTGCTCAAATCTGTCAACACTGCTATGGTAACATCTACCTCGATCTCAATTGATTGTTGATTGCCTCCTGACACCTAGTATCCACTCTTAGAAAACTTTAGCATTGGAAGTTTGTTGTGCAAATTTTCTGGTGTTCTATGATGGAACTCTTGGGTTTCCTTTCCGGTTGAGAAGTAGAATGAAAATTTGAACCAATCCCGGTTGATGGACCATGATGCCATAGAAGTTGAGAAATTGGATAAGATGATGGAATATGATTTTGTTCACCTCAGTGTTTCATTTTTGAATACCCTGCTAGCTTGTGAAGAAGAAATAGAAAACTTTGGAGTATTGACTATCGTAAACCTAATCGTATCACTACCATGACCACCTTTCAATTCAGCGTATCAATGATTGATTCTATCTTTGTAAACTCCGTACCAGACGACCTCTGTGGATGATTGAAGGACTGAAGAAGCAACCACAAGAACTTCTAAGAAGGGAGATGACAAACTGAGAGTAACCTCCGAGAAGTATTTCAGATTTATGCACAAAGAGGAGCATGTAAATCATCTTGTAAAAGGACCCTTATTCTGGAGGAAACAGACTTGATTGGCACCTAGAGATTGTAGCAGACAACACTACCATGCATCCGGCGATGACGACAGTTCGAGATGGTGAATTCTGAACTGTGCTGAAGACCTGTCGAAGACACACAGTCTTGCTTCTCTATTCGTTTTAGTTGTACTAAGAGGAATTGAGAGCAGAAGCAGACTAGCGAACGGAAGAATGCACAGTGACCATACCGGAGATTCACTTTACTGCACCACAGTTCCAAGGAGAAGTGCCGAAGGCTTAAGGGACTAGACTCGAGTTTATATTTCCTTTCCATACTATGATTATACGATAGACTGCACGGACTTGGAAGAAGTTTAAGATCATATATTTGAAAGGACGATAATTCTGAAGCGAACGCTTGTGTTTGGAAGAGTTGTTTTTGTGAAGAATGAAGCTATGGATGACATAATTCACTTCCTCTTGACCTACTAAAATTTCTGTTACCTGATGATAAGATCCCTTGAATGATTTATATTCCTTGTTAGTAATTCCGTTCTGAGTTCATTCTGCGTATGTTGGACGATAGTTTTGTTATGTGAAATTTGATGAATGATGGACGACCCGATGCTTTTAGCGATGTACCAAATTCTGATAGACATTCTAAGACTTCCGTTAACTTTTTCGAGTAGTTCGTTCTCCTCTTAGTTATGGTGTTTGATTTTGATGACCTATGAGACTGTAGAAGTACTAGGTGGACTAAGATAAGTGGTTTTGATTACAACTTGAGATAAAGTATGATCATCATGAAGGCATATTTATGTGGTGCTAGTATTATGACGCCTGATCAACGTGATAATACTTACACCATATAACGTGCACTCATTGTGGCCATAGGATATCTTGGGGAGTACCTAAGTTTAGAATCTGATATCCGCTGGATTATCCGTGATTAGTGAGACGTTAGGTTCATCCTATCTATGCGTATACTCTGCTTTCGTTCATTAGATATCTGGATGAGTTTAGACTCTCGTTTTGCATTCTGTTGACCTCAGTTATAAATCTGGAAAACTCTGTGAAGAGCTCTCTACTGTTGACACAGTTAATTTGATTTGAAGTTCTGTTGTATTCCATATAAGCTTTTCAGAAGATTCACCTATCGTCCATTTTATGTTGCATGGACCTTTTGTTCTGAATCAACCTAATTTGTCTCCTTCTGAGGAATCTGAACCCATCTTGTTTTGATCGAGTCATGAGAAACCATTTGTTTTGAAGATCCTTCTGGAAGAACCTCCCCGGGCGTGAGAATTGTTCGCGACGACCTTTTACGATTTGCTACGACGTTGTCTAACCTTGCGACTTCAAATTTCGAGGACGAAATTTTTCTGTTAGAGGGGAAGAGTTGTAAAACCCTAAATTCTGAATTCACAATTTTACGTCTAATTTGAATTTTCCCTAAAAGTCTGTAATAATTTAACTTGAACCCTAAACTACGTGTTATGTATAATAAATCAACTTAAAATTTGTTAACCTAAGTATTATGCATACTTAAATATATGTCACATAAAATAAATAAAATAAAATAACCTTCCTAATATTTCTCTCCATCACATGTTGACTATGACACGAAACATACGAATTAACTCCCTGATTTTCGGCAGGATGATTTCACCCATAACCGACCCCCATTACAACCCTATCAAACCCAATTATGATCTCATTACTACTTACCTTATTTGCACCCCGCTCCTCCCAAATTCTTAGGTTATAACGCATTCGTTTTTCTGTCTCTCTCTCTCATTCGCATTATCCGAACAAACACAAACAAAACACACACAAGCTGCTGCTAATTCTCTCTTCAAAAACCCAAGTGCTCGAGGGTATTGTTGTTGTGTTCGTAGGTTAGAGTTTTGATCGTGGGTTATAGATTGTTGTTTTCATTCACGGGTCCTTGTTCTCTCGTGTCCTTTGCTTCGTAGCCATCATCAAGGTAACCACACTCCCCTGTTTTCTGTTACAATTCGGCACCCACCTTTTGCCAATCAAATTATATAAACATCTAAACCTATCAAATATATGTTAGTCTAATCAGTTTATTTTACTACTCGTTAAATCTGTTATAGAACGTGTTAATAAGAGCCACATGAGATCATAAACTAGACATGGTAAAACATATATGTTCGACTTATATTCTAACCTGTTCGACCTAATATATTCAACCCATGTTTCTGTTTTCTAAGTGACCTACAACTGATCTGATTCGTCCCATCCTTTATTCGAGTTAAATCCGATATGTTCGACCCTAGTATGACCTGTAATACGTGATCATGAGATCTGATAAAACCTTAATCTGGTCTTAGAAGAACGTGCTATATAATCTGATTAAAAAAATAGAAACATTAATGAGAGGGGCATATATGTTAGGGCTCGTTTGTGTGGGTGAGTTAGTCGATCGAATGGTATGGTTGTTGTACATAAAATATTGGGTTGAAATACAGTAAATATGGGGCATATGCTGAATAAGCGAAGATGTGAATGTGTGGGGTTGTGCATTATATTGGCTCATTTAGTATGTTTGTGTACGTGTGTGTATGTGGGTATATAATATTAAACTCAAGAACATGTACGTGTGAGTTATGGGCATGTCTTATATTGAGAATTCAAAGATTGTTGGTGTCCTTTTTGTGTCTCATTTTTTTTAAGTTTTGGGTGTGCATGGAGGATTTGTGGTGGGTCGTATAATATGTTAGAAGCTAAATGAATGATATAGTGATATTGAATAAAGGGCGTAGGTGAGTGATAAATATCGAATCGGAAGAAAAAGGGTGAAACGTATATGTATGATATGGTAAAATCTGTTAGGACTTATTAAATACGTGTGTGTATGCATGTGTCATAAAACGACTAAAAACATTAGCATGATCATCTAATTATGTAAATTACATTTTAAACCCTAACTATTATAAATTGTCATAAGTGAACCCTAATCTATTATTACACTCATTTTGAATAATTTAACTCAATAAAATGTTAATTGTAATCATTTATGACTAATCTTGCTAATTTGCGAAATTCACTAATTCGGGGAAACCTGCCTAAAATAGAAGATTACTTAAAATGGAGGAGCCGACTAAAACAAGTAATCTGATTTTAAAACGAGCATTTGAATAATAAGCCGATCATTAATTCGTGTAGATTCGCTGAAGAAAGAGTGACTTCCCATTCTCATGTTATGGTTTCGTTGGCGGTTTAAGGTACAGATATTCTGACCTTTTCTTTTAAGGTTTCTCATGATCTCTTTCGTATTCTGATCCGTTAATTTTCTGAGTTGATTGCTATGATTCCCTTTCGCTTGAACCTTCTCTGTTGATCCCATCTAATATGACCTCTGTTATGAACCTATGTTATGAAAACCTTTTTAATTATACCATGGAAATGTTTTGAGAAAAAAAAAACCACTTTAAAAAGATGTTTATAAATGATGCGAAACTATTTTTATATTAAGTGTTACTAACTGTTATGAAAACTATATTTTGAAGACTATCTTTATAAAAACCGTTTTGAAAGGTTATTTTTATGAAAACCACTTTAAAGGATCATTTTATGAAAATCATGAATAAAGGATTGTTTAAAATGGACTTTTGATAGAAACTTTTGAAACGAACTTTTGATCTGAACCTTGACTTGATTATTTAATATGAACCTTGATCTGATAAACTCTGATTTGGACTTTTGGTACTACTTCTGATGATATTTGATATAAGCCATCTGTTATGAACTATCTGTTATGAGCCATCTGTTATGACACTCTGATTTGATATGATATCTGACTCTTAGTTTGATACCCGAGCCATTTCACTAGGCATGGGGGTTCCATGTCCGTGTCATTGATGCACCAATGGCATGACTCTAGGGCGGTAGAGTGATGTTCCGCCACGTCCCCATTCTGATTATGATATGCGCATTACTTTGATTATGGATTATATATGTTTTTGGGGGGCGTATGGATGCATCCTAGATCTGTTTTGTTTAGTGGATTTAACATGATTTGATATGATTTGTCTGGTGACTGGTACTGTGTGCAATACATGCCTTTCACATATATCTGGGAGCTAGCTACTCCATTTGAAGAATGAGGACACCCCTCATATTATCTGATTATCTGAGAGGTCTCCCCTCTATATGATTTGAAGATTTATGGTTACGATATGATATGATCTGTTTCTGGGCTCGTGGTGGATTACTATCCCTTTCTCTTTTCCCTTTATGTTTATTCATTGACTTATTCCGTGATCCATATTACATTTGTTTGACCATTGTTTTCTGTTATTCTGCATTATTCTCTATTACTGTTTGTTATCGTTATATCTGTTCACTAGGCTTTTTAAGCTCAGCCGCACGTTTTCGTTTCGTGTGTGGCAGGTTATAAGCAGGATGACGGGTTTGGGTATGAGTGAAGAGACTTTTGGACTTAGAAGACCTTGACAGTTATTCTGAAGTAGAAGTCATTAGAAGGATTGCATTTGCGGACTTAGTATTTAGTTTTGATTCATTCCTGACCTTGTAATGTTAGTATTTCATTTGAAACCTTTGACAAGTTATTGTATTACTATTGAAGTATGCTTTGTTTGATCTGATATGAAACCATTAATGTGACATCTTTACCCTTGCCGGGTTGGGGTGTTAGAGGGAGATTGTTGGGAACACGTTTCAAGTATTCCAAGTCTTAGTCATATCGTTAATTATGTTGCTCTATACGGGATCTATGTATGTTGTAAAGACCACGGCTCATTAGGAGCTCATGGGCCATGTGGCCATGTTAATTACTTCTAGAAGAATTCATGCAAATGCCGCCCTAGAGTTTGCCTATAAATAGAAGGCATTTGCATCATTTATTTTTGTTGGTTTTATTCACAAGTGTACCAAAGTTCTGCTAGCATTAAGAGTGAAATAAGATCATCCTTCTATTCTTCTAATCTCTCGTTATCTATTTATCTAGTTGTTATACGTATTAGTTATAGTGGTCTACGTGCGTTATATCTTGTGTTACGCTAATACTAGGGCCTATCAAAAACCATGACCTTTGGGACTTGGTTTAAAAGTGAAATTTTGTATTTTTGTGATAGACTCACTAGTTTTGTAAACAACATTTTGAAACTCTTTTAATTCGCATTCCAGTTTGTGTTAAGAAAAACTAGCGTGACAAGTGGACATCTCGGTTGTTGTTTTCAAAATTTTTGAATTGAGATGTTCAAGTTGTTGTTTGAGCTCACTTTTTTCTTGTTCCAATTTGGAAACCAATTTACTGTTAGAAACAATTAATTCTCGTATTTGATGTTGTAAATCTTGTCCTTTGACATAAGCTTTTTGAAATTCAACTTTAAAACCTTGTTCTTGTTTTTCTTTTGTTTCAAAATTTGTGAGTTGTATTTTACAGCACTCAATGTCCGCAGTTAATGCTCCAACTTTTGCTTTTAATGTTCTGTTGATTTCATTGCATTTTTCAATCTAAAATTTTTGTGAATCCAATTGGGATTGGGTGGTCAATAGTAAGGTCATGAGTTCTGGATCTGGACCGAACGATGGTTCATTTTGTTCAATTTGATCATTATTATCGTCATCAATTGGATCAACAAATGTAACAACTCGGTTAATTTGATGATCATCAAATGTTACAATTGTGTTCATTTGTTCATCTTCTTGAGGAGATAATAATGAATCATTTTGAACAACTTGCTCCTCATCTAATGCAGATGCAGATGGTGATGCAATTTCATGTATTAGACATGTTGTTGGATCATGTACCTGAGACAGACCATCAATATTATACACTGGGCCTGTGTCACTCATGTGAAGTTCCTACATGTTTGCCATTAGCATCACAGCTGCATTTGCTTCCAAATCCTCCATGTCATCATCTAAATATGCATTTTCTATGAAGCTGGTTTCTTTGAAAGTGAGAGTGCCCCCTGATTCATCCTTTAGAGCTAGAAGTAGTGCCTGCTTATGAAACTCACTACCTCTGACTCTAGGTTTGGGACATGCATTAGCCTGATGACCTTTCCCATTGCAGTTATAGCACTTAACCATAGTATTCCTAGTCCCTGTATTCCTAGTTTCCATAATTTCAACCTTTTTCTAAGGAGCATCTGCATTATTCCTACTTCCACTAGCTGCATTAAACATCTGTCCATTTCCTGAATTTCCCATATAACCTCCTGAGCCCGTTCTTCCATAGTTACGATTATGTATTTCAACCCGTCCATCTTGTACAACAGCTTGATTCCTTGTGTTAGATGAAGTGCGAAGACGATTGTTCGATTTGTTTGAAAATTTGCTAAAGGCACGAGCAATGAGTGCAAATCCTTCATTCAAAGAGTTGAATGCACCAGCTTCGTCATTGTTTGTATTTGTGTATAACATGGTGTCAGTGTTGTCATAGGGGACTAGTTGATTTTTAGTTTATTGTTGTGTCGAATCATATGGAATGAGTTGGGTTGATGGGGTTTGTTGAAGGTAAGTAAAGTGATGTTGTTGTTGGACATATGCATGGTTTGACTGTGGAGGTGGAGCAAAGTGAGATTGATCTATCAGTGCCAATGAATTTGTAGTTGTAGAAGGTGAATAAGTTCCACGAAGAGCTCGATCTTTGTCAACTTCAGATTGATGGTGCTTTAGATAATCATACAACAACCCATAAGACACATTGTCTAGATTTTTGGCTTGATGAACAAATGTGACATATTTTTACCAATCAGGACCAAGACAGCCAAGAAACTTAGTGTTGATTACAATCTTTGGTAAAACAATGTTGTGTCTATCCAAGTCATTGATGATATTTGTAAACCGATGGTATTAAGACTCTAGTGACTCCCCTGATTCAATCATGAACATTGTATATTCGAGGTAAAGTTTGGATTTCATGTATTCTTTGTTCAGTTCAGTGCCTTCCATTACGAGATGAATGTGTTCCCACATATCCTTAGTAGTTGTCTGAGCATCAATGCTTCGAAAAATCGTATTAAGTATTCCTTGAAGAATATATGACATTGCAAGTTCATTTGCTTCACGTTGAAGTATTTGCTCAGCAATAAGTTGAGTCTCAGGAATAGGGGTCACAGTTGCTTCTCTTAGAGGAATAGCGGTTGCATCACCTGAAACCATTGTAGTTGGCGTTTGGAAACGACCTTCAAGTATAGCCTTTTTCAAATATTTGCCATGAGGTTTCTTGAGTTCTATGAACCCTAAGAATCGACTTTCCCATTGAACATAATTTCTAGGAGTGAGCATTGGAGGTGTGTCAAGTGATCCAGCTTCATGTTTAGATTGTTGGCTACTGATGGCCTCACACATTTGATCGAACCAATGTGGTTGTTTTGCCGGAAGTGGGTAAGATTGCATTGGTTGTTGTTGGTATGGTTGTTGTTGAGGGAATTGTTGTTGTGGGAGGAATTAATGTTGTTGCATGAATAGTTGTTGTTGAGGATACTTTTGTTGTTGAGGATAAAAGCAATTGTAGTGCGGTGGTTGAGACATTATGTAGATGTAAAGTAACTTGTGTGGATGATGGATCTTTTAGGATAAAGAAGGTTGTTTTTGTAGTTTAGATGTTTTAGTAACAACCTAAGTAGAAGATGCCGATAAAAGTCCTTACTCGAAGAATTGTTACTCGAAGAATTAATTCCTTACTCGTAGAATTGTTTATTAAGAAGTATATGATCCCTTAGTTGAAGAAATTAAAATCTTAAAAGTTCTAATTTTCTAACTCGGAAAGTATAAACATAAATTGCTTACTCGAAAAAATACTCTTACTCGAAGAAATCCTTACTCGAAAAATTAGTCCCTTACTCGAAGGTGTCCTTGCTCGAAGAAAAGAATTCTTACTCGAAGAATATAAATTCACGAAGTATACAACCCCTTAGTAGAAGGATTATAATGGAGAAGTTCTAATTTCCTAACTCGAAAAATATAAACAGAACTTAAGAGTAATCGTTACTCGAAGAAGCTTGCTCGAAGAAATCTTCCTTACTTGAAGTGTTACTTGGAGAAATAGTTGGTTGCTCAAAGAAATTAAAGCTTACACGAAGTGTTGCTCGAAGAAACTAAAGCTTACTCGAAGTGTTGCTCGAAGAAACTAAAGCTTACTCGAAGAACTTCAACTGCTTACTCGAAGAACGCCGATATAAAACTTAAAAAAACTCTAAAATTATAACACCCCCATTTTAGGAATGCAGCGGAATACAACATGGGGTGCTATATATTAGTCGCATTGTACAAATATAGTAAACAACTTTAAAACAAAGTCGTTTTTGAAATCCACATTCGATAATTTATCAGAGTCAACGAGGTCCCAAAAGTTTTTAACATAGTTAAAAGATACATAAGTTTTAGAAGTCTAGAACATTATCGAATGAAAACTTTTATTTAAACATGAGCCATCATATAGATATCCATTTCTTGCGTCGCCCATCCAAGCCGAAAGTCACTTACGGACCTGAGATAAAACATGCTAAAAAGTCAACATAAAGTTGAGTGAATTCATAGAGTTTAATAAGTAATAAGTTGAATACAAGTATTTTTCATCAGTTGACATGTAACGAATACAAGTCGGGTAATCTGATTATAGTTTGAGCTCATGGCACCGAACCTTAACTGTGATAAGTAATGTCCCCCAAGTGGTAAGTTTGCAAATTTTACCAAGATCTTCTAAATATTATGCTACCAGTTTAAATATGAGCGCTACTCATCCGGACAGGCTTGTCAGGCCAAATATGCATATTCATAATACTAGTGTTCCCAACGGAATTAACGGTTCATGAAATGTGGGGCTTTAAGCAGCAAAAGTTTACTCAATAACTATAATCATGTAATCGGGTCCAGCATACCAAAAACTACTTGTATTCAATTTTAAAAACTAGCATGTATCCCCCTCGCGAGGTTTATAAAACATTAAAATGAGTAAAGGCGAGGCTATGAACTCACCGTAAATAAAGGAAGTAACACGGAACAACAAGTTGAGAAAAATAGTCACGCAAGCTCTACGATGAACCTAAAATAGATATACGCTTGTCTTAGGTTTTTAAAATAAACATTGATGCAATTTAGTTATATAAGTTATGATCTTATTTATGCTTGGTACATAATTCCTAGATATTACAAGTTTTAGTTTAGCATTTAAAAGTTATCAAAATTCAAGTAATAATCCTATACTTGTCCCTAAGTCCAATCATGTATTATAAAAGTCCAAGATTAGCCTAAGGTTCAATTTTTAGCCCATGGGTCAAGTTTTAGTCAAAAAGTTCACATTAAACCTGAGGGTTCAAAAATATATTAGGTGGTTCAAAAATGTATCAAAGGTCCAATTTTTATAAAGTTTAAAACATGTTTATACTTTTTATACCAATGCTGATGGAAATTTTAGTAACTTGTTTACTTCCAAAAATCCGTTACATGCAAACCGTAAGTCGAAAAATTAAGTTCTTTATATCCCCGGAAAGGTATTCATCTGTACTAACAAGTTTTGTGGGTCCCACTAGGTCAAAAATTACATAGCAGCAGCTAAATTATCAATTTGTCCATACTATTCAATCCAGCAGTTTTCATAATTACAACAGTCCCACTAAAAATACAATATCTTGAGTTCTACAAATCAAAATGATCCCATTCTTGCGGCCACGTTTAAGTTAAGATGTTATATACAACTTTTTTTCTTTTGAGTAATAGTGGGTTATTCACAAAAAAAAATGACTTGTGCACGTTTCAAATCTGTTACTCAGGTTGTGACATGTTTTACAAAAACATTTCTAGTTTAATCATCGTAATGAGTTATTCAATGAAATTCCTGTCAAAACGACCGCAAGACATAGATCTAAAACCTCATATTTTTAGTTTATGTCCAATGTTTACTGATTAGTACAGTTTACTCCATCTTTGCCGTTGGTTCAGAATCACAGTTTGCAGGTCTAGTCCTTTAGGGTTTTCATTGTGTTTTAAACCATGTACCAAGCCTATCTAAGCATAATAACTTATATAATGTTCAAATACACCAAGATATATAATTTTTACAGTAGTGAAATGATAAAAATAAATAAAGTTGGTGAGGAGTTTCTTACAAAAGTGATGAACAAGATTTGATAACAAGAAGAAAGGACTAGTGGTTTTCAAACAACACCACCAATGAGAAATCTTTGAGAGCACCAAAAGAAGAGCTTTTAAAGGATCATGGAGAACTCAAATCTACAGCCACAATATCATTTTGTAAGCCATAAAATATATGAGGAAGAAAGATCTTGAAGAAAAATAATATAGAAACCAAGATTTAAGTTACAATACTTGCACCTTTTCTCCAATTCATGATCACTAAATTCTTTTGTCACCAACACTTCTTTGGAAGATCTTGAGAGTCACCACTCTTGAGTACTTGAAAACATGAGATTCATCACCAACAAAACTCTTGAAAGTGAATACCTACAAGAAGTAAAAGATCAAGGATTGAGTTAGCATCAATAGATCACCATTCTTTGTACAAAATTTTCAATAGAAAATCAAAATACAATGGTCCTTTGGTGCTTGATGATCCACGGCTAGGAGAGGGCAAGAGTGCAGATTTTTGATCTAATTTGCATGTACAAGTGGTAGTGGAAGTAGGAATTGGAGTGTAGGTTGCTTATGGAAGTTACAACTCAACATTTGTTTTTAATCTTGTACAAGTGTTGAGGCTAGGCTCCATATAGGCGTTACATACTATGTAACCACATATAAAATGCAGATTTTTAGTAGTGGATGTAATATAGAGTGGTTTGTGTAGTGTTGGTTGCTCTCGGTACTCAAACGTAGGGTTTTTAAGACACGTAACGCAATACCGGGTAACGTAAAAATATAAAAACTTCCAAAAATATTGAAATTTGTTTTCAAGACATATTTTTGTAATTTAGATGAGTAGTGAGATCATCGGAAGATTTAGATGTGGTTAGATAATAAGAACGAGGGTTTAGAACGCGTAAGACATAAAAGGTGCAAGGTTCACGTGAAAATGGAAAAAGTGAAAAGTAACTTTTGAAATGAGATTGTAAATAACCAAAAGAGTATAAAAAGTGGAGACTAGACACAGTCTAGTGTCGGTTGAATTACTTGAACGTATTATGACATACGCGAATAACTTCCGACGAAGGTGAAATAGAATAGATAGATAATTAAAATAGGAAAGTAATGACATGAATTTACGAAAGGTTACAGTACCTACCCCTTAAGAGAGCGTCGTCCCGGCGCTCAATTCGCTTTATTCCCCGCAGGTTTACTTGCGAAAAGATGTGGATACTTGCTCTATGTACCTTTGAGCCTTAATACGAGATATGATTTTTAATTGGGACGCGTCTCTATCGCCTTTGATTATTTGTGTTTTGTTGTTTTGTGGAATACGAACAACTTTTTCACCACAGACAATAACCGCGTTTCGATCGGATAACCAATCCATTCCAATGATGACATCAAAAGTTCCAAGTTCAATTGGCATGAGGTCAATACTAAATGGGTGGTTCGCTAGATTTAGGGTACAACCCCAGAATTGAATTTGTACTAACCAATTTCCCATTGGCTAATTCGACTTCGTAACTATAGTTTAACTTAACTGGGTTAATATTTATCAATGCACTAAAACTAGTGAAATAAAGCTTTTGTCTGAACCCGAATCAAATAAAACCTTAGCATAATGATTGTTAAGTAGAAACGTACCCGTCACGACATTCGGGCCTTGTTGCTCTCCGCTTCCCATCACGTACACACGACCACGAGCATTCCCAGCTTGATCATTCCCATTCTTTGGGCAGTTGCTTCTGTAGTGCCCTTTTTCTCCACAACCAAAACAAGTCACAATTGGCTGAGCATTAGCACCCATAGCAATAGCCTTACCCTTACAGTTTTCCGTTAGATGACCTTGCTTTCCGCATTTGTTACATTTCACATAACAGTCTCCAGGGTGATGCATCTTACAACGATTACAGTAAGGATGAATTCCAGCGTACCCACCTCTTCCAGTTGGGGCTTCAGTCATTGCCCTCACATTCTCTCATCTTCTATTCTGCTGCTGGTGATGATCGTTGTTGCGGCCCTGGTTGTTGTTGTTGTTTCCCTTCTTCTCATCATCCCAGCTTCTCTTGTTTTGGTTGTTGTTGTTTGCATTCTGTGTTGTCCCATCCTCCACTACTTGTGCCATCAGCTTTTGAGTAACACGAATGGCTTCTTCCAGATTTTTTAGGTTAGATGCTGTCACGTCCCCCTTAATGCTTCGTGGAAGACCTTTGAGAAAAGCTTCTAACTCTCTTTCGAAATCAGGTACCATACCAGGACACAAAACTTTTAACTCCTGGAACCTTCTGATATAAGCTTCAATATCATGACCTTTAACTGATAGATAGTAAAACTCTGTCTCAAGCTTCCTTATCTCGCTACGAGGACATAACTTCTCGGTCATCTTTTTCTTGAGATCGGTCCACGTGGTTGCATAAGCCGCTTCAATCCCAATGGGTTGAACATAAGAGTTCCACCATGATTTGGCGTGTTCTAGCAGAGTACCTGTGGCATACTTGACCTTGCATTCCTCTGAGCAATTGCTGAGCATAAATGCGGTTTCACAACTTTCAAACCAATGTATCATTGAAACCGCCCCTTCAGTTCCCCTGAACTTAGTGGGCTCACAACCCAGAAATTGCTTGAAGGTACAACCACGTGCTTCAACATTAACAGCAGCCCCAGCGGCTCCAGCACCGCCTCCAACAGCCCCAGCGGCTTTGCACCATCGCCAGCAGCCCCAGCGGCTCCAGCACCGCCTCCAGCAGCCCCAGCGGCTTCATTAGCTCTTATAGCGCGATCCTCGGCCAAAGCCGTGGCTACGCTGTCAGCAACTAACTTTCGTATAGCTGCATCAGACATTCTCTTCGGTGGCATGATTCTATCACAACACAAGAAAATTTTGATGAGTATTCATACAATGACATAGATATAATTATGTACGAGTAAACCGAATATGAAAGAGATTACAACAATATAAAGTGGAGTTTAAGAAATGACAACTTCATCATTAAATACAAAAGATTAATACATGGTTCGATCGTATCACAAAATTTGATAAAGTCATCATAATTAACGATAATAGTTCTACTAACTGATACATTCAGTTTAGCGATTACAAGATGAAGAACAACAACGAAATACAACGAAAGGAAATAAAAGTACATAGACTACTAAGAGTCACGAGGGGATCTACGTGGCTCATAAGCAGTGGGAGCAACCGAAGATGATCCACCCCTCTCGTGGATTATCCTAGGAAATCGGCGTTCCAAGAGGGGAACCTGTCTAATGGTGCCAACCGTGGCAGCCTCTTCAACCTCAGGCTCTGAATCAGATGAAGTGTCAGGTATAGATGGTGGTAGATAAGGAGAAGCAGGTGCCTCATAAGGATAGATAAGTTTAGATTCATCACCCTCTTTATCTGAACTCGCATTATGGAGTATCAACACATTCTCCTCTTCTTCTTCTTCTTGTTCCTCTTCTTGTTCCTCTTCTTCTTCTTCTTCTTCTTCTTCTTGATTTTCAAGATCAACGTTTGGAAAGATATGATTAGGTGGTGGAGGAACTGGTAGATGTTCTTCCGGTGCAAGCTCGGTTTGAGCTGGCTCGTCCTCCGGAATGTCTACCTCATGATCGGGTGGGAGTGGAAGTGCCATGATAATTCTGAAAAATTATATATATACATATAATTAGTTTTAGGAAAAGAAATATTATCGTAAAAATACTATTTGTGTAAGCAAGTGACTGAATGGTGATGCTTCATAAATAAGCAAGATGATCGATAAATATTACATATACAAATGATAATATTTATTTGTTTATACGCATACGTATAACAACGGTGCAATCAAGAGATGTGCATAAAGTTTTTGAATAATAAACAAAATAATAATAATGTTTACCAATAGCATAAATAATAAGAAATCTTGTGCATAAAGATTTTATATTTATAAGTGATATTTCGCGGATTAATGGTCGAGTTAAGAAATAATTATAATGCTTATATAATTATTATAGAATGATCAAGATATATATATATACGAGGGAGAATTAGGAAGCTCGGGAGTAGGCGCGCACGGATATCGATCAAGATGATGGAGGCTCATGTTTTTGAAGAAAAGTATAAGTAAAAATGATTATAGTCTAGGTTTTTAAAATAAAAGACCTAGTTCACTATAAATTGTGCTCTGATACCAATCTATAACACCCCCATTTTAGGAACGCAGCGGAATACAACATGGGGTGCTATATATTAGTCGCATTGTACAAATATAGTAAACAACTTTAAAACAAAGTCATTTTTGAAATCCACATTCGATAATTTATCAGAGTCAACGAGGTCCCAAAAGTTTTTAACATAGTTAAAAGATACATAAGTTTTAGAAGTCTAGAACATTATCGAATGAAAACTTTTATTTAAACAAGAGCCATCATATAGATATCCATTTCTTGCGTCGCCCATCCAAGCCGAAAGTCACTTACGGACCTGAGATAAAACATGCTAAAAAGTCAACATAAAGTTGAGTGAATTCATAGAGTTTAATAAGTAATAAGTTGAATACAAGTATTTTTCATCGGTTGACATGTAACGAATACAAGTCGGGTAATCTGATTATAGTTTGAGCTCATGGCACCGAACCTTAACTGTGATAAGTAATGTCCCCCAAGTGGTAAGTTTGCAAATTTTACCAAGATCTTCTAAATATTATGCTACCCGTTTAAATATGAGCGCTACTCATCCGGACAGGCTTGTCAGGCCAAATATGCATATTCATAATACTAACGTTCCCAACGGAATTAACGGTTCATGAAATGTGGGGCTTTAAGCAGCAAAAGTTTACTCAATAACTATAATCATGTAATCGGGTCCAGCATACCAAAAGCTACTTGTATTCAGTTTTAAAAACTAGCATGTATCCCCCTCGCGAGGTTTATAAAACATTAAAATGAGTAAAGGCGAGGCTATGAACTCACCGTAAATAAAGGAAGTAACACGGAACAACAATTGGAGAAAAATAGTCACGCAAGCTCTACGACGAACCTAAAATAGATATACGCTTGTCTTAGGTTTTTAAAATAAACATTGATGCAATTTAGTTATATAAGTTATGATCTTATTTATGCTTGGTACATAATTCCTAGATATTACAAGTTTTAGTTTAGCATTTAAAAGTTATCAAAATTCAAGTAATAATCATATACTTGTCCCTAAGTCCAATAATGTATTATAAAAGTCCAAGATTAGCCTAAGGTTCAATTTTTAGCCCATGGGTCAAGTTTTAGTCAAAAAATTCACATTAAACCTGAGGGTTCAAAAATATATTAGGTGGTTCAAAAATGTATCAAAGGTCCAATTTTTATAAAGTTTAAAACATGTTTATACTTTTTATACCAATGCTGATGGAAATTTTAGTAACTTGTTTACTTCCAAAAATCCGTTACTTGCAAACCGTAAGTCAAAAAATTAAGTTCTTTATATCCCCGGAAAGGTATTCATCTGTACTAACAAGTTTTGTGGGTCCCACTTGGTCAAAAATTACATAGCTGCAGCTAAATTATCAATTTTTCCATACTATTCAGTCCAGCAGTTTTCATAATTACAACAGTCCCACTAAAAATACAATATCTTGAGTTCTACAAATCAAAATGATCCCATTCTTGCGGCCACGTTTAAGTTAAGATGTTATATACAACTTTTTTTTTTGAGTAATAGTGGGTTATTCACAAAAAAATGACTTGTGCACGTTTCAAATCTGTTACTCAGGTTGTGACATGTTTTACAAAAACATTTCTAGTTTAATCATCGTAATGAGTTATTCAATGAAATTCCCGTCAAAACGACCGCAAGACATAGATCTAAAACCTCATATTTTTAGTTTATGTCCAATGTTTACTGATTAGTACAGTTTACTCCATCTTTGCCGTTGGTTCAGAATCACAGTTTGCAGGTCTAGTCCTTTAGGGTTTTCATTGTGTTTTAAACCATGTACCAAGCCTATCTAAGCATAATAACTTATATAATGTTCAAATACACCAAGATATATAATTTTTACAGTAGTGAAATGATAAAAATAAATAAAGTTGGTGAGGAGTTTCTTACAAAAGTGATGAACAAGATTTGATAACAAGAAGAAAGGACTAGTGGTTTTCAAACAACACCACCAATGAGAAATCTTTGAGAGCACCAAAAGAAGAGCTTTTAAAGGATCATGGAGAACTCAAATCTACAGCCACAATATCATTTTGTAAGCCATAAAATATATGAGGAAGAAAGATCTTGAAGAAAAATAATATAGAGACCAAGATTTAAGTTACAATACTTGCACCTTTTCTCTAATTCATGATCACTAAATTCTTTTGTCACCAACACTTCTTTGGAAGATCTTGAGAGTCACCACTCTTGACTACTTGAAAACTTGAGATTCATCACCAACAAAACTCTTGAAAGTGAATACCTACAAGAAGCAAAAGATCAAGGATTGAGTTAGCATCAATAGATCACCATTCTTTGTACAAAATTTTCAATAGAAAATCAAAATACAATGGTCCTTTGGTGCTTGATGATCCATGGCTAGGAGAGGGCAAGAGTGCAGATTTTTTATCTAATTTGCATGTACAAGTGGTAGTGGAAGTAGGAATTGGAGTGTAGGTTGCTTATGGAAGTTACAACTCAACACTTGCCTTTAATCTTGTACAAGTGTTGAGGCTAGGCTCCATATAGGCGTTACATACTATGTAAGCACTTATAAAATGCAGATTTTTAGTAGTGGATGTAATATAGAGTGGTTTGTGTAGTGTTGGTTGCTCCCGGTACTCAAACGTAGGGTTTTTAAGACACGTAACGCAATACCGGGTAACGTAAAAATATAAAAACTTCCAAAAATATTGAAATTTGTTTTCAAGACATATTTTTGTAATTTAGATGAGTAGTGAGATCATCGGAAGATTTAGATGTGGTTAGAAAATAAGAACGAGGGTTTAGAACGCGTAAGACGTAAAAGGTGCAAGGTTCACGTGAAAATGGAAAAAGTGAAAAGTGACTTTTGAAATGAGATTGTAAATAACCAAAAGAGTATAAAAAGTGGAGACTAGACACAGTCTAGTGTCGGTTGAATTACTTGAACGTATTATGACATACGCGAATAACTTCCGACGAAGGTGAAATAGAATAGATAGATAATTAAAATAGGAAAGTAATGACATGAATTTACGAAAGGTTACAAAAATTTTCCATAAAACACAACCTAATCTATCCTTTAGTGATTGATACCACTTGTTAGGTCACTATATTAATCACACAAGACATATATTCTAGAGAGAGAAAGTAAGAGAGAAAGAGATGGAAGGAACTTGTATATGTAATAAGAAAAGTTTCAATAACCAAGAACCAACACCCTCTCCCTTCAAGGGAGGGGGTATTTATAGTGTTTACAAGATAAGGGGCATTGCCCTAACAACAAGTAATAGGCCGCTCATGGGCTTGCTTCATGAGCAGGCCTTGTAACAAACATACAAGCTTTATAGTTCACGACCTATTACATATATTAAATGACCGACACTTTATAATGATTACACGTATCCCAAAACTATATGTTCTAAACTCTCTAACCTCAGATCCAAGGATCTTTCTATGTAATCTCTCTTTGTGTTTCTCTAGGTTCCTTCCAAAAGGCGAGAACACAACCTCTCGAAGACGTGCAAGCTCGTGTTATGAGTTGCTTGGATTCTTCTCTTTCACGATCACAGAAGTGAATCTTGTTCTTTCTTTCTTTACAAAAGAGTGTTGTAGATGTGTTGAGTCAATAGGTGTAAAAGGACATTGAATCCTTTAGTCGAGTTGTACTAGGTGTGTTGGTTTGGTCCGCCGTGCTAAGGACCCAGTATCTAGCCTTGTACTGGATAAAATGTAGGCGACGAAGGTTTGGTCTACCTTGTGTGAAAGACCCAGTATCTAGCTTTGTACCGGATAAAGTGTAAGCAACGTTGTGAAGGCTTCTCCGCCATATGAAAGGAGTTTATGTTGTGCAATGATTACGAACTCTCGAGTAGGCGACTCGGGGAGTGGAGTAGGGCAAGGAAGGTGTACTTGTAGCCGAACCACTATAAATACTTGTGTTGTGGTTGTGTCTCTCTATCTTTATCTCGTAGCTTAGATTTATATACTTTAATCTATCAATATCCAACACGTCAAAACTAGATTGACATAAGTCGATCTATAAGTTTTAATAAGTGATTTTAATCGGTAAAACTATTCAAACCCCCTTCTAGTTTTCTACAATTGGCATCAGAGCTTCGTTACCAAGTTTCATAGAGTATATTGTACTTTAAAAACTTGATACGATCCGTGTATGTTTTGAAAACTACAACGAAGGAAAAACCTCTTGTAAAACTTGACATCTAACTCATTTTTACAAAAATAATAACACTATCAATACTTGGATATTGATAAAATTGTTATAACATTTAAGTGTTTCTAACATACCTCCTTGTAGAAATCTTCATGTTGGAAAGCTCTTTAAAAGCTCATGAAGTATTGCTTATCTTGGAGTATTCTCACCCTTGAGGATAATATGGCAAAGGTATGTTTGTTTTTCTTTTTAAGTGATTATTTGTTTGTGATTAAAAAGTGTTGATCTATCTGGTACACAATTACTTGATATACTTGTGCTTACTTGTTTTGTTCTTCAAAATTCTTTTGAACATTTTTGTTAAAAGAGTCATATCAATACAAAACTTTTAATCTAAATCACAACTTTCAAAAAGTCTCTCTTCACTAATGTTTCAAACTATAAGGAATTGTATTCCATCATTCCTATCTTCCTTAAAATCAATTAACTAAAAAGGGTCAAGTCGACACTAGAAAAAGTTTATTTTTTTAAGTCTTGATCATCATCTCAATCAAACTCATAAACACTAAAATGAAAATTAAGTATTTCATTCATCAAAATTCCTCACTCTTGTAACAAACTTTCTTACTCTCTTGATATCACCTCATTAAGAGAAGAAATGAAGACAACACAACTACACTCTATCGTACATTTTCACTCTCGTCTCAAAACTACCCAAACTCTCACTTCTGAAACTTATTTCTCGTTGCGATCTATATTCTAATATGCCGCATCCTAACTTCGACTCAGCCCTTCAAATTAATTCTCTAATCTTTTGATTCTTACTTAGGAAAATTAGTCATAATCAAAACGCTTAAACAAACTGATTAAAAGGACTGATACACCAAACACCATCCATGTTTTTCAACTGTCTTCCCGGATCCATCAACTATAACAGATACGTACTTCAAAGGATCCGGCAGAACCGGTACATCAGATAACAGATACGTACTTCAAACATTAACAAACAAAAATTTCTCCCACTCATAACACCAAAAATGATCAAAAGAAAAACCCTCTCATCTTAGGGTTCCATCCTTTTCAAAATCAATCTCCTAATCATGTGTATAAGTAATTACATCATTTATTTTAATCTTCCTTCTTCCAATTAGATTCTAAGATTTTGTATATCAAAGAAGTAATTCAAATGGGATTAAGTCAAACCATTCAAATGTTTTTTTAGATTAAATTAATCTTTAAATAATTGTTTTGACATTGTTAATAAAATGAAACCTTTATCATAAATCCCATTTGATCAAAATTTGATAAACAAGGTTAACTAAAAACTCTCATACATCAATAAAGTTTATGTTTGCTTAAATTTGTCTAGGTCTCAAAAATGCCGCATACATATGACTTTGATCATCATCTAACCAACTACTACATACCAAATATTTCAATTGAACCTTATACACGCCTTGATGTTACTTCAATTACTTACCATCAATGAACTAATCTATCCACATTTCGTATTAGAATTCATTCATGATATTAGTCTCGGTCGTTACGAGGATCAATCTCAATTCCTTTTTTTTTGGCATACAAAACTACAAATTCTCTTCTCCCCTTGAACAATTTGCTCAAATTCTTGGTCTTCCAAATCATGGGTAATATGCCTATACTGAAAAATTTGCTCTTGATTCTCTTAAACAAGAGGAACATAGACCATGATGTGCGTGTCGTTGTGTTCAAGTTTTAAAATTTATAAACACGATTTATCCAATTCTCTAATCACACATACGAGCAAGTATACTCGTCCGTGGTAGTAAAGGTGGGTAAGTTTAGATCGCCCAAGGGAATTGGGGTTTAGGTTTAGTAAATAAGTTTTAGCAAAAAGGAGTGTCAATCCAATTTGAAGCAAATTCTAAAAACAAACAAGCAAGGTTCAATCAATCAAAAACTAATATACTTGTGTGTAGTTTCCATGACAATTGTTTAGAGTAACCAATCAAGTTGGGTGTGACTTGTAATGATGCACAACTTAAAATGAATGATTCACAATCAATGGTTTTATCATGAGAAATCATATCTAAGAATTCAATCTCCTAGTTAACTCCTTTCGGCCATGATTAACTATTACGATAATTCTATTAAGTCCTTTTTGTTGTTTGAAAGCATTTCTTATCTCAAGAATTCCTACGAATCCTTTCAGCCTTTTTCGTGATGAAATCGTTTCCAAATCCATTTTAATGAGTAAAGGTGTTGCTTGTCACACACCACAATCCATACTAATTCGTGCACTAACTTTTTGGAATAAAAACATAAAGAAAACTCCTTTCGGCCATTGTGAATCTTTGAAATTGTTTTTACCAACCAATTAAGCAAGATTAGATTTTATTTTACAACCATTAAGCAAGATTAGATTTTATCTCAACAACTCATAACAAGATATGTTTCATGCATCACTATGTAAGATTACTCAACAATTGTCACATCATCCACACACAAGTATAACTAAATTACTCCATAACAATCATAATCAAACAAAAGTAATTAACCAAACTTTCATTCATCATATAGTAAAAGTAAAAGTAGTTCATGATAACTCAACAAGAAATACCTATCAAGGAATTACAAGAACTAGAATTGTGGAACTATTGCAATCCACACTCCTCCAATCGCCTATTATCAAAAGTAAACAACTCCACACACGGACGCAACTCTTGAGACTCGAACTCAAGATCTCCTGGACGTTTTCACAGCAACTACAAGCTTTCGGGCAATAATAATAAAGTGGTGTAGCTTTTTTAGGTTATGTCACTTCCCCAAAAGAACTCTCTTTGTAAACTAACTAAGGGTTCCTTAAATAAGTGAGGAAACCCTTATTATCCAAGTAAAAACGTCCCATATGATTTAACAGCCGAGAAATGATAAGCCTCAATGATTATGGGGCTTAAATTCACCGTTTAATGCAACTTTGTAACTTCAGTGTCGGCCAACCGATCGGTATTTGGCTCCTACCGATCGGTTGGAGCTCTCGGTGTCTCCAACTTCACTCCATCCGAATCAGATGCGGGCAACATCCGATCGGATGGATGATTCTGCCATGCACTTTTATTTTCTTTTATTCTCTTCTCGTTACGTGCTTGATCCTTTGCTGTACCACTAATTTCCTTCATAGAACTTGATCTTTTCTTGATATATAAAGCATAGAAGTCTTGGTCTAATCAATTCTTTGAAGTATCATGTGGTCTCTTTCTCGTAATTCTCCTTATGTGCATAATCTCTTCATTTCTTCTTGTTTTCCTCCACTTTTCCTGTACTTGGCTATATTTACTTGCATACACACTTTTTCATCATTTAGCAACAAATACATGCAAATATAACCAAATATGATGCACAAAACTAGCAATAACGCACCTAAAAACATGTTAGATTTAAGCGTTATCAAATCCCCCACACTTGAGTTTTGCTCACCCTCGAGCAAGTCTAATTTTTAGAAAAACTGAACTCAATGGTATTTTCATTATGTTCATGAAAAAATCCTTGAAATGTATGCAAGTTAAATCGAGCTTTGTTAACATCACCAAGCACCTCACAAAGGAAATTTTAAATTCACACAACTCTCGATAGTAGATTTGATTGTAGATCACTCAATTGCTCAGACGCGATTCATGTCTCTTACCATAAGCTTGTACTTGTATCAAAACAACAAAATAAAACATCAAAGAGGTCTTTTATTTGGGTTTAGGCTTCAAAAAGGGTTTTGATTACCTAGCTAATGTATAGATATTTCATACAAGAACATCATAGCTCGCTAACAACGAATCCTTGTGTAGTCAAGCAACGGATGGTCACTAGATCGTGCCTTGGTTCGCTAACGACGTTAATTGCATAACGGATGGTCACCAATTTACTCACCAGATCGCTAACAACGCTTTTCAACTACCCAAAAACTCGGATGGTCACTAGAACATACATGTGCTACATATCTAAACAAAGCCATCACTAAATCCGAATGCTCGAATAAAGTAATTGGTAAGGGAAAGGGATAAGACATGGGAATTTGATTTGGTTCTATAAAAAACAAACAAGAATCAAGCCCAAATTCAATCCTAACTCTTTACATCACAAATGATTACTCCACCAAACTTCTTCGATCATTATTCCGCATTTCATATAAACTCCATCTTCCATAATAGCTCTTTGAATATCTTATTTTCACACATACATAGCTCATTGGCTTTTTTTTTTTTTTTTTTTTTTTTAACAATAACACCCCCACACTTTGGATGAGCACACGCTACAAAAAATATAAATAAGAGTAGCGACCTCCTTCTTCATTGGAACAACATATACACATACAAGGTGTGGTCAATCATGCAATCATCAAAAATAAATAGTTTCGAACTTCATTTGGACTTGATTCGGGAAAGTCTAAGGTGTATGGTGCAATAATTTTCTGGGTTAAATCAAAAGAAAAGATAGGCTCAAAAGGGTATAACTAAGGGTATCTAGCATATAATGCTAACAAATGGGTTCCAATTACTAAGGACAACTAACCAATGTGGTTAGCAAAAATGTATTGTAAACGGAAGGCCATTTGGTGAAATTCCTAATTTGCCTCTTATCATTTGAATATATTTTATTACTTGAAAGTAATTTTAACCGTAATGCATAACAAGTACAAGTTCTAGAATCGACATAATCACCGGCACACTCATACGAAATATAAGGCATGAATCCTCACAATTTAAAGTGGTAGTAAAATGTACTTAGCAATAGTTACCAAAAACTCTCAAAACTTGACTACATTCCACAAAAAAAAAAAATTTTTTTTCAAAATAACCTTATTATTTACCATTGAATCAATTTATCTATCAACTAGAAAAATCAAAGGCGAATAAATTCACACATTCTAGTCCATGAAATCAAAAAATCCAAAATTTAAAAAAAAACAAATCTTTCCTATTTACTTCCCTCCCCCACACTTAAGTTTTGCATTGTCCTCAATGTAATAAAATGAACTTCAAAGTAAAGGAAATGGAAAGAAAAATAGAAAAAATAGAATAAAAACTACCCGGAAAAAATTAGCATAAGCCTAGTTGATCACAAGTAATCTCATGAGTTCTTCCAACTTCAAAAATTGATCAACACTAAGCTTCCGTCAATTCTTACCCTGCAAACACTGCAAACTATGCTCGAAACAAACAAACAAAATACCAAAAACAATAAACCAAACAAACATAATAATAAAAATAAAAATAATCCAAACAAACCAAAATTAAAACAAATAAATCCTACAAGAGTTAAAGTTTAAAGTAGTAGAAAATAGAAAATAGAAATAGTTCAACCATCATTGTTTTGAAACCATAATCATAAACCATCCCAGGTGGTTATTGGCTGAATATCTAAGACTTCTGGAAGCCCTCTTAACTTTCCATTCCTGCTCTCTCTAAGGTTTGTGAACTTTTTTATATCAATACTCCATGGAACAACTGGTTCTCCAAAATCGCTCATTTCTTTTTCATTAAACAACCCAAGATTCCTAGCAATTCGAGAAATAAAATGCCCTGCACATATGTAATTCCTTGTCCCATCTGCTGCATGTTTGTGCAAATGTTGCACTATTACCCATGCTACTTCAAATGCCTATAGGGATGCTTCTCATCTAGTGCGTGTAGTACCCATAAATTATATTCATAAATCAACTCCACACCAGACGTCCTATGTAACAATGACTGCACTATTATCCTATGAAGCACACGTAACATCGGTTTCTTGATTGTCGACACTTCACTTTCTCCAAACACTAGCTTGCTTTCCGTACTAATCCTCTCCCAGTATCCGTTCGCATCAAAATTATTTTTATTTCTTCCTCCACTCATTACCAAAAATTTGAAATCCCTATTACTTAAATCTTTGTCCGAATATAAACCTAATAGGTTTCCAAATTCAAATAGTGTAACCTCGTGTTTTTGTCCCCCTAGTCTAAATTCGAGGAATTTATCAGTGGTAACACCGATATCAGTGATCTTTTCTTTCATCCTCATTGAACATAAAAATTCTAAGCACCATTCCTTGTATATCGGTTCCCTTATGCTCAATGCTTTCATCCACATGTTGGAAGTCAAAATTCGTCCATCCCAAAGAATCCTAATAAGAAACATGTCTTCCAGAAACTCATCACAACCAAGCTCTTTCATGTCATTCCAGTTCATAATCCTTGGTGAATGAATAACCCATCCGCCAATCTTAAGAAGTATAGCACTAAAAGCTTTTCGAACACTCGCATCCTCCCCTTTCCACAATAGATTGGGGTGACATTCCGGTATCGGCATCTGTTCTCTCTTTCTAGTTCCTTCTCTCGTTCTTTTCACGATTCCTGATCCACCTGCAAGATAACTCTATAGAAATCATGATTATTCGTTAGTATAAGAGTATAAGAAACAAAGTTAGATGATTAAGAAGTCCTAAAGATTCGATTTGAAAATCTTCAAAAAGTTTTACCGAGGGCTCCATCCGATCGGTATCTCTCTCCATCCGATCGGATGGAGTTATGACCTTGTCCAACCGATCGGTAGCAACTCGCAACCGATTCGGTTGTACGTACTGTATCCAAAACAAAATTTTTTCCGACTTCAAATCAATCCTATCTAGTTCCACTCTTCCTTATCCTGCATTTCATCAATCACTATGGTCTCTACACATCCCACTTATCTCTAAATCATATCCATAACATACTCGCATGATCAATCTTAGAACCTATGAACATATTCGAAATCAAACCTTATTGATGTTCTAATCCATAATGCATCATCCTAGGAACACTAATTAACATCTAAACAACATCTGGAAATCATTAATTTCTACCCAGAATCGATTCAAAGTTTTGACCCATATGATTCAAAAAATCAATTAATTCATTCTTCCTTAAAACTTAATCAATCCATCTCATTCTTTTTGCAACGATTTCCTCAATCATTTACCCATCTATTCCAGAAAAATCATGCCTTAGTTCGAACTATATCAAAAATGCCTAAATTTTGACCTAATTCAATCAACTCGAATTAAAACCTAATTGTCACAAATTGATGATGTTACTTACTTGTTTTGGTGCCATTGATGATCCTTCAACTCTCCTGCAACTCTTAAAACTCTTCTAATGGTCGAATTAATGAACCCCAAGTGTGGTGGAATGAGTGTGTGTGTGTTTTTATGATTTTTGAAATCTTGGGTATATATACTTCATTCCATCCGATCAGTATTTCATCCAACCGATTCGGATTGAATTTTTGCAAAACTTCACTTTTTCTTTCTTTCTTCAATACTTTGACACTTGCAAGAACAAATGGAAAGTATTTGACTCCCTTAAAAGACTTCACTTTAAGTATGAAAAATACCACCAACACACTTATTCTCCCAACTTGTTATCCAATCTATCTCTACAACTTCTAAAACAAAACTTAACTCCATAGATTAAAACTTAATAAAACCATAAGGTAACCAAAAGGTCTTAAACTTAAATCAAACTTAAATGCAAAACATTAAACTACTATTAAAAATGCATTAAAAATAAACAAAACAAACATTAGCACAAGCCTTGTGCTTTATTCTTCATCTTTTGCTCTTCAACCTTCATCCTTCAAAGTATTCATGCTTCAAGATGTCTTCACTTTGAAATTTTCCGGATAACTTTCGGTTAGTCACTTGTGTTTTAAACTTCCTTGCAAAATTCCTTCCATCCGGACAAACTATATCAAACTTCACATGCCATTCTCCATCACCTTCTTCTTTCTTGTAAACACTAGCTCCTTCGGGTCCCCATTCCAAATTCTTCAATTGAACCGGTAAGGATCCAAGAAAATCTGTCAATTTATGGAACACAAAAACATTCTTGAATGGGTTATAGAAAACCTCCATAGCTAATGCTCTTTCCAACTCATCTTCAATACCAAAGTAACTAGGGACAACGGGCCCATATTTAGGTCTTCCCTCTTCATCTCTACCAACTTCGAAACAACCTAAATGGTCTTCTTCTTCTTCATCTTCATGCACTTCCTTAATAATCTTGCCTCTAGGTTTTGGATAGTAGGTATGCTTCAAGATCCCATCACTAATAGTCATAGTATCTCTACCCATATCTATTATAGCTCCGCAAGTTCTCAAAAACGTTCTTCCTAACAACAAAGGTAACTCCTTATCTTCGGGGATATTAAGCACAAGAAAATCGGCTAAGAAAGCTTGATATCCTACTTGCACTCCAACATTCTTCACTTCTCCCATTGCTTTTGCCCTTGAATTGTCAGCCATAGTAAGATTATATTGATTTGGTTGAGGATTACCAAGTCCTAATCTTTTGTACAACGGGTATGGCATCACATTCACACTTTCTCCTGTATCGGCCAATGCATACATTGCATCGGTTCCATTCACCTTAATGGGTAACACAAAATTTCCCGGATCGCTCTCTTTCTTAGGCAAACCATTTTCAACTATCCTTTCCCTTGCAAACTCATCAAAATTCTTTATCCTCTAGCCTAGATGTTGCCATCATAACCGCATCTAACTTCTTACGATAAACCATGTAATTGTTCAACACTTCTATAACCGGCTTCTCTTCCATAAGCTCCTTAAATTTCATTTCCAAATTCTCCAAAACAGCTTCTTTTTGTTCTTGAGTCAATGGTTTAACTTCTTGAGGTGATTTGGGCGATGAACTAGATGAACTACTCTCATTCTTAGGGGTGGAGGGTTGGGTAAGTTTGTTAAGTGGTGTTTTCTTGCGATTAGCCTTTCCCATTTTAACAATCTCTCCTCTTCCTTCCTTCTTCTCTACCATATCATCATCAACATCAATTCTCATCTCTCCCATAGCAAAATCAACCCTACATTTAGTTTTCACCATGAAATTTCTACCAAACATAACTTCCGGTTCATCCACATTTCCATATTCCAACACAACAAAATCAATCTTGAAAACATGACCATGAATATTAACATTCACATCTCTCACTATCTTCCTACCATAATTCTCATAATCAAGCCTAACAAAACCAAGCTTACTAAGCATTTCTTCCGTAATGTAATTCTCACCATATTCCATAATAAGTTGAGAATCCCAAGCCTTAACTCCTTCCACACCACATGGTGTAGCATACCTCATAAATGGTACATCAAACTCTTTAGGTGGTGCTTGCGTAAACACAGCCACTCTTTTCTCCTTAGGTAAACAAACACTGCTTTCGCCAACTTCTTCTTTTCTTTCTAAACCAATCTTAGCTTCATCCAAAATGCTTTCCAACTTCTCCAAAGAATCTCCTGAATCTCTCAACATCTCTTCCAAATGTCTCAAATATTCCGAAACATTGCTTAAACTCTCCATTCTACTTAAGCACTACTATAACATAACCACAAAACAAAAAATTCCAAACTATTAGCGTGAGGGTTAGTTATAATCGAACCATATCAAAATATCAAACAAAAACAAGCTAACAAACAACTTCAAACTATCAAAACATCAAAACAACTAAAAATAAAAAATCATAAAAACTTTTACCGAGGCAACCATCCGATCGGTATCACCTTCCATCCGATCGGATGGGTAAAATGCAAAATACGAATTCTCACCAACCGAATCGGATGCGGGCAGCCTCCGATCGGTTCGATCGAAAATTAAAAAAAAAATTATATTTATAATAATAATAATAAGACTAAACTAATGACAACCTCTTTTTAACTTGTTTTTGTGTTTTTTTTTTAGAAGAACTAAAAAGAAGAATAAATTAATAACTAGAACTAATTAATATAATCCTACAATTAACTATCAAGCATTAAACTATGTGATTAACTTTTAACTCTTTAACTAATGACCATAAAAACTAATTATAAACTCATTCAATGAAAACTATAAAACTACCAACATTAAAATTAACAAATTAACTACATTAACTAACATTTAACATAATAAAACTTTCTAATACCCTAAATTAATTAATCTAATTACTCTACTAATTAAACATAATATTAATGAATCATAAAAATTGAAAATAAAAAATTACTAAACAAAAAATGTTAACGAGACCACCAACCGATCGGATGGGCATCCATCCGATTCGGTTGGTCCGAACCAAACTTTTTTTTTTTACTTTTTAGCCTTTTTAACTTTTAAAAAAAAAAAAAAACTTAGACTACTAAGCCCAACTACCAAGAAAATCTTAACAATTCCCCGGCAGCGGCGCCAAAAACTTGATGTGCGTGTCGTTGTGTTCAAGTTTTAAAATTTATAAACACGATTTATCCAATTCTCTAATACACATACGAGCAAGTATACTCGTCCGTGGTAGTAAAGGTGGGTAAGTCGAGATCGTCCCAAGGGAATTGGGGTTTAGGTTTAGTAAATAAGTTTTAGCAAAAAGGAGTGTCAATCCAATTTGAAGCAAATTCTAAAAACAAACAAGCAAGGTTCAATCTATCAAAAACTAATATACTTGTGTGTAGTTTCCATGACAATTGTTTAGAGTAACCAATCAAGTTGGGTGTTACTTGTAATGATGCACAACTTAAAATGAATGATTCACAATCAATGGTTTTATCATGAGAAATCATATCTAAGAATTCAATCTCCTAGTTAACTCCTTTCGGCCATGATTAACTATTACGATAATTCTATTAAGTCCTTTTTTTTGTTTGAAAGCATTTCTTATCTCAAGAATTCCTACGAATCCTTTCGGCCTTTTTCGTGATGAAATCGTTTCCAAATCCATTTTAATGAGTAAAGGTGTTGCTTGTCACACACCACAATCCATACTAATTCGTGCACTAACTTTTTGGAATAAAAACATAAAGAAAACTCCTTTCGGCCTTTGTGAATCTTTGAAATTGTTTTTACCAACCAATTAAGCAAGATTAGATTTTATCTCAACAAACTCATAAAACAAGATATGTTTTCATGCATCACTATGATAAGATTACTCCAACAATTGTCACATCATCCACACACAAGTATAACTAAATTACTCCATAACAATCATAATCAAACACAAGTAATTAACCAAACTTTCATTCATCATATAGTAAAAGTAAAAGTAGTTCATGATAACTCAACAAGAAATACCTATCAAGGAATTACAAGAACTAGAATTGTGGAACTATAGCAATCCACACTCCTCCAATCGCCTATTATCACAAGTAAACAACTCCACACACGGACGCAACTCTTGAGACTCGAACTCAAGATCTCCTGGACGTTTTCATAGCAACTACAAGCTTTCGGGCAATAATAATAAAGTGGTGTAGCTTTTTTAGGTTATGTCACTTCCCCAAAAGAACTCTCTTTGTAAACTAACTAAGGGTTCCGTAAATAAGTGAGGAAACCCTTATTATCCAAGTAAAAACGTCCCATATGATTTAACAGCCGAGAAATGATAAGCCTCAATGATTATGGGGCTTAAATTCACCATTTAATGAAACTTTGTAACTTCAGTGTCGGCCAACCGATCGGTATTTGGCTCCTACCGATCGGTTGGAGCTCTCGGTGTCTCCAACTTCACTCCATCCGAATCGGATGCGGGCAGCATCCAATCGGATGGATGATTCTGCCATGCACTTTTATTTTCTTTTATTCTCTTCTCGTTACGTGCTTGATCCTTTGCTGTACCACTAATTTCCTTCATAGAACTTGATCTTTTCTTGATATATAAAGCATAGAAGTCTTGGTCTAATCAATTCTTTGAAGTATCATGTGGTCTCTTTCTCGTAATTCTCCTTATGTGCATAATCTCTTCATTTCTTCGTGTTTTCCTCCACTTTTCCTGTACTTGGCTATATTTACTTGCATACATACTTTTTCATCATTTAGCAACAAATACATGCAAATATAACCAAATATGATGCATAAAACTAGCAATAACGCACCTAAAAACATGTTAGATTTAAGCGTTATCAGGAACATAGACCATACCCTACTATACCCTACATATATCCCTTCCCTAGGAGAATTGATCGGTGTTCTCTATAACTCAACACGACACCCCAATAGAATATGTATGATTGAACTCCGCTATTTCTTACTACCCATGGCACTCATCTTACGTGAAAACGTTCTGAGTCTAGCCAAAGATTGTGAGTATTTACCTGCTTGTTTTGCTCACATGCTCTACTGCATTCTAAATCAACAACCCTACAATCTTGCTTACTTCTTCACTAAACGAATCATACACCTCAAAGATAAAAGAAACAAACTAATACCATATGGAATGCCTCTAACTCGTTTCTATTGTCATTTCATGAATGATCACTCATGTCTTCAAAATCCTCAATATTCACTTTTCTATAAATTAATGGAACCCATTAATCAGTCACATTTAACATCATATCTCATTCCCGAGTCATCTACCTACCATGAACCATCTAATGATTCAGCAAGCCAAGACGAGGAATGAAGAAAATCAAGTGAATATAGTACTTATGAAAGTTGGTGATTTGGTAATACATGATTTTGTCATTTGCTATATCTGTACTCTGTTATTAAGTTGTCTTGAAAGTCTTTCTAACCTTTTTGAAATGATTGTAGTCTGAAGATTTTTTAGCATGAAATTAGTAATATCATGTCTATGTTTCCTACTTGCTCTATGCTTCCTGAGGTGTTAGATTTCTTAGTTGACATGTGAACAAAATTCTAACTAGCCCACTGTGAATTAACTTGTTCTAGAAGCCGGTTCCTTTAGTTACAATAGGCCGGATCCTTTTTTGAAAGGATCCGGAGGAACCGCCAAACAGAAAAGAATTTTATATCACTTTTCATCACACTCAACCATTCTGACCTTAGTACACTAGTTAGTCATCTCCTTTTAGTCACATTTGAGCTAACTTTGAGGTTAGTAGCCTTGTTGATCTTTTAAGAAAGACTTAAGTCACTTCCGAGATATTTTTGATTTATCATTTCCATAATAACCACTATTTCTCAGTTCCGCTTCTTGCATCACCTCCTACTGATCATTTTACACTTACCTATAATTTAAATGGATTTTTAACAAAATTTATTTGCACTATCTCTACCTTAAAATGTTCTAAAACCAATTTCTTAATTCTTATAATTTTTAAAAATTTTTAATTTTTTCATACCACCTTTCCCTGAAACCTATAGACATTTGACATCTAGTGATCATTATTGGCAACTCCTCATCACTTAATAGCCTATCTTAGACCTCTTTACCACTTCTAAAGACCATTATTGGCAACTCCTCATCATTAGTCTTGAACCATTCAGGATTTTCTCATTGAAGACACTATCTTACACTCATTATATCAGGAAACATAGGGCTGCAATAGCTAGATCACCATCATTTCTCACTTTTATCTGATCTGTTAGCCGGTTCCCTCAGCTAAAGCTAGCCGGATCACTTCTTAGAAGGATCCGCTGGAACCGAGCAAACAGAAATAGATTTTATCACCTATAGCCTTCCAATACTCAACTTTTTTCCACTCAAGCACTCCACATTGCCTTTAATATATCTCCTAGAAGAATGTATCACTGTAGTTGACCTTGGTGCATGCATATCATTGCAATTCAAAGGATTTTAGTGGTTTAAGTTTTAATTCACTTACTTGATCCTTCACTATTTAAGCCACTTGTGTTTGCGCTTCCAAACCACACCAAAACAAACCATCTTCTACAGAAAACTCACAATCTAAACCTACCCAAAAAAACATGACTAAGACACCAAGTACAAGATCATCCACTAGGAGCCCTCCAAGAAAAACTGCACGTATTGTGTATGAAATATCCTCAACCGAAACCTCACCCATCAAAGCACCCTCTACTAGAACACCTCTCCCAAACTACATCCAAACTCCCTCATCTAATGAATGAACTCCAACACAACTAGCTTCCAACAAACCAACCTCACCACAACTTCCATCTCTTGAATCATCACCACCACAACTTGCTTCCACACAAACAACACCACCACAATCAACTCCTCTTGAACATACACCTCCCATTAAACCTACATTACCAAACACTCCTATTTCCACTCAACCAACAAAACCTTCACCTCTTGAACCAAGACTTCTCTCTTTTACTACACCTTATTCATCACCTCACCTTTACTTCAACTCATTGGAGGACTTACCTCCTAGACCCTCTAATCCACCACCATTGCCAACATTCTTATCCATTGAGAAAATGTCAACTCAACCACCATCTCATCACCTAGATGTGGACATAAACATACCACCACCCATAGGAAACCTACCTTCTTTCTCTCCATCCTCAAATGGCCCATTTTGGGTAATGAGAAGATGTCAACCATCATAAACACCTCAATCACCTCTACCAAACAATGACACACTTCCACCCGCACATGTTTCTTTACCAACACCCGTGGTTCATCCACCTCAAACATACCTTACCAACCTTCTCAACTAGCATCAACCACCTTAGATCCTCAACAAACAAACCACAATGATACTTGTGATCATTGTCAACATGTCCAAACCTGTAACATCCTGTAATTTTCCAAACCCTTTTCACTAGCCAAATACTTATTTTTGCATTACCTTAGTATTTAAAATTTTTTCTGAACTTATTTGAACTTGAGAAATAGAAGATATCGGGATAAACGTGAGCGTTATCCCTTTATTATGTCAGCACAACCTAGAAAGCATGAAACGAAGTGATTTGCCAAATAAATTAACTTCAAAAAAGTTTTGCATATTTATACTCGTTTTTACTAGTAAAATTATTTCAAGAACAATGGCGCAAGTTTCGTAATTTTTCGAGTCCGTTTGCTAAGTTAAATGGGTCCCGCGATAAATATTTCAAAAGTTTCCCTAACTTGTCACAAACTCCGCCTCCGCCCCATTTTACACCGCGCCCCCCTTTTCTTTTCGGATTGCCCACCTTTGGTCCCTCCTTGGGGTATAAAAGCCCATAGGGTTTGCTTTCTTCCCCACTTATACTCACCCTCACCGGAATAATTTTCTGGCGCCACTATACACCTCCGGCCAAAATTCCGGCCACCACCGAAACTTCGCAACCGTGTAGATCCCGACCCCACATCATTTCTGGAGCTTTTGAGCTTGAGTAGAGCTCGTTTGATACCCGTATGCCACCACACCGCCGCCACAGTTCAACACTACCACCCACCGCCGCTTCTCCCCACCTTTCTCTCTCTCGGTATGACAGCCACGCGCCACCCACCTCCTTTATTTCTTCATTTATATAAAACCCTAATCGGTAAAACTTTATAAAAATGTTTTTAATCCAGTTTTATTAATTTAACCGTGTGGATCTTGGTTTTTAACCCGTGAATCGGTCAGACTCGCACCGAGTCGTGTGACTCATCCAAGTCGACTCACGAGTTGAGTTGACTCAGACCGTTTCTTGTTGTTTTGTATTTATTTGTTGATGTCTAAGCTTATGTAGGTTTAGTTTGTAGCTTGATTTTGGATTTGGATCTGATTTGGTTTGGTTGATGCTTGGCCGACAGACACATGGCTCGTATAGAGTCAAACCGTGACTCAAGTGAGTCACGACTTATTGTATGTTTTTATTCTTTGTATCGCGTATTGAATTTCGTTTGGGTTTATGTTTTCCGAGAGCTCAAATGCTCGATGAGAATAGTCGAGGCGTGACTCAAGGGAGTCACAGCCAAGGGTTGTTGTGTTTATTTGTGTCTCGAGTCGGATTTGGTTGAGGTTGGTTTGTAACTGATTTGGATTTGGTCTCGGCCATGGGCTGGACCCTCACCGAGTCGAGCCGTGACTCTAGGTGAGTCACGGCATAGGTCTAGATTGATTATGTTAGGTTGTGGTTGAATTGGATTTTGTTTGGTTTCGCCTTTGGTTTACTTAGACCGAGAGCCACACGGCTTGATTAAGGATCGAACCATGACTCAAGGTGAGTCACGGCCTAGATAAGTGTTTGTTTACATTAAGGTTTGGATTTAGATGTGTTTGAGTTAGCCGAGGACCACGAAGGTTCGGATAGAGACGAACCATGACTCACGAGGAGTCACGGCAAGTGACAAGTTATTTGGTTTAGTCGCGAGTCAATTTTATATCGGTTGTCTTTTATTTTATTTTCGTTACTTTTTTAATTGGTTGTTTATCGATATGGTTGTTGGGTCTAATAGTTGAGTTGATAAAGACAAAACATGTGAAACATGAGGGACTGTTGATGACAAATAATGAAACTTCACAAAAGGAAAAGATTACTACATATCTTTTATTATTCTAGAATATTCTTTGTGTAATCCTAATCCTCTATTATATAAAGAGGATTAGAGGCGTAGGAAAAGTGTATGTGTGTCAAGATGTAGACGTCTAAAAGAGTTCATTGTGTCTAGGCATCGAGTTCCTACAACGGATGCCTAGGTTTTGTATTGTTAGTGTTAGAGATGATGGCGAAGAAACCTTGTTGATAATAATAATATTCTTATTGTTTAATCCGATTTGCTTATTATTATCATGTGTTTATTGTTTGTCCTATATCAAGGTCTAAACAACCTAGAGTCTAAAGCGGTCCAAGAACTTATTTGATGATGGCATGCATAAGTTCTATTAGGTGGTATGAGAGACAGGGGGCTCTCGATCTAAGGATGTTACAAGGTTTTTTGTCGACGGCAGCAGTTTTGAAGTAAGTATCATGGAAGTTTTTTTTATCGAAGAATTTTTTTTTTCTTCGCACTGGTACTTAATGAATACCTGGTACAAAAAGTTGCATTGCTATGCAAATTCATGATTTGATGAGAATTAAATTGATCGGTTGTGGGGTCGGTGCTTATTAATGATTTGTATGAATTAATGGTTTGGTTCATTGATGATTTGTATGAACCTTGTACTGATTTGGACAAAGTGATTCATTGAAAGAATTAATTGATTCACAATTTGTTTGTCATATTATAAAATTAGTTGGTCGAGGTTTATTTAAGGGAGGTGTTATAAGAACCCTCCCTACCCATGAGTCCCGCCTATTTTTGATGGAATGTACAATCCAACAAAGCAGACAGTACAAGCGGCGACAGCAGTAAAGTCAACACACCCTCCCTTTATAACCCAACCTTTATTTAATGGGTTGCACGTGATTCTATCTCGTATTGATTTTAATTCATGGGACAGTTAATTGGTCAGTGATCAACGACAACGGTAATTTAATATTTATCTCATACTTGATTGACTATGTGGGGCTGGATGAAATTGATTAAGATATGAGCATAGGTTTGTCGTTTAACTGCTTGGTCTATCAAGGATACTTGTACTGATATCAGTTTGTGGGGCTGGATTGTATAAAGATTGTCGCTTTGTGCATTAATTGGTTGACTGGTGACATTCATGATTCGTTTACTATATTGGTCAAATATTCGGACTGTTTGTCGCTTACTAATTGACGATTATTTGTACTGCTGTTGGAGTTAAAACGTTCTACTGCTTTTAGTATTAATTCTGCTGCTGCATTTAAGTATCTACTGCTGGGTATTGTCTGATACTGCTGCTCGTTTATATGATTCTATTGCTGCATTATTTTTTTTCTGCTGCTGCGCTTATTGGTTAATACTGCTGCTAGTGGTGTTTGGGTTGAGATATATGATTGAGTTACGAGCAGCAAGGGGAAGCATTGGTTATTGATTTAGCACACACAGGGGAAGAGACACTCACCAGAAGAGATTGGATTTTTTGTTTCGGATAAAGAACTATTCTTTATTGTTTACTACAACATGATATCATATACTATTGTTGTCATCTTTCAAACCTAGCGGAATTAGGATGCTCATTTATGGATGGTACAACATGGTGTTCATTATTATTGTCGGTTAGTTATTCAACTAGTTCTTTTAAATGGTTAACATATGGGTTTCAGTTGAAGCTTATTGTTTAAATGTGTAACCATTTATGTGCTACATCGAGGTGAAGGTTTTTATAGTTGCTTGTTGGTATTTTTACTGAAGATTTGGGATTTTTCTGTCTTGGATTCATTTATAAAAGAAAGCGTTTTGGTGTTCATTAATGGAGGGCGATTCGATACATTGAAAGACTAAGTTGGATGTATGGTATTAGCTCATGGTTATGAAGATCAAAGTTGCATACTTTTCATTCCTTATTTGATGATGACAAAAAGGGGAAGAATATTTTGATAATTGCAGCTTGAAAATCCTTGATGATTTGCATGGTTTAAGGGGAAGTCGCATGTTTCAAGACATATTAATTTCAGGGGAATTTCATGCTTATTGGTTTTGTCAATATCAACTAGGGGAAGATTGTTGGGTCTAATAGTTGAGTTGATAAAGACAAAACATGTGAAACATGAGGGACTGTTGATGACAAAGAATGAAACTTCACAAAAGGAAAAGATTACTACATATCTTTTATTATTCTAGAATATTCTTTGTGTAACCCCAATCCTCTATTATATAAAGAGGATTAGAGGCGTAGGAAAAGTGTGTGTGTGTCAAGATGTAGACGTCTAAAAGAGTTCGTTGTGTCTAGGCATCGAGTTCCTACAACGGATGCCTAGGTTTTGTATTGTTAGTGTTAGAGATGATGGCGAAGAAACCTTGTTGATAATACTAATATTCTTATTGTTTAATCCGCTGTGCTTATTATTATCATGTGTTTATTGTTTATCCTAGATCAAGGTCTAAACAACCTAGAGTCCAAAATGGTCCAAGAACTTATTTGATGATGGCGTGCATAAGTTCTATCAATGGTGTTTCGGGATAATATTTGGATAACATGGGATATGATTTGGACATTGGACTTGGATATGTGTTATTAACCTATGCTTGGATCAGAATTGGACGTTATTGGATTTACGATATTAGCCGATGGACTTTATGGGCGATTTTGGTACTTGAGATGGAATAGTATGTTAGACTCATAAGAGCTTAACATATTCGGACCCGAACATGCATAAAATGGTCGATAAACTTGACAACTAATATATACGCGAATGATAATGTTTAATTATATATTAATAACTTATAAAATGTGATGATAAAACTTATATTCAAGAGTCGTAACGACATGGAAATGCTTTATAAACGGACGCATCATGTCCAAATTTCGATAAAACCTTTTATGACTTAATCGTTTATAACTATTTAATATCCTAAAACCTTTTAGAAACTTGTACGCTTTCCTTCTAAATCATGACGTTTTGTCAACTATTTAGGAAATGGGTAAAACACCGAAACAACCTATTGATGTTTTTCTTTCTTGTTTTTCTTATTTTATATCTTCTTCTTAATCTTAGTTCTTCTCTCTTTTCGTTATTCTTTTCTTCGTATCTGTTTGTGTTTGCCGACTTTTATTACTTTAACTTCTCGTATCCACACGAGTCTTAAACATTTATTCCTCTCAAACGCCATTGAAATTAAACCTTTTCATTTCAAATACGAGTATTACTTTATAAATCGCTTTATGGTTTATTGCTGAGACATACTATTCACTTATTAGGTTGTTCTGAGGTTCATTTGTTGTGTTGTACCATCTGATCATTTGTGAAATCTTGTTTCTCTACTACTACTAAGGTGTGATTCATAGCCCCACTTTTACTTTTAAATTGTTTATTGGTATGCTATTCCTGACTGAAATGATAATGCTAAGTACCGTCCTTGCCAAAAGCAAGTCCCTCGATCATGAACCATTAATCACTTGCGAGTGAGCGCGATTATAGTTTATAGGCCTATAGGAATTGACCCTCCCGCCATGTTGACTAAGGTCGGTCCGCATGTGATGTACTATATTCGATTTTCACTAGGTATCTTAAAAAGTACCTAGCTTTGGGGGCAACTATTATATTATGAAATTCCGCGGCTACTGTCGACTTACACCAAGGTTATTGGTGCCGGTTAACGCTTTGTGTGTCATGAGCTTAGCAAAATTATTTGACGCTTACCCGATATCTGTATTTGTTACATATATCTTCCAGACTTAAAATCTTGTGCTCAACTGCTTTATTTATTAAACCTATGGTTTACACTCAACATTTGTGTTGACTTTTTAGCATGTTTTATCTCAGGTAATTGATGCATACTTATGGGCACTGGGAGTGGTTGAAGACTTTTGATGGCTATCTTAGTCTTTTACTTTCTATCTTTACTATCTTTTACTATTTTATCATTCGAAAAACCTATTGAACTATGTCTTTTATTTCCACTGCAAACTATGTTTTATTTCCGCTACAACTTATGTTTGAGAGTCTTTTAAATTATAAATGTTTAATTTTGTATTCGAATGATATATTTTCAGTAAAATGTCTCGTTATGAGATCGTTTTCTATGGATGTGACAGTCTTACCCCTTACGTAGCACCCTAAGCTCCGTTCCACTGCCATATTCCGAGTTGGGGGTGTTACAGAATGTTATCAGAGACACTGTTTATAGAGAACGAGGTCATACTCGACTATAAACATTCTTTTGTGTGTCAAAACGTTCTCAAAATCGATTGCCATCAGCCCTCCGTGCCACTTCTCTATTTAATTGCTTTACTTAAACTTTTTTGTGTACATGCTTTTGCACTATTATATGCTTGGATTTTTCGCTGCTATCTTACTTCATATAAAACTATTTTTATAAAAATTTGGCTAGAATTTTTATACTTTTCCGATACTCCTTGTAGAATATTATGTCTACATCAGTCCCTACCGATCAGTTATCAGTTGCACCCATTGATCACCCACTTGCACCACCGAGTCCAGAGGAGGACCCACACCCTATTGATGTACCTCACCCGGAGGATGATGAGATGGATGATGATGAGGAGATGGATGATGATGATGATGATGACGATGATGATGATGAGGCATTGGAGGAGGAGCATGAGGCTCTCCCCATGCCACCTTCACCAGAAGTGTCGGTCATTACTTATGAGTCCGATACTTCATATGCATTGGGTCATGCTCTAGCTACCGAGGTGACGTCTGGACCACCGTCTATGTTTGAGATTGGCGAGTCTTCGATTGCACAGCGAGTTGCCCCTACCGAGCTCAGAGCCGAGCTGAGTCGTTTGAGGCAGGAAATCTCTTGGTGCCAAGGCTGTTATATGTCGATGTCTAGGCGATTGTGTGCGCGACAGTCTGATCTTTTAGAGTTATGAAAGGAGATTAAGGGAGAGAGGAGAGCTACAGGTGATTTGTATATGGAGTTGTATGAGTAGGCTGCGAGGTTGAGTTCTACAGAGAAGGCAGATATAGAGATTCAGGAGCATTTGGCGTCATTAGAGAAGAGGATGGCGCGTTTCCGTTTTGATTGTCGTCATTTCCAGCATAGTATTCAGGAGTTGAGGGACGAGTTACATGCCATGCATTGGCAGGCATACTATGATAGGATGGCGCGTTTCCGTTTTGATGGCAGTATTGATGTTTTGTATGTATGGGGGAGATTGTCAGTGAGAGTGTAGTGATAATCTTATTTATGGTAGTTTAGTACCATGATAGTGGTTTACCTTTGTACATACTAAACTGAATAGTTTCAGTTAGTAGATTTTATCAGAAACTTGTGATCGTTTTGCATATCTTGTAAGACTTAAAGCAAGTATTAAATCTATGATGTATTTTGGTGATGTACTATTATTGGTTTTGAATGCGTGCTATATTATGATGATATCATGGTGTTGTTTATCTTGTGATGTGATTCTGTTACGTTAATCAAATACTTACAGTGTTGTACATTTGTGATGATTAACAAAATTATGCCGCCTAGGAAGATGACTCCAGCTGCGATCCAGAATTTGATTGAGGATGGCATTGCCGCGACGCTTTTTGGGCAAGCGAGTGTTGGCAACCCGAATGTTGGACAAGCAGGAGTAAAAGCTGTCAATGATAACCGTTTCTATACTTATAAGGATTTCATGAATTGTAAGCCTACTACCTTTAAAGGAACTTAAGGAGATGTTGGTTTAACTCAGTGATTTGAGAAAATGGAGTCGGTGTTTTTAAGGAGTAACTGTTCTGAGTATTGCAAGGTGAAGTATGCGACAGGTACCTTGCTGGAGCATGCATTGTCTTGGTGGAACGCTTATGCTCAAGATATGGGGTTAGAGAATGCTTATAATACTTTATGGGAAGAGTTTAAGAAGGAGATGGTCAAGAAGTATTGTTCTCGTAGTGATATGAAGAAGTTGGATACTGAGTTCTACAATTTGGCTGTAAATGGTGTTGATCTTGCTACTTATATGCGTCGATTTCAAGAATTGAAGGTTTTCTGTGCTCACATGGTGCCAGATTTTTAGGTCCTAGAATTAATGTAACACTAGATATTTATTACGTATAACAAGTAAAGGATGAGAGAACTAGAGAATAAGATGAAGAGAAATGGATGATTTCATTCATACGATAGACTAGCAAAACCTTCGGTACAAAATGAATAAAACCAACAGGTAAAATGAATACATAAGCTTGGTATTTCTAGTCAAGTGTTTAGGGCAACACTTACTTAACACCTTCTAGAATCTAAAGACTATACCACACGGCCCATGGGCTTCTAATGGAGCCGTGTGGTTTGTTACAAACTTAAAGCCCATAGTTGAGCAACCTTTTACATGTATATGACCAATACTTGAATAAATACTAAACGTGTTCCCAACAATCTCCCCCTAAGGATTGGTCATCAAGGTTGCTTGACGTCTTCTTTGCTTCTTTGGCTTTGACGTCTTAAGAATCTTTTTTCTTTGTTCTTGCTGTGATGTGATATTGTAATGTCTTGATTTGCCTTCCACCGATGGTCTTTAATCATGATGTCTTTATGTCTTTTCCACCATGCTCATATGCCTTTCGACTTTTGATCTTCTTACTTCAACTAGTTCTTACTTTATTAACTTCACTCTTTGACTTTTGAAAGGTTGTCTTGTCTTGAACTTAGACTTTCTTTGACTTCTTTTGAACTTTTGTTATTCCTTAGTTTTTGTAAGAACTTTTCTTCGTGATATGAGCATCCTGGTCTTCTTGAGTACCTGCAATAAGACAGTTAGCAATAAATCATCCGGCACTTACAGGTTTAGACTTCAAGATTGTCAAAAGCATAGTATTAAGACTTTCTCTAATCCTTGCCAAGGCCATTCCTGAACCGAATGCCCCCAAGAGAGCTAACTCAGATACACCGAAATGTATCAACGATTCAGGTGAGTCACTGAAGTATACCGAGGTATCACTTCATGACTTTAGACCGATTGGAGCCACCATGAACACTAAGCGTAATCCACAAGGGATTACCGAAGTGACCGGCTGTCAGCGTTGTTTGATGTTGACCCTGGCAGGAATTTCCATTCAATCACTGCGAATCACAATTTGTGAATTCCCTCATGAATGTTCTCGGCAGATTACTAAGATCTGCATAGGACTCTTATAATTTACAACTGGTGTTCCTTTTGTTGAAAAACCAGTGTAGAAATGTTAAGTGTTTCTATGAGATCTTTTATGTATCTCACGGCTCTAGACTCAATTAAGTGCTTATTGGTTCTTTAGTCATCGGAGGCATGGAGCAGAGTGCCTCCTTTTCAATATCAACACATCTCGGAATGAGAAGTCGATAGATAATGAAGGGTTCTCCGTGAGAAATGAAACAAGTGTCTTTTGAGAGACACCTGAGTGGCAAGAAGGTTTAGTGCAGTGCGTCACTGGGTCCATGACGGCTTAATCTTCAATACCGGTGTCACCTTAGTAACAACCAGTAGCATATGAGTTGAACCCGGTTTCTGCCCTAAGGTTGAACATATGGAGGGCTATTTCTTTTCACCCTTTTCTTTACTTTTCTTTTTCATTCTTCAACCCCTTCTTTCTCCTTTCATTTCTTTACTCCTCTTTTTTTTCATCATACCTAGGACTTTCTAGTTCTAAACTATTGGTATTGTCCTTGGGTGGATCCCTCCGGCTCTGGCGGATCATAGGACGGTTTCCTAACCTTAGTCACCTTATATCTCCATGACTATCCTATGCTTGCCATAAAACCAATCATTTGAAAAATCTCTCAAAGTGTTTATGAGTGTGATGAACTCAAATAAGTACATTTTATTACCATCATTTATCCTATTTATTTGACTTGTTTTATTATATTATCTGTGAGAATTGATACGTTAATGTTTACTTTTGTAATTCTCAGGTAAAAACAAGTATTATATGAAACTTGGCGATTTTGGACTAATTAAGGAGCAAAACAAGCAAGAAGTTAAGAGTCTACTGAAATGTACAAGATCAAGATCATTCTGCTCCAGATACGCCGCATCCTACTTATTACATACGGCGCATCACTATCAAGATTTCACGAGTTATAATCCAAGACGGCAAAGGACATGCGCTGCATACAAGAATGGAGTTACGCCGCATCTTCTGGCGGTGTACGAATATTCCTGAATATATTAATCTTGGACCCCACATGAAGTTAAGTCAATGCGCCGCATCTACTTATCCTATGCGCCGCATCTAGCCCTCAGACAGAAACTATAAATACCCCAAAGTCAGACGAATTTCGGGGTTCGATTCTACATAACAAGACCGAAGACAGAAGAAACCCTAGGCCGAATTCAGATGAAGTAGCAGCACAAGACACACCCTAAACGAAGATACAAGAGCTGTAAGAAGGTCCTGCATATATTCAATTCATTAAGTAGTTTTGTTTTATTGTATTAGTACACTTTAATTCATCAGGATTGATGGGCCGATTCCATGTGACTACGGAAAACCATGGGCACCCCTTAAAATTGCTTTCCCATTAATTAAAGTTTATATGTTGATGTCTTTGGTGACTTTTATTAGTGCATTGATAACCTCTGTGTCTAGCTGAGCATTGATCGGGTCGCCATGCCTCTGTCCTCGCCTATTTATTCTATCGCCTATGCATTCTATCGTCTGTAGAAAAGTAGGAAGAAAGGGTAAGTAGGATAGACATAAGTAATCATTAAGGGTTTACTCGCCGATAAGATTAGAGCCAACGAGAAAGGGTTAATTACATATACTTCATATAAAACTAGCAATAAAACAAGTGACAAGCTACTTAACTATCAGGACAGGTCTTCTTATTGTCTCAAGTATCTATCTGTGTACGTGTATGCTAATCGCTGATTCGTGCCTATTAGTTTAGTTTATATTTAATCATAACCAAACCGTGCCAGTCTCTCAGGCTGAAACCCCCTTGCGTTAGATTAGGTTGTATAGCTAACTTAAGATATTAAAATACTGATTAGAATAACTAGATAATACGTTCCACTCTTAGTGATTGACACTCTACTTACCATTATATTCATACTGACCGGGTACACTGCTCGTTAAAGTGTGTGTTTTATTGATAAGTCGGCTAAATATAAATTTAAAACTTGAATACTGGTAAAACCACAACGACACACCGTGGATATAAATTAGAGCATAACAAGCACACGCATCAAGTTTTTGGCGCCGCTGCCGGGGAGTGAATTGTTATTATCTGTTAATTTGATTAGTATTTTAATTAGGTTTTAATTTTTTTAATTCTAACCACTAACTCCGTTGTATATTAGTTAATTTGCATTCATTGTATTATTTGCATATTTTCTGTTTTTGTGTGTTTAATTTTTGTTTCTTTTTCTTGTTTTTATTTTTTTTTTCTTTTTCTATTTTCTGTATTCTGCTATCGTTGTACTGTGCTAATTCAAACGATACGGTGCATCTATTTTCATAGATACGGCGTATTGCGTTTAATTTTTAGAAAATACAACGCGTTTAATGAATTTGATACGACGCATCTTTTCCCCAAGATACGGCGTATTCTGTTTTTAGTAAGAAATTTTTCTAAACCATAACGCCATACGACGCATCTGTTTTAACAGATACGGCGTATTTATTATTTTAATTAAAAACAGTTTTCGAATTATTAAACAGATACGACGCATCGATCTTTATCGATACGGCGCATCTTCTGAATCAAAAATCTTGTATTTTGAAACGTAACGAAAATACGGCGCATTAACTTTTGTTAATACGACGCATTTAATTTTAAATTAGATACATTGATTTTTGATAATTAAACTGATACGGCGCATTCTAATTTATAAGCGGCGTATCTATTTTCTGAATATTAGTCTGATTAAATTTTAACGATTATAAGATACGGCGTATCCAACTTTTTGGATACGGCGCATCATCTGTAGATATCAGTTATTTTTATTCTTATATCCGTTTCTAAATTCATTAATCTCTCTTCTAGCGAACAAATCCTACTTACGATTTTACCTATGATGACAGGTTTTGCTATGGAAGATATGTCAATAAACGGATATCTTGCTAAGGAACTCTCGCTTTCGGATTCATTCGAAGTGGAAATTTTTGATGATGTCAACTTCAATGTGCTCATGATTGATGCCGATTTATTCTCTTGGGAGACCCCTCTTGAAGCTACTTATAAAGAATTCAAACGCTTATGCAATATTGAAGATGGGATATTCTCTTATGATTTACTAATGAGCTACACTGAAGATGAATTGTTACTCTTATGGCCCATCATTGAATCTAAAGGATTAACTTGGACTACTATCGAAGAAAAAGATGGGAAATTCGAAATTGAATACATGAACTCAGCAAATATAGTCAACAAATCGAGCAACGAAAGCTATGAAGTCCAACCTTTACAAACTTCCTATATGCCTTATTCCGAACAGTATTGGGGATTAGATAAAAGCTATCTGGATAACGAAAGAATGTATGCTGAATCGGAGATACTATTTCATGGAAAGTTGGTAAGGTTGATGGATATCTCTTTGGAAGATTGGCTTGAACTTAAATACGGTGATCCGAAATTTGCTCCTATGAATGAAGTCAAACGAATTATGACCTCATGGTTGACATGAAGTTTTGAAGAACAATTTAATGAGTTCATGGAGATAAGAAGGAACATGATTGGTAACACTAGCTTTGACGTTAACCACGATCCTAGTAATGTTGATTTTTCAAATTGGTTAGCTAGTAAGTTCAATAACCATAAGAACATGGACCGAGCTACTAAAGATGTGTTATGGGTATATTGGATGAGAGGGGAAGATGAGGAAGTAGAGAGCAACAATGGATCGTCAGATGACAATTCAATAATCAAGGAAGGGATTGAAGAATTATTCAGGATAGACATTGATGTGTTCAATTATGAGACACCTTTGTGCAAAAAATTCAAAGAATTTAATTACCTTCTTCAAATCGACGCTGATGTGCTTACTGGAGATCTACCAGGATTCAAGACTTATGATGATTTCAAAAACACCTGGTACTACGAATGGAATGACCAAATACCATGGGTTCGGGACAAACCATGGGAATTTGAGCACATTAATCACACTTGTACACCTTTCTGTTTCAAGGATGGAAGTAGTGTATGGCTGACCTGTGATTATAAGAGTGATGGAACCTGTAATGGGGGAAGTATAATTGGAATGAAACGGGTTGGAAACGATGTGTACTTTGAAGACGACGATTGGTATGAAAAAGTTAAAGACTGCCCTCGTAAAGCAGAGGCTTTAAAAGAAAAAAGGTAGAATCAACTACCTAAAAGAACTTAAGGGAGCATCGGATACTACTTTCTGGGAATGGGTGCATGGACAATTTGATGATTACACAAAGCTTAGTCGACGCTTGCAATGGGAATTGAAAAATGAGTGGGATGAGATTCAAGATTATTATCAGTCCTTTAACGTGGTTAATTATGATCCCTCTGCTAATAACGATGAATCGCGAGAAGAGTTGATTGATGAACTTGATGACTATTTGAATAAGGATCCTTATTTTAAGTTTGTTGATAAAGACGATGAAGAATTCACCAAAAGAAAATGTCAACTACTTGGGATCCCTTATAATAAGCCACCCATGATTATTTCTGAAAAATTTAAAATCATCAAATATTCTTTGGGACCTGATGAAGAATATGTTGCGATAAAGACCAAAAAATTTATTAGATTAAGTCGTACGGAAGAAAATGTTGCGGAGCTATACGGGAACATCTTTCGGATGAAAGAAGAAGGATGGCTCGTAACAAGATCTAAATAGGGAGCTGAACGTGAGTCTAAATTGAAGACTCTGGAATAAAGACAAGTGCTGACCGGGAGACAACCCGGAAAATTTTTACTTTTCTGTTCTGTGTCGAGTCAGTCAGGCCGCAGAAGATACGGCGCATCTCAATCCTTAGATGCGACGCATCTCCTGCACTGGTCATATCTTACTTTATTTTCTGCATTTTTATTTTTAACTTTAAATTTCTGTCAGTATTTAATGCGGCGCATCCTGGTTAAGGATGCGACGCTCTTCTATTCTGATTCGTATTTATTCCAGGCTCGATACGGCGTATCTTCTTCCATAAGATACGGCGTATCGACTGACCTGATGATTTTAAGTTTAATTTTTTAAGTTTTATTTTTACTAACTACTAATGTATTATGCAAGTTTGAACCTTCTTAACTCAGGTGTGTTTAAGTCTTGATGGTATTATAGATTCCTGCATTTCCTGTGGATACATCAATTATGAAGCTTAAACGTTCTCATCCACAAGAAAGATGATTTTTGCTCTTAAACAAATAATGGAGGATCATACCAAGCAAATCCCAGGGGAGTTTTTCTGTTCTAATTCTTTTATTTTCCAGTTTTTAATCTTTTATACAAACAACGAGGACGTTGTTTAACTTAAGTGGGGGGATTGGAGAATTAGAACACTTACTTGTCCTAAACTTTTTCAAAATATGCTTAAAATGCACTTAATATATCAAAATTTAAAATTTTAGCATGTTTTTGTTTAAAGTCTAAATTACATAGCTGCACACATAACATTATTTTCAAAAATTGTGAACTTTTCAAAATTCACAAATCTATGAGTGTGCCGGTGACTTGTAAACTTTAGAACTTGGCTTGTATATTATTCGAGACCACCATAATAAGTATTATTTACATAATTGGAATGACTTGTCTAAATTGGTAAATTTCTAGGATTACACCCAAATAGCCTTTATATGTTATGTGATATTAACTAACTACACTGGTTAGTTAACCCCCGTATAAACCCTTTTGTTACTCTATTTTTAGAGTAAGATACCCCTAGAAAAAAAAACACTTAGAGCCATTCCTTTCGTTTCTTACGCCTTTGTTATAATGTTTCGTTACACCCTTACACCTTAGCCTACCCTGTAGATTAAAATCCGTGGTTGGTTAATTGCTTTAGGCAAAGTGTGTTTCCTTACATTACCTGTGTTCGCGTGCGTAATTCATTATCTACGGTTAGGTCGGGAAATTGCACAATGCAATTGGAGTGAAAGTAAATATTGTATATCTTTGAGTTTATTTTTCGTGTGTTTACTACTTTCACTATTACCGTTATTTCTGAAGTCATGAAAAGTATGGAAAAATTATCCAGAGTTATCGTTATAGTGATGTGGTGAAATTTTACACATCTATGTTTATGTTTCAAGTTAAAAAAAAAAAAAAAAAAAAAAAAAAAAAAAAAAAAAAAAAAAAAATGAGAAAAGAAAAAGGAAAAGTTGGAAGTTTATTTTAAACAACTTATGTAAAGTTTTGTATTAAGTGGTCGATATCACCACTATTTGTTATATATTATATTTATGGATTGAATGGGAGTTGGCCGTTATGGGAACGCCAACTATGGTTATTCTTTGATTGAGATCTTGTTGAGTATAATTCGTGTCTACCTAAAGCATGTGTTTCAAGTGTTAAAGCGTGAGTTATTCAATGATATGAGTCTTATTCATGGGATGGTTGGGAAAGCAATTTACCACACTTAGGATTTTTATTTATCTGTTTTGTTTATTTTTCATTTTATACCAATTTGTATCCCAAATATTATCCATACCCTATATTATTCTTTATTCAAACCTTTGATTTATTGAGATTAGGGGTTTGAGCTAATCTTAAGTATCGTAGTCGTGGATTCGGCTATGTATTTATGATTTTGTCGCCCTTTTTGATATAATATTATTGGTAAAGATTACTTGGTCCTATCTTTAGCCTATTCGAGTTAAGGATTTGAGCAATTGCAAGTATCGTGTTCGTGGATTCGATCATGTATTTGTGATTTTGTCGCCTTTTCTGGAATTTGAGATCGATAGAGATTAAGAAGAATGATTAACCCTTAACCTACAAACCCTTTTTACCGCTTTAGACTTGTTATTCCTTAGCTTTAGTGGGGAGATGCGTATACTTGCCAAGCTTATGATAGAATATTCGTCACGACTGGACAGTTAAACGATTAGATTTGCTTTTATCAAAATATTTTATTTTATTTCTAACTCGTTAAGTGTTTGGTTGTGTGATTATGACAAAATGAATACATGGTTAAATATAAAAATAAATCCTAATATCTTTTAGGATACATTTTCAGAAGATTAATTCTAAGGTTTACTTGGGGACAAGTAAAGTTCAAGTGGGGGGATATTTGATGAACTCAAATAAGTACATTTTATTACCATCATTTATCCTATTTATTTGACTTGTTTTATTATATTATCTGTGAGAATTGATACGTTAATGTTTACTTTTGTAATTCTCAGGTAAAAAGAAGTATTATGTGAAACTTGACGATTTTGGACTAATTATGGAGCAAAACAAGCAAGAAGTTAAGAGTCTACTGAAATGTACAAGATCAAGATCATTCTGCTCCAGATACGCCGCATCCTACTTATTACATACGGCGCATCACTATTAAGATTTCACGAGTTATAATCCAAGACGGCAAAGGACATGCGCCGCATAAAAGAATGGAGTTACGCCGCATCTTCTGGCGGTGTACGAATATTCCTGAATATATTAATCTTGGACCCCACGCGAAGTTAAGTCAATGCGCCGCATCTACTTATCCTATGCGCCGCATCTAGCCCTCAGACAGAAACTATAAATACCCCAAAGTCAGACGAATTTCGGGGTTCGATTCTACACAACAAGACCAAAGACAGAAGAAACCCTAGGCCGAATTCAGACGAAGTAGCAGCACAAGACACACCCTAAACGAAGATACAAGAGCTGTAAGAAGGTCCTGCATGTATTCAATTCATTAAGTAGTTTTGTTTTATTGTATTAGTACACTTTAATTCATCAGGATTGATGGGCCGATTCCATGTGACTACGGAAAACCATGGGCATCCCTTAAAATTGCTTTCCCATTAATTAAAGTTTATATGTTGATGTCTTTGGTGACTTTTATTAGTGCATTGATAACCTCTGTGTCTAGCTGAGCATTGATCGGGTCGCCATGCCTCTGTCCTCGCCTATTTATTCTATCGCCTATGTATTCTATCATCTGTAGAAAAGTAGGAAGAAAGGGTAAGTAGGATAGACATAAGTAATCATTAAGGGTTTACTCGCCGATAAGATTAGAGCCAACGAGAAAGGGTTAATTACATACACTTCATATAAAACTAGCAATAAAACAAGTGACAAGCTACTTAACTATCAGGACAGGTCTTCTTATTGTCTCAAGTATCTATCTGTGTACGTGTGTGCTAATCGCTGATTCGTGCCTATTAGTTTAGTTTATATTTAATCATAACCAAACCGTGTCAGTCTCTCAGGCTGAAACCCCCTTGCGTTAGATTAGGTTGTATAGCTAACTTAAGATATTAAAATACTGATTAGAATAACTAGATAATACGTTCCACTCTTAGTGATCGACACTCTACTTACCATTATATTCATACTGACCGGGTACACTGCTCGTTAAAGTGTGTGTTTTATTGATAAGTCGGCTAAATATAAATTTAAAACTTGAATACTGCTAAAACCACAACGACACACCGTGGATGTAAATTACAGCATAACAAGCACACGCATCAAAGTGTTTATGATTGTAAAACTTATATTGTTTACACTTTGAGAGTTTTGCATTTTTCAGAAATACTCCCCCTTAACATGTGCTCATAAGTGTTTAAAGTAAATTTTCACATGCCGGGTAGAGTCAGCACTTTTAGAATTGATTGATTTTCAGTGAATATGACCGTTGCCAGACACGTTTACATCACTAGTTAAACTAGCTTGAAATTATTACCCGTCCAGGTCATATTCAAAGAAGAATCTCTCGAAATTGGTACACTCTACTCAGACAAGTCCATTGCGAGACACGTTTACATCACTGGATAAACCAGCTTGAAATTATTACCCGTCTCGGACAAGTCTTTTTGATTAATGACTTATGGTTTTCATAAATTCGAGGGTACAAACTGATTCGAGCTCATATGAGATTTCAACTTTTATTTACCATATTTTAATCACTTACATATTCTCCCCCTCAAAAATAGCATATTCATGTTGTTTTTGAAAAACTTTAGATTAAAATATATTTTTTAAGGTTTATGGAAAGAAATATCAACAAGAACTTTCTTGGTTTGAAAAAAGATTTTCGTTTCAAGTATTCCCGCTTAACAAGGGCGTACTTGTTCTTTTGAGCAGAATTTTGAAAAACTTTTTAAAATTTTGATTAATTTTGCTCAAAAGTAAGAAGCTTTCGCTCCTTAGATTAGGATTGAGGCACTGAAGCATACCTCAGGGTCCTTTCTTTACAAGAACGGGTTTTGCACAGTTATCTATGTACAAGCCATTATAAACAATCACACAAGCAATATATATCAATCAAAGAATATATTTAACTCTTACATCATTTCATACTTCTGAAGACGGTGTAAACTAGATCAGGTCTTTGGAAATTCCTGATCGGGAATGACGGCCTTCCTCCAACATAACTCTCAAGCCGCCTCATCTGATCTCTGTGAAACAGCCTTATCTTGATCTTTGGAATGAACTGACGAACTTCTCTTAATTGAGAAGTTGTCCACCTGCTTATCTTGTACAACTCCTGATCACGTACTCATATCACCAACCCATCACGAACTTTCTTAAGCGTGTAGTCACAGAACATGTTAACCTATTTATACCCGATGAAGCAGTTGATCGTAAGATCGCTTTTGTAAACAAACTTGAAGGTTGGTTCTTTCTTCATGGTGTATCAGGGCTCATTGTTGATCCCAGGAAGAGATAACACTGGTGCGGTTAGATTCATCTTCCTTTGGTAGCTCTCGACCCCAAGCTGCAGATCTTCTACACGTTCTTGTATGATCTTTCTTCTGACTAAGTGTAGTATAGAAGTTCTGAATGCGTAATTCAGATCAGTAGAAAAGTGTAGCATCTTCCCTTGAACCTTGATAAGATACATGTCTTCAAGATCATTGAGGTTTAAGCCTGGGAAATCTGCTTCAGAGAACATGTAGATCTGCTTATCGTGTTTTCTAACCTTGATTTCTGTTAAGAAGGTGTAGTCATATCTATTTTCTCCTTCTAGACTGACTACATCAAGAATCCTTAGGTCACTCATCACTGGAGTTGAGGACTTCTTTGTGAGTTTACTCTTGTACCATCTCTTCCCCTTCTCAAATCAGTGATAAATACCAAGATGCACTTCTTAGTCATACTGCACTTTGTTTGAAATAAAGAGTCTTGTAGCAGTTTCCTCGATGGCTAGTTGTGTGTAACTTGCTGCAGGGATCAAGGTTATTGAAGTTACGTATTTGGGCTAACATTTGATACCATGCACGAGTAGTTCGAGATCGTTGTTGAAGAAGAATTGATAAGGAATAGCAGGTTGATCGGAGACTCTAATCACCGGAAACGGCTTCATCCAATCTGTAATGTGTGGTTGGTTGTTTTTAGAAGAGCTACCAACCATAATCACATCTGGATTGGTCCAGCTGAACTCACTAGACATTGCTCGTGCAATGTTCTCCAGATGATATTCTAGCTCAGCTGCAATGGACGAACTATCTTTGAGCAAGTTGAAGGCATCGTTCTTGATGTGATGAAGTTCTCCTTTAGTTAACTTCTTGATACGTTGGTTACGTTTGAGTTTTTTTGTGAACTCAAGCGTGCTACCTTCGATCATTGAATCTTCGTCCACCTGAGGTTGAGCACTTGCAAGCTGATCTAACCATTCATTTCCCTGTGTCGTATCATCATCTAGCCAGGAGACAACAATTGGTCGTTTGGAAGTCTTCTTGCCAGATTTAGATGATGTAGCCTTGGTCTTGGGAGGTTAATCTGGTTGATCGTAGTGTTGTTGAAATTCAAATTCCTCGGTTGCAGTGTGCTCATACTGATGCTCCATTCCTTTAGGTCCTGATCCTAAAGCCTTGGGTGGTTGAGTGGCTATTGTTGCTGAGGGACCAACTGGTTCTTTAAGTTGTGAACCAGATCCGCCGACACCCTTTTGTTTCTTGGCTTGGGTGTTTGGATCTGGGTCTTCATCCTCTCTTGGACGTTTACCCTTGTCGGCCTCAGTTTTGCACGACTCCTTCTCAATATTGGCTTTTATCGCCTCAGTGAGGGCTATTTCTTTTGGAGTTGGTGAGGTGATGCTTATTAATCTATCAAGAAGTTTGAGTTGAAGTTCTTCAAGAGTTGGTTCTTTAGGCTGCGTCGATTGAAATGTAAAGACAAGTGGAACCGTAGCCACAATGTTCTTGACTATGTCTTCGATGTTAGGATCGAGATACTCTTCTACTTTCTTGGATGCAATTTTGGGCAAGTACTTCTTCACGTACCCTTTAGTATTGACCTTGATTGCTGTGAGCATTTTTTTTGAGCATCGTCGATCAGGAACTCAACGAAACGGGCGTTGGTTTCTTGTAGCTCGTCACTTGTCCAACAAGGCCAGTGACCACATTGGTTAAGGTTTCGAATTGGTCACGTAGCTGGTTATCTTTCTTAGCACGTGCCAGCTTTGCGGCCTTTATCACCTTTTCAGACGCCTGGGAGATTACGTCATCCCTTCTTAGCCTAGTTATCTTCTTGGTTTTCTTGCTTGTCTTGAATGTTTTTCCTTTTGTTGCTTTAGTTGGTGGTGGTGGTGGTGGTGGTGGTGGTGAGGGGTGTATGGATGATTCAGGAGGTGGTTGAACCTTGGGTGGAGATGCATGCTGAGATACCGGTGGTGATTCCTGGACAATTGGTGGAGAATGTGGAGGAGTAGTTGGTAGACTTAGAATATATTTGTCTGCTTCTATTTCCTCAGCCGTCCTTTCATCTTCTTTCTTCTTCATTTTCAGTTCCAGTTCTGCGGCAGCTTTATTAATCTCTTCCTCATCGGTTAACACCTTTCTTGTTTCTTCCTCCTCATCCATATCAGAGTCTTTCATCTGTTCATCTTACTTCTTTTCCTCATCATTATCGGGTTGATTAACCGGATCTGACTAAGGTGGGATAACTTCTTTTTCAACCCCAGATCCACCGAGTTGATTAACCGGATCAGGATGGGGTGGAGTAGCATCTTTAACAACCCGAGACCCACTGGGTCGATTAACCAGATTGTCATAGGTCTGGTCTTCACCAAAGTCTTTGGCCAAGTCTTCTTCCATTCATATTTTTTCTTCCAGCCTCATCTGCTTCCGCCTTTTCTGTTCAGCTTTGTAGGACTCACGGCTCTCTTCTAGTGCAATTTGTGTAGCTATTTCTTCTTTATAAATTGTAGGTTCTTCATCAGTCTCCGTTTTATAATCGGATCCCTCTTCTTCTATAATCTTTCCTTCCTCAGGTTCGGGCTTAGTTATCTTAACCGGAACTCTCCTCTTAATGATTTTGGGAGCAGACGGTTTAATTTTCTTGGATACGCTAGAAGTACTGCCTGACTTGCTACTTTCTTTCGATCGAGTCCTAGCTAGTGCAGGCTCATCATCATATTTTCAAAAGCCGACATGTCCCTCATGGTATGCTCTATCATAGCTTTTGTAAGCTTTTGTTAGCTTAGCCTTTTCTTTCAGAAGAGCTTAAGGTAGTCTTATCCCTTATTTACGTGTACTGCCTTTAGGGATGTAGACTGAGGTGATGGTCTTGTCCATTTTGAATAGATGCATTTCTTGGTCTTCAAGACGCTGAGGGATGTCTTTGTTGTCGTCAAGTAAATGACAGATAAGAAGCTTGGTGTAACGAACAAATGGGATTTTGGTTAAGGGTTTTTGAATTTGGTAGACCATTTCATCCCAGATAAGTTGAGCAAAGTTAATCTGTTTCTAATTGACTATTCCCCAGAGGATTTGAAGATAAGACAGACGGGGGTTCTCGTGACCACTTTCCCTTCCAGAGACAAATCGGGCCAAGATGTAGTATACTGTTCTCCAGGGTTGTGGGTTGAGCTTGGCTTCAACCCTTGAGATTTTTATCAAAGTTTTGTCTGGTTGTACATCGTAGCCTATCTCTACAAAGAAGTCGAGAACCTCTTCTTCAGTAGGTGTATGAAAGAATTCTTTGTCAGGTTCAGGAGCTTCTGGTAATAGCAAATCCTTGCGGAGGTAGTTTTTGTCCACAGTTACTTCCTTTCGGTCCATCTTGCATGTGAAATATTCTTCTCTCAAGTCAAGTTGTATAGTGTTCCACATTTAATAAATGTAGAATTCGGGAACACTAGCTGACTTATCCAGCATACTCCTGCATTTGTATAGCTTGAGAACCTCTATTGCTATCTGACAAGTTGGTTCTGCGCACTTAACCTTGTGAAATTCCACCCTTGCATTGTTCTTGCCAATTTCAATATCGTAGTCTTGTGGAAGGATGTCAGCCTTTGTGAGCATTGGGAGTGGTTGTTGTTGTGCAGCCATTTGAGATATCTGAAACATCAATCAAAAGCAGATTTGTAGGATACATGAAAGTTAGCAAATGGTTAATCTTGTAATCATTCATGTGACCTTTTAGTTGCTTAATTTGATATTACATGTTTAAGTATAGCAATTAACATCTTTGGACATCATGTTCATAATTAATTAAAGTTGATTTCCTGTTATTGCCCTATGAACAATTTCGACATTTGTGACTTAAGTGAATTATGACAGATGACAATTTTGACCAATTCCGACACATTTTCAAATTCCGACAGATTAATGGACCAATTTCGATGACTTTTGAATTTTGACGACTTTTGACCAATTCCGATGGAAAAACCTGAATTACGATAAGTTATGTCCAATTGCGATGGAAATCTGAAATTGCGATAAATTTTCCCAATTGCGATGAAAATTTGGAATTTCGACAAGTTTTGTGCAATTGCGACAACTTTATCCAATTTCGATAGATTTTGCAATTCCGACAAACTTATCCGAATTCGACGGATTTTCAAATTTTGACAATTTCTTGTACAAGAAATTGCGACAAACACTGTAGACTTACATTTTTCTTTGTTCTTTGTCGAATTTTGGTTTTCCTGTCAAATTAAATCAATTCACAAGTTATACTTTTCTCATTATACCCTATCTATCAAAATACAACAGTTCTCAATTCTGACAAACCCAATTCATCAAATTATCAGAATTCACAAAAACTTGTTACAAGTTTGTTTAATTGATTCCAATAGATTCATATGATGTTCCTAAGTTCTTTGGTCCATATCTTAACACTTTTTATCCATAAAATCGAAAGATTGAACTTGTTCGAGTTCATCTAAAACCCTAATCATCGAACTTACTTCAAATGTGTTTATGGGTTCGATTTAATGGCTAAATCATGCAATTCGACATAGGTAAACACTATCTCAACACTTTAATTAGGCCACAACTCACTTAAATCAATTTCCCTAATTTCCACCATATAAACCATAATTCTTGAACACTGATTAATTTGTGTTTCTGGGTTCAATTAAGGACTTATAACATGTTTAGGACACAATTCCGACCAAAACCCACCTTTCAATTTCATCTTAAACACACTCAATCATATAAACCCGAATTGACATAAACCCTAAATCTATTAGACTTGATTTTGAAAGATTTAACTGTTGGATCTTGAAATCCTTTAAAACCATGTCTTAAAATCATGCATACAATGTTTAAGTACTCACAGATTTGAAGATTCTTGCTCGGATTTGTTGTTTTATATTGAACTGTGGATAGGGTTTGGTAAAATATGGTTGGTGAAAAATTATTGACTGTGAGATGAAATGCAGTTAATGCATTTTCTCTTTGTTATAGTTAAAGTTTTAATCTTTACAACTTTGTCACATTAAGTCCCTTAACCATATTGTTTTTCAATCTAAGTCCTCACTCACAACTTATAACCTAGACTTGACATGATTTTTATACAAGAACAATTTAATACTCCCCCTTGACTTATGAGTATTTGAAAAACATTTTTAAGATCAAGGATGGTATCACACAGATAGTATTACCGCAATTTTATAAAGCAACATTTTTAAGAAAAGATGCAAGTACAAATTTTAATGAAAAAAATTTAAAATTTGAATTTCTTTCTCCCCCTCAACACTTGTTCAAAAGGAACTGGTAATTTTTTGAAATGAACAAAGTGTTGATAGAAATTTTGTACTTGCATATTTTTTTTTAAATAAAGATAAATGGAAAATCTTTTGGTGTTTTTGATAAAATATTTACAAAGATAGTTTTGGTGTTTGACTTTCTTAATTGTTTGTAAGAAAGTTTTTTAAATCCTCTGGAGTCATACACCTCATACCAATCTGGTGAACTAATTCCACAAATCTTGCATGGGGCAAGGCTTTGGTGAATAAGTCTGCCAGTTGGTATTCTGTACCCACAAAATAAAGTTCAATAGTACCCTGTTCCACATGCTCCTTGATGAAATGGTATCGAAGTGAAATGTGTTTGGACTTCGAATGTTGAACGGTGTTGCATGAAATGGCAATGGCACTCTTGGAGTCACAGTATACTGGAATCTTGTTGAATACGTAACCATAGTCCATCAGTTGTGATCTCATCTAGATGACTTGAGCACAAAATGCTGACATGTCTACATAATCAGATTCTGTTGACGATAATCATGTACAATCTTGCTTCTTCGACTGCCAAGAGACAAGTTTGTCTCCAAGGAACTGCACTCCTCCAGATGTACTTTTACGTGTATCTAAGCATCCTGCGTGATCAGCATCTGAAAAAGTAATTAGTTCAAAGCCAGAATCCTTCGGATACCAGATCCCCAAATGAATGGTTCCCTTTATGTATTGAAGGATTCGTTTAACCTTAGAGAGGTGTCTTTCTGTAGGTCGAGACTGATAGCGGGAGCAAATACATGTTGCAAATACAATATCTGGTCTGCTGGCTGTTAGATACATGAGTGACCCAATCATACTTCGGTATTTGGTAGGGTCAATTGGTGTCCCATGTAAATTAGCATCCAAATTTGGAGATGATGCATACATTGAAGTATTATATGTGTCACAACTTGTCATGCCATGTTTCTTTCAAATTTCTAGAGCATATTTGGACTGGTTTAGAAAAATACCACAGGGGGATTGATGAACTTGCAATCCTAAGAAGAATGTAAGTTCACCCATCAAGGACATCTCAAAGTTTTGTTTCATTAGTTTAGCAAAAGAATTTGAATACTTTTTATGTGTTGAACCAAAAATGATATCATCCACATAAATTTGAACTATTAAGATGTCCTCCCCGTGTTTTTATATAAACAGTGTAGGATCAACAGATCCTTTGGTGAAATGATTAGCAATTAGGAATGCAGACAGTTTATCGCACCATGCCCTCAGGGCTTGTTTAAGGCCATAGAGGGCTTTCTTGAGCCTGTACACATGGTTTGGATGTTGTGGATCGACAAAACCTTCTGGTTGTGTGACATACACTTCTTCACGGAGTTGTCCATTCAGGAGTGCAGTCTTCACGTCCATTTGATATATGGTAATATTCTTTTTGGCAGCATACGCCAGAAACAAGCGAACGGCTTCAATTCTTGCCACTGGAGCAAAGGATTCCTCAAATTCGATACCTTCTTCATGACTAAAACTGTAACACCCCGACCCGACAAGGGTAAAGATATCACAATAATGGATTCATATCAGATCAAAACAAAGCATACATCTACAGTAATACAAAAATCTCAAAGGATTACAAATGAAATACTGAATCTACATGGTTACAAATGAAAACTTCCAAAAACACTAATTCTAAAATATATTATCTTCTAGTCAACTCTAATCCAGAATAGCTATCCAATCTTCTAAGTCCAAAGGTACACTCTCCACTCATTCCCAGCTTCCTACTAAAACCTGCCGCAGGAAAAGAAATGCGGCTGAGCTACGAGAGCTCAGTGAACAGATATAACGATAACAAAGCAGTAATAGAGAGTAGTACCAATAATCAGAAATAAAGATCATGCAGATATAATCAGAGTGAAGGAATAAGAGTCAGGAATAAATAAGGATAAAAGAAATGAAATAAGAAATGAGAAAAGAGAATGGAACAAATAAGGTTTAGGAAAAACAGAAATCTATCACGAGCCCAGATAACAGATATCATCATAACAGTGTAATCATATAAACAATCTAGAGGGGATACCTCTCAAGTAACCAGATAATATGAGGGGTGTCCTCATGTATCAATGGAGTGATCAGCTCCCAGATAATGTGAAAGACGTGTATCGCACACACCATCAGTCACCAGATATATATATATATATATATATATATATATATATATATATATATATATATATATATATATATATATATATATATATATATATATATAATAGTAAACAGTAACAGATAACATAAATCAGATCAGATCTAGGATGCATCCATACGCCCCAGGTGGCCAGAGTCTACCAATACACACCAAATCAGATAAAGTCAGGGACGGAACAGGTCATCACTCTCCTGCCCTAGAGTCATGCCATCGGTGCATCAATGACATGGACATGAAACCCTCATGCCTAGTGATTGGCTCGGATATCAGACTGTAGGTCAAAGGTCAGATGTACTATCAAAATCAGAAGGTCATATCTTAAGGGTACATGGCAAAAGGTTCATGTCAAACAGTTCAGAAATAAATATCAAAGGTTCAAATCAGAGTTTATCAGATTAAGTTTTATATCAAAGTTTAAGTTCAGATTAAAAGGACTACATCAAATGGTTCAGAAAAGAATTTCACAGGTTCATAATTATAAGTTCGTAGCAAAAGTTCATTTTAGAGATTCTTGTCAAAAGTTCATTTAAAGCATTCCTTTAATAACGGATTTTCAATAAAATGATCTTTCAGAATAGTTTTCATAAAATAATCTTTTTCATAAAAATATTCTTTAAACTAATTTCCACAAAAGTTTATAAAGTATCATATCACTACTCATAAACATCCTTTTTAAAACAACTGATTTTTCTCAAAACATTTCCAAGTCATAATTAAAAGATTTTCACATCACAGATTTTTATATCAGAGGTCGTAACAAAAGGGAATCATGAAAAAGGTTCAAAGCAAAGAGGATTATAATAAGGACATCAACTCAGAAGTAAAACAGATCAGAACATGAAAGAGATCATAGAAGGTTCACAAAACAAAGGGATCAGAAAACAGAGGGAGCATAGCAATGGCTTAGGAAATCCTAATATGAAACAAGATCAAATCAGAGTTAAGAGAAGGAAACACCCTTACTGAAAGAGGGCAGAATATCTGTACCTTATTAGCAAAGCAGAATAAGCAAAACAGACACGGAACAAACATCAGGACTTCTCCTTCTTTACACCTAAAGGAGTAGAAGACGGAATTACAACAGATTCTAATTCAGATTATTACTTTTAGTTTACCTTTCCATTTTAAGTAACTTTCTATTTTTACCAGGTTTCCAGAATTAACAGATTTCCATATTTAACCAGATATTAATATCTCAGATTATGTTAAGTCCTTATTTAAGGCTTATTATGGTATTAAGGTATCTTTTACCAGGTTACAAAAGTTTAGAGTTTATTATGACAGATTTTCATAGTTCAGGGTTTTAATTGTAAATTCATCTAATTCAAAGGCATAAGTGAAAATACTTTAAGTTACTGACTTAAATACTTATTTTATTCAGAATGACATCTTAATTCTTTTAGTTTCACAATTTACAAGTTATACCCCTCTAGTTACCATATTTACAAAAGAAACCCTAGATTTACATAATTTACCATTTAATCCTTACAATATTCATATTTACCAAACAAGCATCTTATTTTACATAATTACAGAATGTAACATCAGAATTAAGTATATTACAAATCAGATCCATCAGAATTCGGAATTTACACAATTGGTCCCTTAAGTTTACAAAACTTATATATTAAATCATAATTTCATAACAATTACATATTAAGCCCATAAATCCTCAAAATTACACATTACACTTTTAATATCAGTATTTACTCAGAATAACTTCAAGATTCCAGACTTTACACTTTTAGTCCCTCTATTTTGTTTAATTACAATTCGTACCATATAAATACAATTAATTCATTATCTTGTAATATTTACACTTAGGACCCCCCAAGTTATATTTTTCCCACATTCCTACAGATGTATATAACATTATAAAAATATCTCAGAATTTTCAAAGTTGGCAAAACAGGTCCTTATAGTTTTAAAAACCAATCGGATACACTTTTTAAATACAATTTCAAGCCCTAATCAAAACCAATCATTGATCCATCATTATTAAAACCTTAAAACACCTTTAATGACCAGATCATTCACCAACAAACCCTAACCCTAATTATTTCGATTAGGTTTTATTTGTTTCTTTATTTCCAAAAATCCGGTTTGTACAAAACTTAGCCAACTTTATTTAAGCTTCCAAAATTAGAACCCATATTTTTCCCAGGTTATATGATGCATAAGGAACTCGTAAAAAATTATACAACAAGCCCAAAAAAATCGTATAGCATATTTTAGATTTTACGTATGTTTTTTATATCAATAATTACCACGACATATTTAGGCCTTTATAATTCGTTCCATCATTTTTCCCAGACCATATACTTCATATGAGGTCCAAATAAAATAATCATAACACCCATAAATTCGTATTACATATATTTACAAATTACGTGTGTTTTATCCCTTTTATTTTCATACGCCTTAATAATCTTGCATGATTCATTTTTCTTATTTTTCTTAGGTTATATTCGACCCATAGATCACTATAAAAATGCTGGATAATTTTTAGAACGTAAGAATTAAGCATGAAAAATCCTTACCTCTCGGATGACAAAATCGAACAAAAACAATTATCACGAACAAACGAAGGCTTCTAAATTCAGGTTCCTGTTTTTCTTAGCTCCTTAATACTCCAAATAACACCATAAAATACCTACTTGTGTCCAGAAATTCGGATGGAGGAGGAGAGGATTTTTGTGTGTCGACTTTTAGGGTTTGCGATATAAAAGAAAAGGAAAGAATGAATAACCGTGTGGGAGGATTGAGGAGGGGAAATATTTTCGGCCCAATTTTGGTTGACAAGATCAATATACTGATTTGATTGATTTCCCCTTTAATTTTGATGCTTATCTTGTATTTAAAAAGAATTATAATTAAAAGTAAATAATTTAAATAAACTTTTCGGCCCATGTATAATTCTTGTGCATAATATGTATTTTTTGTACATTGCATAATGCAAAAAAAATGTTGTCATAAAAATTACCTTACTTCATATGTAGCTCATTACCAGAGATTTGGAATTAATTTGGTACTTTATATGTGTTTTAATTAACTTTTAAAGTTTTAGGGGTGTTTTGGTCATTTTACAGATTATCTGAATTTCAGGTATTACAAAAACCTTTAGCAACCAGACGAGATTTGTTACGAATAACTGTGTCGTCAGCATCCAATTTGTTCTTCCAGATCCATTTTAATCCCACAACGTAGACTCAATCAGGTCTTTCTACCAGTTCCCAAACTTCAAGACATTTAAATAGATCAAGTTCTTCTTGCATTGACTCAATCCAATTGTCGTAAGTTAAGGCTTCTTTAATATTCTTTGGTTCTGCTTGACAAGCGGTAAGTGCATAAATGCAAGTTTCACCATCTGTGTGGAGTCTTTTCCGTGTCATGACTGGATTGTCTGGATTACCAATCACGTTCACTAAAGGGTGATCTCTACTCCATTTATGGGTAGAATGGTAGTGTTGAAAATTGTTGTGCATATTTGACGGATCCAAGTTGCTCGTTGACGACTCTGCAATATCAGGAATGGTTGGAGCCAGAGCAAATGGATTGAAGAATGCATTTCCGTCATAATTTACAGGTGTGGGTATTTCTTGAGGTAGGAGGGGATCTTCAGCTGCAGTCTCATAATTGGAGGCAGTTTGTTCTACTATTGATGGTGACTCTGTTAGAGGTGCATCTGCATCAACTGATGTTGTTGTAGTAGCAGGTATATCAGGTACTGGAATTTGGGCAAGTTGTGCAGCGGAACTGGTGGATATATCTGGTGCACGATTAACAAGAGAATCATCGAACAGCGGAGCAAACAAGTCTTCCAAATCCTTGCGATTGAGAGAGAGTGGTGCAGTTGATTGATCAGGGAAGTTCAGATGGTTAGAAGCGGGTCCTAAGCTGTTTTGCTCAGAAGCCATTTCCGTGAGTTCATCAAAATTAGCGTGTATTGTCTCTTGAATCTCTCGAGTGCAACGGTTCCAGATACGAAATCCTTTATAATTCTCACAGTATCCAACAAAGATTCCAATATCAGCTTTGGCTTTCAGTTTTTCAAGGTCATCACGATCATTATTTGGGTAATAGAGGGCCCCAAATACATGAAAGTAATTTATGTTCGATTTACGTTTGTGATCAAGTTCATATGGGGTTTTGTGGTGCCTTTTGTTGATCATACAAAGGTTTTGAGTGTAGCAAGCGGTTGAGACAGCTTCAGCCCAGAGGTAATCAGGTAATTGAGCGTTTATTAACATCGTCCTTGCGGCTTCCACTAACGTCCTATTGTGTCTTTCGACCACTCCATTCTGTTCGAGACTTCTGGCAATAGATGTTTGGTGTTCAATCCCTACTTTCTCAAAATACTCATGAAGAGTGTGATTCCTAAATTTGGTTCCGTTATCTGTTCTGACTTTTTTAACTGTATTCCGGAGCTGAACCTGAATTTTGGTGAGGAAGGTAATGATCATCGAAGGAGCTTGATCTTTGGTTCGTAGAAAGTAGACCCAAGTCCATCTAGAAAAATCATCAACGATTACCAAGATGTATTGCTTCCCGTTGATTGTTTGAACTCGCATCGGAGCACACAAATCCATATGTAGAAGTTGAAGAACATGATCCGTACTGTGCTCTGTTTTAGGTGGAAAATGAGCACGAGTACTCTTCCCTTGTTCACATGTTGGACAAAGGTGATCTTTAGCATACCAAAATCTTGGAAGACCGTCGACTAATTTATGACGATTAAGATCTGTCATGGTCTTGAAATTCATGTGAGACAAACGTTTATACCATATCCATGATTTTGTAGAGTGTGCTTTGGAAAGTAAACAAATTGGAGAAGAAACAGTCATGTCTGACATGGAAATTGTCTAGAGACTCGTTCCGCGTTTTCCTGTCATGAGGTCATTTCCTTATAGATCACGAACAAAGCAGGTTTTCTCCCTAAATGCAACTTCCAAAACACCATCACAAAATTGCCCTACTGAGAAAAGGTTATGTCCAAGGCCTTCAACGTAGTATACACGGCTAATCTCGATGTTTCCGTTGACACAGTCCCCATAGCCCATTATAGTGGCAAAGTGGTCATTCCCGAGTCTGACAGTTCCTATGAACTTTGCAACAAAGTTTACTAGAAGTTTCAGGTTGCCTGTCATGTGTCGGGAACATCCGCTATCATCAATCCAAAGTATGATTTGAATCACCTGCATCACAAGAATATAATGTAGATGCAGAGACGGTAACGGTGGAACCCGTTGGGTTTGTAGAACAGTTATTAAGCATTTTAGGTAACCAAGTAAAACTAGGTTTCCTCTGTAGCCAACGTTGCTATGTCTAACTAGATTCTGCTTTCTTCATAGTAAATGCATTAGGTGATTGGATTGTTTTAGTAGGAACTATGGTGTTGTCAATGGCAGTCTTAGAAACTACATTTGGCGGTTTTCCTAATATTGACTTAGCAGCAGTTGTGGGCCTAGAGGAAATGCCATATGTACGTTTCATATTACGTGACAAAAGAGTCTTTGCAACATAATTTTATGATCACCAGACAATATACTTGTACAACAAAACACACATGAAGCATCAACATTCAAAATAGAGACTTAGCATTTGTTACATCACGATTAGAATTTCAAATTTCATAGTTTGATTCTACATCAGACACAACATGCTTTTTATTCTGATTCCTATGGTGGTCTTCTACTTCTTGGTCTTTAGGTGTGCCGCTCTTACGTTGCCAGATACTAGTCTTCTTTTTGTTCCTTTTAGGCCTGGATCTGCTAACGCTGTGAAGGGTGACTACTCTAGTAGAAGTCGAAGCATTCACATTAGTGGTCTAAGGGAATGCTTTCGTAGGTGTCTCATCTAATTTATACATGCCTGGTGCAATCACATTCATGTGAACAAATTTCCCTTTTTCAAGTAATTAGATTTTTTCTTTCAATTCAATGATGATGTGATTTTGTTGTTGAATTTTGGAATCCAATTCTCGGTTTAAGTGAACAGTTTCATTCCTTTTTTGGCAAACTTCATCAATGATCTTTTCCTATTCAAAAATTTGACGTTTTAAAATAGCATTTTCTGTATCAATATTCTGAATTTTGGAAGCATGAGTGTTTTGAAAGGACATTGATTCTTTTTGACTTTGTAATTTTAACTCAAAGTCAAGACTCTGAGTCTGACACCATTGCAACTTTTTATTGAGTTGAAAATTTTCTTTGGATAATTTATTTTGCACATCATCATTGATTTTGTTAATTCTCTCATTTTCTTTTTTTAATTTCTCAATATCAAGTCTCAACATCTCAGTATCAACAGAATGAGCATCAACAAGCATTGCATTACAAGACACATAAATGGAATTCATGAACACAGATATAACATCAGAACATAGAACATTTTCTAAGAGTCGATTTGCTTCTTTTTGCAAAGCTTTGTTTTTAATTTTTTCTTTTGAGATCGTTTTTTCTGTTGCTTCAAAAATATTCATCATAGATGCAACCTCTGATTGAAGTTCCTGTTCCCAATGTGTAGCACAAAGTCGCAGGTGTTGAACGTGTGGCAAAAATTATTTTTGAAAAACCTCTCTTTTCTTTTTCATAGGGAGAAAGAAAAGTAGAGACTTTTATCTCTGAATTTCGTTCAATTGCTTGTTCCAAAAATTTTATATCTTCAATAAAAGTAATAAAATATCTAAGGACAAGACATTGTTTTTGCAATGGTGCAATTACACCTGAATTAGATAAAGAACCATTGACTTGTGCTACTGTGTTCACAGGACCAACCTCAGAAGTTTCATTCATTTGCATTAAAAACCATGACTGTTCTGTTTTATCTTGTTGAGGTACGAAGGTGTCGCTAATATGAGGTACTTTTGAGTAATCATATTGTTTATTAAATTTGACATTGCTCATTTTAGATCGACTCACTTCGTCCTGTTCCATTTCTTCTTCACAATTATAAACAACAACACGCATGAAAGAGTCATCAAACAGATGTTCTGCACTATATAACTTCAGATTTTCCTTGAGTGCTTTATGTTAAAAACTTGGTTTGTCATCCCCAATAGCAAAGCCATATCCTTGGGGATTTTGCTTTAGAGTAAATTTCTGAATGGTTGTTACTGACTCATCAGTTTTATACACGACTTTTTAAAACTCTTTAGGTTTACATTCCAACTCAACGATTTCCTCAAGATAGGAATCAAATGATTTCCTTGATGCTTGTTTGTGTTTAGAAAAATTATTTTGACAAGTTGACAATTCCGTTTTTGTTTTAGAAAGTTCTGAGTGTAGGTGGTCAACTTGTAGTTTAAACACTAACTTTTCTTGTTCCATTTTTGAAATTAAGTCATTTTTGGAAAAAGTTAATTCGCGTATCTCATGTTCTAACTCATGTTCTTTCACATAAGATAGTTGGAATGTAACTTCAAAACTTTTTTCCCGTATTTCTTTCGTTTCATAGTTTGAAAGTTGAAGTTTATAGCACTCAAGATCCTTAGTCAACAATGCAACTTTTGCTTTTAAATTTCTATTTATCTCATTTCATTTATAAATTGGGATTTCTGTGAGTCTAACTGGGTTTGGGTGGTCAAGAGCAAGGTCATGAGCTCTGGATCTGGACCAAGCAAAAGATCATCTTGTTCTAGTTGATCATTATTATCATCACCAAGATGATCATCAAATGAAACAACCGGGTTAATTTGATCTTCATCAAATGTAACGACGGTGTTTATTTGGTCATCTACTTGAGGAGATAAGAATGAGTCATCTTGACCAACATGCTTTTCAGCTGATGCAGATGCAGAGGGGGATACGAATTCATGTATGAAACATGTAGAATCAGGTACTTGAGATAATCCATCGGTATCATATACCGGGCCTGTTTTACTAATGTGCATCTCTTGCATATTAGCCATCAACATCACGGCTGCATTGGCCTCCTGTTGGGTTTTGAGATGCTGCTGCTCAGAATGGATACAACTGCTTATGGATCTTAATGGAAAATTCACTAAGTGTAAATTCTACTGCTGGGCTTAATCATACTACTGCTGGTGTATTTCATTCTACTACTGGAGTTGCTGATAAAGATCAAGTAAATACGCTAAGTGGATACTACTGATAGGCATAGAAGATTCTACTGCTAGAGTTAGTATTCTACTGCTTATTAGATAACTATGTATAGTATGTTCGGATAATTATAGAATAGATATGAAAAGATTTATCTTGTATAGAAAGCTATTGTAACCGACTAGGACTCTTAGTCTATAAAAGGAGGATCTAGGGTTAGAGTTTTGGTACGTATCATAGAAGTATCATTGTTAGAGTCGAATCACTTCAAGGTTTTGTAACCCTGTTACTTTTGAGTAACCGTATTAATATATTGAAGTGTTTGTTGAGAGAATTCGATTGTGTTTGATTGATTATTCTTCTTAAGAAGAATTTGTGATCTGCTTTGTTTAACATCTACTGAAGTAATGGAATCCGAATCAACTCATATGGTGACTGCATCTAAGGTGCCCATGCTCAAGCCTGGTGAGTATGAGCTGTGGAAGATGAGAATTCAGCAGTACATCAAAATGCTTGACTACTCCATGTGGGAAGTCATTCAGAATGGAGACACATTACCAGCAAAAGGTGCTGATGGGACAATTCTACCCATTAAATCTGCTGAGGACAAGGCTCAGAGAAGATTGGAGATTAAAACTCACAGTATTCTCGTGATGGGGATACCGAATGAATATCAATTGAGTTTTAGTCAAGTACAGAATGCTAAGTCCTTGATGGAAGTCATTGAACTAAGATTTGGTGGGAATGCAGCTACAAAGAAGTCAAGGAAGAACTTGTTGAAGCATCAATTTGAGACCTTTGTGGCCTCAAGTTCTGAAAGCATTGATGCTACTTATGACAGACTCCAGAAGCTAGTGAGTCAGTTGGCACTTATGCAGGTTCCAGTTCCTCAAGAAGATATTAATCACAAGTTTCTCAGAAGCTTGTCATCTGAATGGAGCATGCATACTGTGGTCTGGAGAAACAAGGAGGATTTTGAAACAATGAGTTTGGATGATTTGTACAACAATCTGAAGGTGTATGAATATGAAGTCAAAGGATCATCCAGTTCATCTTCTAGTGCAAACAACCTAGCTTTTGTGTCTTCAAACAACTAGGGTTCTGGTAGCTCCCAAGAAAACTATTCTGCTGCTGGTCATGTAGTTTCTACTGTTGGCACAAATGTTTCTGCTGCTAGTTCAAATAGTGATAACATCAGTGATGCTGCTATTTGTGCCTTCTTGGCTGATCTTACCACAAGTACTTCGGTTATAGATCAGGACTTAGAACAAATTAATCCTGATGATCTTGAGGAGATTGATTTGAAGTGGCAGATGGCTATGCTGACCATGAGGGCTAGGAGATTTCTGAAGAAGACAGGTAGGGAACTCAAGTACAGAGGACAAACCAATGTGGGGTTTGATAAGTCAAAAGTTGAGTGCTACAACTGTCAGAGAAAGGGACATTTTGCAAGGGAGTGCAGAGCACCCAAGAAGAACAGAGAGAATACAAGGAATATTCCTATTGAAGAGGTCAAGGCTACTACTGCTCTGGTGTCCTATGATGGCTTGGGAGAGTATGATTGAAGTGATCAAGCTGAAGAAGGACCCAATTTTGCTTTGATGGCTTATGCTTCTTCATCATCTGGTTCAGATTCTGAGGTATCTAATGAGTCTACTTGTTCATTTAAATCATGCTTAGATACTGTAGAGGAACTCAAGTCTAGGAATGAGAGTTTAAGAGCTGAAGTTGAAAAACTAAAACTTGATAACTTAGGGTATAAATATGGTCTAAAATCTGTTGAAGAAAAACTTGAGTTTCTTAAGCAAAATGAGCTAGAATATGTTGATAGGATTCACATTCTAGAAGGTCAGCTTTTAATGAAAAATAGTGAGATTAATGTGCTAAATAAAAGGCTAGAGGAAGAAGAACAAGCTAAAGAGGTAGCTTTATCTGAGAAAGAAAAATATGTTGTTAGGGTAGAGAAACAACAATTTGCATCTAACCTAGTCCATAAGACCATTGAAAATCAATTAATGAGAAGACGGGGTGGCTTAGGATACAATGATGTAGCTCCTCCAGTTAAGAGTGCCTTTGCACCTCCTAGGAAGAAATTGTCTTTCATAACTGAGATAGATGCAAAACCTGTAGGTGAACCTAGTGAGATTAATAAAGAGTCGCCTAAGGTTGAAAAGAAGTTGTCTGATACTCTAGTCATTGAAGATTGGGTGTCAGATAGTAAAGATGAACAGGTTGAGTCAACACCTAAGGCTAAAAAAGAAGAAATTCTTAAAATTGTTGAATCTAAAGTCACTCAGGTTAAAACAGTTGAATCTAAAGCTAAACATGTTGAGTTTATAAAACCTGTGTTAGGTAGTAGGATCTCTAGAAAAATTGCTGAATTTGATGAGAAACCTAGAGAATATCCTAGGAAACTTAATAACTGGCCTAGAGGAAAGCAAAGAAATTGGAACAGCCTAATTTCACAAAAATTAGGTAGTGATTTTCAGTTACTTAAGAAGGATTGTTATAGTTGTGGTAGTTTTGAGCATTTACAGGAAGATTGTTACTACTACCAAAAACCTGTATGGAACCAACACACTAGGGTGAACCATAAGAACTTTGCTAAAAAGACTCACCCTCATCCTAATAGAAACATGGTTCCTAGGGAAGTTTTAATGAGATCTGGTGCTACTAGGGTAATTATTACTGCTGCACCAAAAAGGCCTATTCAAAAGAATACAGTTGTTTCTACTGCTAAGGCAAAAGCAGATTCTACTGCTGAGCCAAAAGTAATAACATACACTGTTGTGGGCAATAACTTTTATGCTGTTAAGGCCTCAGCTTGCTGGGTCTGGAAACCTAAAATCAAGGTTTTAGAACATGTTCTCAGATACAACAGTGCATCAATGGATTTGAAGAAATTTGATTATGTTGATGCACAAGGCAGATCCAAGTTAGTAATGGCTTGGGTCCCAAAGAGAAACTAGTTCTCTTACTTTATGGGCAGGGCAATCTACAAGAGGAGCTAAAGGATAAATGCATTTTTGATAGTGGATGCTCTGGACATATAACTGGAGACCAAAGCAACCTTGAATATTTTGAAGCTTTTGATGGTGGCTATGTTGCTTTTGGTAATGATCCTAAAGGTGGAAAGATTGTTGGTAAAGGTACAATTAGAACAGGGAAATTGAATTTTGAAAAAGTGTACTTTGTAAAAGGACTTAGGTTCAATCTTTTTAGTGTCTCACAAATGTGTGATAAAAAGAATTTTGTTCTTTTTACAGACACTGAATGTCTTGTCTTATCTCCTAATTTTAAGTTTCCTGATGATCAATCTGTGCTACTTAGAGTCCCTAGAACAGACAATATATACAGTGTGGACATAAAGAACATAATTCCCAAAAGAGATTTAACTTGCCTATTTGCAAAGGCCACAAATGATGAATCCAAGCTTTGGCATAGAAGACTTGGCCATTTAAATTTCAAAACTATAAATAAATTGGTTAAGGGAAACCTTGTCAGAGGTTTACCTTCAAAAGTTTTTGAAAATCCTGAAACCTGTGTTGCTTGTCAAATGGGAAAGCAACATAAAGCTTCTTGTAAGTCCAAAGTAGTGAACTCTATTTCTGATCCCTTATATATGTTGCATATGGATCTGTTTGGGCCAACTTATGTGAAAAGTTTGAATAAGAAAATGTATTGCCTAGTTGTCACAGATGACTATAGTAGATTCACTTGGGTTTTCTTTCTAGCAACTAAGGATGAGACTTCTAGCATTCTTAAGGCTTTCATAACAAGATTAGAAAACCTAATTAATCACAAAGTTAAGAATCAGATGTGACAATGGAACTGAGTTTAAGAATAGTGTGATGAACCAGTTCTGTGTTGAAAAAGGTATTTTAAGACAGTTTAGTGTGGCTAGAACTCCTCAACAAAATGGTGTTACTAAGAGGAGGAATAGGACATTAATTGAGGCTGCTAGGACTATGTTGTCTGAGTCAAAATTACCCACTACTTTTTGGGCTGAAGCAGTTAACACTGCTTGTTTTGTGCAAAATAGGAGTAAGGTAGTTAAGCCTCATAACAAGACCCCTTATGAATTGTTGCATGGTAGGAAACCTATGATAGATTTCTTAAAACCATTTGGTTGTCCTGTTACTATCTTAAATACCATTGATAACCTAGGCAAGTTTGATGAGAAAGCAGATGAAGGTTTCTTTGTTGGATACTCTACCAATAGTAAAGCTTTTAGGGTATTCAATAAAAGAACTAGGCATATAGAAGAAAACCTGCATGTTAGGTTTAGTGAAACAACATCTAATGTTACAGGAAGTGGACCTGAATGGCTGTTTGACATTGATTCATTAACCAAAAGTATGAATTATGAGCTAGTGATTGCAGGTACAACTAACAAGTCTGCAGGTACACAAGCTAATTCCAATGCAAGTACACAAGCTAAGGTGGATGAATCTGCAAAGGAGTTTGTCTTAATTGAGAAATGAAAGCTTAATCAAAATTTCATAGCCAAAGAGAACGAGGGCAATAGTTCACAAGATGATGCTGTTCATGAAGATGTAAAAGGTGGTGTTAAACCTTCTAATGCTAAAAAGGTGGTTAATGAAGGACCACAAGTTGTTGATGAAGTGCAGAACAATATTAGCAGTAGTAACTTTGATTCTACTGCAAAGCAAAAAGAGACTACTGCTAAGCCTTTAGATCCTACTGTTGCACCAAGATTTTCTACTGCTGATACAGATGGAAGATCTTTTGCTGATGATGACTATCCAGATGATCCCAATATACCTGGTTTGGTCAACATCTATGAAGATACTGATGATGAAATTCTGGATGGGTTTGGTGCAAAGGCTGACTTAACCAATATGGAGAATGCAATTCCAGTCAGTCCTATTCCAACCACCAGAATACACAAGGATCATCCAAAGGAGCAAATTATTGGAGATGTTCATTCTTCTGTTCAAACAATAAGTAAAACAAAAGGTTTCAGAGATTTGATTGATCAAGGGTTATTTGCTCAATCTCTTCATCAGAGAAATAGCCACAAGAATCTACAAAATTGTATGTTTGCTTGTTTTTTGTCACAAGTGGAACCCAAGAATGCCTATAAAGCATTACAAGATAAAAGTTGGGTGGAAGCTATGCAAGAGGAGTTGTTGCAGTTTAAGCTTCAAGAAGTTTGGACCTTAGTTGATTTGCCTTCTGGGAAAAAAGCAATTGGTACTAAATGGGTATTCAGATGCAAGAGGGATGAAAGAGGAATAGTGATCAGAAACAAAGTAAGATTAGTGGCTCAAGGATACACTCAGGAAGAGGGAATTGATTATGATGAAGTGTTTGCACCTATAGCAAGGGTAGAGGCTATCAGCCTATTCTTGGCTTATGCTTCATACAAGAACTTTACTGTGTATCAAATGGATGTGAAGAGTGCTTTCTTATATGGGACAATTGATGAGGAAGCATATGTCTCCCAACCACCTGGTTTTGAAGATCTTGATTATCCTGATAGGGTTTACAAGGTAGAGAAAGCATTGTATGGTTTACGTCAGGCTCCTAGAGCTTGGTATGACACCTTGTCAAAGTACTTGTTAAACAATGGTTTCAGAAGGGGAACCATTGACAAGACTTTGTTTATCAAGAACGACAAAAAGGATATCTTATTAGTTCAAGTATATGTTGATGATATCATTTTTGGCTTTACAAACAAGGTGTTATGTGAGGAATCTGAGAAGCTCATGCACAACAAATTTCAGATGAGTTCTATGGGGGAACTCACTTTCTTTTTGGGGCTTCAAGTTAAGCAAAAAGAAGATGGGATATTCATCAGTCAAGACAAGTATGTGACTGATATTTTGAAGAAATTTGGCTTTTCTGATGTGAAACCAGCAAAGACAACCATGAAGTCCAACAAGCCTCTGTTCAAGGATGAAGATGGGGAAGAAGTTGATGTCCATTTATACAGATCAATGATTGGTTCATTGATGTATCTCACTGCTTCAAGGCCAGACATTATGTTTGTTGTGTGTGCTTATGCCAGATTTCAAGTGACCCCTAAAGTGTCTCACTTGAATGCTGTGAAGAGAATTTTTAGGTACTTAAGGAGTCAACCTAGGTTGGGCCTTTAGTATCCTAAAGATTCACCTTTTGATCTGGTGGCATACTCAGATAGTGATTATGCTGGAGCATGTTTGGATAGGAAATCAACTACTAGAGGTTGTCAATTTCTTGCACATAGGTTGATTTCAAGGCAATGCAAGAAACAGACTTTGGTGGCTAATTCTATAACTGAAGCTGAGTATGTTGCTGCTTCTAGTTGCTATGGACAAGTGCTCTGGATTCAGAATCAATTGCTGGATTATGGGTACAACTTTATGAACACTAAAATTTATATTGATAATAACAGTACAATGTGTATTATAAGAAATCCTGTTTTTCACTCTAAAACAAAACATATTGAGATAAGACATCACTTTATAAGAGATTGTTATGAGAAAAAGCTAATTCAAATAGTTAAAATCCATACTGACAACAATGTTGCAGATTTTCTCACAAAAGGTTTTGATGTGGGTAGATTTCAATTTTTAATTGCTAGTATTGGAATGATCAATCTTTGAAAATTATTATCTCTTTGTGTTTTTGTAAATGTTTTGTAAGGATTTGTACTATTATTAGACAAAAAGTTGTTTTTGCTGCTTGTTATGCTTTGTGTTAAGTTCTGCTGTTAGTTATATTTAGTTCTGCTGCTAGTTGTTTATTCAACTGCTAAGTATAACTATGGATTGTGATTATTGTGGTATATTCTTTCTTGTGTTTTTGTGGTTTTGGACTAATCTTTTGCAGGAGAAGTCAAAGGGGAATGCTTGTCTGATGAGAAAAAGGTGTTTGGAAAGATCAGTAGACATTCTACTGCTTGTTACAAAGTTTCTGCTGCTAGGCAAAACTTTCTACTGCTGAGGGTTCTATTGCTGGCTTTGTAACTTCTGGGATTCTACTGTTTGGTTTGAAAGTGTAGGGTCGGTTTTGTAAATTTGGCACGAATAAAACCTAATTCGATCCGAAGGGCTTAAAAACTAATTGGATCTCATAATTAACTTTGTACGCCCAAAATTCACTTTTATTCAAACCCTCACATACTTTTAGCATCTGATTTGAAAAACCCCCCAAAATCAAAACCCTAATTCACAATGACAACAAGAACCTTTTCCGATAGCCACAATCAAGTTGCTTTTCTTGAAAAGACCAAAGAAGCTGAAGGTTTTGCTGAGGTAATCGACTTTCTTAATGCTACCCACATTAGGTACGCATTAACAGCAAACCCTCCTATATATGTTTCCCACATTGATAAGTTCTGGTCTACTGTTAAGATCAAAACTAAAAATGGGGAAGAATATTTAAAGGCTAAGGTAGATGGCCACAAGGTAATTATTTCTGAATCATCTGTGAGAGAAGCTCTTCACTTTGCAGATGATGAGGAAATAACTTGTCTTGAAAATTGTATCATTTTTGAGGAACTTGAAAACATGGGGTATGAGAAGAAAAATGAAAATTTAAAGTTTTATAAAGGTCTTCTCTGTCCTCAATGGATGTTTTTAATTCACACCATTTTCAATTGTCTAAGTCCTAAAACATCAGGTTGGAATGAGTTCAGTACAACTCAGGCATCTGCCATGATTTGTCTGGCCAAAGGACAACCTTTTAATTTTTCGGATATGATAATGGATGGTTTGAAAAAGAATGTTTCTAGAAAGTATTACATTTACCCCAGGTTTTTGCAAATAATTCTGAATCACCAACTTTCCAATCCAAAGGTACATAAAAAGAAATTTATTTGCCCTGTGCTACAAAAGAAATTGTTCTCATATTTGAAAAAGGATGGCAAGGATTTTTCTGGAACTGTGACACCATTATTTCCTTATATGTTGTCATTAGTTCAAAATCAGGGTGAAGGAGTAGACATCACAACTACTTCCCAACACACACCCAATTTGGAAACATCAACTCCTCAACCTGAAAAGACCCAAACACCTAGGAATTCACCAAATAAGAACACTGAGCAACCTCAGGCCAGTGTTAGGATGGATGGACCAGATGAGGCTGTCACAGGTGTAGGTGGTGACATGTTGGAAGGGGCTACCACTACTGCTTCTAGCTTAGAAGCAGAGCAGGCCAGTGGTAACATAGCTAAGACCCCAACCAAGGCAACATCTAATGTTGAAGGTTCACATGAACCAGCAACAGGTGATGGAAACCCCAGCCAAATGGCAAATATGGGGGGCTCAGCTGATCAAACTAGGTTTGATACTGAGTTTACATCCTATGATTCACCTCTCAGGGAAGGTCACACATCCCGAAGTGATGAGGGTAGACAAGAAACAGAGGAATTGATGGACCAACACAATGTACAAAATGACAAATCCAGTGATTCACCTCTTGGGCCAGGTAACACAGGCCGAAGTGATGAGGATAGCATGAAACTTATCAAAGAATTCATGGCAAAATGTACCACAGTGGAAACACAGGTTCTTGACCTTCAGAATACAGTCTAAAGTTTGAAGTTAAGGGTTAAATACTTGGAAGGTCAGAAGAGGTCAAGAACCAGGGTATTTAAGAGATTGAAAAAGGTGGGTACAACACAAAGAGTAAGCTCTTCTAAAGACCAAGGTTTGGGGGAGGATGCTCCCAAACAGGGGAGGAAAGAGACAAAGATTTCAGGGGAGGCTGAGACTAATGATGAAGGTGTTTCTGATATGGATATGGATAGTGGTGAGAATGAGGAATTTGTGGTTAAAGACAAATCTGGTAATGAAGTGGCTTTGGAAAAAGGGAAAAAGGAACAGATTGGTGATAAATTGAAGAGTTTTAATGAAGAGCAGCTGATTAAACACACAGAAGTGATGGTGGAAACTATTAAAGGCTTGGGTAATGCTGCTGCTAGTGTTCAAGAACAATCTACTGCTGGTGAGAGTAGAAAGGTTGCTAAGGGTGATTCTACTGTCAGTGAAAAAGTTCCTACTGCTGAACCAGAGACACATTCTGCTGCTGGTGTTAATTCTGAGGTAAAAGATTCTACTGCTGGTGAAAAACATTCTACTGCTGAGCCACAGAAGAATTCTACTGCTGAGGAATTGGATGATGATGTTAGTTTGGCTAAGGTAATGCTACAACTGAAGTCTACAAAATCATCCACACCAAATAAACCACAACCACAACCACAACTCCAATCACAACCACAAAAGGCTACAAGACCACCTGTTAAAGGTGTAACTATTAGAGAACCCATCCCAACAAAGAAAGCCGCTCAAGAACCTACATATTCAGGTAAATGCAAAGGCAAAATGATAGAAGAGCCTGAACCTAACCCTGACATTCCCTTTTAGTACTGGCCAAGAGAGCTTCAAGAAAAGTTTAATGAAGAAGCTGCAAGGAAAATTCAAGCTGAGTATGAGGAAGAAAATCAAGCAGTACGTGAAAAACAAAGAAAACGTGCTGAAGATGAAGCAAAAACAAAGGATTTATTAGATGCTTGGGATGAGGAGAGGATAAGGTGTGAAGCTGATATGGAGTTGTTGAAGCAAGTCAAAGAGGAAATACAAGATACCTTCACTGAAGAAGGAAGGGATAAATGGTTAAAGAAATTTACAACAGAAAGGAAGAAGGTGTTTCTTACTGAGAGAAGAAAGAAGAAGTCGCTCAGACCACCAACTGTTAAACAGATAAGAAAATTTCAGGAGTATTACTTGAAAAATATGAAGGGCTACAAGCTTGTTCAGTTGAAGCCATATTCTGATGATGAAATTCAAAAGATGTTTGAGAGAGCTAAGAGAGAAAGTGATAGTTTTGTGCCTATGGGGTCTGAGTTGGAAAAAGAGAAATTTAAAAGGTTTAAGAAGGTGGTGGAGACTGAGGTTGAAAAGGAAAGTGTGAAAAGAAAGGGGAAGAAAAAGTAAAGGTAGAGGAAAAGAAAGAAAGTTCCAGTATTAGTGTCAAAAGAACTGGTAGAGTGTTGAAATCAGTTGGAAGGAAAAAGAGAAAAGCAGTAGTGCAGAGTTCTGAGTCAGAGAGTAAAAGTGAAGAAAAAGTTGATGATGGGGAGGAATCTAAAGATGATATGGAGAGAATAATGGCTCTCACAGTTCTTTCCAAGCATAAAGAACCTGAAGTTACTAATGGAGTAAAATATCAAATTTAGGGGAGGATTGTTGGGTTTTGAGATGTTGGTGCTGAGAATGGATACAACTGCTTATGGATCTTAATGGAAAATTCACTAAGTGTGAATTCTACTGCTGGGCTTAATCATACTACTGCTGGTGTATTTCATTCTACGGCTGGAGTTGATGATAAAGATCAAGTAAATGCGCTAAGTGGATACTACTGCTAGGCATAGAAGATTCTACTGCTAGAGTTAGTATTCTACTGCTTATTAGATAACTATGTATACTAAGTTTGGATAATTATAGAATAGATACGAAAAGATTTATCTTGTATAGAAAGCTATTGTAACCGACTAAGACTCTTAGTCTATAAAAGGAGGATCTAGGGTTAGAGTTTTGGTACGTATCATAGACGTATCATTGTTAGAGTCAAAATCACTTCAAGGTTTTGTAACCCTGTTACTTCTGAGTAACCGTATTAATATATTGAAGTGTTTGTTGAGAGAATTCGATTGTGTTTGATTGATTATTCTTCTTAAGATTAAACATTAGATTCCGCATAGTGTTTAATATTGTTTCAAGAATAGTTTCTATTCTTATTGTTTTAGATTTATATCTAAGATAATTAACAAGATCAATAGCTCAACTGGGATCAACACCTCCAGATCTTCCATATCATCATCCGAGTAAGCATTAGCCATGAAGTTTTGCTCCTTTTCAGTAAGAGTGCCCCCGGCTTCATCCTTAAGAGCAAGAAGTAATGCTTCCTTGTGGTACACACTGCATCTTGTCCTTGGTTTGGGGCATTCACTGGCTATATGACCCTTCCCTTCATAGTTGTAACATTTAACCATTGTGTTTCCAACCCAAGTATTCCCTGTTTCAATAATCTCAGCCCTTCTCTATGGGATACCAACACTGTTCCTACTACTTCCTGCTGAATTAAACCTCTGACCAGTTCCTGAGTTTCCCATGTAGCCTCCCGAACCATTTCTTCCATAAGCTCTGTTCTGAATCTCAACTCTTCCATTTTGGACAACAGCCTGATTACGAGGATTGGATGAAGTACGAAGACGGTTGTTGGATTTGTTGGAAAACTTGCTGAAAGCTCGAGCAATTAAAGCAAATCCCTCATTCAATGAATTAAAAGCATCATCTTCATCACTGTTGACATTGGAGTAAAGCATAGTATCTGTGTTGTCATAAGGAACCAATTGATTGTCAGATGATTGTGGTGTAGCTTCATATGGAATGATTTGATTCGATGAGGTTTGATGAGGATGAGCAAAGGTTTGTTGTTGTTAACCAAAATTTGATTTGATGGTGGAGCAAAATGTGATTGAGCAATCAATGCTAGTGAGTTTAGAGTTGTTGATGGTGAATAACTTCCACGAGCAGCTCTATCTTTATCAAACACTGACTGGTGATGCTTCAAGTAATCATACAACAACCCATATGAGGCGTTGTGTAGATTCTTTGCTTGACGTACAAAAGTAACATACTTCTGCCAGTCAGGTCCAAGACAACTTATGAACTTAGTATTAACTGCAATCCTGGGTAGAATGATGTTGTGCCTGTCCAAGTCGTTTATAATGTTGGTAAACCTATGGTAATAAGACCCTAAGGATTCTCCAGCTTCAATCATAAACATGGTGTATTCCAGATAGAGTTTTGATTTCATATCTTCTTTGTTCAATTCAGTTCCTTCCATGAGAAGATGAACATGTTCCCACATGTCCTTAGCAGTCTTCTATGCATCAATACTTCTGAAGATAGGATTAGGAATTCCTTGAAGGATGTAGGACATTGCAAGTTCATTGGATTCTTTCTGAAGTACTTGTTCTGCTGTAAGCTGAGCATCAGGAACAGGAGTCACAGTTGCTTCTCTTGGAGGAATGGCATTTGGATCGCCAGGAACCGTTGTGGTAGGTACTGGAAATGGTCCTTCAATAATTACCTTTTTCAAGTACTTTCCATGCGGTTTCTTGAGTTCAATGAACCGTAGAAATCGATTTGCCATTGCGCGTAGTTACCCGGAGTAAGCATAGGAGGTGTGTCTAAAGATCCAGCCTCGTGTCTTGATAGTTGACTACTAATTGCTTCACACATCTGGTCAAACCAGTGAGGTTGTTTTGCTAGAACTAGGTAAGACTGCATTGGTTGTTGTTGAGGGACTTGTTGTTGAGGGAAAAACTGATGTTGTTGCATAAAGAGTTGTTGTTGATGATATTGGAGTTGTTGAGGATATTGTTGTTGCTGATGATATTGTTGTTGTTGATTGTAGAAATAGTTGTAGTTCGGTGGTTGAGACATTCTTGTGTTCTTGTGGATCTTGTAGACAATTGAGATGTGTGTTATGAGTTATAAAGTTTGGTTTTTGTTAAGTGTGAATTTAGATGTTTTTCTTGTTCAATTCCGACAAATCACTGTTTACGATCAATTCTGATGAAACACAGTTCACAATTTCCAATTGCGATGAGGTTGCTAAATTGTGACTTCAAATCTGATTTCTAATCACTATAAGGATCTTTACACTTTACAAGTGTGAAGAAAAGTGAGAGAAATGAGACCTTTTGTCGCGAATAAACCACAAAACCAAACGTATAAGAACTATAAACTACGAATCTACTCAAAACACACAATCCAACTATCTTCTAGCGAATGATACCACTTGTTAGGTCCTATAATTAATGTAACACAAGATATCTAATACGTATAACAAGTAAAGGATGAGAGAACTAGAGAAAAAGATGAAGAGAAATGGATGATTTCATTTATACGATAGACTAGCAAAACCTTCGGTACAAAATGAATAAAACCAACAAGTAAAATGAATACATAAGCTTGGTATTTATAGGCAAGTGTTTAGGGCAACACTTGCTTAACACCTTATAGAATCTAAAGACTATAGCACATGGCCCGTGGGATTCTAATGGAGCCGTGTGGTTTGTTACAAACTTAAAGCCCATAGTTGAGCAACCTTTTACATGTATATGACCAATACTTGAATAAATACTAAACGTGTTCCCAACACAGATAATGAGAAATTATTGGAGAAGTTCATTGGTGGTTTACCTTCCAGTATTGAAGGGCACGTGACATCTTACAACTCTCAGACTCTGGATGATGCTATTCACATATATGAATGACTTATGGATCAAGTGGTTAAGCATTGCACTGTTCAGAAGGGTAACAACTCTGACAACAAACGAAAGTGGGAGGACAACAGGAGAAACAACAACTTCAACAACTGCAACAACAACAGTCACCCTCACAATAACCATCACCACAATAACAACAACAACCAGTACCGTAACAACAATCATCACCATCAGCAGAACAGAAGACAAGAGACTGTTAAGGCTTATGTGGCTGCACCAGCACAAGTTGGAAGGTATGCTGGGCCGCATCCATTTTGTGATAAGTGTAATCAGCATCACGCTGGACCATGCACAACTAAGTGTCAGAAATGTCAGAAGACAGGGCATATTGCTAAGAATTGTAAGAACATAGCTGTGACTAATGGGAATGCCACCCAGCCAGTGGTAACTTGTTTTAGATGTAGAGAGCGTGGTCACTACAAGAGTCATTGCCCAAAGAACACTGGTCGGAGAACTGAAGGCGCTCGTGGTAGAGCATATGTGATGGGCAATGGGGAGCAGCAGCAGGATCCGAATGTAGTCACCGGTACGTTTCTACTCAACAATCATCGTGTTAAAGTTTTATTCGATTTCGGTGCCGATATGAGTTTTATTTCTTCTACGATTTGACCACTACTTGATATCACCCCTACCCCTCTAGACACTAGTTATAGCGTTGAGCTAGCTAATGGCAACTTAGTTAACACTTCAACCGTAATCCGAGGCTGTACCTTAAACCTTCTAGAGCACCCGTTGTATCGATCTCATGCCCATTGAACTCGGAAGATTCGACGTAGTGGTTGGTATGGATTGGCTATCCAAACATCATGCGAGTATTGTTTGTGGTGAATGAGTTGTTCATATCCCTCTCAATGGCGAAACCCTGGTTGTCCGCGGAGACCGTAGTGGAACCCGTTTGAATATCATATCTTGTATTAAGACCTTGAAATACATCGAGAAAGGATGCCATGCATTCCTAGCACATGTGTAACATGTTCATAATCATAACACAATAGTAAATTGATGTTTAGGTCAAATCTTAGAGAGAGAAAGAGATGAAGTGGGAGTTTCTAGTGAGAGAAAAACTATGTGAAATTAGATTACCAAATGAAAGCTCCAACCCTTCCCATGGGTGGGAAGGGCTATTTATAGTTCTTACAAAACGCCCCTACACGGGCTATGGACCAGGCTGACAGTGGGTAAAGACCCGACCCGACTCCATGGTGAAACGATATCTAAACTAATATGATTAAGCCTACGAGCTACTTAATGCTAATCCATACTCAGGGTGACCAAGTCTTTCATGTGAATATTTGTATTCCTAACAATCTCCCCCTAAGGGAGGTCACCCCGGAATTTACACTTTGAATTCTAGCATTCTATTACATAGATTAGAGTTCCTAGCTCGTAGTCTTTGATTCTTCTAAGTCTTTAATCTTTATACTTTCAGTAGTGAACTTTTGATGACTGTTCATTTGTCTTGGATAATCTTTGAGGATTCTTTGAAGTCATCATCCAACATATGTCTTCAAGTCATCTTGTAGCAGTATTGTTTCCATGTGATGTTGTGATCTTTGGACCGACATGCTCACACTTTTCTAGATCATGATTTTCAGCATCAGAGTTGCGAAAGCAGTGATGAAGGCCTTTCAATTATCATGAATTATTTGTTTATGATGGGGAAGTATGAGCATGGGGTAAGGGATCGGCATCTTTTCGGCAATCAGCTGCAATCGCCAGGGATTCCTGCATACGACAGTTAGCAATAAAACGACCGGTACTTACAGGTTCGGACTTCGAGATTGTTAACAGCATAGTGTGAAAACTTTCTCTAATCCTTACCAAGGCCGTTCCTAAATCGGATACCCCCGAGAGGGCTTACAAGATCTACCAAAGTACATCAACGAATAGGTGAGTCGCTGGAGTTCACTCCACAACTGTAGACCGTTTGAAACCGCCGCGACCACTAAGCGTAATCCACAAGGAATTACCAAAGTGACCTTCTTTCAGGGCTGTTTGATGTTGACCCTGGCAGGAATTTCCATTCAATCACTGAGAATTACATTTGTAAATTCCCTCATAAATGTTCTGGCAGATTGCTAAGATCTGCGTAGGACTCATAAGTTTACAAATGGTGTCCTTAAAGTTGAACACCCATTGTAGAAGTAATATGTGTTCCTATAAGATCTTTTGATGCATCTCGTGGCTCTAGACTCGATAAGTGCATTTTTGGTAGTCGGAGACTGGAGCGGTGTCTCCTGTTTCAATATCAACATGACTCATAATAAGCGGTCAATAGATTATGCAGGGTTCCCCGTGAGAATGAAACAAGTCCTTTTAAGAGAACTTAAGTGGCTAGAAGGTTTAGTGCAGTGCGTTACTGGGTCTATGACGTCTTGTCTTCAATACCGGTGTTACCTTAGTAACCACCAGTAGCATATGAATTGAACTCGGTTTCTACCCTAAGGTTGAATGATTGGAGGGCTATTTCTTTTCACCCTTTCTCATTACATTTCTTTTTAATTCTTCAACCCCTTCTTTCTTCTTTCTTATATTACTCCTTTTTTTCATAATCATACCTAAGGAATTTCTAGTACTAACTATTCGGTATTGTCCTTGGGTAGATCCCTCCGGCTCTGGCGGATCATAGGACGGTTTTCCTAACCTTAGCCACCATATAACTTCATGACTATCCTATTTTTCCGTCAACCAAATCTTTGAAAAATTTCTCAAAGTGTTTATAGTTATAAAACACATTTTGCTAACACTTTGAGTGTTTTGTATTTTTCAAATACTCCCCCTTAACATGTTCTCATATGTTTTAATTTAAAATTTACACATGTTGGGTAGAGTTTGCACTTTTTGAATTGATCCACATTTAGTGAACATGACCGATTCGAGACACGCCTACATCACTAGTTAGACTAGCTTGAAATTATTACCCGGACAGGTCAAGTCCACATAAAGTTTCTCGAAACGGTACACTCTACTCAAACAAGTCCTCTTCGAGACACGCTTACATTACGGGTTAGACCAGCTTGAAATTATTACCCGGCCAGAACAAGTCCTTTCGATTAATGACATTTTTTTTTTTGTCAATTCATTGGTGAAGTCTGAGTCGCGCTCACATGAGATGCCACCAGAGATGCCACATTCTTTTTGTCACCACAAACCATTTGCTCCACCTCAATATGTGCATTGATATACAAAAAGAGTTTAGCACATATGGAAGAGGTTATTTTTAAGTCCAAAACATCACATTTGTATCAGATTGCATATTTAAATCACATTCTCTCCCCCGATCAGAAATTTCAAACCTTTTTAGATTTTGTGATCCTAATTTATTTAAATAAGTTTAGAAAATATGGGATAAAATGTGGTCATGATGCGTGGTTTTGCGACCTTACAACAGGTTTTACCTCTTGAGGGATCTCAAGAGGCTTACAACCCCACCAGGCAGTGTACCTGACCGATGTAGTATAGTGTAGTGGTAAGTACGGGGGATTGATCGTTCTCCACAGGGAATAGTGTTTGTTAGGTATGAAAAACTACTCTAATTAGGTCTAAGGGTGAAGGAAGATTATTTTTGTATTTTTATAATTTTTATGAAAGCAAGTAAAATCTCGGGTTTGAAGGAGTGGGCGGAATTAGTTGCTAGTCAACTAACCCAAATTACTATGAATGCAAATAAAATAAAATGACGAAAATGAAAAGGTTGGTAAAACTTATATGGAGAGAAATGTGTTTACTTAGATTTCCTTACTCCCTAACTATCTTTTACCGGTTGATTAGTGTGTATTAATGGCGTGGATGATGGGTGTATTCCTTAATACCAATCGTGGGGTGGCGTACGTACTTCCCCAACTCTACAAGCTCCTACTTCACTCCTATGTCGAGCCGGCTAGGAAGCTCCTAACATGGGATCACTAGAATTCGCTCATGCATTAAATACAACCATAAAAACTTTAGTACGCATTGGTTCATGTTTCTTAAGACGTTCAAGCAAGTTACCGAATAGGAAGTTAGCCAGTTTTCTTAAGCCTAACATAGATGAACAATCATCCAATACAACAAATAACACACTAATAACCTGTAATCAATAGCTAGGTTTCATTAGATCTAAGCAAACACAAGATAAATCTAGCCTAGCATGTTAATCAAAAGACAAGAACAAGATGTAATCAAACAACACATAGACATATTGAATGATTAAATAATCACTTATCTTCAATTAAACATGGGAGATCCAAGGGTATGAAAACCCTTAAAAATGGCAGAAATTCGTCTTAGGGTTTCTCCTCCAAAGTTACACAATAAGTTCCACACTAATGACAAAAAATTGCAAAACTATATATAGAGTTTAAGGGCTGACGGCGTCACGTTGTAGATCCTGACGCCGTCACCTCGCCACTTTTAGGGTTCCCGGATGGCCTTCCTGACGCCGTCCCTCTTTAGACCTCCAAAATCCGCTCTGGTTTATCAAAGCTTGACGCCGTCAGAAATGAGCTTGACGCCGTCCCTCTTTAGCTTAAACCGTGACGACCTTGATCACTTCAAAGGGTGACGCCGTCAGATTTTTCATGCAAAATTCTCTGGCTTATCATGAGTAATTTTCATATCCACCTTTTTTGCCAAGCCATGACGCCGTCTGGACCAATCCCTGACGCCGTCAAAGGTACTTTTCAGCCGATTTTGAGACTTTGTCGTTTTCTTCACTTTTATGCTCCAAAAACGTCCAAAATGCTTCCTTTTCTAGATTTCTTCTCCAAAGTACCTAAAATGACAAAAGGAACGATTTAGGGCAATATTTGATCAAATAAATACGATTTAGGGCTTAAATGACCCCCTAAAAGCGGTACACTTTTCGCTTCATCAAATACCCTTACACTTGAGATTTGCTTGTCCTCAAGCAAATGCGCTTTTATTCTAATCAAAATACAAGTTAGGGGTCATTTAATACTAATATAAAAGTAATTACAATAAATAGTCGTTCCACTTTAATCATAATAAGCACGGAGATTACAAACTAGCACCTCACAAGTAGTGTTTAGATACTCACATCTCTCAGGTGTCATCAAAATAAATCTCATAAATGAAAACGGATAATATCTCTCACTACCTGTCATAGCAAATAGATTACCATAGGCTTGGGAAAGGATCGAAAACCTCCTCCACTAGGCGTAAGCACCTAAGATAAACTATCAAAGAGGGCTTTTGCATGGGTTATAACGTGAGGTGTAGGGATATGATAAACACGGTTTTGTTGGATAAGGGATATTTTACTGGTGGCGAGTTAAAGATCTTGATTAATTACATGTACAATATGGCGTTGCTAAGCCAAGACTAGACTCGACTTAAGCTAAAAACAAAATAACAAAAACATAAAATAAACATAAAATAAAACGGGATGGTAGTCCGTATGTTTTTTCTATTTTTCTTTTTCTCATTTTTTTTTTCTTGATTTTTTTTTTTCATACACTCTTGCCCTACCATCCAAAATAATACATCATAGGGGCGTTGCATTCCCCTTACACTTGAACTTTTACATAACTTTACACATAACTATTCTAATGACTCGAATTAAGATAATCGAAACACTTGGAGTACTTTTAAAATATTTAGCACATATGGGGGTAATAAATGATGTTCTTCCCCATTACTCCACTACACTAGTACTTTACCCATGAGTCCCAATCGTCCCAAAACAATATGTACAAGGATATGACTCGACTTAGCAACCATGTAATCAATTAGATAATTAACTTGGGGTTTAAACAAATGTTGTCACAATAATGCACTAAAAATGAGTGCATACAAGGTAGGCTAAGGCGATTTGGGTGTACATTTAAGTGGGGTGTAAACAAATTCTTCCTTTAAGTAAAATGCTTAAAGGTCGAAACGAAAAGATAGGCTCTGAGGGGTGTACTAGGGGTATCGTGTACTAAAAATGAGTACAACGCAAAGGGTGTGGGAGAATTACTTGACCAATGTAGCCAAAGTAATTATAACAAAAACACAGGTGTAAAACAATGGGTTAATCCTAATGCCTCTCATCATGTAGTAAATCTAACTACACGAATGTAGTCTCACTTGTGGCCTCGGAATGGTCCTCACACAAGTTCTAAAATCTAAGTGCTACCGGTACACACATCATAGCATAAATGCTTTTCCTACCAATTCTAGGGGCGAACCTCACATATTTGGGGGTGGAAAAATTTTTTAGTGGTACGGTTTTTTGTGCTAGTCGTATAACTCCTATCCATGAGACGCTCATTAAGATCAAAGTTTCACTCCTAAATGTTGTAAAAAAATTTAAATTTGGCACTAAAATTGCCCTAACATGTATTTATCTCAGTTTTATTACACATTTACTATTAAACAAACAAAAATCAAGCGTACAAGCATTCTCTAAAGTATCGTATTTTACCCCCCCTTACACTTAAGATGAACATTGTCCCCAATGTTCAAATAACAAGATGTAAAAGTGAAAAGGTAAAAGAATGAAATCAAATACTCCCCTGATTCGCTCGGTGGATAATGTAGTAACACGGTTAGATCTTCTTCCAAGAGAATGTAGAAGCTCCAAGACTAATGCATCGCCCTAAGCTTGATTCCACATACATCTCCTTGTCCAAAATAACCTGTTAAACCTGAGAAAACAAACACGAAAACCTGCATAACATCGGCGGGATAAACTCTATATATAAGGATATAATGCTTGTGGAATGATAATTTTGCAGATTCCTGGAGATTATAAGTTATAGATTTAATAAAAACTTTTTATGAAAACAAAACTTTCAAATATTTCAGAAAATTCAAATCTGACGCCGTCAGGTTGTAAATCCTGACGCCGTCAGAAATGATCTGACAGAATTTTCAGGTTAAGTTTCCGAAAATTTCTGGAAAAACCTATACCTTACTTCCTGGAAATCCTGCAAAACATCATTATGACTCGATACAAGCATTTGACTCAAACAATTACGAATATGTATGTTAATTTATTATCATTACGATTCATGTTCATTTGTGTTCTAATAAACCGATTTTGATTTCCCTTACACTTATCTTTTTGCAAAATACATTTATATGTAGTTAAGACGAAGTTAAAAACAAGATAAAGCATTTTCATAGATTTAGTTTTGAACATGAATGAATAAAAATAAAAATTAAACACACATACGGAAGCAAATAAAATCAAACAAACAAATAAATAAACACACAAAAAGCAAATAAAGCTTGGGTTGCCTCCCAAGAAGCGCTTGTTTTTGTTCGAGTCATGAGCCTGACTCTACCCTTATTTAACGGAAATAGGGGAGGTTTTCCCTACACTTAGGATTAAGTGCGGGTGGAAGTAGCGATACACACCCTTAGGGTGGAAATATGCCACGTGAGGTGAAGGGGGTGAGTGAATGGCTTCCTTCATCCTAAAACTACCCGGATAATATTGGTTTATGGGTGGGTCGGTTCCTCTTTTGTCTCCTAGATGTAAATCTAAGGATGAAAAGTTGTGTAAAGGTTGAGGTTCCGGTTCATCAACACTAGGAAATTCCCTGGAACTAAGAGTAAGGTTATCACTATAAGTATTCAAACCTATATCCTCTAGTGGTGCTTGGTCCAAGGGTTCTACCTCCATTGGGATTCCTAAAGTTTCTTCTACTTCTTCCGGGTAAGTCACGGGCGGTGTGTGTGCCTCAAGTGATGGTAGGACTTGTGGGGTACTTTGTGGGCTTGGATTATCCACCTCATCCTCCATTTTATCTAGATTACCTATGTGTTTGTTTTGTACTATGATGTTACATGACATCCACTTAGGTATCCCAAAATAGTCATCCCCAGATAAACTTGTTTCACGATCCTTGGAATTTGTGGTCAATTGACTTGTACCAACGTTTGTTGGGTTGTCTACTCTATAATAATACTGGGCACAATCTTCAATGGCATCCCATGCTTCTTCAGCATTTAATTCCCTAAAGTCCCTATTGGCAAAATCGTTAATGCACATTTGGTCATATCAGTCGACACGATCGTAAAAGATTTGGGTTAGGGATGCTAAATCGAAGCTATGATGAGGGACTATTCGGAATAAGTTTTTAAAACGAGTCCATGCATCATATATGGGTTCATCTCGATATTGGTTGAACATCAAGATGTCATTAGGGGCAAATGGATTTCGTGGTCGGTAGTATGGTGGGTTCGCGTACTCCATATTGGTGAACGGAAGAGTCAATGGAAAGGTTTTTACGAACAAAGACACAAAGAAAAGATAGACTACTAGAAAGTTAATAAAAAGAAAAATAAAAATCTCACTAGATAGGAATCTAATGAGTAGACCTAATAAAAATAAATTTCAACCTAAGCAATAACTATTCCCCGGGCTGCGTCGCCAAAAACTTGATGCGTGGTTTTGCAACCTTACAACAGGTTTTACCTCTCGAGGGATCTCAAGAGGCTTACAACCCCACCAGGCAGTGTACCTGACCGATGTAGTATAGTGTAGTGGTAAGTACGGGGGATTGATCGTTCTCCACAGGGAATAGTGTTCGTTAAGTATGAAAAACTACTCTAATTAGGTCTAAGGGTGAAGGAAGATTATTTTTGTATTTTTATAATTTTTATGAAAGCAAGTAAAATCTCGGGTTTGAAGGAGTGGGCGGAATTAGTTGCTAGTCAACTAACCCAAATTACTACGAATGCAAATAAAATAAAATGACAAAAATGAAAAGGTTGGTAAAACTTATATGGAGAGAAATGTGTTTACTTAGATTTCCTTACTCCCTAACTATCTTTTACCGGTTGATTAGTGTGTATTAATTGCGTGGATAACGGGTGTATTCCTTAATACCAATCGTGGGGTGGCGTACGTACTTCCCCAACTCTACAAGCTCCTACTTCACTCCTATGTCGAGCCGGCTAGGAAGCTCCTAACATGGGATCACTAGAATTCGCTCATGCATTAAATACAACCATAAAAACCTTAGTATGCATTGGTTCATGTTTCTTAAGACGTTCAAGCAAGTTACCGAATAGGAAGTTAGCCAGTTTTCTTAAGCCTAACATAGATGAACAATCATCCAATACAACTAATAACACACTAATAACCTGTAATCAATAGCTAGGTTTCATTAGATCTAAGCAAACACAAGATAAATCTAGCCTAGCATGTTAATCAAAAGACAAGAACAAGATGTAATCAAACAACACATAGACATATTGAATGATTAAATAATCACTTATCTTCAATTAAACATGGGAGATCCAAGGGTATGAAAACCCTTAAAAATGGCAGAAATTCGTCTTAGGGTTTCTCCTCCAAAGTTACACAATAAGTTCCACACTAATGACAAAAAATTGCAAAACTATATATAGAGTTTAAGGGCTGACGGCGTCACGTTGTAGATCCTGACGCCGTCACCTCGCCGCTTTTAGGGTTCCCGGATGGCCTTCCTAACGCCGTCCCTCTTTAGACCTCCAAAATCCGTTCTGGTTTATCAAATCTTGACGCCGTCAGAAATGAGCTTGACGCCGTCCCTCTTTAGCTTAAACCGTGACGACCTTGATCACTTCAAAGGGTGACGCCGTCAAATTTTTCATGCAAAATTCTCTGGCTTATCATGAGTAATTTTCATATCCACCTTTTTTGCCAAGCTATGACGCCGTCTGGACCAATCCCTGACGCCGTCAAAGGTACTTTTCAGCCGATTTTGAGACTTTGTCGTTTTCTTCACTTTTATGCTCCAAAAATGTCCAAAATGCTTCCTTTTCCAGATTTCTTCTCCAAAGTACCTAAAATGACAAAAGGAACGATTTAGGGCAATATTTGATCAAATAAATACGATTTAGGGCTTAAATGACCCCCTAAAAGCGGTACACTTTTCACTTCATCAGGTCAAGTTTAATATGTGCTGATAATGGAACATACTAATGCTCCCTCTCAATTAATGAGGGAGAATGTTTGTGTCAGGTATGATAAGTATGAAAGATATTTGAATTAAAAAAATCATACACTGACAAATAACAACAAGTTTCATTAAGTTCACTGCTTATTATGTACAAAGTGACTTGTTTTGATGATATAAAATTTTTGAAATCACTCTCCCCCTCAATCGATGACCCGTTTTCTATTTAAAGAGCTGTAGTAATTGATTGAGTGATAGATTTTTATGAAAAGTTCAATTCTGATTGATATTCAAAAATCATGGTACCACCAAGTTTAGCACAAATACTTTCCTGAAGAATCATAGATGGAAAAGCATCTGTGATGTAAAGAAGACTTCTCTTCTTATACAAGAAATGATGCACTGAAACGTACATCAAATCGAAGAAACATGGATACAAAGTAATCCATGCCTGGGTGAACTTCACCCAGTGGGAGGAATAGCCGTCTTTTTGGTGACGTGCTTTCCCCATAAAGAAGAACGGGTTACAGTCTGAAGTAACTGCAAGCCAATATGACATGTTTTAATCATTCAATTTAACTTCTGCTCGAGCTTCATTTAAAGACCCGTGTCATTATTGAATGACATTTCTAGGACCTTAAATGTTATCGATAAACAAAAGACATGCCTAGAGGAACTGTTTTTGGTATTTTTGTGTTTTTCTGATTTTTATGGTTTTTATAGGTTTTATATTTTTCTATTTTCTTTTTTTGGTTTAAAATATATACAAGGATATATGAAGCAAATCCACTACTCCTCATTCTCTTCCTGGAGGCGCTTGAGGGTTTCTGGCGTCAAACTCTTCATGCCAAGTCACGGGAGAATAAATTGGAACCGTTCTCTCGGGAGTGCCTTAGTGAAGATATCAGCCAACTGAAACTCAGTCCTCACGAAGTAAAGTTAAACAACCCCTTTCTCAACCTATTCCCTTATAAAGTGATGCCGGATATCGATGTGCTTTGATCGGGAGTGTTGGACATTGTTGCAGCAAAGAGCTATGGCACTTTTGTTATCACAATACAGAGGGATCTTGTTGTATGCAAAGCCATAGTCCGATAGTTGAGATATCATCCATAGGATTTGAGAACCGCACGCAGACATGGCAATGTATTCAGCCTCTGTAGAAGATATAGATGTACTCATTTACCTTTTAGATGACCAGCTTGCTAACTTTTCGCCCAGAAACTGAGCACCTCCCGACGTACTTCGACGAGTATCTTGACACCCCGCATGGTCTGCATCTGCATAGGCCGCGAGTGCCATGGCGGTGTCCTTAGGATACCAGAGACCCATGTGAATAGTCCCTTGAAGGTATCGAAAGACTCGCTTTACCACTTCCAGATGCCTTTTGGTGGGCATAGACTGGTACTGAGCACACATGCATACTGCGAACAAAAGATCTGGCCTACTAGCGGTGTGATACATTAGGGATCCAATCATACCTCGAAACTTGGTTTGATCAACAGGGATCCCAGAGAGGTCTTCATCCAACTTCGATCTCTCAACCATAGGAGTGTCAACAGGATCACTTGAATCAAATCCAAATTTCTTCAATATTTCATTTGCATATTTGGATTGACTAATGAAGATGCCTCCGGGACTTTGAGAGATTTATACCTAAGAAGAACGACATTTGTCCCATCATAGACATTTGGAACTTAGAACTCATCTCGTTAGAAAACCGATCACATTCCATAGGGTCAGAGGAGGAAAAAATAATGTCATCTACGTAGATCTGAACGTAAAGTAGATGTTTGCCCGTTTTCCTAGTGAATAGTGTAGGATCAACAACACCTTTGGAGAATCTGTTTGCCAGAAGAAACTTAGAAAAGTGTCATACCACGCCCTAGGTACTTGTTTTAGGCCATAAAGGGCCTTCTTCAAGCGACAGACGTGAGTAGGATGATCAGGGTCCACAAATCCTTCAGGTTGACTGACATAGACTTCCTCTTTCAAATCACCATTTAAGAATGCTGTCTTTACATCCATTTGGTAGACTGTCATATTCTGACTGGCAGCATTGGCGAGAAAGATTCTGATGGCTTCAATTCGAGCAACCGGTGCAAATGATTCTTCAAAGTCTATCCCCTCTTCTTGACGATACCCCTTTGCAACAAGCCCTGCCTTATTTTTCAGAACATCACCATGCTCATTGAGTTTCGCTTTGAAGATCCACTGTAGAGCGATAATCATTGCACAATCTGGAGGAGGCACTAATTCCCATACTTCAAGTCGATCAAACTCATGAATTTCTTCTTGCATTGCAGTAAACCAACAGTCTTTAGACAAAGCATCTTTGAAATCTTTGGGTTCGACTTTGGATAGTACAGAATTAAAGAAGCACCACAATGCATCGGTGGCAAGTTGCTTTCGTGTAGATACCGGACGAGAAGGATTTCCAATGATGTTGTCAATCGGATGATCATTGGTCTATTTTTTAAGATGATCATGTGGTTGAGGGTAGGGAACTGATGTTGCCGTGTTAGGATCCCTTGAAGAAGATGTCTCAGTATAAGATTTAGGAGCAAATATATTCTCGAATGGAGCATCATCAGAAGGAGCAAAAGGATTCACTTCAAAAGAATTGTCAATTGCAGAGCGTAACTGTACCAAAGGAGATTGAATATTTGATGATGATGGCGAGTGACTGGCAGATGGTGCATCTTGATTGATTAAGATAGATACAAATGGACCCTCTAAGTTTTGTGGAATTGGAGCATCAGCAACTGAAGGTAAATGTGGAGCTTCAATTATAGTATCAACCATTGGTGGCTCAAAGTATTCATCAAACATTGGATCAAACAAATTCTTCAACTCTTCACTGGTAGGGGGTACATAAGGAACAGCAGGAGTGGAATGTTGTACAAGACCTGAACTAATTGGTCCAGGAGACAAAAGATTAGGTGCGGGTCCAGAACTTTTGTGTCCAGGAGCCGTTTGCTCAGTCATCTCATCGAATGTCACGTGAATGGTTTCCATAAGTTGTCGGGTTTGTTTATTGTAGATTCGGTATCCCTTGCAATCTGGTGCATACCCAACGAAGAATCCAATGTCTGCTTTAGCCTTGAGTTTTCCCACTAGAGTACGATCCTGTCTTTCAACTACCCCGTTCTGCTAAGGAGTGCGTGGAACACTTTTCTGGTGAGTTATGCCAATACTTTCATAAAATTGAATGAGTTGTTTGTTAACAAACTCAGTTCCATTGTCTGTGCGGATGATTATGATGGTTTTGTTGAGTCTTACTTGTAGCTGTTTGATAAGTTTGATGATAACCTCTGGAGTCTCGTCCTTGGTTCTCAAAAACTTCACCCATGTAAACCGAGAGTAGTCGTCGACCACCACAAGAATATATTTCTTCCCATTTATACTCTGCACTCTCATTGGTCCGCACAGATCCATGTGAAGGTTGTGAAGAGCTTCCATAATGGTGTTGACAGTTTTAGGTTTGTGAGTATGCTTCTTGCTTTTGCCCAGTTGACAAGCAGAACAAAGATGATCCTTTTCAAACTTCAATCTGGGCATACCTCGTACAAGATCCTTGCGAGTAAGTTTATTTATGGTGCCGAAGTTTAAGTGATTTAAACGACGGTGCCAAAGCCATGATTTGTTCTTTGAGGCCTTTGACAGTAAGCAAATAGGAGAGGACCGCATCATGTCTTCAATAGAGATGGTGTATAGATTAGTGCCATGACTGCCTTTAAGGAGATCAATACCATCCAATTCTCTGACGAAACATGTGTGTTTTCTGAAAGCAACTTCAAGATCGGAATCACAAAATTGACCAACATAGAACAAATTGTGCCCAAGTCCTTCCATGTAGTATACCCTGGAAATTACACTGTCACCAAAAACATAATCTCCATAACCCATAATTACCCCAAAATGGTCGTTTCCGAATCTAACTATCCTGATAAATTTATTCACAAAATTCTTGAGCCATGAGCGATCCCCGGTCATATGTTTTGAGCAGCCTAAGTCCAAATACCAAAGGACGATTTTCACGACCTGCATTTGAAAACAAACAACGATTGATAACTGAAAAAAATGGATCCTCACGTGCAACTGGGGTCCGTTTGGTTAGCACAAACAAACTCTGGAACAACAGGATTCATAGATGCCATGGTATTCACAGTGAAAACTTCACTAGTAGCAGCAATTGACCTAGTTACAGGGCATTGTGTCTCTAAAGGGAAAATTTGACCAGTTGGCTTCCATTCCTTAACAGTCACTACTTTATGATTAGTCATTCTAGTTAAGGGGCACTGATCTCCTAAAGTGAATTTTCTTCTAGTGTGTCTCCATTGATAACCAACATGAGCAAACATTTTTCCTGTTGCTTTCCAAATTTGCTTACTCAGTTTAGGTTTCCTAAAATTCTTAATAGGGATCGTTGAGAAGACTTCAAGAATGACACAACACATTCATCATGATTACCAGAAATTAAGCATTCATTACATGTCTTACAAATAGCATTAGAATTCGAATTAATTACAGTACGCTTATAGCTAATACTAGAATCAACACGATTCTTTTTTATCAAATCAAGTTTATTGTTCCTAAGATGGTCTTCTACTTTCTCCTGATGAGCACTCTTAGCTGGCGTAGTCCTATCTTTCTTTGTATTGCGACTAGGCTTTGACCCGCTAGCTTTAGTGTCACTGTTTACTCCTGTAGAAGTGAAGATGGGAACATTAGCTTGTTTTACTGCCATTTGTTTTTCTGGTTTTGATGTGCTGGGTTCAAATATCGTTAATGGTACATCAAAGGTAACATGCTTGTTCTTAGTCATTGAGGATGATGCAATAAACCTATATCGCTTGTTATCAATCTTAGGACATGTGCCAATGACGTATTCTAAGAGTTCCTGAGATCGTTTAGTGAGGAAGCAGGCATCTACAACTGCACTATCAAGTGGTTTATCTATCCTATCCTCTTCTACGATCTCACGAAGGGTATCAAGGCTATCCTTAAGGCGAGTGAGATATACTTGATGAGCAGACCCATTGTTCCTAAGGGGAAGCGAAATAGGCACAACATCAATTGCATACTTACTACAAGCAGAAACTTTTGGAACAACATAATCACTGGTGATAATTGGCATTTTCCCTTTCACCCGAGTCTTTAGATTCTCAATCTCATTTAGCAAATAAGTTATTTTTTCATTGTGATTATTACGCGTGATCTTAATCGAATCATATAACTCTTTGTAATGCTGTTTGATTTTTGAATTTTCAGCTTGAAAACAATCATTTTCATGTTGTAATTTGTTGATGGTGTCTTGATAGTGAAAATTCTGAGAATCTAAAGACGATGGTTTAGGGGTGCCAGTCACATCACTCTTATTCGATTTTAATTGGGCAATTTGGGCCCTCAATTTTCGAATCCTGTTAGTGTGAGCTTGAATTTTTTCATCTGGTTTGCTTAATTCAAAATATGCATCAAATTCAGGAGCATCCAAAGATGTCTTGGCATTTGAGATTTTAACTCTTTCTTCTAAATATTGATATTTTAATTGCAAATTAAGATTATCAACCTCTAGTTTTGAAAAATGTCTGACCATGTTATCATGGTCATCGTTTTGGATTTTCTCATGCAATTTCAAATTCTCCCCCTCAAGCTCAACAACATAATTCTGGGAAACATTCAATGCAATAGACAACTCATGAAATTGACAAGCAATTAATGCAGAATCAGTAGCAGTATAAAATACATCCTGTGCAATACATCTAGCAATCAAATTCTCATTGGTGATGAGAAGATTCTTTCTTTCAATCTCACTACATTTAAGATCAATAGCATTTTGTTTCCCTATGTTTTCCATATCTTTATACACTTCTTTCATCTCTTTTAATTTAGTTTCAAGGGTTTTTTGCATGCCCTCAAAATGTTCTTTGAGAAGTTTAAAAAATGGAATAACCTCAGTTAAGTAACACTGTTTTGTTTGTTCAAAGCCCCTTTCCCCTTCAGTGATTTCCATTGGTGTAATTCTCTTCTTACATGTTTTATCAAAATCAGCAAATAGTTGACAAAGAACATATATGCTAATTAGAGTTTTACATTCGGTGGGAAGAGTTAAAGGAACTAAGTGCATGGGTGTATTGGGTAGGTACACCGTCGCTGCAGCTATCTTTCTAAAGGGTGGAGTTTTGGCTTGAAGTTCTTCGGCTTTCCTTTTTTCTAAGTCTAAGGACCAAAATATTTGTTCAGGGGTCAACTTAGTTTAAGGCACAAAAATAGCTAATCGGTTCTCCTAATAGTAATCATGGGGTTTGATTATGACTCGATTTGCTATACATTTGGGATCCTTCATTTTTTCAGCCAATCTTTCTCTATTTATTACTTCTATCTCATTACTCTCTTCAAATGATGTCACATCGGGAGGGGCATGACCAGGCTTAAGCATTACATTTGCATCATATAACGCAGGTTGGGCAACTTTAACATTCCTAAGAAAAACTTATTTAGGTTCATCTACATCCTTTTCACTATTTTCATCACACAACTTTTTATGCTTTTGAATTATTTGAGCAGTTTGTCTGGTCTGGTCTTGTATGTACAACTTGTTTTCAATCTTATTCTTTAACGTTTTAAGTCTGGAAAAATCATTTAAGAGTTTTGTTTCTTTTTCTTTGAAATCATGTTTTAGTGTAATTACACTTTCTTGGATCTCCTGTTTTTGCTTAATAGTTTGATCAAGTTGTTTTCGTAAAGAATATAACTCCTTTTTCAATATTTCTTCCCTTAAATTTCGTTCTGTTATGAATGTACGCATTTGACTATCCATTTTCTGCTCACGTTCAGTTAGCTCAAATTTTGCACGTTGTTCATATATGGCCACCTGATCTTTATAAATATTAAGTCTAGTGGTCAAAGTGTCATCAGGGATAAACACGGTGTTCTCATGCAATTCACAAGTATTATCAACAACAGAAGATGCAGTACTTGATACAACAGACACGTCGTTGTGATTCACATGTTGTTCATATGGAATAACATTACTATTTCCCATATCAACAGTATCTGATTCAACAACATCTGTATGTTGTACTTTGTTGGGAATCTTCTGTTCATCTACCATGTTATATGTGTCATAAAGCTTTAGAACCTCAGATATGATAGATGCATTGGAAAGACCAGCTTTTTGTGGTGATGAGACTGCAGAAGACAGATTAGCCATGAAGATGGTTTGAGCAGTGGGTTCATCATCAACGTCTGAGTCAAAAGCATCGCAGTCATCAGCTTGGAAGATGTTGGGATCATTTAGTGCCAAGTCCTGAACTGGTTGATCATCCACATCAGCATCAAACGTGTTCCCCTCATCACCAGCAAGAAACAATAACTCTTCTTCGTCCAAAGTTGCTCCATTCTCTTGAGCTTGCATCAACAGCATCTTATCTTTGAAGTAGTCAGAGTTCTGTGGATGCTTTGGTTGAGTGCAGTTCCTTGCTATGTGTCCTAGTCCACAACTGTTGTAACACTTGGTTTGCCTTCCCTGTCCCTGATTAGCATTCCCAACTCTGTTCTGTATATTACCCCGAGCAACGTTCCTTTGATTCACATTCTGCCTTCCCTGAACATTCTGAACCACAACCCTTCCATCTTCCACTGTTGCTTGATTACGAGGATTAGATGAAGTTCGAAGTTGATTGTTGGTTTGAGGGAGTGTTGCTCTAAACTGTTGGACAAGTAAAGAAACTTGGTTGGAAAGATTGTCAATCATCTTGTCAGTATGAGAATATCCTGAATCCAGTTGGTTGTTCACAGCAGATGGTGGGTGCAATGATGATTGGGCAAATGATGTCTGATTCTGTGATGAAAAGGGATGGTGATAAACTTGATCAAATGAGGATTGATTGAACGGCTGAACATTTGAGACAAATGCAAGAGGATCATCAGATGTTGTTGGATTGAGTTTTTCCCTCAATTGACGATCATAGACAGCATGCTTTTCATGTTGTTGTAAGTAGGCATACAGTTGTTCATAATTAGTCTCTCTCAATCCTTTGTTGAGCTTCACGGCAGTGACAAATCTGTCCCACTCGGGTGACATATTTTTTCACAAACTTAGAGTTGAGTTGGATGTTTAGCATCGTCATCCTGATGATTCTCATGTCATTCGCAAGGTTGTGAAATCTCACATAATAGTCAGTGATGTTTTCTCCAGGATTCATCTTGAAGTGTTCAAACTCATCATACAACTGAGATTCACAATCTTCTTTGGTTAGTTCAGATCCAGCCAGAAGCATTTTGACATTGTCCCAAACAGCTTTGGCTTCAGTGTTGAAGTTTATAAGCTTTTAAACGTCATTGGGAAGCCCTTGAATCACAATGTTAGAAGCTTTAATGCCTGCATCATAACGCTTCTTCTCCTCCTCATTAAGATCATTGTAATTACGTGGCCTGTCGATTCCAAAAGTGACAATTCCATCCTCAGTGGTAGTGACAGCATCTCTAGTGGTGCCCATTTTAAATGGTCCTTCATCAATGGATTTAAGAATGTTAACACCATTCTCTTTTCCTAAGCAATAAAGTCATTTTCTTTGTGCCCATGATTCATAATCCGCCCTATCAAGCATAGGAGGGCGGGTATCGGACCTTGCAACTTGAATGTCATCAGAAGAAGTGCTTGCCATGATGTAAACTTGCACGGGATTTTACAATTCTATGATTTAAACTGTGAAATAGATTCTTTTGCGGGATTTTACAAAAATCAAGAATAAACCGTGATTTGATTATTTGAATGTGTTATGATGAAAGTCTGGATCGATAATGATTAGTGATTGTATGTTAGGAGTGGTGATCTTTTGTTGGATTGTATGATGCGTTGTTAAGTTGTGATTTGATTTGATTGTAGTGAGTTATCGTAATGAGTTGAACAAATCCCAGTCAAGAAGCCTAGACTAAAACTCAATGAAGAGACTTGATCAAAACTCAGTTGCCAAAACTCAGTGGCCAAAACTCTGTTGTAAACCCTCAAACCTCAAAGATCAAAACGTAGGATCAAAACTCCTAAGTTAAAACGCAGGACCAAAACTCAAAGGTCAAAATGCAGGAGACTTGTAAAAATGCAAGATCAAACCGCAGAGACCACAAACCGCAGCAAAGCAAATCGCGGCTGAACAAAACGCAATATCTGAGTCAAACCGCAGTGACTAAAAAGAAACACAACTTGAAGCAAACCACAAAGACTACAAACCGCAGAGACAACAAACGGCAGAGACTTCAAAATTTAATAGGTCAAACCTCAGTCACAACCATACAAAATGCAAAAGACAAAACTGTCGCTATCACTGCGTTTTGTCTTCTTTCCCTTTTTAGTTACAAGTCAAACCGCAGCTTCTTAAATACTCAAACCGCAACCAAATCTTACCAAAACAGCACAAACCGCAACAAAGAAATTTTTACCGAGGGTCAAAACGCAGTGAGGAAACTCACTTAAATCTTCCAACAAAACCACAAAATAAGTCGTGTATCACCACTAAACGCTACTAGATATTGTAGAACACCTAAGATTACAAAGTATTAACCAATTTAATCACAAACAAAGATTAGCCATGGTGTTTTCTTTCTATTCAAGTCGAATAAACCAAAAAAACAAAAGAAACACCAAATCTTGAACTACAATCCGAGACACATACAAACACACTAATCAACCTGGCTCTGATACCAATTGTAACATGTTCATAATCATAACACAAGAGTAAATTGATGTTTAGGTCGAATCTTAGAGAGAGAAAGAGATGAAGTGGGAGTTTCTAGTGAGAGAAAAACTATGTGAAATTAGATTACCAAATGAAAGCTGCAACCCTTCCCATGGGTGGGAAGGGCTATTTATAGTTCTTACAAAACGCCCCTACACGGGCTATGGACCGGGTTGACAGTGGGTAAAGACCCGACCTGACTCCATGGTGAAACGATATCTAAACTAATATGATTAAGCCTATGAGCTACTTAATGCTAATCCATACTCGGGGTGATCGAGTCTTTCATGTGAATATTTGTATTCTTAACAACATGTGTCCAAGAAGGAGTCGGGAGAGAAGCGACTCGAGGATGTTCCGACTGTGCGTGATTTTCCTGAAGTATTTCCTGAAGATCTGCCTGGACTTCCACCGGTTCGACAAGTGGAATTTTTGATTGACCTAGTTGCAAGAGTTGTTGGATAAAGGGTTTATTCGACCTAGTTCCTCACCCTGGGGAGCACCAGTGTTATTCGTGAAGAAGAAGGACGAATCATTTAGAATGTGTTTTGACTACCGTGAACTGAACAAGCTAACAGTGAAGAATCGCTACCCTTTACCTAGAATCGACGATTTGTTCGACCAGCTACAAGGATTAGGTTACTACTCCAAGATAGATTTACAGTCAGGTTATCATCAACTCAGAGTCTGGGAAGAGGATATTCCCAAGACAGCATTCAGGACACGATATGGTCACTATAAGTTTCAAGTGATACCCTTTGGTTTGACAAACGCACCTGTTGTATTCATGGACCTCATGAACCGAGTGTGTAAACCATATTTGGACAAGTTTGTTATAGTTTTCATCGACGACATTTTGATCTACTCCAAGAGTGAAGAAGAACACAAGCAACACCTGATGATAATTCTTAAGTTGCTCAAGGAAGAGCAATTGTACGCAAAGTTCTCTAAGTGTGAATTTTGGATTCGCAAGGTACAATTTCTTGGTCATGTGATTGACAGCAAAGGGTTACATGTGGATCCCGCGAAGATCGAAGCTATCAAGAACTGGCCAACGCCTTCTAACGCCACAGAAATTCATCAATTTCTGGGATTGGCTGGATATTACAGGAGATTCATCGAGGGATTCTCCAAAATATCTAAATCGTTAACTACGTTGACTCAGAAGGATAAGAAATATGTGTGGGGAAAGGACGAAGAAGAAGCATTTCAAACCCTGAAGTAAAAACATTGCAGTACACCGATTTTGGCATTACCAGATGGAGTTGAAGATTTCGTAGTTTATTGTGATGCATCATATCAAGGGTTAGGAGCAGTTTTGATGCAACGAGGGAAAGTCATGGCATATGCTTCCTGACAACTTAAGACTCATGAGGAGAAGTATACCAGACATGATTTGGAGATAGGAGCAGTTGTTTTTACACTCAAAATGTGGAGGCACTACTTATATGGGATGAAGTGTATTGACTTTACCGATCACAAGAATCTTCAACATATTTTGGATCAGAAGGAGTTGAATATGAGGCAACGACGATGGTTATAAACCTTAAGCGACTATGATTGTGAAATTCGATACCACCCGGGAAAAGCGAACGTCGTGGCAGATGCTGTTAGTGCAAGCAGTCTCGTTGGGGAGATTGTTACTGCAAACAATCTCGTTTGTTTTGATTGATGACAAACATGTAACTTGATACATAACTTAAAATGTACAAGTTACTTGTAATCTTATTTTGTCTCAACATACATTCAACACCTCTCGAGTCCTCGTATGATACAACACAGGTTCGTACATGTTTGTTATGTAGCATTATGATCAAACCCTTAACAAACCATTTAGAATGTTTAAAATACGGTTAGGTTATTAAGTATTTTAAAAGGCTAATCATTCTACTTAGAACCTCATTTTACACCTTTGCATAAACAAGTATTTTTACTTGTACATCATGTTTCCTAAGTTTAATAGGATAAGTACACCTTAGGTGTCAAACTAACATGATACATCTTGGTAAACATATATTAGTTAGGCTAGTATATACATGGTACATGATCACTAGGATACATGTTACATACATATATACATTTACATGTTTATGTTTATTTCTTAAATTAGAAATATTTAACATGACATCATGGCATGCATCACTTACATATCTTGGAAGATTTGTAATATATTTTGTATAGATCTTCAAGCTAACAAGTTGACTTTTGAAGATATAGCAAGATATGGTAAGATATGGAAAGATTTGAGAATCTATTAGCTGGCCTAACACGACGGATCCAAATGGTATAAAGGACGGATCCAAATTTAGGGATCCGTCAGATCCGCCGGGCAAAATTCTTGTTGGCTATAAATAGCAGCCCATTGTTTACCCATTGTTTTCATCCACTTAGAACACACATTCCCTCTACCATTTGCATACATTTAGATCATTAGTTAATCATGTAGAAACACACATTAATCACCCTTTACATAATGATCATAATGTTACAAACTTTCATTATGTTGTAAGCATACACTCGTAATGATCCTGTGAAGCTAGATCAGAGATCGTGAGTCATCATCCATCATAAGCTTGCATACTTCCTGATCCACCATGAAGGTTAGTAGATCTTGAAGTCATCATCCACCAAAGCATTCCAACATATGAAGATTCAAGTTCACTTGACATCCTCAATGATTGAAGACTTCTTATTCAAGAAGTTCATGTAGATACCATATGCATATATGAAGATCCATCACAACAAGTTTAGGGAGCTTGTGATCTTCATCCATTGAAGGCTTCCTATCAATGGAAGTTCATTTAGATTAGCCATTCATATCCATGACCCATTTATGTCATGGATCATCATTGTAATCTATTCATACTAGATTAGATGGTTTATGTGTTTGTGCCATAAAACACAAGGTTTCTATGTTGGGCCATAAAACATAGCGAAAACGGGAGTGGTTGTACCCATGTAAAAGAACTCGACATCTAGCTTAGTTTCGGTAATTGTATAAGCGACGTTAGGTTGGTTCTACCTCGAACTAGAACCCGGTATTTAGCTTTGTACCGGAAAAAGTGTAAGCGACGTGTGTAAGGTTTTCTCCGCCAAGAAGGGAGCTTGTTGATCTAGTGAAGTAACTCTCGAGTTGGGTACTCGGGGAGTGGAGTAGGGCGGAGAGGAGCTCCGTGACCGAACCACTATAAATCATCGTGTTCGGTTTGCGCTTTCTTTTACTTATCTCTTTACTTTTATATTTGCATTATGTGATTGATTGTGGTGTGACGTGTTGATAATACTTGTGTGACAACATGTTTCAACTTATGCAAGTTAGGAACAAGCTTAAACGGACATTTGATACAACAAGTTTTAAGATTTTAAAACGATAACGTATTCACCCCCCCCCCCCTCTACGTTTTCACAGATGCCTTGAGCCGGAAGGAACGGTTGAAGCCGCTACGAGTTCGAGCTTTGGTTTTGACTATCAATTCAAACCTTCTCGCCCAGATTCTCCATGCTCAAGAAGAAGCCGTGAACCAAGAAGACCTCAAGAGTGAGAATATTTATGGTATGATACAGAAGAAATTTGAGAAGCGTTCTGGTGGAACTTTGTGTTTTAAGGGAAGAAGTTGGGTACCACGTTTTGGAGGACTACGAGACTTAATCATACTCGAGTCTCATAAGTCAAAGTACTCTATACACCCAGGATCTGACAAGATGTATCACGATCTCAAAGAGTTATATTGGTGGCCAAACATGAAAGCCGACATTGCCGATTATGTTCGCAGGTGTCTTACGTGCGCGAAAGTTAAAGCCGAACATCAGAAACCGTCTGGTCTTCTACAGTAACCTGAGATTCCCGAATGGAAATGGGAACAGATTACTATGGACTTCATCACCAAAATTCCAAGGACTTCAACTGGTTTCGATGCTATTTGGGTTATAGTCGATCGACTAACGAAATCAGCACATTTTCTACCCATCGAAAAGAACTACAGTATGGACAAGTTGAATAGACTTTATGTAAAGCAAATAGTATCGAGACATGGAGCACCAATATCTATCATCTCTGACCGAGACAACAGATTCACTTCTAACTTTTGGCAATCACTTCAGGATGCCTTTGGCACGAACCTCGACATGAGTAATGCATTACCACCCGCAAACCGATGGCCAAAGTGAAAGGACAATTCAGACTTTAGAAGATATGCTTCGAGCATGTGTAATTGATTTTGGAAATGGGTGGGATACCCATTTGCCTTTGATTGAGTTTTCATACGACAACAGTTATCATACAAGCATTAAAGCTTCACCGTTTGAAGCATTGTATGGTCGAAAATGCCGATCACCCATTTGTTGGACTGAAGTAGGAGAAGCTCAGCTCATTGGGCAGGATATTGTTCGTGAGATGACCGAGAAGATCGTACAAATCAAGAACCGATTATAAGCCGCAAGAGACCGACAGAAGAGTTACGCAGATGTGAGGCATAAACCACTAGAGTTTCAAGTTGGAGATAAGGTTATGTTGAAAGTATCGTCATGGAAAGGCGTAACACGGTTTGGTAAGTGAGTAAAGCTGAACCCGAAGTACATTGGACCATTCAAGATTTTGAACAGGGTTGGTCCTATAGCCTACAGACTGGAACTACCTCCCGAGCTTAGTAGAGTACACCCCACTTTCCACGTGTCAAATTTGAAGAAGTGTTTATCCGATGAGACAGCCATAATTCCACTCGATGAAATTCAGATTGATGAGCGATTGAACTTTATTGAGGAACCCATCGAGATTATGGAACGTGAGGTCAAACAACTAAAGAGGAGCCGTATTCCCATTGTGAAAGTCCATTGGAAATCCAAGAGAGGACCTTTGTTTACCTGGGAACGCGAATACGAGTTCAAGCGCAAGTACCCTCACCTTTTTGAAACCAGGACTGCTAAGTTTAACTAAAATCCGGGACGGATTTCCTAACATGATGTATGTGCTGTAACATCCGATAATTTTTCAAACCCTTTTCACTAGCCAAATACTTATTTTTGCATTACCTTAGTATTTAAACTTTTTCCTAAACTTATTTGAACTTGAGAAAAAGTAGATATCTGGATAAACGTGAGCATTATCCCTTTATTATGTCAGCGCAACCTAGAAAGCACGAAACGAATCGATTTGCCAAATAAATTAACTTTAAAAAAGTTTTGCATATTTATACTCGTTTTTACTAGAAAAATTATTTCGAGAACAATGCCGCAAGTTTCGTAATTTTTCGAGTCTGTTTGGTATGTTAAATGGGTCCCGCGATAAATATTTCAAAAGTTTTCCTAACTTGTCACAAACACCCCCTCCGCCCTATTTCACACCGCGCCCCCTTTTCTTTTCAGATTGCCTACCTTTGGTCCCTCATTGGGGTATAAAAGCCCCTAGGGTTTGCTTTCTTCCCCACTTATACTCACCCTCACAGGAATAATTTTTCGGCTCCGCTACACACCTCTAACCAAAATTATGGCCACCACCGAAACTTCACCACCGTCTAGATCCCAACCCCAGCATCATTTTTGGAGCTTTTGAGCTCGAGTAGATCTTGTTTGATACCTGTACGCCACCACACCACTGCCACAGTTCAACACCACCACCCACCGCCGATAAGCCCCACCTTTCTCTCTCTCGGTATGACAGCCACGCGCCTCCCACCTCCTTTATTTCTTCATTTATATAAAACACTAATCGGTAAAACTTTATAAAAACATTTTTATTCCAAAACCTTAACTAAACTTGATGCTTTATTAATTTAACCATGTGGATCTTGGTTTTTAACCCATGAATCGGTCGGACTCGCTCCGAGTCGACTCACGAGTTGAGTTGACTCGAACCGTTTCTTGTTGTTTTGTATTTATTCGTTGATGTCTAAGCTTATATTGGTTTTGTTTATAGCATGATTTTGGATTTGGATCAGATTTGGTTTGGTTGATGTTTGGTCGAGAGCCACATGGCTCGTATAGAGTCAAACCGTGACTCGAATGAGTCACGGCATATTGTAGGTTTGTATTGTTTGTGTCGCGTAATGAATTTGGTTTGGGTTTATGTTTGCCAAGAGCTCAAAGGATCGATAATAGTCGAGCCGTGACTCAAGGGATTCACGGCCAAGAGTTGTTGTGTTTATTTGTGTCTCGAGTCGGATTTGGTTGAGGTTGGTTTGTAACCGTTTTGGATTTGGTCTCCGCCGTGGGTAGGACTCTCACCGAGTCAAGCCATGACTCTAGGTGAGTCACAGCATAGGTCTAGTTTGATTGTGTTTGGTTGTGGTTGCATTGGATTTTGTTTGGTTTCGGCTTTGGTTTGCTAAGGCCGAGAGCCACTCGGCTTAAGTAAGGATTGAGTCATGACTTAAGGTGAGTCACGGCTTAGATAAGTGTTTGTTTACATTAAGGTTTAGATTTGGATGTGTTTGAGTTAGCCGAGAACCACGAAGGTTCAGATAGAGTCGCACCGTGACTCACGGGGAGTCAAGGCAAGTGACAAGTTATTTGGTTTAGTCGCGAGTCAATTTTATATCGGTTGTCTTTTATTTTATTTTCGTTACTTACTTAATTGGTTGTTTATCGATATGGTGTTTCGGGATAATATTTGGAAAACATGGGATATGATTTGGACATTCGACTTGGATATGTGTTATAAACCTATGCTTGGATGAGAATTGGACGTTATTGGATTTACGATATTAGTCGGTGGACTTTATGGACCATTTTCGTACTTGAGACGTAAGAGTATGTTAGACTCATAAGAGCTTAACATATTTGGACCCGAACATACACAAAATGGTCGATAAACTTGACAACTAATATATACGCGAATTATAATGTCTAATTATATATTAATAACTTGTAAAATGTGACGATAAAACTTATATTCAAGAGTCGTAACGACTTGGAAATGCTTTATAAACGGACGCATCATGTCCAAATTTCGATAAAACCTTTTATGACTTAATCGTTTATAACTATTTAATATCCTAAAACCTTTTAGAAACTTGAACGCTTTCCTTCTAAATCATGATGTTTTATCAACTATTTGGGAAATGGGTAAAACACCGAAACAACCTATTGATGTTTTCTTTCTTGTTTTTCTTATTTTATATCTTCTTCTTAATCTTAGTTCTTCTCTCTTTTCGTTACTCTTTTCTTCGTATCCGTTTGTGTTTTCCAACTTTTATTACTTTAACTTCTCGTATCCACATGAGTCTTAAATGTTTATTCCTCTCAGACGCCATTGAAATTAAACCTTTTCATTTCAAATACGATTATTACTTTATAAATCGCTTTGAGGTTTATTGCTGAGACATACTATTCACTTATTAGGTTGTTCTGAGGTTCATTTGTTGTGTTGTACCATCTGATCATTTGTGAAATCTTGTTTCTCTACTACTACTAAGGTGTGATTCGTAGCCCCACTTTTACTTTTAAATTGTTTATAAACCCATGGGAAAGATACGTGCTAGCTATTTACTTACTTTTATGAGCACAATTGTTTATTGGTATTCTATTCCTAACTGAAATGATAATGCTAAGTACCGTCCTTGCCAAAAGCAAGCCCCTTGATCATGAACCATTAATCACTTGTGAGTGAGCGCGATTATAGTTTATAGGCCTATAGAAATTGACCCTCCCGCCATGTTGACTAAGGTCGGTCCGCATGTGATGTGCTATATTCGATTTTCACTAGGTATCTGGTAAAGTGCCTAGCTTTGGGGGCAACTATTATATTATGAAATTCCGCGGTTACTGCCGACGTACACCAAGGTTATTAGTGCTGGTTAACGCTTTGTGTGTTATGAGCTTAGAAAAATTATTTGACGCTTACCCGATATCTGTATTTGTTACATATATCTTCCAGACTTAAAATCTTGTGCTCAACTGCTTTATTTGTTAAACATTTAAACCTATGGATTACACTCAACCTTTGTGTTGACTTTTTAGCATGTTTTACCTCAGGTAATTGATGCATACTTGTGGGCACTGGGAGTGGCTGAACACTTTTGATGGCTATCTTTGGCTTTTACTATCTATCTTTACTATCTTTTACTATTTTATCATTCGAAAAACCTATTGAACTATGTCTTTTATTTCCGCTGCAAACTAAGTTTTATTTTCGCTGCAACTTATGTTTGAGAGTCTTCTAAACTCTAAATGTTTAATTTTGTATTCGAATGATATGTTTTCACTAAAACGTCTCGTTATGAGATCGTTTTCTATGGATGTGACAGTCTTACCCCTCACGTAGTACCCCAATCTCCGTTCTGCTGCCATATTCCGAGTTGGGGGTGTTACAAAACCTTAGTTTATGAACTATGTGATGAAGTATGTTTCATGTTCCACCATCTACTTGAACTTCTTGTTGACGTCACCAAACCAAACTTACTCGATAAACCTTGAAGTGCAAGCACAAGTGGTCTCATTATTCTAGCTTTAGGCCTAACTTTAGTCGAATAGGAACTCTTCATGTTAAGATCATTTTCTAATTTTTTAGAGATTTGACCAATGTGTGTAACATTTCTCTTGTTTTATTAAATGAATCTTTATGACTATGTGCTTGTGTGAAAATGATTGGTGTGATTATTACTTGTCTTCGTACCTTCTCTATTATGTACTGCTACTAACAAATTGCAGGTAAGCAGGATCCATCATTTTGTACTAGCCGGATCCCTTTCTCAAAGGAACTGGCGGATCCGGGAAAACAGAACACTGACCAAAATTTTATGCAGCTCCATTTTCTGCAAAGGGACACAATATACTTTTTTTCTAACCTTTGTTTTGTATATTTTCAAAAATACACATGGAGTACTTGACGCCCTCATTAAGGGGGAGCTCTCGTCCAAGCAAAACCATTGCAAACACTTGCAATGAGCACATCTTAGTCTCCCTAATTACTTGGCGCCCTCAATAAAGGGGAGCGACCGTCGAGGGGGAGAAACTAAGAACTTCTTACTCTCTTTTCTCTATTCTACACCTCTTCTTTAACTTACTTTTCTTAAAACTTGCATTCGACTTAGTTTCCTTTCGACACTCTTTTTGTTTCGACAAAAAGGGGGAGAAAGAGTAAAAACTACAATTCAAAAATTTACGAGTTTTATTTTTTACTTAAAATAATTTTAAGTTTTGTCATCAACAAAAATGGGGAGATTGTTAATACAAATAAACCTTCAAACTGTTTATTTATATTTTATGATCTTTCAATGTTTTGTCAATAACAAACGTAAAATCATTTTAACGAGATAAATAAAACACGTAATGCTTTGAGTCAATAGTTTTCTAACTCATTTCATTATACAAGTAAACCTTAAACATATCCAGTTAACAAGTTTACATGAAACCAAAACTATTTTATAAAAACACTTAAGTAACATTTGTTACTTACATTTTATAAAGTACATGTTAAGAAAAAGCTAGTAAACACTTGGACTATCCATGGCCCAAAACAAAGTCCATAAACCATAAGCCATGGAGCTTGACCCATAACCCATGACCCATTGTATGAAATCATGCATGACATCCATAATGGGTAAAACCCATGACCCATGACCCAAAGTCCATAACCCATAACCTAAAGTCCATGACCCATGATCCAAGATGTCTTTGACATCAGGCATGACATCATCTATCCATGGATCATAACCCATAACCCATAACCCGGTTTGTAACCCAAAATCCGGACTGGTTTACCCAGTTACCCGGATCCCTCGGTTTACACTAGTTGGATCCCTCTGGGAAGGGATCCGGTGGAACCGGGTGAATAGTAGGTAGTTTTTCCTATAAATAGTGAGTCATTTCTCTCTTATCTATCATCCCTTTTAGACATTACTTCTCTCTATGTTCTAAACTCTCTAACCTCAGATCCAAGGATCTTTCTATTTAGTCTCTCTTTGTGTTTCTCTAGGTTCCTTCCAAAAGGCGAGAATACAACCTCTTGAAGACATGCAAGCTTGTGTTTTGAGTTTCTTGGATTCTTCTCTTCCAAGATCACAGAAGTGAATCTTGTTCTTTCTTTCTTCACAAAAGGGTGTTGTAGATGTGTTGAGTCGATAGGTGTAAAAGGACGTTGAATCCTTTAGTCGAGTTGTACTAGGTGTGTTGGTTTGGTCCACTGTGCTAAGGACCCGGTATCTAGCCTTGTACCGGATAAAGTGTAGGTGACGAAGGTTTGGTCTACCTTGTGTGAAAGACGCGGTATCTAGCTTTGTACCGGATAAACTGTAAGCGACATTCTGAAGGCTTCTCCACCATGTAAAAGGAGTTTGTGTTGTGCAGTGATTACGAACTCTCGAGTAGGCGACTCGGGGAGTAGAGTAAGGCAAGGAAGGTGTCCTTGTAGCCGAACCACTATAAATACTTGTGTTGTGGTTGTGTCTCTCTATCTTTATCTCGTAGCTTAGATTTATATACTTTAATCTATCAATATCTAACACGTCAAAACTAGATTGACATAAGTCGATATATAAGTTTTAATAAATGATTTTAATCGGTAAAACTATTCAACCCCCCCCCCCACTTCTAGTTTTTACAGAAGTTCTTCACTTAGCAGATGCTGAAGGTATTGATTGTCTTCTAACTTCTAAAATTTTTGAAAAACTTACACTGTTGGGATATGAGAGGAAAAATGATTCATTAAAAATTTTCAAAGCATACTTCTCCCCACAGTGGAAATTCTTGCTTCATACCATCTTGTAGTATCTTAGTCCAAAGTCAATTGGCTGGAATGAATTTAGCAGCAATATAGAATCTGCTATTACTTGCTTATCTGAAAATACAAAGTTTAATTTTTCAAAAATGATTTTTGATGATATGGTCAAGAACTTGGATAAATCTACAAGTAAATTTTATCTATATCCAAGGTTTTTACAACTGCTTATGGACACATAGTTTTTCTGAAAAGAAAATTCATTCAAGAACATATCTTGCTCTCTCTCACACTAAAAAGGTTTTTGCTAACATGAAGAGAGCAGGAAAAGATTTTTCAAGGAATGTAACACCGTTTCCTCAAGCAATATTGGTACAAACTCAAAATCAGGGTGAAGGTTCAACAATCCCAGTTGATACCCATCACACACCCACATTTGTACCATCCACATCTCAACCTAAAAAGACCTATACCTGTAGGAAATCACACAAAAAGGGCACTTAGCTACCTCAGGCTAGTGCTGGTATGGATACAGATGAGGCTACCAATAAGGAAAGGGAAGGTAGTTTGGAAACGGCTGCTACTACTGCTACTAGCTTAGATGCGGAGTAGGACAGTAGTAACATAGCTAAGACCCAATCCAAGGAAACATCTAATGGGTCAAGTTCCGATGGAACTGACTCAGCTGAAGGAAACCCCAGGCACCAAGAAACTATGGGGGGCTCAGAAGCTCAAACTTGGTTTGAGGCTGAGTCTACCATTCTCAATGATGCACCACTCGGGAGAGGTAACATACTCCGAAGTCCTGAGGGTAGTATGCAACTTAAGGAATTGATGGAATTATGTACAAAATTGTCAAAAGAAGTTCTTGACCTCAAGCAGACTACATCTTCTCAGGGTGATGAAATTAAAAGGTTGTAGAGAAGAGTTAGATATCTAGATGGAAGACAAAGGTCAAGAACACACAAACTCAAAAGATTACACAAGATTGGTACTACTTCCAGAATTGAATCTTCTAATGAAGCACAAAGTTTGGGGGAGGATGCTCCCAAATAGGGGAGGAATACAAAAAAGCTACAGGGGAGGAAAATGGGGTAGAAAATGAAGTAATGGTTGATGCACAGTTGGTTGATGAAGGTTTGGCTGCTGATATGGATGAGCAGGTTGAGAGTGATGAGTTTGTTGTTGCTGATCAGATGGGGAATGAAGTGGTTTTGGATGAAGCTGCTAAGGTTGGTGTGGAAGAGTAGGTGGAACAAGTTAATGCTGCTAGTGAAAATGTTTCAATTGCTGAGCCAAAAGTTACTACTGCTGATACAGAAGTTGTTACTACTACTACTATTGATGATGATGATGATGATTTTACCATGGCTCAAGTTCTTACTACTTTAAAGAAGACAACACCAATCAAAGAAAGTTCAAGACCCAAAGCCAAAGGTGTGATTATCAGAGAATCATCTCCAACAACAACACAATTACAACCACCACCACAGGGCAAAGGCACGACAATTTTGATTGAAGAGCTTGTGGAGAAATCTCTTTCAAAGACAAAGCAGATGCTCTTAGATGAAGAAATAGCTAGAATACAACAAGAAGAGTATGATGCTGAAGATCAAAGAATAAGAGAAGAAAGAGAAACGAAGGCTTGAGAAGAAGAGGAGGCTAGCCTTGCAGAGATTAATTTGTGGGATGACATACAAGCTAAATGTGAAGCAAATCACATGTTAGCCCAGAGGATATGGCAAGATGAATAGGAAGAGCTATCCTTAGAAGAAAAATCAAAGCTCTTCATGGAATTCTTAGCCAAGCCGAAGAAATTCTTTGCTCAAAAGATGACTGAAGCAAAGAGGAACAAACCGCCTACAATAGCACAGCAAAAGCAAATTATGCAGACCTATCTGAAAAATATGGGTGGATGGAAACAAGTTCAATTCAAAGAATGAGCTACAACAGAATTAAAGAAGAGTTTGACATAGTTTTCAGAAGGGTTAACACTTTCATTGATATAAATGAAGATGAGGTGGTAGGAGGTTCAAAGAGAGCTGGAGAATTGTTAGAAACTAAGAGCAGTACGAAACAGAATTTGGATGAGCAGAGTGTGAATGATGAGCAGAAAACAGATGAACAGACTAAGGATGACAAAGAAGAAAATGATGACCAAGGTAGAGCTCAAAAGTTAGAATTGATAGTGATTGCTTCTGATCATGATGAAGAGGAAGTTGATGTTATTCCCTTAAAGAAAAAGGTTTGAATCATTGATTGAAAGTATGGATTTCATGGAAAAAGTTCTTGGTTTGATATAGTTAGAGTTGGAGGAAAGTCTCAAAGGTTTACTACCTTTTGTCAGATGCTGAGAAATTTTGATAGAGATGATCTGGAGACTTTATGGAAGCTGGTCAAGAACAAGTATGGATATTCAGTGCCAGAGGATATCTTGGATAGGGTTCTTTGGGGTGACTTGAAAGTTATGTTTGAACCTCATCATGAAGATAGAGTTTGGCATGATCAGTTTCAGAATAGAGTTGTAAGTTGGAAGCTGTATCAATCATGTGGAGTTCATACAGTGGCTATGAGTGGGGTTCAAGTACATATGCTGGTTGAAAAATATTATCCTTTGAGTCCTACCATAGTTACTCAGATGCTAGATACATCTAAGGTTAGACTTCATGTAGAAAGATGGGATGAGATGACTTATCAGCTCCTCAAGAAGATAGAGTATATACTAAATCCCAAAGAGAAGAAGAAGAAGAAGTAAAGTGTTTGGAAACATCCTCCTGATGATTGTTTAAGCTTTGATTGAAACTTGATATTTTTGGAAGAAAATATCAAGTTTAGGGGAGGATTGTTGGGAATTAAAGCTTCCAAGGTGTTAATGTTGCTTGAATGGTTAAGACTGCTCACATTGTTAAGACTGCTCTTGGGATTAATGAAAAATGCTCTAAGTCATTACTGCTACTAGTTATGATGGTTAAAGTTGCTTATGGAAGTTACTACTGCTAGAGTACATTATAACTGCTGGAATACTTCAAGAAAAATACTCTAAGTAGTTAATACTGCTAGAAGAAAACTTAGTGCTGCTAGTACTAAGTTACAACTGCTGAAGACTTAATGCTGCCAGAGTACAGAGTTAGTACTGCTAAGTGTTTATTAGTGCTGCTGGAGTATTAGAGTCGGTTAGATATGTATAGAATGTTTAGATAAGTATAGAAAAGATTCTTTTAAAATTTATCTTGTATAAAAAGTAATTGTAAGCCGACTAGGACTCCTTAGTCTATAAAAGGAGGTCATAGGGCATTGAGTTAGATACGTATTATTCATAGCTTCAAAGTTGTAAACCCTAATACTAAGAGAGTATTCGTATTAATAATATTGAAGCTGTTGGTTTGTTTATTATTGTTCTTCTTAATAATATTGTTTAGATTCCGCATAAACCTTAGTAAATTCAACAAAATTTCTATACTAGTTGTGTTAGTTTACCTAGCATAACTAAACCTTTACAAGCTAAGGGAATTCGATCAAGTATATAACTGGGATCAACACTTACTGGAGACGGTCCCCCAGTAGAAGACGGTCCCTTATCTTTAAAGGACCGTCTACGTTTTCCAAAGGGTAACTCATTTTTCCTTTCTCATTTGCAGAAAAACAAAACCAAACACCCCACATTGAAGTAGTAGTGATGAAACCAAGCTTAACTCACCCAAATCTTCAATTAACCCACTAAAACTAAAATCAAAGTTTCAAACTCAAAGATCATCAATCCATCATTTCTTCTAATCATTTATTGTAAGTCATTTCATCAAATTTCTCCATAATTCAGTTCTAGGGTTTACTTGAACATGAAATTAAAATTGGGCATCTTTAATTTTTCATATAAATGTTTGAAATTAACAACAAAACTTAACAATGTACAACCCTTATAACTCACATAGATGTAGGAATTGTCCAATTGCATGAATTTTGAAAAAGGTCAAAACATTTGATAATCCCCAATTCAATTTGATGTAGTTAATCACATTTAGGACGTAACAAAGACGCAATAAAACTTTGTTAATACATATCAAAAATGTTTTTCTAACCATGCATTAACATTGTTCAGGTATATCAAAATAAATGATATGTACAAAATATTCAGAGTGTGTTCTTCTATAGGTTATCATGTCTCATCAAGGATTTCACATGTTTGATTATGATCATGAGCTCACTAAATAATACATTCCTAAAATTTCACTAGAATCGAGTACTTCATCGAGTCATAATAGAGTCTTACGTAATCTTGAGTCTCGTTTCTTCCATAAAGGACGAGTAGTTGAGTCTTCTTTCTCAAACCATGACCATATTATCACAATGTTTAGGTCCATAGGATTTGATAGTTTTCTCAACATTAATGAGCAAATTTGTCCTCGATTTGTGCTAGAATTCTATAGTCGAGTCAAAATTGTTTATAACAATGAACTGACTCTCTCTGTCGAATTCATCATAAGTAACACTGTCGTGTACCTCTCTCTTGAGAAATTTGCTTAAATTCTTGGTCTTCCGTGGGGGCAATGTGCCTACACCAAAGGGTGGTGAAATCTCCTAGAAATGTTGGGTCCATACCTCACGTTCATACCTACTCCCTCCCAAATCAAAGAACACATTCACCTTCCTTAAAAGGTCTATGGATCTCTTAAGGAGGATGGATCCGATTAAATTTGCGTAGATGAATTGCATCCGTATCTGCGCAGATGGGTAGAAGTCATTCGGGAAAATGCCTTTTGTCTTCCTCACAACCGTGAGCACCTTCCGGCATGTTGTGCTCATATGTCGTATTGTCTCATCACCGAGTAACCATACAATCTTGCCTATCTTGTGGCAAATAGAATTGTGAATTTCAAGAGTTGACAATAGAAGGCGTTGCCTTATGGCATGTTGTTGACTCGGTTGTATCAGTTTGTCATGAACTCTTTCCCACAACTCCGCAATAATGAATATCTTCTTTTTGATCCCATCATGGATCCTTTGAGTCATAATACCTTTAGATCATTATTTTGGGAATGTACTTCGACTCATGAGGCTCATGATGATGATTCAATGTCGTGCCATGATGTCTCATCAAGTGAATCCGATGAAGAAAGTAGTTGGAGTGGGCACTAGCTGTGGAAGAACAAAGTAGAATAATCTTTAGGAGTATTAAAAAGAGATGCGTGCATCTCTCAAGACTTGTAGTTGTTTCTAGACTTTACTTGCTATCCTACGCATGTTTATTATCTAATTGTGTTTAACTATGATTAATCTTGGTTATCCTGCAAGATACTATATGATTCCTAGTCTATTACCTGATTATATTTTGTATGAGTAATCCTATATATTTCTGCATGTTATTTGACATATTAGATAGTATTCTCAGTTACAGGATTGCAGAAATGAAAAACAGGGTGATAACCTGATCACCTACTAGTGACGATCCTATAAAGGGGCGACGGTCCCGTGTATTTAAAGGACCGTCCCCTATTTAAAGGACTGTCCAATGTTGGTCACGGGTTTCTGGACTATTTCTTCCTTCCTACAGAATTTGACCCAATAGCATGTTTATCACCACCATTTCCAGGTTTAGTTAAACAAATATTAGTGTTATAAACCTCCTAATGCATGCTTTGCCCAAACTATAAACTCCTCTTCTCTTCTTCTTCATCACCATCCTTCTTCTTCACTTCATCTTCTTCATTCTCCACAATGGGTTCTTCTTCAACCTCATTGTTCCTCACAAACAAAAAGCCTAAAATCACCATCATACCACCACAAACCACCTTCATTTACCTTACTCAAGAAGACACTACCCCCTCTCCAAAATCTCTACCATTATCTCCTCAAGCTCTGAGTGCACCTCTTAAAACACCATCAACCAAAGGCACATCCTCTTCAAGGCCTAGCTCATCTCCATTTTCATCATTTATCAAAAATTTATCACCCTTTCTCACTTATTCTAGCTCGGGCGCATATACACCATTTGTGAGCAACTTATCACCTTCTTTTACCATTCCTAACTCTCCAATTTCACCAAATACTTCTTTGTCTCTATCACCAAATGGGCCTTTGGACTATACTCCTTCTACTCCACTACCATCTCTAATCATGGGATTTCCTATTCCCTACAACTTTGTGAACAACTACACCATGGGTTGTGCATGTTGTTTTCATAACTTCAACCTCATTTCTTCCCTAATAGGTGAACTCCACTACATGTTTGGCTACATTGAGTATCTTCTTTCTCAACCCAATGTGCAACCAACTCCTCTTGCAACCATGCCACCTTCTGCTCCACCATCTTCTCCACCATCTTATTCTCCATCTTCTAACTAAACATCTTTACATGTTTAGTTAAAAATAATCAAATGAGTATCTTTTGGGCTAAGCATGTTCTAGGAACTTAGGTTATTCTAGAAATAGCTTGTAGTTTGATTATGTGATGTATGAATCCTTGAAGTTATGTGATGTAGGTTTTCTTTTATGTATGCTTTCATGAATGAATGTATTATGAAATCTATGCTATTATGTTGTGATATTGGTGATGGTTTTCATTAAGATGTATGATATTAACCAACCTTAAAATGGGAAAATACTAAAATCACAACATTTCGTCTAAAACACGCCCTCTGGCGGCGGTCCCTTATACAGGGACGGTCCCCAATATTTAAGGGACCGTCAGTGTATATACAGGACCATCCCCAGTCAGCATTAAAAATCTGATTTCTCTTCTCTGCATTATCTGTTTCATGCTTAATCTATCTGATTTCACCCTCCTCTTATCATTTCTTCTTATCCTCTCTCCTTCTTTCTATCTTAATTCTCTTCTCAACCCCTCTAATTCTCTTATAAATATGTGTATGTGCATTGTATTCTAACTTGTTTTTGTAGCACAACATCATAGCTCGATTCCCCAGTACCCTCATCTAGGGGGAGCATTAGTACCGTCAAATTCTTTCCTCTCTATATATCGACGAAGCCTTTTTGATTCTACAAAAAGGTGGAGAAGTAAATGAAAACTTATTAACATATAATTTTACCTAAAATGAGTTTATATTTTGTAATCATCAAAAAGGGGGAGATTGTTAATACAAATATTGTTAAAAACGTCATTTGCATTATTTGGTCTCTATACATTTTGATAATCACAAAATATAAAAACACGTTACGTAAAACTACATTTGATAAGTTTTTAATCGAGGAAAATCATTTTAAACAACATACAGACTACAACATCACTTCAGGTATGAACAAACACAATACCGACATTAGTAAAGTGATCAAAGAATTTATTTTCTCAAAACTTTACATTTTTGTGTGACAAAATGTTTTTACAAAAGTATTTTTTTAATTAAAAAGAAATGTTTTATTAAAGAAAATAATTTTGAATTTCAAATCTCCTAACATCTAGTTTTCCCGCTCAAATCAGATAAATTTTTCACAAGATAAACTTTCACCACATCAGGACAAAAATAGGAGCGTATGTCGGGACGGTCCTGTAAACATGGCGACAGTCCCTAATATAAACGGGACCTTTCAACTTTAAGGTACTGTCCCCCGCTCCACCTGGTGCCTATAAATACAGAATTGTTTTCTCAGAAAAACCAATCCTCTTTGCACAAAAACATTCTGGTCTTTCTTCCTCTCTTCTTTGATCACTATAACGTGTCGATATGTGTTTATAAGTGATCCCGTTACCCTCTATATGAAAGGGCAAGAGAAGAACGCTCGTATTCGTCAAGAAACACAGTGTTATAGATTAGTCATCACACACACGTAACTTATGTTACGATTCTCTTCTTCCCCCAAACTCTTTCATTTGTACATATTTTAAATTTGTATATCCCACTTGTGTGTGAGTCGTGATTAGGTGTGTTAGGATAAATACGGACAAAGTGTAATTCCATGAAGTGGTGTATCTAGATTAGGACTTTGTATAAGTTCGTGTGTCGGTGTGCGAAGACTTGGACTTGGTGTGTATCCGTGAAGTGAAGACTTGGACCGAGTGAAGGTTCGTGAAGACTTGGATCAGGTGAAGATTCAAGTGGACGGGGTGATCATCCATGTAAAGACTTGGATTGTGTGTAAATCTAAGTGGACAAGAGTGCTTGTTCGTGTAGCCATGTGGGCTTTCTGTAGATTGGTTCTAGCTAGGATTAGGACCCGACATTTCGCTTAGTGTCGTTAAACTTGGTGTAAGCTTTGGTGTACGGTTTGCTCCGCCTGAAGGGAGTGTGTTGACATAGTGATTGTGAACTCTCAAGTTTGGTACTCGAGAAGTAGAGTAGGACGAAGAGTGAGCTTCATGCCGAACCACTATAAATCTCCGTGTCTCGGTTTGGTTGTTTTCTTCCTTTACCTCTAGTCTTTACTTTACTTGTTTTACACATTACTATTGTGTTCATAGATATCACATAACTTTGAATCAAACGGTTTTTCAAAAAGAACATAAAAGAACTAAAAGTTTTTAAAACGTAATTCTAAACGGTGAAACTATTCAACCCCCCCTTCTAGTTTCTACACCGAATTTCAAAAATGGACCCGAACCAAACAGAAGCCTGCAGCGCTACTGGCACGTCAGCAACGCGCCAAGACCAGTTATGGTCCGGCTCGTTTTTGGCCAACGTTTGTGATTTTATGTGTTGCGTCGTTAAAATATAAAGGAAACTTAGTCAATGTTGCACCAACCTAAAGGTCAAAGGTGAAGTGCAATTGGGGGGTTTAACTAGAGTCGGGCGTTAATAAACAAAACCCACAAAAATCCCAGGCTGACTGGCACGGTAGGTGGCGCGCCAGGCGCGTCAGGATTATTGTGGGTTTTGGTTATAAATATCCACTATTCTCATTTGTTCCTCACCTCTTGCCAATCATTCTCTCTCTATTTTCTTTTCTCTCAACCCTCTAAGTGTACTATCTTATTTTGTTCTAAATTCTCTTCTATATCTAATTGAAAGAATACTTAATTTCCGCAAGAGAGATTCACAAGAACTTAATCCTCTCTTGTGAATTGTGTCGAGGGTCTTCTTCTCTAGATCCTTTCTATTAGAAGCAAGTCTTCAGGCTAGGTTAGGACTTGGTTTGAACAATCAACTATCATCCATTCGATTTGGTTGTAAGAAGTCTTGTACCTTGGTGGTCAAGCCAAGATCGTGTGTTGATCTAGTGGTTAATTCGAATTACGAGATTCTTGTGGTGGTTTTCAACGGTGGAATACCGTTGGAAGTAGATTTTTTTAATGAGCGCTGATCTTTGTGCATATCGGTGGAGTGAAGTTGTAACAGTTTGTAATCCAAAATAAGGATTAAAGGTTACGTTCGTCCATTAGCTACAATAACGCTTATACTAGCACATGTTTAATCCCATTAAGTTATTTATAATATATTACAACTATTACAAGACTCGTATACTCGCTAATGATCAGCACTTTAAAAGCTAACAAACATAATAATTAACACTGCCATTAATATATGAGACCATAGGGTAATACATATATAACGCGAGACTTCTATTATATATATATATATATATTGTATATATATTAGTGATTACAATATTAAAGAAGAATTAATGGGCTAATTACTAATTGGACTTACTTAATGATAGCGCATCAATATTAATGGCCCAAGCCCATTAACTACACGCTCGAATCAAGCCCATCACCAAGGCTCAATCAACACTTGATAAAGGTCCGGCTTAAACCCAAGCCACGTAAGGACAAAGCTACTGCTCCCCAACTATCAATAGCGGTTAAGATGTACTATCTGACATTGCACAGTGGAGACGCACGACACGCACCACTACGAGCTAAAGGATGAATGAAATATGTCCTCCTTGCCAGCTCCCGAATGATCGACACTTGGCACCCTGGCGGACATCGATCATTCCCAAAAGGTTTATCTCTAAACCCTACAAAGCCTCTCTATAAAAGGAGAGTAACACACAACATCACACAAGTTTTTACACACTTGGGCAAATACTGCCTCACAGCAGTGAAGTATGGTTCTTGTTTAAGTGTTACCCGAGTTTCATGATCTATATCAATCATCGGGTCCTTACCATTCAACACGGGAAACCAGACACAAAACCATTCTCATCCCATCTCTAAACCGATTTACATACTATACGTAAACACTTAACAATTGAGCTTAAGTTAACTAGTAATTAAATGTTTGGACCAATAGACTTGGGCCAAACCCATGAAAGCCCATGGAATAACTTGGGGCGTGCATGGGCCGAATTTCCCAGGGAATTTTGTGGTCCATGTGGTTTACGGGATAAGGATAAGTGATATATTTCGTTTGAATAAAAGATATACTTTCTCATTGATAAGCATTACTTATTGGATAAGTGTCATATCTTTTAAATAACTAGCAGATATCCATTCCTTATTGGATAAGGATTATGAGACCTATAAATACACATGGTATTTCACCGTTTGTTAGTTGATCCATTCAAAACCTAGCTTCCCCATTCCCCCCTCCTATGCCGACCACCACCACACGGCACACAAACATATTGTGTGTTACTCGATTTGATCTTGTGTCTAACATGATGAGCTCGTGTGTTACTTGACTAGATCATGTAATTAATATGGTGACGTGCTCTTGATTTGATCATGCCTCTTTATGGATGAGATCTGTTGTAACTAGGGCTAGTAAGCGAAGAAAGTTGCTTGAGTGTTAGTGTATGCACTAACTATGATTGCCATATCATACCAAGTGTTTGTGGAAGGTGAATGACTCATCATTATGAGATAATGGTCTACTAGCGTTTAAGATTACTGTTCGTGGTTCTAAGAAGATGGAGATCAAGATGAAGATGTGTTCGAGTTACTGTTTGCTAAAAGGTAAACATGTTCTTATCATCTTCTATGTGATTAATTAAATGTGTTGTATATGGATCTTGTGGCTTGAAACCTTTTTGTGTAAACTGTAATTTTATTGAGTCTTCCCTTGTGCATGTTTATATAATAGATCTGCCTACTTTAGCGTCAAATAAATTTTAAAATTACTATATGTACACTTGCAGGTTTCTTACAAAAGTTACAATGATAGTCGATTTTTTGATAATGTCTTAGCGGAATATTGATCAATGAGGATGAAAATCCACCTTTTGGATAAACGTTTATCGTGAAAGATTATACGGAAGCAGTTTTCAATTTTTGTATTTTTCGCTATGACAATCAATAAAATTCAAGACAGTTCTGAGACAAGTAGGTTTGTACTTTTTGTGCTTCATTTTTACACACGCTCAGCTCTATGTAGTGGTGCGTGTTAAGAGAAAAATCGGGTTGAAGATTGCCAATTGTGACGAAAATGGCAAGCTCACAAATAAGACTTCAAATATTGTCTAGAAAGTTCTAAAATGTTTGTGATCACCCAACCTTTTTAATATAGGCACTCTTTTGATTCGTCATCAAACTTATTTATTAGAGTTTTTTACTGACCAATTGTTATTAGAAAACTTATTTACCATTATATGGCATATTTAAAAATATTAACCACTATATGGTATCGCTTACCAGTTTTAGCATACAATATATATTCTTTAATCTTTTAATAAAACAAAATATGAGCATAAATGGTAAATAGAAATGATAATAATAATATATGCTCTAGTCGTTTGTGGCTGCTCCTCGCCAGACTATGTTAAAAGTCAGGTTATATATATTGGTATGCTCTTCGTTATGGTTTTAGTTAAAGTCATGAAATCTAAGTGGATAATTGTACAGTTATATTTGGCTTTTGCTTGTGGCCACATATTGTATTCTGGAACTCATGGAACTCCATGATATGATGCAACTTGCAGTTAATTCTCATTGCTATGATTGATTAATGTTGTGTTAGAATGAACATTTGATTTGTTGATACGTATGAAGCTTTATGAAATGAAATTGAAGATCAAGATGAGATTCATGAAATGTGTAAAGGTCATATATCCACGATTTTCAAGTACCCCTTAATATTTATATTGAGGGGATAGATATGTTTAAGGTTGAAAATTGAATGGTGTCACGTTTCGTTTCGAAGAATGCATCTGCGACTACACAAAAGGTAAACATGTGGATGATGATAATGTGTCAAGTTCAAATGTAGTTGATGTATATACGTGCGTTAAAAACCGCGCTTATGTATTTAGTGACAAATAACGCAACAAAAAGAGAATACTCTTCCATGTTTGATAAGGAAGAGTGGAAAAAAAAGGAGCCTAAATCCAAAAGTTGAAAAGAACAATATAAAGAAATACGATAGAATTGTCATTATTTTTATAGACACTAGAATGGGGAATATGTTTTTGGAAAACAATTGGTTTATCAAAAACTCCTAAAGCTTCCAAATTAATCATTTAATTTTTTATATTTTTTTTTTCAAAAACCTCATTCATCAAATTTAGTTGGCTGTGTCAAATACGGAGGTTACGTCAAGTGACACAATTCATGCCTCTTGGATTCCCCCGATCAAGTTTAGTTCAATTGTACGAAACAATAAATTTTGAAATTTGCTTTAGGCACCTTTTATCTTTGCATTTAGAAGTTTGACTTTGTCTGTTGTTTATATGCATACGCAAACCGCAATATTATTTATTTAGAGTGGACAATTTGTGCTCAAAATAAAAAAATAAGCTAATTTTGGCTATTTTATAAAAAAATTAGGCACATTTAGCCTCTCCTTTTTTTTTCAAATGGGCACATTTAGCCTATTGAAATATTAAATGGGTACAACGGACACATATTTTCTCTCAATTAAAATTATAATCATTTTTGAAAAAAAACTTATATATATAATATATTTAATTTTTTAAATATAAATGGGGTATTACGTTTAAGGAATTTATTTCGTCATTTTCGGTCTTCTATAAAGCGATTTGTATAACATATGCTCGTTTAGCCCGTGCCCGTTTAGCCCGTGCCCGTTCTAGCCCGTGCCCGTTTAGCCCGTGCCCGTCCGTCCCGCCCGTTTTGCTACCTATGCATTTACTCCGTATTTCCTATGACAGCTATATGTGCAATACACAATATCGCGTTTAATTTTACTTGTCTTTTTGAAAACCCATTAATTTCATGGGTCTTTATTTAGTAGATAGCTTTTTAACAAGTTTCGGTAGACAAATTATTTAGCGCAGTGACCAAGTTTGAACATAATTTTCCATGACAGAAAATCAAATTATTGGTTGTGAACTTCAATTAGTGACATACCCCATTTGAAGATGTTGTTCCTCAAAATACCCCGAGATTCAGCCGTTTTGCCAAATACCCCAACATGTCGCGTATACATTTAAGCGACATTCTTGACATACACATGTTGGGTTACGATACGTTAAGAAGCTCGGAAAAAAAAAAAAAAAAAAAAAAATTTATACATGTCGCGTATATATATACGCGACATATATATATATACGCGACATGTGTGTAAATTTTTAGGGTTTCTTTTTTTTTTGGCATGTGTGATATTAGGGTTTTTTTTGTGGGTTATCAGATTAGTGGCAAACCATATTGTATCATCTTCCTTTATTTTATTTTTAAAAAAAAAAACATCTTTTAACGCAAACACAAATTTTATTAATAAAACGTAAACATTACATAAACGAAACGATACGGAATTAAACAACTAAAAATTAAACGTAGACATTACATGATATTCATAATTCAAATGTAAATTTTTTTAAGCGTAATAAAAACATAAACGTTACATAAACAGAAATTAAAACATTACAATAATAATTTAAAAACTAAAACTTCAATTATAATCTGGGTGATCCCAGGTCTGCGAGTTGTCGGAGCGGAAACCGTCGTCATACGGATCAAAGCTCGCAAACCTCTCTGCTTCCAACTCAGCTTCCATCCTGCTCAGCTCCCGGTCGTCCTCAGAGGTCCAATCATCATCAGGTTTCACATTCTCCTCAAAACATGGCTGAAAGTTATCAAGATGAGGTTGCGGTAGTTGTGGTTCAACAACCCTTGGTGCAGATGAACTTGATGCACCTTGCACAAATTGTTGTTGTTGTTGTGGTGCATCAGCAGCTGCCACATTCTCCTCAAAACTCCAACGTATCTTGTTGGATTTCTCGTTCTCTATATTCTGCACACAACCCCACAATGTTTCAACAACATCAGCGTCTTTGCGATACTCATCGTCCAAAAACTGGTCGATCACATATTTTCTCTCGACAGAGATATCTTTGCAAGCTGCGTATCGTGTTCTCAGGCGTTGTTTGCGTAACTTCGCCAGCTCAAACTTCTTAATAACTTCGACAATTGCATCTTGGCGTTCCTTGTCGTCTATTTCGACTTGTTTTTTGACATAGTTTTGAACTTGTTTGACAGTGTGTGGAAGGTTACAAGCCATTTTTTTGTGTCCACGATCGATAAAACACAGATGCAGTCCATGATTTAGCCACTGTCCATGGTTGGTTGTCTACCCTTTTTCTGATTAATAGCTCTATCCAACAATTCATATGCTGATTCAAAAGATTAAACTAAATCATTTAATGTTCTTGAAACTTAAATAATCTAAACCTCTAACAATTTAAAATAATACACTTACATCGTCAGACAACCAACCACGTTTATCCTCTGGACCCGGATCATTACCCATCCTGTATAAATCCGGAAGTAGATGTTGAAAGAACATAGGTTCTACCACCCAACCCTTTGGATGGCAGTCAAGGTATATCCCATACGGGTACATGAGAAATTCCTCAAAACTTGGATAGTTATTGCGCCTTACCTAAGAAAAAAATATACAATATCGTTACAAGTTTGTTAATTATATAAAACAAATGTTAAAAAATTTAAAACATTTTAAGTAGTACCTTTGTAGGATCAACATTAGGAATATTCAAAGGTGAGCCAACAGATGTACCAACACAGGTAACATCATCATCAACCGGTAATTCCTCTAGGTTAAATCGTGGAATTGTTGCCGTACTCTTTGTTGGTTTAGCCCTAGCTCCACGTTTTTTAGGGAGGATTGTAGTGGGTCCTTGTTGGGTCCAGGGAAATTGCTGATATTTACCCGGACGACAATCCCTCCTTGGTCGGTCGACCGCACCCTTAAAAAAGATTAACCAAATAAATTTTTAACGTCATTAACATTATTAAACATATAATTGATGTAACAAAAACAATCACTAATCAATTACAAATAATGACCAAATTTAAAAATAATAATCGAAAATTAATAAGTTACCTGGATGTCAGCAGCATCGTTAGGGCGGGAGGACTGGTGATCAATAGGAGTGGCAAACATGGCGAACCCCATTGGTGTACGGTTAGCAGTACGTCCGGTTGAGGGAAACGCATCGCTAGGGCGGGAGGATGGACCAGGCTGGTGATCAATAGGAGTGGGAAACTTGGCGAACCCATCGCTAAAACCATCAAAGAAAGAGTCATTTGGTGGCCCGTCGCTAAAACCAACATTTTCATCATCAACAACGCTTGATTCTCTACGTACTCGTTGTTTATTGCGAAGTTGGTTTTGCTGCAGTAAAAATGTTAATGAAACAATTAACAAGCCTTCAATGATATTTATACATAAACTCAAAATAAATTGATGTAAAACTATTTACCTTCATTTCAATCTCTTTTATTTTCAGGTCATATTCTTTCAACATAGCGTCATACGATGCCAACTTCTGTAAAACAGCCGGATGTATATCCTGATCCATAGAATGGTATGCTTGTGGCTCTATCACCGGAGGTGCGACCGGATTCCCTTCGAAATACGCTCTACTGTCACGCCACCACTCGGTCAATTCCTCATACTCATCCGGTGTAAGCCTAGGCAACGGTGGTCTTACCTGTAAAAAACATGAAAAATATATATGTCATTAAAAAAACTTAAACAATATTAAATTCATAATAGTTAAAAAAAAAATGGATATCTCAAACTCACCTTCAATTGGTCGTCCAAAAACTTGTCAATAAGTTCTCTAACGACCAATTTGTTAAAACTCCATGCAACGGACCGGGGATGCAACACTCGATGATGAATGAAAAAATAAGGGCTAGCACCTTTCGGGAACATCTCCAATATCCAAATCTAAAAAAAACAAATAATAATAATAATAATAATAATAATAATAATAATAATAATAAAATATACATGAACTGTATAAATAGATAAATGACATACCTTGAAAGCCCATACAAATCCATTTAACGTGTACTTAGGAAGTTTACTAGGGTCCCTCCCATCAGCAAAGTGCTTATCCCTACGCTCAAATGCTGCATCCCGGAGATGTTTGTACAAAGTTGGCCATACATACGACCCCCACGGATACACATTCCACTTATCTAAATCCTCGACTAGCCTAAACAAAAATCCGTCCACTATATTGCCATGCTCAGTACCTTTCAACACCAACATCAAAACACCTAACAAACAAAGTCGAACACCATCTATGTCGCTCAACTTATTAAAGTCGCCTGTGTTTTTTAGGATTCTTAACAACGTACGAACGTGTATATTACGGGAATCGGTAGAAGAAGGGAACACTCGTCTCCTAAACAAGTTAGGTCCATCCATATACGACTCCCTAAAATCAGTCCCAAACCTTAAACCCGTAACTATACAAAATTCCTCCCTCCCAAACTGAATTTCAACCTCACCTAAACGATCAAGAGTACGTACACGATATCTTAATGGAACTATATTTGTGTCTCCCTCTTGACAAGCAACTTGGTGGCATATAAAATAGTGTATTAACACCCCACTCTCTTGCATATCCGGGATGTCTAACATCCAACCAAAACATGTTTCTCTAAACAATTGTTCCTTAGGGTGTCCAATATCAATTTTCTAATATCACCAATTAAAGATAACCTACTTCTACATGTAACTTGCGCAGAATAATCCTAAAATAACCAAAAGACATAATAAATATATATTTACAAAACATATATACGTAACAAATAAACAATAATTATAATGACAAAAAAAATTATAATTCGAAATTACCCGATTTTCCGCCATTATGACACAGTACACACTACCACAACCACCACCACAAGACTACCACCACAACGACAAAACGCCACCAGCAACAACCACACCACACCACTACAACGGCACAACCGGAGCACCACTTGACCACCACACAATTCACCACTGCCACGCCTCCAAACCACCAACAAAGCACCACCGGAACTATGTTTCTAGCTTATGTGAATTGCCGGAAGTGTGTTTCTAATTTCTACCATATGTGTAAAATTGTACACGACATGTACAAATATAGCAAAATGCGTTTCGTTCTATCAAATCAAATAATTGGTTTTGCTCCTTCCCCATGCAAAATGCTCCTTCCCCATGCAATTAGCTCCTTCCCCATGCAAAATTACACACATGTCGCGTATATATATATATGTCGCGTATATATATACGCGACATGTATAAAATTTTTTTTTTTTTTTTTTTGTCCCGAGCTTCGTTACCCAACATGTGTATGTCAAGAATGTCGCTTAAATGTATACGCGACATGTTGGGGTATTTCACAAAACGGCTGTATCTTGGGGTATTTTGAGGAACAACATCTTCAAATGGGGTATGTCACTAATTTTCGCTTATTGGTTGACAACTTCATTTTCTTCGCATTTCTTGAGAATCTACTTACGCACGTTTTTTTTCAAAAAAATTAAAGTGATTAACGAATACGTACAACTTGATATAAATTATGGAGAAAACTGCAAAATACATCCCTATGGTTTACAGTTTTTGAGATCTTATATCCTTGTCAGAAACTATTGGCATATTACATCATTCGTTAGCCAAAGGTTTGCCACCCTACATCCCTCGTTTACAATGAGGACTCACGGTGCAAATTATTTCTCCGTTATCTCTTAACGAGATAGATAATATTACACCGTTAGCCTTCAAGACTAACGGTATTTGCACCGTTAGTCTTTTTTTTACGTTATCTCCGTTTTTGCTACGTTTCTTCGTTTTTTGTACGTTTTTATCCATCTTTTTACGTTTTATCTGTTTTTTGTATGTTTTATCCGCTTCTATCCGTTTATTGTACGGTTTACCCCTTTTTTTTTTACCTTTTTTATCCCTTTTTTACGTTCTTTTACGTTTTTATCCTTTTTTTGTACGTTTTATCCATTTTTTGTACGTTTTACCCTTTTTTTTTTTACGGTTTTTAAACTTTTTTTTACGTTTTTCTACGTTTTTATCTGTTTTTTGTACATTTTATCCATTTTTTTTTACGTTTTACCCGTTTATTTATGTTTTTTATCCCTTTTTTTTTACGTTTTTGCACGTTTTTATCCATTTTTTGTACGTTTTATCCAAAAAACAGATAAAAACGTACAAAAAACGGAAAAACGTACAAAAAATGAAGAAAACGTAAAAAAAAGGACTAACGGTGCAAATACAATTAGTCCTGAAGGTTAACGGTTTAATATTATCTATCTCATTAAGAGATAACGGAGAAATTATTTGCACTTTTAGTCCTCCTTGTAAACGAGGGATGTAGGGTGACAAACGTTTGGCTAACGAATGATGTAACATGCCAATAGAATCTGACAGAGATGTAAGGTCTCAAAAACTATAAACTACATGGATGTATTTTTCAGTTTAATCTAAATTATGTAAAATTTGTCGACATATATATAAACTGAAGCAAAAGTAAAATACAAATGGTTTCCATCAGGTGGGTCAAGCTAATAACAATTTTCATAATCCAAACAGTAAGCAAAAACTTTAGCAATTTGGAATCTGATCCCGTCGATTTAAGGGTCCCTTATTCATTAATTTAGTTTAAAATCTGAAAAATCTTTTACGGGACAGGCCAAATCTCAAATCAATATCAGTGCTACTCTTCATGTTTATTGAAATCTATATTCTAGAAAGCAAAAAATATTATATTCGTCTTGTTTTTCCTTACCAACATTTTTTATAATAAAAAGGGTCTGGGATATATGATAAAACAATGCATAGAGGTATCACGATAAGCTAGAATAAACATGCCCAAAAATATATCACGAGTACAATGTACTATAATTAAATTCCTAATGTGGTAAAAATGCTTTAACCACACAACTAGCTGATATGTGAGTAGTCTCACTTGATGTTAACATTATCTTTAATGCGAATGACCCATCACACTAGCTCAGCTCCCCGGGTTTTTTAAATGTCGCGATGACCTTACACTACTGCCTCGCTTGGCGTACCCTCAAATGGGATAAAAAAATACAACTCACAATAAAGCCAATAGTGTGGATTTCCGTAAGATCCAAACTCTAACCCGATGACCAGTGGCGGAGCCAGAAAATCAGGTTGTGAGGAGCAAATTTTTTTTTTAGCGATAGGATATTACATAAGAAAACCTTTAACAAAGTGCGGCGAAAAACCAAGTAGTATTGAGCAAAACAAGAACAAAATACAACTAATATCTTAGGTGAAAGAAAATAGTCCAAATCAAATATTAGCAAAAAAAAAAAAAAAAAAAAAAAAAAAACAGTTTATGTTGAAGAAAAAACAAATAATTAGCCTCAGTTAACAAACGTATACACCTTAATTTAAAAAATAATAATAACAGATGTACTCCGTATAACACAATAAACGTTTGAAAAAGTTTAGAAAGAAAGAAAAAAAGGGAAAAGGTTTTTTTATTGTTTCACATATCTCTAGGCATGAATGCATGATAACCCAAATCTTAACACACTACCAAAAAAAAACTTATTCATCTTCTTCCTCATCTCTTTCATCCTTTCATCTCCATTTTCAGAACTTCACCGAAAACACCCTAATTTTACAAAAAAAAAAGATTACATGTTGTTCTTAATTTTGTTGAAGGCAATTTAGGATTTTGGCCGAGGGCAAACAACCTAAAAGTCGAGTAAAACACAAAATTTTGCACTATATAAAAAATTTTTGGGCCAATTTGTTGAGGGCACCGCCCCCCCTAGTTATACAGTGGCTCCGCCTCTGCCGATGACAACATTAAGACTTCCACTTGAGAATCTCAAGCCCATCATTAGACTTTTTTTTTTTTTTTTTTTGAACGCAAGAAATTTTTCTGAATATGTTAGCAATTAGAATAACAAATTACCATTAGATGATAAAACAGATTAGTAGGCCCAAGGCCTGGTCTATAGGTTTGGGTCCATTAAGGTTTGTATGTATTCGTCTCTACAAAAATCGTATGAATGAAACATGTCACCTACCGCCGGGGTTTTATCATTCTAACATGGCATTAGAGCTGTTAGAATATCCAATCATACCACAACCGTCTCATCTTCCTTCATTTGAATAATCAAAGGGTGTGAGTAAACTTTTATGGCATCACCTAGAGTATTTCTCTGAGGAGGTTTGAGATCACTACACTATACTTTGGGGTTAACATTAAGTCTGATGGTGTTCTATTTGAAAAGTTATAGCTAAACTACAAGGGAAAACGTTATGTTATTAAGGAAGTATATGAATCAATGAATAGAAGCCGTGACGAGTACCACAAAAGATTAATTCTGCTAACTATAGGGAACTTCCTGTCTATCCCACATATGAAAGAAAAATGGACAAGCCGTCAACAAACCGTCAAACGAGGCATATAATGTATAAATTAAAACCAAAAATACTAGACAACATAATATATTTAGGAGAAGTACGGTAGCAGATTACTGTACATTAATCACATTCCTATGCTATCATTATCAGCCTTAAGTATGTTGTTTTGATAATTCGAAACATACATATGTGGACATTTAAAAGCATCCCTACTCATTCTTACTAAAAGCAAAAACACATACACTATAATTCTCCAAAAATTGAAAATGATGTATATTTCACTGGTTATTCAAATCGCTAAAGCAATGTCTTGCATGACCATATATGTCCACAAATAAAACAGCTTGAAGACCAAGTTCACGAACGCTAGAATATCAGGAGGCATAGTGACCTAAGCAAGGGTCAATTCATGAAGCACTCATTAAGGGTAATTTTACGATTGACACACCTTTTTATAACCAACGCCGCAACATTCCTCATCCAACGCCATCTTCGTCATCCATAATCATCGTTGTGTTTATCCGTCACCTTTTAATCATCTCTAACCTAATTTCTACACGACAGCATATGACCCAAGATTCCTGTGATCGCCTCCGTCTGTATCTTCATTATCCATATTTAATGTTACCTTCAACTATCTTGATGTTGAAACATACTTAGGCCATCTCCAATGCAGTGAGCTGGCATCGTTCAAAGAAATGGTTTAGACGCCAACTCAGCATTCAATTCCACTGTGGGGATGGTGCGTTTAAAGTGAATGTGTCTCTAAACATACACATATTAAATAATCAATTAAAGGGCCCACTTATGTAGATAGCGGAGATGTAGCCAACTTATTTTTATATTTCTTTGATGGTAAAGAGTAATTAATAATAAAGTACACGGTGAAATGGCATTTCAGTTTTTTATGTGTAAATTTAATGGGTTCTAGAGGTTTTTGTGTGAAAGAGTAATGGTGATGTGTCACTTTATTTAACCCAAAAATGATTTTTGCATTATGGATGCCCTTACGAAATGTATAGTTTGAAAATTGAATATATAGATAGTTTTTTATATTTTCTTTACAAATAAATTGTTTCATCATTTATAACTTAGAGGCTGGGGTACGGTTGCTGGTGGCTCAAGCCATTGTGCTCGGTGCGACATACCACACCGGTGTTGGGATGGTAGCTTCTGGCTACTAGCTCACGCCAAGCTGATTTCCTTTTTTTTTTCTTTTTTTTTTTTTTTTTTTTTTTTTTTTTTTTTTTTAGGTTTGGCAGTAGGAAAAAGATGACATGTGTTTATTGCGGCTGGAAGGAAAAGAAAGATTAGGTTTACTCATTTTTTATATTGCGCCAGGTTTATAAAATTTGATATTGGGCCGGGTATTTAAATATACCAGTTGGGTGTTGGGTTTGCATTTGGGAATCGGGAATATCCTAGTACATATTTTTTGGTTAACATTTTTTTTAATACTTCATCCATCCCAAAATATAAGTCCTCTTTAACTTTTTCTTTGGAACTTTGACCTTAATTATTTTTTTTTGTATTATATAATACTTAATGCAAAATATATAAATGGATCGTGTTTTAAATGTATTTTTATTGGTATACTTTTTATCAAGTATTATATAACACGAAAAAAGATAATTAAGGTCAAAGTTGCAAACAGAAAGTCAAAGAGGACTTATATTTTGGGACGGAAGGAGTAACATTTTATTCAAGTAATAATTGCGTACTAATTCATTTATTTAAATAAATGAAAAGAAAGAATATATATATATATATAATATATATATATATATATATATATATATATATATATATATATATATATATATATATATATATATATATATATATCTATCTATACTAATAAACCAGTACAATTTACAAGCCCTTTAAAGCACACACTGTAATTAATTCGCTGATGTGTCTCTTCTCCTATTGGTCGATCATTTATTGCGTACAACAAGTCTAAGCATGCATTCTTAACACTCTTCCAAAAAAAATGATTACAAAAAATAAAATTAAAAAAGAAACAAACAAACGCGTCCAACAAGTCAACCTATTTACTCCTCCTCCTTCACAAAGATAATGGCTCAATCAAAACCAAGTCAAAGATAACACCCCCCCTTCACACGCTCCTCCCGTTATTTTCTTCTCCAAGAAACGCGTTTTCACTTAAAAGAGGAATTTGCAATCAATTATTCAATAAAAATGATACACCAAATCAATCGATTATCAATCCACCCAAAAATTGAATCGATCATCAATCCACCCAAAAACAATAAAACCCTAAATTGGGCAATGATTCTGATTATTTTTTTGACCGTGTGGTAAGTTTCTTATCATCATTTTTTTAAATAATTTTTTATTCGAGCTTATTGTAGTTTCTTCTCATCGTGAAGATTGCAAACAATAAAACCATAAATTGGGCAATGAATCTGATTATGGCAGCTTATTGTATGTTTAATTATTTATTCATTTTGTTTAATGAATTATTTTTTTATGAATGAGAATGATGAATGATTATATATATTCAGTTTGATTTGATTTGATGATGCGTCTGACTTTTAATTTGGGAATGTTTAATAAATAATTGGGCATAAGTTATTTAAGGAATTACAACGTGGATTTTAGTGTGTATTCCCAATTTGATAGTCAGACTTTTGTATTCTATTCTAATAGATTGAAGATTGATGTATTGAATCACAAAATTTAAAACTTTCTAAAACAAATTAGCCCTAATTCTACCAATTTGCCTATATAATGGTTAAGAAGTTTTGTTTAATAATCACATCCTTCTTTCTACGCTTTTGAAAAACATATCATAAAAATCAATGGCTCAATTCGTTAATGGCTACATAAACGATCTTTCTGCTGTGAAGGACAATGTCAAGCTGCGTGTGAGAGTTCTGCGCAATTGGATGCAGCCTGTACATGGCAAATCCCACATCATCAACATGGAACTTATTGTAATGGATGAACAGGCAAGTCAATTTGATTATTTGTGTTATGTACATTACTTAAATATTTTATACTTTAGTTATAAAGAAGTGATTTGTTCTAATATTTGTGTTGTGTAAAGTACATTGTTGTATAAACATACTACTGAAGATTAGTTTTTCTATTTGCTTATGGTTTCCTTTTTTTTTAAAAACAGAATACCAGAATTCAAGCTACAATTCGCCAGAAACAGGTTGATAAATTCAAACATCAACTTTAGGAGGGTAACGCAGTTACGCTGCAACGTTATGCGCTGGGCGAGATACAGCCCAGATTCAGGCTTCTTAAAAACGGTCTCCGGCTTAGCTTCTTGTCCGATACAATTGTTGAAAAATGTAATGACTTTAGTGGCACTATGTATGGTTTTGACTTTAGATCTTTTAAAACCATGACTAATCTAGGAGTTGAGGATGTGGGCCAGTTTGGTAAGTACTCATGTGGTTTATAGTAATTTACCTAATGTTGGGCATTGCATTTAATTTTGGTTGATAAAACTCCCTACATTTTGATGATGGATTGCAGATGTCATAGGGCAGGTTATTGCTTGCGATGATCTTGATTGTTTCGACAAGAATGGCAAACAAGGGAAGAAGAAACCACTCACCCTTCTTGATGCGGAGTAAGTGAATATTATACATATATAAATTGAGTAACAAAATGTTCACTTTCAAAATTGAATAAGAGTCATTGCTTTTATTTATTGTTTCAGGGGCACTGAAATTAGGTGTACACTTTGGGGAGCATTTGCGCAGCAGTTTTCTGACTTTCTTCAAACTTGTGATGACCATTCAAATATCATTGCTGTGCTTCATCTTGCCATGATGAAGATGTGGGACGGTAATTTCTCATCCTATACATAGTGGGCAGTTTTGAAAGTGAAAGTTATATGTATACATCTAACCATATACTGATTTCATTTGCATAGGGAAAATGGGGATTCAGAATGGATACAATGCAACTAGGTTGTTCCTGTTTGGCGGAAAAGAAGCAATCACATCAGCTGAATTCAAAGATGTTGAACACTTTAGAAAACTGTATGTATCAACCACGTAATTGGTTATTTAACATAGCATACAATTCCTAACTATTAAACCACATTTTTCTATATAGGTTGGTTGCTAAGAAGGCAAATGACACATCTGAACATACAATAAGCATCTCCACCGCCTCAAGATACTCGACAAAAGAAGATTTTACCACTTCTGCAGAAATGAGACACATTGTCGAGCTCTTGGATATCCCAAAGGTACAACGTTCTACTATCACACAATACTATCGTAATGATAAAAATAGTATATGTCACTGTTTATATAGTTTGCTCAATTCTGTTTTTACTATTTTTAACTTTAATCATTATACGTTTTCTAATTTGTCATTAGGGTACGCCTTCTGTCATCGTGGGCACTATCATTGCGATATGTGAAGATGAGGGGTGGTGGTACTTAGGCTGTGGCAAGTGCAAAAAGAAGGTTGTTAAGGCCAGTGACATTGTGGATTTGGAATCCGAAACACCGAAAAAACAGGTTGGTGGGCCAACCGAATGGTGGTGTAGTAAATGCGGAGAAGTATGCTCGAGCCTCAAAACACAGTGAGTTCTGCTTACATTGCAATTTATTCATGTTACTTATAAATTTTACGCAAACATATTTAAAAGCTTTAAAATTTATTTTTTATTTAGGTTCCGTCTTCAAATACGTGTTCAAGATTCAACGGGGACATGCTCTGTCTCCCTCTTTAACGATGAGGTACAAGCGTTTGCCGATCGGTCAGCATACCAACTGTGTGACAAATATGGAAAGGTACATTAACTCTTTATTATGTTTTTTAATAAATCAACCAATACAGAAAAACATACATTTATAAGTCTTTAATATTTAGGTGAGTGATAGTGAGTTTGTTCCCCCTGAGATTACAAAGATTGTTGGAACCAAGTATGCCTTTAAGATCTTCATGGATAAATTCAATTCAACAAAGTTGTTGCCTGTGTTTAATGTAATCCGTATGTCTGCTGATAAGGAAATTATTGAAACACTGCATGCAAATGCTACCCCACTCAAGGTACTAATTCACAATCTTTATACACTTTGTTTTTGGCGATTTTGAAATAATTATCTATCCATCTTACATATTAATTTCTTTTTTTCAGCAGCCGGACAACGAAGCCACCAGTGGCAGTCTACCAGTTATTGCACCATTTGTAAGTTTTATACTATTTTAATGTAACAATCACCCAAAAATTGACAAGAGACTGAACTACCCATATTTTCCGCCATGTAAAGGAACTGGAGTCGCAGACGGATGACAACACCACTCCGACAAATACAGACAAAACAGATGGGAGTAACAAGCGACCAGCCGACGATGAAGCAGAGTGGACCATGTCTTCTAATGCTAAAAAGGCAACTGTCGAGGTCAAGTTAGAAAAGGATCCATGATTAACCTTGCGTTGAAGTGTTCAGGCAACAACGCAAGAGCTCCAAATCATAATATGTTTCGTTTTTGAATTCAATAATTTTCTTTGGACAAGTTCTGTTTCGTTTTTGTGATTGGGGAGTCCCAATCACTTTCAAATTGTCTTTTGATGCGATACTTTCATTGTGGTTTTACTCATTCAGTGTGAATGTCAAATTCACTTATTTGGATTTTCTTTTGGTGGACTTGAACTCAGCATACATTCCCCACAGTTAAACAATTGTTGAACTCTTACTTCTTTTTGATGTATTTGCTGATTGTTATTTGCTATGGAGTTTATATCTGACATTTTGTGTATAGTGCACATGCTTTCTTTGGTTTTTTCATTCTGCAGGTTACTCAAACTTACATGCAAGGACAAGTTCATTGCCGGACAAGATGGGTAGTTCTCTAACACCACTACATTATTGGACAAGTTGGAATAAGGGATGAAATTATCATTTCTACAATAGATGGATACACATAGCTTCAGTAGTTTGTTTCTTGTATCAACTTTTTTTATGCAACAATGTAGAAATGATAAATTGATAATACGTTGAAGTTGTTTACCAAGTATTTTTATGTCATACCTATCTTTTTTATGTTTTGTTAACAACATTCACAACTGTGTGTGCTCGGGCTTTTCTAAATAATGACATGCTTTGGTTTTATTTTTGTTTTTATTTTATGACGTTTTTAAGCAACTATATCTATGTTTTCTTTTATTTTTCTTAAACTTTTTATACGTACTTTGTGTTTATTTTAATTCATATATTTGCATTACTATATTCGAGGTAACATGTTATAGCCTTTGTATATATATAGTTACTTATAAATGGTGCCAGGATTTTCATACATAGATCATTTCAAAATTCGTATGTTTACATATAAAACAAGTAATTTAATACATAAATCACTAAAAAAATCACGTGTCTTAAATGAGGTTAATAATTTCCATATAAATTTGATACACATTATATCTTTGCATGTATTAGGTTTTTAATCATTAAATACATATCATGCAATCATGTTAATCGCTAATTTATAGGAATTTTCTATAACAATTTCGACTCCCTGTAATTACTCAAACACATATTCCTTTAATTACTCACATCTTCCTTTACCTGCTGCTACACACAATACAATTTCCTAAGATCACTATGGCGAATGAAAACACTTCAAGAAATTCAAGAAAGCGTACATCTTCTCAAAATCAGCCGAATATAAATTTAATACCACATCAAATAACTTCCAGCTCCTGTGTCACTTCAAGATCGTTTCAATCAGGATCTTTTGAATCATCAGAAAATATTCCACAACCCAGTTTGGTAGATTCAACTTCGGCTAAAAGAAGAGTTTCTTTGACGGAGCTGTTGAATTGTAAGACTCTATTTCACATGATGTCTTTAACGATACCTATTGACTGTTTCAGTTCGTGTTATTAATTTTTACTTCTTCATTCATTAGATAATCCGCTAAGTGTAAATGTCGCTCCGTTCAGTTTCTCAAATACACGTATCCCCTTAACAAATCATCCTTCAGGTTTGTTTATTGTTGTATAACAAATTATAGTTCCTTTTACAATCTTCAACGACAAAAAACTATGAAATTAACCACTTTTTATATGTTACTATGGGGTTCTTTTGATTGTTTTCTTTTATAGGTTCCTTTATAAGTTCTGCACAGACTCAACTAACAACTCAACAAAGGCTTCCGCTTTCGGACGTCTCTAACAGTAACTAAATTATTCAATAAGATCACGTGTTTGATACATCTTACAATATCTTTTCGTTAATCATATACTAAATTCTACAATTCATGCTTCACATAGATCTTCCACGTATAAATGGCACATATTCTGTTTTAGGAAGACAAACAACAAATCCACCATTTGAAACACTTTATCAAGGTTTGTATACTCTGACTTTAGAAGTAGCTTCCTTTGCTTAGTTATTTATTTTCCTTTCAACAACTTTACCAAATGTACCATAAATTATCAATTATGCTGTAGGAACCAAAGCGAAAAATAGTTCTCCCGTCTCTGCCAACAGTAGTCTATATTCCCCTTTGCAACAGGGTCATGGTCCGGTTCCCACGCAAACAACACCACAAACTGCCACCCCAACAACTCAACTTCCCAAACCAATAAATGCAAGATTATCACCGCATCTTAGTGGTAAAACTTTCTTATAATTACGTAATATTACGAATTTGTGTACGTAACATTTTTTTACTTAAAATAAACTATGTATGTGTATGAATCATAACAGGAAGACTTACTCAGGCCACAAGAGTATTACTTCCTAAACCAAATCAGTCTGGATTTCTCACCTCTTCGTCCTCCGGTTAGCCTTATTTAGTTACCATTTTATTTTATACTATCGTTTGCAATATTTTATTAGTTTTTTACCATCACTGAATGTCACTGAGATCGGCATACATAGATTCAAATTATCAAAACATTAAAATTTTTTCTTTCAATTATAATAAGGTTACATTTTGTTGAATTTTTTTGATATTTATGCTCGCTAATGCTCAACACGAATTATACATTCAACAACTGCATTAAATTATTCTGACAAGCTCAAACGTATTTTACTCCGACATTAGGAATGAATCCTCTACTCACGAGAAATACAGTTTATGCATTTGGAGCGCCTACCAAATCAGGTAACGTTTACTATAAACTTCATTACTTTAACGCATCCTGTTGTACATGTCATGGCCTTTTAAAGTCTATAAGTAATCTAATCGCAAAAACTTTGTTGCTTCCATGTCTACACACAAATTGTACAGCAACTGATGGATTGAATACAAACAACCAAGCAAATGTTTCAACAGGTCATTCAACTGTAGGCGTTGTCACAACTACAACTTCAGATAAAGGTACCGCTTTGTAAATGATATCCTTGAGTTTTACTTTCTGTTTCAAGCTCTTTTACTATATGTAAATCATTTTATTCTTCCCGTATAGTATCAAAAAGGTCAGTCCGTCGCAACACTGGTAACGATGAGAATATACATACAACTACACCAACCTCTATTACAACAACCAGCCGTCAAGTTACACCAGCTGCAGCTGCAAGGAAAACCCGTTCTCCATTGAGCAACATATCAAACGGTAGTATCTATTGATTACTCCTGTTACTTAACGGAGTAACCATTCAACAAATGAAAACAGTGCTTTGATTATACCATGTACTTAACATTGTTATTAAATCTATTGCAGTTACATTTCAAACACCGTTGGTTACTCCTGTTACTGAACGGCCTAAACAGGCATCAAAAAACATAATTCAACCTTTCACAACACAAAATTTATCTTACGAGGCAGGAGAATCGTCAAGAAGGACAAAAAGATCTAAGAGACCTCCTTTACAAACCCGCACGCCTATTGCTTTTAATCTTGATGATGACGGGCATGTCAGAAAAGTCTACGACAAATACGTTGGTATATCCGAAGGTAATTGCACGTGCTATTTCTTTACTGATTCCAATAAAGACGTTACTAATTATATACTATATTTTAACAAACATCTTTTTAATTATGTAGATTACTACGACCATGGAGATCCTACATTTGAATGTACAGAATGTCATGCTTTGTTATGGGAACCTGAAGCGAGAACAGGGAACGTTAATCCCAATAATAAACCTTACAGTATATGCTGTGGCAAGGGTAAAGTTAAACTTGATGCACCACCGCCAACTCCAAAACCATTGCTTGACTTATTCATGAACGACGATGCGATGAGCCAGAATTTTAAAACCAATATAAGAACGTACAACAGCATGTTCGCTTTTACTTCCATGGGCGGGAAAGTTGATGATTCAATAAACAAGAAAGGACGTGGTCCGTACGTTTTCCGCTTACACGGACAGACTTACCATAGTATCGGTAGCTTACTTCCCGAACCAGGTGTCCCACCCAAATTTGCACAGCTCTATATATATGACACAGAAAATGAAACAGAGAATAGAGCAACAGCATTAAGGTAAATCCATAACATATATTATTCTTTAATGTGTATACATAACTTGACTACAAATCTTTACTTTTACAATTTTAATTTGTCCTAATCCCGTTTCTGTATTCATATCAGCAAATCTTCTAATTCGTCGGCGCCTTCAAGTTCAAAGAATCCTGTTGATCGCAACATTATTAATCAAGTTAAAGATGTTTTAGATGAATCAAGTGATTTGGTTAAAACATTTAGGAGGGCACGTGACCGATACACGGAAGACAGCGAGCAGAATATAAGAATAAGACTCATCGCAAAGCGAGGCAAAGATGGACGCCAATACACTCTTCCTACTGCCAACGAGGTTGCTGGTCTTATTGTAGGAGACATGGATTCATGTATAGAGGATCGTGACATTGTTTTGGAAATGAAAAATGGACCTTTGCAACGTATTAATATCTTCCATCCTATGTACCTTGCTTTGCAATACCCTTTGTTGATGCCGTGTGCACAAGATGGATATACTTTGGGAATTCCACATAAACAAATCTTTTCCAAATCAGCCACCAAAAAAACGGACAAAACGATTACTATGCGTGAATGGTTTGCCTATCAAATTCAAGACCGTCCCAATCGAGAGAATTTGTTTCTACGTGGAGGTCGTTTGTTTCAACAGTTTCTGGTGGATGCTTTCACTATGGTTGAGACTGAACGCATGTTTTTCCATCGGTCCAAGCAGTCTATACTTAGGGCTGATACATACTCCAATATACGCCAAAGCATCGCATCTGGAAATACTGACCCTACCCAAGTTGGGAAGCCTGTCATACTGCCTTCTTCGTTTACTGGTGGACCAAGGTACATGCAACAAAACTATATGGATGCCATGGCATTGTGTAGGTGGTATGGTTGTCCAGATTTGTTTCTAACCATCACATGCAATCCTAAATGGCCTGAAATAAATCGGTATATGCGCGAGCACAACCTTACATCTACCGATCGTCCGGATGTGCTTAGTCGAGTTTTCAAAATGAAGTTGGATCAGTTGATCAAGGATGTCAAAGAATTAAAACTTTTTGGACGTGTTCAAGCAGGTAATTTTTTAACATACTATAAAACAATTTTTCCATTCTTACAGCTATACATTACTTAGAGTGAACTTTACATGCACTTGAAACTAACTTGAACATAACATTTGCAGTCGTATACACCGTTGAGTTTCAGAAGAGAGGCCTCCCTCACGCCCATATATGTTTATTTTTGCATAAGGATGACAAGATTCCGAATGTTGAACATATCGACAAATTCATATGTGCTGAGATACCTGATCCAAACGAGGATCCTGATCTGCACAAATTAGTTTCCGATTTTATGATGCATGGTCCTTGCGGTCCTGATGAGCCAAATCAAGTTTGCACCACTGACGGGAAATGTACGAAACACTTTCCAAAAAAATTCATTCAACAAAGTTCAGTTGACGCTGACGGGTACCCAATTTATAGAAGACGTGAAAACGGAAACTATGTTGAAAAGAGTGGACACAAGTTGCATAACGGCTATGTTATCCCTTACAATGCGATGCTTCTCAAACGTTATCAGTGTCACCTTAATGTTGAATGGTGTAATCAGACGGGATCAATAAAGTATTTGTTTAAGTATATAAATAAAGGTCCAGATAGAGTCTCTGCACAATTGTATGAACCAGCTACAACGGAAGAAGGTGAGCAAAGTGCAAAACCAGTTGACGAGATTAAGGCCTTCTATGATTGCAGGTACCTGTCAGCGTGTGAGGCTGCTTGGAGGCTATTTAAGTTCGAGATACATTATAGAACACCAAATGTTGAAAGACTTTCTTTTCACCTTGAAGGAGAGCAGAGAGTTGTATACGATGAGAACTCGGATCTTGAAGCAGTTGCCAACAAACCATCAGTTGGCGCATCTATGTTTGATGGTTGGATGAAAATGAATGAGAAGTATCCAGCAGCAAGGGAACTTTCGTATGTTGAGTTTCCTACAAAATTTGTATGGAATGCTGAAAAAAGAATGTGGACATTCAGGAAGAGAGGTTTCGCAATTGGTAGAATTCATAATGTTCCTATTTCAACCGGTGAAGCGTACTATTGTAGGATGCTACTAAATTGCCAGAAAGGATGTACGAGTCACGCTAAGATAAGAACATGGGACAACATTGAATATCCTACATACAAAGAAGCTTGCTACGCAGCGGGTCTTTTAGAAGACGACAAGGAGTATATTCAAAGTATTAAAGATGCAGCACACTGGTCTTCCGCTGAACATCTACGCGACCTTTTTGTTACATTACTCTCTCAAAAGGAACTTCAAACTCCTTTGACCATGTGGTTACAAACATGGCACTTGCTTGCCGAAGATGTGGAATACAAAAGAAGTCAAATCTTAGGAGTACCAGGTACACAATTTACTATTTCTCTAATTTTATAGTTTTATTAACGTTATCTTTATACTTGCCAAATTCATAGCATATGCAACGACTTTAACCAACAAATATACATATAATATGGTATCAAAAGCTAATTACCTATATTCTATACAGCATATTAACATTGATAACTTCATTTGCATACGGTTTCATATTAGGAACATACAATGAGCTTGACATTTAGACTAAGATATGGAGGATTTTAAAATGAAAAGAATGTTTCCCAACATTGGCATGGTAGAAATCCAGGAAAAAAACCCACAAGATATCACATTATTAGCTACTAAAATAGGTATGCAAAAAAGATTCTAAATCTTTTTATTTCATCCAACAACACAATTAGTTATAAAGATATCGAACAGCACATATTATGTTGAACGTATGCAATTCCAAGTTCATAAACAAGTAAAAAGTATTATCAACAAAGACAACAATAATTGCTTTTAAAACTTTAAATATAAACATCCCTATTCAACTAAAAATACGGATCGTAGCTTCTCATAATACATGCACATATTATAAATAGATATTCATGTCAAAGCCTTAATTAGTTCTGTAACTATACACATGTACTTTTAAATGCAGTAGATTGTAACGAGAACAGAGAACCCGAAACATAATGTGCATATAAGAATATCTTTACATATGACACAGTGCACAATTTAAGTAATCTAAACACCTAAAATGTACTAACTCTTAATCTATCCTACATTCAAGAACTATCCCACATTTCATTCAACTGTTACTTTTAGTTGACTACTATAAAATATTTGTGCAGGCTTGCGACTTAGTGATGATGAAAAGAAAAATGTAGCTTTGTTCTGGATAGAAGAGCTTATGCGATCGAGAGGCACAACATTGAGGCGTTTCCCTGAGATGCCATTCCCAGATGATAGATACATAGCTCAGTTTGGTAATCGACTTCTATATGATGAGACTCATTATAATCCAGAAGAGTTGCAATCTGAGTATGCCAGGCTGTACGCGGCTTTAACCACAGAACAGAAAGGCGTATATGATACTATCATGACATCCGTTGAAACAGGTAAAGGAGGTGTATATTTTGTATATGGATACGGTGGTACTGGGAAGACATATTTATGGAAAACCCTTGCTGCCGGTATTAGAAGGAACGGTGATATAGTCATAAACGTCGCATCAAGTGGTATTGCATCTTTACTGATGTCAGGTGGCAGAACTGCTCACTCAAGATTCCATATTCCTATCAATATTGATGAGACTTCTACTTGCTCTATCCCTCCTCAAAGTGATCTTGGAGAGTTGTTAAGGAAATGCAAGCTAATTATTTGGGATGAAGCACCAATGACCAATAAGCTTTGTTTTGAGGCTTTGGATCGGACATTGCGCGACGTTCTACGTAAGTCGAGGTTTGACATTTGCCAAACTCCTTTTGGTGGAATGACAGTGGTCTTTGGTGGTGATTTTAGGCAGGTTCTTCCCGTTATTCCAAAAGGTTCCCGCCAAGACATTGTAAGTGCTTCTTTAAAGCAATCATATTTGTGGGACCATTGCACGGTTCTGAAGTTAACCGCCAACATGAGGCTAACTATAGGATCTCGCCCTGAAGATGTTAACGAAATACGTGAATTTGCTGAATGGATACTAAAAATAGGAGATGGAGACGTTGGAGATGCACCAGACGGAGAGGTTGAAATAGATATACCCAAAGATATTCTAATACATGATTCTTCGGACCCGATAAAATCCATTGTAGATTTTACCTATCCAGACCTTTTGAATTATATAGACGATCCGTCTTATTTTCAAGAAAAGGCAATTCTTGCTCCGACCAATGAAGTGGTCGACACTATTAATGATCATTTGCTCAAGACATTTCCAGGTGAGGAGGTGGTTTACCTTAGTTGTGATACTATTGATAAAAGTGATCGTGGGTCATCAATAGATGAATCTGTTTTCTCAACAGATTTTATAAATGGATTAAAGTTCTCAGGTGTTCCAAATCATAGGCTGGTGTTAAAAATTGGTGTCCCCATAATGTTGCTGCGGAATATTGATCAATCGAATGGATTGTGTAACGGGACAAGACTTCAGGTGTTACGCTTATCACGTACTTCTATTCAAGCGCAGATCATTAATGGTACACATTTTGGACATAAGGTTATCATACCACGCTTGAGAATTACTCCATCTGATAAACGTTTGCCTATCAAGATTGTGAGGAAACAATATCCCATTTCTGTGTCATTCGCCATGACAATTAATAAGAGCCAAGGACAATCGCTTTCAAAAGTCGGGTTGTATCTACCGCGTCCTGTATTCACACATGGACAGTTATATGTGGCTCTTTCCCGTGTCAAAAGCAAAAAGGGTTTGAAAGTAGTTGTTTCAGATGTGGATGGTAACCTATCCAATACTACTACGAATGTCGTATATAAAGAAGTTCTACAAGGTTTATGATCAAACGATCAATAGGTATTTACATTATACATGTTAAATGTTTATACGATTTTTTTAATTTACAATTATTATATATCCTAATTTTATAGTACTTAAACCCCTTTAAATCAATCTCAGGGGTTGCCAGAAATGAGCTTATGTTCAACTGTTTGAATCGCCACTACATACATTTAATACGACCAAAACAGCGTACGCAAGGACAACGAAAACTGGTATAAAGAGGCAATGAAAGTGGATGTTATTGACAATGAATCCGTATTTAAATAAAGTGGATGTTATTTACAATCATTGTATTTCATACTTTCAGTCACTTATAACTTTATTGTTCCGTTATAAGCAAATTGCACATCGTTTACGTTATTTAGTCTCTCTTATACTATTCACGTACTTACGTTTTCTTATTCAAAACCACTCTAAAATCCCGTGAATTTCACGGGTCTATAAGCTAGTATATATATATAACAGAATGTGTATGATGTCATCAATGCCACATAATGCCCAGTAAGCGGCCTTAAATGCCACCTCATAATTCCACCAAAGCACACTTTGGATGGATAAAAATTCGGTATAATTAAATTTTAAAAATTTTGCTTTACAAGAATCGAACCTGGGTGTGTTAGACCATAAACAAACATAATAACCACTAGACCAACACATTTTTTTTTATTATATCTTGCAAGCCCAAATCTATAAACCTATCCAACCAAATTATATGAGATAAGCAGGAGAATCCTTACAACTTAGGTAACCTTAATCAAACATATACTTAAAAAAAAATCTGCGTTCATTCATAATATATTTTTTCTCAAAATCCCTAATATCCTTTTTTCCTCACAGTCTCTTCTAATGATCGGTTTACGGATTTCTGTGTGTTTTCTTTATCACAACTTCTTATGTTTATCAATTTTTAAAAACTGAGTAAGATGTCTACTTCCTAAAAGTTGCCCATACTTTTTGAATATGGTTATTCACAGTAGCATCTCATCATCATGTAAGTCCTAAATTATTAATTAGATCAATTTGAGTTTTATTACATTATTGAAGGTATTGAGAATCTGATTGGTGATGTTACAATGGTTCATAATATTGCTTGAAAAAATCTGGATGTTTATATGTTTCTTTGATTACAAGACTGATGGTTGAAGCAAGACACCGTCTTCCCATCTAGGCTTTTGATTACCAAATCATGGTTATCAATTCGTTAATATGAAGGTGTTTAGGAGATTGCACATGACTAAATGAAGGTAAAAACTTACTTTTCTGTGTATTATATAATGTGTTTTTTAATTCATACAAGTTTTCAGTTTGGAATAGTATAGTTCTTAATTTGATTATTGAGATTTTTTTAGCGAGGGACTTCTTTATTTTTTGTGCGTCGTGACAGGATTTCAAGGCATACATTCCATGTTTGATTTAACAGGCTACCTTTTTTTTGTGCGTCGTGACAGGATTTCAAGCCATTGGCTTCTTAACTTCATGATCACGTATACAATGCAAATATGTTTCTAAAGTTCACTAAAAAATGATGAATGATTTCTGTAGTGCAAGGTTTTGAGCAACGCTTGACATCCCAAGGTACTTTGCATTGCCAATTTCTATACGTGTCAATATAGCGACCCCGATTTTTAAATAATGCTACAACCTGTATTAATCTTAATTTCTGTAGGCATTTCTGTTGATACATAATCTGGCGCGAACTGATTCAACGACTCTCCCTGGGCCGTTAGTCGTCTTCTCGAGCCCTGAGTAGACCTGTTCAACAAAGAGAACCCGTTAGGAGTGGACCCGAGGCCGTAGCCCCGGGATCCACCTCCGACGGTCAAGTTAGTATCGGTGTGATATAACTTATTAGGGTAAGGTTTAGAGTAACCTGTTATGTATATCGTTGTATGATGATCTGAAGATGGGGATTCCAGCCGTGTATTTATAGGGCATGGATTAGGGTTTAGGCGTAGAGTGGGCCGTTGTCTGCCGGGCCTGGCCCACTTGTCGTGGCCCAGTCCAGACTATACGTCCACAAGCCCCCCAAGTTTAGTATGACATAGTGCGTGGCTATGTTATGCTAGACTTAAGTTCTGTTCCTGGCCGCGTAGGCCCAATCAACCATGACGGTGTGCGCAACTCAGGTGTGCACATGGGACGGACCATACCGCGCAGCCCAAATGCGACAGTGCGCCCTGGGTCTGTGGCGCAGTGCGTGGTGACCATGTTGGCGCGTTCTTGTTGGCGCGACCTTGTAGGCGCGACCTTGATTGTGAGAGTCTCACAATAGTGAAGGTGGATTCCGTATGCTGCATCCTGGGTAAGGGCGTACCTTTTGTACCAGTAGCGGTGCAGCATGGTGCGACAGAAGACGTGCTTCTATGGCAGAGGTGCGCGCTGTGCGCGACAAAGATGTGCGCTGTGCGCAGACAAGGTGCGAACATTACATCCGTCTTTACAAACGACAGAGGTGCGCGGTGTACGCGACAGAAGTGCGCGCTGGCTTGCAATACCTCTTTCGTACAATCTGCTTCCAAATATACCTGCGTGACGCGTACGGAAACAGTGTATACCCTGGTAGCCCCCCAAGTTTGATGGTGCTACTCATGTAGGAGCATTAAACTTAGTTATCCAAATCCTGAAAAATACTTAATGCAAATATTAGAAGTATATGCCGCGAATCGCAACATATAAAAGATAATGAAATAAAAAATTAGCGCGTAGCATATATATAGCACGTAGCATGTAAAATTAACACATAAGAGAAGTAGTAGTGTGAATTACACCTAGCGTGAGGTTTTACAAACTACATAAGATAAGTAGCACGTAGCTAATCTACGAACGCAGTGCGCTCATGATCGTTTTCTTTTTTATTATAAAAACAATGGCGCGGATGGACGTACCGTGACCGCGACTAATAGTTTCTATTGCACGCACAGACGCAGATGGATGTATCGTGACCGCATAGACTCTAACGTTTGTGGATGATCGCAGATGACCACGGCTTTTGTCCAGTGCGCTCATGGCGATTGACTAGCATCGTGGTGCCTGTACGTGACAGTGCGCTCATGGCGCCAGTCTGCGAAGATCTCTATACGCACGGCCTAACGCGGGTAGATTTATCGTGACTGCGCTGTTCGCGGCTAAAAGATATAGTAGGTCCGATCGTGCGGACTTAGTGTGACTTAGGTAAAATCGTGTTTTCCAAGTTAAAAGATTTACATAAAATCTTTACCGATGTACGAATCGCATATCGATTTAATAATTAATGATGTCCAATCAAATCGCATGACAAAACTTTTTGCAAAAGTCATCTCACGTTTAATTGCAGTAATAAATAAGATACCTTTTGCAAAAGTTGATTTATAAAACTTGATTGCAGTAATAAACAAATCGATTTATTAATTGCAGTACGAGGTATATCTTTTTATTGCAGTACGCATACGATATAATTGATTACGATGTATCAATTTAAAAAGATCACAATACCGGCTTTGGAACTCGATGGTTGCTTTCCGGTGATGTGAGACCACGAAACTTGTCGAGTCCCACGGATGGCGCCAACTTGTTGATACATAATCTGGCGCGGACTGATTCAACGACTCTCCCTGGGCCGTTAGTCGTCTTCTCGAGCCCTGAGTAGACCTGTTCAACAAAGAGAACCCGTTAGGAGTGGACCCGAGGCCGTAGCCCCGGGATCCACCTCCGACGGTCAAGTTAGTATCGATGTGATATAACTTATTAGGGTAAGGTTTAGAGTAACCTGTTATGTATATCGTTGTATCATCCTCCATCCATGTATTTATAGGGCATAGAGTAGGGTTTAGGCGTAGAGTGGGCTACTGTTTGCCGGGCCTGGCCCACTTGTCGTGGGTCAGTCCAGACCATACGTCTATTAGTCTTAATTTCAGTAGGCATTTCTGAAAGTACAAAACCAAATGTACTAAGTCAGTTACGGGTAATGAACGTGTACACTTTATGGAGCAAACCTCACCATCGGTAGGCCAAGGTATATTCAAGCTTCGTCGCGTTTGTGTTACGTCATTTATATGCAGAACATATATAATTGTTCATGATAAAGCTCATTAACGTATGTAACGGTTTATTATCACACCTTTATCCATATCTTCCAGGCACTGTATTTATAAGAATCAAAGGACGGAAATTTATAGCCACTGATGTAATCATGATGATGAATTTGGTTTTAAGTTGCTTTAACCGCTTCCACTCTTGAAACATTTGCTGCTCGGTTAGCTGTTGTTCAATGACCTTGGTAGTGACCTACATATTCATTCCAAGTTTACATGGCTTCATGTGATTATTCAAATTTCATACCATGAAAAGGTATGTTCATGAACAATATATTATTTGTAAATCATTTTTGATACATTAATTTTCTGTGATTTTAGTTTGATTAATGATCATTGTAAAGTTACCTAATCATGGGTTCTAAGTTATTTTCCCGCCTGTTATTAAGTTTTCATTATAGCCTCACTAGATGGAAATTTTCCCGCCTGTTATTATATAAACATAACATTTACAAGAATTTAATCTTGGTAACTATAGCCTAATGGCACCTCATTATGTATCTTTACTATAGCCTAATGACTGGAAAGTTACGAACAACAAAGTAGTGCCTGTAAGGCAATGGCTTGAAGAAAGTTACCGACAACAAAGTAACGCCCGCCCATAAGGATAGCATGTTGCATAATTTGGTTTAATTAGTATCTTGAGGCTATTATTGTTGTCCAATAAGTCTTATCTTTTTTTGGGGATTATTTCAGGGTGAAATGCAACATCTAAAAGAAAACTGGCATGTTCCAGAACGCACTGCAAAAGCAGAAGCACAAATGAAGGTAGGTAAATATAGTTGGGTCAATATTGTTGGAATGTGTCAAAATTTGTGTGGGTTACATCATTAATGTATTACATATTGTTACACAGTCTATATTATTACAATAATTTGATAACCGTCTAATCTAACATGACGGTCTGCAGGTCTCCATGGACTGTTGCTAAAGGACATGACACACACCAATAAGCTCCATCATAAGATTCAAAACCTGTAGTCTTTATGGTATAATTTGCATGGCTGAAAGCTAGGTACTAAAATATCATTAATAGTTGATGGCTGAAAGCTACACACGTGACATGAATACGTGTATACATATCTAGTAGAGACCAATTTTATACTATTGATGTTGCATGGTTCCTGTAAGAGTATGGGTAATCTTAATATCTCTTCCTCGAGTAAAGTTTGCTATATTATGTTTATTAATTTTGGACAAAGAGAGTATCGTTATATTTTGGTCTATGAATTGATTGTTGTTTTGTTCTTTGTATAGGTTTGAGAGAGTATGGGATCCGATATTAGTTTCTGGATCAGAGAAGCATGTGAAAACAAAATCCAGACCCGTATCAAGATAGGATTAAATTCCAAAATGCATAGCAGGTAGGTGCTTGAAGCTTTAATTTACTACACTATATTGTAACCTTTTATTGATGTATGATGTGTTCTAAATTTTTGTTTATAGGTTCCCTCATGTGATTTTCTACATACCCAACAAGATTGGAGGTCTTGGAATGTTTTCAATGGGTCACATATTAATTCCACAGAGTGATCTTCATTACAGTCAGCAGACCGATGTTGAAGTAACCCACTTCAGGAGTGGTATGAGTCATGAGGAAGACCAGTTGATCCCAAATCTTTATTGTTATATACAGGTATGAGATCCGATTCCCTAGATGTTATTAAATCTTATGTGGTCATTTGTCTACTGACTTTTTTTTTGTAAACATCAGGTCTGATTACAACCTAATGGCTTATTTGCAAATATATGCTATTTATTACGATTGTGGATGGAATAATTATTCGTGTTGTTGCATCATTAAGCTTACTACCTTAGACGCTATGAAGCAACTGAGCTCAGAAAGTGAGATAGAGTTCCAAAGAATTATGGAAGAAAACCGAAGTGAACAAAAGCAGGGCGCCAATGCTTCAGCCCATATGTATACCTGTGCTAATCTCGATACATAAAATGGTACAAATTTTATAACCCATATTGTTCTATATATTACTTGAATTTTTGTGACCCTTTTTTGGTAACTCATATTCCTTTGGAACGTCAGTTAACACCAGGTAAAAACCATAAAATGTTATGGGGAATGTGGGTGTTTAATACTCCATGAAATGTGAAGCATCTCAATATTCAGTAAACACCAGGTAGAAACCATAAAATTTCAAATTAAAATTGTCGAATTGTTATATTCACAAACAAACATGTGGACCCTAATGCTACATATGTTTGCATCGTGTTAGATCTTTTGAGTGAGGTTACTTCAGTTCATGATTGATTATTGGCTTTTTGATATTTACCATCTACAGTTACAAGAGGCATTGCTTTTGTCTAATTCAGTAACATAATTTATTTCTATATTTTGCAGTTTATTGACAATGGTAGAGAAGATAGCATATTATTACTAGAAATGTGCTTGGGGTATATCTGTAGAACCAAAAATTACTTCACTCTTTAGGAAGTTAATAGAAAAACCTCATTTTATAATGTATTAGTAACTACACATCCTTCTCTGCTACACAAGTTTGCTCCTAAGAGTCCCAACGTTTCTGAATGTTTATGTGAAATTATATGAAGCTTTAGGTTCCATGAATGTTTTATACAACATTAGACGAAAGTTTTGATCTATAAGTAATTTGTTATAGTTCTGATTGAGCGATGTTCAGTTGACGATAGTTTCTTTGATAATGGAACGTAGCGACTCTATAAATATTATGATTGTATTGCTTTAAAATTTGGTCTTCAAGTGTTTATTCTATAAATTTTATACTTATGGTGATTGTGAATCATACTTATATTTGATACAGTTGTTATGCAGCTCCGAAGCTGAACAAGACAAGAAGGGAGCATATATGTCATACTTTTGACTACAACAGGTTCTCTAAATTGATCAGATTAAAGACACAATTCAGACGGGTCACTGAATGCAAAAGGCAGGCGTCAAACGGGTCACTTTAAGATGGCGCCAATTGGGCCAAACTATAGTCAAGATGAAAAAGACGAGTATGAAAAATCTGACAAGGTACACAACTTTTACTCCGTTGGTATGAAAATCAATATTCACGCATTTATTCTGATAAGAATTTGCAATTGAGGTTCATAATATTCGCCCAAAAATGGTGGAAATCATTCGAGAAAAATTTGCCCTTCTAAACATTACATTTTCCATTGGTGGCCAAATCAGGTTTGATGTGAGTAATTTCTCAACTATATAAAACATAAGGTATTGATTTATGCTATTTTACAAAATTCACCTAATTTCTTTTAGATGATATGTTTAATAGGCCTTCCCACCCTTCCTTCCAACTTTTGCTTAGAAGGCTCAAAAGCCTATCAATTTCCCTTCCATTTGAATGTATCATAAATTCCTTATTCACGTATGCAATTGGTATTTTAGTTTATTGGTTACAGGAATGACTTCGCAAGTGCTTGCAACATAATCAATTCACAGGATGAGCAATGTTTCTTCCTAGCCTTCGAACAAATTTTTAAGTTGTTTTTATCACTATTATGTTAATTGTATATTATTCATGTATTATTATTAGTATTGTATGAGCCAATGTTAGTGTACTATAGTCCAAGTCGAAATTAACTGTAATCAAAACAATCATTCTTACATTTATCGTTTAGAAAATTCAACTCTGGACTAGGAAAATCTAAAATATGTTGAAGACGAGTCTTCTTTACACGTATATGTTATTTTTCCTTGAGTAGATATATATTTGTTACCAAAAAAAAAATTATATATAAAAATTTGATAAAGTTATGAGAGCATGTGTTATTACACTTCTTATTTGTTGTTTCATTCTTTTATGGAGTAAGATCTAGAAAATACATGCTTTCGGAAGCATCAACAACCAGTTTGAATAGAGGAAAGGATTGTAGTGTCCATTGACGATAAGAATGGTTGTCATGGTCATGATGGCTTTCGGTTTCACCATTTTAGCGGTGTGGTGAATTACACAAGGTTACAAGGATTCTTAAACCTCAATCGAAGGATACCAACAAGGGGTTTGTTATTCTCTTGTGCGCCAGTTGTATTCTTGCATATTTGAACTGACAACGCAAACTTTGTTATTGTGGATACTTTAATAACTTTTATTTTCTAATATAAAATGAACATTTATTCATTTTTGTTGTTAATGTATTCAACAAATAATTTGGAATGGATTTAGTTAAGTTACCTTTACTTAATTTTCTGTAGTAGGCTTGAAGTGGATAACTAAATGTTGTTTTCTCAACCGTTGTATACAAAAAAGTTTATTTCACATTTGAGTTTTTTTGGTCGTATACGTTGTTCTTGCAGATCACTTTATATCTTTTTTCTCTCATATTCAACGAACATATATATTTCTTTTCGTTCTTAATGCAATCAATCAATAATTTGGTATGTTTATAGTTTATTTTGAGTAAGTTACTTTTTCCAACGATAATTTATGGGAGGGCTTCGTAATCTAGTATATATATATATATATACACGTGTGTGTGTGTTGGGGGGGGGGGGGGGTCAAAGAGAGCATGACGGCATCAGAAAACTGGTGTTAGAACTCTCTAGGTGTAATAACACTATAACACCAAAAAGTGATGCCACTTCAGCGCCACATCATTTCAACACCAAAAAATTTAACACAAAAAAATCACCCCTTATCATAACACCAAATAACATCACATTTTGGACCCACCATTTAAAAAAAAAATACAAATTACAAATTAACCCCTTAACTAATATTTCAATCCTTAAATACTAATACAAATTACAAATACTTAAAAAAAACATACATAAATTTAAAAACATGCGAAAATTAAAAAACTAATACATAAATTTAAGAAACATGCGGAAATTTAAAAACTAATATATAAAGTTAAAAAGCAAGCGTTGGAGACTAATCTTCATCTTCTTCGTCAAAATCTTCACATTCTTGCTAAGTATGCTCCATAAGCTATCGTTGGAGACTAAGATGCGTATTTTTGTCACGTATTTCTTTTGCCTTTCAACGATGGATATCACATCTGTCGATTCATCTTTGTTGCCTATGTGGTACCGGATTCACCCACATTTCATTGTACTCACTTATTGCAAACTCTTTTAAAATCATGTATTGCAATATGATATAAGAATACATGATTCTACGTATCTTGGTAACCTGGTATTGACATGCCGGTTGTTGTATTATTCCCCAATGTCCTTGGAGAACACAAAAAGCACGTTCGACATCCTTCCGTGCACTTACTTGTCGCCTTTTAGAGAAACCATGTTTATCGTCTTGTGCGACTGAGAACGATTTGACGAAAGTAGCCCACTGTGGGTAAATTCCATCGACTAAGTAATATCCCTTTTCAAACTCAACTCCATTTACCTCAAACAGAACTATAGGGGCGACATCATCAAGAATGTCGTCGAATAGCGGAGAATTATCTAAAACATTTATATCGTTATTCGCACCCGCTACCCCAAAAATGCTAAATCCTGCCATATTGTCTCTGCCATGACACCGGACACTTTATTCATTCCCAATGCATGTAATCGATACTACCAAGCATTCCTGGAAAATCATGAACATGCTCATGTCTTGCATATAAATTTTGAATGTCGTTAAAGGTTGGTTTTCTTAATAAATCCGGACTGAAAAAGTCAATAATGCACATATTAAAATTCCCCTTACAATCACGTCCGGTATGCTAACGCATTTGCAAATATTCATCAATTACGTATGCTGCCGAATGCCAATTGACGTATGGCGGATGTGCATTTTGTTAGTGCAAACGTTACAACGTTTAATCTATACAATGTCTTCATGTTTTAATGATGACAAACATGTAACTTGTAATAAATAATGTAAAGTGAACAAGATACTCGTTTACACAAATCATTAATGCCAGAATGCATCAACATCTCTTGACGGCTCAAGTCTACATCACTTAAGGTATAAACAAACTCTATACCAATTTTGTTAAGTGATCAAAGAAAATATTTTTGTCCTTAAATCTCGCATTTTTATAAATGTGACAAAACATTTTACAAAAATGAACTAGACAAATTATTTTTGTATTTATAAAGATTGTTTTAAAGAAAAATAAATTTGAAATTTGAATTTCAAATCACCAACAGATATCTTTCCCGCCCAAATCAGTTAAATTTTCATCAGATAACATTTCACCACTAAAGGACAAAATCTGTCAGGAAGGTCTCTTAAATAAGGTGACGGTCCCTTATATATAAGGGACCGTCCCCCGCTCCTCAAGCTGCCTATAAATACTGACCCATTTTCATCAGATTTTCTGAATCCTCTTTGCACAAAAAATTTCTGTTCTTTCCTTCTTCTTCTTTGATAACTATAACTCTTTGGTATGTGTTTATAAGTGATCTCGTCATCCTCTATCTCAAGTGTAAGAGAAGAACACTCAAAGTTGTCAAGAATCGAAGTGTTATAATGTAGTCCACACACACACGTAACTTGTGTTACAATTCTCTTCTTCCTCCAAACTCTCTCATTTGTACATTAGTGTATCCGACTTGGTGTGAGTCATAATTAGGTGTGTAAGTGTAAATCCGGACAACGTATAAGTCCGTGGGTGATTGTGTAGATTAGGATGGTATATACATCCGTAGGTGATTGTGTGTAGATTAGGACTTTGTGTAAGTTCGTGTGTCGGTGTGTAAAGACTTGGACTTGGTGTGAGTCTGTGCGTGAAGACTAGGACCGGGTGAAGGTCCGTGAAGACTTGGATTGGATGAAGATTCAAGTGGATAGGATGATCGTTCGTGTGAAGATTAGGACGGGGTGATCGTCCGTGTGAAGAGTTGGATTGTGTGTAAATCCAAGTGGACAAGAGTGCTTGTTCGTGTAGCCACGTGGGATTTTGTGTATATTGGTTCTAGCTACGATTAGGACTCGACATTCCGCTTTGTGTCATTAAATTGGTGTAAACTTTGGTGTATGGTTTGTTCCACCTAAAGGGAGTGTGTTGACTAGTGAAGTAAGTCTCGAGTTGGATACTCGGGGAGTGGAGTAGGATGAAGAGGTGCTTCGTGCCGAACCACTATAAATCATCGTGTCTGGTATGCGTTCTCTTTTACCTTATCTCTTTACGTTTTATTCTTGCATTAAGATTTTGTTTGTGTGGCTTGTTGCTTAGATTGTGATTGTGCCTGAGATATAAACTAAAACAACTTAAAAAATGTAAACACATATTTAATCACATGTCTCGGAAATACCACTGGTTACGGTCCTGTAAATAGACAAGCGGTCCCACATATATATGGGACCGTCCATACATTTTAGGGACCGTCCACAGTTTAACCAAAAATAGCTTAATTCTTTTAACCTTGTGTTGTGCTTATGTTTATGTGATTACTTGTATTAATGATACGCGAGTCTTGATTTGGTAAACATACTTGTAATTACGTGAAATATATATTTGTTATGAGTGACATAACCACTATTCATATTTAGTTACACTTGATCGGGAATTTGATACGAAACATTTAAGATTTTAAACAGGAACGTATTCACCCCCCCTTCTACGTTTCTATAATTGGTATTAGAGCCACGTCGCTCTAGTTTTCAAAACAAATGGTTTTATAATAGAGTACGGTCCACGTATCAAATTTCTCATTAAGAAGGATTAAATATGAAAAGTGTTTAGTTGCTAAATCTGTGCTAAAATGCTTTGTTGTTTTATTCGTACTAGTTTTCTTGATAAAATGCACTTCGCATACTTGCTTGATAGTAAATCTTCTCAAAAGATTTTGAAAGTGTCGATATTTTCTTTTCTAAGTTTTAAAGAGTAGTAATGATGTCCAAAACACGTGTTTTATGTATAGGAACAAGTTCCTTAAGTTCAATAAGTCACCAAATGAATTTATACTCAAAAAACGTGTTTCTGAGTACTAGTGACGGTCCCAAATATATGGGACGGTCCCTTAAATATTTATAGGACCGTCACTATTTAAGGGACCTTCACAAGAACTGGGTTAACTTTGAAAATTCATATAAAATAAATCATAAGTCCGTAGGAGTCGTGCCACCCGCCATTTTAAAGGTAATTGAGTCTACTTTCACTTAAAAATACTTCCAAGTATTGATTCCAAACTTAATTAAATCTTAGATTCAAAATACAACTTAGTAGTCAAAACCTTGTGTTACGTCTTAACGTAAAACTTGTATTTTACTCTTTCTTTCGAGTCGGACATCTCTAATAAATGAATTTTTAAAAAATAGTGTCTTTATCCTTTCAAAATATTGATCTTAATTAAATTTTTAAATGGGGAGAAAAATTATTTTTAAACCAAATCAAGCAAGTATACATTGTTACATCTAACACAAAAAAACGATAACGAATATCATTATGTGTGCTATGCTAAATGATTATGTGTTTTCGATAGCTTTCTTATCTTATAATGTTTTAGTAACGCACTTAGATATGTAGACTAAGTTGATTAAATCATGTAGGTCGAAAACAATTGTCTTACACAATTACTTTTCCAAAGGTTCAAGTGCTAAAATCTGTCACCTCAAGACATTTAACACTTCATCAAACTTTCAACATGATTTCTAAAACATTACATGCTCTTAACTTGATTGGCCATGGGTTGTCTAATCAGGAGAAAGGTTTATAATAATACATTAATATTTAAGTAAAAGAAAATGTATTTTCAAACCTTGCATGCATTTGAAAACACACAAATTGTTTTACACATACAGTATTTTACAAGAGTTGTGTTTTGTATAAAAATTGTTAGGAAAATTATTTGTATACTCATGAAATGTAAAAAACTATGAATATTATATGTAATAATAAATAGTTTTCACACACAAAAATAAATGACAATCTTGAAGTTAACATTTCATTATTATTAACCTCACACATACAACAAGTATTAAATTTAATGGACCACATTCCATAAATCCTTATTTATTTTCTTTATTAAAAAGAGTGGTCGTGAGGGTCAAGAAAGATTTCGAGCATATATCGCTTCATTATTCAAATTATGATTGATATCATTATCGAATCTAATTGACAAGTTTTTGAGTGTGGACATGAAATTGGAGTCATTATTTGTCTAGCTTCAAGATATAACAAAACATATCATCTTGAACCTATATACTCAATCACACTCGATTGTTATGATAATAATGACGTCCTTATCAAGACGAAAAGAATATGCATCGGATCATAACTCACACTTGTGTTGATGTTGTCATATTGAGTCTTCTTGTCCAATGGTTGTGTTCCAAATATTAAACTAATATGTTTAAAAGATGCTTAAAATACACAACGAAGTAGGATTGACGACTTGGATGTTTCATCCGAAATATTCAAGCAATTTACATTGCAATGCAATTTGTAAATGTGTCATTTTAGAAAAACCAAACACGAGCAAACAAACAACATATTTAGACTTTTCTCATGAATGAGTCAAGACTCAAAATCACATGTCAAGTAAAAATGTCACACATAATACATCATCAATCTTCAAGAAGATAACATGTACACTAGTGCACATATGGGATTTCGTCACACATGTGGTATTTTGAACGGCCACACAGTAACATATTTATGTGACTAAATGTACCAGAATAAAATAAACAGCCACACTTGATCCAACTTGTGTGACCATTTCGGAATTTCATTGTCACATATTTGAATATTTTCGTGACTAGAGGTATCTGGTAAATTTTTTTTTTATTATTTAGTCACTTATAATTTGAGATGTGTAACAGATACAAATAAGTTTGAAATATTAGTCACACTATATATATACATATGTGACAAATATATGTCACACAATTGAACAATGTGACCAAAATCCATTTATGGTCACATGAAGTAATTGTATATGTGGCTAAATCATATACTCAAGTTTGTCACACATTATTTAAAAGTGACTGCTAGTTTTTGTTGAAGATTTAGCCACATATGAATTTGAAATGTGTGACAACTGAAAAGTAAGTTTGAAGCATTAGTCACGGTATGCATTTAAAATTGACAAATATATGTCACACACTTGAACAGTGTGACCAAATGTCATATATGGTCACACTAAACCATAGGCATACATGATTAAGTGTAACCAAAATTCGATACATGTGGTCACGTAAGTTAATATGTGTGTCTAAAGTTTAGTGTGTGTTTTCCTGCCAAATCCTAATGTGTATAGTCACATTTAATTGTAGCATGATCATGTGACTAGGCTTTACAATAGTCACACCATATCACAAATGTGTATCTAAATTATGTTTATGGCCACATTATAAGGGTATTATATGTGACCAATACATTCAAAATAGTCACATTATGAAATATTCATGTGACTATTATTTATAGCAAAATGTGAACTCAGTTATCATTAACCTTGATATTAGTCACATTGACTGTTTGTGTGACTAAATTCAAGATGTTACATATGGTCACATGAAGTATTTATTTAGGTGTCTAAATCATAGAGTCATATTTTGTCACATTATTTAAGTGTAGTCACAATTCGATACATATGGTCACACATTTCTGATAACTTATGTAATTTTGAGGGGTTAGATATGGGATTTTATAGTCTATCTAGTTTGAGTCTAATTTGATATTCACTGAATTGAGTTCAGACTATTAGTCATGACTCTTCATTTGCCCCATTACAATGCTGGGATTTTATAGTCTATCTAGTTTAATGCAGTAGTATGTTACTTGCCCCTAGGAACTATGTTACTTGACTTTCTAAAGTAAATTTTCAACTTTAATGAAGTAACATGTTACTAAAGTGCCTGCAAGTGCATATACATGATAAATGGAAACTGCAAATACAATAAAGCTTGACTGCAAGTGGATATACTAGTGAAAACTGCAAAATTTTTCTTTGCCATAGAAAAGCTTAACTTTTTGGAGTCAAAATCCATTACAAAAGGCTAAATTACACAAACAACTATTTAATACTAAAACTGCTAATCATCTAACAGTACTAACTTAACAATACCAGTAGTAACCTTGCACTTAGCCTTGAGCAGCATTAACTTTAAGCCCAGCAGTAGTAACTTTTGTACTAGCAGCAATAACCACTTGGTGTATTTTCTTTGAAGTTCACCAGCAGTCTTAACTTCAACTAGCAGTCTTAACTGTTACACTAGCAGTCTTAACTTGCAGCATGACATGCTTCACTTGGATTTTCGTATAACAATACCTTCACAGTCGGTTCGATAGTAGTCATTTCGTGATTCATTACCCAAGTCATGTTTATTTACACGTGGCAATATGTTATCATTGTGCTCGTGAATGACTATACTAAATTCCTCATCGACTTCGTCATATGTATCTTTGTAATTCTTGGTAGGTGTTTTAAAGACAATAGACAATTTTTTATCTACCTGGTCTTTCACATAAAACACTTGTCGTGCTTGTGAGGCTAATATGAACGGATCACCCTTGTGGCCTAAACTATTCAGGTCTACCAACGTATAACCAAGATTATCGCGTTTGACCCCACCAGTTTTGTGATTAACCCAATCACATTTGAAAAGAGGAATTTTCCTGAAATGGTAATCTAGTACCCATATCTCTTGTAAAACCCCATAATAAAATGTTTTTCTTGTGGTTGCAACTTCTTTGGATATGTGAAGATCTACTGCCTCAACACTAACCCCACTGTTCTGGTAAACTATGCCATCATTACTTTTCGTACGAAATGTATACCCATTGATGTTATATGCCTCGTATTTCACTATGCTGGCGCGTGGTCCAAATGATATCCACCTCACAGTTTCTGATACACTATCTTTGGATATCGCTAACTCTCTCTCAACCTGAATTTCATTACAAGTATATATTACCTTTAAATTGCAGGAACAACAAACAAACAACTAAAGAATAGGAGTGTTTGGGATAATGAAATGGTGTGCTGGTGGACCTCTATCTAATGTCATATACAGGAGGGACTTATTTATTATAGACTACTACTATTTTTTTTTGGAGCTTGTAGCTATGAGTTTTTCTGGGTGAATGGTACACCTAATTAATGGTTTATACAGCTTATCACAAACACCAGTTAAGGACTTATCAATAAAACACACTTCACATTTTATCTCAACTCACTTCTTTTTAGCAACAAAAAAACAATTATAAACAACATACGAGTAATTACCTCTTTGTCTAACCACTTAGCAAAAGATTTACTGTGCTCATTCTCCAGCAATGCCATTCGTTTACCCGGGTTTTTTGTATTCAAAACTTGCTTGTGTCGCCTGAAACAAATAAATGTCTTTGATTATAATATTTGATATAACATTTTAAGCAACAAAATAGACATGTGTTAGTAATACTTACTCGATATACGGTTGAATTTCATATGTATTTTGTATTACATACAAATGTGCTTTCTGAAAGAATTCTCTGGAAACTTCACTTGATTTGCCGGCCGACAATGGCTTTTCGTCCTCATTTTCATTGGTTACATGTTTATCAGGTGGGATACCAATAGTTTTCATTGTTTTGTGATATTCGCTAAAAAAACTCTATTGTTTTTTCCGCGATAGTCTCTTCAGCAATGCATCCCTCTGGTCTATTTCTGTTTCTCACATGTCCTTTAATAACCATCACACATCTGTCAAAGGGATACATCCACCGAAAGCATATAGGACCACATAATTTTACCTCCCTAGTTAGGTGCACAGTCAAGTGTATCATATTATCAAAAAATGACGGAGGAAAGAACTTCTCGAGTAGGCAGAGTGTCACAACAAGTTCTTCTTGCATCTTATCTAGTTCTTGCAAGCTGATTTCTTTCCTACATATAGATTTAAAGAAAAATCAAAACCTGATAATAGCATATCGTGTGGGTGGGTGCATGATTGAATGTATAGCAATGGGCAAAAACTCTTGCATTAGCATGTGATAGTCATGCGATTTAAGGCCAATGAGCTTCCTATCATTTAGGCTGACCAAACTAGAGAAATTTGAACAATAGCCTTGTGGTACCCTGATGTTGCATAACATTTCACAAAAGATGTCTTTTTCAGCATTCGTTAATGTGTAACCTGCTGGAGGTAGTGTTGTTTTGTCTGCTTCTTGCCTAGCAAACAACTCTTTTTTTATCCCCAACTCTTCCAGATCCAATTGAGCATTCATTCCATCTTTTGTCTTTCCAGGAACATTCAGCAAAGTTCCGACTAGACTCTCACCAACATTCTTTTCTACATGCATGAAGTCAATACAATGCGGAACAGAATTATGCCTCCAATACTTTAGCTTTCGATACCAAATGTTGAATTTCTTCCAATATGCTTCATTTACTTGGCTTGAACTACCCTCTTCTTTTGTTGTTTTCCTTTTTTGCTTTTTAATCTTCCCACCTCTGCCTCTGGTATCTTCTTGGTTTCTCGAGGTGTTTTGTTTGTTAATTTTCCTTTTCCCCACTTATTTTCAATATGTTGTACCTCGTTGTATATTTGTTCCTCGGTCAATGGATTAGGAGCATGCTAAAATTCTTCTTTTCCATTAAACGCCCTCGTTTTCCTTCTGAATGGATGGTTGTATGGTAGATATCGTCTGTGTCCAACATAACTTTCCTTGGATGAGGCGGAAAGTCTAACACAGTGTGTATCTTTCCTACATACTACACAACCTTTGAATCCACTGTATGGGTAGCCACATAATGTACCAAGTGCAGGGTAATCATTTATCGTCCATAACACAACGGCACGCAGATTAAATTTTTCTTTTGTGGAAGCATCATATGTATCAACCCCTTTCTCGAATAAGGTATGCAGATCATCAACCAACGGTTCTAAAAATACATCGATATCATTTCCCGAGTATCCCGATATTAATACCGAAAGCATGATAAACTTTCTTTTCATACACAACCATGGAGGATGGTTGTATATGACAGATAAAAATGGCCATACATTGTGATGCCTAGTTCCTGAGTTGACGTCAACCCCATCAGACGATATTCCTAGCCTTAGATTTCTCGGATCTTTAGCAATTTCGGGGAATTATTCATCTATGGTACGCCATGCCTGTGAATCTGCGGGGTGATGTATAACACCATCTGTTATCCTCCTTGTTGCATGCCATCTTAGATCTTCTGAAATACTTTCTAACTTAAAGAGTCGTTGCAGTCTTGGTATAATTGGAAAGTACCACATTACCTTTGCTGGAATGTTTTCGTACACTTTATGTGTCTTATTATCCACCTTCCATCTTGATATCCCACAAGTTGGACAAACAGTCAACTCTGTGTTATCCTTTAAGTAAAGAATGCAGTTGTTGCTACATACATGTATCTTTTTGTATCCTGATCCCATCATTCTCACTAGTTTTTTGGCCTGATAAGTTTTTTCAACCATTTCGTTACCATCGGGTAGCATCTTTTTTAACAATCCTAGTAATTCAGTAAAGAACTTATTAGAAACTCCATACTTACCTTTCAAGTTGAGTAGTTTAACTATTGCGGACAACTTTGTGAAGTCAGGACATTCTTTGTAAAGTGGCTTCTCCGCGTCTAATAATAGTTCTTGAAACTTGGCAAGGTCAGCCTCATCAAAAATTTCTTTTGTAACATTAACCATTTCTACTGTTGCTGGGCCATCTGTAGGAATTTCTGAACCAAAATCAATGTCGAAATCCGTGTCGTCAACAAACTCATCTGTTGTAGCATTAACAGGTATTTGGGAAGTTGTTGCTTGCTCATCCTTTTCTCCATGTTTATCCCATTTTGTGTAGCCTTGATCAATCCCGTGGTAGAATAAATGGAATTGCACATCCTCCACTTTCTGCTCTATGTGGTTTAAACATGAGGTACACGGACATGGCATCTTAAGCTTTTGTTTATTACCTCATGGGCCGATGTTCCTCATCTTCTGCAAGTTGTGTACTGCATACTTAATAAACGCTTCTACTCCATCAATATATTGTTTCTTGGTCCTACTAGTTCTCATCCAAGACTTGTCCATGCTATTTTTGAGGTCAAATGGTAACATATATATCCTACAAGTCACAAATTAAACCAATATAAGCATCAAATCATTTGTGTATAATTACAATGGACAGTGGTATAGCATATTCATAAACATATAACACATACACTAGGGTGTTTTGGCTGATTCTTTAGAGAGAGAAAGAGAAGTTGGGAACTAGAGAGAGAAAGTTAATATGTATTAGATTGAAATGAGAGGAGTTCCAACCCTTCCCACACATGGGAAGGGGTATTTATACTACTACCATATGTGCCCTGAGTGGGCTGTGGAGTGAGCTGACAGTGGGTAAAGACCCGACCCACTCCACGAATACAATAATAACTAAACTAATACTAATAAGCCTACAAGCTAACTTAATGCTAATAGATACTCGAGGTGACCGAGTCTTTCATATGAATATTTATATTCCTAACAATCTCCCCCTAAGGGTGGTCACCCCAGAAATTACAATTTGAATTCTAGCATTCTAATGAACTTAATTTCCTAGCTCGTAGTCTTTGATTCTTCAAGGTCTTTAATCTTTGTACTTCAAGCAATGATCTTGTGATTAATGTTCCTTTGTCTTGTGTGATCTTTGAGCTTGCTTTGAGATCATCAGCCACAATAAATCTCCAAATCATCCTTAGTAGTATCGCCTTCATGTGATGTAGTGACCATCGGACCGTCATGCTCACACTCTTCTGGATCAGGAGACTTTGCATCAGAGTTGCGGAAGCATTGTTGTAAGTCTCTCAACTTTCATGATCCTTGGATAATGAATTGGTCGTGTGAGCATGGGGTGTGGATTGACATGTCTCTGCTGGAATTAGGTACCACCATCACCATCTTTACATAAATCTGAAATAAAACAGTTAGCAATAAAGTTGGAGAACGAATATGGCTTTGTCATTCGCTCGGTGTGGTTGGATTAACCTTCGGTTCCATGAGGACCGACCTGTGATCAGGTAGAATCCGCTTTAAAGAAAATTCTCCTTGACAGGACTTTCCAGCTTGTTGTAAAGAATCATCCAACGAATTAACATCAGAATCATCATACAAAGCATGTTCTCATACCAGAACGTCTCAAAGCAGACAGCACGGTAGAGTGAATCAGTGAATTAAATACCCACTGATTGATTAGAAAAATCACTCGCGTGTCACTAGATAAACATTTTATGCAACACGACGAGAGTTTTATAAGTTAAATCACATTTCCATCATAAACACTTTTGTTTGAAAATTTACACAATCAATGTGCTCGAAACTCAGTTGGTGAGCACATTGAAAGGTTTTCCAAAAGCATCCGTCAATCCTTTTCCTGGAACAAGTTTGATTCAAATGTGAATCGCTCCATCGTTTCTTTCCAGTTGTCACTAGTTTGATCCATGAAGGATCTCACATGTCACCTACCAAGAGCTTGTTTGATGTTGGCTCTAGAAGGATTTCCATCTTCATTGTGAATACTTTCGTATCACTCGGATGTTCTGGCAATACCACAAGGATAATGCATTGGACTCTTAATATATGTTTTCTTACTTTTCACGGTGTATGAAACAGCAAGCATATTGGAAGTGTGTCCTAATGAGATTTATGGATGATCTCTTGGCTCTAGACTCAATAGTGCGTTTTGATTTAGTGATCGGAGGCTGGAGCAGACTGCCACCTTTTCAATATCAACTAACTCGGAGTGAGAGAGTCAATAGTAATGAATGAATCTCCGTGTGAATTAAACAAGAGTCTTTTGAAAGACCTTGAGTGTTTAGGGAGGGTTGTGCAGCATATCACTGGGTCCATGATACTTGTCTTTAATGCCCAGCAATCAACTACGTGATTCTGACAACATATGTATTGACCCGGTTTCTGCCTAATGTGTAAGGAGGGCTTCTTTCTTTTCAACCTTTAGCTTTACATTTATTTTTCATTCTTCAACCCCTTTAGCGCTTACCGAGACTTCATCACTAGTACCTTGGTGGGTTTGTTCTAGTACTAGCTCCATCTCAGTCGGCACTCTTCCCTTATACTCACATTGCTCCTTTTTTAATCATACCTAAGGACTTCTACACTAACTAGTGGATTATCCCTAGGTAGATCCCTCCGGCTCTGGCGGGATCGTGGGAACTGATACCTAACCTTACTATCCTTATAACTCCAGTACATTAAATAAAATAGTCGGTCTTTGGTATTCTTCCACAATTGCCATCATAAATCATTTGCTCCCCCTCAATATGTGCATCGATATACGAAAGAGTTTAGCACATATGGGAGAGCCTACACTTGAGTTCAAAAGATCAAATTTTATCAGTTTTCATATTTAAATCACATTCTCTCCCCCGATCAAAAATTTCAAACCTTTTAAGATTTGTGATCCCAATTGATTTAAATAAGTTTAGAAATTATGTGAGAAAATGTGGTCTGATTCAATATATACTGATAATGGAACATTACTATGCTCCCCCTCAATTAATGAGGGAGAATATTAGTGTCAGGTATGATAAGTTTGAAAGATATTTGAATGAAACTCATACACTGACACGTAACAACAAATTTTATTCACTTGCTTATTATGTACAATGTGGCGCGTTTTGATGATATCAAATTTTGAAATCACTCTCCCCCTCAATCGATGACCCGTTTTCTATTTAAAGAGCTGTAGTCATTGATTGAGTGACAAATTTTATGAAAAACTTTAAGTCTGATTGATTTCCAAAAAAAAATTCATGGTACCACCAAGTTTAGCACAAATACTTTCCTAAAGAATCATAGATGGAAAAGTATTTGCGATGTAAAGAAGACTTCTCTTCTTATACGAGAAATGATGCACTGAAACGTACATCAAACCGAAGAAACATGGATATAAAGTAATCCATGCCCGGGTGAACTTCACCCAGTGGGAGGAACAACCATCTTTTTGGCGACGTTCTTTCCCCATTTTGAAAAACGGGTTGCTATCTGAAATAATAGCAAGCCATATAGGCTTGTTTTGAAAAACTTTTTGAACTTCTGTTGGAACTTCATTTAAAGACCCGTGTCATTATTGAATGACATTTCTAGGACCGTAAATGTTATCGATACCAGAAGACATGCCTTGAAAAAACTATTTTTGGTATTTTCTATTTTTCTGATTTTTATGGTTTTTATTGGTTTTATATTTTTCTATTTTCCTTTTATAAAAGTTTTATGAAATCGGAGTGTATATATATATAATATATATATATATATATATATATATATATATATATATATATATATATATATATATATTTTATTTATTTATATATTTTAGTTTTTATGATTTTATGTATTTACAAATGACACATGAAGAATTACCACCTTAATTCTTCTTTGATAGAAAAGAGTTCAATCAGACCGTTTTCCGCCGAATGGTATCGGATGTCCATGTGCATCAAAGTAGCACCATATGGCATGAGTTTGTAGTTGACTTCTTGTCGAAACAAGTTGAGAAGAATTGCCAATCACATTCTCCAATGGATGAGCCTTTGACCACTTGCTGATAACATCAAACGATTGATTGAGCTGATGAGAATTTGATCGAATGACCCTTTGTGAAAATGATTCTCCTGAACTCGGGTCTGGAGTAAGATCATAGCAGAGGGGTTCATTATCAATCTCAGGAATTTGTTCTTCATCACCTTGATGAACTTGATGCAGCAACTCTGAGAGTGGTCTTCAAACTACATTACTTCTTTTAGCTTCCTAAATCTTCTCAGCTGCCATCTCTTTACTTGCAGAATAATAATGTGAGCAGATCTAATTAGGGATTAAATCTGGCTTTTCACTCTCCCCTAATTAGTGCTCTCCCCCAAACTGACAACCTTTCTAATGAATGCCCAGAATATAAAGAATTCTTTTGATAACCAAATGCATGCCGTTTTTAGTCTTCTAACACACAGCGAATAATGTAGAATAGACTGTAGACTCGACCTTCTTCAAGTTTGTCCATTTGGGGAACAGAATATCAACATCTTCATCTCACCAAATGCATTCCAGTAATCTTATATATAACCCATCAGCTCGTAACGTACCCTGATGGTTACGATTAATCGGAATCATCATAATTATGTGTACATGAAGCATTAACTGGAAGCACTTTATCACTAATCATATCAGCCCGTGAGAAGATGTCGATAAACATCAGGAGTCATCAAATTAAATGCGGGTCCTGAACAGATTTGTGCAGGAGCCGTATGATCATTCATGTAGTATATTCACCCTTCCCCCCCCCCTAAAAAATTGCATGTGAGTGCCATTTTTGATTGAACGAGTGAATAAAAATACCATCAACGTTAAGTAGATCCACTTGATAAACTGACATTTTGTTTATTCACCCTTCTCCCCCTCAAAAATTGCATATGACTGCCATTTTTGATTGAACGAGTGAATAAGAATACAATCAACGGTAAGTAAATCCACTTGATGACTGACATTTAGTTTATTCACATTTCTCCCCCTCAAAAATTGCATGTGAGGTTGCCATTTTTGATTGAATAAGTAAATAACGATGACTCCAGAATGTTGATTCACTTGATGACAGAATGAGCATGGGAAAAGCATGAGACACGTTGATGATAGTGGTGTTTTGGCCGATTCATAAACATATAACACATACACTAGGGTGTTTGGGCTGATTCTTTAGAGAGAGAAAGAGAAGTTGGGAACTAGAGAGAGAAAGTTAATATGTATTAGATTGAAATGAGAGGAGTTCCAACCCTTCCCACACATGGGAAGGGGTATTTATACTACCACCATATGTGCCCCGAGTGGGCTGTGGAGTGAGCTGACAGTGGGTAAAGACCCGACCCACTCCACGAATACAATAATAACTAAACTAATACTGTTGATCCCAGTTGAGCTTCACGATCTTATTAATTACCTTAGACAAACCTAAAGTAATCGGTATAGAAACTAATCTTGAGTTGTATATCAAATATTATGCGGAAACTAATATTTGATCTTAAGAAGAATAAACACAAACAAATTATCAAACAACACTTCAATTATATTAATAACGATTGCTCGATAGCAATAGGGTTACAAGAAACCTTGAAGTGTAAACAATAATACGTATGCTAAGATGATCGATCTCTAATCCTAACCCTAGAACCTCCTTTTATAGCGTAAGGAGTCCTAGTCGGTTTACAAGACTTCCTATACAAGAAAAATATTCATACGTATCTTTTCTATACTTATCCTTAACATACTATACATATCTAATAAGCAGCAGAGTAATTCTTCTAGCAGCAGAGTCTTCGTGAGCTAGCAGCAGAGTTACACTATGCCTATTATATTAAATAGCAGAGTTATCAAAACAGCAGAGTTAATGCACTAATCAGCAGAGTCACATAACTATCCAGCAGAGTTGTGTTTCTCAGATCAGCAGCATCTTTTAGACCCAACAATCCTCCCCTAAACTTGATATTTTTCATCAACAAAATCATCAAGTTTCTTTTAAACCCAGCTAACCACCAGGAGGATGCTTCCAAACACTTTACTGTTTTGAAACCTTTGATTCCAGCAACTTTTTATATTTCTCAATTAGTTCAAATGCTTGATTATCTACATCAAATGGTCTTTGTAATGTCAACTTACCAGGCTGCAACATTTGATACAGAATAGATGTACTGTTGTTGATGACATAATCCTTCTCCACAAGCATATACACAGTCACACCTATACATGATAAGAGATGAACCCCACAAGATTGATATAAATACCATTTCTGAACTGTGGAGCTTAATAACTTCTTCCATTCAATACTCCTCTCATCTGGTTCAAACATATTCTTCAAATAGTAATAATTTAGTCTTTCATACACCACCTCTGGTCTAGTATCACCATAATTCATCTTATAAAGATTCCAGAGTTGAGTAATATCATCCCTATCCATGTAGTGCAACATCTGAGAAAAACTAATATATCCCACACTTGAACCATTTGATCTCTTAATCACCCAGCATACTTGACTATCATTTAGAACATCATGTGAATATGAAATGATTGGATATTTTATTGATAAAGGAACTTCATTAAGTAACTTAGGCTCTTCTTGAGGTTCATGAACTGTGAGATCCATAATCCCTTTCATATCATCTGCAGTCACTTCTTCTTTCTCTGAATCACTATCCTCTTTCTCTGAATCACTCATCACTACTGACTGAGTTCTTCTCTTCTTCCTACCCACCTGCTTTACTTTCCTCCTATATCTCTTTGTACCAGCAGAGAATTCAGTCATTACTTCAGCTTCAACAATAATTTCTTTCTCCTTTTCAACATCAGATACTATGGGCTTTGAAACACTTCCACTCCCAGATGCTTTCGTATTGTCAGATCCCATAACTTCTGGATTTCTCTTCTTTTCAGAAACTTTTCTTGGATTAAGCTTAGCATAAGTTTCATAAAATTCCTTTTCAATTAAGGCATCTGACTTTCCTTTGAAATCCTTCATCTGATAATTTCTAGCATTCTTCAAATAATACTTCATGTCATTAACCAATGCTTTCCTTGAAGATGACTTTTGTTTGTAACCATGCTTCTGTGCTTCTTTAATCCTCATAATCAGCTCTTCCCACTTAGCTAACCCATTCTTTCTGAGTATAAACTCAACAAGCTCTTTTGTCTTTTCACTTCCATCCAACTGCTCATCATTTGTTATCAAGAAAGCTTCACCTCTTACAATCATATCAGAATCAATGAAATACTGCAATTGTTCATTGAATTCTTCTTGATTAACTTCTTTAAATGTAGAGCTTTCCATAAGTTCAAACTGATTTCTTTCTTCATCAGCTGCAACACTTCTTGCATATTCTTCATCCTGAGCAATCTGAGCCTTTTCATCAGCCAACTTTTGCTTCCTTTCAAGCTCTTCAGCAGATTCAGTAGCAGGTTGTTGTTGTGATGGTGTGGGTGATTTAGTTCCTTTGTTCATGTTCAGCAGTACTTGAGCTAAGGTTAACTTTTCATCATCTGATTCAGCAAAGTCCTTTACTCCTGCACTCTTCTCAGTATCATCAGCAGAAACCTTTAACCCATCAGTAGAGTGTTCTGCACCAGCAGAGTCAACCTTGTCACTCTTATCACCAACATTTTCAACTGATTTCTTGACAACCTCCCCTGAACCTATTACAACTTCCTGATCCTGATCATTCACTACAGTCTCCTGATCATTCCTCCCCTGTTTGGAAGCATCCTCTTCCAAACTTGGTTTGGAACTCTTCTTTAGCCTCCCCTCAAGATGAGTAAGCCTTATTTTAAGCCTTCTAATTTCAGCACCCTGAGTAGCTTTGACTGTCTTTAACTCCTTTCGAAGACCAAGGACCTCCTTTGACAATTTTGTACAGTTATCCGTCAATTCTTTTAATTGTTTCATGATATCCTCACAACTTCGGTCTGTGTAACCTGACCCGAGAGGTTGATCATTGGAATTGGCATTATGTACTAGTGTTTTAAACCGTCAAATCCTCAGTGTCATGTTCAATACTAGCATCAACACTTCGACCTGTGTAACCTGGTCCGAGAGGTGTATCATGTGCAATGTCAATATGTACATCAGTGTCCATCAATTCAATAGTATCATCTCTGTCCTCATCACTTCGAGATGTGTTACCTTCTCCGAGAGGTGAATCTTGGGACACAAACTCAGTCTCAACCCTAGGTTGAACATCTGAGCCCCCCATATTAGCCATTTGGCTGGGGTTTCCATCAGTTGTATCAGGTTCCTGAGAACCCTCTACAAAAGATGTTGCCATGGTCAAGGTCTTAGGGATGTTAGCACTGTCCTGTTCAACTACTAAGTTGGAAACAGTAGTGCCAGCCTTTTCCATCATGGTACCTCCATCACCTGTACCAGCCTCATCTGCTACCATACTGACATTGGCCTGAGGTTGCACAATGTCCTCATGTTGTGAATTCCTAGGTGAGGGTGTATTTTGTGGTTCATGGGATACTGATATATTCAAACTTGTAGAAGAGGATGTGTGATGGGAAGCTGTGGGTGTGCCAGCCTCTTCATCCTCATTCACTGCAGCCACTATATTCAAGATGTGCTCAGTTAGGGGAGTTATAGTACCAGAAAATCCTTTTCCATTCTTCTTTAGAAATGCAAACATCTTGATTGCCATTCTACTACAGGGCTCAATATTTGTATGCCTCAATGGTTCCCTTAACTGTCCGTTTAAAATAAGTTGTAGAAACCTTGGATACAAATAAAATTTCTACTTAATAAACTTCTTCATCCCCTCAAAAATCATAGAAGAAAAATCAAAGGGTTGCCCTGTTGCCAAACACACTAAAGCCATAGCTTGAGAAGCACTAAACTCACTCCATCCACCTATTTTGGGAAACAAGCAGTGTTGTAGAGTATGCAATAAAAACTTCCAATGGGGACAAAGACGACCTTTCAAAAATGTTCCATTATTCTCAGGTCTCTCATATCCAATATTCTCAAGCTCAGTCATAACAGTTTCTGGGGTAAGGGTAGGGGGTGTAGGTATGCCTGATAAGCGAAGACTTCTTTTAATGGTTGTTTCACTAACTACAATATTCTCCCCATCCACACTACCTATCAATCTTTCCTCACCATCTAGTATATCCAACTTAACAGTTGACCAAAATTGTTTCATATGAGATTTATAAATGGTAGGATCAGCTGTTAACGCATACCTTAATCTAGACGAACTCAGAAAATCCATAACCTCATGAAATCCATCAGCTGCAGTAACCTTACTAAGAAAAGCGATCTGATTATGTTCATCCGGAAACGTTCTTCGAGCCATTTGATTTGGGGGTTTTCGGTGAAATGATATGAATTATTGTTCTTGGGTGAAAGTCGAATGTAATTTTGAGCAATTAAAATGTAATAAGATCAAATTGGTGAATGATACCGTTTTGATCTAATTAGGTTTAAGAACGCGCCAAAAGTTTCAGTTTGACCCTTCAACTTTCAAACTCATCAGCAGAGTTATGAAAGTGTTGACCAAAAGTCAACATCCCCAAAATCGTCAAAATCACTCTCTTAAATACAATACCAACCCCGCATTAAAGTCCATAAATCCTTTAATCTCTTAAGCAAATCCCCAATTCACAAACCGTAACTCCAATAACAATCCAACTATGAGTTCTTCCAAAACTCCAATCATTGAAATATCCTCAGATTCCTCATCCGATGACTCACAAGGATGGTCAAACTATTTTCCACCAACTTCATCCTCAGCACAAAACAAAGGTAAGGCAATTGCAGAAGACGAATATTCTGATCCACTTCCTTCAACACCATCCTCCTTCGAAGATTCTGATGATGATGAAACAGCAAAATGGCCTAAATCAATGACTTACTACCAAGGTGCCTGGGAAATCATTCCTCCACAACATCCTTTGACCGCTGAACTTCAAAAGCAAATGGAGAATGCCGCGGCCGCTTTTGCAAAGAGTTACAATCCACCTCAACCACAACCACAAACAGAGGAGAAGAAAGTCCCTGTCCCTAAGAAAAAGCCTATGAAGAAACAAGCTCCTTCTACTAGCCATCAGCAGAGTCTACCACCACGACCAGTCATACTTGCGCTTCCATGTCCAAGAGTATCAGCAGCAATGGGTACAAGAGGACCACGCAGCAAGGTGTTGCCAGACTTTGTTGGTAAGGGGAAGGACAAAGTTTGATGTGGAATAGGTGTTTTAGGTTGTGAATCCATGGTTCTTGTTGTCTTTTGAACTCTTTTGATCAATGGTTGTAAGAAAACTCCATCTTGTACTTTGCTTAAGTTATCAATGAATGTTTAAATTTCCTTGCTTTACTTGATTATGTGTTCATGTATATCTGCAAAAGGTTAGTAGAAAACCATAAACACAAGCAAGAATATCCAAAAATAACAGCAGAGTAGCATAGCAGCAGACAACTAAACAGCAAACAGCAAATTTTGACTTAACAAACAGCACAAATCCTTACAAAAGTGTACAAAAACATACAGAGATAAGATGGTTAAATAGATTAAAGATTGATCATGCCAATACTAGCAACTAAAAATTGAAATCTACTTATATCAAAACATTTGGTAAGTAAATCAGCAACATTGTTGTCAGTATGTATTTTAACCACTTGAATTAACTTTTTCTCATAACAATCTCTAATAAAATGATGTCTTATCTCTATGTGTTTTGTTTTAGAATGAAAAACAGGATTTTTGATAATACACATTGTGCTGTTGTTGTCAATGAAAATTTTTGTGTTCATGAAGTTGTACCCATAATCCAGCAATTGGTTCTGAATCCAGAGCACTTGTCCACAGCAGCTAGAAGCAGCAACATATTCTGCTTCAGTTGTCGAATTAGCTACTACTGTTTGTTTCTTACATTGCCAAGAGATTAGCCTATGACCAAGATACTGACAGCCTCCAGTGGTTGATTTTCTATCCATAGTAGCTCCAGCATAGTCACTATCTGAGTATGCTATCAAGTCAAATGGTGAATTATTAGGATACCAAAGGCCTAATTTAGGTTGACCCTTTAGGTACCTAAAAATTCTTTTGACCACTTCCAAGTGTGAAACTTTTGGGGACACTTGAAATCTAGCACAAGCACACACAGAGAACATAATATCAGGCCTTAAAGCAGTCAGATACATCAATGAACCAATCATTGATCTATACAGATGTACATCAACCTCTACCCCATCTTCATCCTTGAGCAAAGGTTTGTTTTTATCCATTGGTGTCTTAGCTGCCTTCACATCTTTGAAACCAAATTTCTTTAACATATCAGCCACATACTTGTCTTGGCTAATAAAAATCCCATCTGACATCTGCTTGACTTGAAGCCCCAAAAAGAAAGTCAGTTCTCCCATAGAACTCATCTCAAACCTACTGTGCATAAGCTTCTCAAATCCTTCACATAACACCTTATTTGTAGACCCAAAAATGATATCATCTACATAAACCTAAACAAGTAGAATATCCTTTTTGTCTTTCTTAATGAACAATGTTTTATCAATGGTTCCTCTGCTAAAACCATTATTCAACAAATATTTGGATAAGGTGTCATACCAAGCTCTAGGAGCTTGATGTAGTCCATATAGTGCTTTCTTCACCTTGTAAACCCTATCAGGATACTTAGGATCTTCAAACCCAGGTGGTTGCATCACATAAACTGGTTCAGGAATCTTTCCATACAAGAAAGCACTTTTCACATCCATTTGATACACAGGAAAATTCTTGTATGAGGCATATGCCAAGAAAAGTCTGATAGCCTCCAGTCTTGCAACTGGGGAAAATACCTCATCATAGTCTATTCCTTCTTCCTGAGTGTATCCCTGAGCCACCAATCTAGCCTTGTTTCTGATAACAATACCTCTCTCATCTCTTTTGCATCTGAACACCCATTTAGTACCAATTGCTCTTTGTCCATTAGGCAAATCCACCAATGTCCAGACTTCTTGAAGCTTGAACTGCAGCAACTCCTCTTGCATAGCTTCAACCCAACTTTCATCTTTCATAGCCTTGTGAATGGTCTTGGGCTCCTCTTGAGATAAGAAACAGGCAAACATGCAATTTTGTAGATCCTTGTGGCTATTTCTCTTCTTAAGTGTTTGAGCAAACAATCCCTGATCAAGCAAATCACTTAACCCTTTTGATTTACTTCTGGTCTGAACAGCAGAGTGAACATCACCAATTATCTGCTCCTTTGGGTGAATCTTGTGGATTCTTGTTGTTGGTGTGGGACTAACAGGTATATCAGTCTCCAAATTTGATAAATCAGCTTCAGCACCAAAGACATCAACAACTTCATCATCAGTATCCACATATACTTCTTCCAATTCAGGCATCTCATCAGAAGAATCATCATAAGAATCACCATCTCTATCAGTAGAGTCCTTGGGTTCAGCAGCAGAGTTACCAAGCTTAACAGCAGAGTGTTTTGGCCTAACAGCAGAGTGTTTTGGCCTGGCAGCAGAGTTAAAAGAACTGCTGCTATGTTCATTCCCTTGGATTCCATCAACTTGTGACTCTTTATTTATTCCCTTATCATCACTCTTGTCATCCTGAGCAGGTTCATCATCACCTTCTTCATTAACCTTTGGTACTTTCTTATGAACAGCATCATCATCTGAACTCTTTCCCTCTTTAACTGTTGGAGAGAAGTACTGGTCAAACTTCCACTTTTCAATCAACACAAACTCCTCTGCAGATCCATCCTTCTTTGCTTGTGTATCTGCATTAGGGTTAGTTTGTGTACCTGCAGACATGTTAGTAGTACCTGCAATGACTGGTTGATAATTCATACTTTTGGTTAAAGAATCAATATCAAACATCCACTCAGGTCCTTTTCCATCAACATTAGGTGTGGTTTCTCTAATTGTAACATGTAAATTTTCCACTACATGTCCAGTCCTTTGATTAAAAACTCTAAAAGCCTTACTTTCAGTGGAGTATCCAACAAAGAAACCTATGTCTGCTTTCTCACTAAACTTGCCTAAGTGGTCAATGGTGTTCTAAATAGTAACAGGACACCCAAATGGTCTTAAGAAATCTATCAGAGGTTTCCTACCATGCAATAACTCATAGGGGGTCTTGTTGTGAGGCTTAACTATCTTAGTTCTATTTTGCACATAACAAGCAGTGTTGACTGCTTCAGCCCAAAAGATAGTGGGTAACTTAGACTCTGACAACATGGTTCTAGCAGCTTCAATTAATGTTCTATTCCTTCTCTCAGCAACACCATTTTGCTGAGGAGTTCTAGCTACACTAAATTGTCTAGTTATACCCTTTTCCTCACAGAACTGATTCATCACTTGATTCTTAAATTCAGTTCCATTATCACATCTGATGACCTTAACCTTATGATTAAATAGATTTTCTATCCTTGTAATAAAAGCCTTAAGAATGCCAGGTGTCTCATCCTTAGAAGCTAAAAAGAATACCCAAGTAAATCTACTAAAGTCATCAGTGACCACTAATCCATACATCTTTTTATTCAAACTTTTCACATAAGTAGGTCCAAATAAGTCCATGTGTAACATAAACAAAGGTTCAGTTATAGAATTCACCAATTTGGACTTACAAGATGCTCTATGTTGCTTTCCCATTTGGCAAGCAACACAAACTTCAGGATTCTCAAAGACCTTTGAAGGCAATCCCCTGACCAAGTTCCCTTTCACCAACTTGTTGATAGCCTTGTAGTTCAAATGTCCAAGCCTTCTGTGCCATAGTTTGGATTAATCAACAGTGGCTTTGGCAAACAGATAAGTCAAACCTCTTTTGGGAATAATATTCTTTATATCCACACTGTATATATTGTCATGTCTAGGGACTTTAAGAAGAACCAATTTATCATCAGGTATCTTTTAGTCAGGAGACAAGACAAGACACTCAGTGTCAGTAAAAAGAACAAAATTCTTCCTGTCACACATTTGTGAGACACTAAAAAGATTAAACTTGAGACCATTCACCAAATACACCTTCTCAAAATTCAATTTTCCAGTTCTGATGATGCCTTTACCAACGATTTTACCTCCTTTAGGGTCATTCCCAAAGGCCACATAACCACCATCCAAAGCTTCAAAATTCTCCAAGTTGCTTTGGTCTCCAGTCATATGTGAAGAGCATCCACTATCAAAAATGCATTTGTCTTTTAACTCCTTTTGTAGATTGCTCTGCACAAAAATTAAGAGAATTAGTTTCTCTTTGGGACCCAAGCCATTACTGACTTGGATCTACCTTGTGCATCAAAGTAGTCAAATTTCTTCAACTGCATTGGTGCACTGCTGTGTCTGAGAACATGATCTAAGACTTTAACTTTTGGTTTCCAGACCCAGCATGCTGAGGCTTTAACAGCATAAAAATGATTGCCCACAACAGTATCAGTAACAACTTTAGGCAAAACAGCAGAGTCTGCCTTAACAGCAGAGTTTGCCTTAACAGCAGAATCAACTATGTCCTTCTTTATGGGCACTTTTGGTGCAATAGGAGAGATAACTCTAGAAGCACCATCTCTCAACAAAACTTCCATAGGAACCATGTTTCTTTTGGGATGTGGGTGAGTCTTTCTACCAAAGTTTCTATGGTTCACCCTTGTATGTTGGTTCCACACTGGTTTTTGATAGTAGTAACACTCATCTTGCAGATGTTCAAAACTACCACAACTATAACATGCCTTTTTAAGTAATTGAAAATCAGTACCCAATTTTTGTGAAACTAGGTTGTTCCAATTTCTCTGGTTTCCTCTAGGCAAATTATTAGTTCTCTTAGGATATACTCTAGGTGTGTTTTCAAACTCAGCCATCTTCCTAGAGATACCTTTACCTAGCTTAGGCTTAATAAACTCAACCTTTTTAGCTCTAGGTACTTTTGATTCAACAACAGCAGGAATTTCTTCCTTTTTGTTCTTAGGGGTTGAATCAGATTCTACAATCCCATCATCACTGTCAGACTCCCAATCTTCAATCAGGGGTGCTTGTTCATACTTCTTTACCTCAACCTTAGGTGACTCTATGTTAGTTTCACTAGTTTCACCTACAGGTTTACTAGTTTCACCTACAGGTTTAGCCCCAGACTCAGATATGAAAGTCAATGTCCTAGTAGGAGGGGCATGAGCACTAAGTTTCTTAGGGTGAGCAACAGCATTGTACCCTAGTCCACTGCCTGAATCAGCAAAGTGTCTTCCTATTGGTTTACTGAGAATGTCAGTGGCAAATTGTTGTTTTTCTATCCTAACAACATGTTTTTCAGTCTCATTCTTAGCTGAATCTCTAGCCTGTTCAGCCTCTACTACTTTTCCCACAAGAACCTTAATCTCATCATCTTTCTTAATAAGCTCATTTTTAAGAATAGTGATCTGATCAAGATATTCAATTTCAGCCTTTTTATAAAATTCTAGCTTCTCTTCTAAATTCTTTAAACCATATTCATAACTAAGATTGTCTAACTTAAGTATTTCATTTTCCTTTTTAAGACTTCCATTGCTAGACTCAAGTTCATCAATTTTATCAGAACATGATTTAAAAGAACAGGATGATTCATTGGATACCTCAGAGTCTGATCCAGAAGAAGAGTAGGCCATAAGAGCAAAGTGTTGTACTTGAGGTTCTTCTTCAGCTACCAATGCATAGTTAGGACCATCTTCAGCATGCTCACTCCAATCAAACTCACCAAACCCATCACATGACACCATAGCAGCAGCAGCAGTATTAGGACTTGACTCTTCAACAGCAACCTTCTTGGAATCCTCAATGTTTCTTTTGGTTGCTTTGCATTCTCTTGCAAAGTGTCCCTTCTTACGACAGTTGAAACATTCAGCCTTTGACTTGTCAAATCCTACATTCTTGTTTCTTCTAAACTTCATCTCTTTACCAGTTCTTTTAAGAAATCTTCTTGCCCTCATTGTTAGCATTGCAAACTGCCATTGCATATCAATCTCTTCAACATCATCAGGATCAAGTTCATCCAGATCTTGAGGCATGACTGAAGTACTAGTAGTAAGTTCAGCCAAATAAGCACAAATAGCAGCATCACTGATGGTGTTGGGATTGGTAGAGTCAGCAGCAGAGACATGTAAACCACCAGTAGGAATGAAAGGACCAGCAGCAGAGTGCTGTTCTTGATGACTACCAGAATTCTTGTTGCTTGATGACACAAAAGCAAGATTGTTTGAGCTAGAAGATGAACTTGACAATCCCTTGACTTCAGATTCATATACCTTCAGGTTGTTATACAGATCATCCAATGTCATAGTATCAAAATCTTCCTTGTGCCTCCAAACCACTGTATGAGTGTTCCATTCAGAAGATAGACTTCTCAGAAACTTTAGATTGACATCTTCTTGAGATGGCTCAATCTTCAAAAGAGCCATCTGACTGGTTAACTTATGAAGTCGATCATAAGTTCCCTCAATGTTCTCAGAACCCAAAGCAGAAAAAGTCTCAAACTGGTGCTTCAGTAGATTCTTTCTTGATTTCTTGGTAGCCTCATTCCCACCAAATCGAAGTTCAATTGCTTCCCACAACTCCTTAGCAGACTCAATATGATTAAAATTCAATTGATAATCATTAGATATTCCCATCATGAGAATACTGTGAGCCTTAACCTCCAATCTTCTCTGTGCTTTCTCCTCACTTGTCTTGAGAGTTAAGACTGATCCAGTAGCAGTCTTGGTTTGCACAACGTCGCCATTCTGAACAACTTCCCAGAGTGAGTAATCAACCATTCTCATGTATTGTTGCATTCTCATCTTCCAGATCTCATACTCGCCAGTCTTGAGCATGGGAACTCTTGATGCAGTAACCATGTGTGTTGAATCGGAATCCATTGCTTACTTTGAAGATTAACAAATCTTGTATTCAGTAATTCTTCTTGGTACCAGTTTCTAGATCACAAGCTCTGATACCACTTGTTGATCCCAGTTGAGCTTCACGATCTTATTAATTACCTTAGACAAACCTAAAGTAATCGGTATAGAAACTAATCTTGAGTTGTATATCAAATATTATGCGGAAACTAATATTTGATCTTAAGAAGAATAAACACAAACAAATTATCAAACAACACTTCAATTATATTAATAACGATTGCTCGATAGCAATAGGGTTACAAGAAACCTTGAAGTGTAAACAATAATACGTATGCTAAGATGATCGATCTCTAATCCTAACCCTAGAACCTCCTTTTATAGCGTAAGGAGTCCTAGTCGGTTTACAAGACTTCCTATACAAGAAAAATATTCATACGTATCTTTTCTATACTTATCCTTAACATACTATACATATCTAATAAGCAGCAGAGTAATTCTTCTAGCAGCAGAGTCTTCGTGAGCTAGCAGCAGAGTTACACTATGCCTATTATATTAAACAGCAGAGTTATCAAAACAGCAGAGTTAATGCACTAATCAGCAGAGTCACATAACTATCTAGCAGAGTTGTGTTTCTCAGATCAGCAGCATCTTTTAGACCCAACAATAACTAAACTAATACTAATAAGCCTACGAGGTAACTTAATGCTAATAGATACTCGAGGTGACCGAGTCTTTCATATGAATATTTATATTCCTAACAAGTGGGTAGTGTAGTGGTACTCAAAATTCCCTTTGATCACAAACATCAAGCACATACTAATTGGAATCTGTCTCGGCAGAATTTGTTGTGCTGGTTCAATGTAATAGTGTTTTTAAAACTGTTATGTTTATGGCAGTTTTAAGGAGTGTTTGGGGTAATGAATGTAACAGTGTTTTTAAAACTGTTATGTTTATGGTGTTTTAAATCTGTTATCTTTATAATTGTAAAAACAATTTCGAGAATAATATAATTTCACCATTGCACCAAAAAAAATAATGATTTCCTAATTAAAAAAAGTACCTAATTTAGATCTAAATGAACCTCCCTCCGTTGTTGATGGCCGGACCGGCGAGTGGTGGATGGTGAATGGTGGCTGTGATTGATTACTGGTGAATGGTGGATGGTGACTGGTGGCTGTGACGTGACTGGTAGCTGTGATTGGTGACTGGTGGCTGTGATTGGTGAGAAATGTGAGAAATTTGAAATTTCTTGAAAAAAATATGGGGGGCTTTTTAAAAAAATATGGGGGGGGGGGGCTTTAATTTTGAAATTTGCTGAAAAAAATGGGGGCTTTTCAAAAAATTTGTTGAGGGAAATACCAAAAAGGAAGCCTCAGGTATCGAACCTGTGAGCTCCCCTTCACAACACCAACAATTCAACCATCTCCGCCCTTGGGTCTTTTTCGATTATACCTTCTTTTGTATTCTTCTTATAGACTATCTGTTTTGAGCTTATTTGCTTATTTTATTTTTAGCACCTTATCAGTAGCTTGTTTCTATGTTTCATTTTTACGCTGCACTGTATGTGGTGGTTTGGATTCTTTTTCGAGTATACCTTCTTTTGTATTCGTCTTATAGACTATCTGTTTTATTAAAGAAAATTGTTACAAAATCCAAATATCTTCTATACAAAGTGAAATCTGGCAGTACAAAGTTGAACCTGACAGTACTAATATTTACACTAGCAGTACTAACATTATTTCCTCTTTGCTTGTGTGAAGATCTTTCTCAGTAATTCTCTTGCCATTTCTGAGTCTTTATCAACTCTGAGCTTAGCAACTAACATAACAAATAAGATAGCTTCCCTTAATGGATAATCTTTTTCTATCAGCATGTAGACATCCACTCCATTCTTTGTAGATACATGGTGAACACCACATGTATCATGTAGTCTCCATGTTGTACCCAAGTCATGAGCTTGAAACTGCCATAAGATATCTTCTGGATCAGGTTCATACAATCTCTTCAATTCCTCCTATAGCTCCTTGTCTTTGTCTTCTATAAGATCTGTAGATTTGAACCTTTCTTGAACCATACTCCATAGTTTGTCAAAGTATTCTCTATAAAAAATCTTCAACATATCTTCAAAATACTTATAAACTTCTGAGTGTCCTCCTACCCTGATTATCTTCCAAGCTTTACCAAATGTATCTGTGTGTATCTCCAAATCAATAATTGGATGTTTAGCTTGAATATGATCATCAACATTTAATGCATCCGGGATTATAACCAACATATGCTGATGAAGCCTTTCATTAGTTAATTCCTCTGTTGTTTCTTCTTCCTCAACTGCTTGATCCTCTGTATCTTCTTCAGTCTTTTGCTTCTTTGAATCCTCTACTGTAGGTACTTCTTCTTCACCAATCTTCTGTTTCTTTGAAGATTCAGACTCCAATAATATACCTGCTCTCTTTGTAGTTCTACTTGCTTCTTCTGTTCCCATGGGAGTAAATATGTTCACTCTTCTGTAAACCCTTTCAAACTCACTCTTGATCTCCTCAAAACTTTTACCTTGGAAATCCTTCCTTTTGTATCCAGCCATGTTCCTCATGTAAAGAAACATGGTGGTTCTTTGCTCAGCTTGACTAGGTAGTTTACTCCTTTTTTCTATGGCTTTTTGTTCTGCAGCAGACTTTCTTCTTGAATTTATTAGTTCAGCAAGTTCTCTTGACTTCTCTTCAATGGACAACACTTCATCTGCTCTGAGTTCACCAAGCCTTTCCTTTAAAACATCATCAGCATCAATCATAGACTGAACTTGTGCAGCGTCATTAAACCTTGCTTGTTCATCATCATGTAACTTCTTAGCCAGAAGTGCATCAGATTGTTCTTGTGCTAACCTTTGTGCTTCAGCTGTTTCATTTGCAAGTCTTTTTTCATCAAGGAATTTTACAATCTCAAATTGTGCTCTTTCATCTTCCAGTGCTTTCCTAGCTACCTCTTCATCAAAACTAATCTGAGCAAGAACACTCTTCTTGACTTTCTTTGGTGGCTCTTCTTCAATCATAATGCCCTTTTCTTTATTTGCCCTTTGCCTTCTACCATACATAGCCCTAGCAGTATCTTGATCAATATCAGCTATCTTCCTCCCTTGTTTGGAAGAATCATCCATGTTATCATTTGAATCATCATCATCCATGTTATCATCTGAATCATCATCATCTGAGCTTGTAGACTCCACAATATTTGCCTTTCTCTTTGCTTTAAGTGACTTGACTTTAGACTGCAATTTCTTCACTTTTTCAATGAGCTTCTTGTAAGCAGTACCATACAACTGCTTTGTCTCCTTGAGTTCTTTCTCCAACCCAGTCACCCTTTGAGTTAATTTGGTACAAATATCCATCAATTCCTTTAGTGGCACTCTGCCCTTATCACTTCTAGGTGTGTTACCTTCTGGGAGAGGTGAATCATGGGGCATTTCCCCCATATTTGGCTGAGGAACAACAAATTCCTCTCTGGATGAACTCCTATATGGTGATGAAGTTGGTTGTGAGGCTGATTAAGAACTAGATGAACCTGTGGGTGTGTGATGGGACTCAACTGGGCTTGTTGATCCTTCACCCTGAATGTTTTGATTTTGAACCAACATTGTTTCAAAAATTGGAACTACTATCCCATTAAACCCCTTAGAAGCCATACTCATGTTACTGAAAAGTTTTTGAGTAAGGCAAGGAGTTGGATAAACATTTTTATGAGATAAAAGCAAACTTTTACTTATATTCAAAACCGTTTGTATAAACCTTGGATACATTAAAAACTTGTATTTGTTATCCACATTTTTCACCATACCATCAAAAATTAATTTTGAAAAGTTAAAAGTCCTGTTTGTTGCTAAACAAATGAGAGTAGTTGCAATATTACTACTGAATTGCTCCCATGCGGTTTTCTTTGGACTTAAACAATGAAGGATGGTATGTATGAAGAATCTCCATTGTGGGGCAAAACATCCTTTTTGAAAAGTCATAATTCGAAAAGATGTGTCATACCCCATTCTGGAAATGTGATGAAAAATTTCAGTATTCGGCAAAAAACTCATACCATTATCATCTGCTAAATGGAGATGCCTCCTAACAAATGACTCAGTAATAGTTATTGTTTTGCCATCAACTGTTGCAATTAACTCTTTGTATCCATTCTCAAATGTATTGGTAGTAAAGGTCTGTCAAAACTGTTTGATTTGAGAGACATAGATAGTAGGATTGACTGTAAGAGCATACCTGATTTGGGTAGTGTTTAGAAAATCTACTATCTGGTGGAAGTCTTGACTCCTTTCTGGTTTCTCCAAGAATGCAACCTGGTTATGTGTATCACAAAACTCTAAATTTGCCAAGAAAATTGATTAAATGCTTGATTAGAGTGCTGGGTTATGATTGGACCGACTTCAATAAATTGTTTCTTTAGTTTGAAGAAATCGTATAAATTAGATAAAGAAAGAGAATTATCCAATTTATGAAACCCTTAAGCGAAGTAACTGACAAAAATTACCCCAACGGCTATAAAAAAACGCGGTTATTACCCAAACAATACTAACGACTACCCAGCAGTACAAAGTTTTACGCTAGCAGTACAAACTTTTGCCTAGCAGTACAAACTTTGTGCAAAAACTTTTTCTTAACAATATGAACTCAATTTTCTTTTAAAACCATACTGCACTCATACATTTGGAAGGGATTAAGTGTAAGGGAAGACACTTAATCAGTTTTGGTGATATTGTTGTTCTTGCATTACAACACAGTTTACTGTTTCAGTGTTAATAGTCTTCTAAGTATTAAAGAGTAGATTTTTAAAAAAGACTGCCATTATCCAAGAAACCAAACACCCCTTTAACATCAGGGGAAAAACATATAACGATTCCTCTTTTTCCCATAAACCCTCAGCATTCTTTTCACCACTTACCCTTATGCAAATTTTGGTTTGTTGACTTCCTTAAATAAAATATTCACAAGCAAGCATAAACAATTAATTAAACATCAAATATTTCATGGATATTTTTTAAAAGATACAACCATTCATAAAAGCTACAACCATACATCTAATTATCCAACCTAAATACTAAACATACTAAAAACATAAAAACACCATCGTCATAAACTGCTTCACTCCATTTCACACCAACTTGTTAGAACCAGAGCTCTCTTCCTTGCGTTCCATCCATTTCTTCCTTTCCTCGAGTCGTTGAAACATAATTTCAAGATCGTGAATCCTCTTTTCTAGATCATAAGGGTCTTTAAACCCATCTTGCCGCTCCCCCTGGTTTTGATGCACCACCACATTTTGATGTTGATCCTCTTCATTTTGCTGCACCACCACACTTTGAGCCACCTCCGCATCCTATTGATCCTCCTCCTCCTCTTCATCTTGTTCCTTCTCCTCCACCTCATTCACTCCCAAAACCTCATCTCAGTAAAAGTCTTTTATATGCAGCCAGTTCAAAATTCTTCTCCTCATCCACATATCTACCTGCCTATACGACCCATATTCTGCAATGGGTTCATCCCCGAAAGCATCAAACACTGCGTCAAACAACAAATAGTTGTTTAACACGAACTCGTACTCTTCTGCATCATTTTAAAAGTTACCATTATTTGCTACCATTATTGAAGTTTTCTTTGAATTGAAAGGGATATATGTGTTTGTGTGTGTTCTTTGGTATACAATCAACAGGTATAAATAGGCTGGAGAGGTAGATGAATGTAAGATAATCATAAACATAACACACCTTCAAGATTGAGTTTTGGGTCGTATGTTTTAGAGAGAGAGAGAAGAATGGGAACTTTAGTGAGAGAAAGTATAAGAGATATTAGACTGCAAGTGAAGTTCTAACCTTCTCCTGGTGGGAGAGGGCTTATATAGTGGTTACAAAAACGCCTCTAGTAGGCTATGGACCGGGCTGACAGTGGGTAAAGACCCGACCCGACTCCATGGTGTTACGAAGTCTAAACTAATATGATTAATCATACGAGCTACCTAATGCTAATAGATACTTGGGGTGACCGAGTCTTTCATGTGTATATTTATATTCCTAACAATCTCCCCCTAAGGGAGGTCACCCCGGAAATTCCACTTTGAATTCTAGCATTCTATTACATGACTTTGAATCCCTAGCTCGTAGTCTTTGATTCTTCTAAGTCATTAATCTTTGTACTCTTAGCAGTGAACTTTTGATGACTATTCTTTTGTCTTGGATTATCTTTGAGGATTCTTTGAGGTCATCATCCGACGTACGTCTCCAAGTCATCCTTTTTGTAGTATCGTCTCCATGTGATGTTGTGATCTTTGGACCGACATGCTCACACTCTTCTGGATCATGATTTTCAGCATCAGAGTTGCGGAAGCATTGTTGAGAGCCTTTCAATTAACATGATTTCTTTGATTATGATTGTGAAGTGTGAGCATGGAGTGATGAATTTGCATCTTTTCGGCAATCAGCTGCAATCGCCAGAGATTCCTGCACGCAAATAGTTAGCAACAAATCATCCGGCGCTTATAGGTTTGGACATTGAGATCGTAAACAGCATAGTGTGAAAACTTTCTCTAATCCTTGCCAAGGCCGTTCCTGAATCGGATACCCCCGAGAGGGCTTACAAGATCAACCGAAGTACATCAACGATTAGGTGAGTCGCTGGAGTTCACTCCACGACTGTTGACCGTTGGAAACTGCCACGACCACTAAGCGTAATCCACAAGGAATTACCGAAGTGACCTGCTTTCAGGGCTGTTTGATGTTGACCCTGGCAGGAATTTCCATTCAATCACTAAGAATTACATTTGTAAATTCCCTCATAAATGTTCTGGCAGATTGCTAAGATCACTGAGAATTACATTTGTAATTTCAATCACTGAGAATTACATTTGTAATTTCCATTCAATCACTGAAAATTACATTTGTAAATTTCCATTCAATCACTGAGCAGTACAAACTCATAAGTTTACAACTGGTTTCCTTAATGTTGAACAACCAGTGTAGAAATAACATGTGTTCCTATATGATCTTTTGATGTGTCTTGCGGATCTAGACTCAATAAGTGCAATTTTTGGTAGTCGGAGACTGGAGCGGTGTCTCCTGTTTCAATATCAACATAACTTGTAATGAGCGGTTGATAGATTATGCAGGGTTCCCCGTGAGAATAAAACAAGTCCTTTTAAGAGAACTTGAGTAGACAGAAGGTTTAGTGCAGTGCATCACTGGATCCATGACGTCTTGTCTTCAATACCGGCGTCACCTTAGTAACAACCAGTAGTATATGAGTTGAACCCGGTTTCTGCCCTATGGTTGAATAATTGTAGGGCTATTTCTTTTCACCCTTTCACATTACTTTTCTTTTTAATTCTTCAATCCATTCTTTCTCCTTTCTCACATTACTCCTTTTTTCATAATCATACCTAAGGACTTTCTAATACTAACTATTCGATATTGTCCTTGGGTAGTGTTGGATCGTTAATGATTGCTTGAGCTTGGTTAAACCGTTTATGTAAACACAAACAGTTTGGGAGAATCTCTAAGGGTGAAACTTGTGCTTATGCGGAACCTAAACACAAGAGTTTAAAGTAGAAAATAACTAATAATGATTTTATCCTCTATGGATCCTTTATTAACTAAAGATAATATTTTTAATGCGTCCATAAACCCTAGCTGCAGGTTTCTTTTATAGACTAAGAAACCCTAATACAGCTCATACAAATCGTGTAAAGAGATATACATGATATCTTCTAAAAATAAATCTAACAAACATTCTAAACATACGAGATAACTATTACTACTATCCGCAGAAATGACTACTAACAGCAGAAACAAAATAGACCTAACAGCAGGAACCAACTGCAGCAGCAATGGATAACTACTAGCAGGAACCAGCTGCACTACCAGCAGGAATGGAAATAAACTATTATTCCAAAATTCCTAACAATCCTCCCCTAAACTGGTACTTGACTAGGTTAAGTTCCAGTTTCTTGATTGATCTTGGAACACTTGGGCCTAAGGATTGCACTTGAGCAGCAACATCAATAAGTAACCAGCAGCAACATCTTTAAAGCAAAACTTCCAGCAGCAACCTCTATATAACAGCAGCAACAGGAAAGCATCTCCAATTAAACTGGTTACCATGAACGTCATTTGATCTTGATTGCTACTATGACAATGTGTACATCAAATCACTTTAAGTTTCATACGATTCTCATCACTTCCAGATGTGTTACCGCCTGTGAGAGGTGAATCATTGAAAATTAATGGATTTGATGTCTCTTTACCAATAGCCATCACTACTGGAGTAGCCAATGTTTTGGTGTGTAAGACCATGGTACATTGATAACCATCTGATTTTTAGTAAATCAGCAACTATAGACGGATTTAACTTGTCTTTACCTGTAGCCATTTGCTCAGGACTAGCCAATTCTTGGTTACAGATGAACCTTGGTGAATTGAGTACCAAATATGGTTTTCCAACTGCCTTTACCACAAGCCATATGCATGTGGGCTAGCCAATTCTTTGGAAACCCCAAAGGAGTAAAATCCATGGTGAATTGAAAACCATTCAACTCTTAGTAATGAAACATCGGTGAGTTGAAAACCCTAATAGTTTTGAGCAAACTATCACAGCTATCAACGGATTTGAGGATCACACCAGAGCCGTACCCTCATGGTGAGCCAACTTTTTATTGTCTGTGAGACATGGTAAGTTGAGTACCATTTGAGGTGTGGTTCAAGAACCAACACTGTACCTGCAAGTGGTGCGCTCAAAACAAACAAGTTAGCACAAACAATATACAAAGGATTTTTTTTTTCTTTTTATTATTATTATTTTTTTTAACTAACACACAAATAGAAAAAGAAAAATAAGAAAGATATACAACAACAAGAAGCCTCCCCTTAGGCTTAGACCTCTCCTCAACCTCAGCACTTAAGGATTGAGCATGCCAATATGAACTACCAAATGGTTAAACCTTGGACCCTCAAAAGCTTTAGTCAAAAGATCAGCCACATTGTCATCAGTGTGAATTTTAAGCACCTGAATAAGATGCTTCTCATAAGCATCTCTTATGAAATGATGCCTAATCGCTATATGCTTGGTCCTTTGGTGAAAAACTGGATTTTTAACAATGCAGATAGTGCTTTGGTTATGAATAAAGATCTTAGTATTCATAAAGTTGAACCCATAATCCAATAGCTTATTTTGCATCCAAAGAACCTGTCCACAGTAGCTAGCAGCAGCAACATACTCTGCCTCTGTAGAAGATGAAGCCACTATAGTCTGCTTCTTGCACTGCTAAGAAACCAACCTTCTACCCAAAAACTGACAACCCCTATAGTAGATTTTCTATCAAAGTTAGCCCCAGCATAGTCACTATCACTATAAGCTTCCAGCATAAAAGGAGACTCTTTGGGGTACCAATTACCCAACTTAGGCTGGCCTTTCAAATACTTGAAAATTTTCTTGACAGCATTTAAATGAGAAGTCAAGGGTGTAACCTGATGTCTAGAACAAGCACTGACTGCAAACATGATATCCGGCCTAGAAGCTGTCAAATACATGAGTGAACCAATCATGGACCTGTAGAGGTGAACATTAACAGCAGCATCAGGTTCATTATTGGATTTTGGCTTTGGAGCTTCATATGGTGTTGTTGCAGTCTTCACACTTTCCAAGTCAAACTTCTTAAGTATGTCATGAACATACTTCTCTTGGCTGATAAAAATCCCATCTGGTTGCTGTTTAACCTGTAAACCCAAGAAGAATGTCATCTCTCCCATAGCACTCATCTCAAATTCACTCTTCATCAACTCCTCAAATTCCCTACACCAAGCTTCATTTGTGGAACCAAAGATAATATCATCTACATAAACTTGTACCAGAATGATATCTCTGTAATTCTTCCTTATGAAAAGTGTTTTGTCTATTGCTCCTCTTCTGTAACCATGTTTTAGCAAAAAGGCAGACAACCTGGCATACCATGCCCTTGGTGCTTGATGAAGACCATAGAGTGCTTTTGCCACTTTGTAAACCAAATCAGGATTCTGTGGGTCCACAAATCCCTTTGGTTGAGTAACATACACCTCTTCTTCAATCCTTCCATACAAAAATGCACTCTTTACATCCATCTGATAAACCACAAACCCCATGAATGATGCAAAAGCTAAAAACAATCTAATAGCTTCCACTCTTGCCACTGGTGCAAACACCTCATCATAGTCAATACCCTCTTCCTGTCTATGTCCTTGAGCTACCAACCTAGCTTTGTTTCGAACCACAATTCCCCTTGCATCCCTTTTATTCTTGAGAATCCATTTAGTTCCAATTGCATGTTTTCCTTTAGGCAAAGGAACCAACTTCCAGACTTTCTGATTCTGGAACTGCTGCATTTCCTCTTGCATAGCTTCAACCCAATCAGAATTATCAAGGGCTTGAGCTATACTGCTTGGTTCAATTTGGGATAGAAAACAAGCATAGAGGCAATGAAGATAGTCAGTATGATTGCTTCTTAACTGATCCTGAATATAACTAATGAAAGCAGATTCTCCAAACTTGGGTTGATGCAATTTGCTTCTTGTCTGCACAGGTGAATTTAGATCTCCAAGAATCAAAGACTGAGGATGAACAGTATTAATCCTCTTAGTTACAGTGGGATTGACATCAATGATGGATGCTTGATTTGTGATTGAAGGGTTGAAATCATCATCATATGAGGAAGAAGTGAAAATGCCTGTCCTGGATTGATGATGAGGATCTTCCAACTTATCTCTTGAAGAGTACGAATTTCCAAGGTCAGATGGACTTGGGAATCTTTCAGGGGAGTTATTGAAACCTAGAGAGTCAAAAGATGGAGTGGTCAAAGGAGCAGCACAAGAAGAAACACCAGCAGCATCAGAGGGACCAGTAGTAACAGGTGTACTACCAGCAAAATTGATAGCAGCAGAAACAGGAACACCACCAGCAGAATCCAGTTGTCTTCTAGCTTCAGCTGCAGCATTTCTTAATATCTCTTCTGTTTCTTGTGAAAACCCAGAACCAAACATTTCAGCAGCTTTCTTGGCATTATGTTCTTGTCTCAGAAGACTAGCAAGATCTTCTGCAAAACTTGAATCACTTCCAGCCATATCAAAAGAATCTTTGAGCTCTGTACCTGAAATGTGGTTAGAGGGAAAAGAAGGAACAACAATGGGTCATTCATCATTCTCTAAATCTGATTCATCATCTGAGGTACCTGCATTGTTAGTTTGATAATCATGTGTACCTACAGATTGATTTGCCTTGAATCTAGAATAACCTAAGGTATCTGTCAGATAGTCTAGGTCAAAGAACCATTCAGGACCTGCACCCTGTAAATTAGGTTTATCTTCAAGATATCTTAGGTTGAGAGTCTCTTCTATTTTCTTAGTAGACAAATTATACACCCTATAGGCCTTACTATGAGCAGAATACCCAACAATAAAACCCTCATCAGCCTTCCCTTCAAATTTTCCTAGGTGATCACTAGTGTTCAATATAGTGACATGACATCCAAAAGGTTTAAGGTAACTAATGTTTGGAACTTTCCCAGACAAAAGCTCATAAGGTGTTTTATTATGAGGACTGGTAATTGATACCCTATTCAGCACATAACAAGCAGTGCACACTGCCTCAGTCCAAAACATAGTGGGCATCTTAGAGTCAGCTAACATGGACCTAGCTGCTTCTATAAGGGTTCTATTTTTCCTTTTTGCAACCCCATTTTGCTGTGGGGTTCTGGCATTACTATAGTCCCTTTTAATCCCCTTACTCCCACAGAGTTTAATTAGATTTGAATTCTTAAACTCTGTTCCATTATCACACCTTATTGACATAACCTTTTTATTCAGCTGATTTTCTGTTAAGGTAATAAAGTCCCTAATCACAGGATATGGTTCATCTTTAGAACCTAAAAAGAAAGTCTAAGAAAACCTGCTAAAATCATCTATAATCACCTGGCAGTAGTACTTATGGTCAATACTTCTGATGGAAGTAGGACCAAACAGATCCATATGAAGCAGCTGCAGAGGCTCAGAGATGGTGCTCACAGCAGTAATGGCCTTGTATGAAGCTTTGTGTTGCTTTCCTTTGTTGCATGCAACACAATTGTGTTCATTAGAGAAGGTCTTGAGAGGGAGCCCTTGTACCAAACCATTCTTTGCCAGCTTGTTGATGGTCTTAAAGTTCACATGAGCCATTCTTCTTTGCCTATTTATTAGATTCATCTATAGATGCCTTTGCCACCAAACAAGAAAGTGTACCCTCAGGCTGAACATCACTCAGATTGAAACTGTAGAGGTTGTGAGTTCTTGGAACTTTAAGTACAACCTGACTTTCATCAGGCAACTTGAAGTCTTTGGACAGCACAAGACAATCAGTCTCAGTGAAGAGAACACTGTTCTTCTTGTCACAAATTTGTGAGACAGAGAACAGATTGAAGTTTTGGAGTTCCTTCACATAGAAGACATTCTCAAAATCCAGCTTGGTTGTCTTGATGGTTCCCTTTCCTGTAATTTTGCCATCTCCCCCTCCAAATGTCACAATTCCTCCATTTAGGGGCACAAAATCATGCAGTCTTTCTAAGTTTCCTGTCATACTCCTGGAACATCCACTGTCAACAATACCTACATCTTTACTTCTAAAATGATGTTCCTACAATAAAAGAATACATATACAATGTTAGATACAAAGGAGACCCAAGCCATTACTGACTTGAGCCTGCCTAGTGGATCAATAAGAATAAAACCATGGAGATTGATGAGATCCACCATTTTTCTTGGACCCCATTCTCATATAGTGGTTATTGTTTCTCCAAGAACAACCTGCTGAGGACTTAACAGCAGTTTCCCATCTTGCCCCCCCCCCCCCATGTGCATGGTGTCAAAGTAAACAGGCCTTAAATCATTTTGAAAATAAGCACTAGTAGGTCTGAAGAAAGGTCTAGCAGCATTGCTTCTCCAACCAGCAGGATTAGAACTACCAGCTGGAACTGGATTGCCAGAAGAAACAGGCTTACCTGCAGGAACTGGCTTACCAGCAGCAACAGGCTTACCAGCAGGAACTGGCTTACCAGCAGCAACAGGCTTACCAGCAGCAACAGGTTTACCAGTAGGAACTGGCTTGCCAGCAGGAAAAGAAACTCTACTAGAGTTCATTCGTGCTGCTTGTGGTACATAAGGGGGAATTTCACTAACATTATTCCACACAGACCTAGTTTCTCCAACATACATACCCATCTGTTTCTCAAAAAAGTCACAGTCTTTAATAAGATGAGTAAAACAACCACACACAAAGCAAGATTTCTTCCTAAAAGACTTTTTCTTAACACAACTTTTATTGCAAACTGAATACTCAAAACCACAAGAAGAAACATAATTATTCTCAACAGAAATAAAACCAGAAACATTATTGTTTGAAACAGAACCAAAACTAGAAACATTATTGTTTTTATCATAATCAAAAGAAATTTCTTCATTTGCAGCTGTCTTCGAATGAGATTCATCACTAGCTACTTCTGAGGAGATATATTTTGACATGGTAGAGGTAGACTTTTCACTTGAACCAGATGTGGCAGATGCATTGGTCTTGATTTCTGAGGTTTTGTCACTGTTAGAACAAGAGACAAAATCATTAGAGTCACAATCAAGATCAGACAACACAGTTTCCTTCTTGCCATAAGTCATCTTAGATTCATCAATGTCAGTATGAGGAGAGGTAGGCATAAATGTTCCAGTTATTGTTGAAGGAACAGCATGCATTCCTCCCTCTTTTACATACTTTACAGGTTTTTTATAGTTTACAGGTTCAGGGTCATATATACAAGGTTCAGTAGGGTCATATACTTCATCAGTCCCTATATAGTTTCCATATCCCAACCCAAGTTTAGACCTCACAGACATAGAACTATCAATTAACTTGTGTAGGTTTCTAGGTGATTCATTCCATTTATTCATCCTAGCCACCTCACTGTCTAACTTAACCTGCAAATCCTGTTTTTCTAAAACCACCTTAGCATGTTCTCTCTCAGAATGTTTTAACTCATTAGTGGTGAACTCTAACTCTCTCTGCAAAACCCGTATCTTTTCATCATATGCTAAATGTTGAGTTTGAAACCAGGTCTTTTGTTTTTCTAATGTATTAACAGCATTTTTATAAGCTTGGACCTGTATATAATAATCCTTATATTTACTCTCTATATCATCAAACTCCTTTTTCAGTTCAGTATATTTAAGTTCACAAGCATAATGACTTTATGTACCTGAGATGGATAGCCCATAAAACCAAGATCACCCACCACTTGTGTCTTCTCACCATATCCAGCAATCATCCCATTGACCTTTTCAGCTCCTTTTACTGCAGCAGCTTTCTCATGCTTTTCCCAGTCCACCATTGAATCCACAGACACCAAGGCTTTGTGTTCTTCTGACTCCAATTCTTGGATTTTGAATGCAGAGTACCTTGTTTTGTCATCCACCTTCTTATCTGGGCATTCTCTAGCAAAATGACCTGGTTGTAAGCATTTGTAGCACCTCACCTTCCTTCTGTCAAACCTTGCTGCCTCCTGACCATCGAAGTTGATCCTTCTCACTGCCTTCTTCTCAAACCTGTTAACTTTCAATGACAGCATAGCCATCTGCCATTTAATGTCCATCTATTCTAGATCCAGTTGATCCACCTGATGAAAGTCTTCATAAGTAATTTGCTGCTGTGGTGTACTTTCAGCAACAAATGAGTGAAGCACTTCCTCAACCACATTATCAGATCTGGTCTGAGTTTTTGGTGCAACAGGAGAATAAGAAACTGATGAGGATGATGAAGTTGGGCTATCACCATATGATACTTTGTTAGTACTAGTAGCACTAACAAATGCAGTATGAGTAGGGGTGTGAGATGAGTAAGTTGAAAACCCTTTGATATCAATCTCCAGGGTTTTGAGCTTGTTGTACAGATCATCAAAGGTCATGAAATCAAGTCCACGTCTGGCCTTGAGTGTGATAGAAACCTGAGACCAGGATGGAGGCAAGGCCCTCAAAAACTTGGTGTTGCAGTCTTCATTGTCCGGCCTGGCCTGCAACTGGTTGAGTTGGCTGAGGATCTTGTGAAACCTGTCATAACCTTTGTGAATCCCTTCAGCCTCAAAGATCTTAAACTCCTGGAACTCCTGCTTGAGCATGGACTTCCTCATCTTTTTGGACTCATCATTCCCTCCAAATCTGGCTTTTACAGCACGCCAGATCTCCCTAGCATCATCCAGGTGATGAAAATCACCCATATGATCTTCTGGAATAGCCTGAAGCAAAAGAGTTCTTGCCTTAGTTTCCCTTTGTACAACAACCTGCTCCTCTGCTGTAACAGGTGGAAAGATTAAGATGTTCCCCAGTTCATCTCTCCCAGTTCTCTTTGGGCTGTTTCCTTTGAGTACAACATTCCACAGATTATGATCGCTGTTCGAGATCCAGTATTCCATCTTCATGGCCCAAACTTCATACTCATCTTTCTTAAGGTATGGGAACTTTGCATTACTGTTAGACACAGTGGTTGTGACTATTTGTTGTTGGACTGGTTTGGGTTGAGGTTCCTCCTGGTTTAAGATATTGTTTTCAGGGATTTCGCCTTCCATTGAGAGAGGGTTAAGAGATTTGTTAGAGAGCCTTTTTCTTCTTTAACAGAGATCCTCACCAGGCTCTGATACCACTTGTTGGATCGTGCCTGATTGCTTGAGCTTGGTTAAACCGTTTATTTAAACACAAACAGTTTGGGAGAATCTCTAAGGGTGAAACTTGTGCTTATGCGGAACCTAAACACAAGAGTTTAAAGAAGAAAATAACTAATAACGATTTGATCCTCTATGGATCATTTATTAACTAAAGATAATGTTTTTAATGCGTCCATAAACCCTAGCTGCAGGTTTCTTTTTGATGATGTACCCTCCGAACGGGTCGAAGGACTCCCCTTCGAGCCTGTAGAAATCCCTCCCTTTGGAGGCCCAGGTTAATCTCCTAACACGTTTCATTGGCGTAAAACCATTCGCCTGTGAACTGGTTACCATGTGGGAATCCGCCAATCGAAGCCCTAAGCCCTTCGGGGTATTCCTAACGAAGGGAATAGCACGAAGGACCATTCTGACCTGGTCAAACCCACGTCTCCTCTTCCCCTTGGGTTTCCTGCCAAAACAGAGATCGTGGGCTACAAAGCTCTATCGGTTACCACATAGTCAAACGTTTCTGATGTGTTTTTTTTACGTCTATAATAAACTACCAAGTTTTAAATTTATATTTTGCCGAACTAACCTATAGACTCTAAACACTAACGAGCAGTGTACCCGGTCAATGTAGATAGTTTCTAGGTTAGCAAGGGTCGTTCACTAGGAGTGAAATTTCTAATATACTAATTCTAGAGGTATTCGACTCTCCTAAACTAACGTAAAGGGGGGTTCAGCCTGAGAGACTGGCACGGGTTTGGTTTTATTCTAACTAAACTAAGATAAACAAACAATACAAGTATGAAGACACCAAAGATAGGAAGAACGGGTTAGCCAAGTCTAATCCATTTTATAGTTATACATGCTTATGTCTACTTGTTTTAATTCATTTAATTGTTAATCGGCATATCAATTACGAAATTCTGTCACAATTAAGTAACTAGCCCTCGGGGCGGATATGACGAAAGATCATAGTGACTCGTCTAGCATCAATACTAACTTATTGCTTTAAACCATCTAACCTAGTTCGGTATTACACGCTACTAGTCCTATTAGGTTGTAGACACGTTCCGTTTATGCCAAACAATGATTCCTAATAGAGATTCGGGTTAACACGCATATAACTCAACCAAAGCAACCACAATTACAGGTAGTTAAGTCACATCAATTAAAGTTATAAGGATCATAACCTAGTTACATAGACTTCTACTAGTTATAAGCAATAAACGAGTTTTTATCGACAAGCACCCAATCCAATAACAAAGCAAACACATCGACAAAATCATAAAAACTAATAAAACTTCATAAACATGGCTAACACCTAAGGGTGTTAGCCCATAATCTTTGTAACAAAGTACATAAACATAATCATAACGAATAAAGTATGAAACATAATGAATACGATACGCTAACCGAATGATTAAGTAATATAACAATGATTAGAGATGTTCTTCAAGGATGATTAGGTCTTCAATATTGATCTTCTACTGTTTGGAGAGGCTTTGATCGTCTGGGAATGCCCCTAAGGGTTACCAAAGATGCCCTAATTCGTTAATGAGTTCGGTATTTATAGATTCTGAAATCTGGGTCGATACGGCGCATCTATAGAGTTAGATGCGCCGCATCTATAAGTAAACGTACCCTCCAAGTCTGAAACTGACCGAATACGGCGCATCTAAAGACCAGATGCGCCTCATCTCCCAATACGGCACATCTAAAGACCAGATGCGCCGCATCTCCTTCAGATACAGGTAGATCTCCTTTTTCTCTTTCCGTGGCCGCCTGAATCACCTAAAACGGAGTCCGGATGAAGATTTTATGGCCAAAATACGAAAGCATCTTCAAGTGTCGACTTGTAATCTTGACTTCTTCATTAAGCTTCTATTCTTCACTTGATTTCTCGGCTAAGATTGTATATGGCCAATACGGCGCATCGGATTGGTCCGATGCGGCGTATCTGGAGTAGAACAAGTTGGTTCTTCTTCGTTGACCAAAGTTTCATATGCGACGCATGATAAAATCAGATGCGGCGCATGCTTCAAAGTCAGGCAATGGTCTTTAATCTCTTCAACTCAGCAGACTTTTCCAACTTGATTCATTTTGCTCCAATTTCCGTCCGAAATCATTAACTTTCACCCAATGCTTGTTTATAACTGAGAATTACAAAAGTAAACGATTAAGTATCAATTCTCATATAAAGTGATATAAAACAAGTCAATAATATAGGATAAATGATGCTAATAATATGTCGTTATTTGATGTCATCAAATATCCCCCCACTTGAACTTTACTTGTCCTCAAGTAAACCTTAGATTAAAACTTATGAAAATGTATCCTGAATAGGATGTATTTTTATAATTAAGCACTTATTCGTTTTATCATAATTGCACAACCAAACACTTAACGAATTATAAATAAAATAAAATATTTCGATAAAAGCAAATCTAATCGTTTAACTGTCCAGTCGTGACGAATATTCTATCATAAGCTTGGCAAGTATACACATCTCCCCCACTAAAGCCAAGGAATAACAAGTCTAAAGCGGTAAAAAGGGTTTTGAGGTTTAAGGGTTAATTATTCTTAATCTCTATCGATCTCAAATTCCAGAAAAGGCGACAAAATCACAAATACATGATCGAATCCACGAACACGATACTTGCAATTGCTCAAATCCTTAACTCGAATAAGCTAAAGATAGGTCCAAACTTCACCAATAATAATATATCAAAAAGGGCGACAAAATCATAAATACATAGCCGAATCCACGACTACGATACTTAAGATTGCTCAAATCCCTAATCTCAATAAATCAAAGGTTTGGTTGGATAAAGAATAATACAGGTCATGGATAATATTTGGGATATAAATTGGTGTAAAATGAAAAATAAACAAAACAAATAAATTAAAATCCTAAGTGTGGTTAATCACTATCCCAACCATCCCATGAATAAGACTCATATCATTGAATAACTCACGCTTTAACACTTGAAACACACGCTTTAGGTAGACACGAATTATACTCAACAAGATCTCAATCAAAGAATATCCTTAGTTGGCGTTCCCATAACGGCCAACTCCCATTCAATCCATAAATATAATATACAACAAATAGTAGCCATATGAACCACTTACATAACTTTACATTGTTGGTTTAACAAACTTCCAACTTTCTTCTTTCTTTTTCTTTTCTTATTTTTCTCTCTTTTTTTTTTCTTTTTCTTTTTTTTTTCTTTTTTTTCTTTTTGTTTTTCTTTTTTTTTTCTTTTTTTTTTCAACCAATAAAAACATTAATGGTGTAAAATTTCACCACTTCACCATCACAAAAAAATCTTCATAACTTCAGATATAAAAATAATAGTGAAAGTAGTAAACACACGAAAATAAACTAAAAGTTATACAATATTTACTTTCTTACCAATTGCATTGTGCAATTTCCCGACCTAACCAAAGATAATGAATTACGCACGCGAACACAGGTAATGTAAGGAAACACACTTTGCCTAAAGCAATTAACCACGGATTTTAATCTACAGGGTAGGCTAAGGTGTAAGGGTGTAACGAAACATTAACAAAGGGTGTATGAAACGGAAGGAATGGCTCTGAGGGTTTTTCTAGGGGTATCTTACTCTAAAAGTGAGAGTAACAAAGGGTTTATACGGGGGTTAACTAACCAGTGTAGTTAGTTAATATCACATAACATAAAAGGCTTTTGGGTGTAATCCTAGAAATTTACCAATTTAGACAAGTCACTCCAATTATATCAATAATACTCATTATGGTGGTCTCGAATAGTATACAAGCCAAGTTCTAAAGTTTACAAGTCACCGGCACACTCATAGATTTGTGAATTTTGATAAGTTCACAATTTTTGAAAATAAGGTTATGTGTGCAGCTATGCAACTTAGATTAAACAAAAAATGCTAAAAAAAATTAAATTTTGATAATTAAGCATAGATTAAAGCATATTTTTGAAAATTTAGGACAAGTAAACGTTCTAATTCTCCATCCCCCCACTTAAGTTTAAACAACGTCCTCGTTGTTTGTATTTGAAATTAAAAACAAGAGATAGAAAGAATTAGAACGGAGAACTCCCCTGAGATTTGCTCGGTATGATCTTCCAATGTAAGTGTGCGAGCGTATAAAATGCGGGAGTCCATCAACATCTTCAATATTCCGGACCTGTAAAAATATAGAGACCACAGGAAAAACAAATCTCGAGAAACATCTCATTAATCATCGGTTAGAAAACGATAAACAAAAGAAAAACAAAGAACTGTATTCAATTCTGGCAGGTCGATATGCCGTATCTAAAAAGATAGATACGCCGCATTGATGTCAGCAAAACAGTTCAGACTAAAGTATTCCAGATGATTCGATACGCCGTATCCATAGGGGTTGGATACGCCGCATCGAAGGCCTGGGACAGACTCGACAGAACATTAAATTGACGTAAATTAAAAGATAAGCATGGGTTGCCTCCCACGAAGCGCTTGTTTTTGTTCGAGTCACGAGCCTGACTGCACCCTAATTTTTGGATTGTCAATCTTAATTATTACCTGACAGATAAACAACCAAGAAAACTAGCAGTAACCAGGACATTTTTTTTTTTTTTTTTTTTTTTTTTTTTTTTTTTTTTTAATAAAATTTAAACACACACAAAAGATTAAAAAAAACGAAAAATATTTTTGGGGTCACGGAAAATCGATACGCCGTATCTAACAGACAATAGATACGCCGTATCGACATAAGTTAATACGCCGTATCCAACAGACAATGGATACGCCGTATTATCTTCCTGCAACATTTTTTTATAAAAATTTAAAAGCAATTTTTTTTTTTTTTTTTTGGCCACAGAACATCAATGCGTCGCATTCATAGAAAAGAATGCGCCGTATTGAAACCAGAAAGATGCGCCGTATTCACAGACAAGAATACGCCGTATCTCCCTTTTGAGACAGACACACAGAATATAAACAAACTAACAGGTAAACAAAACAAACACAAACATAAAAATACCAATAAAACTAGTAAAAAGATAAATTCACTCACCGGCAACGGCGCCAAAAACTTGATGTGTTTTTTTTACGTCTATAATAAACTACCAAGTTTTAAATTTATATTTTGCCGAACTAACCTATAGACTCTAAACACTAACGAGCAGTGTACCCGGTCAATGTAGATAGTTTCTAGGTAAGCAAGGGTCGTTCACTAGGAGTGAAATTTCTAATATACTAATTCTAGAGGTATTCGACTCTCCTAAACTAACGTAAAGGGGGGTTCAGCCTGAGAGACTGGCACGGGTTTGGTTTTATTCTAACTAAACTAAGATAAACAAACAATACAAGTATGAAGACACCAAAGATAGGAAGAACGGGTTAGCCAAGTCTAATCCATTTTATAGTTATACATGCTTATGTCTACTTGTTTTAATTCATTCAATTGTTAATCGGCATATCAATTACGAAATTCTGTCACAATTAAGTAACTAGCCCTCGGGGCGGATATGACGAAAGATCATAGTGACTCGTCTAGCATCAATACTAACTTATTGCTTTAAACCATCTAACCTAGTTCGGTATTACACGCTACTAGTCCTATTAGGTTGTAGACACGTTCCGTTTATGCCAAACAATGATTCCTAATAGAGATTCGGGTTAACACGCATATAACTCAACCAAAGCAACCACAATTACAGGTAGTTAAGTCACATCAATTAAAGTTATAAGGATCATAACCTAGTTACATAGACTTCTACTAGTTATAAGCAATAAACGAGTTTTTATCGACAAGCACCCAATCCAATAACAAAGCAAACACATCGACAAAATCATAAAAACTAATAAAACTTCATAAACATGGCTAACACCTAAGGGTGTTAGCCCATAATCTCTGTAACAAAGTACATAAACATAATCATAACGAATAAAGTATGAAACATAATGAATACGATACGCTAACCGAATGATTAAGTAATATAACAATGATTAGAGATGTTCTTCAAGGATGATTAGGTCTTCAATATTGATCTTCTACTGTTTGGAGAGGCTTTGATCGTCTGGGAATGCCCCTAAGGGTTCCTAAAGATGCCCTAATTCGTTAATGAGTTCGGTATTTATAGATTCTGAAATCTGGGTCGATACGGCGCATCTATAGAGTTAGATGCGCCGCATCTATAAGTAAACGTACCCTCCAAGTCTGAAACTGACCCAATACGGCGCATCTAAAGACCAGATGCGCCTCATCTCCCAATACGGCGCATCTAAAGACCAGATGCGCCGCATCTCCTTCAAATACAGGTAGATCTCCTTTTTCTCTTTCCGTGGCCGCTTGAATCACCTAAAACGGAGTCCGGATGAAGATTTTATGGCCAAAATACGAAAGCATCTTCAAGTGTCGACTTGTAATCTTGACTTCTTCATTAAGCTTCTATTCTTCACTTGATTTCTCGGCTAAGATTGTATATGGCCAATACGGCGCATCGGATTGGTCCGATGCGGCGTATCTGGAGTAGAACAAGTTGGTTCTTCTTCGTTGACCAAAGTTTCATATGCGACGCATGATAAAATCAGATGCGGCGCATGCTTCAAAGTCAGGCAATGGTCTTTAATCTCTTCAACTCAGCAGACTTTTCCAACTTGATAAATTTTGCTCCAATTTCCGTCCGAAATCATTAACTTTCACCCAATGCTTGTTTATAACTGAGAATTACAAAAGTAAACGATTAAGTATCAATTCTCATATAAAGTGATATAAAACAAGTCAATAATATAGGATAAATGATGCTAATAATATGTCGTTATTTGATGTCATCAGTTTCCGTGTCAAAAGTTTTTAAATTTTAGTCTGAACGGGTACGGGGCGTTACAACTTGGTATCAGAGCTTCGGTTTAAGTGAATTAGGTTTTCTTTAGGATTGCCTAGACTTAAACCACTCTTAGAAGCATTGGACATAAGTGTTGGTTGCGCGAAAAATTAATTGCTAAGTGTTAGATGGATTACGTTTGACGCTGGTTGAGCCTATTGATGGTAGGTGATGTATGCTTATAATAGTGTTGTTGTGTTTGAGTTACAAGTCCATGGGGACTTGAGATACTTAGATGATTAGTTAGTCGTGCACCTTGGTTGGTGACGGTGATCGTATTGCGATATGTGAATGTATGATAGAACTATAGTGATGAATTGTGAGTAGCAATGCTAAGTGGTATTAGAGACGGGCTAGTAAGTAAATTAAAGGGTTATGATGCCTTAGTTATAAGGTTGGCTATTGCTTGCGAATAGCTAGAATATTGATGCTTAGGCATAGATTAATTATGCGATATGATATATGATGCCATAGGCTTCATGTTTTGATTATGTTATTAATGTTCTAACACCTGCCAAATAAGTGTTAAGAGTTATGATATGATTGCTTATATGATGTTAAGTGTTGTCGTTTATGCGATGTTAAGTCTATGGTAAGTTATTATAGGTCTAAGTTTTATGTGGTGTGCTTGAGAGCACGATGGCTTAGAAGTGTATGAGTTGAGATGCATTAGAATGCATGTTATGTGTTGACCTAGTAGTGGTCGATAAAAAAAAATTAAAAAGAACACGTTGATATGTGAAATAAGTTAAGAAGCAGGGTAAGTACTTGGAAAACATAGATGTTTTGAAAGTGTAATATAAAGTAAGAAATGAATAACAAAGTATGTTAGTAGTCTGATGATTGGAAATACATGAATGAATATATGCTTGGGGCATGAGTTTTATATGCTAAACCAAATGAGAAAGTAAGGGTGTATGAATAAGATGTGGTGAGGTCATGTATCATATAAAACATGATAACTAAAACATATTAATACCAAATGGGTGGAAATGATGAATGAGATATAGATTCCGCTAGAAGTCAAAAGTAACTTGAAGTGTGCTAGAAAGAATTGTAAAACATGAATATAATCATGTCAATATATCTGTATTGAAATGTGTATGATGAGACTTATGTGAGTGCGATAGAATAAATCTATGTAAGGTTTATATGAGTAAAAGTTGAATAGACTAAAATGAAGTAATGGTACAAGTTGAGAATATGGTCAACACGGGGTTGACGGGCAATAGTAGAAGTGCGTTGTAAGAACACATAGAATGTGTAAACCAATGTTGCAAAAATCGGTCAACTCGGCCGATTAATCGCCGATTACAAGGTAATCGGCCCTATACCTTGTAGAATTTCAAAAATCGGCCAAAAAATCGGTCAGGCAAAAAAATCGGCCAAAAATCGGCCAAAAAATGGGCCGAATCGGCCAAATCGGTCAGCTTTGAAAAAATAAAAATTTAGGCATTTTACTTAATTTGGGGATCGTTTATTTCACTTATAACGCACAATGAGCCTCATAATCAGAATTGGAGCCTTTTATTGAGGTTTGGAAACATAGTAGGCTTGGAATCAGTTACGATCTTTAGTTTGGTCTCTAGAAATACCCAAAACATGCAAAAAATGCCAATCCGATTAATCACCGATTAATCCCGCCTCGGCCGATTACTCGCTGCAGGGTGGTCGACCGCCTGGCTACCGATTCACGATTTTTGCAACATTGGTGTAAACTATAATGGACAAATATTATATAGAACTTGTCTAAAGTAAAGATGACACGTAGTGAGTTGTTGACGAACGTAGGAATGAGTTTATAGTTGGGTTGTAGATGTGTAAGTAAGTGGATCAACGTAAGGGTAAACAACACAAGATTGTGTATGATAAAAGAATAGCTATAGCAAGACAAGAAGAGAGATGCTAACTGGTATTAGGGATGGAATCAATAAGTAACTTAAAGTGTTAACGCATAAATAATGGATTACGAGAAGTGTACTCAATCATAATGTGTAATGATAAGATGAAATTGACACGCTAATTTTTAGGGGTTGTTAACATAAGAAAAATAAATAAGATTAAACAATGACGTTTTAATTGTAAATCGTGATGATATTAAGCGTACTAAGGTAAAGTGCGAAAAGACAAGATGAAACTAGCAAATTAATGATTAAGTGTTTAAAGACTTGAAGATTAAAGAATGAGGATAGGGAATGATGGCATAAAATGTGACCAACATATGGTCTCATTATATATAGTGTCTAAAGACTAAAGTTAAATTGGTATAGAGACGAGGTAACGGTAAGGTAAAGTACTTAGGGTTTAAGCGTGAAAGTGAAGTTGCGATTAAGCAAGGATATATAAAGGACGGAAATTAAATGAACAAGCTTGAGTGTCAGAATAAAACGAGATAAGTTAATAATGTAAATGGTATACTTAACATGACGTAAAAATTTGTAGGATTGAAGTAAGGTGTGTTGGTAAGATAATGACAAGATAAAAAGAGTACGTCTTAACGCTAATGATCGAATAGGACGAGCCAAGTGTGCAAGCAATAATATAATAATACATTGTGCGGTAACGTAACGAACTTACGTAAATAGAATGCGTGAAAAGAAAGGTGACGCTATTGAAGGTGTTAACGTTATTAATCTATGAAGGGCATATATGTAAATGGCGAGAAAGAATAATATCGCTTAAATACATAAATAAATTAAGAAATGAGATAAGGTATGAGAATAAGAATGCAACGAGCTAAGAATGTAAGAAATAATGAAATAGAGCAAAATTTCTTAAGTACTAATAGCCATAATGAAATGGGCGTATATGAGGTTAAGGTATTGTCTTGAAATTATCATATTACGGCTAAGGCGATTAGCTGTAATCACCATAATGAATGCATGAGTTACGGTTGGTAAAATGTGAGAAGTCTAGATGTAAATGAGTCGAGTGGACTAAAACGTAATGTAAGAATGTGAAAATGATTAACGAAGGCTAAGAATGCAAGAGGTAAAGTAAAGATGTGAAAATAACTAAAGCGGATTAAGAATGTAAGGAGTGTGTATGAGATAAAGGCGTTGTTCTGAAATTATCATATTACTGCTAAGGCGATTAGCGGTAATTACTATAATCAACGAATGTAATAATGTGTGTGTGGTGCTTATGACTTGGATCCGTTGTTAAGGTAATAAAGTATGAATGTAATAATCCTTTGGGATGAATGTTAAATGTGGTATCCCTCAGGATGACCAAGTAAAGGAATGTTAAGAAATCCTTCGGGATGAATGTTAAAGATCCTTCGGGATGAAAAGTGTTGCCTTCACCGGCAAGGGGTTGCCTACGTCCATGGCATATTAAAGTATCCCCATGATGAATGTGATAATGTGAAGGATCCAAGTCTAAGAAGAGTAAAAATAATGTAATAAAAACAATGAGAAAATAATAAAAGTTAAATTTGGAAATAGGAGTATTAGTGTTATGTCAGGAGTGCATAACCATGAGTTTATATTTCTTGATTTACATCGATTGGGACGCCTCTCCATGTAAATGAGGAATTATAAACGAGTGGGCTATGTGTTGCCGACACGGCACGAGTAGTGTTAGAGAAGTAGAAAGCGAAAGTTTAGAGTTAGTTAGGAATTGTAAGGATTAAGATAGGAGGGTTAGAATTAGACTATGGCTTTTAGATGAGACTTAGAAGGACCTTGATGGGATGGAGAAATTGTAATGGTGGCATAATGTGCCTTGCGGTGTGGCACAAAATATGATGAACGAAAGTAAAGGAATGTGAACGTATTAGTCGAGTATGATTATGTAAAGTCAAATAGTACGAGTTTCTTAAGTATCAAGTAGTCAAAGAATGAGGGTAGAGGATAAAGCAAGTGGGATTGTGAAGTAACGATAATAGAGTGGATTATAATGATGGCTAGTTGTAATGAGTATGTTTTGTATTATGTAAATCTAAGCAGGCGTTGTGTGGTGTAGAAGTAAGCGGGAGTAACGTGGATTAGGGCATGTTATATGATATGGTATGCATAGAGTTGCAAGGTCACTTAGATCGTTGCAATAAGTAAACTAGTAAGTAAGGTGTTGAGAAAAATATGAGTTATGAGACTAAGTTTTGATTAGAAATGGACGACAGATTTCGGGGACGAAATCTAAATAAAGGGGTAGAATTGTTAGACCCGTTTCCCGGGTATTGGGACCCCACCCTAGATGAAGTTGACCCGAGCCTAAGTATGTTTGACTAAGAATATGTGGTTGAGTCTTTTAAGTGCATGTCTGGTGAGGCTTAGATGCGGAGCATCTAAAATATAGATACGGAGCATCTGAAATGTAGATACGGAGCATCAGTAGATGCGGTGCATCTAAAAGATAGATGCGGCGTATCGACCTAAAATGGGCAGAAATGACAGAAATGCCCTCTCAGCTAGTTTATATGTGTTAGGTTCTAGAGATCTCCACACAATTCTTGTGTGTTCCTGTGATGTCGAGATAGAGAGAAGAGAGGGAAGACGATGGAGCTTAGGATGATGATTTAGAGATGGTTAAGTGTTCCAATTCATGGAACAATTCTCTAAGCTTGATTCTTCATAAGGTATGATGTTTAATTAGTGTTAATTGATGAATTACGAATTAGGGTTTATAAACCCTAATTTGGGATAAGTGGGGTAAATGATGGTTTCAAGAAAATTAAGAGGTTATAGTAATTAAGGAATGTTTTATAATGGGTGTAAGTTAAAGATTATGAGTAAAGTGGGTTTTCATCATATGATCAAGATATGATCATATGATGATATGGTTTGGAAAATGAGTGTATTTGATGGGTTTTGTTAACCCTTGTTATATTATAAATTGTGATGTTATTAGGGTTTGATATGTTGTAGAAGATTGATGATGATATGAAGATGTTGTTGGTGGGATTTATATTAGTAGCTTAGCTTGGATTGAAGGTAAGTAACTCTCCCTAAAGCATGTGTTATGTATGTATTTATCATGTATGTATTGTGGTGGTATAAGTGTATAAGAGTTGGACTAGTATGGTTGTAAGCTAAGGATGGATGGCTAGTGACCTTGGATAGGAGTATGTTAGTTATCGGCTTTGGATTAGTTAAGGTATGTTGCTGGTTATGATTGTGATGAATGAATGTGGTCATGTTATGAAGTTGTGTATGATATGAGTGATATGTGGCAGCTTAGAGGCTTTTAGGCGATTATGACGCTTATGTGGGAATATGTGTATGATATATGTTTTATGACGAGTTACTTACTAAGCGTAAGCTTATTCTTTTAGTTGTTAATGTTTTTGTAGGCTTAAGTGCGGCGGAATGCAAGGCTTGGATTGTAGCATGAGGATTGGAAATGGATTTGGAAGATAACAAGCATTAGGAGCTAGGTAGAATACCGAGCTCGAGTCAAAGTTGTACCCCGAGAGTCTATTTTATGAGTCGTATAAAGTGTGTCAAAGTCGGGTAACGGTTTGGGGGTCTAACGAGTCGTCAAGTGTGTTTTAAGTGTTTGTAGTGAATGTTTAAAGGAGCGTTTGGATTTAAGCGTGTTTGTACCCATTTTGGAGTCTAACGGGTCAATTGCCGTGTATTATAGTTTGATATGGTTTTGATACGGCGTATCCCTTTTTGGTCTATCAGTTTTGATACGGCGTATCCCTTTTTGGGATACGGCGTATCGTCGGTTACAGAAGGGTTGTTAGTTGTGTTGTAAAATATTGTGAAATGTTTTGAAGGGTTTTCGAGTATATGTTCTTGCAAGTATTTTAAAGGGTTAAATGTTATAGTTTCTGGTCATTTAAATGAAGAATTTGTATGAGTCCATTTTAGTTAAACGTTTCAGCGTTAAAAGTTTTTAAATTTTAGTCTGAACAGGTACAGGGCGGTACAGAAGCCAACCACGAAGTGTTGGAATCCCTCTTAAGGGCTCGTAACAGGCAAGTCAAGAATGCTGAGGTATGAAGGGAGTTGGAATACTCGAGTGATGAGTATGATGAAGAAATGGAGATGGAACCTAGGCCTCCGACCCAAGGACCAACCCTATCGGCCTTAAGAATTGGGTCTCTAGTCAGTTGAAGGCTAAGAAAAAGGTCTGTTATCCCCGAGGGGGCTCCGACAAGAAGGGAAGGGGCGGTTACCGAAGGCTCTAATGATAGGAGCCAGCGAAGGGAAGAAGTGGGGGTGACTTTGCCTCCATTGCTAGCAGCTCATCTTGGGAGGACTGAAGCTGGGGTTCCGTTGCAGCCTTTTCACGCATCAGGGGTAGAAGGCAATCCGCCTACAATTAATATGGGAGGAAATCTTCATCCCAATGGTATGTACCCCTCGTTCCAAACTCAGTCTTATCCTCAAAATTTATATCCTCCAGTAAATGGACAGCCTAATAACCCAAGCTTTCCCCTAACTTATGGGAGCATGCCCTTCGGGCATCCTATGGTGTACCCTCCGTACGCCATGGGAAACGGTTACCCGTTTGCCATGAATACACCTTATCAGTCCTACCCAAGTCAAACTCCTATGGGAATGCCCCAAAGCAACAATCCCTATAATCATGTTCCAATGTATACACCACCTTACAATTGTCTATACTCAGACCCTATGGGTTCAGCTACACCTTTCGTTAGGTGGATCAAAGATTACCCATTGCCTGATGGGTTGAAAATGCCCTCGCACGTTGGAACTTATGATGGGAAGGGGGATCCGGACAATTTCTTACATTTGTTCGAAGGGGCTATCAAGATGCAAAAATGGGTTATGCCGGTGGCCTGTCACATGTTTACATACACCCTACGGGATTCTGCTCGTATTTGGTGGAATGGACAAAAACTCGGTAGCATCGTCAATCTTGATGATCTTAAGGCTAAGTTCCGGTCACATTTCAGTCAGCAAAAGAAGTTCATGAGGACTCATTTAACGGTGCACAACATCAAAAAAAAAAAAAGAAAATGAAAGCACAAGGGCCTTCGTTACTAGGTACACCGATGAGACTTTGCAGATTTTGGGTCTCCATGAAGATCAGCGTATTTCGGGTTTCGTACATGGTCTTCGAAATTGGAGTTTGGTGGAATTCTTGTCCACTGATCTTCTGGCAACTTACAAAGGGTTAACGGAAAAGACATATACTTGGATCGAAGCAAAAGAGGTGTCTACTAATGGGGCTCCGGTAGACAGAGATAGCAACAACAAGTTTTCGAAGCATTCTTCGTGGGAAGGGTCCAAAAACAAGAACAAAAACAGAGATAGGTTTTCTCCGTACAACAAAGGCCCCAACCATGGTTTGTTAAGCAGTCTAACGAAGTCTCCAAAGGAAATACTTGCTACGGAGAGGGCTGCCAAGGCCTTCGAAGCACCCCCTCGTATGACAAGTAAGGGCAAAAACAGGGATACCAGCAAGTACTGTCACTTCCACGAAGACAATGGCCATGACACGAATAGTTGTAGAGAACTGAAGAAACAGATAGAGGAAGCTGTGATGTCCGGGCAATTGGCACATTTGGTGTAACACCCCAACCCAGCAAGGGTAGAAGTATCACATTAATGGCTTCATATCAGATCAAACAAAACATACATTCAATAGTAATACAAGGATTCTCAAAGGTTACAAATGAAATACTGAAAACACAAGGTTACAAAGTAAACAAAAGCTAAATACTAAGTCTGCAATGCAGTCCTTCTAATGACTTCTACTTCAGAATAACTATCAAGGTCTTCTAAGTCCAAAGGTCTCTTCACTCATACCCATCTTCCATCTAAAACCTGCCGCACACGAAAAGAAAACGTGCGGCTGAGCTTACAAAGCCCAGTGAACAGATATATAATAAACGGAAACGAAAGTAAACAGAAGTAATCAGATGTAGCATAATGAATGAGACATAGATAAGGTACAAGAGTAAAGGTTTAGGATAGTTATCCACCACGAGCCCAGAAACTCAAAGTCATAATCTCAAAGTCACATCTCAAAATCATAGTCTCACAATCAGAGGGGATACCTCTCAGGCAACCAGATAATATGAGGGGTGGCCTCATGTATCAAATGGGGTGGAGTAGCTAGCTCCCAAAAATGTGAAAGGCGTGTAATGCACACAAGCACCAGTCACCTCAAAGTCATACTCAAAATCATAGTTAAATCCACTAAACATACATGCCTAGGATTGCAATCCATACGCCCCCACTCAAAGTCATCTCAAAATCATAATCTCAGAATCATAATGGCCATATCATAATATAAAAGGGGACGGCGTGAGAAATCACTCCCCCACACAGGAGTCATGCCAGTGGTGCATCACAGACACGGCCAGGTTACCTTCCTGGCTAGGAAACAGAAAGGTGGCTCGGGTATCAAACTAAGAATCATATCTCAAGGTCATCTCAAAGTCATATATCAGAAATGCATCTCAACGTCATATCAAAAGGTTCATACACAAGGAAACATAGAAATGGCCTGGGAAATCTTAACTGAATCATAATTCATAATCATAATCAAGGTTCATCTCAAAAGTTCATTTTAAAACTTCCATCAAAGTCCATTTTAAACAATCCTTTATTTGTGCCTTTAATAAAACGATTCTTTAAAGTGATTTTCATAAAATATTCTTTCAAAACTGTTTTTCATAAAAATTAGTCTTCCAAAATAGCCTTCATAAAAGTTAGTAACATTTATATAAAATGGTTTTGCCTCATTTATAAACACCCTTTTAAAATAGTTTTTCCTCAAAACATTTTCAAGATATAATTAGAAAAGGTTTTCATAGCATAGCTTCATATCCGAATTCATATCAAATGGAACTCAACAGGTGAGGTTCAAGCAAAGGAAAATCATAGCAATCGAATCAAAAACTAATGGATTCAGAATACGAGAGAGATCATGAGAAACCTTAAAAGAAAGGTCAGAATATCTGTACCTTGACGAAAGCAAAACAACACCAAAGATGGTCACAAAGGAATGACAACCACTCCCGCTTCACCGGATCTACACGAATATGATAATCAAGTATTATTTTAAGTTCCTATGAATTTTAGTATGCTTTACATTTTTAGTAAATTTTCTATTTCTAGCACGTTTTCTGATATAATAACGTTTAAGGTTAAAATGCCAATTAAGTAATTTTAGACTTATAATGATAAATATTTTAGCTTAAGATTTAATATGACACCTTTAGAAATTTTAGGATTTAATGTGACTAAATGGTAAAGTATGGAGTGAGAAGTGAAATTTAGTGGAAACATAGACCACTCTACTCTTTGTACCGCCTACACTTCCACAGACAAACCAACTCCCCATGTGATTTCTTTTGATTTGAATGAAGGGATGGAACACAATAAAGAGGAAAAAGTCAGGCCTAGAATACGCATACTACATGCTTCTTTTTATATTATTACTACACTCTCACTGTACCCAAAAACCAACCAATTTACTCTTTGTTTTACTGCTTCGAAGATAGAACATAGGAAAAGGAATGGCCATGCATGCAACCTTCTTCTCGCATGACCTAAGTTGAACGATATCTACATACAAAACAGCCCTATCAACACCCATTGACCACCACACGACACACACACACAAGACTCATTTACAGCCACCTGTTTACACACCAAAACTAAAACCGCGACTCCCTTTTTAGTTTCGTTTATTATCGACTATAAACCCAAACGCAACCATGTCTTGTTCTTTTCTTTTAGCTCGTTAGGATTGAATATAATATATGTTTGGGTCGTATAAAGTGGATCAACACAAGTTCAATGGAACAGCTTCTTTTAGTCGATATATATAAGGTTACCCAAAATCGTTATTTCATGTGGAAGAGGTTATGATTTCATGCGAGCTCTATGGGTCGAATATGATTTGTTTTAACAGGTTGTGACTCTTATTATGGTTGTTGTGGTTCGACAAAGAAAAGACACAAGGAACATGTTATCTCGTTTTTAGCTCGACACAAACCCAACACACCCATGGCTGTTTTGTGTTAACTAGATCGACCCCAAAACCAACATGTATGTATACTCTTCATTTTAGTTCGAACAAATTTAGTCCCATACGTGCATGCTTAAACAAATCAAAACAGAAAATTAGGAGAGTCGAACTAGATATGGGTCGACATATATGTAAGCCTTACAAGTCGTTATTTGGTGAGGGCTGGTATTATTTTATGTGACTTTTGCTACACACAACATATAGGTTTTCACAGATTCATGTTCGTCTAATAGAGAGTGTGTTACACAGATTTAAACGAAAAGAAATTGAACAAGTTAAAGAGATACGAGTACCCTTGAAGCGTGAATACGAGAAGGAGAACAACTGCCCAAGGAACCCACGATCCACACTCCTCGACCTGCTGTAGAACTACAACCTCAACACCCTTCTCGAACCAGAGATCACCAAGTATAGATTTCACAAGAAAAGAGAAATAGAGAACTCCTTTGCAGCCTTGTTTTAGATCGAACAGTGAGAGGAACAAGGTTGTAGCCGAGACTTTGTAAAGTGTTTTTAGGGTTTTGGTTTAAATGATTTTGGTTTAGAAGTGGGATAGGTCAAATTATAGATGGGAGTGAATGAGGGTACCGAAACTGTTGCTACAAATCAGGGATATCCAAATCCCTTATTTTGACTAAATATTGATTTGTGTAACATGTGAATGAGGGTCCCAAGTTTTTAGTTTCACAAAGTTGAAAAAAATATAACGTGTGATGGACACACTAGACACAAAATTGAAAGTTTCCATTCTTGACATAAACATTTAGTTGGTATGTTTATTTATAGTTAGACTTTTAATTATTTGTCCTATGTGATACATTTAAACGTGACATATTTTATACTATAAGGTTCATACAAAATTTATATAATACTTTAGGTTATGTGTTCACGTTGCATGGTTTCGAGTCATAACATATTATATAACTCAAGTTTTTAATTTATAGCGTAAATTATAAATTCTTAAAATTTCAAATTCGAGGGTATTTTAGTCATTTCGGATTGAGTTAAATTTTGGGGTTTTACAACTCTTCCCCTCTTAAAAAAAAAGAATTTTCGTCCTCGAAAATTGAAGTCGCAAAGTTAAACGAAGTCGCAGCAAGTCACCAAAAGGTCGTCACAAACATTCTCACGCCCGAGGAGGTTCTTCCAAAAAGATCTTCACACCAAAAAGGTTTCTCATGACTCAAATCAAAACGAGGTGGGTTCAAATTTCTCAGAAGGAGACAAAGTAAGTTGATTCTGATCAAAAGGTCCATGTAACATGAAATGGACGATAAGTGAATCTTCTAGAAAGCTCATATGGAATACGAACAAGATTTCAAATCAAATTAATTGTTTCAACAGTAGAGAGCTCTACAAAGAGTTCAATATTTATGACTGAGGTTAACGGAATGCAAAACGAGAGTCCAAAATCATTCCGATATATAACGAACGAAAGCAGAGCATACGCATAGGTAGAATGAACCTAAAGTCTCACTATTCGCGGATAGTCCAACGGAGTTCAAATTCTAAACTTCTTAGGTACTCCCCAAGATATCCTATGCCCACAACAAGTGCACGTTATATGATGTAAGTATTATCACGTTGGCCAGACGTCATAATACTGGCATCATATAATTATGCCCTCATGATGGTCTTACTTTATCTCAAGTCGTAATCAAAACCACCTATCTTAATCCACCTAGTAATTCTACAGTCTCAGAGGTCAACAAAATCAATGCCATAGTCAAGAGGAAAAACAAAACTATTTCTAAGAGTATCAAAATCCCAGATTGCTTAGCAGAAGTGAGTTACGCCGTCACGAGCATCATATCTTCCACAATTCGCCAAAATCTCTCCAAACAAAGCCATCACCGAACATACGAAAAATAAATACGAACTGAAATGCTTCAAGGGGGCTTAAAGATATAACGAAACTTAAGAGGGTCAACGGAAATGAAAGTTAGTCGTCAGAACTTCGGCCTTCATATAATCAACTCTTCCAAGCATAAATGGTCTGTTTCAAATTTTTGTTCGTTCAGTACATCCAATCTCCTCAAGTCCGGTTAATCTACCTTCGTCTGTCCATCAATCGGGAAGTGAAACCCAAAATCGGGATCTTGTGTCTGGTTCATCGAGCCTCCTGCAGTTCTTCTTGGAATGCGATGGAGTGTTGTGGCTTTCTGGCACGATCTTTAAATCTCTTCATCATCCAGTCTGCTTCCGCTCTCAATTCATCTTAGTACAACCAAGATGAATAGGGAAGTGAGACTACATGTCTTCATCAGTTCCAGGCTCGCCATCTTGACTAGAATTTCTTCTTTTGCATTGCCAACACTTCTGCCTTGTAAGGAATGTCTTCACTCTTCAGGGTAGTCTCCATTTTCGTCAACTCCATGTCCGGCAGAGAACACCGTTCTCTTAACAAATATCCATCTCCCAGAATGCACAAATGATCGTCAACTTTCTAACAAGGTGCAACATGATTCTCTCTCGACTCCGAAGGTATTATTAAGTCATAAAATGACCATTTGTCCAAGTACTCACGAGAAAACATCATTTATCAAATTCACAAAACAGTGAGGGCTTTAGCTAATACTATTAGCGTCACAAACCTTCATATCAGTTGTTACAATATGGAGAGCGATCTCAAGAATAATCCTCAATTCATACTCCATCTGAAGGAAAACTTCGCGCTCTGAAATTGAATAGATACATAGTCGTTTCGGGGTGGAGAAATAAGGGTTCTAAATAACAATACGGTTCAGCATCCAGAAATCAATACATATCTCTTGTCATCATCCTTCTTTATCGCGAACGAGACTGAATTACGTCAAGAAAATATGCTTAAGCAAACTTACTTCACACTCCGGTGGAAAACTTTGTGGTTCAATCAGAAATCGTGTTCAAGATCCAGGGTGCCAAATAACATTCAAGATAAGGTTCATGTTTCAGAAGACTCAAAGTGCCAAAGAGCTCTCAAGATGAGGTTCGTTCATTGGTGTACGAAATGGGTTCTAGGGAAACTTCATAACCGCGAAATTAACACACGAGTCTCCAGAGTAATATTGATAGCAAAGGGTCTAACAATCGGTAATCATGGTAGGAAGTTCAAACTTGTTGCAAACGTTAAAGGTGAGATATTGAAGGGAAATTGTCAATATTTGAAGATAAGGATCAATTAGTGTCAGGCAATTACTATGCAGTTCTCAAAGCCTTCTAGATTTAATCAGATTCAAATTTCAGGTGGTGCAAAGCATAAGCTTTCGATTTCCAAAAGTGATATCAGACGTCAACAGGATCTAACCAAAAGTGATAATTGTCAGGATTCTCATAGGAGTAGTAATGGATTACTCAGAACTGAGTAGTATCAGATGATACACTTCATATCCGACAAGAGTAATGAATTCGTAGAATGTGTCAAACACATTATGGTTGGATGACCATCTGGATGGTCAGAAAGGTATCAAACCATTTATCAAACAAATCGAAAATAGGGATTCAAAATCAGGAAGTGAAATTTAAATGGTGCAAGGTATCCATGTAGTTCTCGAGGGATTTCAAACTTACTTGGTTACTAAACTTAGGTTGCAAGCTTTCTAGCTTCTGAAACAAAAGTTCTTATAAGGCTTAGCTAAAAGCAAAGGCACGAATCAGAGTAATGCGGAAGCAATGATACTTAAACGAATACCTTATAGTCTACCCATTCCTCACCGGTCAAAACTTACGTTCCTATTGGGGAATCTTAAGGCAAATTTTCAAAGGTTGTCTTACGAGCGCCTACAGGGAAAACTTAGTGGTCCTAACTTACACAGGTCAAGGGTAAATGTATTACGAATCGCAGCCTGTCTCTCTGATACCATAATTGTAACACCCCAACCCAGCAAGGGTAGAAGTATCACATTAATGGCTTCATATCAGATCAAACAAAACATACATTCAATAGTAATACAAGGATTCTCAAAGGTTACAAATGAAATACTGAAAACACAAGGTTACAAAGTAAACAAAAGCTAAATACTAAGTCTGCAATGCAGTCCTTCTAATGACTTCTACTTCAGAATAACTATCAAGGTCTTCTAAGTCCAAAGGTCTCTTCACTCATACCCATCTTCCATCTAAAACCTGCCGCACACGAAAAGAAAACGTGCGGCTGAGCTTACAAAGCCCAGTGAACAGATATATAATAAACGGAAACGAAAGTAAACAGAAGTAATCAGATGTAGCATAATGAATGAGACATAGATAAGGTACAAGAGTAAAGGTTTAGGATAGTTATCCACCACGAGCCCAGAAACTCAAAGTCATAATCTCAAAGTCACATCTCAAAATCATAGTCTCACAATCAGAGGGGATACCTCTCAGGCAACCAGATAATATGAGGGGTGGCCTCATGTATCAAATGGGGTGGAGTAGCTAGCTCCCAAAAATGTGAAAGGCGTGTAATGCACACAAGCACCAGTCACCTCAAAGTCATACTCAAAATCATAGTTAAATCCACTAAACATACATGCCTAGGATTGCAATCCATACGCCCCCACTCAAAGTCATCTCAAAATCATAATCTCAGAATCATAATGGCCATATCATAATATAAAAGGGGACGGCGTGAGAAATCACTCCCCCACACAGGAGTCATGCCAGTGGTGCATCACAGACACGGCCAGGTTACCTTCCTGGCTAGGAAACAGAAAGGTGGCTCGGGTATCAAACTAAGAATCATATCTCAAGGTCATCTCAAAGTCATATATCAGAAATGCATCTCAACGTCATATCAAAAGGTTCATACACAAGGAAACATAGAAATGGCCTGGGAAATCTTAACTGAATCATAATTCATAATCATAATCAAGGTTCATCTCAAAAGTTCATTTTAAAACTTCCATCAAAGTCCATTTTAAACAATCCTTTATTTGTGCCTTTAATAAAACGATTCTTTAAAGTGATTTTCATAAAATATTCTTTCAAAACTGTTTTTCATAAAAATTAGTCTTCCAAAATAGCCTTCATAAAAGTTAGTAACATTTATATAAAATGGTTTTGCCTCATTTATAAACACCCTTTTAAAATAGTTTTTCCTCAAAACATTTTCAAGATATAATTAGAAAAGGTTTTCATAGCATAGCTTCATATCCGAATTCATATCAAATGGAACTCAACAGGTGAGGTTCAAGCAAAGGAAAATCATAGCAATCGAATCAAAAACTAATGGATTCAGAATACGAGAGAGATCATGAGAAACCTTAAAAGAAAGGTCAGAATATCTGTACCTTGACGAAAGCAAAACAACACCAAAGATGGTCACAAAGGAATGACAACCACTCCCGCTTCACCGGATCTACACGAATATGATAATCAAGTATTATTTTAAGTTCCTATGAATTTTAGTATGCTTTACATTTTTAGTAAATTTTCTATTTCTAGCACGTTTTCTGATATAATAACGTTTAAGGTTAAAATGCCAATTAAGTAATTTTAGACTTATAATGATAAATATTTTAGCTTAAGATTTAATATGACACCTTTAGAAATTTTAGGATTTAATGTGACTAAATGGTAAAGTATGGAGTGAGAAGTGAAATTTAGTGGAAACATAGACCACTCTACTCTTTGTACCGCCTACACTTCCACAGACAAACCAACTCCCCATGTGATTTCTTTTGATTTGAATGAAGGGATGGAACACAATAAAGAGGAAAAAGTCAGGCCTAGAATACGCATACTACATGCTTCTTTTTATATTATTACTACACTCTCACTGTACCCAAAAACCAACCAATTTACTCTTTGTTTTACTGCTTCGAAGATAGAACATAGGAAAAGGAATGGCCATGCATGCAACCTTCTTCTCGCATGACCTAAGTTGAACGATATCTACATACAAAACAGCCCTATCAACACCCATTGACCACCACACGACACACACACACAAGACTCATTTACAGCCACCTGTTTACACACCAAAACTAAAACCGCGACTCCCTTTTTAGTTTCGTTTATTATCGACTATAAACCCAAACGCAACCATGTCTTGTTCTTTTCTTTTAGCTCGTTAGGATTGAATATAATATATGTTTGGGTCGTATAAAGTGGATCAACACAAGTTCAATGGAACAGCTTCTTTTAGTCGATATATATAAGGTTACCCAAAATCGTTATTTCATGTGGAAGAGGTTATGATTTCATGCGAGCTCTATGGGTCGAATATGATTTGTTTTAACAGGTTGTGACTCTTATTATGGTTGTTGTGGTTCGACAAAGAAAAGACACAAGGAACATGTTATCTCGTTTTTAGCTCGACACAAACCCAACACACCCATGGCTGTTTTGTGTTAACTAGATCGACCCCAAAACCAACATGTATGTATACTCTTCATTTTAGTTCGAACAAATTTAGTCCCATACGTGCATGCTTAAACAAATCAAAACAGAAAATTAGGAGAGTCGAACTAGATATGGGTCGACATATATGTAAGCCTTACAAGTCGTTATTTGGTGAGGGCTGGTATTATTTTATGTGACTTTTGCTACACACAACATATAGGTTTTCACAGATTCATGTTCGTCTAATAGAGAGTGTGTTACACAGATTTAAACGAAAAGAAATTGAACAAGTTAAAGAGATACGAGTACCCTTGAAGCGTGAATACGAGAAGGAGAACAACTGCCCAAGGAACCCACGATCCACACTCCTCGACCTGCTGTAGAACTACAACCTCAACACCCTTCTCGAACCAGAGATCACCAAGTATAGATTTCACAAGAAAAGAGAAATAGAGAACTCCTTTGCAGCCTTGTTTTAGATCGAACAGTGAGAGGAACAAGGTTGTAGCCGAGACTTTGTAAAGTGTTTTTAGGGTTTTGGTTTAAATGATTTTGGTTTAGAAGTGGGATAGGTCAAATTATAGATGGGAGTGAATGAGGGTACCGAAACTGTTGCTACAAATCAGGGATATCCAAATCCCTTATTTTGACTAAATATTGATTTGTGTAACATGTGAATGAGGGTCCCAAGTTTTTAGTTTCACAAAGTTGAAAAAAAATATAACGTGTGATGGACACACTAGACACAAAATTGAAAGTTTCCATTCTTGACATAAACATTTAGTTGGTATGTTTATTTATAGTTAGACTTTTAATTATTTGTCCTATGTGATACATTTAAACGTGACATATTTTATACTATAAGGTTCATACAAAATTTATATAATACTTTAGGTTATGTGTTCACGTTGCATGGTTTCGAGTCATAACATATTATATAACTCAAGTTTTTAATTTATAGCGTAAATTATAAATTCTTAAAATTTCAAATTCGAGGGTATTTTAGTCATTTCGGATTGAGTTAAATTTTGGGGTTTTACATTTGGTGAAGGGTATAAAGAAAGGCATAGAAAAGATGACCGACACTCAAATGGCCAAAGATAGTAACCCTAACGAAGCCCCCATACTAATGATACATAGGGGCGAAACCACTTCGAAAAGGAAAGTACCGGGGCCGAAAGCGAACGAGATAAGGGAAATAGCGTTTTCTCCTATCACAGGCAGGGTCCCTTCGAATGATCCAGTAGTTATCAAAGTCCTCATCTTTCGCCAAGAAGTAAGCGGAGCTTACATGGACTGCGGAAGCCCTTGTGAAGTCATATATGAACATTGCTTTCGAAAACTCAAGCCTTTGTTCAGGTCTCAAAGGGTCGACTCAAAGATGCCTTTAGTAGGGTTTTCTGGCGAACGTTCGTGGCCTCTAGGAGAAGTTCCGTTGGAAATAACAATTGGAGAAGGCAAGCTCGCAAGGACAGAAACCCTCATGTTCACTATCGTAAGGTCCAACTCTCCTTACAACTTGTTGATAGGAAGGACCGCCATGCAAAAGATGGGTATCGTAGTTTCCACTATACAAGCGGCGGTGAAATTCTACACGCCCTACGGAATAGGGACTATACTTTCTGAGCATAACCCGAAGGTTAGCAAGAAAAGCAGGGAAAGTCCTAAAGAACTTTCGAAGGATGCTCTCAGTGGTACGGATGTTGAAAAAGATATCGCAACAAATAGGCATCACACAGGACGAAGGGTGGTAGGTGACAAGCAGCCTCCAGCAAGTTCCACGGCAAACTTGAAGAAGCCACACAAAGCTGAGGGGAAGGTCTTCGAAGGGATGTATTCTAGCAATACCAGAGCCCCTCAGGCACCAGTGATTGATGGCAAGCTCTACGACAAGGAATATCAACTTAAGGGGTTCAAACCCATTAAGCCAACTAAGCAAGGAATCAAGGCCAGCCCTTCGAAGTTCAAAGCAACTGTTGATCTACCCACTCCGAGGTCATTAACAAGACGTGATAGTCCAAGCTCCATCAAAAGTCAGACATCTGCAGAAGCTCTCAACGAAACACCTTCCGGGCACAACCAAAATGGAGAAACACCCCCGACAGCAACGGAGGGGTGGAAGTTATACACCGACGGAGCCTCAAGCTCCGATGGTTTCGGAACAGGATTAATCCTGACCAATCCGGAGGGAAAGGAGTACAGATATGCACTACGTTTTGAATTCAAGGCCACAAAGAATGAAGCAGAGTATGAAGCCTTGCTGGCTGGCCTTCGACTTGCAAAGGGCATGGAGGTTCATGACCTCTCCGTCTTTGTAGGCTCGCTTTCAGTCACTAGCCAAATCAAGGGTTCTTACAGAGCAAGGCAGCCAGTAATTAAGGAATATTTGGATGAAGCTAAAAAGCTCCTCCAGGGTTTCGAACGATATAAATAACAAATGTCCTCAGAAGCCATAACAAAAAGGCGGAAGCCCTAATCAGATTAGCGTCAACTGCCTTAGCCCATCTACCCAGCGAGGTTTTAGTGGAAGTATTGGACACCAGGTCAATTGCACGAAGTGAAACATCTGATGAAGGCTCCAATTGGACGACACCAATAAAAACATACTTGATAAGCGGAATTCTGCATGATAATTCAAAGTCAGCACGAAGAATCAAAGTCAAAAGTCCCCAGTACAGGCTCATAGGCAATAATCTCTACAAAAGGTGTCTTTCATCCCCTTGGCTTTGTTGCATAGAGTTAAAGCATGCTTCGAACATTATCAACAATGCTCACGAAGAATTTTGTGGAAGACACACAAGCCCTAGAGCCATCACCTCAAAAGTAACAAGGTGGGGTTAGTACTCGCCATCCGTGATGGAAGACGCAAGGGAAGTAATCAAAACATGCAAGGTATGTCAGACACACTCCAAAGCTCGGAAACCATTAGAGTATGAGGCGTCTTCTACCATGACAGTAAGACCTTTCGGTCAATGGGGCGTCAGCATAATCGGACCCCTACCGGTAGCCCCCGGAGGGATACAATTCTTGGTCATAGCCATCGACCATTTCACCAAATGGGTCGAGGCCAAGCCTTTGGCATCAACAAAAGGAAAAGATGTGGAAGAGTTTATGTGGGAACACATAATTTTCAGATTCAGAATCCCACAAGTCATCACCTCTTATGAAGGGAAACATTTTGCCGAAGGAGTGTTCCCCTCTTTCTGCAAAAGCCTGAATGTGAAGCAAAGGTTCATTTGTGTTGACAAGGATATTGTCGTCGAAATCGAGGTAAAGCTAGGGAAATATCAGCATAAGTGGGCAGACAAACTACCCAAAGTCTTGAGGGAATATAAGAATTTGTCCTTCGAATGAAAGCAAGCGAAGCCAAGTCAAAGAGCCCAGCGTCAAAAAATGTTGTGGCAACAAGGCATACGAGCTCGAAGGGCAGAAAAAAAAATGTCGTGAACAAGTTTGGACATGACACCAACTCTCGTAAGTTTTACATATAAAAACTTACCTTCTTTAAAGCACTTAGTTGTTTTTTCAATTTCATGTAACGCACTCTTCTCACATGGGAAAGAAGCATTAATGGTAGGTGTCATAGTGTTCATTTCTTCAAATGATGTAATCCTCCCTACCCACTTAATGATATAACATGTTTCCCTCAAAATCTCTTGTTTCGTTTTATACAACATAGATTTGTTCAGCCAAGTACTTTACAAGTTTCAATGTCGAAGGATGAAGCAAGGCACATGTCTTGTATAACAATAACATCCATTACAATTCACATTAACTTTCCTATGAAGTCTTAGGGTATTAAAAGCCCTCTGCAACTTAAGGATAAAGAAGGAGTGGGTCGCGACCCTCTGTCGCAGTCAAATTATACGATTGCTTAAAATCTTGGTCCAAAATACACACAATAAGGTTATAACCTTAGGTTGTATGTTTACGTTCTTGAAATGAGTGTAAGAGAAGATAAACATGACAATAAAAGTGGGACATAACCCACTAAATTAGCATTAATGAAGACTAGGTACAGTCTTAGCTATCATAATCGCAAAAAGGACAATTGTCTAAAGTTATGGGTCGAAGCCCACTAACACGAAAGATAAATTGTTCTAACAGGCACACAGATCATAAATTGTCAAACACAAAGGCACCAGCCTTTAAACATGATAAATTGTTTTAAAAAGGGTACATGTCACCCTTATGGACCAAATTACTGCCAACACGGCAGCCTTCAATTGTTCTTGGAAGAGTTGGGACGCTCCTGGTGGGTTGCAGACTTAGGTTTCTCAGACAAGGTCCTTCTGGTTGGAGACGGAGGCTGTATGCTCTTTGGCTTTTTAGAGAGGAGATCTTCGATGGAGGCTGAAGGATCTTTGGTTGCTTTTGCAAGGAAGGGGTACACGGCCGTGCTGAATGCGTTACCAGCTTTATCATATTCCCGCACAGAATTCGGACGATAGTATGGTACCTCCGAAAGCACAACTGGTTTTTTGGTTTCAGCAATCTCCTCCAAAGTTGTGCATTTGCCATGGAATATGGCCGCATTCACCAGCTTGCCCACAACCTCCCCCACCTCATCGCTATGGTACAATTCCATAGCAATGTAGGGAACAACCTTCGATACAACCTCAGCCCTATCTTTTCTCAGACTTTGGCATTCGAGCTTCAACTTATCAACCTCTTGACAGCGCTTGGCATCCTGCTCCACTAACTTGGCCCTCTCAGCCTCCAAACCAGTACATTTAGACTCCAGGGCACTCATCTGGTTCTCATAACCAACAACCTTAGCTTCCTCCAACTTTAGCCTACCACACTCAGCTTGCGATTCCCTAAGCTGTTCCTCAAGACCATCAATCTTGGCTCGCAGAGCCTCGTACCTTGGGTGTTTTTCAAAGTCCGCCATGGCTTCGTTACACTTTTTCTCCAACTCAGCATAACTCTTCTCCCTTTCCTTCTCTCTGGCCACAACAACAGCAACCTCCTCCTTCGCCTCCTTGACCTTGTTAAGCAATCCCCTTGTACGAAAGCTAAGATGGCTGTCCAACATTGCTTGCCTGATATAACTTTTTTCATTAAGATCGCAAAGCTTCTCAAGGGACATCTCACTCATTTTACTCCTCCAAGTGGCAGGAGTGATATTCTCAACAAGCAAGCGGCAGGAGAGGGCGTTGGGCAGTTTCTTCGCATCTGGCAACCCTAAAAAGGAAAAAAGAAAGAGAAAAACAATATAAGCCAAATACGCAATACGATGGAAAAGGAGGAGGACTCGAAGAACTTTTACTTACTAGGGATATCATCTTCATCAACCATCCTCTCTGGCGCATACATAATGGCTTTCCCACGAGCTTTTTCTGTTTTTTGTTTGACATTCCTCGATGAGGGGGTAGGAACATTGGGTTTCCTTTTTGGAGCAGTCTTTGCAGCTTTCGCACTGGTACCTTTCCTTGTTCTCACTCTATCAGCAATACCGGAGGACCCTACGATCCTGAGCTGATCACTTCCGGAAGGGGTATCATCAGAGTCACCAACATCCTCCACAAGCTGGGGGGCTTCCTCAGTACCAATGGGTTTGATTGGGGGAAGCACATCAAGAGGTTTGGGTGGAGAGACATCAACATCGTTATTATTGACAGATATAGAAGGAGATCCCACTCCGTAACTTGTATCCTGAGGATCCCTCGGCATAAAGCTAACTTCTTTGGCACCTCCGGCCACAACAAAGTTTCTGAAAGCCATTTCTGCACAAACAAACGAAAAGGAGATGAATATCAGCAGATAAGTTATTTAAATTATTTAAATAAGATATATACATACTTTTCCCTTCACAAATTATTTCAGGTGATGACGGAGACCCGTCCCAGCTGTCACTTAAACCAGCCATGTACAATATAGGCTCCGAAAATGTTTGGACGTTAGCAGGGTGGCGTGCAAGACGCTGGTACAAGGGGTCGCTCCTTATCTCATAGGGAAGAGGGTCATTGTACTTCTTCTCATCATACATGTTTGCTTCATCCAACAATGTTGGATACTCAGGAGGTATGATGGTACTCTCAACATAGAAAAACTGTCCTTTCCAGTTTCTAATATTTGAAAAGGGTTTCGTCACAAGAACAGGCACGTCATGTTCACCCCTTTTGGCAATGGTTACCCAATCTCCACCAGGATAGAGATTCACAAAACCCCTAAGCACCTCCAATGTGGGTTCATAGCCGTACGCTTTACACATTACGATGTAAGTGGTCAACTTAGCAAGACCAAAAGGGTTTAACCTAGAAATATGAACCTGATAGTATTGTAGAAACTCTAAAATCAAGGGATCAATGGGTATCCTAAGATTAGATTGAGTGAATGCATGCACATACAAACCCACAAACCCTTCGGGAGCATCAAAAATATTTTGTTTCTTACTAGGGAGCATGATTTGGTACTCCGAGGGTATAGGGTAATCAAGCAGGAACTCAGATAGGGTTTATTTCGACAAGGTACAAGTCTGTTGCCTAATAATTCGCTTAGCGGCCATGCTCATATTAAAAGAATAAAAGATCAAGGAAGGTTTATTGGAATTTTACCTTTTCGTTCCAACGGAAGCACAAGATTGCAGAGCAATGTGTATATTTTGGGCGGAGGTAAAAGTATTCTAGGGTTTTACCGTATAGAAGAATAAATACCCATAATATTTTTAATCATGACCGAACACGTGTCTAATTTGCTATCTATGCGGATTTGAAATTGATTTTAAATTCTGAAAGGACGCTTACTTATACCGAGATAGTAGCCGTGGCAGTCCAAGTGGAGTAATCATGATTAATCCGCATTAAATGCGTGGTTAGTTGAACATTTATTTTCTTTTTTGCATAGTTAGTGTTATACAAGGAGTATAAGGCATGTTCGATTTGTTGACACTTCGAATGCAATATAAACTCGTACTTATATCACTTTCGGAACTGGCCTGGACTTGTGATGTAACCCTCGCCCGAACGGTCGAAGGACTCCCCTTCGAGCCTGTAGAAGCCCTCCCTTCGGAGGCCCAGGTTAATCTCCTAACACGTTTCATTGGCGTAACCATCGCCTGCGAACTGGTTACCATGTGGGAATCCCGCCAATCGAAGCCCTAAGCCCTTCGGGGTATTCCTATCGAAGGGACTAACACGAAGGCCATTCGACTGTCAAACCTACATTCCTCTCCCTTGCTTCCGCCAAAACAGGATCGTGGGCTCAAACCTAGCGTTACCACAAAATCATACGCCCATGATTCGACAATGTGCAACGCCACTAGTCTATTCTCCTATAAATGTGTCGGCATGAACAATGTAATAATCTCTTGTCATTAACTACCAAACGATTAACAACTTACTGCGCGAGTGGTTGCAGGTCACCACGCATCACTTACGTAGTGTTTCGTATTCTATTTCGGTAAGACAAGCTTGGCCAATCTCACACTCTTATTCTTGTGATCATCATCGAAGGCTTGGTTGTGCAATTATTTGTTCAATCACTTTTATAGACTAAGAAACCCTAATACAGCTCATACAAACCGTGTAAAGAGATATACATGATCTCTTCTAAAAATAAATCTAACAAACATTCTAAACATACGAGATAACTATTACTACTACCCGCAGAAATGACTACTAACAGCAGAAACAAAATAGACCTAACAGCAGGAACCAACTACAGCAGCAATGGATAACTACCAGCAGGAACCAGCTGCACTACCAGTAGGAATGGAAATAAACTATTATTCCAAAATTCCTAACAGGTAGATCCCTCCGGCTCTGGCTGATCATAGGACGGTTTTCCTAATCTTAGCCGCATTATAACTTCATGACTATCCTATATTTCCGTTAACCAATTCCTTGAAAAATCTCTCAAAGTGTTTATGATTATGAAACCCATTTTGATAACACTTTTAGAGTTTTATACTTTTCAAATGCACCCCTTTAACATGTGCTCGGATGATTTTGTTATAAATTTGCAAATGTTGGGTGGAGTTCGCACTTTTTAAATTGATCCACTTTCAGTGAACATGACCGATTCGAGACACGCTTACATCACTAGTTAGAGTAGCTTGAAATTATTACCCGGCCTGGTCAAGTCCACAGAAAGTTTCTCGAAACGGTACACTCTACTCAGACAAGTCCTCTTCGAGACATGCTTACATCACTGGTTAGACCAGCTTGAAATTATTATCCGGCCAGGACAAGTCCTTTCGATTAATGACAGTTTTTGTTTCGTCAATTCATTGGTGAAGTCTGAGTCGCGCTCACATGAGATGCCATATCCTTTTTTTCACCACAAACCATTTTCTCCCCCTCAATATGTGCATTGATATACAAAAGAGTTTAGCACATATGGTAGAGCTTACATTTACGTCCAAAACATTACATTTTTATCAGATTGCATATTTAAATCACATTCTCTCCCCCGGTCAGAAATTTCAAACCTTTTGAGATTTTGTGATCCCAATTGATTTAAATGAGTTTAGAAAATATGGGAGAAAATGTGGTCAGGTTTAATATGTGCTAATAATGGAACATACTAATGCTCCCCCTCAATCAGTGAGGGAGGATGTTAGTGTCAGGTATGATAAGTTTGAAAGATATTTGACTTAAAAAAATCATACACTGACACATAACAACAAGTTTCATTAAATTCACTGCTTATTATGTACAAAGTGACTTGTTTTGATGATATAAATTTTTTGAAATCACTCTCCACCTCAATCGATGACCCGTTTTCTATTTAAAGAGTTGTAGTCATTGATTGAGTGACAAATTTTATGAAAAACTTCACGTCTGATTGATTTCCAAAAAAAAAATTCATGGTACCACCAAGTTTAGCACAAATACTTTCCTGAAGAATCATAGATAGAAAAGTATTTGCAATGTAAAGACGACTTTTCTTCTTATACAAGAAATGATGCAATGAAACGTACATCGAATCGAAGAAACATGGATATAAAGTAATCCATGCCCGGGTGAACTTCACCCAATGGGAGGAACAGCCGTCTTTTTGGCGACGTGCTTTCCCCATAATGAAGAACGGGTTACAGTCTGAAGTAACTGCAAGCCGACATGACATGTTTTAACAATTCATTTTAACTTCTGCTCGAGCTTCATTTAAAGACCCGTGTCATTATTGAATGACATTTCTAGGACCTTAAATGTTATCGATAAACAGAAGACATGCCTAGAGGATCTATTTTTTGGTATTTTTGTGTTTTTCTGATTTTTATGGTTTTTATAGGTTTTATATTTTTCTATTTTCTTTTTGGTTTAAAATATATACAAGGATATATGAAGTAAATCCCTTACTCCTCATTTTCTTCTTGATGACACTGGAGAGTTTCTGGCGTCAAACTCTTCATGCAAAGTCGCGGGAGAATAAATTGGAACCGTTCTTTCGAGAGTGCCTTATTGAAGATATCAGCCAACTGAAACTCAATCCTCACGAAGTAAAGTTCAACAACCCCTTTCTCAACCTGTTCCCTTATAAAGTGATGCCGGATATCGATGTGCTTTGATCGGGAGTGTTGGACATTGTTGCAGCAAAGAGCTATAGCACTTTTGTTATCACAATACAGAGGAATCTTGTTCTATGCATAGCCATAGTCCGATAGTTGAGATCTCATCCATAGGATTTGAGTACAGCACGCCGACATGGCAATATATTCAGCCTCTGTAGAAGATATAGATGTACTCATTTACCTCTTAGATGACCAGCTTACTAACTTTTCTCCCAGAAACTGAGCACCTCCCGACGTACTTCGATGAGTATCTTGACACCCCGCATGATCTACATCTGCATAGGCCGTGAGTGCCATGGCGGTGTCCTTAGGATACCAGAGACCCATGTTGTAACACCCCAACCCGACAAGGGTAGAAGTGTCACGCAAATGGTGACATATCAAAGGCAAGCATAACATACGACTTACATATTACAAATGGTTTATAATGTTACAAAGGAAATACACCAAATCTACGTAGTCATACATAAGTAAATTCTAACTAAGGTATCGTCTTCATAAGCTAATCTCTCATCCCAAAGCAAACCCAAGCTCCTGGCTTCCTACTAAAACCTGCCGCAAGAAAAGAAATGCGGCTGAGCTTAAAAAGCCCAGTGAACAGATATATAATAAACGGAACCCAAAATTAAATGGAAATGAACAGACATATCATAATGAATGAGATATAGGAAAAGGAAATAAAGAGTAAGGTTTAGGACAGTCATCCACCACGAGCCCATATCATAACATATCACATATCATATCATATCATATCTTCATAATCATATAGAGGGGAGACCTCTCAGATAATCAGATAATATGAGGGGTGTCCTCATTCTTCAGGTGGAGTAGCTAGCTCCCATATTTTGTGAAAGGAGTGGATTGCACCCAGCCCCAGTCACCATATCATATCATATCAAAGCATATCATAACATATCTAGGATGCATCCATTCGCCCCCCAAACAAATCATATTGGCCATAACAAATCATAAAGCGCGCATATCATATCATAATGGGGACGGTGTAACCAAATCACTAGGGCTACACACTAGTCATGCCATTGGTGCATCAATGACACGGCCATGTTACCTTCATGGCTAGGGAACATATTTTGGCTCGTAGTATCAAACTGGGGTCAAGGTCAAAGGTTCATATCAAAGCAAAGGTTCATATGTCATAATCATAGTCCAAATCTCAAGGTTCATATCACAGGGTTCGTATAAAAGGTTCAGAAGTCAAAGGTTCATATTAAAGGTTCAAATGCCAAAGGTTCATATCATAGGTTCAAATCAAAAGTCAAGAGGTCGAAGGCACCTTATTAAAAAGGGCAGAATATCTGTACCTTATTCCAAAGCAAAGCACAACCCAAAAGAATAAGATGCAAAGGATCATGCCCTCTCCTTCTTCACACCTAGAGGGGTAGAAAAGAATTACAAACCTTTCCATTTTAAGTAACTTTCCATTTTTAGCAGGTTTCCATGTTTAGTAAGTTTCCATAATTAGTAAGATTTCCATAATTAGTAAGACTTCCATATTCTCATTTAGTTTAAGTTATTATTGAATCATAATATGGCTTTAGGGTGTATTTAAACAAGTCACAAAAGTTTAGGGTTAAATATGACAAGTTTTCATAGTTCAGGGTTATAAACGTAACTTTACCAAGGTTCAAGGTTTTAAAATAGAAATCTCATAATTTACCATTCGAATACTTTCATTTCCAGAATTACACATTTAGTCTTCACGTTTCCAATATTTACGGATTACACCCCTTTACTTTATTAATTTACAAATTAATCTTATACTTACAAAATTTACAAATTTAACCTTTACAATATTCATATTACACACCAAGTCCTTTTTATTCTTCAAATTACAGAGATTAACCTTCAATTTAATTATGTTACAAACAGCCCTCAATGTTTCGGTAATTTACACATTTGGTCCTTATACTTTTTAAATTACAAATTCGAATTATATAATTTACTATAATTACATATTAAACCCTTAATTTCTCAATTTTACACAATGAACACTTATTTTAACATGTTATACGAACACACCTTTAAACATTCACAATTTTCACATCAAGTCCCTCTAGTTATCAAAGTTACATATTTAGTCCTTATATTTACAATTTCAACCTTTAATTATTAACAATTACATATTAAGCCATTAAATTACCAAAATTACACATAACCCCCTGAATATAATTTATTACTCAAAACAGCACCAACTTTCCAGAAATTACATATTTAGTCCCTCATTTTAATTTATTTTTAATTCGACATTAAGATTACAAATTAAATCCTTTTCTTGCCTAATTTACATATAAGACCCTCATGTTATAATTTTTACACATTCTCCCAGGTCCATAAAATATTACAAAAATATCCCACAAGTTTTAATAATTACAAAACAGCCCCTTAATATTTAATTATTCAATCAGTTTGCATAAAATCAAAACAAAATCAAACCCTAGCAACCCCAATTATTAAGCAATCATTGTATCATAATTTTATCACTTTTATTTCCAGATTTCATCCATTATAAACCCTAGATCGATCGGTTCTATAATTTTTCCCTAATTTCCCCTTTTTTTGTAAAAACCCGATATACAAATAAATTCCCAAAACCACAATTTAGACTCAAACAATTCAAATGGCTATTTTTCCCATGTTATAAGGAGCATAAAGAACCCACGAAAATTATATACAAGCTCAGGAAAAATCGTATGAATTAATAAGATCCGATTTCCAAAATTAGGGTTTTAAGCTCATAATTTTCTATTCGGCCAAAATACGAAGCATGGGTCGAATCCATTATTTTTACCATGTTATATATGATTAAGAGAGAGCTAGAAAAATACCAGAAAATTTATAGATCAAAGGATTCACACGCTTCGAATTATTGTTGCTCGGCTAGGGTTTTTCGAACCAATTAATTCACCATGAACACACGATCGACTCCAGGACTTTGTGGCTATTTTTCTCACTTCCTTGCATCATGAAGAACTCCAGAAAAATAGGTTTTTGATTTCTAAAAATCGGAGGTAGTGTGTGGGAAGTTTAAGAGTGGCGGCTCATTGTATTTTTAGGGTTTAGGGGAGAAAATAAATTTAGGGTTTGATATATTAGTGATAGGCCGACCTTGGGGAGGGCATGGGGCCAAATAACCGGCCTTCACAAGGACCAAATTAATTTACCCTTTATTTTGTGTATTTTCCTAATTTAATTATAATTTAAATGTTTTTTAATTAATAATAATTGTGTATTTAAATTTTTTTGTACACACAAGGGTATTTTGGTCATTTCACAACTTGTATAAATATTAATCGAAGTCTTCAAAATTATTTTGTACCATATCTTGCTCGTTTCCAGAAGTTTGGGATCGATTCGGAACTTTAATTAAGCTTTAATTAAATTTTAAAGTTTCAGGGGCATTTTGGTAATTTTTGCATGTTTTAGATTTTCGGGTTTTACACATGTGAATAATCCCTTGAAGATATCGAAAGACCCGCTTTACAGCTTCCAGATGCCTTTTGGTGGGCTTAGATTGGTACCGAGCACACATGCATACTGCGAACAAGAGATCTGGCCTACTAGCGGTGAGATACATTAGGGATCCAGTCATACTTCGAAACTTGGTTTGATCAACAAGGATCCTATGGAGGTCTTCATCCCACTTCAATCTCTCAACCATAGGAGTGTCAAAAGGATCACTTGAATCAAATCCAAATTTCTTCAATATTTCATTTGCATATTTGGATCGATTAATGAAGATGCCTCCAGGACTTTGAGAGATTTATAAACCTAAGAAGAACGACATTTGTCCCATCATAGACATTTGGAACTTAGAACTCATCTCGTTAGAAAACCGATCACATTCACTAGGATCAGAGGAGGCAAAAATAATGTAATCTACGTAGATCTAAACGTAAAGTAGATGTTTGCCCGTTTTCCTAGTGAATAATGTATGATCAACAACACCTTTGGAGAATCTGTTTGCCAGAAGAAACTTAGACAAAGTGTCACACCACGCCCTAGGAGCTTGCTTTAGGCCATAGAGGGCCTTCTTCAAGCGATAGACGTGAGTAGGACGATCAGGGTCCACAAATCCTTCAGGTTGACTGACATAGACTACCTCTTTCAAATCACCATTTAAGAATGATGTCTTTACATCCATTTGGTAGACTGTCATATTTTGACTGGCAGCATTAGCGAGAAATATTCTGATGGCCTCAATTTAAGCAACCAGTGTAAATGATTCTTCAAAGTCTATGCCCTCTTCTGGATGATACCCCTTTGCAACAAGCCATGCCTTATTTTTCAGAACATCACCATGCTTATCGAGTTTCACTTTGAAGATCCACTTTAGAGCGATAATCATTGCACAATCAGGAGGTGGTACTAATTCCCATACTTTAAGTAGATCAAATTCATGAATTTATTCTTGCATGGCATTAAACCAACTGTCTTTGGACATAGCATCATTGAAGTCTTTGGGTTCGAATTTGGATAGTACGGAATTAAAGAAGCACCACAAGGCATCGGTAGCAAGTTGCTTTCGTGTGGATACCGGACGAGAAGGATTCCAAATAATGTTGTCAATCAGATGATCATTTGTCCATTTTCTGAGATGTTCATGTGGTTAAGGACAGAGAACTGATGTAGCCGTGTTAGGATCCCCTGAATAAGATGCATCATTAGATGATTCAGGAGCAAATATGTTCACGAACGGAGCATCATCAGCAGGAGCAAAAGGATTCACATCTAAAGAATTATCAACTGCAGAGCTTTGTTGTACCGAAGGAGATTGAATATTCGATGATGATGGTGAGTGACTGGCAGATGGTGCGTCTTGACTAATTGAGACAGATACAGATGGACCATCTGAGTTGTGTGGAATTGGAGCATCAGCAACTGGAGGTAAAGGTGGAGCTTCAGTTTTAGTATTAATAGTTGGTGGCTCAAAGTATTCATCAAACATCAGATCAAACAAATTCTTCAACTCTTCACTCGTAGGGGGTACATAAGGAACTGCAGGAGTGGGATGTTGTACAAGACCTGAACTAATTGGTCTAGGAGACAAAAGATTACGTGCGGGTCCAGGACTTGTGTGTCCAGGAGCCGTTTGCTCAGTCAGCTCATCAAATGTCACGTGAATGGTTTCCATAAATTGTCGGTTTCTTTTGTTTTAGTTTCGGTATCCCTTGCGATCTGGTGCATACCCAACGAAGAATCCAATGTCTGCTTTAGCCTTTATTTTTCCCAGATCCTGACTGTCATTTTTCGGGTAGCATAGAGCACCGAACACTCGCAGAAAAGAAAGATATGGTTTCTTGCCATGTATCAGCTCATATGGAGTTTGGTTGTGAAGAGCATGTATTAAGGATCGTTTTTGGGTGTAACAAGCTGTAGCAATTTCTTCCACCCAAAGAAACATCGGTGCCTTAGAAAATATCAGCATGGTTCATGCAGCTTCCACAAAGAGTACGATTTCATCTTTCAACAACCCCGTTCTGCTGAGGAGTGCGTGGAACACTTTTCTGGTGGGTTATGCCAATACTTTCATAAAATTGAATGAGTTGTTTGTTAAGAAACTCAGTTCCATTGTCTGTGCGGATGATTCTGACGGTTTTGTTGAGTCTTACTTGTAGCTGTTTGATAAGTTTGATGATAACCTCTGGAGTCTCGTCCTTGGTTCTCAAAAACTTCACCCATGTAAACCAAGAGTAGTCGTCGACCACCACAAGAATATATTTCTTCCCATTTATACTCTGCACTCTCATTGGTCCGCACAGATCCATGTGAAGGGTGTTAAGAGCTTCCATAATGGTGTTGACAGTTTTGGGTTTGTGAGTATGCTTCTTGCTTTTGCCCAGTTGACAAGCAGAACAAAGATGATCCTTTTCAAACTTCAGTCTGGGTATACCTCGTACAAGATCCTTGCGAGTAAGTTCATTTATGGTGCCAAAGTTTAAGTGATTTAAACGACGGTGCCAAAGCCATGATTTGTTCTTTGAGGCCTTTAACAGCAAGCAAATAGGAGAGGACCGCATCATGTCTTCAATAGAGATGGTGTATAGATTAGTGCCACGACTGCCTTTAAGGAGATCAATACCATCTAATTCTCTGATGAAACATGTGTGTTTTCTGAAAGCAACTTCAAGATCAGAATCACAAAATTGACCAACAGAGAACAAATTGTGCCCAAGTCCTTCCATGTAGTATACCCTGGAAATTACATTGTCACCAAACACATAATCTCCATAACCCATAATCGCCCCAAAATGGTCGTTCCTGAATCAAACTGTACCGATAAACTTATTCACAAAATTCTTGAGCCATGAGCCATCCCCGATCATATGTTTTGAGCAGCCTGAGTCCAAATACCAAAGGACGATTTGTACGACTTGCATTTGAAAACAGAAAATGATGGATAACTAAAACAAGTGGATCCCCACGTGCAACTGGGGTCCATTTAGTTAGTACAAACAAACTCTGGAACTACAGGATTCATAGATGCTATGGTATTCACAGTGGAAACTTCACTAGTAGCAGCAATTGACCTAGTTACAGGGCATTGTGTCTCTAAAGGGAAAATTCGACCAGTTGGCTTCCATTCCTTAAGAGTCACTACTTTATAATTAGTCATTCTAGTTAAGGGGCACTGATCTCCTAAAGTGAATTTTCTTCTAGTGGGTCTCCATTGATAACCAACATGAGCAAAGATTTTTCCTGTTGCTTTCCAAATTTGCTTACTCAGTTTAGGTTTCCTAACGTTCTTAACTGGGGATCGTTGAGAAGACATCAAGAATGACACAACACATTCATCATGATTACCAAAAATTAAACATTCATTACATGTCTTACAAATAGCATTAGAATTTGAATTAATTACAGTAGGCTTATAGCTAATACTAGAATCAACATGATTCTTTTTAATCAAATCAAGTTTATTGTTCCTAAGATGGTCTTCTACTTTCTCTTGATGAGCACTATTAGCTAGTGCAGTCCTATCTTTCTTTGTATTGCGACTAGGCTTTGACCCGCTGGCTTTAGTGTCACTGTTTACTCCTGTAGAAGTGATGATGGGAACATTAGCTTGTTTCATTGCTATTTGTCAATAATGGTACATCAAAGGTAACTTGCTTGTTCTTAGTCATTGAGGAAGATGCAATAAACTTATCTCGCTTGTTATCAATCTTAGGACCTGTGCCAATGACGTATTCTAAGAGTTCCTGAGATCGTTTAGTGAGGAAGCAGGCATCTACAACTGCACTATCAAGTGGTTTATCTATCCTATCCTCTTCTACGATCTCACGAAGGGTATCAAGGCTATCCTTAAGGTGAGTGAGATATACTTGATGAGTAGACCTATTGTTCCTAAGGGGAAACGGAATAGGCACGACATCAATTGCATACTTACTGCAAGCAAAAACCTTTGTAACAACATTATCACTAGTGATACTTGGCATTTTCCCTGTCACCTGAGTCTTTAGATTCTTGATCTCATTAAGCAAAGAAGTTATCTTTTCATTTTTATTATCATGTGTGATCTTAATCGAATCATATAACTCTTTGTAATGCTGTTTGATTTTTGAATTTTCAGCTTGAAAACAATCATTTTCATGTTGTAATTTAATTATGGTGTCTTGATAGTGAAAATTCTGAGAATCTAAAGACGATGGTTTATGGGTGCCAATCACATCACTCTTATTCGATTTTAATTAGGCAATTTGGGCCCTCAATTTTTGACTCGTGTTAGTGTGAGCTTGAATTTTTTCATCTTGTTTGCTTAATTCAAAATATGCATGAAATTCAGGAGCATCCAAAGATGTCTTGGCATTTGATATTTTGGTTCTTTCTTCTAAATGTTGATATTTTAATTGCAAATTAAGATTATCAACCTCTAGTTTTTAAAAATGCCTGACCATGTTATCATGGTCATCGTTTTGGATTTTCTCATGTAATTTTAAATTCTCCCCCTCAAGCTCAACAACACAATTCGGGGAAACATTCAATGCAAAAGACAACTCATGAAATTGACAAGCAGTTAATGCAGAATCAGTAGCAGTATAAAATACATCCTGTGCAACACATCTAGCAATCAAATTCTCATTGGTGATGAGAATATTCTTTCTTTCAATCTCACTGCATTTAAGATCAATAGCATTTTGTTTCCCTATGTTTTCCATATCTTTAAACACTTCTTTCATCTCTTTTAATTCAGTTTCAAGGGTTTTTTGCATGCCCTCAAAATGTTCTTTGAGAAGTTTAAAAAATGGAATGACCTTAGTTAAGTAGCACCGTTTTGTTTGTTCAAAGCCCCTTTCCCCTTCAGTAATTCCCGTTGGTGTAATTCTCTTCTTACATGTTTTATCGAAATCAGCAAATAGTTGACAAAGAACATATATGCTAATTAGAGTTTTACATTCTGTGGGAAGAGTTAACGGAACTAAGTGCATGGGTGTATTGGGTGGGTACACCGTTGCTGCAGCTATCTTTCTAAAGGGTGGAGTTTTGGCTTGAAGTTCTTCGGCTTTCCTTTTTTCTAAGTCTAAGGACCAAAATATTTGTTCTGGGGTCAACTTAGTTTAAGGCACAAAAATAGCTAATTGGTTCTCCTCATAGTATTCATGGGGTTTGATTATGACTCGATTTGCTATACATCTGGGATCCTTCATTTTTTCAGCCAATTTTTCTCTATTTATTACTTCTATCTCATTAGTCTCTTCAAATGATGACACATCAGGAGGGGCATGACCAGGCTTAAGCAGTTCATTTCCATCATATAAAGAAGGTTGGGCCACTTTAGCACTCCTAAGGAAAGCTGATTTAGGTTCACCTACATTCTTTTCACTATGTTCATCACACAACCTTTTATGCTTTTGAATCATTTGAGCAGTTTGTCTGGTCTGGTCTTGTGCGTACAACTTGTTTTCAATCTTATTCTTTAATGTTTTAAGTCTGGAAAAATCATTTAAGAGTTTTGTTTCTTTTTCTTTGAAATCATGTTTTAGTGTAATAACACTTTCTTGGATCTCCTGTTTTTGTTTAACAGTTTGATCAAGTTGTTTTTGTAAAGAATATAACTCATTTTTCAATGCTTCTTCCCTTAAATTACGTTCTGTTATGAATGTACGCATTTGACTATCCATTTTCTGCTCATTTTCAGTTAGCTCAAATTTTGCACGTTGTTCATATATGGCCACCTGTTCTTTATAGATATTAAGTCTAGTGGTCAAGGTGTCATCAGGGATAAACACGGTGTTCTCATGCAATTCACAAGTATTATCGACAACAGAAGATGCACTACTTGGTACAACAGACACGTCATTGTGATTGACATATTGTTCATATGGAATAACATTACTATTTCCCATATCAGCAGTATCTGATTCAACAACATCTGTCTGTTATACTTTATTGGGAATCTTCTGTTCATCGACCATGTTATACATGTCATACAGCTTTAGTACCTCAGATATGACAGATGCGTAGGAAGGACCAGCTTGTTGTGATGATGAGGCTGCAGAAGATAGATTAGCCATGAAGATGGTTTGAGCGGTGGGTTCAACATCAACTTCTGAGTCAAAAGCATCACAGTCATCAGCTTGGAAGATGTTGGGATCATTTAGTGCCAAGTCCTGAACTGGTTGATCATCCACATCAGCATCAAACGTGTTCCCCTTATCACCAGCAAGAAACAATAACTCCTCTTCGTCCAAAGCTGCTCCATTCTCTTGAGCTTGCATCAACAGCATCTTATCTTTGAAGTAGTCCGAGTTCTATGGACGCTTTGGTTGAGTGCAGTTCCTTGCTATGTGTCTTAGTCCACCACAGTGGTAACATTTAATTTGCCTTCCCTATCCCTGATTAGCATTCCCAACTCTGTTATGTATGTTACCCCGACCAATGTTCCTTTGATTCACATTCTGCCTCCCTTGAGCATTCTGAACCACAACCCTTCCATCTTCCACTGTTGCTTGATTACGTGAATTTGATGAAGTTCGAAGTTGGTTGTTGGTTTGAGGGAGTGTTGCTCTGAACAGTTGGACAAGTAAAGAAACTTGGTTGGAAAGATTATCAATCATCTTGTTAGTATGAGAATATCCTGAATCCAGTTGGTTGTTCACAGCTGATGGTGGGTGCAACGATGATTGGGCAAATGATGTCTGATTCTGTGATGAAAACGGATGGTGATAAACTTGATCAAGTGAGGATTGATTGAACGGCTGAACATTTGAGACAAATGCAAGAGGATCATTAGATGTTGTTGGATTGAGTTTTTCCCTCAATTGACGATCATAGACAGCATGCTTTTCATGTTGTCGTAAGTAGGCATACAGTTGTTCATAATTAGTCTATCTCAATCCTTTGTTGAGCTATACGGCAGTGACAAATCTGTCCCACTAGGGTGACATGTTGTTCACAAACTTAGAGTTGAGTTGGATGTTTGGCATTGTCATCCTGATGATCCTCATGTCATTTACAATCTTGTGAAATCTCATATAATAGTCAGTGATGTTTTCTCCAGAATTCATCTTGAAGTGCTCAAACTCATCATACAACTGAGATTCACGATCTTCTTTGGTCAGTTCAGATCCAGCCAGAAGCATTTTAACATTGTCCCAAACAGCTTTGGCTTCAGTGTTGAAGTTTATAAGCTTGTAAACGTCTTTGGGAAGCCCTTGAATAACAATGTTAGAAGTTTTAATGACGGCATCATAACGCTTCTTCTCCTCCTCATTAAGATCATTGTAATTACGTAGCCTGTCGATTCCAAGAGTGACAGTTCCATCCTCAGCAGTAGTGACAGCATCTCTAGTGGTGCCCATTTGAAAAGGTCCTTCATCAATGGATTCAAGAATGTTAACACCATTCTTTTTTCCCTAGAAATAAAGTCGTATTCTTTGTGCCCATGATTCATAATCCGTCCTATCAAGCATAGGAGGGTGGGTATCGGACCCGCCAGCTTGAATGTCATCAGAAGGAGTGCTTGCCATGATGTAAACTTGCACGGGATTTTACAATTCTATGATTTAAACCGAGAAATAGATTCTTTCGCGAGATTTTACAAAAATCAAGAATGAACCGTGATTTGATTGCTTGAATTGTTGTTTAGTTAAGTTGTGATTGAGTTAATGTATTGGTTTGAGCAAATCTCAATGAGCAAATCGCAGACACCTCAAATCGCAGAAACTCAAATCGCAGAAACTCAAATCGCAGAAACTCAAATCGCAGAGACTCAAATCGTAAAGATTCAAATCGCAGAAACTCAAATCGTAGAGACTCAAATTGCAACTGATTCAAATTGTAGGCTCAAGTCGCAAGCTCAAATCGCAATGCCAAATCGCAATCTTCAAATCGCAACTCACAAGTAGACAAACACGTCACTTTCTTGCGATTTTGCCTTTTTCCCTTTTTGTTAATAAATCAAATCGCAGATCCTAACAAACCCAAATCGCAACACTGCCTTTCCCTAACAAACTCTAATCGCAACCTAGAAAAGTATACCGAAGCTCAAATCGCAACCTAGAACAACTTCAATATACCACTCGAATTGACTCAAACACACCAATAAATTGATGAAACAATCTATCCAAACACTAAACTAAGCTCCTACAACAACCCTAATCAGTAAAGTACAAACATATCACAAATCTAACCACAAACAAGATCAAACCAAGGTGTTTTCAATAAGAATTAGTTGAACCAAATGAAAAACTACAAAACCAATCTAAAAATCCGAGTACCCACAATCTAAGTGATCAAACCATGGCTCTTGATACCAATTGTAAGATAAGCATAAACATAACACACCTTCAAGATTGAGTTTTGGGTCATATATTTTAGAGAGAGAGAGAGAAGAAGAATGGGAACTTTAGTGAGAGAAAGTGTAAGAGATATTAGATTGCAAGTGAAGTTCCAACCTTTTCCTTTGGTGGGAGAGGGCTTATATAGTGGTTACAAAAACGCCTCTAGTAGGCTATGGACCGGGCTGACAGTGGGTAAAGACCCGAACCGACTCCATGGTGTTACGAAGTCTAAACTAATATGATTAATCCTACGAGCTACTTAATGCTAATAGATACTCAGGGTGACCGAGTCTTTCATGTGTATATTTATATTCCTAACAATGAACGGTTCCCAAGTCTTTAGGAGGGAAAAGAGACCAAAGGCGCGCGCCAAAAGTAAACTGTGAATTGAAGTTGTACGAAAAAATCTCCAATTTCCTTTTACCAAGTATTCACTTACCATGTACAATGAGTTGATGCAACAACTAGTTGTATCTCATACTTTGTGAATAATAAACTTCCAAACTCAATATTTCCAACAATGTTTTGGTCCGATTTGGTGATAGTTTGATCCCGGAATAATCTTCGTCCAATTTGGTTTGTGTTTGGTGTTGGGAATTCTGGAAATAAGATATTTCTTGTTGCTGCCGATAGTGAAAGTTGGTTCCTGCCGATAGTGTTGGTTCCTGCCGAAGCTCATTGCTGCTGATAGTTATATTTTGTTTCTGCCGATAGGGTTTGTTGCTGCGGATATTATTGTTAGTTATCCGTATGTTTAGTATGTTTATTTTTAGAAGAGATCATGTTTATCTCTTTACACGTTTTCTTGTAGGACGGGTTAGGGTTTAGGGTTTCTTATCATTATAAAAGAAACACCCCGTCTATGAGTTTTTACATCTTTGTAAGTTAACAATCTTCAATAAAAATTATCTTTTAGTTCATTATACGATCCATAGAGGATCATTGTCTTAGTTCTTTTCTTTTCTCATTCGTATTCAGAGATTCTCTTGTAGTGTGCTTGTGATTACATAGGCATCCTACCGATCCATATAGGCTCAAAGATCTAGCAGGTGTGTTAGATTCAACAAGTGGTATCAGAGCCTCGTGAGGATCTCTGATCAAGAAGCAAAAGTTCTCAAAACAATCTCTCTAAACCCTTCACAATGGACGATGAAAACCCTGGATTTGAAAACCCTGATTTCGCTGCCATTAACAATGAAGAACCTGAACCCACAAAAGTTCAACAACAAATTGTTACAACCACTGTGTCCAACAGTAATGCAATGTTCCCATATCTTAAGAAGGAAGAGTATGAAGTCTGGGCTATGAAGATGGAGTACTGGATCTCCAACAGTGATCACCATCTTTGGAATGTTATCCTCAAAGGGAATAGCAAGAAGATAATTGGAAGAGATAAGAATGGGGGAATCATTATTCTCGCTCCTGCATCAGTTGAGGAGCAGCTGGCTGTGCAAAGGGAAACTAAAGCAAGAACTCTCTTGCTTCAGGCACTCCCAGAGGATCACATGGGTGATTTTCATCACCTGGATGATGCTAGAGAAATCTAACTTGCTGTAAAAGCTAGATTCGGTGGGAATGAGGAGTCCAAAAAGATGAGGAAATCAATGCTTAAGCAGGAATTTCAGGAGTTTAAGATCTCTGAGGAAGAAGGTATTCACAAAGGTATGATCGATTTCACAAGATCCTCAGCCAACTTAATCAGTTGCAGGCTCGACCAGATAATGAAGACTGCAACACAAAGTTTCTGAGGGCTTTACCTTCATCCTGGTCTCAAGTTTCTATAACTCTGAAAGCCAAAGGAGGATTGGACTACCTAAGCTTTGATGATCTGTACAACAAGCTCAAGACCCTAGAGATTGACATCAAAGGGGTTTCTACTTATTATCTCATACACCTACTCATACTACATTTGTTAGTGACTCCAAGTACTAACAAGGTCTCTCATGGTGATAGCCCAAACCCTTCATCTTCATCTGTTTCCTATTCTCCTGCAACATCAAGATCTCAATCAAGGAATGACAATGTTGTTGAGGAAATTCTTCATTCATTTGTTGTTGAAAGTACTCCACAACAGCAGTTGATGTATGATGACTTTGATCAAATTGATCAATTTGATTTGGAGGAGATGGATATCAAGTGGCAGTTGGCTATGTTGTCATTAAAGGTTAACAGGTTTGAGCAGCAGTCTGGGAGAAAGCTCAATCTCAATGGAAGGGAAGGTGCAAGGTTTGACAGAAGGAAGGTGAAATGCTTCAAATGTGGTCAGATAGGTCACTTTTCCAGAGAATGCCAAGACAAGAAAGTTGATGATAGATCAAGGTATTCAGCTTTCAGAATGAAAGAATTGGAGGCAGAGGAAGATAAAGCCCTAGTGTCTGTGGATGCAATGCTGGATTGGGAACAACATGAGGTGACTGGAGCTTCACGACTTTATGGGATGATTGCTGGAAATGGAGCTGAGACACATGTGGCTGAAGAATTTGGAATGATGGGTTATCCAACTCAGGTACTCAAGTGTCCTTTTGATTGTGAAATTAAATATACTAAATTGAAAAAGGATAGTGAAAGTAAATACACTGAGTTAAAAAGGGAATTTGATGAAATGGAGCCTGAATATAATAAATTGTTTGTAGATATTCAAGCTTATAAAAAGGCTCTTAAAACTGTGGAAAAACAAAAGGCTTGGCATGAAGCTAATCAGCTTGCGTATGAACAAAAGATAAGGGTTTTGGAAAGAGACTTAGAGAACTCTAATAACTGTCTAAAACATTCTGAAAGAGAATATGCTAAGTTGAAATTAGAAAATCAGGATTTAAAGGCTAAACTGGATAGTGAAGTGGCTAGGATAAATTCATGGCAACAATCAGAAAAATATCTTGTTAACTATGGTACTCAGTCTGGTTGGTGTAAGAAAGGGTTGGGATATGATGTTGGGGAATATAACCCTAGGATTTTTGACCCTACCCCTAAGGAAGTTGATTATCAAAAACCTGTTAAGTTTGTTAAGGAAGGAGGGATGAATGCAGTTCCTCCACCTATAAGAGGTGTTTTTAAGCCTGTCCCTATCCACACAGCCCTTGACCTTGACTTTGATGATTCACAAATGACTTATGGCAAAAAGGCAAAGAACTTGCCTGATCTTGATTGTGACTCTAACGAATTTGTCTCTTGTTCTAACAGTGACAAATCTGAAGAAATCAAGACTGATGACTATGCCACATGTGGATCAAGTGAGAAGTCTGCATCAATAAAATCAGAAGATCTGTCTTCAAAAGTGGCAACTTGTTGTGTTTTTTTTATGTCTATAATAAACTACCAAGTTTTAAATTTATAATTGCCGAACTAACCTATAGACTAAAACACTAACGAGCAGTGTACCCGATCAATGTGTATAGTTTTTAGGTAAGCAAGGGTCGTTCACTAGGAGCAAAGCTAAAATGATCTAAAGGTATTCTAATTACTAAACTAACTAACCTAGAAAGCAAGTAAATACTTTTGTGGTTTTAGCCTGAGAGGCTATCACGATTTTGTGTGTTTAATTAAACTAAATACGAGAAAATAAATATTAAACTAATTAAAAGCAAATGTGAATTCAATGATAGAAGAACATGCTAGCCAAGTCTAATCCATCTTATAGTTATATATGTGCTAATGTCTACTTGTTTTACTTCATTCAAAAGTTAAGGCGAAGATCCAATCACTAAACCCTGTCACGATTTAATAACTTGCTATACGGAGCGGGAAATTGGCCAAGATCATAGTGACCTATCTAGCATCAATACTAACTTATTGCATAATCACCATCTAACCTAGTTTGGCATTACGCGCTACTAGTCCTAATAGTGGCATAAGGCACGGTTCCGATGTGTTCCATCTAAGCCCGTCTATATAGGATTCGGATTACTACACTTATGATTCAATTAAAGTAACCACAGTTTCAGATAGTTAAATTACACCAATTAAACCAATAAGATCATAACCTAGTTACATAGACTTCTACTAGTGATAAGCAATAAACGAGTTTTTAACGATAAGCACCCAATCCAATAACAAAGCAAACATGTAATCAAGAACACAAATAAACTAAATAGACTTCATAAACTTGGCTAACACCTAAGGGTGTTAGCCCATAATCTCAGTAACAATACACAAAGTTGTAATCAAAGCAAACGAATAAGAATTCATAATGAAAACGATACGCTAACCGAACGATTACACTTAATATAAGGTTCTTCAGATGATCTTCTAGGATGATTGGATCTTCAAGGAGGTCTTTTGCTGTTTGGAGGGGTTTTTGGTCTTCTGGGAACGACCCCAAGGGTCCCCAATGATACCCTAATTCGTTAATGAGCTCGGTATTTATAGATTCTGAAATCTGGGTCGATACGGCGCATCTAGAGAGTTAGATGCGCCGCATCTATAAGTAAACGTAGCCTCCAAGTCTGAAACTGACCCAATACGGCGCATCTAAAGACCAGATGTGCCTCATCTCCCAATACGGCGCATCTAAGGACTAGATGCGCCGCATCTCCTTCAAATTCAGATAGATTTTCTTTTTCTCTTCGCGTGGCCGCTTGAATCAACTAAATCGGAGTCCGGATGAAGATTTTATGGCCAAAATACGAAAGCATCTTCAAGTGTCGACTTGTAATCTTGACTTCTTCATTAAGCTTCTAATCTCTACTTGCTTTCTTTGGTAAGGATTGTGTATGGCCAATATGGCGCATCGGATTGGTCCGATGCGGCGTATCTGGAGTAGAACAAGTTGGTTCTTCTTCGTTGACCAAAGTTTCATATGCGACGCATGATAAAATCAGATGCGGCGCATGCTTCAAAGTCAGGCAATGGTCTTTAATCTCTTCAATTCAGCAGAATTTTCCAACTTGATTTCATTTTGCTCCAATTTCCTCCGAAATCATTAACTTTCACCAAATGCTTGTTTATACTGAGAATTACAAAAGTAAACGATTAAGTGTCAATTCTCATATAAAGTGATATAAAACAAGTCATTAATATGGGATAAATGATGCTAATAATATGTCGTTATTTGATGTCATCACAACTGATGAATCCCAAAGAGTTGAAGATGTTTCTTTTGATAATGTTAAAAAAATAATGTTTCTAGTTTTGGTTTTGTTTCAAACAGTTCTGGTTGTGATTCTAATTTGGTTAAGGATAATTTTAATTGTGTTGGTTTGAATTCTTCTGATTGCAATAAGAAAGAGAATGTTAAGAAAAAATCCCCTAGAAAGAAGTCTTGCTTTGTGTGTCGTAGTTATGATCATCTTATTAAAGATTGTGACTATTATGAAAAACAGATGGGTAAATATGCTTGTCAAAATAGGTCCGTATGGAACAATGTCAATGCAATTCCCCCATATATTCCACAAGCAGCAAGAATAAACTCTTGTAGAGCTTCTGTTGCTACTGGCAAGTCGGTTCCTGCTGGTAAGCCAGTTTCTGCTGATAAGTCCATTCCTGCTGATTGGAGGAGCAATGTTTCTAGACCTTATTACAGACCTACCAGCACTTACTTTCAAAATGATATGTGGCCTGTTTATTTTGACACCTTAAACATGGGAAGGGCAAGATGGGGAACTGTTGTTAAGTCCTCAGCAGGTTGTTCTTGGAGAAACAATAACAAATATATGAGAATGGGGTCCAAGAACAATGGTGGATCTCATCAATCTCCATGGTTTAATTTTTATTGATCCACAAGGCAGACCCAAGTCAGTAATGACTTGGGCCTCCCATGTATCTAACACTGTTGTATGTAATTTTGTTCTGTAGGACATTCCTTTTAAGAGTAAAGAAGTAGGTATTGTTGACAGTGGTTGTTCGAGAAGTATGACAGGGAATTTGGAAAGGTTGCATAACTTTGTACCCTTTTATGGAGGAACAGTGACATTTGGAGGAGGTGATGGAAAGATTACAGGAAAAGGAACCATTAAGACTCCTAAACTGGACTTTGAGAATGTTCTCTATGTGAAGGAACTCAGGAACTTCAATTTGTTTTCTGTCTCACAAATATGTGATAAGAAGAATGGAGTTCTATTCACTGAGACTGACTATCTTGTGCTCTCCAAGGATTTCAAGATGCCTGATGATAGTGAGATAGTGCTCAAAGTTCCAAGGACTCACAACCTGTATTGTTTTAATCTGAATAATGTTAACCCTGAGGGTAATCTTGCTTGTATGGTGGCAAAGGCTTCTGTGGATGAAGCAAACAAATGACACAGAAGGATGGCACATGTGAACTTCAAGACAATCAACAAGCTGGCAAAGAATGGCTTAGTGCATGGACTCCCTTTCAAGACCTTCACAAATGAACACAATTGTGTTGCCTGCAATAAAGGAAAGCAACACAGGGCATCATACAAGGCCATTACTGCTGTGAGCACCATCTCTGAGCCTCTGCAACTGCTTCATATGGATCTTTTTGGTCCAACTTCTATCAGAAGTAGAGACCATAAGTATTATTGTCTGGTGATTACTGATGAGTTTAGCAGGTTTTCTTGGACTTTCTTTTTAGGTACTAAAAATGAAACCTATTCTGTGCTTAGGGATTTTATTACCTTAATTGAAAATCAGCTAAATAGAAAGGTTAAGGCTATAAGGTGTGATAATGGAAGTGAGTTCAAAAACTCTAGTTTAATTGAATTTTGTGGGAATAAGGGGATTAAAAGAGATTATAGTAGTGCCAGAACCCCACTACAAAATGGGGTTGTAGAAAGGAAAAATAGGACCCTTATAGAAGCAGCTAGATCTATGTTAGCTGACTCTAAGTTGCCTACCATGTTTTGGACTGAAGCAGTAAGCACTGCTTGCTATGTGTTGAATAGGGTATCTATTACTAATCCCCACAACAAAACTCCTTATGAGCTTTTGTCTGGAAAGGTTCCTAACATAAGTTACCTTAAGCCTTTTGGATGTCATGTAACTATCTTGAATACTAGTGATCACCTAGGTAAGTTTGAAGAGAAGGCAGATGAGGGGTTCACTGTTGGATATTCTGCTCATAGTAAGGCCTATAGGGTTTATAACTTGTCTGCTAAGAGGGTAGAAGAAACACTCAATTTAAGGTTTCTAGAAGACAAACCTAATTTACAGGGTGCAGGTCATGAATGGTATTTTGACCTAGATTATTTGACTGATTCTTTGGGTTATTCTAGATATAAAGCTAATCAATCTGTAGGTACACATGTTTATTCATCTAACAATGCAGGTACCTCAGATGATGAGTCTGATTCAAAGTGTGATGAACAACCAATAGTTGTTCCTTCTTTTCCCTCTAACCACTTTTCAGGTACAGAACTCAAAGATTCTTCTGATAAGACTGAAGATAATTCAAGTTTCGCAGAAGACCTTGCTAGGCTTCAAAGACAAGAATATCATGCCAAGAGAGCTGCTGAAAAGTTTGGTTCTGGGTTTTCACAAGAAACAGTGGAGCTATTGAGAAATGTTGAAGCTGAAGTTAGAAGAGAAATGGCTTCTGCTGGTGGGATTCCTGTTCCTGCTGATGTCAATTCTGCTGATTGTTCACCTGTTACTGCTGATACATCTGCTATTCCTGCCGATGTCACTAATCCTGCTGCTTTTTTGTCTACTCCATCTGCTGATTTGTTGGGATTCAGTGAGCCTCCAAATAGATTCCTGATAGAACTTATGCACGCCATCATCAATTAAGTTCTTGGATCGTTTTGAGCCTTAGGGTTTAACAATAACAATTAACAATTATGCAGCGGAATAGAACAAAACAATTGTTATTGACACAAAGTTTTACCAAACACCATCACCTCCAAATTCTATTCGATCACAATAATACGGTTACACTAAACTTGTAACAGGATCAAAGACACCTTTGATCTTGGAGGCACGAAAACTAGTTCTAGGCGTTTACAATGAACTACGCCCTAGAACACACACACACACCTTTGATAATCTACATTGTGGAAGACACCGTACTAAAATATTAATCCCTGTATCTCTTTATATAATAGAGAATACTAGGGTTACAAAGGATATTCCTAAATAATAAAAAGATCCGTAGTAATCTTTTTCTTTCTTTGAAGTTTACTCCTTTGTCTTCTTTAGTCCTTCTTGTTTTCATTCTTCTTGTTTTATCTCATCAAATCAATAAACCCAACAATCTTCCCCTATTTGATGATGACAAAACAACCACGAATCTTGTACGAACTTCCCTAGACGAAGTAGAGAAGTTGAGATGTGATCATCTCACCATGAATGAAACAATCTTGTCTTCCCCTTAAGCTATGCCATGCCATCACAATATATCTTCCCCTTTTTGTTATCAACAAATAGAGAATGAATAAACAATAAAACTTCCCCTCGAGTGATGCATGTACATAAAATGATTCTTCAAATCTGTAGGCTTTATATATTGTTGAAGAAAAATAATCATTACCAATTTGATGTTGAAGTAGAAGAAACCAACCCTGTGTCTTATGCCTTGTACTAAATACGACTTCGAACGTATACTTAACGTATAGGGAGACCGCAATCTCTTGACAACAACCACTGAGCACAATAACGTAACTCCTTCAAGTGTTTTGTCAATTCGAGTCACTTGAATGAACAAACAAGTTACCTCACCTGAAAGGTATGCTAAGACACAACCTTGATAAATTCAACCGCATCATCAAAGAAATAATAAATAATCCTCTCCTCCAATAAGAAAATTAATGCGAGCCTTTAAATCTTTTAAGAACAAAAACCAAAAACAAATCTTCTTCGTGTGTGTGAACTTCCCCTGTGTGTGTAAACCAATAACCATACTTACTTCCCCTCACTGCTCGTAAATAATGCAAGTATCAATCATGTAGACTCAATAATTATAACAGTAAGCGTAGCAGCAGAGAGTAAGTCCAGCAGCAGAGTCAATATGCATAACAGCAGAGTCATATAACAAACAGCAGAGTGAACTAGCATATCAGCAGAGTAAAATAATGCAGCAGCAGAGTATAATATCGAGCAGCAGAATAATATTCTCATGTTTGACCAATTTAATAAAATCCCAAACGCACCACATGCGTATGTCAGACAACCCCAATTGATCAATTAATGCAGTCAATCCATGATATGTATACTCCAATCAGATTTGTCCCACTTGCCTCAAATCTCATGAATTGAACTTGAACTCAGCAGCAAGTGACAAAGCAATAAATTCACAATCCTTAATTTGTATGAGGATAACCTTTAACAAATCTTCATACGCCACAAGTGACAATCAAATCATCCCCAGAACGTTAACACCAATCAGTAATAAAATAATAAATCAGTCACAAGTGACAGCTAAATTTAATCGGCACTCATCCACTTGCACAAATATACGCCAACCCAATTCATTATTTAATCAATCAATTAATGACAGTACGAGGATAATTTATTGAAACAGCCATGTAGTACGAGGTTTATGAACCTTAAAACTGACCACTGATGCAAACTTCAGTACAATATAAGTTCGAGTATAATAAATATATCCATCTCACTATACCCAAATTTGCTCCAAATCTTCTTTAATAAAATCTCTCATCTATCAATTAATTCACTTAAAGTATTCTACTGACCCCAATATACCACGCAACCAATAAAATCCTTCGATCAAAAGCAGTAGACGACAAAACAGTCCCAACTCACTTAGTATAATAATCGATAATTCATGTACGAGATTACTAGTGGAACCATGAATTGACATTTTAATATCATACAAATCTCATACGAGGTGTAATTAATATCAGTCAACCATTATATGCGATTTACCATATTAAAAGTCGATACCTTTACACATCTGCTTTCTGTCGATCATCTTCACATCTGCTTTCTTCGACGACAATAAAACTTTGTGAATCCTTAGCTAACAAGCTCCCCAAGCTCTGATACCACCTGATAGAACTTATGCACGCCATCATCAATTAAGTTCTTGGATCGTTTTGAGCCTTAGGGTTTAACAATAACAATTAACAATTATGCACAGCGGAATAGAACAAAACAATTGTTATTGACACAAAGTTTTACCAAACACCATCACCTCCAAATTCTATTCGATCACAATAGAACGGTTACACTAAACTTGTAACAGGATCAAAGACACCTTTGATCTTGGAGGCACGAAAACTAGTTCTAGGCGTTTACAATGAACTACGCCCTAGAACACACACACACACCTTTGATAATCTACATTGTGGAAGACACCGTACTAAAATATTAATCCCTGTATCTCTTTATATAATAGAGAATACTAGGGTTACAAAGGATATTCCTAAATAATAAAAAGATCCGTAGTAATCTTTTTCTTTCTTTGAAGTTTACTCCTTTGTCTTCTTTAGTCCTTCTTGTTTTCATTCTTCTTGTTTTATCTCATCAAATCAATAAACCCAACAATTCCCAAGTCCATCTGATCTGGGAAATTCACTCTCTTCAGCAGCTAAGCTGAATGATCCTCATCATCAGTCAAGATCTGGAATTTTTACTCACTCCTCTTATGATGGTGAAGCAAATCCCTCTATTACTAATCAAGCCACAATCTATGAGGTAGATCCTGTTGTTACCAAGAGGATTAATACAGTACATCCTCAATCTTTGATTCTTGGTGATCTAAATTCTCCTGTTCAAACACGAAGAAGGTTGAATCAATCCAAGTTTGGAGAATCTGCTTTTCTAAGTTACATTCAGGAACAGTTAAGGAGCAATCACACTGACTATCTTCATTGTCTCTATGCTTGCTTTCTATCTCAAACTGAACCAAGTAGTGTAGCTCAAGCCCTTGATAATTCTGATTGGGTTGAGGCTATGCAAGAGGAAATGCAGCAGTTCAAGAATCAGAAAGTATGGGTATTAGTACCATTGCCTGAAGGAAAACATGCTATTGGAACTAAATGGATTCTCAAGAATAAACGGGATGCTAGGGGAATTGTGGTTCGAAATAAAGCTAGATTGGTAGCTCAGGGACATAGACAAGAAGAGGGTATTGACTATGATGAGGTGTTTGCACCAGTAGCAAGAGTTGAAGCTATTCGACTATTTTTGGATTTTGCTTCGTTTATGGGGTTTATGGTTTATCAGATGGATGTGAAGAGTGCATTTCTGTATGGGAGTATTGAAGAGGAAGTGTATGTTACTCAACCACAGGGGTTTGTGGATCCACAACATCCTGATTTGGTTTATAAAGTGGTGAAAGCACTCAATGGACTTCATCAAGCACCAAGAGCATGGTATGCCAGGTTGTCTGCTTTTCTACTTAAACATGGATACAGAAGGGGAACAATAGATAAAACACTTTTCATTAGGAAGAATTTTAAAGATATCATCTTGGTACAAGTGTATGTAGATGATATTATTTTCGGTTCCACTAATGAAGCCTGGTGTAAGGATTTTGAGGAATTGATGAAAAGTGAATTTGAAATGAGTGCTATGGGGCAGATGACATTCTTCTTGGGCTTACAGGTTCAACAGAGACCAGATGGTATCTTCATTAATCAAGAAAAGTATGTTCATGACATACTTAAGAAGTTTGACTTGGACAGTGTGAGGACTGCTACAACGCCTTTTGAAGCTCCAAAGCCTAAATCCAATCATGAACCTAATGATGCTGTAAATGTTCACTTATACAGATCTATGATAGGTTCTTTGATGTATTTGACAGCTTCAAGGCCTGATATCATGTTTGCAGTCTGTGCTTGTGCTAGACATCAGGTTACACCTTTGACTTCGCATTTAAATGCTGTTAAGAGAATCTTCAAGTATTTAAAAGGACAGCCTAAACTGGGACTTTGGTACCCAAAGGATTCTTCTTTTGTGCTGGAAGCTTATAGTGATAGTGACTATGCTGGAGCAAACTTTGATAGAAAATCTACTACTGGGGGTTGCCAATTTTTGGGAAGGAGATTGGTTTCTTGGCAATGCAAGAAGCAGACTATTGTAGCTACATCTTCTACTGAGGCAGAGTATGTTGCTGCTGCTAGTTGCTGTGGACAGGTCCTTTGGTTGCAAAATCAATTGTTAGATTATGGGTTCAATTTCATGAATACTAAAATTTTCATTGACAACCAAAGTACCATCTGTATTGTTAAAAATCCAGTGTTTCATCAAAGAACAAAGCATATAGAGATTAGGCATCATTTCATAAGGGATGCTTATGAGAAGCATCTCATTCAGGTGCTTAAGATCGACTCTGATGAGAATGTGGCTGACCTGTTGACTAAAGCATTTGATGGTCCAAGGTTCAACTATCTGGTGGTTCATATTGGAATGCTCAATTCTTAGGTGCTGAGATTAAGGGGAGGTTTAAGCTTAAGGGGAGGTTTCTTGTTGTTGTTGTTGTTGTACATCTTTCTATCTTTTCTTATTTTCTTTCTTTTTCTTTCGGTGTGTTTCTTGTTTCTTTTAGTTCAAAAAAAAAAAAAAAAAAATCTTTTGTATATTTTGTGTGCTAATAAGTTGGTTTTGAGCAACACCTTGCAGGTACAGTGTGGGTGTTTACACCTACACAGCAAATGGTATTCAACTCACCATGTCTTGCAGACAAGAAAGAGTTGACTCTCCATGAGGGTACGGCTCTGGTGTGATAATCAAATCCGTTGATAGCTGTAATAGCTTGCTCAAAGCTATAGGGTACTTCAACTCACCCATGGTTCATTTTTGAGAGTTGAAATGGTTCTCAATTCACCATGGATGTAACCCTTTATGGGATCCAAAGAATTGGCTAGTCCACAAAAGTATGGTTTGTGGTAAAGACATTTGGTATCCATATTTGGTATTCAATTCACCAAGGTTCAGTTGAAACCAAAGAATTGGCTAGTCCTGAGCAAACGGCTACAGGTAAAGACAAGTCAAATCCGTTTATAGTTGCTGGTTTACTAAAAATCAAATGGTTATCAATGTACCATGGTCTTACACACCTAAACATTGGCTACTCCAGTAGTGATGGCTATTGGTAAAGAGACATCAAATCCATTAATTTTCAATGATTCACCTCTCACAGGAGTTAACACACCTGGATGTGATGAGAATAGTATGAAACTTAAAGTGATTTGATGTACATATTGTCATAGTAGCAGTCAAGATCATGAATCACATGGTGACCAGCTTAGATCTTCTTTTGAGGATGATTTCCTATTGCTGCTGAACTATCGAAGTTGCTGCTGGAAGTTTCAAGTGTTGCTGCTGGTTACTTACTGATGCTGCTGCTGGTTTAATCCTCTCCCTATGAACTTTCAGAATAGAGTGAACGCTTAGGGAATCTTTTCGGAAATAAGCTATTTCCTCAAGATTAGGGGAGGATTGTTGGGAATTCTGGAAATAAGATATTTCTTGTTGCTGCCGATAGTGAAAGTTGGTTCCTGCCGATAGTGTTGGTTCCTGTCGAAGCTCATTGCTGCTGATAGTTATATTTTGTTTCTGCCGATAGGGTTTGTTGCTGCGGATATTATTGTTAGTTATCCGTATGTTTAGTATGTTTATTTTTAGAAGAGATCATGTTTATCTCTTTACACGTTTTCTTGTAGGACGGGTTAGGGTTTAGGGTTTCTTATCATTATAAAAGAAACACCCCGTCTATGAGTTTTTACATCTTTGTAAGTTAACAATCTTCAATAAAAATTATCTTTTAGTTCATTATACGATCCATAGAGGATCATTGTCTCAGTTCTTTTCTTTTCTCATTCGTATTCAGAGATTCTCTTGTAGTGTGCTTGTGATTACATAGGCATCCTACCGATCCATATAGGCTTAAAGATCTAGCAGGTGTGTTAGATTCAACATTTGGTGCTGGATTGACTTTGGTCCGGTTTGATTGTCTTGGATTTGGTATAAACCTTGGTCCGTTTGGTATGGTTTGGATTTTGTTTGTGATGTTTGGGATGATTTGGGATCAGATTCATTATTATTGACCCGAGTGAATAAATGTTTGACCGTGACTCGAAAGGAAATAGTAACTCATTTGTTGCGACTTTATATTGACTCGACTTCGACAAAATAAAAGAAATAAATAAAAACAATTGTTAAATTAAAAGTTATAAAGATATTTGTTATTAAATTTGGTTAATAACGAAGTAAGAAAATTACAAGTGTACGTGAGACCATGGTTGTCAGGATCCCGATCCTGATCTTAAGATCTTACGATTTTACGATACTGCAAAGCAAAAACGATCCGAAGCTTACAAAGGATCTTTAAAAGCTTAAGATGTTATAGGATCCCAATCTTTACCATAGGATCTTAAGTAGGATCCCGATTTTGAAAACCTTGCATGAGACATTTGGGATAAAAACGGAACACACGAGAGCTATTGGACTATTCGAGACATGCTACCCGTAGACTAACATATTTGGATTTATTGGACTATTCGTTTGGTTATTGTTTGAGTTACGGATTGGTTTAGCGTTTAGGGTTTAGGGTTTAGGGTTTAGGGTTTGGGGTTTACATAAATACTCGTTGTATTATAAATTACTCGAGAAATTGATTTTCAATAAAGTCTTTCCACTTGGAAACGTTCGATAAATGAAAGAGTCATGGCGAAATTTTGTTATTTCCAAAGATTTATTTTGTCGTAAGTCCAAACTTGTTTTAAATCATAAAACGAGTATACCTTGTACTAATAAATGGGATTATGGGAAAATACCGACGATTACCAATTGACTTATCTTATTTGATATGTTTGTTGTTAGTTATCTCTTTGACTTGTTTTCGTCATCTCGTCTCGACTAGAGTTATCGTCAATACTCTTCTCGACTATTTGGTTATTTGTTTTTTTGGAGTGAGTACTCGTGAGTCCGTGTTCTCTACCGTTACACGAATGATGATACCAAACCCTTTTAAAAGGCTAAAACGAGATTATACTAATGTATGCATAATTAAGGTATCTCGTTTTTTTTTTGCTGAGGTGGTACAGTTGACTAACGTTTTCCGTTATTTGACCTGATCACAACGGTTATAACTAGGGGTAAGCATCGGGCTGAAAACGACCCGCCCCAACCCGAGACGTACCCATCCCGAAACCGACAACCTGGAAATCCCTAACCGAATCCCGACTCGAGTATAGGTCGGTTTATCCCGAGTCCCGAGTATAGGTCGGTTTACATATACTTTCTTTGTGTTTTGTCAGTTTATCCCGAGTCCCGACCCGACCCGAGTCCCGACTTCCTGGAAATCCCATCCCGAGTCCCGACCCGAGTATAGCTCGGTTTGTGTCGGTCGGGGTCGGTTTCGGTCGGTTTGTGTCGGTTTTTGGTCGTCGATCGGTTTTGCTCACCCCTAGTCATAACACTTTTTATTTTTTTATAAATTCTCTCTCTCTCTCTCTCTCTCTCTCTCTCTCTCTCTCTCTCTTTTATAACACCACCACCACCACTGATAAAACCAACCACCACCACTACCACCACCATGGCGTCTTATGCACCTGGCACTCCTCGTGTAACTGGCCAGTACGTTCGACCCTTTTGTGAATGTGGTCATCGTTTGACTGTGAAAACAGCTTGGACACCGGAGAATCCAGGAAAAAGGTTTATTGCTTGCCTCGATTATGTAAGCCCTAATTTTTTAATTGAGCTTTTTTATTCTTTTATAATTGATGGGGGTGCTGTTATTTAAATTCAAGACAACAGAAGCAAGTGTAATGTATATCAGTTTTTTGATGACGATTTACCAAGTGATTACTATAGGCAACTGCTATTGGATTTGCATTCAAGGGTCAAGGGAGGTAGTCAAATGACAGATATGCAAGAACACATTGGTATGCTAGCAATGGAGAAATCTAGGCTTATACATGAGTTTACTGTCACAAAGTCAAAATTACAGTTGTATGACAGAATTTTTGTCATTTTGGTTGGGATATTGTTTGTTCTGTGTGTTGTATTAGGTATGAGGATTGGGTAGTATAGTGTAGGATTGTGTAGATTGTGTAGTATTGTGTAGGATTGTATGCCATATGTTGTGGTAGTATAGTTTTTGTTGTAATTTGACTCCATAAAGTCAAACAGTTATTAGCAATGAAAGAATTTGCAGTTTTCATGTATATGCAGTTTTGATGTTTATGCAATTTGAAGTTTTCATGTTACTGGATTAAAGCTTAAAATTGACTTTAGGAAGTCAAATTACATAGATCAGTTCCCTAGGTGTTACAAACAGTTTTATTGTGTAGGATTGTATGCCATATGCTGGAATCAACCTTGTTTGAGCTTGAACCAATCTTTGCAAGCTGTTTTGGTTGATAATCCTTTGGAAAATAGTCAGCCCATGACATTGGATGTGAATCAGAACTTGAATCTTCACTGCTGGAAATCTTAATGATTTCTGGAAAAAAAAAATAATAATAAAAAAATAAAAAAAATGAAAGGTGTGTTTGCAGATATGACATGAACAAGACAATACCTTGTTTCTTGTTCCTACTCATTCTTTCAATTGTAGTTTTTTGTTACTGATTGTTGAAGGGTAGGTGGTTATGCCTTTATATAATGGGTATGTGAAGGCTTGTTTGGTGGATATGTGCAGGCTTGTCAATGTGCAGGCTTGTTTGGAAAAAACATAGTGTTTGCATGTGAAAGTGTAGTCAATGTGCAGGCTAGTGCAGGAGAAAAAAATGGTCTTTCCAAGTACAGATTCTCAATTACACAAAAAGTAGTCAATGTGCAGGCATGACTTCATAAAGTTATTAGCTGTTGCATACATGAAAGAATAATACAGATGTTGCAAAAGAATGTAATTATTAATGGTACAATAACTGGTAATTAACTGTATCTATTTTATAACTTTAATGATAGTATTTTGGTTTGTTAAATGGTAGCAATTTGTGTTCTTGATTATTGCACAGTTAGATTTAATGGTAGCAGTTTTTGTTGTTGATTTGATGATTGCACATATTTATTTAATGGTAGCAGTTTGTGTTCTTGATTTCATGTTGGTTTATGATTTAATGGTAGCAGTTTGTATGTGTTAAATGGTATCAGTTTGTGTTCATGATCGATCTTGGTGTAATTGTGTAAATTTGAGTTCTTGATTTGATATGCAGTTTGTGTTCATGATCTTGGTTCATGATTTACGATTAAGATAATGATATATAACATTTTGAAATGGGTTGCATTTGTGTCCATGGTCTGTGTAAACTTAAAGTTTATTGTTGAATGTAAATCTGTGTGAAGTTTATTGTTGAAGGCAAAAATTTTAAATAATTTAATTGTTAATTTAAATTAAAAAACTTGGAGCCAAAATTTTGATCCAAAATTTTTAAATCACCTAATTAAAGGCAGTTACCAAGAATAACGATTCATATTCTTAATAAACCCTCTTATCTCTCCTAAAAAAAAGACAGCAAAGAAAACACAAAAATCAAATCTTCTATCACCATTACTCTCCAAGCTAAGCAAGAATCATATTTTTTTTTACCCATTGTTGCTCAAGAGTCATGGAAATTCAACCCATTGTTGATAATCATCTTTTGCTTCTTGCTGATAATGAACATGATGATAACAACTTAAAATATGAATCCGAGAAGTATTTTGATGATGAAGATCTAGATGCGCCTGGAACCAATTAATCAGATCGGATACTAGCTAAGAGGGGCATAACCAGGCTATATAAGTTTCACATGCAATATGGCAGACCTGATGGAAGAAAGCTCAAGGTAACCTTCGATGCATTGAATAGGGTATCAGGGTTACACAGAGCACTGTTTTTGAGTTTTTTAGGAGATCTGGTTCGTGAGCACATAGGTTTGAAGATTTTTTCCTGGAAGAAGGTGAATAAAGAATCAAGAGATAAACTATGGGATGAAATCACTGTACATATATACTATTTTTTAACCCAGTACTGCATAAGTTTATCTATGCAGTTACATTATGTGCAACTAATTAACAACATTGTGTTAATCCTTGCAGCTATATTTATACGTTGACTTGACATTCAAAAAATTGGTAATGACTCGTCTTGGTCAAATGCTAAGGAATTTCAGAATGAAACTCAGAGAAAAATACATATTGCCCAACCTAGATACACCTTCGAAACCGAATGAAGTCCCGGCCAAGTATAATGCAATTGTGAAACCAGAAAACTGGGTCGAGTTTGTAAACTACACGACCACCGATGCATACAAGGTTTTAATTAGTCATCTTCATTTAAAGCTATATGTCATTTCATAATTTTCAGTTTGCAGCGTTACCGCATCTAAACACCTTATGATTTTGTATTTTTAGGAGAAATCAGATAAAGTTAAATTGGCGCGTTCCAAAAATATTTATCAGCATAAAATGGGACGAGGTGGATATGTTTATGTGAAAGAGAAAATGGTAAGATTACATAATGTTTGTTTTACAAATTGAGAGACGATCAGTTTGAGAAATGAATCTGTTTACATTGCACAATTTGCACATTTGCATTTAATACCCTCATATTTTCGATTACCTTGGTTTAACTTTACATGCGTATGCATCCTCATATTTTCTTTTATCTTGGTTTAATTTTACATGTGTATGCATTTGATGTTTATTAGATCAAAAATAAAGAAATTGAAGCAGATGAAGAACCCCGCGTGGTATAATGTGGTTGAAAGGAAGGGTAAATAAAGACGGAGAATATCTAGATAATGAGATTAGATCAGTGGGAGATAAACTAGTAAGTTTAACTGAAAATTCTATTATTATGCTTATATACCGGCAGCATTAACTGTGTACTAGCAGTAGTAAATTGTATACCAGCAGTATTAACTGCGTACTAACAGCAGTAACTGTGTACAAGCAGTAGTAAACACTTGACATATTTTTCATTGAAGTTCATGAGCAGCACTAACTCCAGCTGAGCAGAATTAACACAAATATGAGCAACAGTTACTCTAACAGCATCAAGAAGACTTTTAATCCCAACATTTCCCATATCTTTTTACAGAAAGAAGATGATGACCAGATCAAGGAAGGAACCTTGAGTCTTGATAATGGCACTGATGCCATGACAGTTGTGTTTGGTAAGGAAAAGGGAGGTTATACAAGAGGAGTGGGAAGTGGAGTTACATACAAGAGGTATTTTGGTCTTCCTCAAAGTAGACAAGAAACTGATGAAAGAATTGAGTTACTTCAAACTCAAATTGATACTGAGAGACGCGAGAGTCAAGAAAAAGATTTATTGGTCAAGAAATTGTCCATCGAGATAACCGAAAAAGATGTACTGGTATCATCCGATACATTAAAGATTGTCCCTTTTCTTTAGGTTGAGTTAACTATGTTGTAAATATTGTCCCTTTTCTTTCATCATGATTCCTTTGGGATAGACATGAACAACCATATTAAAGCCCATTTCATAAAAGTAAAATAAGTGTCATGCATGAGTATCATCCGATACATTAAAGATACTACACACTTGAGATTACGATATCTCAAAGAGATTGGTGTAGAAAATGTTTCTATATCAAACTCTGATAATGCGAGAGTTAATGTGGATTGAAACATAGAGAGTAATGTTTGTACCTTCATAGGTTATTAACAAACTTCTTGGTTCCCCAAGAAACAAACTACTCTTATTGTCTCCACGACCGAAGCCGAGTACGTAAGCGCCGGAAAGGCATGACAACAAACACTATGGATGAGACAACCCCCTATGAAGAGTAGCAGTCAAGATGCCATTAGACTTGACCGAGAACCCTATAGCTTGCTCATGAACGAAGCTCGTCGAAGTACGTCATCTCCTCCGTCGCGATAAGGTCGAAAGAGAAATCTTTTCTTTGAAAAGTCTCTCTTGAAAGACAACATCGTCAATACTCTAACCAATACGTTCTCGTCACCCCTCTTATGACTATCTGAATATTTCTTCTGAAATATTAAAAGTCATCTTTTACGTCTCGTCATATGACTTCTTAAGTCATTCCTCTCATCCCGCTCATGACTATTTCAATATTTCAATGGAAATATTAAAGTCATCCGTCACGTCATACCTTATAACCTTTCATCCCTCCTATGACCTCTCAAAAGTTTCGCGGGAAATATTGAAGTCATTCTCTACAAATCGCCCATGATTTTTTTTTTGTCATCTCTCTTACTCGTCACATGACTCTTGAATATTTCACTTGAAGTATTGAGTCATTCCTTGTGTTTCGTATTCCGACTAACTAAATATTTCATGGGAAATATTATAGTCATCCACTTAATCACTACTCATGACCTCTATTTATTTCACGAGAAATATTAGAAGTCAATCCTCATCCAATGACAACTTAGTCAATTTCCTTGGAAACACTAAGGTCATTCCTTGTCACCCCTCCTAATCGGTTTTGTCAAAAATTTTATTAGGTATAAACTTTTTCCTCGTGTCAAAAAGTCTTACTAAATAAGTAAGATTAATCAGCCAAAAGTCAAAACAGAAGAAAAATGGCACAATCAGATACACGGCTCCACTAAATAGACACGGCTCCACTAATGTTTAGTGGAACCGTGGTGCCGTGCATCTGAAAAACATGCCTATTCCTCTTCTCTTCTTCACAGCCTTTTTCAAACAAACCCAAAACCATTCCCTCTTGCTGTCAAAACCGAACCTAAACACCCAAATTCAATTAAGCTCTTGCAAATCAAGATTGAGGCATTGGAATCAACAAATCTTAATCACAACAACACTAATCGTAAGTAAATCATTCTTAATTTCTTTCAATTTGAGTCTAGGGTTTGTTCTTGAGTTTAAAATCGAATTGGGGATTTTCGAATTTTGTTAAAATTTTGTGAAATTAAGACTAGGATTAGACAATGTAGCATTCACATGATTCCCTAAACCTAGGATTTTCATAAACCCATTTATGTTGCAAAACCTAGTCCGAATCTAATCACTAAAATCGGATTATAATTGATTATTTGTAGTGAAATCATGTTTAGGATGATTAAAATTGGTTTAGGAACGATTTACATTGAAGCTTTTCAAACTTAAGCGTTTTGGCGCCACATTGAGGCGTTTGCCAAACACCCTAATTCTATCATTTTTCGAAAAACTTCACAAGTCTAGGATCATGAAACCTTTTTCATGCATTGTTGATGCAAACTAAAAACATTTTTGCATGCATACATGAACTCTTAAATATGGATCGACCTACATAATTAATATGTATTATTCGACATATTTGATTGAGCAAAAGTGAAGTTAGGAGGGTTTGGGTAATCTCATTAGGTTTATTTTAGAGTCGAGATTACCGCACCTCCACATTGTTTGCATTTAGTCACACACACACAGTCAAAATGTGATCACTAAAATGCAACAAATTAACATGCAAAATATTATATTTTTGTAGGTGACAATGCCTCGTAATGATTATCAAGACACCAAACCTTACATTCCCCGTCTTGTGGACGATCCAAACATCCCCATTGAACAAAAAGCATATCTTTCTAAAGTCCAAGATCGATATATACACGAAGGTCGTGTAGTCGATGCTCATTACGTTCTCTTGGATAACATCCAAGTTTGTTTCCCCACTATTGACTTTGATTGTTTATACAAAATAAACAATCAAGTTTGTCCTCGTTTTGTCCTTGAGTTTTATAGTCGAGTTCGTACCTTCACTGATGTGGATGGTAATGTCTTCCTTGATTTTTGGATCCAAAACCAAAATATCATCCTGTCCGTCTCCGAGATTGGTGAAATTCTCGGTGTTCCCTCGTATGGTCAGTGTGCATACACTGAAGACCATTCCCTCGAGTCTCTTTTCTACAATCTAGAAAATCAAGGTACTTATCGTACCGAACTCCCTGACCTCGAGTCCATCAAACGTGTCATCCAAACACCTCGAGTCGTCCACACGTATCAAAAACGTGATGGTTCCATTGTCCACCTTGACCCCAACCGCATCTACCTCAAAGAGCTTCTTCTCGACCTTAGAAGTTGGGAACTCCTTCTACATGAAAACGTGTTGAGCCTTGCGGGCAACCGTGATCATGTCTCGGCGAGTCTCGCCTACATGCTCTACTGTCTTAGTATCGAGGAACCATATAACCTCGCATACTATATGGTCAAACGGATGGCCAATATTCATAGTCGTTCAGATAAGCTCATGCCATATGGCATGTTACTTACTCGTCTTTTCCATTGGGTCATGGAAACCTTTCCCCATCTCCATAGTGTCGACTACGTCCTAGTCAATCCGGTTATGAAACCTCTTGGTGGACCACAACGTCGCACAAAGCAACGTAAGGACAAAGGGTCCAAACGTGGTCGTAAATCCACTTCCGATATTCCCCTCTCTTCCTCCTCCTTCGGTCATGGTTCGTCTTCTCAACCTATGGATGAGGATGATGATGAGGTGAACGAAGAAGGAACGTCTCGTCCTAATACTCCCTCTCCCGACACCTTCTTTCGTAACCTTGACACCTCATCTTTCACACAAACCTCCGATGTTGAATTCGGACAAACCAACTTATCCACGATGATGAGAAGGCAAACAACCATGTACAATCGACAAGTCTCCATGCATGAGCAAACAATTAGGGGGTTCAAGTCCATTGGCAAGGCGATCAAAGTGCTCAGGAACAAGATAAAGAAGATGGGGAAAAGAAGAGACTAGTTAGGATTAGCTTAAGTAGTACTATTAACTTAAGTATCATTAAGCTATTATAAATAAGGTCATGGCAATGTCCATTTAACATAAACTAGCTTGAATTGCATTAACATTTCACACTTGAATATGGTTAATTTGCTTAGTTAATTAACCTTAATGTCAATCAATCTTGCCTAGTTCATGCATGTTATCTTATCTTATTACATGCACTAGATGTTAAAATTACTTGAACTCATGCATGCTTAATAGTTGCCTAAATACATAGATGATCACATGATCATGTTAGTTGCTAGTTGAAACTAGCTTTAGGAATTCTATGTGTTTAGTGGTTTGAGGCCTTGAGATTTGTAGCCAACAGTTTCCCCAGAAATTTCCCCATTTAGGATGCCTAAAACCAGCAGACCTGGAAAGAAGGTCAAATGGAGGCCACGGCTCCACTAAATAGGGGACGGCTCCACTAAATTTAGTGGTGTCGTGGTGCCTTTAGTGGTACCGTGCCTCTGGAAGACGAAAATTACAGTTCTCTTCCACTTTTTGACTTTCTTTCCCTGAAAATCTGCAAACATAACCTGATTCCCATGCACCCAAATCCAACATCCTTTTCAAACTTGCATGTCTTTGATTTGGCTATTTAAGCTAACATCATGCATTGCAATCCTTACACCTTCACACTCACCATACAACCATCATATCTTCCACCATTACTTCAACCCCTCACAAAAACAAGAAACCAAGATTCAACATCAAACCAACCAATCAAACCACTCTTGTTGATCAATGGATCAAAAGTGTTCACACACCACAAACCTCAACCAAACCTTCTAATGAGATGATTCTCATTGATCTCACCTTTGATGATGAAGATGATATACACACACCCATAACCTCTACCAAATCATCATATTACTTTACTACACCTCAAGCTCCATCCAAGGCAACCTCAATCAAACCAACATCCTCATCCTCCACCACCATTAGAACCAACACACATTCACCTCAACCAAATCCCATTCCATCACTAGCCTTAACACTTAACTCATCACCATCAACTTCCCTTGAAGTGGGAACCAACACATCATCCTCATCACTTTCACCATCACCACAACCTCTTGCTCTCACCCTAACCTTATCACCAATCACTCCTTTTGAGTTTGGAAGTAACACATCATCATCTTCCCTATCACCATCACCTCAACCTTTAATGGGTCATCCCATCATTTATCCCCTACACTCACATACCTTGAGTTGTGCTTGTTGCTATCACAACCAAAACCTCATCATGAACCTTAGAGAAGAATTGAGTCTTCAATTCTCATACCTAGAGCACCTTCTCACACCACCAATGGGACCCATCATCCTTCCACCTCCTCCACCACACAATAGCCCAAACTAAACATGGTTATGTTTAGTCTCTCCAATAAATGCTTAGGAACCCTTTTGAAGTTGGAAGCAAATCTTGAAGCCTCATTCTACTATTGATGTTTATGTGTCTTCTTGTTATTTGAATTTGCTTTCTTGTTGTAGTCATACTCATGTATGACACTTATTTTACTTTAATGAAATGGGCTTTAATATGGTTGTTCATGTCTATCTTGGCTTTTCACCTATTTGTTGTGTGGTGGGATATTTGTCAAAATGTGCTACTTATTAGATATTATATATGTGTCATCTAACTTTGTTTTGTAGCATACACCATTGCTCGATTCCTTGGTGTTCTCCAAATGAGGGGGAGTATACATCAAGGGGGAGCCTTCGTCACCTTTTTGATTCGACAAAAAGGGGGAGAAATGGGAGTAAACTCATTAAAAACTTGTTAAAACTAATTTTAACTTAAAATGAGTTTATATTTTGTCATCATCAAAAAGGGGGAGATTGTTGATGCAAATAATGTTCTAAAAACGTTATTTATATCTTTCGATTACTTCACGTTTTGAGGATGATAAAATGTGAAATCACGTTACGTTAAAATTAACGTAAACAAGTTTTTAATCGGAAGATCCCGTTTCTTCGCAAATCACTCTTGAACAAATTTACAAACTTGACAAATGATCAAAGAAGTAAATTTTGGTTTTGAGAACTCACATTTTAATGTGACAAAACATTTTTTTTTCAAAAATATACCTTACAAATTATTTTTGAATAATTAAGAAATGTTTTAATGGAAAAATAAGTTTCAAAAACATAACAGCTATTTTTCCCCCCAAAATCAGCTCCAAACTTCCCCAAATAAGTTTTCACCAGAAAAGACAAAATTTGGAGCGTCCTTGTCTGGGACGGCTCCACGGTTCCACTAAATTTAGTGGAGCCATGGTGCATTTAGTGGAGCCGTCCGTACAAAACTTTCTGTAACGTTCAGATTTTTCTTGCCTATAAAAACCAACCCCATTAACAGTTTTTAGACATCCATTCACACAGAAAAACTTCTGAGTTTAAACCACTCACACCTTTCTTTCTTTTTGATCATTTAGATTAGTTTTCTTTTGTTTTAAGAGTGATCCAATCATCCACCAAGAGATCCTCTTCATTCCTCTTCATTAGCAAGAGAAGAACACAAGTATCCAAGTTGATACAAGGTGTTATCATTCCTCTTCATTTGTAAGAGAAGAACTCAAGGTATTCAAGAAGATACAAGAGTTATAGTTGTTAGGTTTTTGTAACATTTGTTACAACCTTGTTGTATCATAGCATACTTCAAGTTCATTTATCTTTGGTGAGTGAGAGTGAAGATCAAGTGTGATCTTATAAGAGATAGTGAACATCTCTTGAAGCCATTGGGCTTGTGTGATTGATCAAGAAGATCAAGGGTCGATAGGATAGAGTTAGTTGAGTGTGTGTTGATCATTGTGATCGTGTTGAGATCTTGGTGATCTCTTGAAGTAATTGGGCTTGAGTGTTTGGTCACGTGGACCTTGGTAGATTGGTGCTAGCTAAGATTAGCACTCGACATTTAGCTTAGTGTCGGTAATAGGATAAGCGACGTGTACGGTTTTCTCCGCCTGAAGGGAGGTTGCTGACATAGTGCTTGAAACTCTCGAGTGTGGTACTCGGGGAGTGGAGTAGGGCGAAGAAGAGCTTCGTAGCCGAAACACTATAAATCATTTGTCTCGGTTTGATCTTTCCAACTCTATTCTTTACTTTTATTATTTAGCATTAGTTAGTATAGTGTGTAGTTCATATTGGTGTTGGTTGATTACACATAAAGATTCGAATCAAAGTTTTCAATAGCTAACTTTTAAAACAAGATTTTTTTAAAGAACATAAAAACCGGTAAACTATTCAACCCCCCTTCTAGTTTCCCACAGTTATATATATTATATATATATATATATATATATATATATATATATATATATATATATATTATATATGATGAAGCGAAAAGTGTACCGCTTTTAAGGGGTCATTTAAGCCCTAAATCGTATTTATTTGATCAAATATTGCCCTAAATCGTTCCTTTTGTCATTTTAGGTACTTTGGAGAAGAAATCTGAAAAAGGAAGCATTTTGGACGTTTTTGGAGCATAAAGGTGAAGAAAACGACAAAGTCTCAAAATCGGCTGAAAAGTACACTGGACGGCGTCAGGATTTACTCCAGACGGCGTCATGGCTTGGCAAGAAAAAGGTGGATGTGAAAATTACTCATGATAAGCCAGTGAAATTTGCATGGGAATTCTGACGGCGTCACCCTTTAATCTGATCAAGGTCGTCACGGCTTAATTTAAAGAGGGACGGCGTCACGACTAAATCTGACGGCGTCAAGCCTTGATAAGCCAGAACGGATTTTGGAGAGCTAAAGAGGGACGGCGTCAAGAAGGTCATCCGGGAACCCTAAAAGCGGCGAGGTGACGGCGTCACACTCCATAACGTGACGCCGTCAGATCTGAAAGTCTATATATAGTTTTGCAGTTTTTTGTCATTTGTGGTGGAACTTATTGAGGAACTTTGTGTGTGAAAACCCTAAGACGAATTTGGCAGCTTTTTCAAGGCTTTTTGCCTTGAGATCTTCCATGTTACTTTGAAGATAAGTTATCAATTAATCATTCAATATGTCTATGTGTTGTTTGATTCTATCTTGTTCTTGTCTTTTGTTTAACATGCTAGGCTAGATTTATCTTGTGTTTGCTTAGATCTAATGAAACCTAGCTATTGATTATTGGTTATTAGTGTGTTGTTAGTTGTATTGGATGATTGTTCATCTATGTTAGGCTTAAGAAAACTGGCTAACTTCCTATTCGGTAACTTGCTTGAACGTCTTAAGAAACATGAACCAATGCGTACTAAAGGTTTTTATGGTTGTATTTAATGCACAAGCGAATTCTAGTGATCCCATGTTAGGAGCTTCCTAGCCGGCTCGACATAGGAGTGAAGTAGGAGCTTGTAGAGTTGGGGAAGTACGTACGCCACCCCACAAATGGTATTAAGGAATACACCCGTCATCCACGCAACTAATACACACTAATCAACCGGTAAAAGATAGTTAGGGAGTAAGGAAATCTAAGTAAACACATTTCTCTCTATATAAGTCTTACCACCTTTTCATTTTCAGTTATTTTATTTTATTTGCATTCGTAGTTATCTGGGTTAGTTGACTAGCAACTAATTCCGCCCACTCTTTCAAACCCGAGATTTTACTTGCTTTCATAAAATTATAAAAACATAAAAAAGAATCTTCTCTCACCCTTAGACCTATTAGAGTAGTTTTTCATACCTAACGAACACTATTCCCTGTGGAGAACGATCAATCTCCCGTACTTACCACTACACTATACTACATCGATCAGGTACACTGCCTGGTGGGGTTGTAAGCCTCTTGAGATCCCTCGAGAGGTAAAACCTGTTGTAAGGTTGCAAAACCACGCATCAAGTTTTTGGCGCCGCTGCCGGGGAATAGTTATTGTTTAGGTTGAATTTTTATTTTATAGGTCTACTCATTAGATTCCCTTCTAGTGAGATTTTTATTTTCTTTTTCTAGGTTTTCTTTAGTCTATCTATTTTCTTCGTTTCTTTGTTCGTAACCATTACCATTAGACATCATGGAATATGGTAATATCCTTGATCCCAACATCCCACCACCACAACAACCACCACCACCTCCTAGAGCCCGTACTTTAGGAGAATACTCCCGTCCTAGCCACCATGGCTATCGAAACACCATTGAGCTCACTCAAGGAGCCAATGTCACTCCCTTGCGATCCGACACCATCCGGTTGGTGCAAAGCGGATGCGCATTCCATGGACTTCGTTCTGAAGATCCTAATCAACATCTCAAGGACTTTCTCAAAATCGTTGATTCTATAGACCTTGATGTTGCCACTCGAGAGACGACCCGACTGCGTCTCTTTCAATTCTCCCTGCGGGACCAAGCTAGTCAATGGCTAGAGCGTCAACCCGCAGGATCCATCACCTCTTGGGATGATCTCACCACTCGTTTCCTTGCTCAGTTTTTCCCACCGGGAAGAACTACCAAGCTAAGGAATGATATCTTGATGTTCCAACAACGTCAAGGCGAAACCCTCTACGAGGCATGGACTCGATTCAAGGACTTACTCCAAAAAGTCCCTCATCATGGCATAGAACTTTGGCTCCAAGTCCAAATCTTCTATGACCATATCAATCTCTACACGAGGCAAACCATTGACCAATCGGCCGGTGGTAAGCTACGTGATCTAAGTGCGGAACAATCATGGGCTCTCCTAGAGGATCTTGCTCTTTATGACAACGAAAGTTGGAGTGATCCCCGTGATTTGAATAAAACGGTCAAGGCAATATCTTTGCCTTCGAACAATTCAAGCACTTCCGACCGTAGGATCATAGAACTTGAAGCCCAAGTCAAGTTTCTCATGAAATCCTATGAGGCTCCTAAACCTTCAAGCCAAGTGAACAAAATCACTTCTTCATGTGAATTATGTAGTGGTCCCCACGACACTCGTGATTGCATGGAACTCCCCGAACAAGCTTTTGTGGACTACGCATCCTCGCGTACCGACGGAGCGGGAGACAAGTGGTACACTTTCAAACCCGAGCCAAACCACTACGGTGATTCATACAACCCCTCATGGAAAAATCACCCGAACCTTAGGTGGAAACAAAGCCAAAACGCACAACAGACCAATTCTTCTAACCCACCTAATCGTTTCCAATCAAGCGGTTCCAACTCGAACCGTACTTTCAACAACAATCCTTCCAGCAATGGTAGTACCAATAACTTTGAAGGATTGATGTCCCAATTTATGGCATCTCAAGAAGCTCGTTTAGCCAAGTTTGAAGCCGATTTCAAACAAAAACAAAGCGAGATGACCAATAAGATTGACACTTTGTTGAAAGCCCTCAATGACCGAGAAATGGGAGCACTCCCTAGCAACACGGTCAAGAACCCGAAACTAAACGTCAACGCCATTTCATCGGTTTCGTCTCCTAGTTCTTGTCCACAATATTATTCGGTCAATTCCATGAGCTCGTGTTTCAAACAAACCCATGTCATAGTTGAAACACCTCCCACTCAAAACCTTGACGAAGAATTCAAGGAGCTCCACCTTGAAAGTCCGGTTATTGATGTGTTGGATGAGAAGAAGCTCAAGTTAGGCGAAAAAGGGACCGCTTTCGTTCAAAACAAGCTACCTAAGAAGTTAGATGATCCGGGCTTATTTGTTCTACCTTGCAAGATCGGTAATTCGGAGGCTTATGACACATTAGCCGATCTTGGATCAAGCCTTAACCTACTTCCGTTACCTCTCTACACCTCTCTAAAACTTGGAAAACTTGAAGAAACCGAGGTAATAATAGGCTTAGCGGATGGAAGTGTTGCTTACCCGGTTGGAGTAGTTAAGGACGTTTTAGTACACATTGGAAAACTAACCATTTTAGCCGATTTCCACGTCCTTGATATGGTTAGCGACCCTACATGCCCCTTGCTAATAGGTAGAGGATTTTTGGCGACCGCTAGTGCTATGATTGATTGTAAGGAATCTAAGATAGCGGTAGGAGAAGGTGATACTTGGTCAGTCTATGATGTTAAGAAACATGCCTATGATACTAGTGAGGAACCAACACCCCATTGGTTAGAATTAAATAGGAGACCATCTAGATATGGACCTTGGATCGATAGAGACTTCATAGGACCCCAACGCCCATTTTACCTAGAAGAGGACTTTGTGAACCGAACACATACGGTAGAGCAACTCTTAGCTAGGGACACCGAATTGGATCCATTTGAAGACCCTCTAGTTTTTAGGAAGATGATTGATTTCCTAGGAGTTTTGCCAATTAACCTAGGAATGAATAAGTGGACTCGTGAGGAAGATGATCATAAATGGGATTGGGACAAACCACCCAAAGATGGAGATGGGTCATGGCATATTAAGATGACATTGTATGACCCGGATGGAGAGAAGTTTGAAAAGATATATCGTACTAAGCGGACCAATAGGAAACTTCAAACCAAGCTTAACCCTAAAGACGTCCTCGATGACGAGCTTACTTACATAGGGTAGCGTGACTTTGAGTCTAGCTACAAGACTCGTTAATAAAGAAAAGCGCTTCTTGGGAGGCAACCCAAGTTTTATTTGCTTTGTGTGTTTATTTATTTGTTTGTTTGATTTTATTTGTTTCCGTATGTATGTTTAAATTTTATTATTATTGATTCATGTTAAAAACTAATTTGTGAAAATGCTTTATCTTGTTTTTAACTTCGTCTTAACTACATATAAAGGTATTTTGCAAAAGTTAAGTGTAAAGGAAATCTAAATCGGTTTATTAGAACACAAATGAACGTGAATCGTAATAGTAATAAATGAACATACATATTAGTATTTGTTTGAGTCAAATGCTTGTATCGAGTCATAATGATGTTTTGCAGGATTTCCAGGAAGTAAGGTATAGGTTTTTCCAAAAATTTTTCTGGAAACGTAACATGAGAATTCTGTCAGATCATTTCTGACGGCGTCAGGAGTTATAACCTGACGGCGTCAGGTTTAATTTTCTGAAAATTTTTGAAAGTTTTGTTTTCATAAAAAGTTTTTATTAAATCTATAACTTATAATCTCCAGGAATCTGCAAAATTATCATTCCACAAGCATTATATCCTTATATATAGAGTTTATCCCGCCGATGTTATGCAGGTTTTTGTGTTTGTTTTCTCAGGTTTAACAGGTTATTTTGGACAAGGAAATGTATGTGGAATCAAGCTTTTGGCGATGCATTAGTCATGAAGCTTTTACATTCTCTTTGGAAGAAGATCTAACCGTGTTACTTCATTATCCACCGAACGAATCAGGGGAGTATTTGATTTCATTCTTTTACCTTTATGCTTTTACATCTTGTTATTTGAACATTGGGGACAATGTTCATCTTAAGTGTAAGGGGGGTAAAAGTACGATTAGAGAATGCTATTACGCTTGATTTTTGTTTGTTTAATAATAGATGTGTAATAAAACTGAGAGAAATACCTGTTAGGGCAATTTTAGTGCCAAATTTAAAATTTTTTACAACATTTAGGAGTGAAACTTTGATCTTAATGAGCGTCTCACGGATAGGAGTTATATGACTAGCACAAAAACCGTACCACTAAAAAAATTTTCCACCCCAAATATGTGAGGTTCGCCCCTAGAATTGGTAGGAAAAGCATTTATGCTATGATGTGTGTACCGGTAGCACTTAGATTCTAGAACTTGAGTTAGGACCATTCCAAGGCCACAAGTGAGACTACATTCGTGTAGTTAGATTTACTACATGATAAGAGGCATTAGGATTAACCCATTGTTTTACACCTGTGTTTTTGTTATAATTACTTTGGCTACATTGGTCAAGTAATTCTCCCACACCCTTTGCGTTGTACTCATTTTTAGTACACGATACCCCTAGTACACCCCTCAGAGCCTCTCTTTTCGTTTCGACCTTTAAGCATTTTACTTAAAGGAAGAATTTGTTTACACCCCACTTAAATGTACACCCAAATCGCCTTAGCCTACCTTGTATGCACTCATTTTTAGTGCATTATTGTGTCAACATTTTTTTAAACCCAAGTTAATTATCTAATTGATTACATGGTTGCTAAGTCGAGTCATATCCTTGTACATATTGTTTTGGGACAATTGGGACTCATGGGTAAAGTACTAGTGTAATGGAGTAATGGGGAAGAACATCATTTATTACCCCCATATGTGCTAAATATTTTAAAAGTACTCCAAGTGTTTTAATTATCTTAATTCGAGTCATTAGATTAGTTAATTGTAAAGTTATGTAAAAGTTCAAGTGTAAGGGGAATGCAACGCCCCTTTGATGTATTATTTTGGATGGTAGGGCAAAAGTGTATGCAAAAAAAAAAAAAAAAAAAAAAAAAAAAAAAAAAAAAAAAAAAAAAAAAAAATCAAGTCAAATACAAAAAAATGAGAAAAAGAAAAGTAGAAAAAACATACGGACTACCATCCCGTTTCATTTTATGTTTATTTTATGTTTTTGTTATTTTGCTTTTAGCTTAAGATTGAGTCGAGTCTTTGCTTAGCAACATTGTATAGTACATGTAATTGATCAAGATCTTTAACTCGCCACCAGTAAAATATCCTTTATCCAACAAAACCGTGTTTTCCTTTTCCCTACACCTAACGTTATAACCCATGTAAAAGCCCTCTTTGATAGTTTATCTTAGGTGCTTACGCCTAGTGGAGGAGGTTTTTGATCCTTTCCCAAGCCTATGGTAATCTATTTGCTATGACAGGTAGTGAGAGATATTATCCGTTTTCATTTATGAGATTTATTTTGATGACACTTGAGAGATGTGAGTATCTAAACACTACTTGTGAGGTGCTAGTTTGTAATCTCCGTGCTTATTATAATTAAAGTGGAACGATTATTTGTTGTAATTACTTTTATGTTAGCATTAAATGACCCCTAACTTGTATTTTGATTAGAATAAAAGCGCATTTGCTTGAGGACAAGCAAATCTCAAGTGTAAGGGTATTTGATGAAGCGAAAAGTGTACCGCTTTTAAGGGGTCATTTAAGCCCTAAATCGTATTTATTTGATCAAATATTGCCCTAAATCGTTCCTTTTGTCATTTTAGGTACTTTGGAGAAGAAATCTGAAAAAGGAAGCATTTTGGACGTTTTTGGAGCATAAAAGTGAAGAAAACGACAAAGTCTCAAAATCGGCTGAAAAGTACACTGGACGGCGTCAGGATTTACTCCAGACGGCGTCATGCTTGCAAAAAAGGTGATTGAATTACTCATGAAAGCCAGTGAATTTCATGGGAATTCTGGCGTCACCTTTAATCTATCAAGTCTCACTGCTAATTAAAGAGGACGCGTCACGACTAATTCTGACGCGTCAAGCCTTGATAAGCCAGAACGGATTTTGGAGAGCTAAAGAGGGACGGCGTCAAGAAGGTCATCCGGGAACCCTAAAAGCGGCGAGGTGACGGCGTCACACTCCATAACGTGACGCCGTCAGATCTGAAAGTCTATATATAGTTTTGCAATTTTTTGTCATTAGTGGTGGAACTTATTGAGGAACTTTGTGTGTGAAAACCCTAAGACGAATTTGGCAGCTTTTTCAAGGCTTTTTGCCTTGAGATCTTCCATGTTACTTTGAAGATAAGTTATCAATTAATCATTCAATATGTCTATGTGTTGTTTGATTCTATCTTGTTCTTGTCTTTTGTTTAACATGCTAGGCTAGATTTATCTTGTGTTTGCTTAGATCTAATGAAACCTAGCTATTGATTATTGGTTATTAGTGTGTTGTTAGTTGTATTGGATGATTGTTCATCTATGTTAGGCTTAAGAAAACTGGCTAACTTCCTATTCGGTAACTTGCTTGAACGTCTTAAGAAACATGAACCAATGCGTACTAAAGGTTTTTATGGTTGTATTTAATGCACAAGCGAATTCTAGTGATCCCATGTTAGGAGCTTCCTAGCCGGCTCGACATAGGAGTGAAGTAGGAGCTTGTAGAGTTGGGGAAGTACGTACGCCACCCCACAAATGGTATTAAGGAATACACCCGTCATCCACGCAACTAATACACACTAATCAACCGGTAAAAGATAGTTAGGGAGTAAGAAAATCTAAGTAAACACATTTCTCTCTATATAAGTTTTACCACCTTTTCATTTTCAGTTATTTTATTTTATTTGCATTCGTAGTTATCTGGGTTAGTTGACTAGCAACTAATTCCGCCCACTCTTTCAAACCCGAGATTTTACTTGCTTTCATAAAATTATAAAAACATAAAAAAGAATCTTCTCTCACCCTTAGACCTATTAGAGTAGTTTTTCATACCTAACGAACACTATTCCCTGTGGAGAACGATCAATCCCCCGTACTTACCACTACACTATACTACATCGGTCAGGTACACTGCCTGGTGGGGTTGTAAGCCTCTTGAGATCCCTCGAGAGGTAAAACCTGTTGTAAGGTTGCAAAACCACGCATCAATATATATATATATATATATATATATATATATATATACTCATTCCAGCAGCACTAGCATAGTACTAGCAGTAGTAACTCTGTTTCAGCAGGACTAACTTAGTACTAGCAGTAGCAACTCTGCTCCAACAGTACTAACTTAGTACTAACAGTAGTAACCCTGTGACTAAAAGATGCACTCACATAATATGGTCACGCTTATCAACAGTATTGGTCACTCTTTGTTTAATTCGATGTGTGACTAAATATTAAAAAATGCCACACAAATTAAAAATTCATGTCACCATTAGATGAACAATAGTCACGCAAAATACACATTTCTTCACTTTAAACAGCATATGGTCACACTTATTAACACTTTTGGCCACTTTTTTCTTAATTGTATGTGACTAAATACCCAAAACAAACATGCTTTGTGTGACTAAATATTACAAAAGGCCACACAAACATAAAATTCAAGTGGCCATTGGATGAACAATAGTCACATAAAATACACATTTCTTCACTTTAAACAGCATATGGTCACACTTGTTAACACTTTTGGCCACTTTTTGCTTAATTGTATGTGACTAAATACCCAAAACAAACATGCTTTGTATAACTAAATATTACAAAAGGCCACACAAACATAAAATTCAAGTGGCCATTGGATGAACAATAGTCACACAAAATACATATTTCTTCACTTTAAACAGCATATGGTCACACTTATTAACAATTTTGGCCACTTTTTGCTTAATTGTATGTGACTAAATACCCAAAACAAACATACTTTGTGTGACTAAATATTACAAAAGGCCGCACAAACAAAAAATTCAAGTGGCCATTGGATGAACAATAGCCACACAAAATACACATTTCTTCACTTTAAACAGCATATGGTCCCACTTATTAACACTTTTGGCCAATTTTTGCTAAATTGTATGTGACTAAATACCCAAAACAAACATGCTTTGTATTACTAAATATTACAAAAGGCCACACAAACATAAAATTCAAGTGGCCATTGGATGAACAATAGTCACACAAAATACACATTTCTTCACTTTAAACAGCATAGGGTCACACTTATTAACACTTTTGGCCACTGTTTTTTGAATTGTATGTGACTAACTCCAAAAAAACAACACACATTGTGCGACTAAATCATCACAAATGTCACATTTATTATATATTCATTTGGCCACAAGACAAGAAATAGTCACACAAAATACACATTTACTTGAATAAATCATCTCAAATGTCACATATATTATATATTTATGTGGCCAAAGGACGAACAATAGTTACTCTCAAAAAACATTTGTGTGACTATAAACTGTTTATGGTCACTGATACTGATTAATCCAACAAAACTTTTGCCTAATTTGTCACACATATTCGGGTTTTGGTCACTCTTTTTCAATGAAAATGGCCACACACTAAACAACGTCACCATATGCCACCTACGTTGGCGCGACCTTTGGTGACACAGACAAAAAAAAAACGTATGTGCCTATATGCATATCGTCACACATTTTTGGTGTGACGAAATCACATATCTGTACCAGTGGTATTTCAAAAGGATAATTTGTATCCTATGCATCTCATTCTCCTTGTAACATGAATGGTTATATTACAAGAGAATACGTCAAAAATATAGGATATTAGATTTTCTAAGCAACCTAATACAACGTGTGTCACTACTTAAATAAGTAAAATTCTTTAATCACATTATAACTAAAATACTTGATTTTATAAGCAATTCATAAGAGTGAAAAGTTTATCCTTTTAAATTAGCATATTTGTCTAAAGATATAATATGTTTTCTCTCAATGATACAAGGTAAAACATTACAAGATCTATTAAGGCAACTAACCTTAATTAGACTCTCTTTCTCAAGATTTACTATAGAGTATTCTTGAAACCAAAACATGTTAAAATAATAACTCAACAAACAAAGATGTCATCCATAAGGTCATATAATACACAATCTAAACCAAACAACCTCTAAATCTCAAATACATATATAAAATATTGTGCTTGCCTTTGTAAGGATTTTGTGTAAGACATGTCATCCTCATTAACCGGCCTTTAAAATATGGTTAGGACATGTATTAGCGGAATCGGCTAATATCATCTTTGGAAAACTTTGATGAGAAAATATAGGAATTCCAATTCTTCTAATATGAGAATGGCTACTAGAGAACCTATTGCATTAGAAATTCAATTTGACCTAACGGTTGAATTGCTTCCAGGAGAGAAGTTGGGTTTGTGGTAAACCCGTAAAAATGGTCGTGTTTAGCCTTAATTGAGCACCGCTAGTAATAGTCTCATATCCATTCTCTAACCTGAAAATTTTCCATTCCTACATTTGACTAAAGATGTTTTACATCGATGATCTTTGTCTCCCGTTAGGATTGCATCTTAAACAAGTTATAATTAGGATTCTTACTATCAAACCTAGATTACTTGCATCTCACATATATGTTTTTGATTCTTCATAATGGCTATTTGCTCTTATGCGATATGATTATAAGTCTTCATGCTTTCTTAAATGTTAGATGATTACTTGTCTAATTATTGAATGCATGTTCATTAGAAAGGTCTTGCTTTGGAATAGCTTTTCTAATGTTATATTTCTTAATATATGTCCATGATACATGCTCTTATATACTAAACGTCAACATGTTTTACTTAATGCTTGCATTTATAGTAATCATGCTTTGTATGCATCTCTTTACATGACTTATGTGTTATTTGTGCACCCACACTATGTCGATTTAATATATAACGGACTAGGTATGCCTATCTTGATAACTTCTTAGATGTCATATAGTCTTACACGTTAATATCTTTGATTATTATGTGATGTCTGCTTAAATGACTTACATTTTCTTAATTACCATCTTGCTCAATTCCAAATAATCCACTCTTTTGTCTAAGAAAGATTACTTCCACACAATCCCAATATTCCTATAAACATTCTTTACCAAATCCTTAAAGTCATTCCTTAATCATTATTGACCAATTCTATTCTTCCTTAATGGCAATATGATTTTCTCATAATCAATCATTTGATTACTCTTATCATCATCATCATTGTTGCCAAATTCTTTTTTTTTTTCTTAATGGCAATATGATTCTCACATAATCAATCCTTTGATTATTTCTATCCTTTCATTAAATCAGGGAAAAATAGAGAAAACTGGAAAGACTCTACACCTCGCTGGTGACGGTCCCAAAACATATGAGTGGTCCCTTATATATACGGGACCGTCTCTTATTTACAGGACTGTCCCCAGAGGAAGTGTCACGAACTGATTTACTATTTTTTTGCATCTTCGACTCACCACTCTTTAGACCAGTTTCTTTCTCCGTAAACAATATTTTGAACCATCCTACACCATGCCTTGTCCAAAATAATAATCATTTTGATCACTTCACTCTTCACTCTCCTTTATCATCTCCTTCATTCTCTTCTTTCTAGGACTTATTCATACAACTGGTATCACTCATGAGAATTCCTTCAAAAACTTCTTCTTCTTTTTCTTCACTCTCTAGACTATATTAAGAGTCCATAGTACCATCCCTCTTCTTTTCTCACATCCACCTCTTCTTGAAAAAACACCCAACAAAACTAGGATAGTATGTACCATCTTTAAAGTATCCCCTATTCCTCAATTCTTTTCATCCTCACTCATTTTAAGTGCAAACGGTCCTTTCATTGTTTCCCTACATACGTCTCTTCTCATCCCCTTGAACATAAGCCTAAATTAAACCACTATCTTCAAATATGAAGTCTCATATCTTCCTTCTTATCTTTACAACATCCTTGTCAATCTTGGCTTAAAACCTTCTTTCTTCATTTCCGTTCATCCTCTCCCACTTCTCCACTTTAAAGAGTCATCTTCATTCTCATTTAGGAGAATATCATCTTCACTCTATATCACCTAGATAATAGAAACTTATCTTGGAAGGAGTTAGAGAATGGTATGTTATAATCAATAATTATATATGTTTAGTTTCAATTCCTTTCGTGCCATACTTTAGAATACTCATATTTGAGTCATGCATGTATTAATCTCCGATAATGTCTTGCTATATATATCATCATTATTATATATATGTGCACTTGTCTACTAACTCTGTTTTGTAGCATTCCTTCATCGCTCGATTCTTTGGTAGCCCAAACAAGGGGGAGCATACACCAAGGGGGAGCATTTGCAAATGTCAAACTCGTTTACAAATTGTTGACGCATCTACACATTCCTTGCTATGTGTAGTCCACCTCTATAATGCTACTCATACCCTTTTACATACTTTGTTGCTTGAAATTAACCCTTGATGTAGGTTAAGCATTTGCAACATATTTGATTCATGGATACGCTAAAGTCAATGGGGATGCAATGAGCTAGGGGGAGCTCGGAAGTAGTTGGGTATATGTTTCGGAGTTGGTTAAACCATGGCGATAGGAGCAAGGCTTCACTAGGATGATGCAAGCTCACTTCTTTGAATGTTTGGATTCGGGATCGTCTAATACATTCGAGGATCATCCTTCAACCTATATGCTCTAGTATTCTTCTCAAGTCTTCCTCTCAAGATTCTTTCTCAAGTATTCGTCTACATGCTCAAGTCTTCCTCTCAAGTCTTCTTCTCAAGTTATCTTCTCAAGTTGTCCTCTCAAGTTTTCCTCTAGTACAAGCAAAGACATCTCCTCTTCTCAAGTCTTATGCTCAAGTCATCTTCTCAAGTCTTCTCCTTTATGCTCGAGTATTTTTCTCAAGTCTACCTCTCAAGTTCTCGCCGATCTTCTTTCTACCTCTACATTGGCGACACCTTTTTGCTTCGACAAAAGGGGGAGAAGGAGTGTAAACAAGTAACTTCTACACTTTACTATGACTTACAAGTTTATATATTTTGTAATCATCAAAAAGGGGGAGATTGCTAGTGCAAACGTTATGACGTTTAATCTATACAATGTCTTCACGTTTTAATGATGACAAATATGTAACTTGTAATACATAACGTAAAGTGCACAAGTTACTCGTTTACACAAATCATCAATGCCAGAACGCATCAACATCTCTCGACGGCTCAAGTCTACATCACTTAAGGTATGAACAAACTCTATACTAATTTTGTTAAGTGATCAAAGAAAATATTTTTATCCTTAAACCTCACATTTTTATAAATGTGACAAAACATTTTACAAAAATAAACTAGACAAATTATTTTTGTATTTATAAAGAAATGTTTTAAAGAAAAATAAATTAGAATTTGAAATTTGAATTTCAAATTCCCAACAGCTATTTTTCACGCCCAAATCAGTTAAATTTTCACCAGATAACATTTCACCACTAAAGGACAAAATCTGTCAGGAAGGTCCCTTAAATAAGGTGACGGTCCCTTATATATAAAGGACCGTCCAATGTTTAAGGGACCGTCTCCCGCTCCTCGAGCTGCCTATAAATACTGACCCATTTTCATCAGATTTTCTGAATCCTCTTTGCACAAAAATTTTCTGTTCTTTCCTTTTTTCGTATTTGATCACTATAACTCTGTGGTATGTGTTCATAAGTGATCCCGTCATCCTCTATCTCAAGTGCAAGAGAAGAACACTCGAAGTCGTCAAGAATCGAAGTGTTATAATGTAGTCCGCACACACGCGTAACTTGTGTTACGATTCTCTTCTTCCTCCAAACTCTCTCATTTGTACATTAGTGTATCCAACTTGTGTGTGAGTCGTGATTAGGTGTGTAAGTGTAAATCCGGACAACGTGTAAGTCCGTGGGTGATTGTGTAGATTAGGACGGTGTGTATGTCCGTACGTGATTGTGTGTAGATTAGGACTTTGTGTAAGTTCGTGTGTCAGTGTGTGAAGACTTGGACTTGGTGTGAGTCTGTACGTGAAGACTAGGACCGGGTGAAGGTCTGTGAAAAGTTGGATTGGGTGAAGATTCAAGTGGACGGGGTGATCGTCCGTGTAAAGATTAGGACGGGGTGATCGTCCGTGTGAAGACTTGGATTGTCAGTAAATCCAAGTGGACAAGAGTTCTTGTTCGTGTAGCCACGTGGGCTTTTGTGTAGATTGGTTCTAGCTATGATTAGAACTCGACATTCCGCTTAGTGTCGTTAAATTGGTGTAAGCTTTGGTGTACGGTTTGTTCCGCCTAAAGGGAGCGTGTTGACTAGTGAAGTAACTCTCGAGTTGGATACTCGGAGAGTAAAGTAGGACGAAGAGGTGCTTTGTACCGAACCACTATAAATCATCATGTCTGGTTTGCGTTCTCTTTTACCTTATCTCTTTACGTTTTATTCTTGCATTAAGATTGTGTTTGTGTGACTTGTTGCTTAGATTGTAATTGTGCCTGAGATATAAACTAAAACAACTTAAAAAATGCAAACATATATTTAATCACATGTCTCGGAAATACCACTGGTGACGGTCCTGTAAATTGACAGGCAGTCCCACATATATATAGGACCATCCATACATTTTAGAGACCGTCCACAGTTTAACCAGAAATAGCTTAATTCTTTTAACCTTGTGTTGTGCTTATGTTTATGTGATTACTTGTATTAATGATACGTGAGTCTTGATTTGGTAAACATACTTGTAATTACGTGACATATATATTTGTTATGAGTGACATAACTACTATTCATATTTAGTCACACTTGATCAGGAATTTGATACGAAACATTTAAGATTTTAAACAGGAACGTATTCATCCCCCCCCCCTCTACGTTTCTACACATTTCATAATATCACTCATATAAGATTCAATACCTTCGACTTTTTCTAGAAATAGTTTCATGCTCATACGATATCTTCTTCGAAAATAGGAATGCGGATACTTACAACATTCATTAAAATAGTCGGCCATTTAACGTATCTCGGCAGCCTTACGTTCACGGTAGATCGGGTTACGGGTGAATCGAAAAGGTTGCGCTTCTTCTGCTTGTAACCGTTGGTGATACTTGTAGGCGGCCATCATAAAGTAAGCGTCGGTTTCGTCATCGACATCGGAAAGGTTCTTATGTTCTTCGTCACTTTGATTCGGATCCATTGTGAAAGAATTTTTTTTTTTTTTTTTTAGAGAGAGGGTTTGAATTATTTTTGTGAAAAATAGTTAGATAGTGGTGTAATATATACAGGTGGATATTTGAAAAAAAAAATTGATTAACTTTGAAAAAAACTAGCTGTTTAGGAGGTGTTTGTGTTTTTTTTTTTTTTTTTTTTTTTTTTTTTTTTTTTTATTTATTATTATTATTATTATTATTATTATTATTATTATTATTATTCAAACTAACTTAGACGTTTAGGGGGTGTTTGTGTAATTTATTATTTTTATTATGATTATTATTTTTTAATTCAAACTAAACAAGCCGTTTAGGGGTGATCATATGGCAATTATTATTATTATTTTTTTTTGTCCACTAGCACGTTTCATTTTGAGTTATTTTTGCAACGTATGGCTTAACGCCACCATAACGGCACCATAGCTGGTATGGTAACGCGCCGCAACGTCCTGCCAGCTAGGCATAACGCAGGGTGCTGCGTTACCATACCAGCGCTCTTATGCCAGGGAGGGTGTTTTAGTGCCATAGGCAAAACTAGTGTCATGGGAAAAAAGTGTTGAGGTAGCACCATTTTTTCCCACGGCAGCACACTGTACCTAGCCATCTTATAAATACTTTTGAAGTTTCTGTAATTGTGTTAAAATCAATTCCCTTGTTTTTGCTCGGAGAGCACCACAAGAGTTAGAGCCAGCGCTTACAAGCTCAAGCTTTGCTCACAATATATTTCAAGATCACTTATTTGCACTTGAATTGATAAAAGGTCGACTTGAGCCAAAAAAAAAAAAAAAAACCCCTAATCTGCTCTGCAGCCCCATGAAATCGTCACATTTATCACATAAAAGTCTTGTGTTGATACACTACAAATTAAAATATTAAAATCCAGTTTGTTTATCTTGAATCCTGACTTAATTCATCTGAATATCAATATCCATACAGTACTTAGTTATCCTAATCACGAGCACAACATTTGATTAAATTTCCATAAAGAAACTTGAACAAAGCTTTCGAAAATTAAAACTCGGATATTAATGTTTTTTGCAACATATAGGAATAACACTTGAAAGGAAATATTTGAATCTTACCCTGTCACGAAACAGGGCAGAATTTAAACACGAAACATTCTAATAAGAACTATTAGCTGGTAATACTTGAATCCTAAAATAGAGTTGTCTCTCCATTTCGACTTAATTGAGGCTACGAAGAAGAATGCCTTCGAAAGTTATCCCAGGGCCAAAAGCCAAAGCAAGCCCCCATTCTTCTGATTTCTCTTTGTTCATCAACTCGTCCCTCATATACTCCATCACGTAAATTATAGTGTTACTACTCACATTCCCAAAATCCATCAAAGCCCTCCTACTACAATCCAACTTCTCCCCTTTCAACTTCAAGGTAGCCTCTAATCTATTCAATATCGCTGGACCACCAGGGTGTACTGCCCAAAATAGATCGTTAAAGTCCTCCAAGTTACCGGCTTTCTCCATCAACTTCTTGCAAAATGCTTCAATGTTATCATCGATCTTTTGAGGCAAGTCCCGTCCAAGCTTGAAGTTGATACCCTCTTCTGTAAGCCTCCCATCAATCACATTTTGGGTCCCTGGGAGGAACTGCTGAACTGCATAGCTCAGTTCCATGAAAGGGGACTCAACACTGATTGGGTCTGCTCCAATAATTGCCGCTGCAGCACCGTCTCCAAAAAGTGCAGCACCAACCAAATCATATGGACGGGACTTGTTTGGTGGTCTAAACCCTAAAATGGTGGTCTCAGATGTCGTCAACAAAACTCGGCTTCCAGGGTTGTTTTCTGCGATGTCTTTAGCAACTCGAAGGCCTGTAACACCTCCATAGCATCCCAAAAAGTAAAGCATTACACGATTCACATCGTTTCTTAGTCCAAGCTCACTAGCAAGGAAAAGATCACCTCCTGGGAGCCGGATTTCACTAGAGGAAACATAGACTACATGAGTGATGTCTTCAGCAGGCCTTCCCCATTGCTTGAAACATGCTAAACTAGCTTCTTTTGCCATCTCCGTTACAGCTTGATTTGCTATAGTGAGCCTTTGAGAGATAGTTGCTGAGCCTTCTCGTGCTAGTTCTGGATATTTGTCAAGGATTTCCTTTGACATTACCGTGTATCTGGTTTTCACAGTAGTTGTTTTACCTACCAATGCAAGAAAACAATGGAAATTTAATTATATAAAGGTATAACAAAAGTTGGCAAAAAATATATCTGTATATAAATAGAATGTTATACACATGCAAACAATGATATATGTAGATTCAGATCTTTATAAGTCATGTACGTGAAGAGGAATAAATGTGACCATCATATACAAGTGCATTTAGTTAATTAGTAAAATCAACTTTCTTACACAAGCGTGCCAACTTCTCTTTCATGGCAGAATCGGCACAATTGGTATCACGGAAAAACCCTTCGACCAAGCAATCTTGTGGAATAAGTTGGCTCGGAAAAGCCTTACCAAGTGCCAACACAGTTGCTTTTCCTGGAGTTGGAAGACGCCTAGTTGTCGACATGGATAATTTTGTGAGGAATGATGCTGCTTCACCTTGAGGAGATTAAAGTTTGGTGGTGAGAAGTTAATGGTGTTTTGGGTGTATATATAAGGCATGAAATAGGTAGTTCTTGGAGAAAGTTTGGTATAGAGAAGAAATAGCATGAAATTGTTTTTAAATAGCTTAATAAATACTTCTTTGGTTTCTTTTGGGTTCATTGAAGTGTTGGAAGTGTGATGGGATAAGTAAATTCAGATTTGTTTGTTATCTTAAAGCAGATATGTGGGAGACCTGATTTCAACTTACTAGTTTCATGATGCATAATAAATTGGAAAGATCAAGTGAATGACCTTTTTTTCTTGATATTTACCAATCACTTTCTGCAAGTATTTTTTGATTTTGAAGCTAGGATATACATAAATATATACGTATAAGAAAAGGTACATATAGTTTAATATAGGCGCATATAGCAAGTAATATTAGATAGAGTGCAATTTAAAAGTTTAAACCTTATGGAGTCCATTAAATGACTTTGAACTCTTGGAAAAATTTATCAAAAGGTGGGTTTTGAATGACAATTAATGTTCATCAAACACAATAATAGGTATTAATATGGAAGTTAATGTATGGTCAAATGTAATGACCGGATTAATTTTATGTTATCCACTAAAAAGAAAAATAAAAATAAGAAGTGAAAAATGTTTTCAGTCACATATTTCAAATGAAGAAGGAGAATTTCATAAGAAATGCATCTCTTTTTATAAGTACATCCGAAATGTGCGACTGTGATTATTTCTCATCCTTCTCATTTTACTTTTATTTCTTATTTGATCCTTACTCTATGTTAATGAACAATTAGTATGATTAATTACACAACCGCTTTTCCTTAATCTCCTTTCACTATAAATTGAGAGCTATATTCTCATTTCTAATACACCAAGAAATACTATAAATATCTTCTCCCTTTGTTTATCTTGCTTCATTGTGTGTATTCATTCATAATATAGGGAAGACACATATTGGTTCGCTTTGATGGGGTTATCCGCTGTTGTTGTATACTGGGAGATAGACGTTAATGATTCTCAAGCACCGTGGAGAAGACGAATATGCTTAAGGAAACTGTGAGATACACAGGCCTCAACATTTTCCTTGTATTTGTTCTTCGGGTCTAAACAATCAAACGGTTTACGGTACTATTTTCTACACTTCATCTTTATCTTGTTATTATTGTGTTTGTCTCTTGTAGGCAATACACTTAATATATACGTAACATTCTTAAGTAAGACTATGTGTCGTGTTATTAGAGGATTTTTTTATTTTTATTTATTTTTGGTTGGAAATAGTGAAATAAGGATGATTTTTGCACATATCTAAGAAAAATGTTTTTGTAAATACTAATTACATGCGACTGTTATGGTTTCTTAAAAGCAAGGAAAAAAAAATATATATATTCTATGATATATATTGTCTTTTGTTATGGATCACTTTTTGGCTATAGGTTAAGGGAAGAACACTATATAATATGGAAGGATTTGAAAGAGGCAAGGAAAAAATATATACATGTTACGTTGTTGACTAAAAAAACATATTTTGACTGCAACTTTATTTCGAATATTAAGGTTGGGACGCTCAGTAAGACTGATATGGATGCTGGTTAGATATGTGTGAATCAGGGAGTGAAAAGTGGGGTCCCTGATAAGTATCAGGGAGTGGACGGGAAAGTGTGTTCAAGGTAATTTGCGGACTGAAAATGAGTTGTCAACTGATGTTGATAAATCAGGAGGACTGATGAACAGGTGGTATGGGCTTGGACGATAACTTTGGTGAAGCTAAAAATACAAGTCAGTGAGTAAGCGGTAGTATCAGGTCACTGAAAACTAACCCCATCATCAGGTGGCTGAACTCTCAGTGACTAAAACCCAGGTCACTGAAGACTAAGACCCAGGTCACTAAACCTCAACCTAAGTCCCTGAACTCAGTGACTAAAACCCAGGTCACTGAACTCCCTTTGGTGACTGAACCCCTAGTCACTGAACCATCAAGTCACTGAACCTGAACCCTTTCAGTGAGACAAACAATGAACCTGTAAAAGTGAACCCTCAGGACCCCATGAACCCTGAACGCTATCACTGAACAAGTCATTGAACCCTGAACCCTACTCACTGAACCCCTGAACCTCAGGAACTAAACCCAAGTCCCTGAACCCTTAAACCTCAGGAACTAAACCCAGGTACCTGAACAAGCAGGTTTGAACCTGGGCTATTTGTATATTCAAATAGGGGGAGATTGTTGGGTCATGAATTTAACCCAAGTACCCTGACAAGATTTGAACATAAAATAGCCTAACTCACTGATAAAATAGTGGGTTACTCACAGTGAGTGTTGTAAAAAGCCCGTTGTTGAAGAAACACTTTACTTACTGATACGGTGTCAGTGAATAAAGTATACGAGCTACAAACAACTCAAGTATCACTGAGAATTGACAAATATCTCAGTGACCCTGAAGATACTATCTCTACATGCAGACTAATAAAAATGGGTGCGAACTTCTACAAGAAAAGATAGAAGTCAGACAAAGACAAAAGAGGAAGAAGAAGAGGGACCACTTGATGGATGACAACTCACACCAAGTGGATGACAACTCACACAACAAGTGGATGTCTACTCATACCTACCCCACATGTCTTTGTTTAGTTACCTGTATATATTGTGGCTGTTGTAATAAAGATAGTATGTTTTCCTAAACAAATAAAAGAATACACAAAGTGTATTAGTTGATAGTATCATCCTCTCATTGAATCATCAAGCATACCTTGGATCAATGAGAGTTTATTTGTCACCCAAAGTGGATATTTACCGAAAGTATCCCCTTTAAGAAGTTGAAGATGTTATCATGTAGTCTAGTGGGTTTTGAGTAATCGTTGTAACAATTGTTCATTATCAATGAATCTGTTCTTGTTTTACTCAATTTCTTGGACCAACAAGTGGTATCAGAGCTGGTGGATTATTCTTATGAACCAGATCCGTTCTTGACTGCTGATAACATTCTTAAAAAAAATTAATAAATGTGATCTTCAAAAACTGCTACTGATATAACAATTTTTGAGGGGGAGAAACACATTTATTGGTGACTGACAAACACCAAAACCCTCCCTGAACCCCCACCCACCACACAAATCTTATCCACACACAAAACCCAACACACCCCACACAACACAAAAAATCTTATCTACACACAGTTAAATTAAACAAAAAAAAACCAGATCTATATCTTTACAATTCACAAAAACACCCAAAAACAAAAACGACACAACAAAAACTACACTCTTCATCTATAAACAAATCCAAACCACACAACACAAAACATCACAAAAACACCCTCGCCACTATCGATCTAAACCCAGATCTTTCACACATCTCACCCACAAAAAAAAAAAAAAAAAAAAAAAAAAAAAAAACACCAATCAATCTAGAAAAAAAAGGGAATCACAGATTCTTCAAATATGTAAATCGATACTCTCCACTTAAACAAACAAAAATCATCACTCAATCAAAACCCAACTACCATGTCAAGTGTCTTGCGGATGAAATAAGGGACGGCGACATGAAAAAAGAGAGGAAGTAGGCTGATTATGTTTTGATGGGTATCGTTTCATTTAGGAACGATTGAGATGTTAAATGGGGTTTGTAGACTTCGAGCCCAGTTTGTTTGTGAAGAAGGTAAAAGAGATTCGAGTAATGGTGAGTTTGAAGTAAGAAAGAAAGGGGTTGTGAGGTTGTGATTACAGGTGGGTGTGAGGTAGTGATTAGGGAGTTTGAAAGTGTTGGTAGCTGAGAAGAGTAGTAAGTTTGGGGATAACTGTTGTGTGAATATTTTGGGTGGAATGGAATTATCAGGGAGTGATAAGGACGGTTTAAGCTTATTTTGACTGAGAAAGAAGCTTGAATACGAGTCCTTGGTTGAATTGAATAAATTGGATATTTGTACTGATAGTTCTGTGTACGTGAGATGTGAACTGAATCATAAGCTTTTGATTCAGTGGTGAGCTTCCAGTAAACAAAAGACATCAGTAGTATGGTGAAGCTGGGAGTTGTGTGAATCGGGGTAGAATTAGAAACCCTGAAAAACAATCAGGGACTGAGAATAAAAAAAACAGGAGTTGATAGTCACTGATAATAGTGACAAAATCAGTTCAGTGTTGGTTCTTAGACTGAGGGTTGTTATTTGTACTCAGGGTGTGGTAAGAAAAGGTTGGGACGCTCAGTAATACTAATATGGATGCTGGTTAGATATGTGTGAATCAGGGAGTGAAACGTGGGGTCCCTGATAAGTATCAGGGAGTGGACGGGAAAGTGTGTTCAAGGTAATTTGCGGACTGAAAATGAGTTGTCAGCTAATGTTGATAAATCAGGAGGACTGATGATCAGGTGGTATGGGCTTGGATGTATAACTTTAGTGAAGCTAAAAATACAAGTCAGTGAGTAAGTGGTAGTATCAGGTCACTGAAAACTAACCCATCATCAGGTGGCTGAACTCTCAGTGACTAAAACCCAGGTCACTGAAGACTAAAACCCAGGTCACTAAACCTCAACCTAAGTCCCTGAACTCAATGACTAAAACCCAGGTCACTGAACTCCCTTTGGTGACTGAACCCCCAGTCATTGAACCATCAGGTCACTGAACCTGAACCCTTTCAGTGAGACGAACAATGAACCTATAAAAGTGAACCCTCAGGACCCCATGAACCCTGAACCCTATCACTGAACAAGTCATTAAACCCTGAACCCTACTCACTGAACCCCAGAACCTCAGGAACTAAACCCAAGTCCCTGAACCCTTAAACCTCAGGAACTAAACCCAAGTCCCTGAACAAGCAGGTTTGAACCTGGGCTATTTGTATATTCAAATAGGGGGAGATTTTTGGGTCATGAATTTGACCCAAGTACCCTGACAAGATTTGAACATAAAATAGCCTAACTCACTAATAAAATAGTGGGTTACTCACAGTGAGTGTTGTAAAAAGCCCGTTGTTGAAGAAACATTTACTTACTGATACGGTGTCAGTGAGTAAAGTATACGAGCTACAAACAACTCCAGTGTCACTGAGAATTGACAAATGTCTCAGTGACCTTGAAGATACTATCTCTACATGCAGACTGATAAAAATGGGTGCGAACTTTTACAAGAAAAGATAGAAGTCAGACAAAGAAAAAAGAGGAAGAAGAAGAGGGACCACTTGGTGGATGACAACTCACACCAAGTGGATGACAACTCACACAACAAGTGGATGTCTACTCACACCTACCCCACATGTCTTTGTTTAGTTACCTATATATATTGTGTCTGTTGTAATAGAGATAGTATGTTTTCCTAAACAAACAAAAGAATACACAAAGTGTATTAGTTGATAGTATCATCCTCTCATTGAATCATCAAGCATAGCTTGGATCAATGAGAGTTTATTTGTCACCCAAAGAGGATATTTACCGAAAGTATCCCCTTTAAGAAGTTGAAGATGTTATCATGTAGTCTAGTGGGTTTTGAGTAATCTTTGTAACAATTGTTCATTATCAATGAATTTGTTCTTGTTTTACTCAATTTCATGGACCAACATGGTATCATACAAGAGAAGTCAAAAGTTCAATATACATCTTATATTTGTCATAAGTGCAATAAATCAATTATAACTATTCATTTTTTTTATCAAAACAAAAAATATAAACTTACACCCTTTTAAAAAAAAAATTAAATATCTCGCAAACCGTTAATCATTACGTGAAAAAAATCATACCATCGCGACGAGAATTAAATTATCTTTCTATAGATATGTATTATTATATACTTTCAATGAAATTTTTTTTTTAAATTTCCACCCAGAAAAATCACACGTGATTTGTAAAAATCACACGGGATTTGTAAAAATCGCATGTGATTTTTACAAATCATATGTGATTTTTCTGGGCGAAAATTTAAAAAAAAAAAGTTTGTCGAAAGTATAGAGAAATGCATATCTATAGATAGATAATTTAATTCTCGTCGCGATAGTGTATTTTTGTAGCTTGAAGATTTATCATTTTCAAGATATATTGTTTTAAAAAAAGAGTGAAAAATGGTTTTTTATTAATTTAGATGAAAAATGGATGGCTAAAATTGATTCTTTTGATTTATGACAAATAAGATATTTATATTGATCTCTACTCTATAAGAGAACTAGCCTTAGTCCCGCCTCGATGGGGCGCTAGCATTAAGTTTTATTATTCAAAATATAAATGTGTTACATGTATTATATAAAAAGAATCTCCACCTAATTCGCAAATGCATAATCTTGACCGGCATAAAATTTGTCGTACAAATTGAGATTTGTCCCAAAAAAAACTGAGTGAAGGTGAATAACATTGAGTGTCTTATTTATAGGGATTAAAACATCTACATTTTGAAAGTTAAATAAACCTAAAGCCTGTGAAGTACTTCTTTATACACAAAAAACTCATTCTCGGCAAAAAGTAGTAGATTACAAAAAACTCGGCAGAAAGTAGTAGATTACAAAAAACTTCGCAGAAAGTTGAATTCATTGACAGAGCAACATACCTTTGACTAATCAAACTGTTGCTGATTGACATTCTCGGCAGAAAGTAGTAGATTACAAAAAACTCGTAACCAAGGTTGTGAGAGAACCTACTCTTGAATCTTCCATTATAAAAAGCCGTGAAATACTCAATTGCATCAATTTTTCGCAAACATATATCCAAAGCCTATTTTTCACAAACATTTGGTAATTCAGTTTATTCAAATTAGTGACGCTCATAATTTATCATCATCATTGATATAATTTTGTGTGAGTTAAGTGAAATCTCCGTTATCATTTATACATTATTGAAATAAGTAAACTTTGTAAAAGCACATATTACAATAGATACATAATAAAATGTTTTAGAGTGCCGGGGAAATTAAAATTTTAAAGTGCGCCATGGTAAATCTTCATACATCTTTATGTTAAAACCTTAGCAATAAACTTTTTAGAGCTTATGAGTTTGTCAACTTGAACTTATCACTAAGGTCTAAAAGTTCTCTTATTGGCTTTTTGAAACTCAAATAAGGCCATAAGCCGGCTACTAAGGTCTAAAAAGTGCTCTTATTGGTTTTTCCAAACTCAAATAAGGTCATAAGCGGGCCAAGTAAGCTAAACCAAACACACCCGAATAATAACTTAGGTACACACTTGTTAAAAAGAAAGAAACACAACAGGTGAACATTTATAATGATATGCGTGGTGAACATCTCAGTTATCTTACACATATAATGAATTCTGAATATTAATCTTAAGAACAATGTGCGAAATAAGAATATATCATAGTGAAATTATAGTATTTTACTATTAACCTTGAGTAGTAACAATGGAAATACATACATTCATATCTTTGCACAATTGAACTATAATTATAAGGCCTTCGATATGGTAAAGAAGATGAGCGTTTTATGAATCAGTATCCCATCCATCGGTCAATATTTTGTCATTTGGGAATTTCATCAAACACTTGGTATTCATCTCTATATCTAAGGTAATATTCACATTAAATAATTAAATGGCAAAAAAACAAATGTTAAAGTTCAAAATTTACCTTTTTCTCGTCAGTGAAATTCATTCAACATTCTTGTCGAATTACCTAATACCTAAAAACACAAAGAAATCACAAGGATTATTGCAGATTCATATGAATTTAAATTCGAAATAAAATCAAGTACATAAAGTCATAAACAAAGTAGATGAATAATTCGTTGATAAACATGAAAAGTAAATATGGTGGGATCTATATCAAACATACGGGTGTTTATGGATCTAATAGCGTTTTTGGTTTCTCCGAGATTCGTTTTCGGATTAATTGATTTGTGGAGAATTATCGGATCATGATAACTGATATTGGGGATGAATTGATTTAGGGTAAACTGATTTTCGAGTATGAATTGGTATGGAATAAATTGAGTTGTTGTAAACTTATTTAGGGTTAATTGTTTCGGTTATCAATTGTTTTTGAGTGTTGGGAGTTTGGAGAAATTATTTGGGGGTTTTGTTGTTGGTGTTAAACTTGTGTTTGATTTTCCGTTAGAGTGATTGGTGGTTTTTTTTTTTGTTTACATTAATTGCTAAAGGTTGGAATGCATATGGACCATTGGATTGGAAAAAATAGCACGTGTCATTATCTTAGAATTTTGAGTTGGGAGTTTCTATAATGAAAGCTTGTTTTATATAGGTGGTTGATATGTATATTCGATTTTGCGAATTATGTGAACACTTAATACATCTTCCATATATTTTCAAGGGTCACTTTGTTATTTCATAGGATAATTGCTTTGTTAACATTTAACTTTATACTCCCTCCGTCTTAAAATAATTGTCAGGAGACAAGAATCATATAGTTTAATAAAAGTGGGGCCACTTTTGTTTTCAACCGCTCAAAGAGAATATTCCCCTACTATATTCTCTAGTTTTTACTTAAAAGAGAAAGTGGACACTTATTTTGAGATATCCCAAAATGAAAATATGGACAATATTTTTGAGACGGAGGGAGTAATCCTTTAAAGTTGTTCCGTTGTTTTGTCAAAGAAAAAACAAGGCTATTGTTTTGTCAAAGAAAACTAAGGGTTTTCCGGCGCTTGGTTCAATTGCAGAGGAATGCAAAGGGAATGCAAAAGGAATGCAAAGCAATGCATTCCCTTTCCCCCAAATTGTTGGGTAATGCCCCATTACCCACTACCGGGTAATGGGCCATTGCATTCCCCTACACCAACCATCATCAATCATTATATTCCCATTCCCCACCCCTCCTATCCCCCTAACCAAGCACCCCGTAAATGTTTTCCATCACTCGTTATTTATGAGATTTAATTGCATTTATGATTATCAATAGTGACATGTGATTTATTTAGTGAGAAAGTAGTTGAATGGTTTGTGGTCCTTCTAATATCTACGTAGTAAGAACTTGGCTTGGTAATCTTTAGGTCCCAAGTTCAAACCCCACTAGTGTCAACTTTGAGATACTAGGAAGTCCCTCTATGAGGGCTTGGCTTGGGTATACTCAGGTCAAGTCTGAGGGGGCAGGGTTTACTCCTATTAATCGTCGTGCCTTCGGGCGGATTAGTAGGGGGTTTTCCCCCCATCGGGTATTTGGTTAAAAGCTTTCCACTTCGAGGGAGCTCTCTAGCGCGGGCCCAGTTAAGACAACGTAAGCTAGACCTTCCGCTGTTGAATCGCGACACGAAGTTTGAAAAAGAAATTCACCTTTCAAAAAATCCTTCTAATATCTACGTAGTAAGAGAAATAACTTGTTTGATTTTCAAGTTTGTATATGAATTCAACTTGCTTCATATAGTTCTAATGCATATGAAGTAATATACCATGAAGAATTTATTGAAACACGGGTCATGTTACCTTCTGTCTTAATTTGTGTCAAACAATATGAAACGAAACTTGTGAGTAATTATGTTTACACTATCATGTAAAACAATTATCTGCTCAATACTTTTGATTTTGTCTAGATGGTATGATCTTACGGAAAGCTACAGTTTTCTTGCAAAATCTTGTGTAAAGAATAGAGATAGACAACAAACTGTTTGTGATATTTGTTGTAGCGGAAATTCGAGATTATTATATTATGATAGAACTATAGAGTCAGAGGCGGGTCTAGCTTGAAGGCATGGTATGCACGTGTATACCGTGTGTATTTGTATTAGTGTAAAAAAGTTTGTTTTTTCTTAGAAGTAACAATAAAATACACTAAAAACATACGAGTGTAACAATAAAATACACTAAAAACATATGAGTGCACACCCTCTAGAATACAGGAAAATTTCGAGTGTACACCCTAATCCAAGAAAGAAGAAACGAAGTAAAGAAGAAGAAGAAGCACTCCTTGTTGTTTTGAGGAAAGCAATGGCAGAGTGGAAAGCAGCGGCAAGAAGAAGGAGACAATGAGGTTTTGAGTAGGTCAAATTGAGTAAATATGACTTTTCTGGCCCAATTTTGATGTCAGCTTATGATGTTTTACTTTGAGGCTGAGCCCAGCCATTCTTAATCACCGGAAAACCAAATTTTAAGTACAATTTATAGTTTTACACAATAGTACAATACGTCAATACACATACTCTTAATATTATAGTTTATATTACAGTTTTTTTTTCCCTTCTTTATGAATACATTGAGCTCCATTATAATCTAAAATTGTGGACTTTCATTTAGATTCATGAATTAGGATTGAAAATTAGAGAGATAGGTGCAATGAATCATGAATCATCGTTATTGGTGCGGCACTTAAGCATACACCCGATAACACTACAATAACTAAAACACCTCTCCAACTTTATATTATTGGTGCATTTGGGTCTCAAAACACACCACCAAATATACCCCAAAAGAAGATAAAAATCGAATAACACTCGTCAATGAACCAACGAAAGGACGAAAGGCGCCACTTTGGCGTGGGGACCGATGCAAGATGGTGCCACTGTTGGTGCCAAAAAAAACCAACAACGTGTTGTTGATGCATTGCACCGTGTTCTCTTAGAGTTTGACATTGTCGTTATTACAAACTGAGATATCATTTGGTCTTATCCAAACATATTTTAGTTAGAATACTCCATTCTAACTAACCAATTTCATATCGAATTATCCTAACTTTTGACAAAGCAAATCAACTACAAATTATACGATTCATAAAACGAAACAACAACGCCTAACATAATATCCGAAAACCTGACCCAAAAAACCGTACTCGGGATTTTATTTGTTTATTAATAACTCTAAAAAAATGTGCATACCCTACTCGGAAATCCTAGATCCGCCACTGTATAGAGTGTACAAAGTATGTTGGCTGAAATCTCGTCATGATATTGGTTTGTGTAACTAGTATTGGTTTCATGACTAAATGTTTAGATTAAACTCATTCTTGCGGAATACAAATTTTTTGGTGTAATTTGGAATCCAAAATACTTGATGCCACAGTTGCTCACTCGTGGAAAAATGTGTTGTTCGCATAGTAAACAAATGAGTTTTGCATCTTTTTTTTTTTTGTTTTGCATTGACTAACTAACATATTAAACTTGACTTATGGAAAAAAAATAAAAATAAATAAATAAAAGATAAAAGGTCTGATGTTAAACGGAAGAATCATTTGATCGCAATTGGTATTTTACTACAACAGTGTTTTCTCTAAGAGGTTTAATTTTTCTTGCATTGATTTTCGGGTTGTTTTAATGCATAATTATGTGATGTTTTGTGCGATATTCAACGCAAAAAAATTTTGTGTTATTTGGAGCAAAATATTGTGGCAAAATAGTGCACATTTAAGGTTGTTTGGTGCGATTTTGTTTGGCACTATTAAACTAATTTTACAACATGAGAATAAACAAGTGCTTTGAATTTGTACCGAGTATTGGTAGTTTGGATGTTTCAAATATTATGTTGTGAATATTGTTGCGAATAATCAAACTACTTGTTATTCTAGAAAGATGAATAATTGTCAAGACTTGTTATAACTCATATTGATGATAATCTAACAGTTCGTCATTATGTAATAAATGACTAAATGTTGAATATAACCGTGTAGGACATTGTGAAATGTCACCAGAAAAAAAAACATATAGATGACAAAAAATTACGTTAGTTTATGTAACTAACTTGAATGGTGTGATTATCATCCAAAGTGAGCTATTGTCCATTCTTTACATTGGATATATTGTGATTGTGTTAAATGATTATACATTGATTCTATATGATTATAATAACATAATAAGTTGTGACAATCATATAATGATAAGAGATTAAATATGATTATAATATATAATCACAAGTGAATAGAACTGATATGTTGTAACTGTAGGACTTACACAAATATCTTCTGGGATCCTCATAAAACATGTGTAGTTTAAGGTGGTGATTCGTTTAAAAGAATAATGTTAGTAGATGAAGCTATGAGTAATCAGAATGATCTATCTTCCGGCATACGCTAGATTCCTTGGTCTATAGCATGCTAGATTTTAAATTTGTTGATACGGAAAATAATTAACATAAAACATTCAAAAGGTGTGTATACACTAGTATGAAACTTGTGTAGTGACAAATTATAAATGATCTTGATGTCATATCTTTGTAAGGAAAAAAATCTTATAAACAAGACTAATACATTGAAAGGGAGAACCTTTCTACAAAATTCTTGACATAGATTCCATGTGGGGGAGTTCGGCCTAGCTAGAGCTCAAAAGGACATCAACAAACGTGAAGTTATTGCGTAGTTAGAATACTCAAGAATTACCTAGATCATGATATATATAAAGAGTTGAACAAAACTCGAATTTATAAAGACATATCATGTCGATACGACAACTACTCTCAACATGAGTTATCCCTATCGACAATGTGAAGTCATAGAATAACATTGTTGATCCGCTTGTGAAATGCTAAATGTGAGAGTTAGTTAGCAAATCATGAAGAGAAAATGGGACTAAAGCCCTTGAAAACTTTATATGAAGGAAAATCTAACACAGCTGACTGCTACAAGACTCGTAAATAAAGAAAATCGCTTCTTAGGAGGCAACCCATGTTTTTAATTGTTTGATGTTTTTATTTATTTTTTCGTGTCATATTTGCTTAATCATAATTGTTTAATTTTCATGTTTCGAATAATTTGTGAAAATTCTTATTTTGTTTTTAACCTCGTCTTAATTGCATGTAAAGGTATTTTACAAAAAGATAAGTGTAGGGAAGTTCATATTTTGTTTAAAAGAATAGAATTCGAACATGAAAGATTTACAATTCATGCTTAGCATATAATTTATCTTATTTGTGTGTTTGTTAGAGTCAAATGCTTGTATCGAGTCATAATGAATGTTTCACAGAAAATTCCAGGTTTTAAAAATTAGTCTTTCTAGAAAATTTCCAGTCATCCCTGATGGCGTCACACCTACAAGGTGACGGCGTCCGGCACTGTAGCAATATATTTTTTCAGATTTTTGTTTTTCTGCTGAAACTCAATTTTTGATGATTTCCAGAATTTTTAAATTTCCAGATTCCTGTAAATATTTATCTTGCAAGCATTATATCTTATTCGCTTTCTAGTTTAGTTTTATTATATATAGTGTTTACCGCCGATTTTATGCGAGGTTTCGTGTTTGTTTTCTTATGATTTATAGGTTATATTGGACAAGAAGCATATCGTTGGACAATTTTATCTTCTTGGTGGAGGATTTGACCGTATTTCCATTTTCCGTTCAAACTGAGCTAATCAGGGGAGTACTAGTTTCTTTTATCTCTTTTATTTTTCCATTTATTAATTTTGGTGCTTTTTTTTAAGAAAATTGGGGACAATGTTTAATCTGAAGTTGTCGCACTCCCTTTTTGTGACGTTTTCTTGACTTTGTCGTTTTCTTCGTTTTCTTGTCTAATCGAGCCATAAACGTTCCATTTTCCATCATTTGCTTCCTGAGTACCTAAAACTCAAATAGAAATGATTTAGGGTTATAATTGATCGAATAGGTACGGATTTAGAGGCTAAATGACCCTTAAAAAACGTATAAAATTACACCTCATCACAATGCACAAAGAAATAATCAAAAGTAATACGAATAGTATTCATAGTGAAAACGATACGCTAACCGAATGATTAAACAATGAAATATTGATACGAGATATTTTCTTGGGTTGGAATGGTGTTGGGAATTAAAGCTTCCAAGGTGTTAATGCTTTTCAAGATGGTTAAGGCTGCTCATGTGATTACAACTGCTCAGGTATTACAAGGAAAATGCTTCAAGTCATTACTGCTACTGGTTATAAAGTTATTGCTGCTTATGAAGATTAAGACTGCTACTGTATGTAACTGCTAGTATTCAAGAAAGAATTAATAGTAAGCTGCTGAGAATTAGTACTGCTATACTAAGTTACAACTGCTGAAGACTTAATGTTGCCAGAGTAAAGATTAGTACTGCTGATTGTTTATTAGTGCTGCTGGAGTATTAGAGTCGGTTAGATATGTATAGTATGTTTAGATAAGTATAGAAAAGATTCTAAAAAGATTTATCTTGCATAGAAAGTTATTGTAAGCCGACTAGGACTCCTTAGTCTATAAAAGGAGGTCCTAGGCATAGAGATTTATACGTATTCATTGAGTCATAGAGTTATAGCTTCAAGGTTGTAAAACCTTAATACTGTTGAGTATTCGTATTATAGTCAATAATATTGAAGTGTTTTGTTTGATATAATTGTGTTCTTTGTTTACTGTTACATTGATACAAAGTTCTTCTTAAGATCAAGTACAAGATTCCGCATTGTATTTGATAAACTCAAAGACAGTTTCTATACTTAGTTGTGTTGAATTTATTCAAAATAACTAAACCTTTACAAGCTAAGGGATTCGATCAAGTGCATAACTGGGATCAACAAGTGGTATCAGAGCTTGTGATCTAGAAGCTGTGATCAAGAAGAACCTATTTAAGCTCGAGATTGTTTAGACCTTACTAAAGACATGGATTCAGAGTCTACACATATGATTGTTGCATCAAAGGTACCGATGCTCAAGCCTGGTGAGTATGAGCTCTGGAGAATGAGAATTGAGCAGTATATTCAGATGATTGACTACTCTCTGTGGGAGGTCATAGAGATTGGTGATAGCTTACCAAAAACTGAAACATCTGCTGCTGGTGTTGTGACTATTGTGCCTATTAAAACTGCTAAAGAAAAGGCACAAAGAAGATTGGAGGTTAAGGCTAGAAGCACTCTCATGATGGGCATTCCTAATGAACATTAGTTGACTTTTAATCCTATCAAGGATCCTAACTCTTTGTTAGCAGCTATTAAGAAGAGATTTGGAGGGAATGCTACTACTAAGAAGACAAGGAAGAATCTTTTGAAGCAACAATATGAGAACTTTGCTGCTCCAAGTTCTGAGAATCTTGATCAGACCTTTGACATACTTTGACAACTTGAGTGATGCTGTTATCTATGCTTTCTTGGCTGGTCAATCTAATAGTTCTCAGATTGTGCATGAGGACTTGGAACAGATTCATCCAGATGATCTTGAATAGATAAACTTGAAGTGGTAGATAGCTATGTTGACAATGAGGGCAAGGAGATTCTTGAAGACTACAGGAAGGCAGCTCAAAGTCAATGGGAATGACAACATGGGGTTTGATAAGTCAAAGGTAGAATGCTACAACTGTCACAGAAAGGGACACTTTGCAAGAAAGTGCAAGGCACCAAGGAGCGAAGACTACAAGAATGGTGAAAGTTCAAGGAAAACTGTGTCTGTGGAACCTACAAATTTCACAGCTTTGGTGTCTTGTGATGGTTTGGGTGGATATGATTGGAGTGACCAAGCAGCAGAAGCACCAAACTTTGCACTCATAGCTTATTCTTCTTCATCAAGTTCTGATTCTTAGGTATCTAATGATTCTAGTTGTTCTTATAAATCTTGTTTAGATACTGTTGAGTTGCTTAAGGCTATGAATGAAAAATTAATAAAAGATTTAAAGAAGTCTGAGTTAGATAATTTAGGCTATAAAGTAGGTTTAAAGTTTGTTGAACAAAGACTTGAATTCTTTAAGCAGAATGAGACTGAGTATGTAGAGAAGGTTAATGTTTTAGAAAGTAAATTTTATGTCAAAGAAAACGTTATTAAAGAGCTTACTAAGAGGTTAGAACATACTCAAAAAGAAAAGGTTGTTGTTCAACAAGAAAAAGAGGGCATTAAAATTAAAGTGAATAGGCTTGAACATGCATCTGCAGGTGTTAACAAGATAATAGAGTGCCAAATTATAAGGAAAGGTAGTGGCATAGGCTATAATGAGGTTCCCCCTCCCATTACAAGAAAATGTGCACCTCCTTTCCCAGAATTGACTTGTTTAAATGAGTCTGCTGATAAATCTGTAGGTGAGAGTAGTAATGCCATGTCTAATGAGGAAAAGCCTAAAGTAAAGAGAAAGTATTCTGATGCACCAATCATTGAAGATTGGGTGTCTGATGATGAGGATCAGGTTGAGTCTATACCTAAGGTTGAAAGAAAAATAGTCAGGCATAGTGTTGAAAAGACAAATTTTGCAAAACCTAATTCACAGGAACAAAATGCTAGGAGAACTGTTGAGCAATCTAGGATACACATTAATAGGCCTAGAAGGAACCAAAGGAATTGGAATGATATGATGTCTCATAGGTTAGGAAGTAACGCTGAGATGTTTAACAAAGCTTGTTATGTTTGTGGTAGTTTTGAACATTTGCAAAAAAAAATTGTTATTACTATCAAAAACCTGTGTGGAACTATGCTCAGAGGGTGAATCACCAAAGTTTTGCTCAAAAATCTCACCCCTTTGCTAAAAGAAACATAGTTCCAAGACTAGTATAAATGAGGTCTAGTTTAGTATTAGTTAATACTGTCAAGCAAAATGTTACTAAACCAACAATATTGATTAATACTGCTAGATCAGTTAGTGCTACTTCCACAAACAGAACAGTAAATGGTGCTAAGTCAATGTCACATTTTTCAAAAAGAGCACATTCAACTGTAAACAGGCCCATTCAAAGTAATACAGTTGTTAATGCTGCTAAGGCAAAAGCAGTAACTAATACTGCTTAGCCAAAAGCAGTGATTGAGACTGTTTAGGGTGATCATTTTTGTGCTGTTAAGGTCTCAGCTTGTTGGGTCTGGAAACCAAAAGTTAAAGTTTTAGATCATGTTTCCAGACATAGCAGTGCATCAATAGTTTTAAAGAAATATAATTATGTTGATGCACAAGGCAGATCCAAGTCAGTAATAGCTTGGGTCCCTAAGAGAAGCTGATTTTCTTACTTTATGTGCAGGGCAATCAACAGGTGGAGTTACAGGATCAAGGAGTTGTTGACAATGGATGCTCAAGGCACATGATAGGAAACATGTCCTATCTCACAGATTTTGAAGCAATTGATGGAGGATATGTTTACTCCCAAAGGAGGGAAAATCACAGGAAAAGGTACAATCAAAAATGGTAAATTAGATTATGAAAATGTGTACTTTGTAAAAGAAATTAAGTTTAATCTCTTTAGTGTCTCACAAATATGTGACAAAAAGAACAGTGTTCTTTTTACTGACACTGAATGTTTTTTCTTGTCTCCTGACTTTAAGTTAACTGATGAAAGTCATGTTTTGCTTAAGGTTCCTAGAAAAGACAATATATACTGTGTTGATTTAAAGAACATGGTTCCCAAAGGAGGCTTGACTTGTCTCTTTGCAAAGGCCACATTTGGTGAATCTAAGCTTTGGCATAGAAGGCTTGGTCACTTAAATTTTAAAGCAATGAATAAATTGGTTAAAGAAAACCTTGTTAGAGGTTTACCTTCTAATTTTTTTGAAAATGATGAAACCTGTGTGGCTTGTCAGAAGGGAAAGCAAAACAGAGCCTCTTGTAAGACCAAGGCAGTGAACTCTATAAATCAGTCTTTACATATGTTGCACATGGATTTATTTGGACCAACAGTTGTGAAAAGTTTAATGAAAAAGATGTATTACCTAGTTGTCACAGATGATTTTAGCAGGTTTACTTGAGTTTTCTTTTTAGCAACTAAGGATGAAACCAGTGGCATTCTTAAGACTTTCATAACCAGGATAGAAAACCTAGTTAATCATAAAGTTAAGGTGATAAGATGTGACAATGGAACTGAATTCAAGAATAGGAATATGAATCAGTTTTGTGTGATGAAGGGTATTATGAGACAGTATAGTGTAGCTAGGACTCCTCAACAAAATGGTGTTGCTGAGAGGAGAAATAGGACACTAATTGAGGCTGCTAGAACAACGTTAGTTGATTCTAAGTTACCTACTACCTTTTGGGCAGAAGCAATTAATACTACTTGCTATGTGCAAAATAGAAGTTTAGTAGTTAAGCCTCATAACAAGACCCCTTATGAACTTTTAAATGGTAGAACACCAATGTTAAGCTTTTTAAGACCATTTGGGTGTCCTGTTACTATCCTCAAATACCATAGATCACTTAGGCAAGTTCGATGGCAAGGCTGATGAAGGTTTCTTTGTTGGATACTCACTGAATAGCAAAGCTTTTAGAGTGTTTAATAGTAGAACCAGGATAGTGGAAGAGAACTTGCACATTAAGTTTAGTGAGAGTACACATAATGTTGCAGGTAGTGGACCAAACTGGTTGTTTGATATTGATGTCCTAACCAAAATAATTAATTATGAGCCAGTTGCTGCAGGTACACAGTCTAATGAGTTTGTAGGTACAAAAGCTAATACTGATGCAGGTACACAAGCTAGAAAGGAGATAGAATCTGCACAAAAGTACATTTTGCTACCTATATGGACTGCTGGTCCACTTATCTCAACCAAAGATCCAAAGAGTTCACAAGAAGATGATCAAGATGAAGATCCAAAAGATGATAAAGAAGATGGTGTTAAATTTTCAAGTGAGGAAAAAAGCAGTATGATGAACTTCCAAGAAAAGAAACTGAAGAACAAGTGCAGGATGATAATGTTAGCAGTTCTAATGATGTTAATGCTGCTAGTGATGGTAACAGCACTAACAATGATAAAACTGTTAATACTGCTGACAAGGAAGGCATTGCTGTTGATGAAGATGAATATCCAATTGATCCAAACATGCATCATTTGGAAAATATCTATGCTGATACTGATGATGATGAAGTTGGTGCAGAGGCTGACATAAACAACGTGGATGATACTATCCTTATCAATCCTATTCCAACTACCAGAATTCACAAGCATCATCCTCAAGAACAAATCATTGAAGATGTGAAGTCAGATATTCAAACAAGAAGAATGACAAAAGATTTGAAGGAACAAAGTTTCTTTGCTAGATCCCTTAATAAAAGAAACAGTCATAAAGACCTTCAAAACTGTTTGTTTGCTTGTTTTCTATCACAAGTTGAACCCAAGAATGAACATAAAGCATTACAGGATCCAAGCTGGGTGGAGGCTATGCAGGAAGAGCTTCTACAATTCAAAGTACAAGAAGTTTGGACTCTGGTAGATTTACCAAATGGGAAGAGAGCTATTGGTACTAAATGGGTTTTCAGATGCAAAAAGGATGAAAGAGGCATTGTAATAAGAAACAAGGCAAGATTGGTAGTGTTGGGAACACATTTCACGAAATTATTCAAGTCTTGGCCATATTATCGAAATTGGTTGTAATTGGTTATATGTTAGAGTTAAAGCCCACGGTCCATTGGTAGCCCATGGACCATGGTATCCAATGTAATTCTTTCTAGAAGCTTTCAAGTACATGGCGCCCTAATCCCACGCCTATAAATAGAAGGCTTAGGGTGCCTCATTTGTTGTTGGTTTTGTTCACTGTGTGCGGAAGCTTTGCTAGTATTTCGAGTGTAATAAAATTATCCTTCTTCTTCTCTTATTCTCTTCTCTATCTCTCGTTGTTTATTAGTCTCTCGTTATTAGTTTCATTCATAGTGTTGTTATAGTAGTTTACGTGGTAATTAGTATAGTAGATCTTGTGTTACGCTCTTAATAGGGACCAACAAGTGGTATCATACGCCAAAGGATAGTTAGTTGTGTGTTATCGAGTAGTTTAAATCGTTTTTCTATCAGTTTTTACGTTTGGTTTAAGTGTTTACGTGTGGTTTTGTGGTAAAAACGATCAAAAATCTCATTTCGATCACTAGATCTTTAAACTTGTAAAGTGAAAAGATAAAATAGTGAATTGGGATTAGATTTAACGTCGATAGTTGAGTTTTTGTTCAAATTTGATCTCGTATAACACTAGTTTAGTTCGTTGCTAGTCGTAGAATTTCACCAAATTTTGGTTTTTCACGTTACAAGTCCTAAATCTCTTCATAATTTACGTATTGATTAACGTTTGAAACCAAAGACAATCGGCTTAATCATTGTTTTCTAAGTATAAACGTGATCTGAAAAAGTTGGTGAAAAAGAGGGTTTATCGAATTTGTGAAAAAGAGGGTTTATCGAATTTGTGAAAAAGAGGGTTTATCGAAATTGTGCAAAAGAGGGTTTATCGCAATTGTCTTCAAGGGTTTATCGCAATTTCAGCAGACCACGGATTTATCGAAATTGGAGTTCAGTGTTTTCCTTGCTTGTATAAATTTGTGAAAATACTTCGACTTGGCGGTTATTCTCATATCTTGTATAAGATTTTGAGAAAGTGATTAAAATTGTAATTTAGATAAATCTATCGAAATTGCAAAATCTATCGCAATTCTGTTAACTTATCGAAATTGCCTTTTCTATCGCAATTAAGATAACTTATCGCAATTGTAAGATTTATCGCAATTAGAAAGTTTATCGCAATTATCAATTTTTATCGCAATTGCTGGAGTTATCGCAATTCTTGGAGTTATCGCAATTGGACTTCTTATCGCAATTGGACTTCTTATCGCAAATTGGATTCTTATCGCAATTGGACTTCTTATCGCAAATTGGACTCTTATCGAAATTGGATTTCTTTCAAAATTGAGCAACGTGAACAGTGTTATCGCAATTGTTGTGAACAGTAACCTTTATTGAAATTGAACAAAAACACCACTTAACCAAAACCAAACCTCATAACTCATAACACACATCTTAATTATCTACACGATCAACAAAAACACAAGAATGTCTCAACCACCATACAATTACTACTTCTACAATCAACAACAGCATCAGTATCGTCAACAACCATTTCAGCAACAGTATCCCCAACAACAGTATCAACCACAGTTTCAACAACATCAAATGTTCATACATCAACATCAATTCCCTCATCAGCAACAACTTCCCCCACAACCAATGCAAAACTACCAACCTCTTTCCAGAGAACCACACTGGTTTACCAAAATGTGTGAAGCCATAAGTAGTCAACAATCGAAGCATGAAGCAGGTTCTTTGGACACACCACCTATGCTCACACCAGGAAACTATGTGCAGTGGTCCAGTCGTTTTCTCCGATTCATTGAGCTAAGGAAACCTCATGGGAAGTATCTGAAGAAAGTCATCATTGATGGACCATATCCAACACCTACAACAACCATTCCTGCTGATCCAACTCAAGTTCCTCCAAGAGAAGCGACAACAACCCCCATTCCTCTAGCTCAACAAACAGCGGAACAAGTACTTCAACAAGAGGCCAATGAGCTAGCCATGTCTTACATACTCCAAGGGATTCCCAATCCTATTTTCAGGAGTATTGATGCCCAAAAGACAGCCAAGGATATGTGGGAGCACGTACATCTGCTTATGAAAGGCACAGAACTCAATCAAGAGGACTTGGAATCAAAGTTGTATATGGAATACACACATTTCATGATCGAACCTGAGGAATCTTTAGAATCATACTATCATCGTTTCACCAATATCATCAATGATCTGGATCGCCACAACATCACCTTACCAAAGATTGCTGTGAACTCAAAGTTTTTGGGATGTCTCGGGCCAGATTGGCAAAAGTACGTCACGTTTGTTCGACAAGCCAAAAAGATAAACGACGTTTCTTATGGGTTATTGTATGATTACCTAAAACAACACCAATCTGAAGTTAACAAGGACCGAGCAGCACGTGGAGGATTCTCATCAGCACCTAATTCAAACTCACTTGCTCTTATGGCTCAATCTCATTTTGCACCAAATCAAGATTTTGTTCCACCACCACCACCTCATTCGGGTTTTGCACCACAACCATCAAACCAAATTGTCCCTTATGAAGCACCTTCACAATACCCTGATAATCAACTTGTTCCATACGACAACACTAATTATAGCATGTACTCCAATGTTGACACTGATGAAGATGATGCTTTTAACTCTCTGAATGAAGGATTTGCATTGATCGCTCGTGCATTTAGCAAATTCTCCAACAAGTCGAACAATCGTTTGAGATATTCATCGAATACAAGGAATCAAGCAGTGGTCAATGATGGAAGAGTTGAGATTCAGAACCGGTCTTCAGGAAGGTTTGGTTCAGGAAATTACATGGGGAATTCTGGTGGTCAACGTTCAGTTCAAGAGGAAGTGGAAGAAACAGCATGGGAAACACTCAGAGAAGGACTCAGTTTGCTGATAAAGGGAAAGGGATTGCTAACACATCCATCACTTGCTACAATTGTGGGGGAAATGGTCATATGGAAAATGCATGCCTAAAGCCAAGGACAATGGGCAGTGCTTATCATAAGGAAGCTCTTCTCCTAGCATTGAAAGATGAAAAGGCCAGTGGTATTTTGACAGAGAAGGAGCAGAGTTTTATGGCCAATGCATACTCCGATGACGAAATGGAGGATCTGGAGGCTAATGCTGCAGTCATGTTAATGGCCAACATGCAGGAGATGAACATGAGTGAGACAGGCCCGGTCTATGACACCGATGGCTTATCTCAGGTATCTGATGCAGATTGTCTTATTCATGAAATTGCCTCACCATCTGCATCTTCATCTGCATAAGAAACTTTTGCTCCAAACGACTTATCATTTTCATCTTAGTGGTTTCATTTGATGATTCTTTTGATGATGACAATCATGATCATCTTGAACAAATGATCTTATGCAAGATTCGGATCCAGAGCTCATGACCTTATTGCTTGCCACCCAATCACAATTAAATGCACATAAATCCCAGATGGACAAATGCAATGACATTAACAAAAACTTAAAAGCAAAAATTGCACTGTTAACAAAGGATCTTGAGTGCTACAAAATGCAACTTTCAAATTATGAAAATCAAGAAAAACGTGAGAAAAGCTTTGAGGTTGCATTCCAACAATCACATGTTCAGGTAAAAGATTTAGAACATCAAGTTCATGAGTTAACTGTTTATAAAAATGATTTGATTTCTCAAAAAGAACAAGAGCAATTCGAATTTCAAAAACAAATTGACATATTAAACTCTGAGCTTTCAAAAACTAAAACAGAGTTTTCAAACTGTCAAAATGATCTTATTGAAGAAAAACAAACCACAAGGAAACGTGTTAACTCATATCTTGAGGAAATTGTTGCGTTGGAATCCAAGCTCAAAGAATTTCAAAACGTTGTGTATAAAACGGGTGATTCTGTAACTACCATTCAAAAACTAACTGTGAAACCAAATCCTAAAGGATACGGATTTGCAATTGGAAATGATCAACCACGTTTTTTACAAAAGGCACTCAGGGAAAATCCTAAGTTGTACAGTGCATAATACTTGTTTGATGAAACTTTCCAGCGTGTTGTTGTTTATAATACTGAAGAGGAACTAGAACAAGCGGACGAGAGTCGATCCAAATTGAGTTGTGTTTATTATAACAAACCATACGATTACTCAAAAGAACCTCACATTAGTGAATCATTTGTACCACAAAAAGATAGATCTAATCAAACATGGTCTTTAAATGAAATAAATGTTTCGTCTGACGTTGGTCCAGTAACTACTGTCGCACAAGTCAATGGTCCATTACCAAATCAAGGTGAGAAGGAACAAATGCCAAAACAATGTCGCATTCTAAAATATTTTAACACATTTATGGACTACATCCAACTTTTGGAAAATGCAATAGAAAGAAATTCTGAAATCAAAATCTCCACTTTTCTATCTCCTTATGAGAAAGAAAAGCGAGAAATTTTTCAAAAACAATTCTTGCCACTTGTCAACCACCTGCGACTTTGTGCCACACAGTGGGAACAAGAACTCCAGTCAGAAGTTGCATCAATGATGAGTATTTTCAGAGCAAAAGATAACAAAATTGCAAAACAAAAAGGTCAAAAGAAAGCTTTGGAAAAAGATGTCGATCGACTCTTGACGAATGTTCTCAGTTCTGATGTGATATCTGTGATTATGAATTCTATCTATTTGTCATGTCATGAATTGCTTGTTGATGATCACTTTGTTGAAATTGAGACAATGAGAATTGAGATTGATAATCTGAGAAAAGAAAATGAGAGACTTAGACAAATCAATAATGATGTGGAAACCAAATGTGCAAAAGAAATTTTCAAACTTAACCAAAGGTGGAAATGGTGTCAAGCTCAGAGTCTTAACTTTGAGTTAGCACTACAAAACCAAAAGGAATCAGTGTCTTTCCAAAATAGTCATGCCTCTGACAATCAATTTGAAAAAGAAAATGTTGTATTGAAACAACAAATTTCTGCATATGAAAAAGACATTGAGCGAGTTTGTGAAAACAGAAATGCCACTATTCGGTTAAACAGAGAGTTAGAATCAAAAATTCAAGAACAAAAACACATCATTATTGATTTGAAAGAGAAACTCAGAACTCTTGACAAAGGGAAAGCTGTATCAAATAATGTGATTGCACCAGGAATGTACAAAGTCGACAAGGCACCTAAGAAAGCATTATCACAAGCTACTAATGTGAATACTTCAACTTCCACAGGATTAGGCAACACATCTAAGGCTAGCAGCTCAAAGACCACCAAGAGTCAAAAGAAGAATAGAGTTTGGCAACCTAAGAGTGGATTATCTAAGAATGCAGAAGTAGAAGTTAATGCTAGTAGTTTGAATAAAACACATGTTATGTCTAGATTAGAATCCAACTTGTCTAAGTGTCATTCTGAATCTGATGTAATGAATGTTGAATCTTTGAATGTTTGTAATGCTATTATGGTTGATGCTTATTGTGTGTTCTGTCGAACTAGTATGTTGTCTGGAAACCATCAGAAATGCATTGCTAAAACCCTTTTGTCACGAAAACAGAAACGTACTACTGGCATTTCCTATAGGCCCATAATCGTTGCTAAGTCCATTTTAGGAAAACCGCCACAAGTAGTTTCTGAGACCACCGTTGACAAGACCGTAGTCGCCCCTAGGAAAATCCATTCACCTAGCACATTCACTAAGAAGAAAGCACAAACTAGTTGGACGTGGCAGCGTTGGTTACAATATAAACCTAGTTTTACATGGGTTCCAAAGATTCTTAAAACATGTATTACTAACCCAACGGGATCTACCGGTTCCAACTCTCCTGTGTCCTCTTCTTGTGATGCAAGTAATTCAAATTGTGCTATGGATTGTTGATAGCGGGTGTTCCCGGCACATGACAGGGAATTTAAAGCTTCTAGTAAACTTCATTGCAAAGTTCATGGGCACTGTCAAGTTCGGGAATGATCATTTCGCGGCTATCATGGGTTATGGTGATTATGCCAATGGGAACATCAAGATTAGCCATGTCTACTATGTTGAGGGTCTTGTTCATAATTAGTTCTCCGTCGGGCAATTCTGCGATGGTGATTTAGAAGTGGCTTTTCGGGAGAAAACATGTTTTGTTCGAGATCTTCAAGGAAATGATCTGATGAAAGGAAAGCGCGGAACTAGTCTGATGTGTCGCGGGTCGTGCAAGTTTTAAAAATTTATAAACACAGTTTATCCAATTCTCTAATCAACACATACGAGCAAGTATACTCGTCCGTGGTAGTAAAGGTGGGTAAGTCGAGATCGTCCCAAGAGAATTGTTGTTTACGTTTAGTAAAATAAGTTTTAACAAAAAGGGTTGTCAATCCAATTTGGTGCAAATTCTAAGGTAAGTAAAATCCAATGAATCAAAAATTAATGTACTTGTATGTAATTCCTTGACTAATTGTATAGAGTAATCTACCAAGTTGGGTGTAACTTGTAATGATGCACAACTTAAAATGAGTGATTCACAATCAATGGTTTTTATCATGAGAAATCATCTCTAAGAATTCAATCTCCTATTTAATTCCTTTCGGCCTTGTTCAACTATTACGACAATTCTATTAAACTCTTTGTTGTTTGAAAAGCATTTCTTATCTTAAGAATTCCTACGAATCCTTTCGGCCTTTTCTCGTGATGAAATCATTTCCAAATCCATTTTAATGAGTTAATATGGTGCTTGCCACACACCATAGTCCATACTAATTCGTGCACTAACTTTTTGGAATAAAAACATAAAGAAAATCCTTTCGGCCTTTGTTAATCTTTAGAACTGTTTTTACCAACTAATTAAGCAAGATTAGATTGTTGATGAGTGGCCTTTTACTCATCATTTTATACCCGAAAAACCCCACAAAAACGACCAAAAACACCCAAATGGACCATATATTGTTACAAATATCCTTGGATTGTGTTATATGTGTTTCAGGTACAAAAGGATTGAAAACGGGGCAAATATGGACAAAACCGAGCTTGGAATGGAAAAGAGCCGAAAACCGAAGCCGGGAAAGACGTTTTTCATATGGATTTTTATTCGAGCTCAAAAATTCCAAAATGGCCCTTGGATTATTTTTAGTTGGCAAAAATGGTCCCTTGATTAAATTTGAAGAAATGGCAAACTGGGTCCCTGAACTTTGCATAACTACACTTTTGGTCCTTATATTAAAAACCATTATATCCAAAACATTCCACTACATAACCGGATCTAAACAAATACCACAAACCCAACCCATCTTAAACATTAACCCTTTACCCCTTTAAACCCCTTAGCCCACCTAAAAGCCCACCCATTTTTCTTTGAGTTAAACACCACACGGGTCACACACTCCCACCCTAATTGGTCAAATCCCCAAATAAATAGTCAAAATCCCTAGATAACTACAATTCATCATCCCTTACATCTCAATCCCTCCCTAATCCTCGGCAAATCCCGTCCGTCTCTATCACCTCCACTACCAGCCAAGACACCCACATGGGGTTGTCTTTGGTCCCCCCCCCCTCCACGTTGGCAATCCAAAGGGACTACCATCTAATCTACGACTGAAGTTTAAAGTTGTGGGCAGCAAGTTTTAATCCAAGGGTCCCAAGAGAAGCACAAGTGCACGAAAGGGAACACACTCACACAACAAACACATATAGATGTAGGGGTTTTGTTATATTTTTAGTAAAAAATAGATTAGTAGTAGTGTAGTGTGAGTCAGGTTCTATTTAGCTATTTAATTTAATGTATTTTAATTTTTTTCAGCATTGTAATTTACTCTTATTTTTAATTTAAACTCAGTTTTTATTTAAAATTTTAATTTTACTGTTCTGGCTTATTTATTGCTTATTGCTTATATTATGCTTTTTATTTGCTTATTTATTCCATGTTATGTTTGTTAGATTTGTGGTATGCCTATGTTGTGTTTGTTAGTTATTATAGGACTGCTTGACTGTTAGGGTCAAAATGGGTATAAACATGTAGTCACTTTTCATTTTCCATTAGGGTAGTTTACAATGAGCTTATTTTTTCATATTTCAGCTACTTTCAGTAGTATTAAGTTTTTGTTTTAGAAGCTTTTGGTAGTTTTGAATTTGTGGAAGAAAACCCTTGAGCCAAACTGCCCTATTCAGCTTCTGACAAGCTTAGCTTATTTGGACAGTTTGTGGCACATTTTTTTGTTTACCATAGTTGTTTTAAGATTTGGATAAGTGGCATTAGGTTTTGCAAGGTCTGAGGTCCAAAATCACTTCATTTCAGTCAAAACATCAAAACAGCAGTCCGCATATTTTTTTCATTGTCCACTTTTTCAGCCCTTTTTGATGAATTTTAATCTGATCATGTTAAGCTGTTAGGATCTGATTTTAAGCAAAAAGAAACTTGGCTAGCTTATCAAGTGAACCCCATTTTTCTTTTATTTTTTAGAATTTTTCTTACTAGCCTTTTAGGCCCTAGATCAGCAGCCAACAGACCAAATTCTGCCCTGCATATTTTCTTGTAACAGCAGACTCTAGTTTATTTTTTGGCTTATTTTTGGCTTATCTGAGCTATTTCCTTGATTTCTTTGCTTATTATAAGTCTTATTTTAGATATTAATGGGTTATAACTTATTTTTCATGTCAAAAGCTTTTTAGAATAGCACTATTAGCTTTTCAGTTTTTTTAGCTTGTTTTTTTTTTTAAAACTGATCAGTTAAGCAGTTTAATTTGAGCTTATTATTGAGTTTCAAAAATAATTTTCAGTTACAAAAATTCTTATTAGTTATTGCTTATTGAGTTTTAAAAAAGAAAACCAAGAAAAAAAAATTAAATAGCAAAAAGTGTCATACCTGGGGTTCGAACCCAGGTCAGTAGGAACACAACACCAACAACCTTACCACTGCACTCTTGGCTTTTGTTAGTTAAAACTAACATTATTTAATTTAAAACCCTTTTTATTCCTTTTACCTTTATAGCTAATCAGACCTTGTTTGCTTTTTCCCAGCTTATTGAAATAAGCTGGGACACTTTTTATATTTTTCATAGCTCAAGTTTAATATAAAGTATTTTAGAAAAAAATTTCAGAATTTTCTTTTTCCATTTAGTATTTTTAATCAATTATTTTCTTTTAAATAGTTTTTAATTTATAAAAAATTATTAAAAAGTAAAAAAAAATATATTTCTTTTTTTCAAAATTTTATTTTGCCATTTAGAACTTAGGAAAATTATTTTGATATCCGTAGGGTTAGTTTTAAATAGATTTGACGTTTTTACTCGTTCGTAGTTTATCGGTCGCATTATTTTTGTTTTCGATTTAATAGATAGTAGTAACCAATCAACCCTCGTTTTTTCAAGCATTTTAATACCAAACCGAAAACGATATCCTCAATTTCACGCCTCGCAGGGAGAACGACCCGGGTACACGCTTGCCCGGTTTATTACAATCGATTTTCGCGTTAAACCATCGCGAGTTGACTTTTCTTCGTGAGAGGTTTAGCTTGTGACGCGTTTTGCACGACTACCAAAATGGCGCCATTGCCGGGGAGGTCTGTTGCGACAATATCGTCACGGTTGGACGATTAGTGACTTGAAGAACCTTCCTCGTGAAGTTTCGTATATATCTTGTGAATATTTTTTATCCAAAAATCCAAAAAAATTAAAAAACCAAAAAACCCAAAAATATTTTTCTTTCCTTTCTTAACCTAATGTTCTTGGTGCATGCGCACACATTATCATAGACGTGCTGCCTCATTAGTCGAACCCGAGATTCGTACTAATCCCGATCCTCCCATTGTCATAATGGCGGAGAATCGCACCATGCTTGAGCTTCTCCAAGCACCCACCGAGGGTTACGGAGATGCTATTGTTGTTCCCCCGATCATTGCCGATAATTTCGAGCTTAACCCGGCGTTACTATCCTTAGTAACGTCGAATCAATTTTACGGTTTCGAGAGGGATGACCCTCATTCCCACATTCGATGGTTCAACAAAATTTCATCGACCATCAAATGTAGGGATGTTCCTCCAGAAGCAATCAAATTGCTTCTCTTTCCTTTCTCTCTTGAGGGGGCAGCCCGGATTTGGCTTGAAAAACAACCCCCTCGTTCTATCTTAACTTGGGAATATTTGGTGTCGAAATTTGTGAACAAATTCTTTCCACCTTCAAAAACCACAAGTTTAAAAAATGAAATTACCAAATTTACTCAAAAATTTGATGAATCTTTTAGTGAAGCGTGGGACCGTTTTAAAGAATTACTTCGCAAATGTCCTCACCACGGTTTTTCCGAGTTACACCAAATTGATACTTTCTACAATGGATTGAACCAAACCGACCAAGATTCTCTAAACGCCGCCTCTGGTGGTTTTATATTGAATCAGACTACGGGAGATGCTTTGTCCATCATCGAGAACAAGTCAAAAGTTCGCACTTCAATTGTATTTCAACAAACTCATAAAACAAGACATGTTTTCATGCATCACTATGAAATAAGAATACTCCAACAATTGTCACATCATACACACAAGTATAACCAAAATCACTCCATAACAATTATAATCAAACACAAGTAACAAACCATACTTTCATTCATCTTAAAGTAAAAGTAGTTCATAATAACTCAAACAAGAAATACCTAGTTTTGGAATTACAAGAACTAGAATTGTGGAATTATAGCAACCACACTCCTCCAATCGCCTATGATCACACGTAAACAACTCCACACTCAAACACAACTCTTGAGACTCGAACTCAAGGTTCCCTAGACATTTTCACAGCAATTACAAGCATTCGGGCAATGATAATAAGTTAGCAAGGACTTGGTGTAAGCCTTCACTAAGTTTTGGGTGTCACACTTGTAAACTAACCTTGGATCTCTTTAAATAAGTGTAAGAACACTTACTCCTCAAGCAAAAACGTCCCTCTACAGTAAATAACCAGGAAATGATAAGCCACCATGATTATGGGGCTTAAATTCGTCATTAAATGTGATTTTGTAACTTTACCTTCCTCCAACCGATCGGTATTGAGGTCCAACCAATCGGTTGGATCTCTCAGTAAATTATTCTTCTCCCATCCGGATCGGATGCGGGCACCATCCGATCGGTTGGTGCCTTCTGTCTTGCACATTTTATTTTTTCTCTTTCTTTTCTCGTTACGTGCTTATTCCTTTGTTGTGGCACTACTTCCTTTCATAGAACTTGATCTTTTCTCGATATATGAACATAGAAATCTTGACATTATCAAATCCTTGAATTCTCGTGTGGTTTCTCTCTCGTTTTCCTCTCGTGAATCTTCCAATGTGCATAATCACTTCATTTCTTCATCTTTTTATCATCTTTTCCTGTACTTGGCTATATTTACTTGCATATACACTTTTTCATGATTTAGTAACAAATACACACAAATATAACCAAATATGATGCACAAAACTAACGATAACGTGACTAAAAACATGTTCAATTTGAGCGTTATCATATTCCCCCACACTTGAGTTTTGCTCGCCCTCGAGCAAGTCTAGCTTTTAGAAAAATCTGATATCAATGGCATCTTCATTATGATTCTAAAAATCCAACAACCATCCCAATGGAACAATTGCTATTTTTATTTTAACTGCGAAAAATTCTTGAAACATAAACAAGTTAATTTGAGCTTGATAACATAACTAAGCACCTTACAAAGGAATTTTAAATTCACTCAACACTCAAGGGTAAATTTAATGGTACATCACTCAATTGCTCAGACATGATCCACGTTTCTTACCATAAGCTTGTACGAGTATCAAAACAACAAAATAAAACATCAAAGAGGTCTTTTATTCGGGTTTAAGGTTAAGGGTTACGGTTACCTTGCTATTGTGCAAATACTTCATACAAGAACATAATAGCTTGCTAACAACAAATTCTTGACTAGCTAAGCAAAGGATGGTCACTAGATTGTACCTTGGTTCGCTAACAACGTTATTTGCATAACGGATGGTCACCAAAACATGCACTAGCTCGCTAGAAACGTTTTTCAACTATTCAAAAACCCGGATGGTCACTAGAACATCCATGCACTACATATCTAAACAAAGCCATCACTAAATCCGGATGCTCGAAAGCTAACAACGAATCAAGTAATTGGTAAAGGTAAGGATAAGACATGGGAATTATTTGTGATTGGTTTCTACAAAAAATAGAAATAAAAACAAATAAGAATCAAGTCCAAATTCCGTTCCCAACTCTTTATACCTCAAATTATCACTCCACCAAACTTCTTCAATTATTATTATTCTGCATCTCATAGTAACTCCTTTCTTCCATAATAGCTCATTGATTATTTTATTTTCATCCATTCATTCATTCATTCATAGCTCATTGCCTATTCATTCCTTTTTTTTACTCACTTCTTTTTCGTCACCCCCACACTTTGGATGAGTACATGCTACAAAAAATACAAATAAGAGTAGCGACCTCCTTCTTCATTGAAACAACACATACACATACAAAGTGTGGTCAACATGTAATCATCAAAAAATAAATAGTTTTGAACTTCAATTGAACTTGATTCAAGTAAGGCTAAGGTGTAAGGTGTAAAATCTTTTTGTATTTTTCTGGATTTAATCAAAAGAAAAGATGGGCTCAGAAGGTGTAACTAAGGGTATCTAGCGTAAAATATTCACGCTAACAAAATGGTTTCTAAATACATAGGTTAACTAACCGATGTGGTTAGCAAAAAATATTTTTGTAAACGGTTGGCCATTTGGTGTAAATCCTAATTTGCCTCTTATCATTTGAATATATTTTATTACTCGAAAGTAATTGTAACCGTAATGCATAACACGTACAAGTTCTAGAATCAACATAATCACCGGCACACTCATAACGAAATATAGAGCATAAGAATTGCTTTATACAAAAAGGCTTAAATCCTCACAATTTAAGGTGGGTTATAACATGTGCTAGCAATAGTTATCAATAACTCTCCTTACTTGATTAAATTCCAAAAAAATTTCAAATAGCCTCATTTTTTACCAATGAATCAATCTATATAACAATGAAAATAACTAGAGCATCAAAGGCGAACCTAACTCTAGTCACTCAAATCCCAAAATTCTACAAAAAACTTAAAAATTTAAAAATTAAACCAATTTTTCCTATTTACTTCCCTCCCCCACACTTAAGTTTTGCATTGTCCTCAATGTAATAAAATGAACTTAAAAGTAAAAGAAATGGGGAAAATTTAGTTAAAAAGAAAAAATAAAAATACTACCCGGAAAAAAAATCGCATAGGCATGTTTGACCATAAGTAAGCACATGAGTTCTTCTAACTACAAATATTGACCAACACTAAGCTTCCGTGAATTCTTCCCCTGCAAAAACTATACGCGAAACAAAAAAAAAATACTAAAACAAACCAAAGCAGTTCAAAACAAACCATAAATAATAAAATCCTAATAAAGTTAAGTTAAAGTAGTGGAAACAGAAATTATTCGACCCATCATTGTTTTTAAAACACAAACACTACCAAATCTTCGATGATCATCAATCATCGGCATCCATGTGTTCATTGCCATGAACCCGCTCATCTTCACTTTCGTCATCATTCTCCTCTTCTTCTTTTTCCTCATAATTCTCTTCTCCTTCAAAAACTGTGAAAGCTTTTTGTCTCTTTCTTCCAACACCTGACGAAGAACCTCCTACATCGTAACTCAAACCTCCAACTGTAGGAACTCTACCATAAACTGGCACTGGATCGGGGAATGGTGCGTACCCGGGATACGGATAAGGATATTGGCCAGGATATGGGTCATACTGAATTGGGTATGGTGGAGCATTTGGTGGGTTGTAGGGAGGTACCTCATAGTCAGCATCACGAGCCACATGTTGAATCATCGGCATGGAATAATCATAGTTGTAATTTTGCCTCATCATCATAGAATCTCTCCACACTTCCCTACACTCTATCTCATTCAATTCACGATTCCAATCTCCCCATCCCGAGTAAAACTACCCGGGGCATGAACATTCCCAATTGGTTGTGGTGGTTGATACGGTTGTTGTTGATAAGGTTGTTGTGGTGCTCCTTGAGGTGCGACCATCGTTGGTTCTGTCCAAGCTCCCAACATCCTTGTTTTCCTATCCAACACTTTACCGAAACTTTTATCATCCCACGTCTCACTCTCCTTCATCTCCGAACATTTCTCCAATTCCTCATTCACGAAATAACCCAAATTTCTTGCCAACATAGTCACATAGTGACCTCCATAAATCACACTATTATCCTTTATCCCTGGTGCTCTTCTTGAAAGATACTCGGCTATTATCCAAGCCGCGTTCCCGTTCTTATCTTCCTCCAACAATTTCATTAGCCACAAATCCGGTTGATTGCACTTATCCCTGCTACCTGTTCTATGCAAAAACCCCCCCAAGCGATCAATTTTTGTAAAATCTTCATAATAGGATTCCTTAACTTGGACGAGTTTCTTCTACTACAACCTAGATCTCCTACTCTATTCCAATAATCCGCTAGACCCTCATAATCATTATGCTTCCTTACCAATCTCGCAAAATGAGGTGGGAACAAATGATGCTCAATTTCATCTTGATCGTATAGACCAAGAGCAACAGCAAATTCCGGCAAAGTATAAACATGCTCCCTACTACAGAGCCTAAACCAGATACATTTATCATTCACGACATCCACAATCTTTCTTTCAAAATAAAACGTGGAGAAAAACTCCAAACACCATTCTCGATTAACATTCTCATAAATACTAAACGCTCTTTCCCACGAAAAATCTTCAAAACTATCACCATCTCCCTCATATACATACGACATTCTCATCATTTTTCTCAATTCCATCTCACAATCATATTCTGCAAACAAATTCCAATCAACTAACCTTGGCTTAGCAATTTCTCTCCCTTATAGCTTTGAAAGACGCTCCCGAAAAGCGTGCTTTTCCTCCTTCCTAAGGTTGCTAAACTTCAAGTTTTCATTACGCTCCTGATTGAGAGTATATTTGACCTTGCTCTTAGCATTCCTTTGCACATACTTTGTTACAATCGGATTCACTCCACCACGTGATGAACTCGAGCCACCTGCAAGATAACTCTGTAGAAAACACAAACGTATGATAGTATAAGAGCATAAGAACCAAGATTACAAGACTAAGAAGTCACAAAACTCGTTTTAAAAATTTTCTTTTTTCATTTACCGAGCCATCCATCCGATCGGTATTCCTCCAACCGAATCGGATGGAGTAAATGTCCCAGCCCAACCGATCGGTATTGCCCTGCAACCGAATCGGTTGGGACCTACTGTTAAGAAAAAAAATTTCTTTCTCCGACTTCCAATCAATTCTATCAAATTCTACTCTTTCCTATCATGCATTTGATCAATTATCATGGTTTCTACATATCCCACTCATCTCCAAAACATATTCATAACATATTCGCATGATTTCTCAATCTTCCTAGAACATATGAACACTACCAAATCAAAGCTCCTCAATTTATGTTCTAATCCACAATGCATCATCCTAGCATCACTAATCAACAACTAAACAACACCTGGGAATCATCAATTGCAATCTAAATTGATTCAAAGTTTTGACCCATTTTAATCCGAAAATTCAATCAATCAATTCTTCCTCAAAACTTAATCAATCTATCTAATTCTTTTTGCAATGAATTCCTCAATCATTTACCCATCTATTACAGAAAAAATTACATCTTAATTCGAACTATATCAAAAATACCCAAATTTTGACCTAATTCAAGAAATCTGAATTAAAACCTAATTAATACAAATTGATGATGTTACTTACTTGTTTAGGTGTCATAGATGATCCTTCAACACTCCTGCAACACTTAATAATCTCCTAATGGTCGAATTTTTGAACCCCAAGTTTGGTGGATTGAGTGTGTGTGTGTTTTTGTGATTTTTGAAATCTTGAGTATATATATTTCACTCCATCCGATCAGTATTTGATCCAACCGATTTAGATTGAATTTTTGCAAAAACTTCACTTTTTCTTTTGTAAACACTTTATAACACTTGTAAGAACAAGTAAAAGTGTTTTTTCACTCTTCAAAAATACTCCTTTTAAGCATGAAAAATACTCCACCACACTTAATCTCCTAACTTGTTTTTCAAGTCTATCCCTACAACTTCTAAAACAAAACTTAACTCTTAAACTCAAAACATAACTTCATAAACTTAAAACTTAATAAAACCAAGACAATCAAAAGGTCTTAACTTAAACTCAAACTTAAATGCAAACATTAAACTACTAGAAATGCATAAAAATTAAAAAGAAAACAAACAAAACACTAGCACAAGCTTTGTGCTTTTATTCTTCAAACTCTTGTCTTTCATCCTTCAAAATACTCGTGCCTCAAGATATCTTCATTTTGAAACTTCCCGGACAACTTTCGGTTAGTCATTTGCATTTTAAACTTCCTTGTAAAGTTCCTTCCATCCGGACAAACTATATCAAACTTCACATGCCATTCTCCGTCTTCTTTTTCCTTCTTGTAAACACTAGATCCTTCGGGTCCCCATTCCAAATTCTTTAGTTGGACCGGTAAAGATCCAAGAAAATCTGTCAATTTGTTAAACACAAAAACATTCTTAAATGGGTTATAGAAAGCCTCCAAAGCTAGAGCTCTTTCCATCTCATCTTCAATATCAAAGTAACTTGGGACAACCGGCCCATATTTAGGCCTCCCTTCTTCATCTCTACCTACTTCAAAACAACCCAAGTGGTCTTCTTCTTCATCTTCATGCACTTCCTTAACAATCTTTCCTCTAGGTTTAGGATAATACGTATGCTTCAAGATTCCATCACTAATAGTCATAGTACCTCTACCCATATCTATAATAGCTCCACAAGTTCTCAAAAACGTTCTTCCTAACAAAAATGGTAACTCCTTATCCTTGGGAATGTTAAGCACAAGAAAATCGGCCAAGAAAGCTTGATATCCTACTTGGACTCTAACATTCTTTACTTCTCCCATCGCTTTTGCTCGCTTTTGCTCGTGAATTATCAGCCATAGTAAGATTCTATTGATTTGGTTGAGGATTACCAAGTCCTAATCTCTTATACAATGGATATGGCATTACATTCACACTTGCTCCCGTGTCAGCCAATGCATACATCGTATCTATTCCTTTCACTTTAATCGGTAACACAAAATTACCCGGATCGCTCTCCTTTTGGGGCAACCCATTCTCAACTATCCTTTCTCTTGCAATCTCATAACCTAGCCCTTGCCATCATAACTGTAACCACCCATAATTTTCCGAATATATTTTTATTCGAGACTTTTCCCGTTTCTCATAGACGGATCCTTTCTGAACTCTTTTGATTCTAAAACGTGAAATTTATCTCGCGAAACGTGAAATTGGTACACAACGCGTACTGGCACAACCGACGAATTGATTTGGTTATTTTATTATTCGTGAGAAACAAGACGTATGAATAGTCATTCTTAATGGAAAAACGATTTTAAAATTTATGGAATAACTTTTGGACGATCGGGAAATAATTATAACACGATTTATTGGTCTCTTTGGCGTTTCGTTAAAAATATGAAGAGATTTACATATTCAGTCCTTGAGGGCGCGCTAGGGTTTGCCACAAGTCCCAACCTACCACTATAAATACTACACTTATAATCTTTTAGGGTTATAACCCATTTCCTTCTCCTTTCCAGCCGACATCCCATCTTCCCTCACCTCTCTCTTCTCTAACTTTTTCCGACCACCAATTTCTGGCCAGTTGAGCCGCCACTGCCGGTCACCACCTCTCACAACCACCACCAAAATAAAACTTGAGATCTCCTCTTCATTCCTATGTGATTCACGCGCCAAGAAACCATCTCCACCACTTGTTGCCGCCGCTGCTACGCGTCTCCGCCGATTCCTCTCTATCTTCTCGTCATGGTAAAATCGTGAAAGCCGTATTTATATATATACTTTTTATTATTACCGATTATTATTGATTTCATTATTGTTTTCGTGGAAGCTAACGGATATAACGCAAGATTATTAAGTTTTGTAGATTTAGAACATGTTTGAATCAGTTTATATAAGTTTGTGACTATGAAAATGGATTTAAAACATGTTTTGATGTTATTCGTGTGGTAAGGAATTGTTGCAAGAGTCGACTGTTTTGGTACCATGTTTCGTTCTCGGGTCAAACTCAATGGTCTCAGTAGGGTGCGTCCAGTTATGGTTGATATCAGATTCGGTCAAATACTTTAGTAATGGTGAAGTGTTGTCCAGTTACCATGTTTGTTATGGTTGATATCAGTTATGGTTGATATCAGTTATGGTCTCAGTAGGGTGCGTCCAGTTACCATGTTTGTTGTTATTGAAGTTTTGTTGTTGTTATTGTTGTCAAGTCGTGAGGTTAAATCGTTTAGAGTCGCGGGTTTTAATTACTCATATAATGGTAAAGTGTTGTTCTCGGGTCGAGTGAGAACCGGTTAGAATCGAGTTGGTTGTGAAAAACCTGCGAGAGTCGTGTTTTGCTCCTGGTTCAGGTGAGCCACCCACGTAGGGTGCGCTTGGTTCGATCTGAATGTGGAATTGGTAAACGAGTATGGCTCGTTGTTGTTGTCGTTACCGGTTTGGAGCCGAGACCAAGTGGTCTCGGTGTGATATAAATTGTAATATTCTTGTTTCGTGGTTGTGTTTATAGTGGTTTTGGTCTCGATTCTTAGTAACAACAATGGTAAAAATGTGAGTTAGTGTTTGTGTCTTGTTAACAGCCACATAATGGGAATTTGGGTTTAATAATTTACTGCTAGTCTAAGATGAGTTGTATTAGTATTTCTTCTAAACTGGACTTGGGCTTAACAAGCCCATGTGGGTGTGTTTGGTTTAAAGAATGGGCCGAAGCCCAATGATGTTTGTTTGGTTAAAAAGGGCTCATAAGCCCAAAAAAATTTAAGATGTGTTTGTTTATAAATTTTAAGCAAAATATATTTTACCAAACGAGACATAAAATATTGTAATTTTAGTTTTGGTTAATCCAAGTCTCGACGACTCGAGAAAAACAAATTTTATTAGTTAAACTCATTTTTATTATAAAACGTTTGTGTTTTATACAAGTTATTTGGGATATCGGGGTAAATGTAGAAACGTGCAAACTGAGTTATTTTATTTAAGGTGTTTATTGGTCATTGACTTCTAGAGTTGTCTTCCTTGGTTTGAGTTCTCATCCGTACTCTCTTGAGTTTGTTGATGTCTCTCCTCTTTGGCGTGAGTTGTATGTCGAGTCTCTATTTTCTTACCACACCACACGAAACGTTAACACTAAACTTTTACAAACTTTGATACGAGTAATCCACAAAAACTAATACGTTTGTCTTTTGAAACTCTCTTACTTTACGAGACGTATTCTAAGATAACTACATACGTATTAGGTTGTGCCGTGAGACCCTAGTTGCCATGAGATTTTAGTTGCTGTTGCGTTAGGCAACCTTTGAGCTGTTGTGCTGTTCTACTCTCTTACATTGTTGTGATATTACATTGCTGGACTGAGGTGAGTTCTCGTAGCCCCACTTTTAACGTGTTTTACTTTGGGGGAAAATGGTACTCAATGCTTTACAAATTTTTCATGCTGTGAATTACTGTTTTACTTGATTTTGGACATACGTGTGATGATGCGATTATACGCTGTGACATGTTTTGTTTTGTGCAACCATGACTGCGCAACTGTTAACTCTCTGCTGAGATCCCACAGGTTATAGGTTCAGTTGGTGTAACTGTTAACTCTTTGTTGAGAGCCCACATGTTGATAGATCTATCGGGGTAGCTCCCCACGTGATATTGGTTATGAGTATGATGAACACTATAGGTTCAGTTGGCGCGACACTATTATTGTTTGGATAACATGCTTGTAATTGGTATTCATGTGCACTATTGTCCTACACTATTATTCACAGCTTCGTGGTTTAACTTTCAAACCTACGAGCTCAACAACATTATGTTGACGTTTTCTAGTACCATTTTCAGGTGGATCATTTCTAAAGTATTTGAAGGCACATTTATCGGAGTCAGACTATTTGATACTCGCCATTATGTTTATCAAGATGTCAAGATTTCAAAAGAGACATGTTTCCCCTTTCAAATTTGGTTGAAGAATTTTTTGTAAACTATTACTAAAATAATTGTAAGGTATAAATCTATGATGTTATGAAATGTGCCTTTCTCAGTTACATCCCGTGTTTCTGCCTTTGACGGGGTGTGACAATAACTGCATCCAACTTCTTACGATAAGTCATGTAATTGTTCAACACATCAATAACCGGCTTTTCCTCCATAAGCTCCTTTAACTTCATTTCCAAATTTTCCAAAATCGCTTGCTTTTTCTATTGGGTTAATGGTTTAACTATTTGTGGTGTTTTGGGTGGTGAACTAGATGAAGAACTTTCATTCTTAGGGGTGGAGGGTTGGGTAAGTTTGTTAAGTGGTGTTTTCTTTCTACTTGCTTTTCCCATTTTAACAATCTCTCCATTTCCTACCTTTTCTTCTACCATATCATCAACATCAATCCTCATCTCTCCCAATGCAAAATCAATCCTACATTTAGTTTTAACCACGAAATCTCTACCAAACACAACTTCTGGTTCATCAGCATTCCCATATTCCAAAACAACAAAATCAACTTTGAACACATGACCATGAATAATAACATTCACATCTCTCACTATCTTTCTTCCATAATCCTCATAGTCAAGTCTAACAAAACCAAGCTTGCCAAGCATATCTTCCGTAATGTAGTTGTCACCATATTCTATATTAAGCTGAGCATCCCAAGCTTTTATACCTTCCACACCACAAGGTGTAGCATACCTCATGAACGGTGCATCAAACTCTTTAGGTGGTGCTCGTGTAAACACAACAACTCTTTTCTCCTTAGGTAAACAAACATGATTTTCTCCAACTTCTTCTTTCCTTTCAAAATCAACCTTAGCTTCTTCAAAAATATTTTCCAAACTTTCCAATGAATCACCCGAATCTTTCAGCATCTCTTCCAAATTTCTCAAGTATTCCGACACATTGCTTAAACTCTCCATTCTACTTAAACACTAACTATAACATAACCACAAAAACAAAAAATCCAAACTATTAGCGTGAGGGTTAGTTATAATTGAAACATATTAAAATATTAAACCAAAGCAAGCAAACAAACAACTTCAAACTCTTAAAACATCAAAACAACTAAAAATTAAAAATTTCAAAAACTTTTACCGAGGCATCCATTCGATCGGTATTGAACTCCATCCGATCGGATGGTTGAATCGTTAAAAATCAAATTTACCCGACCAAATCGGATGCGGGCCACATCCGATCGGTTAGATCGAAAATTTTTCTAAAAAAAAACACTTTTTTTTTTATATTTTTATATTTATATAAAAAAACTAAATTGAAACTATAATATAAAAAAAAATTAATAACTACTACCATTTAACTAATTCATAAAAGTAAATGAAAAACAACACATAATTAATAACATTAAATTTCATTAAACTAATTAACTACTAATCATTAACTAACACATAAATTAAAACTTTCTAACTACTAACTATTGAATCTAAAATTAACTACATTAACTAAATTTAATAAAACATTACAAGCATGTAAAAACTATTCTAATTACCCTATTAATTATCTTAATTACTCTAACTCTTAATCACATTAAACATAGCATTAAACTAACATTAAAACTGAAAAATAGCAAAAACAATAAAATCTAAAATCTTTTTACCGAAGCCACCAACCGATCGGATGGGAATCCATCCGGTTCGGTTGGCTCCGAACCAAAAATTTTTACTTTTCTTTACTACAAAACTTATAAACTACCAAACCAAACTACCAAGTAAATTAACAAATTCCCCGGCAACGGCGCAAAAAACTTGATGTGTCGCGGGTCGTGCAAGTTTTAAAAATTTATAAACACAATTTATCCAATTCTCTAATCAACACATACGAGCAAGTATACTCGTCCGTGGTAGTAAAGGTGGGTAAGTCGAGATCATCCCAAGGGAATTGTTGTTTGGGTTTAGTAAAATAAGTTTTAACAAAAAGGGTTGTCAATCCAATTTGGTGCAAATTCTAAGGTAAGTAAAATCCAATCAATCAAAAACTAATATACTTGTGTGTAATTCCTTGACTAATTGTATAGAGTAATCTACCAAGTTGGGTGTAACTTGTAATGATGCACAACTTAAAATGAGTGATTCACAATCAATGGTTTTTATCATGAGAAATCATCTCTAAGAATTCAATCTCCTAGTTAATTCCTTTCGGCCTTGTTTAACTATTACGACAATTCTATTAAACTCTTTGTTGTTTGAAAAGCATTTCTTATCTTAAGAATTCCTACGAATCCTTTCGTCCTTTTCTCGTGATGAAATCATTTCCAAATCCATTTTAATGAATTAATATGGTGCTTGTCACACACCATAGTCCATACTAATTCGTGCACTAACTTTTTGGAATAAAAACATAAAGAAAATCCTTTCGGCCTTTGTTAATCTTTAGAACTGTTTTTACCAACCAATTAAATAAAATTAGATTGTATTCCAACAAACTCATAAAACAAGACATGTTTTCATGCATCACTATGGAATAAGAATACTCCAACAATTGTCACATCATACACACAAGTATAACCAAAATCACTCCATAACAATTATAATCAAACACAAGTAACAAACCATACTTTCATTCATCTTAAAGTAAAAGTAGTTCATAATAACTCAAACAAGAAATACCTAGTTTCGGAATTACAAGAACTAGAATTGTGGAACTATAGCAACCACACTCCTCTAATCACCTATGATCACACGTAAACGACTCCACACTCGAACACAACTCTTGAGACTCGAACTCAAGGTTCCCTGGAGATTTTCACAGAAATTACAATATTTCAGGCAATGATAATAAGTTTAGCAAGGACTTGGTGTAAGCATTCACTAAGTTTTGGGTGTCACACTTGCAAACTAACCTTGGATCTCTTTAAATAAGTGTAAGAACACTTACTCCTCAAGCAAAAATGTCCCTCTACGGTAAATAACTAGGAAATGATAAGCCACCATGATTATGGGGCTTCAATTCGTCATTAAATGTGATTTTGTAACTTCTGCTTCCTCCAACCGATCGGTATTGAGCTCCAACCGATCGGTTGGATCTCTCAGTAAATTATTCTTCTCCCATCCAGATCGGATGCGGGCACCATCCGATTAGTTGATGCCTTCTGTCTTGCACATTTTATTTTTTCTCTTTCTTTTCTCGTTACGTGCTTATTCCTTTCTTGTGGCACTACTTCCTTTTATAGAACTTGATCTTTTCTCGATATATGAACATAGAAATCTTAACATTATCAAATCCTTGAATTCTCGTGTGGTTTCTCTCTCGTTTTCCACTCGTGAATCTTCCAATGTGCATAATCACTTCATTTCTTCATCTTTTTATCATCTTTTCCTGTACTTGGCTATATTTACTTGCATATACACTTTTTCATGATTTAGTAACAAATACACACAAATATAACCAAATATGATGCACAAAACTAACGATAACGTGACTAAAAACTTGTTCAATTTGAGCGTTATCACAGTCTTTATACTATTTCCTTCTCGGACATGACAGCTTCTTCACCAATTTGTCTACTTTCCAAGGCACATCCCACCAAAGCATGGTTATGACACAAGCGTATGTCTCATCTGAACTTCAAAACAATGACCGAGCTCGCTCGTAAAAAGTTGGTCGATGGTCTTCCAAAATTCAGATACGCCAAAGATCATCTGTGTCCTACTTGTGAAAAAGGAAAAAGTACTCGTGCTCACTTTCCTCCTAAACCCGAGCACAGTACTGATCACGTACTTCAACTTTTGCATATGGATCTGTGTGGCCCTATGCATGTTCAAACTATTAATGGGAAGCGGTATATACTGGTAATTGTCGATGATTATTCAAGATGGACTTGGACTTATTTTCTTCGCATTAAAGATTATGCACCATCCATGATTGATTGCTTACTTTTGGTCAAACGGTTCACAAGTCAAACCTCTCACGAAGAAAAGTCACCTTGAAACCATTAACGCAAAAACAATCAAGTTGTAATATACCGGATAAGCGTGTACCCGGGTCGTAGTCCCAACGAGGTGTGAAATTGAGGATATCATTTTTTGTTTGGTATTAAAATGCTTGAAAAGACGAGGGTCACTTTTTGGTTTTTAATATCTAATAAAACGCAAATCAAAGAACGCGAACGGGAAAACTAAAAACGAGTAAAAACGTCAAATCTATTAAAAACTAACCCTGCGGATACCAAAATAATTTTCCTACATCCTAAATGACAAAAGAAAATTTTGAAAAAAAGAATTATATTCTTTTTGACTTTTATATTTTTAAATATGAATTAAAAACTATTTTAAAAAGAAAAATAAATAAAAAAATATTAAAACTAATCTAAAAATTCTGAAAAATTTTCGGAAGTTACTTTATGACAAAATTGCCCTAGGAAAAATGAGAAAAGTGAAAAATGCTTTTCGAATAAGCAGAAATAAGCTAACACAGCTTATTTAGGCTAAAAGGAAAACTATGTTAACTAATTAATTTTGCAAAGTTAAATTGAGAAAGTCCCTAGGGCAAGTGGTTAGTGTTGTGTGTTGGTGAGCTAGAGGTCTGGGGTTCGAACCCCAGATTTGCATTTTTTTGCAAACATTTTTTTTTGGAAAATTTTTCTAAAGCAAAGTTTTGAATAAGCAGGAAATAAGCAACTTTAAAAAAGAGAAAATTTTTAAAACCCAAAAATAAGCTGAAATAAGCTGTAAATAGCAGACAGTCTAGTTTAAAAGCTAATAAGAACTAGGAATAAAGCAAATAAGCTACAAGCTAAAATTTTAAGCTAAAGGGAATGAAATAAGCTGAATGGGACTGAGATAACTAGGAAATAGCTATGGTAATCAGAAAAAACCATGGCAATAAGCCAATAAGCACTAAAAAAAAAAGAGAAAAGGGCTGAGGCTGCTGATGTTGTGCAGTTAGGAGCAGGGCAAAAGTGGGATTTTTAAGCTACTCACAAGCTAGGAAAAGCTAATCTAGAAAAACTAAAAAAAAAATACTAACAACTATATTAGCTAGCCAACTAAATCTTTGCTAATTTTCAGCTCCAAACAACTTAACATGAACAGATTAAAAATCAACAAAGGGGGCCTGCAAATGGGAAAAACTCAAAATTGCACTCTGCTACTACTTGGGCTGTTCTGTGCAGATTTTGAACAAGGAAACAAAAAATTTAAAAGGGATAATGGCAAATGAAACTAAGGGAACTTAAAATTATCAAAAACAAAGCTGGAAGGTAATAATCTCAGCAGCTCATCTAAGTTCAAACTAACCAACTAAAATCTTTAAACACTACAATTAAGCTAAAAATATTTTGAAAACAGCTTTCATAAGTGAATCTAGACCAAATTTAAAATTCTAAACTTGCACATGAACAGTGCAACTCCAAACTGACCCATTTTGACCCATTTTAGGCACTATTCCAAACACTCCCTATTATGACTGTTTTTGGTATTTATCTATCTTTTTTGGAACAAAACTGAACTAAGCTATAATAACTGATAAAAGCAATAAATGAGCAATGATAAACATAAAAGTAAACTAAAAATGAGCAATAAGCAGAAAGATAAGCAATGATAAGCAACATTAAGCAAAAGTAGGCAATAAGCAGGAAATAAGCTAAAATAATAAATTTGGAATAAAAACTGAATTTAAATTAAATTAAGAGTAAATTAAAATGCTGAATATTTAAATAAGCTGAAAAGTAAAAATACCTTAAAAATTAAGCTAAAAATAAAACCTAACCCTAACTGCTGTAGCAACTATCTATTTATACTACATAAATTAGGGTTTTCCTCCTGGTTTGTGTGCTTCTTGTGTGAGTGTGCTCCCACTTGTGCTTCTTGTCTTCATTCTATGGCCCCTGGATCTTTTCTTGTTGCCCACATCTTTAATTCTTGGCCGTAGATGAGAAGTCGTCCCTTTGGATTGCCAACGTGGAGGGGGGGGGACCAAAGACAACCCCATGTGGGTTCTTGGCTGGTAGTGGTGGTGAAAGGGACTGGAGAAGGTTATCAGAGGATTAGGCGGGAAAGGATAATTAGGGAAGACGATGAAATAATGATTAGTTTTAGGGATTTTGACTTTTCTGATTTAGGGGTTTGACCCCGGTTGTATTATTAGTAAGAGTGGGTCGGGTTTTAGGATAAGTGGGCTGTGGGGTTTAGTTCTAAGTGGGCTGGTGGGATTGAAAAGGGTTGAATGGGTTAAGGTTTTGTAGTGGGTTGGGTTTTTTAGTTTTTTAGATCCGGATGTGTAGTTGGGTTAGGATAAAATTGATATTTAAACACAAGGACCAAAGTTGTATATTTAGAAATTGTAGGGACTAATCTGCCATATCTTCAAAGTTCTTCTAAGGACCAATTTTTCCAAGTAATAATAATCCAAGGGCCGTTTTGGGATTTTCCGAGCTTGAATTTAATCCGAATTAAAAATTATCTTTTCCGTCTTCGGTTTTCGGCTCTTTTTCATATCATGCTCGGTTTTGTCCATATTTGCCCCGTTTTTAATCCTTTTGTACCTGAAACACAAAAAACACAATCCAAGGATATTTGTAACAATATAGGGTCTATTTGGGTGTTTTAGGTCATTTTTGTGGGCTTTTTCTGGTATAAAATGATGAGTAAACGGCCATTCATCAATCCCACACACTAAGCAATTGCTAGTCCCTAGCAATCCGATCATATGAAGTAATGAAAGGATCAAAAGAATATCAAGGTACCAAAAATATATCTCCCCGTTTTGACTTTATTATAAAATGCAAGTAAATTAAAACGAGAACAAACGTAAACATCATGCTTGATTTTCAAAAATGGCATCATGGAACGGGAATCACACAAATTGGGTGATTCCGGGGAATTATAATCGTCATCCTCTTTTTAATACTTCCCAACTAAGTTCAAAACCTTTGTGTAAACGTTTTCGTAAAATGCTAACACTACTTATATTAGTAATCTGTGTAAGCCGAGACTTAACTTTTCGCTCCCAAAATTATTCATAAGTTAGGTGTGTGTGCTTGTTTTCAAAGTTTTGATCGTAAAAATCGACATTTATTAGGGTTAAAAACCGACAATGATTTAGAAATTAGAGATTCAAAGGTGAGATCACTCCATGTAGCGACTTTCTTCTCAGCTTGTCCTTAGTAAACTTAGGAGGCTAGGTTTTTACACCCTCGAGAATAGTATCGGAGCTCACGGGATCTTTGAAGTCAACAATTTCTAAATCACCGTCCAACTTTTAGACAATTTTGATGAACACTAGTTCAACTTTCGATTTAAATTTGAGAAGAAGCAAGTTTCTCACACTTATTCATAAACAAACATAAACATTTTTTTTTTTCATTTTTCATCACTTTTTCACTTTTTTTTTTTTTACTTAACTCATTCTTGTACCATAAACTACGGAGCTTCACGGGGAAATTCCAAGACCTTACACCTTTCGGAATAAAGGATCCAAGGGCCGTTACAACGGAGAGTTCCAAGACCTTAACGCCTTTCAGAATTAAGGGTCCAAGGGCCGGTGCAAGTGGGTAGCCAAGACCTAAACGCCTTTTGGTAATAAGGATCCAAGGACCGATCTCGAACCGAAGGTTAGGACTTATTTATTCATACTCAAAACTTTAATTTTGCAACTTTCAAGCAATGACTCACTTTCATTTTGCATTCTTATTATGTTTTACGAAAGTATGCTTGTTCCGAAATTTAAATAAAACTTTGAACTAGTATTCTAAATCAAGATTGTATAAAAATTTATTTGCTTAACAAAAACGGTTTTTGCGTTCAAAAGTTTGAAAATAGCACTTATTTTAGTCAGATTAGGAGCTCCTGGGAGGAAAAGCCATAGATTACTTATATAAGCTCTAAAGAGAACCAACTACTCCACGCTTAGCATTTTCATTTGCACAATTCGTAAAAACTTAGCCTAAACGTTAAGGGTAGCAGCTAGATCAACACTCTAGCAGAGTCGGGATTCCCCTTGTTCTAGCCTAATCAAGTCTAAACTTCCACTAATACCGAAGCATTAATGTATAGCAAATTATTTTTTATTGTGCGAAGCACTTCTTTTTCACGCAAAATTTAACTAAAAACGATAAAAAAAAATTTAAAATTTTGGTCAAAACGGGGGTGCTAGGGGACTAGTAGGTACCAAATGTGAAAATTTTAAAATTTTGGGTTAAATTCGCAAGAATTCCCCCCCCCCCCCCCCCCCCCCCCCCACACTTAGAATTGAATATTGCCCTCAATATTCAAAGTACCGGCTGTTATGCCGACACTATAGAACGTAAAAAGGGTAAGACTACTATCTAAGTGTGGAAACGAAATCTTTTTCACAAAAAAGGATTAATAAGATATCCCTGGATAAACATAAACATAAAGATCGGATATTGGGCGGCTGGATTGAAAACAGGCGCATCAATCATCTCGATCTACGGGAATCCTGAAAACAAAGGCAAACATACAACAACAAAGCAACAAGTAGAGGAATTCCCCCACACTTAGTGTTAGAAATAAGAAAGAAGATAGAATGATAAGCATGGGTTGCCACCCACGAAGCGCTTGTTTTTGCTAACCGATTCATGAGATTGACTCGACCCCGAATTCATTTGTCCATGGGTAAGCAAGTGGAAGAGAAAATCTTCATCGGACTTTCATTCAAGATGTTTGGATAAACATTGAAGCATACGAAAGTTTCACTCCGATGAGATACCCGCGGCTCTAAATAGAATTAGAAATGACGATGCTGGGGTCAAATATGGTGTCTTCACTCCTGAAGGAGTGAAAGAGAGGAGAAGTCACCGGATAGGTGAAGAAAGGGAGAAAGATCATCATCGGGATGAGAATCCATTCTTCATCCTCAAAATTCTTAGATTTAACGAAAACCTCGGGAGGGAGGTTCGGGATGATATCAATAAGCAATCTCTTATGATAGAGAACACCTCCCCCCAGACTAAGATCTTCATCAAAATCAAAATAGAAATTATCATACTCCGGTGGAGATATGATGTGAGTGAGTTCACCGGAGAACTCACCAAAGATAAACGAATCATACTCGGCAAGAGAGATATGAGCATGAGAAGTGGTACTGCCACTACTCGTCTCTTCAGTATGATCGATATCAAGACAAAATGATTCATATTCCGGAAGAGAATAATCGGAAAAAGCCTCAAGCTCAGGAAATGTTTCGGGCTTTTCCAAGATAAAGTCACTATCCTCAATGGGGATAGGAGATGAGGAGGGAGAATTGAGCACATAATCAGTAGATGGAGTTGGATTGTCATTCAATGATTCAATCTTAGAAATTAGAATATTGATATTCAATAATCTTTCACGAAGTATATCATCCTTGATTGTCAGAAGAATATCAGTGTCAATCTCTCCATCATCTGGGTCAGAATCCATCACGAGCTCAATATGGGGAGGTGATGCCTCAACATAATCGATGTCTCCATAAGATAAAGAATCGTCATCACTTGTGGTACAATCATCGGAGGAAGTCTCAAAAGTGTCAAGAGGAGGCAACTCACATATTTTGTCGGAAATACCCTCGGACTCACTTTGGATTGGGACAAGGTCCTCAACACTAGACTTTATTACTTTGTCCGATTCCGTTTCCGGAATAGTGCTGAGATGCTTGTCCCCCATTATGAGAGAGTCCTCTCGGTCCATATTCGGTAAGACGGGAGTGATTGCAGCTGATGAATTCTCATAATACTCCTTCATTTGGATAGAATCCTCATCATCATCGTCAATGTGAATGAAAGTCTTGCAAAATTGGGCACTCACTTTAGCTACATGTTCTTCGGCTAGGAATTCTCCAATTGATTCTTCATTGTGAAATTGGGAACTTACTACCGGTTTGTTTTGTGCAGTGCGAACTTTCGATTTGTTTTCGATAATCGTCATGAGGTCCTTTGGAGTTCGATAATAGATATTGCCACCGGCGGCAGTATTAAACGAATCTTGATCCGATTGAGTTAAAGCATTATAAAATATATCAACTTGTTGCAATTCCCAAAAACCGTGATGTGGGCATTTCATTTTTAAATCTTTAAATCTCTCCCAAGCCTCGGCAAAAGTCTCATCAAAACATTGTTGAAAATTAATGATTTCTTTTCTGAGCACAATTGTTTTAGAATGAGGATAAAATCTATTTAAGAACTTCGATGCGAGATCATCCCAAGTGGTGATGGAATTAGGAGGTTCATAATCAAGCCAAGTTTTGGCTGCTCCTTTTAGTGAAAATGGAAACAAGATCAAATTCACCACATCTTGAGGCACTTGATTGATTTTGAAAGTTCGAGTTATTTGGGAAAATCTTCTGATGTGTGAATGAGGATCGTCATTCTCAGAACCATAAAAAGGATCGCTGCTTATGAAATTAATTAACTCGACCTTCAATTCAAAATCATCTATTAGAATGGCAGGAACAACGATAGCATTATCAATACCTACGGTAGGTATTTGCAGAAATTCCATCATGGAACGCGTGTCCGCCATAAGAATTAATCAATATAGAGGGATAAGAGGGTAGAATTAAACGGTGAAGAGGATAAAGAAGATTATTTTTGGTTTTTTAAACATTTGAAAAACACAAAAGAAAAGGAAAATAAATTCGAAAAGAAAATCTTTTTGGGTTTTTTTTTTAAATTTAGAATTTTTAATTTTTTTTTTTTTTTTTTTTTTTTTTTTTTTTTTTTTTTTTTTTTTTGGATTTTTGATAAAAATATTCACAAGGAAAACACGAAACTTCACGAGGAAGGATCTTCAAGTCACTAATCGTCAAACCGTAACGATATTGTCGCAACACACCTCCCTGGCAACGGCGCCAAAAACTGATTTGGTGTTTGTCAAACGCGTCACAAGTCAACCCGCTCACGAAGAAAAGTCAACTCGCGACGGTTTAACGCAACAATCGATTGTAATAAACCGGATAAGCGTGTACCCGGGTCGTAGTCCCAACGAGGTGTGAAATTGAGGATATCATTTTCGGTTTGGTATTAAAATGCATGAAATGACGAGGGTCACTTTTTGGTTTTTAATATCTAATAAAACGCAAATCAAAGAACGCAAACGGGAAAACTAAAAACGAGTAAAAACGTCAAATCTATTAAAAACTAACCCTGCGGATACCAAAATAATTTTCCTACATCCTAAATGACAAAAGAAAATTTTGAAAAAAAGAATTATATTTTTTTTGACTTTTATATTTTTAAATATGAATTAAAAACTATTTTAAAAAGAAAAATTAATAAAAAATATTAAAACTAATCTAAAAATTCTGAAAAATTTTCGGAAGTTACTTTATGACAAAATTGCCCTAGGAAAAATGAGAAAAGTGAAAAATGCTTTTTGAATAAGCAGAAATAAGCTAACACAGCTTATTTAGGCTAAAAGGAAAACTATGTTAACTAATTAATTTTGCAAAGTTAAATTGAGAAAGTCCCTAGGGCAAGTGGTTAGTGCTGTGTGTTGGTGAGCTAGAGGTCTGGGGTTCGAACCCCAGATTTGCATTTTTTTGCAAACATTTTTTTTTGGAAAATTTTTCTAAAGCAAAGTTTTGAATAAGCAGGAAATAAGCAACTTTAAAAAAGAGAAAATTTTTAAAACCCAAAAATAAGCTGAAATAAGCTGTAAATAGCAGACAGTCTAGTTTAAAAGCTAATAAGAACTAGGAATAAAGCAAACAAGCTACAAGCTAAATTTTTAAGCTAAAGGGAATGAAATAAGCTGAATGGGACTGAGATAACTAGGAAATAGCTATGGTAATCAGAAAAAACCATGGAAATAAGCCAATAAGCACTAAAAAAAAGAGAAAAGGGCTGAGGCTGCTGATGTTGTGCAGTTAGGAGCAGGGCAAAAGTGGGATTTTTAAGCTACTCACAAGCTAGGAAAAGCTAATCTAGAAAAATTAAAAAAAAAATACTAACAACTATATTAGCTAGCCAACTAAATCTTTGCTAATTTTCAGCTCCAAACAACTTAACATGAACAGATTAAAAATCAACAAAGGGGGCCTGCAAATGGGAAAAATTCAAAATTGCACTCTGCTACTACTTGGGCTGTTCTGTGCAGATTTTGAACAAGGAAACAAAAATTTTAAAAGGGATAATGGCAAATGCAACTAAGGGAACTTAAAATTATCAAAAACAAAGATGGAAGGTGATAATCTCAGCAGCTCATCTAAGTTCAAACTAACCAACTAAAATCTTTAAACACTACAATTAAGCTAAAAATATTTTGAAAACAGCTTTCATAAGTGAATCTAGACCAAATTTAAAATTCTAAACTTGCACATGAACAGTGCAACTCCAAACTGACCCATTTTGACCCATTTTAGGCACTATTCCAAACACTCCCTATTATGACTGTTTTTGGTATTTTTCTATCTTTTTTGGAACAAAACTGAACTAAGCTATAATAACTGATAAAAGCAATAAATGAGCAATGATAAACATAAAAGTAAACTAAAAATGAGCAATAAGCAGAAAGATAAGCAATGATAAGCACAATTAAGCAAAAGTAGGCAATAAGCAGGAAATAAGCTAAAATAATAAATTTGGAATAAAAACTGAATTTAAATTAAATTAAGAGTAAATTACAATGCTGAATATTTAAATAAGCTGAAAAGTAAAAATACCTTAAAAATTAAGCTAAAAATAAACCTAACCCTAACTGCTGTAGCAACTATCTATTTATACTACATAAATTAGGGTTTTCCTCCTGGTGTGTGTGCTTCTTGTGTGAGTGTGTTCCCACTTGTGCTTCTTGTCTTCATTCTATGGCCCTTGGATCTTTTCTTGTTGCCCACATCTTTAATTCTTGGCCGTAGATGAGAAGTAGTCCCTTTGGATTGCCAACGTGTAGGATCGAGTACTTCGAGCTTGATTGAGCTTGGTATAAACAAGAACCTCTGCAATACAAGTGTTTATGCGGAAACTAAACAGCAAGTATTATAAAGAAGAAAACTCTAAAAGAACAATGATCCTCTATGGATCAAACTATTGAACTAAGAATCGTTTATTGAATATTGAAAGATGTTCAAGGCGTACATAAACTCATAGACAGGTTTTATCTTTTATACTAACAAGATCACCTAACCCTAACCCGTTCTACAAGTAAACGTGTGAAGAGATAAACAACAATCTCTTCTAAAAATAAATCTTAACAAACATTCTAAATATGCGGATAACAACTAACACTATCCGCAGGAATAATACTATCGGCAGAAACAAGATAACACTGTCGGCAGCAATGAGCTTTCAGCAGGAACCATGATATCGGCAGGAACCAACTTTACACTATCGGCAGCAACAATGAACTCTTATTTCCCAGAGATCCTAACAATCCTCCCCTAATCTTGAGGTTGACTAGGTTAACCTGCAAGATTCCAATGTGATAGAGCTTTCATAAACTCAGGCTTGAGGACTGCGACTTAGCAGCAACAATAAGAAGTAACCAGCAACAACTTCAATAACTTCAAGATTCCAACTTCGATAGCATCCAGCAGCAACTTCAATAGAGCAGCAGGAACATGAAATCTTCTTCAAAATAGATTTACTGGTCACCATAACATTACTTGAACTTGACTGCTACTAATGACAAAATGTACATCAAATCTCTTTAAGTTTCATACTATTCTCATCACATCCAGGTGTGTTAACTCCTGTGAGAGGTGAATCATTGAAAATTAATGGATTTGATGTCTCTTTACCAATAGCCATCACTACTGGAGTAGCCAATGTTTAGGTGTGTTAGACCATGGTACATTGATAACCATCTGATTTATTAGCAAATCAGCAACTATAAACGGATTTGACTTGTCTTTACCTGTAGCCGTTTGCTCAGGACTAGCCAATTCTTTGGTTTCAACTGAACCTTGGTGAATTGAATACCAAATATGGATACCAAATGTCTTTACCACAAACCATACTTTTGTGGACTAGCCAATCCTTTGGATCCCATAAGGGTTACATCCATGGTGAATTGAGAACCATTTTCAACTCTCAGAAATGAATCATGGGTGAGTTGAAGTACCCTATAGCTTTGAGCAAGCTATTATAGCTATCAACGGATTTGATAATCACACCAGAGCCGTACCCTCATGGTGAATCAACTCTTTCTTGTCTGCAAGACATGGTGAGTTGAGCACCATTTATTGTGTAGGTGTAAACACCAACACTGTACCTGCAAGGTGTTGCTCAAAACCAACTTATTAGCACACAAATATACAATAAGAATTTTTTTTTTTTTTTTTTTTTTTTTTTTTTTTTTTTTTTTTAACTAAGAAAAACACCTCCAAAATAAAATAAGAAAAGAAAATAGAAAGAAAGAAATGAAAACTATACAACAACAACAAGAATAATCCTCCCCTTGAGCGTTATCCCTCCCCTTAAGCTGCAATCCTCCCCTTAAGCCCTGTAGCTAGGGATTGACCATCCCAATATGAACCACCAAATGCTTAAACCTTGGTCCATCAAAAGCCTTAGTAAGCAAATCAGCCACATTATCATCCGTGTGAATCTTTTCCACCTGAATAAGATGCTTCTCATAAGCATCTCTTATGAAATGGTGTCGAATTTCAATATGCTTTGTCCTTTGATGATAAACAGGATTCTTAACAATACACATAGTACTTTGATTATCAATAAAGATCTTAGTGTTCATGAAGTTGAATCCATAATCCAACAGCTGATTTTGCATCCAAAGAACCTGTCCACAGCAACTAGCAGCAGCAACATATTCTACCTCAGTAGAAGATGTAGCCACTATAGTCTGCTTCTTGCACTGCCAAGAAACTAACCTTCTACCCAGAAACTGACAACCGCCAGTTGTAGACTTCCTATCAAAGTTAGCCCCAGCATAATCACTGTCACTATATGCTTCTAACACAAAAGGAGAGTCTTTGGGATACCAAAGTCCCAATTTTGGCTGTCCTTTCAAATACTTAAAGATTCGCTTGACTGCATTAAGGTTAGAAGTCAATGGTGTAACCTGATGTCTAGCACATGCACCAACAGCAAACATGATATCAGGACGTGAAGCTGTTAAATACATGAGGGAGCCAATCATGGATCGATATAAATGAACATTAACAGCAGCATCAGGTTCATTATTGGACTTAGGCTTTGGAGGTTCAAATGGAGTTACAGCAATCTTCCCATTCTCCATATCAAACTTTTTAAGCATGTCATAAACATACTTCTCCTGAGAAATAAAGATCCCATCTGATGTCTGCTTAACCTGGAGTCCCAAGAAGAAAGTCATTTCACCCATAGCACTCATTTCAAATTCACTCTTCATCAATTCTTCAAACTCCCTGCACCAAGCTTCATTAGTGGAGCCAAAGATAATATCATCAACATATACTTGTACCAGAATGATATCTTTGAAGTCCTTTCTGATAAAAAGAGTTTTATCAATAGCCCCTCTTCTGTACCCATGTTTTAGCAAGAAGGCTGATAATCTTGCATACCAAGCCCTTGGTGCTTGATGAAGACCATAAAGTGCTTTAACCACTTTGTAGACCAAATTAGGATTCTGAGGATCTACAAATCCCTGTGGTTGAGTAACATAAACCTCTTCCTCAATCCTTCCATACAAAAATGCACTCTTCACATCCATCTGATAAACTACAAATCCCATAAAGGAAGCAAAAGCCAAAAACAACCGAATTGCTTCAACTCTTGCCACAGGTGCAAACACCTCATCATAATCAATCCCCTCCTCTTGTCTATGACCTTGAGCAACCAGTCTAGCTTTATTTCGAACCACAATTCCCCTTGCATCTCTTTTATTCTTTAGAATCCATTTAGTTCCAATAGCATGTTTGCCAGCAGGCAAAGGTACCAACATCCATACTTTCTGATTCTGGAACTGCTGCATCTCTTCTTGCATGGCCTCAACCCAATCATCATTAGCAAGTGCCTGAGCTATGCTAGTTGGTTCAACTTGAGATAAGAAACAAGCATACAGACAATGTAAGTAATCAGTATGATTACTCCTCAATTGATCCTGTATATAACTGAGAAAAGCAGATTCTCCAAATTTAGATGGATGCAATTTACTCCTTGTTTGAACAGGGGAATTAAGATCTCCAAGAATCAAAGACTGAGGATGAACTGTATTGATCCTCTTGGTAGCAATGGGATTAACATCAATGGAGGATGCCTGATTAGTAATTGAAGGGTGGAAGTCATCATCATATGAGGAAGAAGTGAAAATGCCAGATCTGGACTGATGATGAGGATCATTAAGCTTATCTCTTGAAGAGACCGAATTTCCAAGATCAGAAGGAATTGGAAATCTTTCAGGGGAGTTATCAATTCCCAACTTGTCAACAAATGGAGAAGACACAGGGACATCAGCAGAAACATTTGAAGGATCGGCAGGAACCGATCCACTATCAGCAGGAACAGCATCAGCAGGAACAGGAATACTACTAGTTGTATTGAGTTCCCTTCGAACTTCAGCTTCAGCCTTTCTCAGGATCTCCTCTGTCTCTTTAGAAAATCCAGAACCAAACATCTCAGCAGCTCTCTTGGCATTAAACTCTTGTCTTTGAAGCCTAGCAAGATCTTCTGCAAAACTAGAATCACTTCCATCCATATCAGAAGAATCTTTGAGCTTTGAACCTGAAATGTTGTTAGAGGGAAAAGAAGGAACAACTATAGATCATTCATCACTCTCTGCATCAGAATCATCATCTGAGGTACCTGCATTGTTAGATTGAGAAACATTTGTACCACCAGACAGATTTGATTTGAATCTAGTATACCCTAAGGTGTCAGATAGATAATCCAGATCAAAGTACCACTCTGGACCAGCACCCTGTACATTAGGTTTATCGTCAAGATATCTTAAGTTGAGAGTCTCTTCTATTCTCTTAGAGGACAGATTATAAACCCTATAGGCTTTACCATGAGCAGAATATCCAACAATAAACCCTTCATCAGCCTTTCCATCAAACTTGCCTAGATAATCACTAGTGTTCAAAATAGTGACTTGACATCCAAAAGGCTTAAGGTAACTAATGTTTGGAACCTTCCCAGACAAAAGTTCATAAGGTGTTTTATTATGAGGCCTAGTAATAGATACCCTATTCAACACATAACAAGCAGTGCAAACTGCTTCAGTCCAAAACATAGTGGGCATCTTAGATTCAGCTAACATAGTCCTAGCCGCTTCTATCAAGGTCCTATTTTTCCTTTCTGCAACCCCATTTTGTTGTGGAGTTCTAGCATTACTATAGTCCCTTTTTATCCCCTTAGACCTACAGAGTTCAATAAGATTAAAATTCTTAAACTCTGTGCCATTATCACACCTTATAGACTTAACCTTTTTATTTAGCTGATTTTCTATTAAAGCAATAAAATCCCTAAGTACTGGATAAGTTTCATCTTTAGTACTCAAAAAGAAAGTCCAAGAAAACCTGCTAAAATCATCTGTAACCACCAGGCAATAATTCTTATGGTCAATACTTCTGATAGAAGTAGGACCAAAAAGATCCATATGAAGAAGCTGCAAAGGCTCAGAGATGGTGCTCACAGCAGTTATGGCCTTGTATGATGCTTTGTGCTGCTTTCCTTTGTTGCAGGCAACACAATTGTGCTCATTAGAGAAGTTTTTCAAAGGAAGCCCTTTCACCAGACCATTCTTAGCCAGCTTGTTAATGGTCTTGAAATTTACATGTGCCATTCTTCTGTGCCATTTATTGGATTCATCCACAGAAGCTTTTGCAACCAGACAAGCAAGTGACCCCTCAGGCTGAACATCACTAAGATTGAAGCTATAAAGATTGTAAGTCCTAGGAACTTTAAGTTCAACCTGACTTTCATCAGGCAACTTGAAGTCTTTGGACAACACAAAGCACTCATTCTCAGTGAATAGAACACTGTTCTTCTTGTCACAGATTTGAGAGACAGAGAACAAATTGAAGTCTTGGAGTTCCTTCACATACAGCACATCTTCAAAGTCAAGCTTGGCAGTCTTGATAGGTAAGGCCAAGGTTGAGGAGGATTCATCTGATCCTCTTCCATCTACCCCTTCTTCTTTTGAGTACTTTAGCTCTGATGATGAAGATACATCAGAGTTGAAGTCTTTGGTGTATTACCAGGGCGAATGGGAGACTTTCCCTCCCAATTTTCCTTTAACAGATGAGGACAGAAGACAGATGAAGGAAACTGAAGCTCTGCTTGCTGAAGAGATGGAGAGAGCAACTGCAGCATTTTATAAAGTACCGGTATCAACAGGCAAGGCTAAACATCAAGAAGGTTCAAGCCGAGAAAAACCAAACCCTAGAAGTCGACACAATCAACAACGTGAAGGCAAAGATCCAAGACAAATGGAGAATCTCACCAGAACCACTCCCAAGTCAACCCAGCCAGCTACACAATCAAACAAGCCAAAACCACAACCAACCCAACCAACTCCACAAGCAGGTATCCCTACTTCACAACCAATCCATCCATCTTCAAGGACACGATCCAGAACTCATCAGAGGTCAACTACCTCAAGCTCTTGGCAACCACGGCCATCCCCTGAACAAAGACAACCACGGCCAGTCATCTTGGCACTTGCAGTCCCCCATGTTTATGAAGAGATCATTCGCCAGAGAGGAAAGAGGTACATGCCTGAAAACATGGGTAAGGGAAAAGAGAAGATGGAATAGGTGGTAAGGTTTAGGTAGATTTATGATGGATGATTGGAATCTTTTGTAGCTTTTGTATGATGTGGAATGATGTTGATAAGTATCTTTTGTAACTCGAACTCTTTTGTAATCAGCAACTGAATGTACTGATCTTTCTTATGATGAATGAAAATTGCTGTATTTAGCTTTAATTCCAAGCACTAAGAAGCTGCAAAATAAAGTTAACTAACAAAAGACACCGAAAATCCTGCAAGATAAGATTAGAGAAACACAAATAAAACTTAAAAGAATGAAAAACAAGACAAAATTACAAGCATTAGCCTCCCCTTAGGCTAAAGCTATCCATTAAACCAGCAAACACAATTACAACAACATTAAAAACCAAACAAATCAACTACCAAGGATACCATGGAGAATAAGCCATTCCCCCTCCAAAGACTTGATTTGAATAGACAGGCCAAAAATCCCTGTGATAATATGAAGATGTACCAGCAGGAATGGTTCCCTGAAAATCAGCAGGAACAGAGGAACCAGCAGGAATAGGTCTATCAGCAGGAAAAGGACTCCTATAAAAATTCATTCCTGCTGCTTGTGGAACATATGGTGGGATTTGTTTAACATTTTTCCACAATGATCTGTTCTGATGTTTCCCACCATTCAACCTTTTCTCATGATAATCACAATCTTTTATAAGATGATATTGACTACCACACACAAAACATGTCTTCTTCCTAACAGCCTTGTTTTTACTACAGCTTTTCTTAATATGGACACCATTATCACTAGTGGAACTAGAGACACAGTTGTTTTTAAAAGAATTCAATGAGCTGTTATCTGAAAAGACTGATTTGGGAGTAGATATACCATTTGTTGAACTTGAGGACCTGTGAAATTTGGGTGTGGTTGACTTTTCACTTGAGTCACATGAAACAAAGTCTTTAGACTCTGCTTCAGAGGATTTGTCACTTGTGTGACAAGAAACACAATCATTAGATTCAGGTAAGTCTTTGGACTTTTTACCATAAACCATTTGTGACTCATCTAAGTCAATATCAGAGAGAGAGTGCACAGGAGAAGGCATAAAAACTCCTCTTATAGGTGGAGAAACAGCATTCATTCCACCTTATTTCACATATTTAACAGGTTTTTGATAGTCTACAGGTTCAGGGTTAAAAACACTGTACTCATTAGGGTCATATAATTGATTTGGCCCTATCAAGTTACCATACCCTAAACCCCTTTTTGTTTTCGTAGACATAGAACTATCAACTAACTTGTTTAGGTTTTTAGATGAATCTTTCCATTTATTAAACCTACCCAAGGCATTGTCTAGTTTAGTCTGCACATCCTGTTTTTCTAACACCATCTTAGCCTTTTGAGACTCAGAATGTTTAAGCTCATTAGTGGTGTTTTTCAAGTCCCTTTCTAAAACCTTTATCTTTTCCTCATATGCTAACTGATTCTTTTGAAACCAAACCTTTTGCTTTTCTAATGTTTTAACTGCTTTGTCATAAGCCTGTACCTTAATAAAATATTCATTATACTTGGATTTCATGTCATCATATTCAATATTAAGAGTTGAGTACAATTCTTGACATGCTGAGTTACATCTTTGTACCTGAGATGGGAATCCTAACAGAGCATATTCTTCCAAATTTTCTTTTTCTTCATAGGACTTATTGTGGAACAAGTTCCTGATCCTCCTTGCGCATAATTCAAAATTATCTCCTGATAGTGACATTGTGAAGAGATTCAAGAGAGACACACTTCAACACTGTTTCCTTCTTTATCAGAGATCCTTACCAGGCTCTGATACCACATGTAGGATCGAGTACTTCGAGCTTGATTGAGCTTGGTATAAACAAGAACCTCTGCAATACAAGTGTTTATGCGGAAACTAAACAGCAAGTATTATAAAGAAGAAAACTCTAAAAGAACAATGATCCTCTATGGATCAAACTATTGAACTAAGAATCGTTTATTGAATATTGAAAGATGTTCAAGGCGTACATAAACTCATAGACAGGTTTTATCTTTTATACTAACAAGATCACCTAACCCTAACCCGTTCTACAAGTAAACGTGTGAAGAGATAAACAACAATCTCTTCTAAAAATAAATCTTAACAAACATTCTAAATATGCGGATAACAACTAACACTATCCGCAGGAATAATACTATCGGCAGAAACAAGATAACACTGTCGGCAGCAATGAGCTTTCAGCAGGAACCATGATATCGGCAGGAACCAACTTTACACTATCGGCAGCAACAATGAACTCTTATTTCCCAGAGATCCTAACACAACGTGGAGGGGGGGGGACCAAAGACAACCCCATGTGGGTTCTTGGCTGGTAGTGGTGGTGAAATGGACTGGAGAAGGTTATCAGAGGATTAGGCGGGAAAGGATAATTAGGGAAGACGATGAAATAGTGATTAGTTTTAGGGATTTTGACTTTTCTGATTTAGGGGTTTGACCCCGGTTGTATTATTAGTAAGAGTGGGTCGGGTTTTAGGATAAGTGGGCTGTGGGGTTTAGTTCTAAGTGGGCTGGTGGGATTGAAAAGGGTTGAATGGGTTAAGGTTTTGTAGTGGGTTGGGTTTTTTAGTTTATTAGATCCGGATGTGTAGTTGGGTTAGGATAAAATTGATATTTAAACACAAGGACCAAAGTTGTATATTTAGAAACTGTAGGGACTAATCTGCCATATCTTCAAAGTTCTTCTAGGGACCAATTTTCCCAAGTAATAATAATCCAAGGGCCGTTTTGGGATTTTCCGAGCTTGAATTTAATCCGAATTAAAAATTATCTTTTCCGTCTTCGGTTTTCGGCTCTTTTTCATATCATGCTCGGTTTTGTCCATATTTGCCCCGTTTTCAATCCTTTTGTACCTGAAACACAAAAAACACAATCCAAGGATATTTGTAACACTATAGGGTCTATTTGGGTGTTTTTGGTCATTTTTGTGGGGTTTTTCGGGTATAAAATGATGAGTAAACGGCCACTCATCAATGATCATCACCTGTCTCACAAAGATTCAAGTTCAGCTCCGTAAAATAGTCAGAAAAATTCAAACAGATAATGGGACTGAGTTCAAGAATCAGACTCTTCGGGAATATTATGAGAAAGTGGGTATTGAACATCAAACATCCATTGCTCGCAGCCCCGAACAGAATGGCGTGGTCGAAAGACGCAACCGAACTTTAGTGGAAGCAGCAAGAACAATGTTAATCAATGCTCAGTTACCGGATTACCTTTGGGCCGAAGACGTTTCAACTGCCTGCTACACCCAAAATAGATGCATGATCACCAAAAGGCACACCAAGACACCATATGAGATTGTTCACTGCAGAAAACCAAACATTAATTACTTTCATGTCTTTGGAGCTCTTTGCTATCCAATGAATGATCGTGATGACCTCAGAAAATTGAAGGCCAAAGCGGATATAGGGATTTTTGTCGGTTATTGTGAAAATTCAAAGGGATTCAGAATTTGGAACCGTCGCACCCGGGAGATTCAGGAGACTATACATGCTAATTTCGATGAGCTCACCGATATGGCTTTTGAGCACAACAGCTTAGGACCCGAAACTAACCGTCTCAACTTCCCTGATTCTTCAACTGCATCATTCTCTCTAAACCGCAAAGATCTCGAAGACTTGTTTGCTCCATTGTTTGATGATACTATGGTTAGTCGTGCTCCTGATGTATCCACAAGCTCCGCTGCACAACGGCTCGTCGATAATCAAGTACCTGATACACCAGTCACTACAACCACCGTAGTTGCTGAAGATGCACCTCAACCTGACACACCATCATCAATAGATCAAACAGCTTCTACTTCTGCGTCTGTAGCTGAAGGTCTCCCCTAACATTCTTCTAAAGTATCCAAACCAGCAGATTATGACGGCAATGCATTCTTCAATCCATTTGCGCCGGGTCTCACGATTCCTGATATCGCAGAGTCGTCCACACGTAATTTAGAACCATCAAATCTGCACCATACTTATCAACACTACCCATCAACACACAAATGGACAAAGGATCACCCCCTTGTGAATGTGATTGGCAACCCAGAAAACCCTGTCATGACACGACAATGACTCCATACAGACGGTGAAACTTGCATTTATGCACTCACCGTTTGTCAGTCCGAACCCAAAAACATTCGAGAAGCCCTTACCTACGAAAACTGGATTGAGTCTATGCAAGAGGAATTGGATCAATTCAAGAGGTTAGAAGTTTGGGAATTGGTAGAGAGACCAGAAGGGGTTTACGTCGTCAGTTTGAAGTGGATCTGCTAAAGTAAATTAGATGCGGATGGTACAGTTATTCGTAACAAGTCCCGCTTGGTCGCCAAAGGGTTCAGTCAGGAAGAAGGGATTGACTTCAAAGAATCGTTTGCACCAGTGGCACGTCTTGAGGCTGTTAGAATGTTCCTGGCGTACGCTGCTTACAAGAATATCACGGTCTACCAGATGGATGTGAAGACGGCATTTCTCAATGGACAACTCCGGGAAGAGGTGTACGTTTCACAACCCGAGGGCTTCGTCGATCCAGAGCATCTGAACCACGTCTACAGGCTCAAGAAAGCCCTCTACGGCCTTAAACAAGCCCCGAGGGCATGGTACGACAAACTGTCTGCATTCTTATTAGCCAATCATTTTACTAAAGGATCAGTTGACCCGACTTTATTTATACAAAAACATGGGGAGGATATTCTCATTGTTCAAATTTATGTAGATGATATCATTTTTGGATCAACTCAAAAAAAATATTCAAACGCTTTTGCAAGACTTATGAAACAAAACTTTGAGATGTCCATGATAGGTGAACTCAAGTTCATCAATCACCCCGTGGTATATTTTTAAGTCAGTCTAAATATGCACAGGAAATATTGAAAAAGCATGGTATGAATAGTTGTGACACCTATAACACCCCCATGTCCTCCTCATCCCCAAAGCTAGATGCTGATCTACATGGCACACCCATTGATCCTACGAAATATCGTAGTATGATTGGGTCTCTCATGTATCTCACCGCTAGCCGGCCGGATGTTGTATTTGCCACGTACCTATGCTCACGTTACCAGTCTCGACCTACTGAACGTCATTTGTCTGCTGTTAAGAGGATCCTTCGATACATTAAGGGAACCATTCATTTGGGGATCTGGTATCCGAAGGATTCTGGGTTTGACTTGTTTCTTTTTCAGACGCTGTCCATGCAGGTTTTTTAGACACGAGAAAAAGTACGTCTGGGTGAGTACAATTTTTAGGTGACAAGCTCGTCTCTTGGCAGTCCAAGAAGCAAGACTGTACATCACTGTCGTCTACAGAATCAAAATACGTCGCCATGTCTGCCTGCTGCGCTCAAGTCATTTGGATGCGATCTCAGCTGATGGACTACAAATGCGTGTTTAACAAGATTCTGATGTACTGCGACTCCAAGAGTGCCATCGCTATTTCATGCAACACAGTTCAACATTCCAAATCGAAGCATATTGCTCTCCGGTATCATTTTATCAAAGATCACGTGGAAATGGGTGCAGTTGAATTACACTTTGTGGGTACTGAACACCAATTGGCGGATTTGTTCACCAAAGCCTTGCCTCATGCAAGATTTGTGGAACTAGTTCACCAAATTGGTATGCGATGTTTGACTCCTGATGACTTGGAAAATTTTCTCAAAAACAATTAAATTGAGTCAAACATCAAAACTATCTTTCTAAATATTTTTGATAAAAACACAAAAAGATTTTTCTTCTCTTAAAAAAAATGCTATTACAAAATCTTTCTTTAACACTTTGTTCATTTTAAACCGTCAACAATTATTTTTGAACAAGTGTTGAGGGGGAGACAGAAATTAAAATTTTTAAATTTTTTTCCTAACTTTGTACTTGCATAATTTCTTCAAAGTTGTTGCTTCAAAAATGAATGATGATATTGTCATATGATTAAGAGTTGTGAGTGCCAATATTGCTAAGTTTAAAAGTTAGGAGCTAAAAGACATACATAAATCATTTAGGGGCTTAGTGTGTAAAAGTTAGAAAAAGTTAGCTTGGTAGGACTTTAAGGGCGAAAATACTAGGTTTAGGGACTAAAGGTGTGAAAGTGGCAAAGATGATACAATTCAAATAAAAAGAAAAATGACCACAGTTAATGCCACATTCATTTCATCTGACATATACACCCACCGCAGTAAATACACTCACCCACCTTCATCAACGGCTAAGCATCAAACTCCAAAATCCGTTCAAGAATCTGATAATTTGTGAGTACAAACATGTTTATTGTATGATTATAAACAATGGTTTTGATTTGTTTAACGATCCAACGATTCATTTTTCCAAAATCGATTGTTTTAGATCTAGGGTTTAAGCGAAAACGTGTAAATTGATTTTGAGTGTCTATGTTGAAACTTTTTGGTGGGATTTAGTCTAGATAAGGTCCTTAACATAATGCATGTGCTTAATCGTACCCAGAAAAAATAATCTTGCATGTTCTAAGTTTAGGGTTTAAGCGTTGAATTTGGGGAAAACTAATTGTGTATGTTGTAGTCTAATTAAATCACTGATATAATGTTCTTATGCATTGAATTGAATGATTATGTCTTTGAATCGAACCCAGAAACACCGTAGCTGTGATTTTGATTGTTAGGGTTTAAGAAGAACACGTTCAGTTTGATTTTTGAGATTCTGTGGTTAAAAGATGTTATAACTTGAACACAAGACTCAGAAACATCATTGGATGATATTGGAAGAAAAGTGTGGACAAAATTTAACAATTTTTTGATGAAACGCATTAAAAGCTGATGAATAGTACGACTACAGTTGTTATCGAAAACGCTTGTATAAGGGTTTATCGAAATTGCCAATAGTATCGCAAATGTGATTCTTATAGCAAATGTGATTTTTATCGCAAATGTGATTTCTATCGCAAATGTGATTTCTATCTATCGCAAATGTGATTTCTATCGAAAATGCAATATTATCACAAATGTGATGTTATCGCAAATGTGATGTTACCGCAACTGTGATTTCTATAAAAATTGAACAATTTCCTTAGACAATTCCAAGTCTATCGAAATTGGACAAATTCTATAGAAATTGGTAAAATTGGTATAATTTGATAACTGCTATGGTTAAACATGTAAAATCAATCTAAGCAACAAAAGGATCACATGTGTAACATCAAGTTTAAATATTTGCTAACTATCATGTATCCTGCATATTTGTGCTTGATTGATGTTTCAGCAATCTTCAATGGCTGCACCTCAACAACAACCACTCCCAATGCTCACAAGAGCTGATGTTCTCCCACGAGGATACAAGGCAGAATTTGGCAATAACAACGCAAGGGTGGACTTTGATAAGATAAAATGTTCTGAACCAAGCTGTCAGATTGCTGTAGAAGTACTCAAACAACACCAGTGCAGGAACTTACTGGACAGTTCTGATAGCATTCCTGAACTATACATTCATCAGTTATGGAATACTATAGAGCTGGACTCAGATGAGAGGTACTTTACATGCACGTTGGATCGGAAAAAAGTCAAAGTCACTCCTAATCATCTTCGCAGAGCATTGGATTTACCCGAACCACCAGAACCTACTAACAAATATTAGCCCACACCAACCGAAGATGAAGTCCTTAAATTCCTCATCGACATTGGATACGATGTCCAGCCTGGTGTTCCATTGACCAAAATTTCAAAACTCAACGCAAAACACATCCCACAACCCTGGAGAACCATATACTACATACTAGTTCGTTCAGTCTCAGGGAGGGACAGTGGTCATGAACATCCACGTATGTCTCACCTTCAAATTTTCTGGGGCTTAGTCAATCAGGAAAAGATTGACTATGCTGCACTTATCTGGGAAGATATGACCTTTCAAATGCAAAAAGCATTCACCAAAATTCCATTTGTTCAATACACCAAATTGCTCATCAGTCTTTTGCTTGACGAGAACAAAGACATTTCTCCTCGTCCTGGAGATCTAGAAATGCATCTGTACAAGATGGACAGGACTATCAACTCAATCTACTTTCCCAAAGAAAGCTCACACAAGCAAGGGATTAGACTGCCAGAATCTCTGATGACAGAATCTGTAAAGGAAACTCAAGCTTACAAAGATTATGACAGAGCATTTAGTAAAGGTCGCGTCGGATTCTCAAAGCTTGGTGAAGAAGGGACAGGATCGACAAAGACTCGTTCAAAGGGGAGTAGTAAGACTGGGAGTGCTTCAAGTGCTTCTAAGAAAATCCATAAACCTTCTATGCCTAACATCATCAAAAGGAGAGTCAAAGTTGATATTCCAAAGCCAGAACAAGAAGAAGTAGGGATTCATGCTGAAAAGGAATCTGACTCAGAAGAAACTGAATCCAAAGAAGAAGAAACCATTTACATGGACAAAGAGTTAGATACTTTTAAAGCAATCCAAGAAAGCAAAAAGACATACAAGGATGATGAAGCTTGAAGAGCATATTTAAGGGTTAAAGAACAAAGAAAAATGGAACAACAAAAGGAAGCTGGAGGATCCGGAACTGTAAAAGAAGTATCTCCAACCCATCCTGATCCGGTTAATCAACCCGGAGGGTCTGGAGTTACAACAAAAGAAACATCTTAGCCCGATTCGGTTAATCAACCCAATAGGTCTTAATCACATACTGAGGACATTCCTCAACCGTTCAGTCCGGTTAATCAACCCGGCAAGGACAAAGAAGTACTGACAGATGAGGAGATAAAGGATGACATGTTCGAAGAAGGTAATCTGGAGCAGTATGAAGAAGGAAACGCTAATAATTTCTGGGATGAGTCAAAGGACGAGCAACCTATAGGGGAAGAAACCACTAAAGCTGCAAATCAACTTGAAGCTGAATACAAGGCGGAAGAAGAACGGAAGAGGAATGAGGAAGAACAAAAGGTGGCTGAAAAAGAAGCAGATGAATATCTTCAAACACCACCCCTCACTCCACCTTAGTTAACACTCACTCTTTATGAGCCTCAACCTGATTTACAGCCTAAGGCTCCAACTCCTCCTGAATCATCATCACATTCCTCACCACCACCCCAACCATCACCAGACAAAAGAACAACAACAACTGAAGAAACACTCAAAACAATCATCAAAGGCAAGAACACAAAGAAGATTGCTAGGGTGACACGGGTTGAAATCATATCTCCAACTACTAGAAAGCTGAAAAAGGCAGTAAAACTAGCACAGGCAAAGAAAGACAACAAACTGAGTGACCAAGTAACCGAGTTGCAAAATATGGTCAAAGGTCTGTCTGAGCAAGTAGAACAGTTGCAGGAAACCAAGAAACAAATGGATGAATTCCTTGATGATGATGTTAAGAAACGAATGGTCAAGGAAGCTAAGGCCAACACAAAGAAATATGTCAAACAATACATGCCAGAGCTTATGAAAAAGATTGAAGAGTATGTCGACACCAACATCACAGAAAAAGTTAAGAACATCACAGGGTCAATTCCTCATGACTCAGAAATCCAACCAAAGCAGCTTTTGGACTATACAACCGAAGAACTCCAACATGCACTCCTCACCAAACTCGCATCCATCTTCTCACCTACAAAAGAAGAAATAGCTCTCTGTGAAGCTATTAATGTAAATCTGGATTCGTGTAAAACCGCAGCAGACAAGGGAAAACGTCCAAGGGAGGACGAAGACCAAGATCCCGACACCCAACATAAGAAACATAAGAGTGAAGACGGATCTGGTCCACAGCTCAAAGCACCAATTGGAGCGTCAACTACAACAACATCTCCACCACAAAAGGCTTCGAAATCTGAACCTAAGGAGACAGAGCATCATTTTGAGCACGTTGCCACAGAGGAAATGGACTTTCAACAAGAATTTGATCAACCTCATTTACCACCAAAGTCCAAGGCTACCACAAGCAAGAAATCTTCTAAAAGGTCGAACGTAGTCTCGTGGCTAGATGATGATGACACACCAGGGAATGAATGGTTTGACAAATTGGCAAGTGCTCAGACACATAAAGACGAAGATTCCAAGATGGAAGATAGTACATTTGAGTTTACACAACAACTCAAACGTACTCAACATATCAAGAAACTGACCAAGAGGGAACTTCGCCGGATTAAAAATGATGCCTTTAATCTTCTCAAGGACAACTCTTCAAGTGCAGCTGAACTCGAGTATCATCTCGAAAACATTGCCCGAGCAATGTCAAGCGACTTCAGCTGGACTGATCCAGATGTGATTGGCAGCAGAGATAGTAAGAACAAGCCATACATCACAAACTGGACGAAGCCTCTACCGGTGATCAGAGTTCACAGTCAACCAGCCATTCCATATCGTTTCTTCTTCAACAAAGATCTTGAGCTACTCATGGACGGGGCCAACTGTCAAACAAAATATGCAACTTCAATTACTTTGACTCCAGTAGCAAGATACGAACACCCTACCATCGAGGAAACAGCCACTCATCTCTTCATTTCCGAGAAGGTGCACTATGACCAAGATGCAGAGCTGGGCATTTATCACTGGTTTGAGAAAAGGAAGACGTGGTACAAAAGTAAACTAACCAGGAAGTCTCATGAATCAGTGAGAAGTGATCTCGGGATTGTTGTTGTAGCTAGTCTGAAGGGGGACAAGAAATATGATTATACGTTCCTGTCAGAAATCAAAGTTAGAAGACATGACCAGAAACTCTACACGTTCTCTGAAGCAGATTTTCTAGACTTAAGTCTCAACGATCTTGAAGACATGTATCTGATTAAAGTTCAAGGGAAACTGCAACATGTGACACCAGAACTTCAATACGCCTTCAGCACATCTATTCTTCATTTCATCAGAAGAAAGATTATAAAAGAACATGTAGAAGATCTTCAACTAGGGGTCGAGAGTTATCAGACAAAGTTGAACTTGACTAAACCATTGCTACATCTTCCAGATATCAACAATGAAGCTCAATACACTTTCAAGAGTTAGCCAACTTTTGGATTTGTCTACAAAAGTGATCTGACAATCAACTACTTCATGGCATATCGAGATATTCATAAGTTCTGCGACAACAGGTTGAAGAAGGTCCGTGATGGGTTAGTTATTCGGGTTCATGATCAACAATCGCTGAAGTCAAAGAGATGGAATAATGATCAGTTGAGACAGATCTCCCAATTTGTGGCAAAGGTTGAAAGAAGGCTATTCAGAAGAGATTAGATGAGGAGGTTTGAATGCTATGTTGGAGGACGCCCATCCTTCTCGGTCAGAACATTCCAAAGACCGGATCCTATCTACACATCATTTAAAAGAGGAGGATGATGTAAGAATTTGATTTATTCTTATAATTCATTATTCTTGCCAATATGATTGTTAAACTATGGCTTGTGCACACATCACAGTGCACAACCCGTACTTGTAAAGAAAGGACCCTGCGGTATGCTTCAGTGCCTCAATCCTGATCAAAGGAGCGAAAGCTTCTTACTTACGAGTAGAACTAAACCAGACTTTTTCTAAGTTTTTCAAAATTCTACTCATAAGGACAAGTATTCCCTCGTCAAGGGGGAGTATTTGAAAAATAATATTTGTTCCACAAACGAAAAAGTTCTTGAAATTCTTCCCTCAAAACTCAAAAGGCATATTTTATCAAACGTTTATCAAAAACATCATAAGTATGCTATTTTTTAGGGGGAGAATAAAGATATGATTAAAAATATGGTACTACAAAGTTGAAATCTCATGTGAACTAGGCTCAGAATTGACCCTCAAATTGACGATAGCAAAAGTCAGTAGTCGAAAAGACATATCCTGGACGGGTAATAATTTCAAGCCAGTTTATCTGGTGATGTAAGCGTGTCTCGCAAAGGATATGTCTGAGTAGAATGTACCAATTTTGAGCGATTTTCATTGAATATGATCTGGACGGGTAATAATTTCAAGCTAGTTTTACTAGTGATGTAAACGTGTCTCGCGACGATCATGTTCATTGAAAATTAATCAATTCAAAAAGTGCCAACTCTACCCGACATGTGCAAATTTACCTTAACCACTTATGATCACATGTTAAGGGGGAGTATTTCTGAAAATCACAAAACTCTCAAAGTGTTAACAAAATATATTTTCATAATCATAAACACTTTGAGAGATTTTCAAAAAGGTTTGGTTTATGGCATCAATAGGATAGTCATGGAGTTATAAGGTGACTAAGGTTAGGAATAACCGTCCTATGATCCGCCAGAGCCAGAGGGATCTACCCAAGGACAATACCAATAGTTTGGAACTAGAAAGTCCTAGGTATGATTGAAAAAGGAGATATGAAATGAAAGGAGAAAGAAGGGGTTGAAGAATTAAAAAGAAAAGTAAAGAAAAGGGTGAAAAGAAACAGCCCTCCATTTGTTCAACCTTAAGGCAGACACCGGGTTCAATACATAATCTACTGGTTGGTTGGGCATCACCAGTATTGAAGATAAAAGTCGTCATGGACCCAGTGACGCACTGCACTAAACCTTCTAGCCAATCAGGTGTCTCTCAAAAGGAACTTGTTTCATTTCACATGGAGAACCCTTCATCATTTATTGACCTCTTACTACGAGATGTGTTGATATTGAAAAGGAGGCACTCTGCTCTATGCCTCCAACAACCAAACAAATGTGCACTGAATTAAGTCTAGAGCCATGAGATACATCAGAGATCTCTTAGGTACACTTAGTATACACTAGATATTCAACAAAATGAACACCAGTTGTAAATTATAAGAATGTCCTTTGTAGATCTTAGTAATCTGTCGAGAACATTCATGAGATAAACCACAAATGTGATTCTCAGTGATTGAACGGAAATCCTGCCAGGGTCAACATCAAACAGCCCTGACAGCAGGTCACTTCAGTAATCCCTTGAGGGTTACACTTAGTGTTTGCTCCAAAAATGGTCTACGGTCGTGGGGTGATCTCCAGCGGCTCACTGAATCGTGGGAACACTTCGGTGTGTCCGTGTAAGCCCTTTCGGGGGTATCTGATTCAGAACGGCCAGGGTTAGGATTAGAGAAAGTCTTCAAACTATGCTATTGACTATCTCGAAGTCCAAACCTGTAAGTACCAGATGATTTATTGCTAACTGTTTACCTGTAGCGAATCATGAATATCTGGAGTTTCACCATCTTTCCATCATGCTTATATCCTGAAGCAAAGTTCTCACAAAGACTAAGGAATAGCAAAAGTTTAAAGAAATTAAGGAAAAGTCAAAGATCAAGTACGTTAACCTTTCACAAGTCAAAGTTCAAGATTATGAAGAGAGAACTACGTAATATATGAAGAACAAAAGTCAAAGAACATATAAGCATGATGAAAAAGACGAAAAGACACTGTTGGAGAGAGGCAGATCGAGAAGTTACCATACCATATCAGATCAAGAACGAAGAACAAAGATTATGAAGACGTCAAAAGCCAAAGAAGCAAAGATGACGTCGAGCAACCAAGATGACCAAGACTTAGGGGGAGATTGTTGGGAACACATTTCACGAAATTATTCAAGTCTTGGCCATATTATCGAAATTGGTTGTAATGGGTTATATGCTTAGTATGATGATTCTGATGTTAATCCGTTGGATGATTCTTTACAACAAGCTGGAAAGTCCTATCAAGGAGAATTTTCTTTAAAGGGGATTCTACCTGATCACAGGTCGGTCCTCACGGAACCAAAGGTTAATCCAACCACACCGAACGAATGAAAAAGCCATATTCGATCTCCAACTTTGTTGCTAACTGTTTTATTTCAGATTTATATAAAGATGGTGATGGTGGTACCTAATTCCAGCAGAGACATGTCAATCCACACCCCATGCTCACACGACCAATTCATTATCAAAGGATCATGAAAGTTGAGAGACTTACAACAATGCTTCCGCAAATCTGATACAAAGTCTCCTGGTCCAGAAAAGTGTGAGCATGTCGGTCCAATGGTCACTACATTACATGAAGGCAATACTACAAAGGATGATATGGAGATTTACTGTGGCAGATGATCTCAAAGCATTAAGTTAGCTCGTAGGCTTATTAGTATTAGTTTAGTTATCGTAATACTAGTTAGTCATAGTAATATTTGTGGAATTGGGTCGGGTCATTACCCACTGTCAGCTCACTCCACAGCCCATGTGGGGTGTATCAAGTGTAACTATAAATACCCTTTCCCACCCAAGGGAAAGGGTTGGATGTTCATTTGCTTGGAAGCTAATACATTGCATTTTTCTCTCACTAGAATATCCCACTCTCTTTCTCTCTCTAAGTAATTCAACTAGAACTCTAATCTCTCCTTGTGTTATGATATTCAATATCTTACAGTTTTTGAAAAGTAAAAACGAAGCTTTTGATCAATTTGAAATTCTTAGTAAGAAAATTCAAAACCAGCTAGATAGTCGTATTGTGTCAATAAGAACGGATCATGGTCGTGAATTTGATAATGAAATACAATTTGGAAACTTTCGTGATGCCAACGGGATATCACATAATTTTTTGGCTCCTCGTACTCCTCAGTCAAATGGTGTAGTAGAACGTAAAAATCGGTCTCTTCAAGAGATGAGTAGAACAATGCTTAATGAACAGAACATACCACAAAAGTTTTGGTTTAACGTCGTTGACACTTCAACCTATATTTTAAATAGAGTATTAATTCCACCATTTTTGAACAAAACACCATATGAACTATATAAAGGTAAAAAGCCTGCGCTAGGATACTTTAAAGTGTTTGTAAGTAAATGTTTTATTTTAAATACTAAGGATTACCTCACCAAATTTGACCCAAAGTCTTATGAAAGTATATTTCTTAGACATTCTCAAAATAGCAAAGCTTATATTGTTTTAAACAAAGAAACCTTGAGAGTCGAGGAATCGTTGAGTGTAACATTTGAAGAGAGTCCACCTCCCTCTAAGACATCACCTTTGGTAGATGAAGACTTAGTTCAAAGTCAACGTGTTGAAAACGAAGAGAATATAAATAATGACAAGGAAGATGAACTATTAAACAAAGAAATTGTCAATATCAAAGAACCTAAAGGTCATCCATTAGATAGTGTTATAGGAAAAATAAATGAAAGAACCTTAAGATCACAAGTCCAAAATCAAAGCAACTTCTTTTGTTTTGTATCAACGTTTGAACCCAAAAATATAAATGAAGCTATAAAAGATGAATCTTGGATAGCAACACAAGAAGAATTAAATCAATTCGTTAGAAATGATGTTTGGACATTAGTTTCTCAACCAAAAAGGCAAACAATAATTGGAACAAAATGGGTCTTTCAAAATAAAATGGATGAAAATGGTGTAGTGTCTAGAAACAAAGCTAGGCTAGTAGCACAAAGTTATAATCAACAAGAAGGCATTGACTACGATAAAACTTTTGCTCCAGTTGCTAGGCTCGAGTCTATTAGAATTTTACTTGCATATGCATGTGCACATGATTTCAAACTTTTTCAAATGGATGTCAAAAGTGCATTTCTAAAGTGGATTTATAAATGAAGAAGTATATGTCGCACAACCTCCGGGTTTCATCGATTCTGAAAAACCTAATCATGTGATTGCGTGGTTTTGTAACCTTACAACAGGTTTTACCTCTCGAGGGATCTCAAGAGGCTTACAACCCCACCAGGCAGTGTACCTGACCGATGTAGTATAGTGTAGTGGTAAGTACGGGGGATTGATCGTTCTCCACAGGGAATAGTGTTCGTTAGGTATGAAAGGCTACTCTAATTAGGTCTAAGGGTTGAGGAAGATTCTTTTTATGTTTTTATAGTTTTTATGAAAGCAAGTAAAATCTCGGGTTTGAAGGAGTGGGCGGAATTAGTTGCTAGTCAACTAACCCAAATGACTACGAATGCAAATAAAATAAAATAACAAAAATGAAAAGTGGTGAGAAACTTATGTGTAGAGAAATGTGTTTACTTAGATTTCCTTACTCCCTAACTATCTTTTACCGGTTAATTAGTGTGTATTAGTCGCGTGGATGACGGGTGTATTCCTTAATACCATTCGTGGGGTGGCGTACTTACTTCCCCAACTCTACAAGCTCCTACTTCACTCCTATGTCGAGCCGGCTAGGAAGCTCCTAACATGGGATCACTAGAATTCGCTTGTGCATTAAATACAACCATAAAAACCTTTAGTACGCGTTTGGTTCATGTTTCTTAAGACGTTCAAGCAAGTTACCGAATAGGAAGTTAGCCAGTTTTCTTAAGCCTAACATAGATAAACAATCATCCAATACAACTAACAACACACTAACAACCAATAATCAATAGCTAGGTTTCATTAGATCTAAGCAAACACAAGATAAAATTAGCCTAACATGTTAAACAAAAGACAAGCATAAGATAGAATCAAACAACACATAGACATATTGAATGATTAATTGATAACTTATCTTTCAATGAAACATGGAAGATCTCAAGGCAAGAAGCCCTGAAAAAGTAGCTAAAATCGTCTTAGGGTTTTATCCCAAAATTCCACACACTAAGCTCTCCCTTATGACAAAAGATTAGAAAACTATATATAGATTTTTGGATCTGACGGCGTCACCTTATGCATTGTGACGCCGTCACCTCGCCGCTTTTAGGGTTCCCGGGTGACCTTCTTGACGCCGTCCCTCTTTAGCTCTTCAAAAATCCATTCTGGCCTATCAAGGCTTGACGCCGTCGGATCATGAACGTGACGCCGTCCCCTTATGATTTAAGCCGTGACGCCCTTGATTTAGTTAAAGCGTGACGCCGTCAGAATTCTCATGCTAACTCACTGGCCCGTCATGAGTAAATTTCACATCCAACTTTTCTTGCCAAGGCATGACGCCGTCCCATGTTAATTGTGACGCCGTCAAGAGTAACTTTTAGCCGATTCTTGAGACTTTGCCGTTTTCTTCACTTTAATGCTCCAAAAACGTCCAAAATGCCTCCTTTTCCAGATTTCTCCTCAAAAGTACCTAAAATGACAAAAGGAACGATTTAGGGCAATATTTGATCAAATAAATACGATTTCGGGCTTAAATGACCCCTTAAAAGCGGTACACTTTTCGCCTCATCAAATACCCTTACACTTGAGATTTGCTTGTCCTCAAGCAAATGCGCTTTTATTCTAATCAAAATACAAGTTAGGGGTCATTTAATGCAAACATAAAAGTAATTACAACAAATAATCGTTCCACTTCAATCATAATAAGCACGGAGATTATATACTAGCACCTCACAAATAGTGTTTAGATACTCCCATCTCTCAAGTGTCATCAAAATAAATCTCATAAATGAAAACGGATAATATCTCTCACTACCTGTCATAGCAAATAGATTACCATAGGCTTGGGAAAGGATCGAAAACCTCCTCCACTAGGCGTAAGCACCTAAGATAAACTATCAAAGAGGGCTTTTAAATGGGTTATAATGTTAGGTGTAGGGAAAAGGAAAACACGGTTTTGTTGGATACGGGATATTTTACTGGTGGCGAGTTAAAGATCTTGATCAATTACATGTACTATACAATGTTGCTAAGCTAAGACTAGACTCGATCTTATGCTAGAAACGAAATAACAAAATAACAAAAATATAAAACAAACATAAAATGAAACGGGATGGTAGTCCGTATGTTTTTTCTATTTTTCATTTTCTCATTTTTTTTTTTTTGTGTTTTTTTTTTTTTTTTTTTTTTTTTTTTTTTTTTTTTTTTTCCATACACTCTTGCCCTACCATCCAAAATAATACATCATAGGGGCGTTGCATCCCCTTACACTTGAAATTTTACATAACTTTACAAATAACTACTCTACTGACTCGAATTAAGATAATTGAAAAAACTTGGAGTACTTTTAAAACATTTAGCACATATGGGGGTAATAAATGATGTTCTTCCCCATTACTCCACTATACTAGTACTTTACCCATGAGTCCCAATCGTCCCAAAACAATATGTACAAGGATATGACTCGACTTAGCAACCATGTAATCAATTAGATAATTAACTTGGGTTTAAACAAATGTTGTAACAATAATGCACTAAAGATAAGTGCATACAAGGTAGGCTAAGGCGATTTGGGTGTACATTTTAGTGGGGTGTAACAAATTCTTCCTTTAAGTAAAATGCTTAAAGGTCGAAACGAAAAGATAGGCTCTGAGGGGTGTACTAGGGTATCGTGTACTAAAAATGAGTACAACGCAAAGGGTGTGGGAGAATTACTTGACCAATGTAGCCAACGTAATTATAACAAAAACACAGGTGTAAAACAATGGGTTAATCCTAATGCCTCTTATCATGTAGTAAATCTAACTACACGAATGTAGTCTCACTTGTGGCCTCGGAATGGTCCTAACGCAAGTTCTAGAATCTAAGTGCTACCGGTACACACATCATAGCATAAATGCTTTTCCTACCAATTTTAGGGGCGAACCTCACATATTTGGGGGTGGAAAATTTTTTTTAGTGGTACGGTTTTTGTGCTAGTCATATAACTCCTATCCGTGAGACACTCATTAAGATCAAAGTTTCACTCCTATATGTTGTAAAAAATTTTAAATTTGGCACTAAAATTGCCTTAACAAGTATTTCTCTCAGTTTTATTACACATCTACCATTAAACAAACAAAAATCAAGCGCAATGACATTCTCTAAAATCGTACTTTTACCCTCCCTTACACTTAAGATGAACATTGTCCCCAATGTTCAAATAACAAGATGTAAAAGTAAAAAGTAAAAGAATGAAATCAAATACTCCCCTGATTCGCTCGGTGGATAATGAAATTACACGGTTAAATCTTCCTCCAAAGAGAATGTTGAAACTCCATGACTAATGCATCGCCATAAGCTTGATCCAAAAACATTTCCTTGTCCAAAATAACCTGTTAAACCTGAGAAAACAAACACGAAAACCTGCATAACATCGGCGGGAAAAAATCTATATATAAGGATATAATGCTTGTGGAATGAAAATTTTGCAGATTCCTGGAGATTATAAGTTGGAGATTTTAATAAAAACTTTTCTAAAAACAAAACTTTCAAAAATTTCTGGAAATTAAATCTGACGCCGTCAGGTTATAACCCCTGACGCCGTCAGAAATGACCTGACAAAAATTTTCATTTTAAGTTTCCGGAAAATTTCTGGAAAAACCTTTACCTTACTTCCTGGAAATCCTGCAAAACATCATTATGACTCGATACAAGCATTTGACTCAAACACACACTAATATGTATGTTAATTTATTATTATTATGATTCATGTTCATTTGTGTTCTAATAAACCGATTTAGATTTCCCTTACACTTATCTTTTGCAAAATACCTTTATATGTAGTTAAGACGAAGTTAAAAACAAAATAAAGCATTTTCACAAATTACTTTTGAACATGAATCAATACTAATAAAAATTAAACACACATACGGAAACAAATAAAATCAAACAAACAAATAAATAAACACACAAAGCAAATAAAACAAATAAAGCTTGGGTTGCCTCCCAAGAGCGCTTGTTTTTGTTCGAGTCACGAGCCTGACTCTACCCTTATTTAACGAAAATAGGGGAGGTTTTCCCTACACTTAGGATTAAGTGTGGGTGAAAGTAGCGATACACACCCTTAGGGTGGAAATATGCCACGTGAGGAAAGAGTGACGGGTGAATTATATGCTCAAAGGTGCGGGATCCTATCATCATAACCTTACCTAATGCAATTGGGTTAGTGGGCGGATTAGGATTTTCTCCTAGAAAGGGATCATCTTCTATCAACTTCGAGAGACTCCAAGTTAAGAATCCACTTTGACCTAATAAACCCGGTTTAAACCCATAATGTTTCTTGTGATCAATCATAAATGGGTGATGTAAGTATGTAAGGTCATGGTTCACTCCTATGTTAGCTTCCTCTCTACAAGGCCTAGAGTCTACTACCTTAATCTTAACATTACCTGGACTACATGGTTTGATGGGTGGATCGGGACCTAATTCAATTCCTAAGTTCACATCTAAGGATGGAAGATTAGGTAACGGTTTTGGTTTAGGCTCCGGTTCATCAAAACTAGGAACTTCCATAGAACTAAAAGAAAGGTTATGACTACAAGTATTCAAACCTATTTCTTCTAGTTTTGTTTCTTCCAAAGGTTCTACTTCAATTGGGGTTCCTATAGTCCCTTCTACTTCTTCCGGGTAAGTCACGGGCGGTGTGTATGCCTCGAATGATGGTAGGACTTGTGAGGTACTTAGCGGGCTTATGTTACTAACCTCATCATTCCTTGTGTCAAGATCACCTATATCCTCATCATGTGTTTTAGTAGGATCTAACCCTAACATTTTCCCAAGTATCTCAAGTGCTTCTCTAGGCATCTCAACTTCTATGTCCGAATCATAAGGATCATCCTCAATATTCTGACTGCTATATTCAAATTGCCTAAAAGATTCATCATGTGTTTCTTGAGATTCAACGTCATCAATCATAAAACCTAGGTCCTTTTGATTAATGTGATCATGTTCGGCTAAATCCTCCATCACATCAAGGTCACCTATGTGTTCGTTTTGTACTATGGCATTACATGACAACCACTTAGGTATCTCAACACTAATGTATTCATCCCCAAACAAACTTGTTTCATGATCCAGGAAATTTATATTCAATTGACTTGTACTAACGTTTGTTGGGTTGTCTACCCTATAATAATATTGGGCACAATCTTCTATGGCATCCCATGCTTCTTCAGCACTTAATTCCCTAAAGTCCCCATTGGCAAAATCCTCAATGCGCATTTGGTCATATTGGCCAACACGATAGTAAAAGGTTCGGGTTAGGGATGCTAAAGCGAAACTATGATGAGGGAATTTTCGGAGTAAATTTCGAAAACGAGTCCATGCATCATATATGGGTTCATCTCGATATTGTTTGAAATTTGAGATGTCAATAGGGTAGAATGGCCTTTGTGGTTGGTGGTATGGTGGATTCGCGTACTCCATAATGGTGAACGGAAGAGTCAATGGAAATTACGAACAAACACACAAAGAAAAATAGATAGACTAAAGAAAACCTAGAAAAATAAAACAAAAATCTCACTAGAAAGGAATCTAGTGAGTAGACCTAATAGAAATAAAAATTCAACCTAAACAATAACTATTCCCCGGCAGCGGCGCCAAAAACTTGATTGCGTGGTTTTGTAACCTTACAACAGGTTTTACCTCTCGAGGGATCTCAAGAGGCTTACAACCCCACCAGGCAGTGTACCTGACCGATGTAGTATAGTGTAGTGGTAAGTACGGGGGATTGATCGTTCTCCACAGGGAATAGTGTTCGTTAGGTATGAAAGGCTACTCTAATTAGGTCTAAGGGTTGAGGAAGATTCTTTTTATGTTTTTATAGTTTTTATGAAAGCAAGTAAAATCTCGGGTTTGAAGGAGTGGGCGGAATTAGTTGCTAGTCAACTAACCCAAATGACTACGAATGCAAATAAAATAAAATAACAAAAATGAAAAGTGGTGAGAAACTTATGTGTAGAGAAATGTGTTTACTTAGATTTCCTTACTCCCTAACTATCTTTTACCGGTTAATTAGTGTGTATTAGTCGCGTGGATGACGGGTGTATTCCTTAATACCATTCGTGGGGTGGCGTACTTACTTCCCCAACTCTACAAGCTCCTACTTCACTCCTATGTCGAGCCGGCTAGGAAGCTCCTAACATGGGATCACTAGAATTCGCTTGTGCATTAAATACAACCATAAAAACCTTTAGTACGCGTTTGGTTCATGTTTCTTAAGACGTTCAAGCAAGTTACCGAATAGGAAGTTAGCCAGTTTTCTTAAGCCTAACATAGATAAACAATCATCCAATACAACTAACAACACACTAACAACCAATAATCAATAGCTAGGTTTCATTAGATCTAAGCAAACACAAGATAAAATTAGCCTAACATGTTAAACAAAAGACAAGCATAAGATAGAATCAAACAACACATAGACATATTGAATGATTAATTGATAACTTATCTTTCAATGAAACATGGAAGATCTCAAGGCAAGAAGCCCTGAAAAAGTAGCTAAAATCGTCTTAGGGTTTTATCCCAAAATTCCACACACTAAGCTCTCCCTTATGACAAAAGATTAGAAAACTATATATAGATTTTTGGATCTGACGGCGTCACCTTATGCATTGTGACGCCGTCACCCTCGCCGCTTTTAGGGTTCCCGGGTGACCTTCTTGACGCCGTCCCTCTTTAGCTCTTCAAAAATCCATTCTGGCCTATCAAGGCTTGACGCCGTCGGATCATGAACGTGACGCCGTCCCCTTATGATTTAAGCCGTGACGCCCTTGATTTAGTTAAAGCGTGACGCCGTCAGAATTCTCATGCTAACTCACTGGCCCGTCATGAGTAAATTTCACATCCAACTTTTCTTGCCAAGGCATGACGCCGTCCCATGTTAATTGTGACGCCGTCAAGAGTAACTTTTAGCCGATTCTTGAGACTTTGCCGTTTTCTTCACTTTAATGCTCCAAAAACGTCCAAAATGCCTCCTTTTCCAGATTTCTCCTCAAAAGTACCTAAAATGACAAAAGGAACGATTTAGGGCAATATTTGATCAAATAAATACGATTTCGGGCTTAAATGACCCCTTAAAAGCGGTACACTTTTCGCCTCATCATCATGTCTATAAACTTAAAATGGCTTTATACGGACTTAAGCAAGCACCAAAAGCGTGGTATGATCGACTTAAAACATTCTTTGTTGAACATAAGTACACCATGGGTTTAGTAGACAACACTCTCTTCACCAAGAAAAAGGATTCACATATTATCAGTGTTCAAATATATGTGGATGACTTCATATTCGAATCAGCTTGTCAAGAGCTATGTAATGATTTCTCAAAAATCATGCATAACGAGTTTGAAATGAATATGATGGGAGAACTAAACTTTTTCTTAGGACTTCAAATCAAACAATTAGAAGATGGAATATTCTTTAACCAATCTAAATACATAAAAGACATGCTTAATAAATTTGGTCTTGAAGACTCTAAACCCATTAAAACGACTATGTCTTCGAAAACCAAACTCACCAAGGATGAAGAAGGTGAATCCGTAGATAACACTAAATATAGAGGAATGATTGGCAGTCTACTCTATCTCATGGCTAGTAGACCCGACATTATGTTTAGTGTTTGTCTATGTGCTCGCTTTCAAGAGGATCCTAAAACATCACATCTTAAAGCCGTAAAACGAAATTTTAGATACATAAAAGGCACCATACACCTAGCATTATGGTATCCCAAAGGAACGGGAGTTGAAACCATAGTGTATGCCGACTCAGATCATGCCGGTGACTATGTTGATAGAAAAAGTACAATTGGTATTTGTACTTTTGTTGGACATTGTCTCACCTCATGGTTTTCAAAGAAATAAACGGCTCTTGCCATCTCAACAACCGAAGGAGAATACGTATCAGCTGGAAAAGCATGTCAACAAGCTCTATGGATGAAGCAAGCTCTTGTCGACTACAGAATTCAACTTTACGACATCTCTATCCTTTGCGACAACAAAGGAGCTATCGACCTTAGTAAAAATCCAGTTCAACATGTTCGAACTAAACACATTGAAATCCGTCATCATTTCCTTCGGGACAATGTTCAAAAAGGAAACATCTCAATCGAGAAAGTATCCTCAGAAGATAACATTGCCGATATTCTAACTAAACCTCTTAAACGAGAACAATTCAATCTCCTTAGACTTGGACTAGGACTAATGGAACCAAATTTGTAGTTTTAATCTTAGCTTAAACCTTCGTTTTCTTAAAATGACAAAACTGAAAAAAACATGTTCTGGTCCCAAGGAACCCTTCGACATAACGGACGGAACCCTGAATTTGGTTCCGTTCCATCCATGGATTCCTAGGGCCAGAAATTAAATAACTTAAACAAACACTCCTTTGCACATAACCAAAACACACAAACGAGTCAAACTCATCCCATAACATATCACTCTCAAAATTAAGGCATCTTCTGCAACTAATCTCTGCTCAAATCAACATTGTAAGCTTTCTTACTACTTTTCTTGTCTCAATTCTGAGTCTAGGGCTTCTAATTTATGCACAAAACCAAACTTGGGGATTATGCATTTTCTTAGGTAGATCATGAAGTACATTTGTAAATTACATAACTAATCATGTTTCCCTTAGTTAGGAATTGCATCTTGTAAAACATTATCACAATTTGCTAAAAACCCCATGTCAAATTTTTGTAAAAAGTTTCTCACAATTAGGACAAATAATGTTTCACATTGTTCATACAAATAAAAACGTTATGTTTAAAACATCACTTGCATAATGTCTCTTGAATGCTAAAGGAAGTACATAACTAATATGTATTTTCGGGTACATTCAATCGAAGCTACATTGAATTAGGAGCGTTTGGGTTATCTCTCATTTTGTTACAAAATTGCTAAAAAAAATTATTTTTATGCATTAAAAAGAGTCGAGATAACCGCACCTCCACATTGTCCTCATATAGGCACACACTAGAAGATTATATCAAAATTCTCGTTAGTTTCAACTAAAGTGTGTAATTTTTGTATCTAGGATCAATCATGCCTCCCGTAACTCACTATGACCACAAAGACACTCTCAGCTACATTTCCAAACACCATAAGACTTAGGGCCTTACTCCCGTACAAGTCAAAATCTTCAAATCTCTAGAAAAATGTTACTTCCATGAGGGTAGAACCATTGACCCATCCTTTCTAGAAGGCACAAACATTCGTCAAGAACTAGCAACCATTCACTTTGATGGTCTCTTAGAAATTAACGAAAAAATTTGTCCCAGATTTGTCTTGAATTCTATGCTAGCGTAATTCTCACAACCAATGATTATGGACTCATGTCAATTCAATTCAATGTAACCAAAATGACTTCAACATACCTCTCCATCAATTTGCGGAAGTCCTTGGAATTCCATGTGAAGGTACATGCCTTTACTCGGATAAATGGTCCCTTTCAATCCTTGACTCAATCGTTGATCGTATGCCTCCATACGACACTCCTCTAGTTGCCAAAGAAATAATCCGAGAACATATTTTCCTTCCAAGAACTTCAACCACCAGAATAACCCATTCGGGTAATGAAATCGACCGAGATCCATTTGGCATGGAACTCAATGAACTCAAGCCTTAATTCAAAAAATGGGAAGAAGTCCTTAGGGCAAATGTCTTGTGTACCATAGGTAATCGTGATCACTTCAATGCTTGTCTTTGTTACATGCTTTATAGTTTGTCAACCCGCCAACCTTTCAACTTAGCCTACTATGTTGCCAAAAGGATGGCCGACATACCCATGCTAGGAACCACCGCTCTTCCCTACGGGACACTTCTCACCCGTCTTTATAGAGCCTTTGCACCATTCAACCAAATGCTAAAGGGTTTTGTCTTGACTACCCTCTTGTCAACCACATCATGGTTCCATTAAGTGATAAGAGAGTAGCAAAGACTCAAGGGAAACGTCCTAATCCTCCAACTTCCTCATCAAGGTCAGCAAATAGCTCCAAGGATGGACTTCCTAACCCAGAGCTTCCTCCTCTTGACTACTTCCAACAATTGAGAACCAATCAGAAGAGTTCAACCAAACAAGAGGAATGTTCAAGTGCATTGGAAGGTTCCTAACCAAGATTAACAAGAAATTGGACAAACAATGAGAGGTTTTTATGAGTGTTTGGTAAAAATATCTCTAAAAAATGATGTTTGATGTATTTGTCTACTTCTAGGATAATAACTTGATATTTGACGATTATGTGAACAAACCATGTCTTGCAGGTAGATAACATCTTGATGTTATCATTTTTCATTTTGTTTCACATTATTAGTGAAATTATTAGCCCCTGCTTGATCTATACCCTTACATGTGTTAATACTTGTTTTATTGTTATTTTCTAATCACAACTAATTAATTACACATGTGACAGATTAGGAGAAACCAAAACCAGGGTTCCAGAAAATTTCATATGACGAATTAGGCGAAACCAAAATCAAGGTTCCACCCGTTCAATCGTTTGGTTCTACTAGCCAACAGCTAAATTTTTAAATTTTTTATATTTTTGTTTAATCCCGCACTCTAGATCACTCATTTTTGTTACTAGGATACTTTTTACTGATATTCACTCATAATAGGATCAAATTATCTCACTTGGACCAATAGGATAACCATTTCCCACCAAAATTTGAAATTTCTCAAAAACACCTCAAGGAACCTTTCTCTATAAATGAAGGAACCCTGAATTTGGTTCCTTGCAATCCGTGGGTGTCTGACATCAAATATTTTGTAATGATTGAAACTCAGTTACTGCATATCTTACTTGTATCACTCAACACAACTCCATTGGATTGACTTAAGTTGATTGGACTTGTTCATTAACACTTCAATATCATTAGGAAAGACCATTTTTGTATGGATTAACATCAAATCAAAACACATTTTTCCATGAATCTTGACTTCTATAAATTAGCACCTCCAGGATGATCATTCTTCACACCTTCACCACAACTTCTTTTTGAATCTTAGCATTTCTTAAGCAAAGTAAATATGACTAAATCCACAAGCTCATCTTCTTCCACTAGACCACCAAGAAGAACCGCTAGAATTAGTATCGAACTATGTTGCTTCGTAAACTTGAACTCTTCATCGTCAGACTCTTCACCCCTTAACATCTCATCACCAATCCGAGATGAAAACTTCTTGACTTTAAGTACCCCAACACCTCCACCAACATCACCTATCACTATCACTACTTCACTACCAACCAAAACACCAATAGCCACCACACCACCTCCTGCTCCATCACAATCACCAAAATCATCATCACCTCCCAAGTCTCCAAAGCTTGAACCCATTGAACTTTTTGCTACACCACCTACTTCTCCTCATCCATTTTTGGAGAACTTGGAAGACTTACCACCAAGATCATCAAATCCACCACCTCTTCCATCATTTGCATCAATCGAGCGTATTGCTCGTGAACAACCACGGGCATCTTTTATGCCCAATGAGCCTTATCTTAGTGAACCATCTCAACCTCAACCACTACTTTTTCACCCTATTTATAGGGACATCCATGGGCCACTATATGGAAACCATGCTCCACCACCTCAACAACCTCAATCCTTTTCCCCTACTCTTTGGGACATTGAGGAATCCATGAGGGTTGATCCCCCACAAACTCAAGAGGAGATCAATGATCAACTTGATAACCTCTATGCCTTCTCTAATATGGTGAAATCTTACCTCCATGAAGCTATGCAACTTCAAACCACCTTGCTCTCTTCAATCATAGCCCCACCAAATCCCAACCACCAATCAACCAATGCTCCACCACCAAATCCCAACCACCAATCAACCAATGCTCCACTACCACCACCAACAACAAATGAACCTAGTCTACCTCTAAATTTCCCCGCCATGATTGCTCTAATTGTGAGAGAACCGCGACGATAAGTGAAAGAACCAAGATTATGGTTCATGAACTCCAAGATGAGATGAGGTTCATCCTTACTCACATCCTTGAGCGTCTTAACGCTCTCTCCCATCCTCCACCACAATAGAAGTTATTAGGATGGATATTAGGTCTTTTTATTTAGGATTTTATTTTTCTATTTTTCTAGGATCTTTCTTTTCTAAGTCATTTTCTATTTTTACATTCCTTTTAAATCATCATCATTATTGTCTCCATTTATGACTTTTGTCATAAAATTTTTACTAATAAGTGATGTTTATTACTTTTATGTGTTGGTTGTGTTATTTATCTTGTACATTATATAAATGGTTGGTTTGGATTATTTATCACTAACCTTTGTTTTGTAGCATTCAAAATCCATGTACTTGGCACCCCAACTAGGGGGAGTATTGACCAAGGGGGAGCTAATCAAGCTCGGGCTTGTACTACATTACATTCCGCTATGCTTCTTTTCTTTTTGTTTCGACAAAAAGGGGGAGAAAATATTAAACTCAAACTAACTCACAATTGGTCAAAATTGGTATTTTTATACAACTTAAAAATCTAAATGTTGCATAAAACAAGTTTAATCTATATTTTTAAAAGACTTGGACTTTATTTATCTCATTGCTTAAAACTAAACTTTATATTTTGTCCTCAACAAAAAGGGGGAGATTGTTAATACAAATATCGTCTAAAAAACGTTATTTATATTTTACGATCTTTGATATATTTTGTTAACGACAATTATAAACTTTATTTTAGCAAAACATAAATATAGTTAAGTCTTTTACATATATAGTCACAAGTCTTTCTTAAACACATATTAAACATTACTTTGCTAGTATATACATTTTACAAGTATACTTTCATAAACATGATAATCTAAAATGAAAATATATTTTTACATCATTCCATGCATCATCCTATTCTAAGATTGCATAGCTCTTTAGGATCTTTGGAAAGATATGGTGAATATCTTGTTTAGATTATCACTCTAGAATCCTTTAAAGATATGGTGTATATTTGGCTGCACATGGGCCAATAATCTACATGCTGGTAGAAAAGGACTATCCTTTAGCTTTTCATAAGGATATTCTACATCAGATGTTGTATGGGAAGAAAAGACTTCAACTCCAGTATCCTTATGATGAGATGGCTTATCAGTTGCTCAAAAAGATGGAAAAGTATCTAGGACCCAAGGACAAGCCACAAAATTAATTGTTTGGGATCATCCTCTTTGTGTTTGTTCAAGCTTAAAGAGAAACATGATGATTTTGGGAGAAAATATCAAGTTTAGGGTAGGATTGTTGGGTTTTAGAGCTGCTGCTGCTTGTTTGGTTAAGATTGGTGATGGAAATTGCTGTAAGTCATTGTTGCTGCTAGTATTAAAGGTTACAGCTGCTTTTGTATTTTACCATTGCTAGTGTTGCTGAAGATGTTCAAGAAATACACCAAGTGGTTACTACTGCTAGACAACAAGTTACAACTGCTAGTTTAGAGTTACAACTGCTTTCGGAGTTTCAACTGCAGATGAACTTGAAGAAAAATACTCTAAGTGTTTTAATGCTGCTAGAAGAGAAGTTAGTACTGCTAGTACAAACTTACTACTGCTGAAGAGTTTATGCTGCTAGAGTTAGAGTTAAGACTGCTAGAGTGTATAGTTAGTACTGCTTATAAGATAAACATGTATAGTCGGTTAGATAAATATAGAAAAGATTCGTTTAAGATTGATCTTGTATAGCAAGCAATTGTAAGCCGACTAGGACTCCTTAGTCTATAAAAGGAGGACCTAGGGCATAGAGTTAGATACGATTGATTCATACGATTTTTTAGAAAACTTCAAGGTTGTAAACCCTAATACTGTTGAGTATTCGTATTATTATTAAGATTAATATAGAAGTGATTTGTTTGATATTTTTTGATTCTTCTTAAGATTAAAGTTTAGATTCCGCATAAACTTTAATATAATCAAAGACAGTTTCTACATAAGTTGTATTGGATTTATTCAATATTACTTAACCTTTACAAGCTAAGGGAAATTGATCAAGTAGTCAAATGGGATCAACAGATTTGACAGAGAAGGCCTAGAGACTCTATGGAAGCTAACTAAGGCTAAATATGGATATACAAGGCTAGAAGATATCATGGATAGAATTCTTGCAAGTTATCTTAAAGATATTTTTGAACCAAACCATAAAGATGAAGTCTGAGGAAAACAATATGGAATAAATGTCCATGTTTTATTCTGGAAACTTTATCAGTCTTGTGGGGTTCATACTGTGGGAGTAGGTGGAGTTCGGATATACATGTTGGTTGAGAAAGATTACCCTTTGAACCCATGTGTTATTGGTCAAATGTTGGATCCAACTAAAGTCAGACTTGAAGTAGAAAGATGGAGTGAAATGGTTTATCAACTACTTAAGAAGATGGAGAGGATTCTAAAGCCCAAAGAGAAGAAGAAGAAGTAAGGTGTTTGGAAGCATCCTTCTGGTGATTGTTCAAACTTTGATTGAAACTTGATGATTTTGGAAGAAAATATCAAGTTTAGGGGAGGATTGTTGGGAATTAAAGCTTCCAAGGTGTTAATGCTGCTCAAGATGGTTAAGGTTGCTCATGTGATTACAACTGCTCAGGTATTACAAGGAAAATGCTTTAAGTCATTACTGCTTCTTGTTATAAAGTTACTGATGCTTATGAAGATTAAGACTGCTAGTGTATATTATAACTGCTGAGAACTTCAAGGAAATATACACTAAGTAGTTAATGCTGCTAGAAGAAAACTTAGTACTACTAGTACTAAGTTACAACTGCTGAAGACTTAATGCTGCCAGAGTAAAGATTAGTACTGCTGCTTGTTTATTAGTGCTGCTGGAGTATTAGAGTCAGTTAGATATGTATAGTATGTTTAGATAAGTATAGAAAATATTCTAAAAAGATTTATCTTGCATAGAAAGTTATTGTAAGGCGACTAGGACTCCTTAGTCTATAAAAGGAGGTCCTAGGCATAGAGATTGATACGTATTCATTGAGTCATAGAGTTATAGCTTCAAGGTTATAAAACCCTAATACTGTTGAGTATTTGTATTATAGTCAATAATATTGAAGCATTTTGTTTGATATAATTGTGTTCTTTGTTTATTGTTACATTGATACAAAGTTCTTCTTAAGATCAAGTACAAGATTCCGCATTGTATTTGATAAACTCAAAGACAGTTTCTATACTTAGTTGTGTTGAATTTATTCAAAATAACTAACCTTTACAAACTAAGGGATTCGATCAAGTGCATAACTGGGATCAACAAACGGTGTTTTCTGGTACTTCTTTCCTCTAAAAATCATTGGGGAATCGCCAAGGGTGAAAAGAATTATGCCCTAAGTCGTGGTAATGGCTTCTATTTATAGTTTTCTGAAAACTGGGTCGATACCAGCATATTGGGGTCAAATACTACCTATTCAAGATATCAAATGGTAGCTCCACTCAATAAAATATTTTGGTCAAGCGACTAACCAACCTTCGATACGGTGTATTCATGGAAATGGATACGCCGTATTGCCCGTGATCCCGTCTTGGGTCTTCTTTTGGCTAGGGCTCCTATACGCCGTATCCTCAGATTTGGATATGCCGTATTCTTTAGATAACTTGAATTCTTCAAAACGACTAAGTATAATAGACGGTGTATACCTAGAAGTAGATACTTAGTATTCTTAAATGAACAGGCAAGGCTTTAAATCTTCTAAGTATGGGATACGACGTATCTAGCTCCAGTAGCATAGATATTTTTAATTCCTCTGTGACCTGGGCTGGGCATTTTTAACTTGTATATTCAAATTGTCTACGTTCGGGCTTCGTTTAACTTTTCAAAACTCCGTCTTTTTCCTCGATGCTTCAAATAAAATTACCTACAATATAAAATAACAAAATTACATAATATATGCAATGAATTTCATATTTTGCTATTATTTTTAAGCCGTAATTGCGGGTTTTTTAACGTTAAAAACGTGTATATTCTATTGAATATCATGAAGAAAATGATGGGAAATGGAACGTTTATGGCTCGACTAGACAAGAAAATGAAGAAAACGACAAAGTCAAGAAAATGTCACAAAAAGTTACTGTGACGGTGTCAGAAATACTAAGTGACGCCGTCACTTGAAGATTAACGAAGATGATCAACTTACAAATTTTCCAAGTGACGCTTCAGGCGATGGAAACGACCTTGAGCTGATGGCGTCAAGACCAGAAAACTGAAGAGCGACGGCACCACGATTCATAAGGTGACACCGTCACAATAATTCGGTGCCAATAAACGAAACCCAAATGACGGCGAGCTGACGGCGTCACACTTTGCAAGTGACATCGTCACAACTGTAAAACTATATATATTTTCGTATGTTTTTCATTAGAGAGGGGAGAAACTTAGTAGAAACTTCATGTGGAATTGGGAGGTCCGAATTTTATAGCTTTTGTAAGGGTTCTTAGCCCCCATAACTCCATGTTTTATTGAAGATAAGTTATTCAATCATTAATCATTAAAATATGTCTATGTGTTGTGTGATTATTTGTTTTTCTTCTCTTTGATTTAACATGTTTGGCTAAATTAATTATTGTTTGCTTATGATTGTACGAAACCTAGTTGTAGTCTTTAATATTATTGCTTCTTGTTAGTGGTGTGCGCGTTAGGCATCATAAAACAAGTTGTATCATGTACCACAGTTAGACGTCTAGTGAAACTTGATTAGAATTAAGGATCCTCTCGCAACCATAAGTCGGCTGAGTGGAGATTCTTCTTAAGTATTTAGTGTGTGTGTGATTAATTATTGGGCAAGTGCGTGTCTGCGGGTAACACTTGCGTAGGTTGTCACATAGATAGCAGACTTGACGAACCGCTGCAGAATTAGGGGAATACTTACACATTACACTAACGAGGATGACATGGCAACAAGTTAGAGAATTCAACTAAGGAGTAATGCATGATTAAGTGAGCACGTTTGTTTGCCTATACGAGTTTCTATTAATTTACTTTTTCGCATATTTAGTTTAGTTTAATTTAGTTTAGTTTGATTTAATATTATTTGAGGACCAAACTTTTTTACATACCAAGGGATTAATCTCCACCATTCATTATTATTTGATCTAATGGATGAGATTAATCCCAACAATTTAAAAAAAAAAAAAAAACCCCCACTTTCATCCTTTTTTTTCAAATATTAATAACTTTCAAACCGTTAATTGTTAAGCGAAAAAAATATACTGTTACGACGAGCATTTAATTGTCTTTCTATAGATAGGCACTTCGATATACTTTCGACAAAATTATTTTTTTCGTGTTTTTCACATTTTTTTCTCGTTACTGAAATTTGCATGAAAAAATCATATGTGATTTAACACTAATATCACATGTGATATTACATATCATATATGATTTAACAATAATATCACATGTGATATTACATATCATATGTGATTTAACACTAATATCACATGTGATTTTTCATGCAAATTTCAATAATGAAAAAAAAAAGACGAAAAAAGGAGAAAAAAACGTGAAAAAAAACAAAAAATGTTTTTTTTGTCGAAAGTATATCAAAGTGACTGTCTATAGAAAGATAATTAAATGCTCGTCGTGATTATGTAATTATTTTTGCTTAACGATTAACGATTTAAGAGATATTTAAATTATAAAAAATAAGTGAAATATTAAAATGCTTTTAATCTCAACTATTGATTTCATTTTAAATGGATGGTAGGGATGAGTCCCTTGATATATAAGATAAGTTTGGTAGGTATAATAACTCTCCTCTTGTTTATTTACTTTAATTATTAGTTATAAAAACCAAACTCTTCAAACCCCGAGATTTTACCTTACTTTCTATAAAATATAAAAACACAAAAATAATCATCCCTCAACCCTTAGACTTAATCCGTTATACACTTCGAGCCTACATCACTATTCTCGTAGAGTACTATCAATCCCCCGTGTCTTACCTATACTTCGCTACAACGGTTAGGTACTCGGCCTAGGAGGATTGTAAAACATAGTGTGTTTGCAAACGTCTGCATCACATTGCTAATTTTTTACTGAGATTATGGGCTAACACCCTTTGATATTAGCCATGTTTATGAATACTGTGTTTGATTGATTTGTTTACTTCATCTTAATTTACATTCATCGGATATATTATATGTTTATTGATTCATTTCATTCGTTTGTTTACTTTTTTATTGTACGCTGCCTATTGGTAGATTATGAATTATATGATGTTAAATCTGTGATTTATGATCCTTATTATGATGGTAGGTTAGTAACACATGGACACTAAGGGTCGTTGGTAGTATACCATTAGGACTAGAGTTGGACCAAACCCTAGGTTAGGTGAATTATGACTAAAACAAGTAAGTTAGCTCATGGTCTCCCATAGATGACTATTGCAGGAGAATAGGTAGTACTATGACCATTATGATGTCAAGATAAATCACATAGAGTAGTTGATACACTTAATGTGTGGTATTGATTACTCAAACCCGTCACCATTGATGATTACGGGTTAATATTCATAGGACTAGGTAATCGTTACCACCTGGCCTAGCCTGCATTTGATTCACTGACGAAAGCATAATTAGCACATTGCACTTGTAGAAGAATCAAGAAAGCGTTAGTAGGATGAACTTGGCTAGCACTTTCTTCTCCCATCGACCACAACTTAGTTAATTTAATCGTTTTTATTTTTTAGTTTAAATAAATCAATCATAACGATCTTTCAGATTGAACCCCCTTTTAAGTGTTTAGATTAAATAATTAGATTGCCACTAGGTTTAGCTTAAGTCAATTCACTCCTTGCAAATGAGCCGTGTTTACCATCCTAGCTATAATTGATCAGTTACACTTCCCGTTTGTGTTAGTCAATAGGTTAGTTCGGCTTTATAAATTAAAAACCTGAGTAGAACACATCAAGTTTTTGGCGCTGCTGCTTGGGAGTGATTTTACCTTTTGCTTATTTAGTGGTTTTTTGTGTTTTTTGTTTGTTTTTGTTTGTTTAGTACGTTAAATTTTCTGTTGTAACTAATCTGTTTTGCATTCTGTGTTTCCGTCTTAGGTTAGTAATATGGCATATTCTTGTCCGTGAATCTGGCGTATCTGTCTGATTTCAATACGACGTATAAAGAATAATTTTATATGGCGTATCGACCCTCTATGACATAAGATTTTTTATTTATTATTATTTTTATTTTTTTGTGTTCTGTTTTTCTTTTATTTTTTTCTGAGCTTGTTCTACTGACATTTTGTGATTGTTTTAAGAAAATGGAAGACAAAAGGATGGAGGATATAACGATTGAGGGGTACATGGCGTATGAGGCAGAGAAAGCCTTGAGAGGCAATAGGGATCTCGTGAGGGAGAAAAAAGGCAAAGAATAGAAAGAAATGTGGTATTTATCTTATGAGGACGAAAAGTATTCAGAAGCTGATGAGGATGATTTCCTTGCAATTGTGTATAATTATGCTCCGCCTTTGGACCTTTCGAAGAACAAACCAGACAACCATTCTGCTCTTAATCACGAAGAGATTCAACGCTATAGTGTGCGATTTTTCACCTGATTTGGAGCTGCTACTTTCACCTTACTCACAACTACCACTGGAAAGGGAAGTTATTACTACTGTTGAGGAACCTACTCTTGTTCATCCTTTGTTCCATTGGCTGATACATTGGTTAGGCACACCGTTGTACCTATTTATGCTATGGATGCTTTTGAGATGCAGGGTTATATCAGTGTGAAGAACAAGCAGGAGGAAGAATTTGATATATTGGGAATTTCCATTGATATGTTCTCATATGATTCACCTTATGCATGGCGTTTGACGAGTTTGGCTATTTTTATGAGATTGATGATAACTTGTTTACTTACAAATTTGTGGTGCATATCAGTGATGATGAGTTAATTGTTATATGGCACAAGATACAACCAGAAGGATTACCATAGACATCTATTCAAGAAGAAATGATCCACTACGAGACAAAATATGGAAAGTATAGGAGTAAGAGAAGTGATTTTTGGGAGCTATGACCATCTAATATTTTGGAGGTGATCGAGAGTTGCTGCGAGATTGAGCATGAGGAAATGGATAATATCATTGGGATCGATATAGATATATTTTCATATGAGCTCCCGATTTGCAAGGGTGTCAAGGAACAAATCAATGTTGAAGCTGAAATTGCAATCGAAAACATAATTATTAGGCTTATAGATATGACTTTTGATCAATGGTTAGATCTTAAGTTTGGTGATCACCGATAGATAGACAGACATACTACAGAAAAGATGAGAATTACATGGTTGATACAGAGCTATAAAGAGCAGTTTTAAGAATATGAGAGTTTGATTCGTGAAAGAGAGTTAGAAGCTGAAAATGATGATGAGGTGATTGATCCTAGTGAAATGGCTTTTGATCCTAGTGAAATGGCTTTTGATCGGTGGTTACCTACAAAGTTCATCAATTATAGGAAGATGGATAAGTATACTAGAGATGCATTTTTGCTCTATTGGATAAAGAATAAGGACGCGGGAGAGTTGACCGAAGAAGAAGAAGATAAAGAGTGTCATGATGACTTGTGTGATGATGAATAGGATGAGATAGAGAAGATCTTTAGAATTGAAATTGATGTATTTTCATACGAAAAACCATTATGCAGGGAGTTTGACTTCCTTCTTCAAATTAATAGTAAGACAATGGCAATCCAGGAGATTGGAGTGAGGCGCAGGGATCATTCAAGGAATGATCGCCAAAAATATATGTTAGTAGTGATTGGTAACTCCCAACCACTTTCTGGTACGAGATAAATCAATCGCCCGACAATCGAGGTAATGTTGTTGACTCATGCAAGTCAGCGAGAAATTACTAGTAGATTCTCCTTAGCACATTTTGAATCTGTAAATGGAAGACATTCCATTCTAAAGGGATTCTTAGCTGATTATTTGTAGGGAAACCAAGATAATGTAGTACAACTATTATGAAACAAGAAACATTTCAGCAGAGATTGTGAGTTTCAAATGCATTTGTGGTGTCAAATTTTGGAGGTGACCATGATCGAGAAGCGACCACATGGACAAACGTTAATGGCATTCTCTGATTGTGATGTACTATCCCAATGACCTTAGGATGTGGAACGTTGGACTTTGTTTCCAGTTACAGTGTAAAAGAGTAGCGTTGTGTGCTAAGGTCAAGTTCTGTTGTTCCCGTTACACAAAGAGAAATAACTACAAAGTTAGTCTAATTGTGTTCCATGACTGAATTAACGTATTGATTAATTTAAACAAATAAGTAAAACGTAAAGATAAAAACACAAGTTTTTCAACATTTAAATTCTTATTAGAAATTAATCAAAAGAATCTATACCCAAGTGTTAGCTGAAATAACACTTGGGATTGAATAGACAAGGTATGGTATGTTCTCCTCTCTAAAATCAAGTTATTCTTGAGTGGAAACTATAAAGGAACCACTGAGCTATCTCAGGGACTAGGTTGCTCTTTGGAGGAGAAAAGTGGTTTTGTGAAAGTCTAAGCTTTTAATGCACAAAACTTAATCCACTTTTCTCCCATCTGTTCCTATTTATACACAAGTATAAAAGAGCACCCGTGACTAAAAGTACAAAAAGATAACCTAGCTAGTCTCTACAAAATACAACAGTATTTTGTCAGTTCCAAGAATCCTTTTTGGGAATGGCTTAAAGCTGCTTTCCGAGTGTCAGTGATGATACTTCTCATCTTTAACCCATTTAGGGAAAGTTTGACTTTGGCGGCGATAAGACCCTTCCTTATCTTTTCAAACTCTTCCCGCTTTGTCCCGCCTTTCTTTCAGACTTCAGATTCTTTAGTCTAGGTCTTCAGTCTTCAGTCTTCAATCATTATAGTTGTTGAGGAGACTGGGGTTCAGTGAGTTCTTGTCATCGCTCACTAAACCCATTACCTTCTTCTTCGGCTTAAGTGACACTCAGGGAGTTCCGCCTCTCTGAATGGTGAATCTTTCTTCTTAGATGACTCGTCCTAAGCATCCTGAAGGTAACTCACTGAGTGACTGTTCACTCAGTGACTTGAGAGTGTTTAAGGTTGCTTAACACTTGGGCTAATTTGTATTCAAATCCTGTTTTCAGGACGCTTGGGTACTGACGGACCCAACAAGTTCAATGGCTAAGGAAAAATGATTCATTGGCCAATAGGGAATTCTGTAGCTCCAGGTTGAAATAGACTAGAGAGAATGATATTTTTCCTAGTCCCCTTGTGTGAGATGATTTGTAGAAAGTCTGGTCAGACGATAAAGTGCCTAAAGATCTATGGGAGACAAATCATTCATGGGAACAGAAAGGAAGAAAGTATCTTAAAGTTTAAGATATCCATGTCGGGTACTTTCAAAAATATCGAGGAAGTGCTAAGAGATATAATCATATATCCTAGACTCAACCTGAAGTTTGAGTGGGCTCAAACCTGAAGTTTGATTAGGACTTAGCTTGGCCTAGCTAACGAAAGTGAAATCACTACTTGGGTATTGAATCGTTTTCTGTGAGTGAAGTACTTCAATGTCTTTCTTGGGACCTCTTGGTACTGTGAAAGAAGATTCATAATGTTGTTGTATTTGCAAAAGTAAGAGTCTCAAGGATTTGTGCAAATAATACAACCACTTTCACACTTGCCTTCACAGAGATGCCGAAGGGTCACATTGATGCACACTAAATAGAATATGCAAACGGAAATAAGAAACAAGTTCACGAAATGAATTGGAAATGAAAATCCAGAAATATTTTCATTGGAAATGAAAGTCCATCAGTATTTTCATTAAAGGGGTTAACCGGTAATTACCCAAAGTCTAATATTCATTTGGGATGAATATTAAGGGTAATTAATGACAAAAGACAAAAGATATCCTTAACTAGAGAGTCATAGTCATTCATCCCCCTTAGGGAAGAATAGTTTGACTTCTAGGCAAACTAGTAAACTTGTTTTACAAGTTTAAGGATTCTAGAATGATCCCATGAAGCATATAAATACAAAGGCTTTGTAAGGGATTCATTCACTCCTCCTTAACCCTAACATAGGTCAAAATTCTCTCCCCCTCCATCTCCATAATTGGTCGACCTAATAAACCCTAAATCGACCAAAACGACTTCTAGTTGTTTACCAGGGTTTCATGCTCGCCTAACTTACGTAGGTTCGTAGCCCTAGTTCTACCTGTGCAATACCGATGGATACCTGACGCCACCCAAGGGTCGACCAACCCTAATAACCCATTGGGTCGATTGGCTGAAGCTTAAAAAGGAAAAAAAAGGCGATTTCGTGCGCGCAGCTGACTGTAATTTTGAGTAGAAGATTACTTTATTCAGGATTTTAGGTAAGCCTTCTATAAACACCCGTACTATGTGTTTAGGTTAGGTTATATCTCTGATTAGGAGATCTAGACTTAATGTTTGGTCTGCATAACATTTGTATGTTTATTTTCCGCTGTGCATGTTTTATATGCTATACGGGTGACTACCAAATCCCTACAACTACTAGTGAGATTGTTCGGTTACATTGGTTGCTTGAAAATATTGGTTCTCGTATCAACCATTCTACTCTGTTACATTGTGATAATCATAGTGCTATTCAGATTGTGTGTAACTTGGTGCTTCATGGACGCACCAAGCATATTGAGATAGATTGTCATTTCACTCACCATCATCTTCAGGTTAGGACTATCTCTCTATCGTTTGTTCCTTCTACTTTACAGATTGCAGATGTATTTACCAAGACACACTCTGGACCATGTTTTCGCTTTCTGACTAACAAACTCTCAATGTTTCTCACTGCAGCATTGTGAGTTTGAGGGGATATGTTAGCGTATTAGCCCATAAGAGGCCCACGACCCATTTAGATTTTAGGATGTTACATTTTGTCTCTATTATATATACTCGTTGTATGTTCTCTTTAGTTTATCAATTTAATAAAACTTGCATTCGGTCTATGGTTTCTATAACATGAATTACTAAACCACGCAACCTAGTTGAACAAAACCTTTTTAGACCCATTCGAAGTACAAGAGTAAAAATTTCCTAATATAATTAAGGATTTGATCTTTCATAGACTTCTTGACCGCAAATAAAACCTAGTCTCGGGAGTTCCAAAGAGTCCACATGTTTGTAAGTATAACCACACCAAAACGTTCATAAATATTTCCTTAAAGGTTCACTCTATCCACGAGTGAACGTACATCGTTGAGACTGTCAAAATTTACATTTTGGAAGCCTCGCCAATACAAAACCTTAAATCATGCATACTTAGCTAATTCATAATCCAGCTTAAAATTTTCTTCCGTCTCGAGATCGTGATCACACACCGAGCAGCTAGTCGTGTGAAGATATCCTTCTATAAATGAGGTTAACTGTTGACACGTGTAGGCATTCTTTTGTTAGAGTGTTAGGTGCACAACAAAACCAATAATCGTTCTTGGTGTGTCACCTCAGCAACCAACCAATAATACCCCAATAACTAAAACATCATTCCTAGCAATAACACCCAATAACTGTTATTGGTAATGTGGGTCTCATAACATATCACAAAAAATACCTCACTCACTAATAAAACAAAATAATAATAATAATAATAATAATAATAAATAATAATAATAATAATAATAATAATAATAATAATAATAATAATAATTACTTAACACCTTGCTCTCCAAAGGGTTGCACACGGTTAAATCCATCCCCCCCCCCAAGTGTTGCTTGGGATTCTCTCGCGTACTGAAAGGAGCCCTCGATAAGGTGATCTGCACACCTGAGGACATTTCTTGTTGGGTTAGCATGTTAGCCCTGCCTCTTTGTCTTCTTAAAACCTTTTGCCCAAGGAGTAATATGGAATGCAGGTCTGCTATTAAGCGCCAACGCCAAGAAGAATACATCGCTAATGCCATTCGCTCTTGGGGTACGTTTGGGGGTAGTTTACAGCTTGTTAGAGAGGTTTTAGCCGAACCCTCCCCTGCATGGGCTAATATTGATGAGGATACTGTGGATTTGGGTGAGCGTAATGTCAAGCAATGTATGAGGAAGATCTGTGATGGTCATTATTCTGCGGCTGTCAGGGTTCTTTCTTCTTCAGGTGTTTCTCCTTATAATGATTCTACTCTCGAGGATTTAAAAACTAAACATCCTTTCAAGTCTGCTCCTGCTCGGCCGGATTTACCGCTTGATCATCATAACCTCATTGCATCTCCTGCTGTGGTTCTTGATATGATTAAGAGTTTCCCCTGTGGTACCTCTTGCAGTCGAGATGGTTTGCGTGCCCAACACCTTTTTGGACTGTTTGAGTGGTGCTGCTGTGGCTCTTTCGGATGAATTAATTGCATCTATCACCCAAGTAGTGAATTTGTTTCTCGGTGGCCAATACCCCAGGGCATTGGGTGAATACATTGCTAGTGCTCCCCTCACACCGCTGGTTAAGCCAGGAGGTGGTATCCATCCCATTGCTGTGGGGACCATTTGGAGGCGCTTAGTATCCAAGATTGGTGCTTCCTTGATTGGCATTCTTTAGATGGTTATTTGAACGATCTACAGTTCGGCGTTGGGGTATCTGGAAGAGGGGAGGCTATTCTTCACGCTGTGAATCGTTTCCTTGAAGAATGTGGGGATAAGGTGGGTCTTTCGATGTTACTGGTGGATTTCAAAAACGCCTTTAATTTGGTGGATTGGGAGGTTATGCTACAAGAGGTTCGCCTTCGTTGACCTGCTATTTCACGGTGGATGGAATTCTGCTACTCCAGCCCAGCTAGGCTTTATTATGGGGAACACATCTTATGGTCGCACCAAGGGGTGCAACAAGGTGACCCACTCGGACCGCTACTTTTTGCCCTAGTGTTACACCCCCTGGTTCGCAAAATTAGAGACTCTTTTGATCTTGCCCTCCAAGCGTGGTACCTGGATGATGGTACTATTATTGGTGATACTCTAGTCGTGGGGAAGGTCTTAGATCTTATTATGTCAGATGGACCTAGTTATGGCTTGTACCTTAACGTGGATAAAACTGAGGTCTTTTGGCCAACCGAGGATCCCAGAAGCAAGCTCGCAGGTGTCTTTCCGCCTAATATTGCTCGCCCATTACGCGGTGTTAAATTATTGGGTGGCCCGGCTAGCATGGACTTTGAGTTCACTAGTGGGCTTGCTATGAAAAGGGTTGTTAAAACCATCGAGCTTATGGATGCTGTTGCTAAGCTTAATGATCCTCAATGTGAGCTGCTCCTTCTCCGTGCTTGTGCCGGTATTTCAAAGTTATACTTCTCTATGCGCACATGTTCTCCCCGGGTCTTTGAGGGTGCCCAGACTTCGTTTGATGCAGCGCTTCGTTCCTCTATGGAACGTATAGTCACTGCTTCTGGACCTGGGTTTGGGGATTGGCAATGGAGATTGGCCACGCTTCCGTTTGAGTTTGGGGGGCTTGGTGTATATTCTGCAGATGATGTCCTGAATTATGCTTTCATTGCGTCTAGACTCCAATCTGCTAGCTTACAGGCTAAGCTCCTCCAACAGTCTGGCATAGTAAATCATGGATCTTCCTTTAATGACGCTCTGTGCACTTTTAACGCGAAAATGGAGTTCGACCTCTTAAGTAACCCGAATGAGATCGCTGCCCCCAAACTTATGAAGAAATTGCCAGACATATATTTCACATGTGTTACTAAAACGGCTGAATCCACTTTTGGCCTATCCGCTCGACAGATGACGCTTTGGAGATCGCAACGAGAAGACTACACCTCCAATTGGCTTAGGGTGACCCCAATATCTGGGTTGGGGCAGACTATGAACACTAGAACTTACCGGTATGTTTTATGCTACCGCCTGGGTGTCCCCCTGTTCTCCGTCCAGATGCCGTGCTCTGCTTGTTCCAGGTTATTTGCGGGAGACATTTACGGGGATCATGTTGTGTCATGCGCTGGTATTATTGGTATTAAGCATCGGCACAACGTGGTGCGCGACACTCTTGCCGACATTTGCTCTCGGTCTGGGATCTCGGCTCGCAAAGAGGTTGACATTGGCCTTTGTGGAGAAAGGGACAAAAGCTTACGCCCAGCCGATGTATTGCTCTATTCTTGGAACGGTGGGCAGGATGTTTGTGTCGATTTGACAGGGTCGTCTCCTTTGACGCAATTGGGTATAGTCGATTTTGTGCCAGGACGAGTGGTGGTTGAAGCAGCACAGCGCAAGCGTGTCAAATATGAGAGCAAGTGTGCCGATATTGGATATGGGTTTCTCCCCTTCTCATTCTTTTCCTTTGGGGAGCTCGGGAAGGATGCAGTGACCCTACTGAAACGGATCCGAAAGTTCTCAGTAACTCAAAACATCGGATCGCGAGCCGCTGTTCATATTTTTAATAGGATTAGCTTTGCAATAGCTAAAAGAGTGGAAGCCCAATTAGTATCTCGGCTCCCCTCTAATTTCTTGTAAATCCTATATTTTTCTAATGAAGTGATGTTTATAATAAAAATAAAATAAAAAAAAAAATAATAATAATAATAATAATAATAATAATAATAATAATAATAAAAGTAAGGAAAACCCAACAACGCTAGTGGGTGAAACCATGAAGGGATGAATGGCGTATGTGGGGTATAGAATGGCGCCATTGTTGGCAAAAAAAAATATAATAATAATAATAATAATAATAATAATATAATAATAATAATAATAATAATAATAATATTAATATTATTATTATTATTATTATTATTATTATTATTATTATTATTTATTATTATTATTATTATTATTATTATTATTATTATTATTATTATTATTATTATTAACCCGAATGAGATCGCTGCTCCCAAACTTATGAAGAAATTGGCAGATATATATTTCACACGTGTTACTAAAACGGCTGAATCCACTTTTGTCTTATCCGCTCGACAGATGGCGCTTTGGAGATCGCAACGAGAAGACTACACCTCCGATTGGCTTAGGGTGGCCCCGATATCTGGGTTGGGGCAGACTATGAACGCTAGAACATACCGGTGTGTTTTATGCTACCGCCTGGGTGTCCCCCTGTTCTCGGTCCAGATGTCGTGCTCTGCTTGTTTCAGGTTATTTGCGGGAGACATTTACAGCGATCATGTTGTGTCATGTGCTGGTATTATTGGTATTAAGCATCGGCACAACGTGGTGCGCGACACTCTTGCTGACATTTGCTCTCGGTCTGGGATCTCGGCTCGCAAAGAGGTTAACATTGGCCTTTGTGGAGAAAGAGACAAAAGCTTACGCCCAGCTGATGTATTGCTCTATTCTTGGGACGGTGGGTAGGATGTTTGTGTCGATTTGACAGGGTCGTCTCCATTGACGCAATCAGGTATGGTCGATTTTGTGCCAGGACGAGTGGTGATTGAAGCAGCACAGCGCAAGCGTGTCAAATATGAGAGCAAGTGTGCCAATATTGGATATGGTTTCTTCCCTTCTCATTCTCTTCCTTTGGGGAACTTGGGAAGGATGCAGTGACCCTACTGAAATGGATCCGAAAATTCTCAGTAACTCAAGACATCGGTTCGCGAGCTGCTGTTCATATTTTTAGTAGGGTTAGCTTTTCAATAGCTAGAGGAGTGAGAGCCCTGTTAGTATCTCGGCTCCCCTCTAATTTCTTGTAAATCCTATATTTTTCTAATGAAGTGATGTTTTTATTATTATTAAAAAATAATAATAATAATAATAATAATAATAATAATAATAATAATTAATATAAAAAAAAAAAAAAAAAATAATAATAATAATAATAATAAATAATAAAAAAAATAAATAAATAAAATTAAAATAATAAATAAATAATAATAATAATAATAATAATAATAATAATAATAATAATAATAATAATAATAATAATAATAATAATAATAATAATGGTGTGTTCATAGCGCAACGTGCACTCTTAGACCACTCCCAACGGTGGGAGGCAAACCTGCGTTAAGGGCCAAAATTTGCACGTTAAGGGCACGTTAACGTGCGTTAAGTGTTGGGAGCTTTTGGCATTAACGCAGCGTTAAGGGTCACGTTAAACCCTTAACGCTGCATTAAGGGTATATTATGTATAAAAAAAATTCATTCGGCCCCCCTCAACATCTCCTTTTCTATCCGTTAATTTCAAAAAAAAAAAATCATTTTAGGCCCCTAACTCTATAACCGTTATTTCCAAACGGCTATGAGTAAAATATATATATATATATATTTTTTTTTTTATATATATATATATATATATAATATATATATATATATATATATATATATTTTCAAAACCATTTTCAATCTCCTATAAATACCCATTTCACACCACATTTTTTTCACACTTCCACAAATCAATACACTACATCTTACATTATCTTCTTCAACCTTCCACCAAAAAAAATGTCCGGCTTCAACCTAAACGATGACGGCGAGGATACGTTCTTTAATCTCTTAAACACCGGGTGGAATAACCCATCGCCGGCTCATCTTCAAACCCAAACGTCGGGTCATCTTCAAACCCGAACCCACTTGGCTTGTCGAGCCAACAACTTTACGAACAACATCAACGAATGCTATTTTTCGAACAACAACAACAACAAGCGAACCTAAACACCAATTTCTCCAATCTCCAACTCACCCAACATTCACAACAATCTCAAACCGCAACCTATGATGTTCCCGATACTCCAACGTCTCCTCCAAAGAAAAACAAGACCTCGCATATCAAACGAAAGGCTAGAAAAACAAAAAACCCCAAACCTTTGGAGGATGATGATGAAGAAAACACCAACATCATCAAACATTGGAACCCACAAGCGGAAAAATTACTTGCGTCGTGTTATGTTGCAGCGACGGAAGATTCACAAGTTGGTTGAAATCAAAGCAGGGATACGTTTTGGCTACGGGTGCAACATGAGTTTAATAGAATCAATTATCAACATAGAAACAAGGATATGATCCAAAGTAAATGGAAAACGTTGAACTGTGATTGCTCAAAGTTCAACGCGTACTACAAACGTTCCCAACGCCAAGAAAAAAGTGAGAAAAGTGAATTGGATATCCTGAAACGTGCCCGAGAAATGTATCGGGACGAGCACAAAGCCGCTCGTTTTAGCAACGAGGAGGCTTGGGAGGTTTTACAGGGTCATATGAAATAGGACGCGCCGGAAGGAATTGATTTAACCGGCGATGTCCCCTGCGAAACAAATGATGCGTTGTTTGGTCGTGATGAACAACCAAGGCCAATGGGAAGGCGTGCTGCAATGAAAGCTCGATCCGAGAGCACGGGAGAAACGAGCACGGGAGCGAGTACGGGAGGAACGAGCTCGTCGTTGTAATTCGTGGAGTATATGACATCCGAGTATCATTCGAAAAGGGAAGCGGCCGAAGCCACGTATCGGGCAACCAAAGAGAAAGAGGAGACGTTAACAAGGTTAGAGGAAATGAAATTTTTGATGACGAGCACCGCCGGTTTGGAACATGACGTGGTGTATTGGATCAACGAAGAAAAAGCTCGAATCATGAAAAAATACAACCTCCAACAACCTCCTCAGTAGATTTAGGATTGTCTTTATTTTTATGTTGTAGGTTTTTTTTTTTTTTTTTTCGTTGTTATCTTTTTTTTTTTATTTCGTTGTAAGTTTTTTTTTATTTAAGTATGTAATGTTATGTTTTCAAAAAATGAAGTAATTTATAAGTTAGGGGTTGAATTTGAAAATATTTGATATAAAAGTGAGTTAAAGTGTGTTAAAGCTGAATTATTGTTGGGTGTGTTAAAGCTGAGTTAAAGGTGAGTGTGTTAAAGCAGACGTGGCATGCCTTAAATTTTAAAGCTGAGTTAACTGTTAAGAGTGGTGTTAGAGAATAGCCAGGAGGAGGATATGTCAAAGTAGTGTATGTCGTCTAACTCTTACAATTTTACATATTTTTGCCATTAACTCTCTTCTTGAATGTAATCAATCTGTTAAGAATATAATTTTGTAAATGAGTTAGATATGTCTCGATCATTTAACGAGAGACTTTATAACATACGAGGCCTTACGAACCCGTGCGATGCACCGGGTGGGTAATTGGTTAAATTTCTACGTGTTTTGTACATAATGTTTGAGCAGATGTTTATATACTTTTTATCAAGTTTGCGTCAATGTTTGTAATATAAGTTTTATATACCGGAACATTTATCATTTAATATTAAATAACTCACGTAAACAATAGATACTTTCGTAGATATTGATGTTAACACATTTTTGGTAGAAAGTAATTAAATATATCAATATAATTCAGACCTTTGCTATTTGTATTTTATTCTATCCATAATTAACTTTGTAGAAAAAAGTTTAGTATTTGACAATTAGATAAGAAATGAAGAAAAAATAATCGTCAAAGTTTTGCAACATGCATTACCGAACTGTGGTAACTGATTATTTCATAGTTAATATGTTTTTGTCACGCGAAAAGATTGATGTATGTTGTTGTTGAATCTGATGATGCAAATATGGAGGCATTCAAAATCCGTGCTACGCACAAAGTTTGTATCTAAGTGTTCATCACGAACCGGGCTTCTTTTTTTTTTAAATGAGCTTTTACTTATGTCACGTATTGCATTATTTTAGACCCGTGCGATACACAAAGGTTGTACCTAATTCTTCACTGTGTAATGTTGGTGTAAATTGTTGAGGTGTCAGTATGATCGTGCATCTAATTGAAACATGCCGTATAATATATGTTTAGCTAAATAGTTATAAATTTTTTCTTTTCGGTAAACAATTGAACTTTTGCCTATGTTTAAAACTCAACATTTTTATTTGTTATTTTGAATTACAAATGGCTTCGAGCCAAAATTATGTACTGTTGGCCTTTTCATTCATTCAAAGTAATATTTTTAATATGCCGTGTTTTGTTATTTAAGCAAATACATTTAATTTATCTGTTAAAAGCATATGTGCTAATACTCACCGCTACAAAAGAGCGTTTTTTTACCTTTATCGTTTACATTATTTCTATATTACGTGTAGCGTACCAACGGTGTTATTTGATCATCAAAGATCATCTTTAATTCTTTAAGGTTATGAGTGGCTATTTTTTCAGTCCATTTTGTGTGACATACCTGCAAAAAAATGGTCCATACTTTAACATTGTAGTAGTTTTCTTTGATATATAGCGTACGTGGTTTATTTCAACTTAAGTTTTGTAGTAGTTTTCTTTGATATATAGCGTACGTGTTATTTGACCATCAACATTGTACATTTGATCAGTTAAAACTTCACGTTTAGCATGAACATTTTGATGATTACAATGTGTTGAAACTCTCACTCGAAATTTTCAACAAAATGACTTTCATGTGAACATTTTTTATAAATCCTTCGCATTATTAATTCTCTATTTACATATTTGAAAGTGCATGCATTTTTGAGACTTTTTCAATAACTTTATAGGGCTCAATTCTTCTTTTTCATTCTATAAAAGGTAAAAAAAAAAATTAAACTTTTCATACCCCAATTAAGAAAATTCCAATCTGAAAAAACTGAATTTTTTGTCATTATTTGGACACGTTTCTTAACTTTCATGTGATATTTCATCATCCAATCTATATATATGCGTGTATTAGGCATCTCCGCCCACTACACATTAACCTTTAAAAATGCCTTCATCAATGAACATTTCAGAATCTCAAAACCTTGACACCCTTTTGGAATCAGCTAAGCCATTTCTTCATGAAGAATTTATACTTAGAAATATTTTGTATGTGACCTCTTTTAAGGATATGAATAGTCTATTAGCCTTTTATAATTATGATCATATGATGTATGGATAAAGCTAATTAGAAGAGAAAATGAACAGATGCATTTAAAGACCTTTGCACTATTGGAAATTGGATATATCAATTAGACAAAATTCATTGCAAAACTCTAATATTAATTAAACATGAATGGATCTATTGGAATCACAACGACATAAGATTAAAAAACTCAGGTATTGGCTTTGCAATTTCTGTAGAACAAAAATTAATGTCATTACTTTACAATTTCTCAATAAACAAAAATGAATATCACTACTCTTAAAACATTAATGTCATTATTATTGTTCTCTTAACTCATCTAAGCAAACGCCATGTGATCTTCATTAACAATTCCAACCTCTAGATCATATATCAAAAGTTAAAACTTGAGGTATGTAGATCTATCATATATCAAAAGTTAAAACGGTATGTATATCTTATAACAATATTTGGTCTGAGTATATGCACAATAATAGTTTATGTGGAGTTCACCATTCTTTAATATGTTCCCCGCAACACATTGGAAAATAATGACAATTCTCAGTTGTAAACTGACCGGATCTAAACACACACGTTGTGTTGGGGATACTTTGAGTATATACTTGATAGCACGCGGAATTTACTACCAAGTACTTAGAAGAATATGAGTTTGTGTTTGGTGACTGATTAAGTAAGACAATAAGAACAAACGATATCAACCAAACTATCACTTCAAGATATCAAACAATTACAATATGAACGTGAAGAACACTTGATAATTCGTATGAAGGATATTAGGTATTCGGTATTAGATGTATTCGATAAATATTAACCCTAATCTAAGGATCTCTTTTTATAATGCAAAGAGTCATATACAAGTAAAACATCTAACCGTATCATTCTATACAAATAAGATATATACCATATCTTTTCTATATTTATCTTCACACGGTTTCACCTTGATCTCTTAAGCAGTCCTAACTGTTCTTCCATCAGCAGTCCTAACTGTTCTTGTATTCTTCAACCGTACTAACTGCTTAAGTTTAATTCCCAACAATCCTCCCCTAAACTTATGATTTCTATGCAAATCAATAAGTTTCTTGAATTAAACATCTGATTATGTTGATGGAGTGGATTCTTTCAAACACTTATCTTTAAACTCGAAACACTTTGGGAATTTTCTTCACATATTCATACTCTTTTGGTCAACTCTTCAAAAATTACCAAAAGTAATTTAATTCCATCAAGAAATTAATTCCTTATACCAACCCAAGAGTTAATTCCTCATATCAACCCCGCATTTAATGTCATTAATCCTTCATTAACTCTATAAAAACTCACATATCCACACAAAATCTTCAACACAAATCTTTAACTTTCCAATCACTATGAATTCTTCTCCACCAAACATTATAGAGATTTCATCCGACTCTTCTTCAGATTCTGGAAGTTCAGGTTGGAAAAACTATTTTCCACTAAACTATTCTTCAACTTCAAGAAACAATCTTTTAAAGAAAAAGACTGAGATAACCTCGTCCGAAGAACCTTCAACAGATGAACTTCCACCTTATGTGGATGAATCATCCTCCTCTTCTGACTCGTCTGATGATGATGATCTTCAAAAGCTGTCAGTCTTATTAACAAAAGAATTTGAAAAAGCCGCATCATCAATGAAAAGGATGCCTGTTCCTAAGAAGAAGCCTGAGAAGAAGCAAGTTCCAAAACCAAGAACAGTTGTGTTGGCACTCCCTTGCAAGAAGGTGTCTGACGTCATGGGTAGCAGAGGAGCCCGCAGCAAAACCATGCCGGATATCCAAGGAAAAGGAAAAGGAAAGCTTGAGTAGTGGTTATGTGTTAGATTTGTTTAGGTTTGTGTGTTGGTAGTTAATGATGTTAGGAGTTGGTTGGTTTGTTGGTTTTTCTTATGTGAAGCTCTTATGTAATGAAACCACCTCTGTAATGAATAGACTTTATGCACTTCTTTATAATTTATCTCTGACTCTTAATTCCTCCCCTGAATTTCATAATCATCAATCATCTTTAACAGCAACTAGAACAAACTTTAATCCTCCCCTGTTTGGAAGAATCCTCACCATCAGATGAACTAGAACATATGTTATCCAAGCTCAGCATCCAATATGACCATTTGTACAAGTTACCATCAATTCAGTTGTGTAGTTTCAAACTGCTCTCAACACTTCCAGATGTATTACCTTCTGAGAGAGGTGTATCACAGAACATAAACTCAGTAGGAACTAAGTTTTGAACAATCAGTACAAACTGGTGAAGCCAGCAGTTCAGACTGTTAACCCCAGCAGTACTAACTGTTAGCAAAAAGTTTTCAGAGATAAATCAAATTTTAAGTTTAATGTGGATTCGAAAACAGTTTTGTCCACTTATAGTTTTTAGCAAACTATCAGCTATGAACGGATTTGACTTGTCTTTACCAATAGCCGTTTGCTATGGACTAGCCAACTCGTCACACTTAGATTTGGTGAGTTGATAACCAACCAGTTTTTGGTAAACTGTCAACCATAAACGGATTTGAGTAGTCTTTACCAGAAACCGTTTGATCTGGACTAGTTGATTCTTATGTTGATTAGACATGGTGAATTAATTACCATTTGTTGTGTGACTAGCATTCACACTTGACAATCCAAACCACCATACTGTTCAAAGCACAATCCAAAGCAAAAAGCTTTTCTTAACCTGAAATGTTAGTCCAAAACCAAAGAAAACACAATACACAATATTCTCTTTTAACAGTTATCACAATTGACTAACAAATTCACAAGCAGTACTAAAAATTTTCAAGCAGTCTCAACTATACAAATAGCACAATTAACAGTACAAAAACCAAAAACATTTAGACATTAATCAGTTGAAGGATTAAGCATTCCAATACCTGTTACCAAGTACTGAAATCTGCTTACATCAAAACCTTTTGTTAAGAGATCAGCAAAGTTGTCATCAGTGTGTATTTTAACAACTTGTATTAACTTCTTTTCAGCACAGTCGCTTATAAAATGATGTCTAATTTCAATATGTTTAGTTTTTGAATGTTGAACTGGATTCTTAATGATACACATTGTACTGTTATTGTCTATATGTATAATTGTGTTTAAGAAATTGTACCCATAATCAAGCATCTGGTTTTGAATCCATAGAACTTGAGCACAACAACTTGCAGCTGCCACATATTCTGCTTCAGTAGTAGATGTGGCCACCATAGTCTGCTTCTTACACTGCCAAGTGATTAATCTTCGACCTAAGAACTGACAACCACCTGTTGTAGACTTTCTATCCATGCTAGCACCAGCATAATCAGAATCAGAGAATGCAACAAGATCAAATGCAGACTCTTTAGGATACCATAGCCCCAAGTTAGGCTGACCTTTAAGGTATCTGAAGATTCTTTTTACTACTGTGAGATGAGACACCTTAGGATTTACTTGGAATCTTACACAGGCACAAACAGCAAACATAATGTCAGGCCTAGATGATGTAAGGTACATCAGAGACCCAATCATAGATCTATACATGTGCACATCCACATCTTCACCACTGTGATCCTTTAATAACAAATGTGTCTCCTTGTCAATTGGTGTGCTAGCAACATTGGCATATGTGAATTGAAATTTCCTTAATATTTCACCAACATATTTATCCTGAGAGATAAATATACCATCTGACTTTTGCTGTACTTGAAGACCTAGAAAGAAAGTAAGCTCTCCCATAGAACTCATCTGAAATTGGTCTTTCATCAGCTTTTCAAACTCCTTACACATCTGTTTCTTTGTAGAACCAAAAATGATGTCATCTACATAGACTTGTACCAGTAGAATATCACCCTTATCCTTTTTAATAAAAAGAGTTTGATCAATTTTCCCTCTATGAAACCCATTATTCAGAAGATATTTAGCAAGAGTTTCGTACCAAGCTCTTAGAGCCTGATGCAATCCATATAGAGCTTTCACCACCTTATAAACCTTGTCATGATGCTCTTGGTCTATAAAACCTGGAGGTTGTGAAACATAAACCTCTTCATCAATAGTACCATACAGAAATGCACTTTTCACATCCATTTGATAGACCATAAACCCCATAAATGAAGCATAAGCAAGAAATAATCTTATTGCTTCAATCCTGGCAACTGGAGCAAAAACTTCCTCATAATCTATACCCTCTTCCTGAGTATATCCTTGAGCAGCCAATCTTGCTTTGTTCTTTATCACAATGCCCCTCTCATCCTTCTTGTTCCTGAATACCCACTTTGTACCAATCACTCTCATTCCCTTTGGTAGATCAACCAGAACCCATACATTCTGAATCTTGAATTGAAGTAGCTCTTCTTGCATAGCTTCAACCCAACATGATGATTCTAAAGCCTTTAACACATTCTTGGGTTCAACCTGAGATAGAAAACATACAAACATACACTCATGCTCATCTTCATGATGTTTCTCCTCATAAACCACACTGAGAAATCCATGATGATCTGGGTCTTGTATTTGCCTTCTGGTCTTGACTCCAGATTATACATCTCCTATGATATTGGTAAGTGGATGATTCCTATGTACAATAGTATGGGGAGTAGAAGGAGCTGCATAGCTGGTAGGCATGTTTTTCATACCATCTCCAAATAAATCAAACTCATCAGCTTGAGAAGTAGTATCAACTGGTGAATCAAGATGAGGTTGACTTGGTCCAGCAGCATCACTATTTTGCTCAGCAGTTGTAACTTGTGGCTGAGCAGTACTAACCCCATTGGTACTGCTCGTTGGATTTTCAGCTTCTTTTCCATTCTGACCACTTGTTTTAGCAGCATCTTTCTCTTTGTCTACACCACTTGATGAAGGAATATCATCTTTCTTTGTAGAAGACTCATTCACAGGACTTTCTTCCATGACAGGTATGAAAATGCAATCATCATCTTCCTCCTCTGAACCTGCATCATTGTTAGTATTTGTACCTGTAACAGGCACATAATTCATGGAATCTGAAAGACTGTCAATATCAAAGATCCAATCTGGACCTACACCTGCAACATTTGGTTTATTCTCCAAAAATTCTATGTGCAGATTTTCTTCTACATGCTTGGTGCTTGTATTGTACACCCTAAAAGCCTTACTGTGCAGAGAATAACCAACAAAGAAACCTTCCTCATATTTCCCATCAAACTTTCCTAGTTGGTCTTTGGTATTAAGGATAGTAACATGACAACCAAAAGGTCGCATGAAGCTTAAAGCAGGGGTTCTACCTCTAAGAAGCTCATAAGCAGTCTTATTGTGAGGTTGCACAACTAAAACCCTATTCAATACATAGCAAGCAGTGCTAACTACTTCAGCCCAAAATGAAACTGGTAGCTTAGAGTCAGCTAACATTATCCTAGTAGCCTCTATAAGAGTCCTATTCTTTCTCTCAGCTACACCATTTTGCTGTGGGGTTCTAGCTACACTAAACTCCCTCTTAATACCTTTTTCTCTGCAAAAGTCATCCATCACCCTATTCTTAAATTCAGTCCCATTGTCACATCTGATTATTTTAACCTTCTAATCAACTAGGTTTTCTACTTCAACTATGAAGGTCTTAAGTATTTCACTTGTCTCATCCTTAGTTTTCATAAAGAATACCTAAGAAAACCTACTATAATCATCAATGACAACAAGGCAGTATCTCTTAAAGTTCATGCTATTCACAGAAGTAGGACCAAACAAGTCCATATGCAACATATATAAAGCTTGAGAAATAGAGTTCTGGGTCTTTGGCTTACATGAGGCTCTTTGTTGCTTACCCTTAAGGCAAGAAACACAAGTTTGGTCATTGAGAAAAGTTTTGTTTGGTAAACCTCTTACCAACCCATTTTTAGCAATATTGTTAATGGTTTTAAAATTGACATGACCAAGCCTCCTGTGCCACAACATTGATTCTTCCAATGTGGCTTTTGCAACAAGACAAGTAAGTCCAACCTTAGGAACTAGTTTATTCATCTCAACACTGTATGTATTATCCTTTCTAGGGATTTTAAGCAATACTTGACTTTCATCAGGTAGCTTGAAATCAGGAGAAAGTATAAGACAATCAGTATCAGTAAATAAAACTTTGTTCTGTTTATCACAAATTTGTGATACACTGAAAAGATTGTACTTAAGTTCTGGTACATAATACACATTTTCAAAATCAAGGTTACCAGTTTTAATTACCCCTTTACCAGTAATTCTTCCTCCAACACCACCACCAAAGACAACTGGTCCTCCATCCAGAGCAATAAAGTCTGAAAGATATGACATGTTGCCTGTCATGTGCCTTGAACATCCACTGTCTGAATATCCTCTATCTTCTTTGCCATTTGAGGGATGTTCCTGCACACAAAATAAAGGTGTTAGTTTCTTTTGGGGATCCAAACCATCACTGGTTTGGATCTGCCTTGTGCATCAAGATGAGAAAACTTGTTTGAGGTCTTTGATGCACCATTGGGTTTGGTAAAATGTTTATCCCAATGTGCTGAGGCCTTGACAGCATTGCCCGTTTTTCCCTTAACATTTAAGTGCCTAGTAGTAGGATTTGCTGGTCTAGCAGTTGGAACTGCTTGTTTAATCTTAGGCACCCACTTCTGATTAGTCATTGTTGTTTTCTGATAAAAATGCCTTTTAACTGTTTGTGCATGATTTGAAAATTGTTTTGCACTAGAAACAGTTTGCTTGTTATTAAACCACTTATTTTGACTAGCAGTTGAAACTGTTTTGATGCCAGTCTTTAACATAACAGCTTTAGGTGACATCTTATGATTTGCATTAGGGTTTGTCAATGTAGTTGAAATATTTTGAGTTACCATAGCATTGTTATTCCTGTTCACCCTTGCATTCCCAGTAACCCTCTTTTTCCATGGGTTAGAATCACAATAAGCAGCCATATGATCAAAACTTTCACAAACAAAACATACTTTTCTAATCATAGCAAACTTATCATCCATTTTCTTAGATTTTGAGTGATTCCAGTTCCTATGACTACTCTCAGAACTTGATGATCTGTTCTTAGTCCTATACATCTCAGCATATCTAACATTTTTCCTAACTGGTTTTATGTTTTCAGTCTTAACCACTTTAGGAACATGTTTAACTTCTACCTTAACAAAATTAGGTTTATCCTTAACCTCTACATTCTCATCATCAGATGTCCACTCCTCAATAGTTGGTGCATCTGAGTTCCTATCAGAGGACATCTTTTCCTCAGAAAGAGATTTATCACTAGCACTCACAAAAGAATCTTCTGCCTTAACAAATTTGACAGGATTTTCACTAACCTTAACACCATATCCAGGAAAATCCATATCCTTAAACTCTTCTAAACCAGTATGAGCTAAATTAATTCCTGGTGGAGCAAACATTCCTCTAAAAGGGGGTGCAACTGACTTATAACCTAAACCAGATTTAGCTTTGTTAAGTATTTGACTCTCTACAATCTTTTTAACTCCGTTTGAAGTATATTCAAGAGTGTCTACACTTAACTGGATGTTTTCTTTTTCCTTTTTAAGCTTCTCTAGTTCATATACAAGTCCACTCATTTTATTATCTTTTATTTGCAATTCCCTCTTTAAAATACCTATCTCATCAGAAAAGTTTGACTCATTCTGTTTATAAAACACAATTTGTTCTTCCAAAACAGCTAATCCACTTTTATGATTTGACAGACTAAAACTTATTTGATTAAATTCAACTCTAAGATCATCATACTGTTTCTTAATATTTTCAAAATCTTTTAAAGCACGACAAGAGTTTGAACATTTTTCAAGTATATGTACCTCAGAGTCTGAGAAAGCCATTAAACCCAAGTTAACTGGTTCCTCTTCTTCCTCCATGAAGCTCCAATCAAATCCAGCTCCATCTACAGCTACCATAGCCTTGGAAGAAGGCTCTTCAACATTAACTGATCTCCTTGACCCTTGCTGATTCTTAAACCCTTGATTCTGGTTGCTTTGTTGTCTTGGACCTCTACATTCCCTGGCAAAGTGCCCCATCTTGTGAAAATTAAAGCATTCCACCTTAGACTTATCATACCCAGCAACATCTCTTCCATTGAAGGTAATCTTATTCCCAGTCTTTTGGTAATACTTCTTAGCCCTGATGCTTATCAAAGCCAACTGCCACTTTAAATCCATAGCTTCCAAATCATCTTCAGCAATTTGAAGAAGATCTTCATTAAAGATCTTTGACCCACCAGACTGTTCTGACACAAATGCATATATGGTCTCTTCAGTCAAGCCAGCAGTACTAGTTTTTACACTAGCAGTGCTAACTGTTGGTATAGCAGTACCAAGTGCTTCTTCATCTTCATGATTCAGACTGTTTGAAGAAGATACATAAGCCATATTCCCTGAACTGGAACTGGTACTACCACTCTTCTTGACCTTTTGCTCAACAATCTTAAGATTATTGTAAAGCTCATTCATTGTCATTTTCTCCAGCTCTGGTTTATTGCTCCAAACCACAACATAAGTGTTCCATTCAGCAGGTAAACTATTTAGAAACTTCATGTTGAGGTCTTCCTGAGGTATCACAATCTTTAACACAGTAAGTTGACTGATGATCTTTTGAAGCCTATTAAAGATATGGTCCAAAGTTTCATTGCTTGATGCAGTGAAGTTTTCATAACTTTGCTTGAGTAGGGTTTTGTGTGCCTTCTTGGTAGCTTCATTGCAACCAAATCTTTCCACCACTGCTTCAAAAAGAGTTTTAGCCGACTCATAATGGCTAAAGTTCAGCACTTGATCATTAGGAATTGCCATTAGTAACAAATTCCTTGCCTTCTGATCATTCTTCTTTTTGATTCTCTCCTCATTTGTAACTGGCTCAGTGTTAAGCTTTGTTATCTTGGAACCATCAACACGTGTTTCTTCAACAGCAATTGGTTTGAAGGAATCACCATTGATAATAATATCCCATAATGCATAGTCTTGCACCATGAAATATTGCTCTATTCTGAGCCGCCATAAATCGTATTCATTCTGTTTCAGCATGGGAAGTTTAGCAAGGATTGAGGTTTGAGGTGTCTCCATGTCCATCTTCTTGATTGCTAGTGAGTAAATACTTCTGGTTCTTCTAAACTCAAAGTATCAGAAACCTGGCTTTGATACCACTTGACCGGATCTAAACACACACGTTGTGTTGGGGATACTTTGAGTATATACTTGATAGCACGCGGAATTTACTACCAAGTACTTAGAAGAATATGAGTTTGTGTTTGGTGACTGATTAAGTAAGACAATAAGAACAAACGATATCAACCAAACTATCACTTCAAGATATCAAACAATTACAATATGAACGTGAAGAACACTTGATAATTCGTATGAAGGATATTAGGTATTCGGTATTAGATGTATTCGATATATATTAACCCTAATCTAAGGATCTCTTTTTATAATACAAAGAGTCCTATACAAGTAAAACATCTAACCGTATCATTCTATACAAATAAGATATATACCATATCTTTTCTATATTTATCTTCACACGGTTTCACCTTGATCTCTTAAGCAGTCCTAACTGTTCTTCCATCAGCAGTCCTAACTATTCTTGTATTCTTCAACCGTACTAACTGCTTAAGTTTAATTCCCAACATAAATGAATAATAATTAACCAACACTTGGTAGGGAAATATAAAACATGAAAAGATATGTGATTTAGTGCATCAATAGTATCAAAAATGGATATAGTTAAAATCAATCGTTCTTAATATTACATACCAATATCTCATGTTTTCGATGTTGGTTTTGTTTTAAGACTCGAGTAGAGACAAAGTCACAAAACAACATAAAGATCTTTCTCAACTTGCCTTATTTGATACTTAACCCGGCATGTTACATCTAAGCATCCATGAACAGGGGAGGGATCTCTTATGTTAGGTTGACACTTAATCTCAGTTTTTTTAGATGTTTCGATATGTTGAAGAATTTTGAAAATGGTTCCTACACCCAAAAGCATAACAACAATATAGTGGCTATTTACAATCACAATGACATGAGTTGTAAGATCAATGCATTTATTGAAAGAAACTGAAAGGATCGGCACCCTCATTTACATCTAATTAAAAAAAACAATTCTTTAATGTATAGTGTTTTAATACTAAGCAACTAAAAGGATTGACACCAATCCAAAACGTTCATAAGAGTGTGAAGGATACATAGCAATTAAATATTATTTTCTATCTAAACTGAAACATATTGATGGACATTCAAGTACTATACTATAATTTGATTTTACAATAGGTTTATGCATAGGAATGTAAGTCATTAACACTCATATTCAATTACTTAGAGAATCGCCCAAATTTCCTTCCATCATTTTTATTTACATGACTAAAAAAACTTTGGTCACCGATGTCGATCCATGCGGCTCAAGCATGTGAGTGGAATTCTTCATGATTCGATATTCTTCTTTTTTTGGTTCCACGCTAAAATCCTGAATCAAGTAGATGGAGCCTTCGTGTAGCTTATTGATGAAACGATGCGATATATATACTGTTCTTTGTTGTACAATGCATTACATTCCCCTACATATACGACATGTACTAACGTTATACATTGTATCATACAAAAAAATATAGAATATGTGTAAAAATATAACCTTCTCGCCCATGGAACCTCTTTGAACAAACTGACCATTTGCTTTACCACTGCTTTTACCATCTAAAACGGTAAGACAATTATTCAAACTTAGTATTCTAATAATAATAACATTCGTTGAATGACTTTGCTTAAAGAATCATTTCTATTAGTAAAGTTGAGCTCACGTTTTATGTGGTTTCAATAACTTGGCCCAACCAAACCAAATCCCCAGCCCGGTCCATCCATAAACACACAATATACCCAAATTGCACTCCATTTGGGACCCTAATCTTGTATACATCCGCGCCCATCACTCCTCACACCATACGCAGTCAAAGATACACCCCCATCACCAATCTATACGCATCTTTCTTATCTCATAACCCAAATCATAGTAAAGCAACAGTTCTACCTTTATCTCCTCGTGGTTTCATAAAAAGACGAATCACAAACACAAAAACTTGTTTGTTTGTTTCAGTTCAACACATCTTCAAAGACACGGCTTCAAGATCTGTTATAAGATCTCGGGTAGGTATATGTCGTACTCGTTTCATGTTCAAACCGAAAGAAATAATGAGTGAAAAATAGTTGTTTTAGCTCTTTCTTGATACTTAAAAAATCTATAAAGATTTATAATTAAGGTGAAATCAGATCTGAGATCTTGATTTAATCAATTGCGTTTCTGATTAAAGAATTATGATGGTTTTAAAGTTCAAACTTAAGATCTTTTAAAAGATTGGTACATGAGTTGAACGAAAGCTGATATCTTGTTTTCGATATATTTGGTTCTTTAATGTTAGTTTTGTTATGGTTGATGGTCGATGTGTTGTTGTGTCGGCAATATGATGCTGACATCGGTGTGGTTTGATGGTGTGGCATGGTAACCAAATGGAAGTGATGTATTTGCATTCTTTTTTGGTTTTTATTTATAGATTCCGAGTGTGATGAAGAAATTGCCCAATATTGAATGCAAATATGAAGCGATGACATTAATGTTGGAGACCTTTGATATTCATCTTCCTATTTACACACTCGACCTGGAAACTCAATTACTGCATAGACACTTCGCATGCACCTCATTACACGGATGGATGAATGTTCACTTATCAATACATGGTATTCTTAATTGGTGTCATTAATACTCTACACTCATTTTTATGACCTAAAATACATGATACTCTTAATTGGGGTGTCATTAATACTCCCCACTATTTTTAGGGCCTAGTCTTTAAATATATATGATTCATAGTTGGCCGGGTTGTAGGAATTGTCCTATTAGCGTTAGGCCACTCGGAGTGGTGCCATTTATGGGGAACCCAGCGGTAACACCGTCGCCGAGCCCAAATTTATGCTCAAAATCTTTGCTCACCGGCTTGCCAAACCGGTGGCCATAAATTCATTATTTAAACGTTGGAGTGTACTTTGGGAGGAGGAAATGTAAAAGTGAACGTTGCAATACAAACAAATTCAAAAAAAAAAAAGTGAACGTTGTGCCATAAAAAAAAAAAAAAAAAAAAATCCCTATATATATTTTCAACCCCAAAAATTATATTACTTCAACCCAAAACACACACAACAACTTAAAAACTCTTCCATGGATTCAAGAAAACAAAAAAAATGTTTCATCCAGGTCTAAAAGTCGAGGCCGAGGTGTTTGAAGTCACCAAGGTTACTACCCTCAACCACCGACTCCCCAAGCTTACTACCCTCAACCATCGACTCCCCATGGTTACTACCCTCAACCATCGACTCCCCATGCTTACTACCCTCCACCGATGCAACCAAGGGAATACGTGATCGATCAAACGGCGGAGCTTGAATTTGATCTGATGCTTAACTATCGAGATGAAGTTGTTCCCGAAACACAAGAACTTCCTAACGGTAATTTTTTTTTTTTTTTTTTTTTTTTTTTTTTTTTTTTTTACATTCGATCTGGTTTTTTTTTTTTTTTTTTTTTTTTTTTTTTTTTTCTTTACATTCGATCTTTTTTTTTTTTAGATGAGGTTCAAGAAGTGCAAGAGTTCCGACAAAGAAAGTGAAGAAACGAGCGGATAAAATCCTTGGACTCAAGAGGAAGAAGAAGCTTTGGCTAAGGCATGGATTCATATCTCGACATGTAGAGTAGTCGGGAATGAACAACATAGAGACAAGTTTTGGGAACGGATTTTAGAGCATTTCGCGTCACTCATGGGCGGAACAACTCGAACTCATCATAGTTTAAACACAAAGTGGAATACAATGAACACAAACATTGGTGTATTTAACGGCTTGTACCACCAATCGGTATTTTTTAAATTCGGTTCTTTTTTTTTTCTTTTTTTTTTGTTTTTGTTTTTGTTACATTCGAACTTATATATATATATATATATTTTTTGTTACATTCGAACTTATATTTTTTATTTTTATTTTTACATTCGAACTTTTTATTATATATATTATATATATATATATATATATATATATATATTTTGTAGGCTCGTCTACGGGAGAGCGGATGCAATGATATGGACGTTATGAAAAACGCTATGACTGATTATAACAACCGAAAACCGTTTACTCACCAAGCGGCATGGTTGGTGGTCAAAGACGAAGCTAAATGGGTAGAACAAAAATGTGTTACCGGGACATCTTCCACACATTCCGACAAGCGAAGAAAGTCATCCGAGGGGGGGGGAACTATGAGACGGATAGCAACGATCCCAATAATGTCATCCCGGATTTGAATGAGGACTCAACCCCCACGCATTCAAGAAAAGGGAAAAAAAAGGTTGATGAAATGTCGTCAAAGGCGGATAGTGTTGTTGAGACCGTCAACTCATATGCGGAAGCGAAGAAAAAAATGATGGCGGATATCACGGAGAAGACACAACAACTTTTGGGCATCCAAATTCAACAAGCTACTGACAAGAAGGAGAGGCAAGACTTCAAGTACTACATGGAGCCGCATGACCACATCAAAGAACCGATTATGTTGGAGTGGGTAAAGAACAAAAAACGCCAACTCGCAGCAAAATATGATTGGTCATGTAATTTCTAGATATTTGTTAGTTCTAGTTTTAATTTCGATTATCATGTAATGGACTTTTTTATGTCGTATTTTTATTTTTTATCATGTAATGGACTTTTAGTATTGTATTAATGAAATGGTATGTTGTTATTAAAAATTGTTTAGTTTACATATTAAAAAGAAAAAAGGGAAAAAAAAAAAATTGGGAGGTATGAGAATTTATCGGGCGCCCGTGAATTAGGTTGGGAGGTATGAGAATTTATGAGAATGAGTTGGCTGAAACTTATTGGTTAAATTTCAGAAGTATGATAGTTTCAGAATCATGACTCCTTGATCTTAATGATGATCTTTCCTCATTAGATGGTAATAAGTGGACCCTTTTGTCACTTTGTTGATAGTATCAACACACCAACATGGCAACACTACTCCTTGGCATCAAACTCTTAATCATCATTATTTTTATAGTGCAGAATTTTATAATCCGTCTCTCTTTCTTATTAAAATATCAACAACTATCGTTTTGTTTCGTTTCGTTTATTTCGTTTTAAATTAATTATGTTTTACTATATATAAAGTAGTTAACTAAGCAAAGACTCGTAACACAATTATTTTGTACTTGTTACACTTTTAAACAATTTGGAAACCTTAAAATAAATTTCATAAAATCTCACACGATAGACTGAAATCCATGTGTGTTCCATACACCGTACCCCTGCTCCATCCCTGGTCCAAAATCACATACAAACGGGTGCGCGTGTGTTTATCTATGTATACAACTATACATGTATAAATTCTTTATCCAGAGAAGTGCTCAAAAGAAAGAAAACACAAACACTTGTGTTGTGGAATTAGCAAACAAGAACTTACAGATCATGTATTCATGTCCATCGAGCTAGTTGCAATTGAAGGTGCAATAGATGGCCTACCACATACTAATTTTTAAATGACCTGAACTATTAGAATTGTTTTTCTGTGTTGCTTTAGTAAGAGACATTTGAATTTGAATTATTAAACATTCTACGTATAAGTAGTCCGATGAGGTCACTAGATGTGCCTAGAGCACTTGAAGACCGAAATGGTTCATGATGTCAGAATTATAATTGTCTCATTGACTTTTATTATGAATTCATTTACGAACACTTGTGCAGGTAAATCGCGTTCTTGTACCTCAGCCCATTGGCCAATAAAAACCGGTGCAACGCAATGCCAACATATGCAAAAGTTCACGTACTTGGGGTATTCTTGGTGTAATCTGATTGGATTTTAATACTAGTAGAGTAAATGTATCATAAAGTATGATACTCAGTTTGATTCATCTACCAAAACGCTTTAAAAATGCTCTAAACTACTTTTCATATCTTCAAAAGCTGCCTTACGGTCTTTATTTTTACATTTGCATGGCATCCGCGCATAGCGAACGGAAAAAGTTATTGTGTGTTTGCTTGTGTGTGTGAGTAAGTAAATTAAATGAAGGTAGGTGAATTTTGGAAAAAACAAAAAGTATTGAAAATGGGAAGGAGTTTTTGTGGGACATTAAAAATGATTCGAATTTCAGATATAGTAAAGAAGCTATTTTCCTCCACTAAACCAATTATTTTGTAAGAGCAAGAGTAGTGGGCGTTGAATTGGGTTTAGCTGCCCTTTCAACGGGCGTTGAATTACCCCCAAGCACCGTTGAAGCCCGTTGAATCCACTTAAAACCAACGCTCGTTGATCCAACAACAGGCGTTGATTTATTTTTTAACCAAAATATAGTCGTTGAAGGTGGTTTTAACGGCTAGATTTGATTTAAATAATCATTTAATTCTTTTTATTTTACCTATAATTCTTTAATTTTACATATAAATATTACCATTTTATCTCTTTTTTTTTACACCTTCCTTCAAATTATTTCGTCATTCTACACAAGAAAATCACAATGAATCCCAATCATTTTAACATTCCCGCTTTTGGCTCAAGCCGAAACACACCGTATCATCCTCCACGAAGAACCCCCGAGCAACAAAACGACCAAGAGCTAAATAACAACCAACTTTTCGGCTACATGACGAACTTGCCTTACCCGAATCAAAACCCAAATATGTTGTACCAAAATTTTATGTCATTTGAAAATTCACAAGATGATGTTGTTTCACCAACACAACCTTCTGTTGGAGTATGCTCTTGTCATAATGACTAATTATATGGCTAGACATATGTGACCCTATGGGGTCACACACATATACACTGAGGTGCCATTTTATATATCGTGATTATCGTATTTACAATATATAAATAACCGTAAGTAACCAGGAACTACTATTGGGCTTCTAATGAACAAGTAATGGACCTGTTGCATTGGACTAGAAAAGCAAATGGAAAGCCCATTTGGCCCATGGTAAGGCCGGCCTAGGGATTAACTTCCAAGGGAAGTTTTGGTTTGAATTTGGTCAAGATTATTATGAGTAATTATCTCCTAATTAATTGTGATAATAACTATAATTCTCTTTTTGCCCTCTCTCCCTTTTTGGTACGGCAACACAAAGAAGAAAACCTAGGGTTTTCAACTTTTCATCTTTCACTTTGAATCTTGATTATTCTAGAGTGCTTGATTGGTTACGGGTTAAAGACTAGCATCATTGTGGCATACAAGGAAGTGTAGTGTGGATACACATAGAGGTGATCTCCATTGATCACTTGGGTTTCATATTCTAGTCGACACATAGGTTTTGGTGGTGACTCCCGGATCACGCTACAAAGGTATAACTTATGTGTTTATTTTATTTGATTGATCATATGGCACTATGGATCCTGTTATGGTGATGTTTTCCGCTGCGTGTATTTATTTAATATGTTTTTATATTGCTACATCACCTATAGTGGTATCACGAGCCATCATATGTTGTCATATGATCATCATGTATGCGTAAAAATGGCTAAAAAAACGTTGTTTTTTAATGGATTTAAAGGTGTTATTTTAAAACAGCCCCTAGGGCTTAAATATTATAAATAAGTCGAACTTAAGAGGGTCTTAAGATCTGGACTTTTTGATCCTATAGTCATTTGTTATGCATACATCAATTGTTTACTTGATCGGTACCCGTAAAATGGCCTAAAAACGTGTTTTCTAAGAGATTTTTAACCCGATTTCAAATCAGCCCATGAGGCTTATTTTTCTTTGGTAAAATGGTGTTAAGATGGTCCTAATATCAGTGGGTTATGAGTCTATGGCCATTTGTCACGCGTACCATTCGGGGTTTTAATTCTTGTTAATTATTTCTTCGATTCGTTGGCTAATAATTTAATTCTTGTTATTTATTTTGTTATCCATGGCAAATACATGCATGTTTGTCCATGGAGTTAGCCAACACCTTGTCATGATCATAATCTTAATGTATTATTATGTGAATATGCAAAGCCGATGAAAACCTAGACCACTTATGCATTGTGATGTTGTGATTGTTGGTTGTTTTTCTTGTTTTGGAGTTTGCCATTGTTTCGGCACTTTTGTAATGTATTTCAATTTTGGTTTTGCCATTGTTTGGGCATTTTACAGTAGATAAAAAGTAGATTAGTTGTATTTTACTTTATATGTATTGTAAACAAGAGCTTGGAAGCAAATGGCGAAAGATTGAAGAGTTGTAGACCGAAAGTTGCTGCTGTACACCTGTTGGGAAAACGTGATTTCCCGCTGATTGGTAAGGTATTTTTTTCTAAAATTTGTTTTCCAGGTCCTCAAGACATAGGACTACAACTTTGTCAACTGGGCCGAACGATGAGGAGGTCGTCTTCTAGGAGCATTGGGCCTCGCAAAACAGAAAAACTGGGCTGACAGAATCAAAGTTTCATGTGCATTATGGGCCTTTACTTGCCCATGATTGTCTTGGGGCAAGTGGGAGCCCTCCGTGTGGTTGTGGTTTGTGTCCCTAGTTGACTCTTGGTTCTTGTGATGGCTCACGAGACCAAGCATAGGATTTTCATCGGTTGAGGCTTTGCATATTGTGGTTGTATGTTTGGTTGGTTGTTTTTATGTATGTTGTGACTACATGTAAAACGGAAAAATGTTTTCTTAAAACTTGAAACTAAACATAAACCATTTTGAACTAAGTCTTATGATTTAGTTTAACTAAGTTTAAATATGATTTGAAACTTAAAAATCATTATTTTCTAAATAACACTTAAACTAGTTAAGATTGTTTATTTATTGATTTATTGTATTGTCCAAACTTAATTAAAATCCACCTAGGATTTATATTAGTCTTGAAAATGGACAACTTGACACACATAAATTAAAACAATGATTAGACTTAAGTTAAGAAAAGTTTTTTAACTTGTGCTACGAAGAATAAATGCATGCTTCTTTCGTACACGTTTTTGATCCACATCAAAACTATTTACCCGTCAAAATTTAAGTCACGCCGTCCAATTATGAGAACACTTGCAATTACCTTTTAGCATCTGGTCAGACCTAGGCTGAATTGTAACCCAAGGTGACTATTCTCCATGGTCAGACCTAGGATTATTCTCACAGTTTTCAAATTGGATGACTTAATCGAGTAGTGTGGTCAGACCCTTACCCGAGGCAAAGATGGGACTAAACATGCCTACATGACACTAGTTGTTTGACACTAGATGCCATGAGTCCCATAAGGATCTAAGAGTTGTACATGTAATACAATTGGTGATCGTCGCCTACCTATTGAATCCACCATTTCTAGTAGATCAACTGCATTAATGGTCGAACCTCAATGAGGATCTTAGCCTTTTCGTAAATTAATTGTTTTAAATTATAAACATGGGGTAGTTAATTTATAAAAGGATAATTATCGAAAATACTAAAATTGAACTTTGTAAATTCAATTAATGCAACGCATACCGTAAACAAGAGTTTGTTCTTTTCTTGTTAAAAGGACGAACTAAGTCAATCTTTCCTTGTAAGAAAGAAACTTATTCCTATCCTTTTTCTTTATGAGGAAAAGCCATAATAGGAATATTTGAATTTTCCTAATTCTAATCAAACTCAAGGAAAACCTACTTTAGAAATCGTGATGTCTTGTAAAAGTCAAAATGGTTAAGTATGGTTACACATCTTATTCCTTCAACGTTGTTTTATAACCCTTGTTTCGGTTTTGAAACATTGAAATATAAGATATTTGGACAACCAAGAACACGTGCACTTGACTTGACCTCTTTGGTCAGACCTTAGGGCCATTTCAACCCATGGCGAATTTTGCTCATTGGTCAGACCTTTGGCGATATTTGCATGTTCTTGCTTGGTCAACCTATTTCGTACTAGCTACCAAACTAAAATGAGTTTAAATAATTAGAAGACGGAAGTATCAATAAACCTCAATGTGGTAAAGGCAATTACTAGCATGATTACCTAGCAGTTTGCCTTAACCCAATATGCCTACTAAGGTCCTACATACCCTTGTGGTAAAGTAGACCAATTATGGAGGAAATGCATGCCTATTTTCAAGTTAAAATAGCAATGATGGCTAGCCCATCATCTATATGTTAGAACTTGATGCACTTTCTTGAATACCTAAGTACATGCTTACTAGTCAAAGTGACTCACATTAGCAATAATGTGTAGATATTCAAAGAAAGATGGAAAGTATCCAATCGCTACTCACTCTCCACTGGTGACGTAACACATTGTAATGTTGTCTAATCCAGTGGGAGCTACGTGATTATATTACTGGTGACGTAACACATGTAATGTTGTCTAATCCAGTGGGAGCTGTAAGCTTTATTACTTGCAAGTTGCCCATCTTATTTCCAGATTGTCTTGAAATAATACATTACTTTCCACGTGTTAAGCATCATAGTTTATATAAGAACCATTGCATAAGTTTTATATGATAACTTGTCGCGTTCCTGATGTTGCTTCCTGAAATGTTATCTATAAAATTGTTATGCATGATTCATTATTCAAACGATAAAGTTCTACATATCTATATTTTGATTTTTGACTAAAAATCATATGTTATCTTATACATTGTCATATTGCTCATACAAACAAACGAGCGTAGTGTTGTTTGCATGCTCTCACGATGTTGTGCCATGCACAAGTGGGAGAAATCTTAATTGTGTGTAAGGTACAACATATAACAATATGACTAATAGTTTTTTCTTGACTGCAAGGTAAGAAACTAAAATTCTACTAGGACTTCTACACATAAAATGTATGTTGCCCTAATTAGAACAAATATCAAGATATCATGAAAAGCTACTTCAACATATTCACTGAATTGTTTAGTAAATATGATTATGTTTTCTTGTAAACTCATAATCATGAAGTACAGAATTAACTTGAATATACTATTGAGGCCAAGAGTCGGCGCTCGTAATTACTTTAGTTGAATATGTTTAGGTCTCTTGTAAAGACACAAACATTAATTCCGTTAATTGTTGAAAGACTTATAACGTAAAGTAAGACGTCAAATTTGTTATGTCTTCTTGTTAAAGACATGTACACTTACGACGTCTACGTTAATTTGTTACGTCTTCTTGTTAAAGACATGTACACTTACGACGTATAATATTAAATGTTTATGTTTTCTAGTCAAAACATGCACATGAAGTAAAGTATGCAGTAGGCTAAAATTACTATTGATGTCATCTGGTTTGACTTGGTTGGCAGAGATGTAAGCCAAAAGGTATAAGTTCATCTAATGAGTTGTGTGATAGTCTCACAACATCAGTCCTCATGGAATACCACAACTTTATGGTATGTCCATCATGGAAAATCAAACACTATTGATATTGTTTGATCTTTGATGACTTAAACTGTTTTACCTCCAAAGCTATCAAGGTTAGAAATTGGGTGTGCCATGTGTACACTCAATATGATTCCAACCCAGAAGGAATTTAAGACACCATTGTATTATGGCATGGGATGAATCCCATTATGTCTTAATTGAAGTTCTTAATTTGTTAACTACTTAAGAGTAAATAATTAACAAACTAGAGTCAAGAACTAACGGTGTATTTTGGATGTCCCACTTGAAAACAATTTATTGTTACTCAAGATGCTGATTATCTAGAGATTAGTCTCTACATACAAATGCAAGTGGGAGTACCTTTAGACCTTGAAGTTATTCAAGAACTAAATACAAAACCTTCTGAGTACACTTGCTAATGTCATACTATGGTTGAACATGCATATGTTAAACCATAGATTGATATCTCTCATTCATAAATCCGCAAGGGTTCCTCTTGCACCTGAATGATATAGTTTTTTATATCAATGCTAAGAGACATAAGTAAGAGGATCATGGTGAACCTGCTAACTACTGAGATGCATTATCAGATATTGTATCTGATGAATAGCTCAAAACTATGAATGTTAAGATGCAGTCCTTGAAAGACAATCACTCATGGAGCTTGATTGATCTCTTACCAATCAGTTAGACTGTGAGGTTAAGAATGAGTTTCTTGATGAGAAGACTCAAAAGGACAAACTTGTACACACATTTAATGCACGTGTAGTAAAAGGAGTTTACTCGTACTCAAGAAATTGACTATGATTAAATCCTCCCATCTACAAACATTAAATGTATAAAGACGATTAATTGTCATACCTGTTTTCATATAAATGAAATATGACAATAGGATATCAAAACATTTTTCTTGTTGATTACCTTTGCGAGGAAGATGAGTAATCAAAAGGGTTTATGAATCCATATAATCTTTATTATGTATACAAGATAAAATAATCCATGTGTGGATTAGATCATGCATCTAGGAGCAAAGATCTTGAGTTAATTATAAAATCATTAATTTGATTTTGATTAATAAGATTACTCCTAAGTACACTGAGAGCAAGTTGGAGCACTCTATTTATTTTTTTAAATCTCATATGTCATTAACATATTAGAAACAATATTCCATCTAAGCTAGACTTTAATCCTTAGCTTGGAATGAAGTTTCTCTTGAGGGATTTATAAAATAAGACACACAACCTTGTTATGTATATGTTTATTAGAATAAACATAAGCGGTTATTAAGTCAAACATAATATGACACGTTATTGAGGGGAGTCTCAATGATAAATCACACTTGATGAGATTGAACACATGAGTGGAAATCTTAAAGTTCGACTAAAGGATTCATCATGTAAGTCATATTACGCATTGGACTATGTATATATCATTTGCATGAATGCAAGATGATTTGATAACAACAAATATCTAAGTGAATGTCATTAGATAATTGTTAAACGAACATTAATAATGGACCTACGAAGGACCACAGATATGTTCAAATGTTTACGGATATTTGAGGAACTCTGTTTTGTTTGCATACGCTGATGCTCATTTAACTGAGATGATACTCAACCCTAGTCATGGTAGGATGTCATCATGAATGATGAAATTGCTGACTAGATGTGCTCGACTGAGAGCATTAATGCGTTATACATTAAAAGAATTAGAATACTTTATAGTTTGAGAAACCATTTAGCTGACTGTCTAAAGTAGGTGTCTTGCTAGCTTCAAACACCCTATGGAATGTATTGTTGCAATACTCGTCTTGTACTTGAATGCACACATACAAAGGACAATCATCATTTAAACCTTTTATGAGTTTTAAAATAAGTATTCTCAAAGTTTACTCAGATGACTACTTGTTGTCTTGTACAACATGATTCGATCATGGTGGGAACATCGGATTCCAACCTATGAGTAGTCTTATGCATATCTGTTTTTTAGTATTTGGATAATGGAACTGTAAGCAGTCGTATTATACAATGAATTGATATACCTGGTATGATCGTCTTCATTTATACTACTGTGTTCTATATTTGCATGTTTAATCCATGAATAATTTATTTATTCTAAAATTGTCCATTGCCAGTTGACGATACGGGAGTATCATCAAATTAAGGCAAATGTGAGCGTGTTGGTGATTCATTTGCCACACTCACATGTTGTTCATTGTGATGAACATTGGATTGACCCAACCTACGAGTATTCACTACATGGATCGTCGTCAATAGTGAATCTCGCTAGAGTTATGTCTCTTATCCTTAGAATTGAGATGCAAGCAGGTCTTGCATGTGTGGAATTTCATTCCTTGATATGGTTAAACGCTGTCCTGAATAAGGTAGTTATAAAGGCCATTTTCAGGAGTGATATGAAGCATGTGAATGACACGTGTAGTCAAAATGGGATTTGTTCCTCCACTTACTTTGGAGTTAGATACTATTGGGCCCCTCGATGAATTGGACAGATGTTTGTATGGCCGTACCCAAATGAGATTAAGATGAATCTTAATTCACTTGGTAATCTTGTTCAATATCTATATCGAGAAACATAATAGTTGAACTATTAGAATGACTTTTGATCCATGTCTAATATTCAACACGGTATCTGTAACAAAAGGATAGATGACATATAAACCATCTGAAATGAGACGTTTAAGAAACTACCCTCACATATTTCTAGGGGCATTGGCGTGTTGCTAGACGCTAACCATTGCTTGTATAATTACTTGATTATTATGACGTCGCAAGTGGGAGCTGTTGGAGTATGCTCTTGTCATAATGACTAATTATATGGCTAGACATATGTGACCCTATGGGGTCACACACATATACACTGAGGTGCCATTTTATATATCGTGATTATCGTATTTACAATATATAAATAACCGTAAGTAACCAGGAACTACTATTGGGCTTCTAATGAACAAGTAATGGACCTGTTGCATTGGACTAGAAAAGCAAATGGAAAGCCCATTTGGCCCATGGTAAGGACGGCCTAGGGATTAACTTCCAAGGGAAGTTTTGGTTTGAATTTGGTCAAGATTATTATGAGTAATTATCTCCTAATTAATTGTGATAATAACTATAATTCTCTTTTTGCCCTCTCTCCCTTTTTGGTACAGCAACACAAAGAAGAAAACCTAGGGTTTTCAACTTTTCATCTTTCACTTTGAATCTTGATTATTCTAGAGTGCTTGATTGGTTACGGGTTAAAGACTAGCATCATTGTGGCATACAAGGAAGTGTAGTGTGGATACACATAGAGGTGATCTCCATTGATCACTTGGGTTTCATATTCTAGTCGACACATAGGTTTTGGTGGTGACTCCCGGATCACACTACAAAGGTATAACTTATGTGTTTATTTTATTTGATTGATTATATGGCACTATGGATCCTGTTATGGTGATGTTTTCCGCTGCGTGTATTTATTTAATATGTTTTTATATTGCTACATCACCTATACCTTCACCAACAAAACCTTCACCGACACAACCTTCACCAACACAACCTTCACCAACACAACCTTCTCAACAAGAAGCGTGCGGGTCATCAAAATGATCTCACAAGAAAAAACCTCGTGGTGGTGGCCGAGGACGAGGTGGTGGTGATAAAGGTGGCGTTGAAGAAACGGTTAAAAAAGTAACACAAAAGAAGTGGTTGGCCGATGAACTTGAGGCCTTAACATCTTCATACATCGCGATTTCTGAAGATCCCGATGTAGCGAATTTTCAAGTAGGTGGGACTTTTTGGTTACGTGTTCATCAACAGTTTTTCATGAGACGTGCGAGGCCCGAGGATGAACGAACGAGAGATTGTTTAACGTTTAAATGGAGGGACGTTAACCAAAAGTGTACGGCATACAACGCAATTTACATGCGCGTTAAACGTGGCCGCTCGAGTGGGGGTGATGATGCTCAAGTGCAACAAGAAGCTTTGCTTGAGTTCCAAGAGACCGAAGGTAACTTTACTAACTATTTCCCGAGTTGGAAACTTTTAAGGGAATCCCCAAAATGGAAACCGGTAAGTGATGGCCATCAAAGGCGTGCGAAAAGATCCAAAACAACTTCGTCAACCGTCGACGAGAGCCAATCGTCGGACGCATATGTCAACTTTGATTTAAATAAAGAAGATGATGTTGATGTTTTCGAATACATGGCCCGACCAATGAGTAGGAATAAGGCTAGATACAAATGATCAATGAATAGGGATGTTATGGAAGAAGAATTCAAGGGTGTGAGAACCCGAATTGATGATATATACGAATTAAGTCGACAACGTTTAGAGAAAAAAACGAAGAATTAGCGGCGAATATTGAAGCACGAAACAAGATGATCAAGTTGGAGGAGGATCGTCAACTAACCGAAGATATTGAGTACTTGTCAAAACCGATACCAACCGAACCCGGTTTGATACGAGACTTGATGTTGATGAAAATAGAGAAAATCAAAGAAAAATATGGAATAACCGAACCCGTTAATCTTTAAGTTTTTAATCTAGGTTTTTAAGTTTTTTATTTTAATTGTTGTTTTATTTTAATGTATGATTTTAATTGTTTTTTTATTTTAATGTATGAATTTAATTGTTATTTTAAATCAAAAAAAAAAATTTAAAGTAATGATGATGTTGGTACCATTCAACGCCCCAACCATTACTCTCAAATTTTTTAAAAAGGCCCATATGACACACATGATACTTGTCAACATTTGCCCCAACCCACACCAAAAAATTACAACACCACTACTCTTGGTCTAAGGAATACAAATTAGTACGCAACATGTACAAATATGCTATAAATAATACATTAAACAATGATTTTTTTTTACACACAATTATTTAAAGGATTCATTAATTTAAGTTTAATGCCAATTTTTTGTTTGGTTAGGAACATTTATATTTTTTGAAAATTGCATATTCAAAAAATATTTATCATCTATTTATGTAATTTAGTACAAGTTTGGTGAAAACCTAACAATTTTGCTAATAAATTTGATTGAAAATAAATCGTACATGTGAAAGTACGAAGATTTTTAGATGATTTGTATAGTATGAAAACGTGTAAACATATAAGGTGCAAAGATTCTCTATGTTTACGCATTACTCCCTCCGTCCCAAAATAAATATCCAGTTTGACTTTTAAAAGTCAAACTAGTACAACTTTAACATTAAATATTTTTTTTGTGTTATATAATACTTGATGAAAAATTACACCAATGAAAAATATACTTAAAACTCAATCCATTCATATATTGTGCATCAAGTATTATATAACACCCGCAAAAATAGATAAGGTCAAAGTTGAATCAATTTGACTCAAAAAAGTCAAACTGGACACTTATTTTGGGACGGATGCAGTATATAATATTGTGACGAATATTACACAATATCTACTGATTATCAAGTACAATTCATCGTCAATCATCACAACCTCGTAATACTACCGATTACCGTTTTGGTATGGCCATTGCATCGTGATGCACATGTACTTAAATTTTTAATATGAAATAGTGTGTGATAAACTTATTTCTTAAAATTCTTACCATGCTTAAAATCATTATCATGAAAAACATGTGATCGAAAAATATTGCTCGCTAAAATTTTTGATTACATGTTACCCGCCGCCGCAGTGAACATATATTTCATGCTTGTGTGGCATGATATGTCTAAAATATTAAACCTCTTCATAATTTAATACATTTGAATTATGTATAATAATTATAAAGCTTTATGAGGTTTATACATAATGAAAATAGGTTATAAAACAAAAAATCATAGTGGATGCTATAAGATTCTTCTGAAAACCATAAGAGCTTGCTCTCTCTGTATAAAGTATAACTATTAGACAATTTTTAGAGATCTAAACACCAAAATTGGATCTCAACCTTACACTTAGGTTGGTCAAAATGAGCGGCTACCTTTATATCATACCGTTAAATCCCCAGTCGCGGGCAACTGTTTCAACCATAACTTGTATCCACTACGATTCATATCAAATTGTTTTCACTTTTGTTATCAATGCAAATTTCTTATCTGAATCAACTTAAAAACGAAAAACGTCAAACAACAATAGTCGACGCTAAACCAACCCGTTAATCGCTTGCTATCTAGATTTAGCTTTATTTTAAATAATTTGAGGGTTTGTATATATATATATATATATATATATATATATATATATATATATTATATATATATATTTTAATCCAAACTTTTGCAATTTTACCACTTGAAGTCTTGAACTATGGGGAAGTATTAGACAACAAATTAGTTAGCCCAAACCCAATTATAAGCTTATAATCCATCAAGTTTTAGATTATCAAAATATATGTGCATTAAATAGTTATCTAACTGTATATAAAGAATGAGTTGCAAGTTGAGCATTTATTGAATGTGAGCATTATTGCTATAAGCTAAGAAACTCTAATATGCAAAATAAGCTAACCAAGTACGCTACTGTGGAGCTTCTTTTAAAGCTTCAAATAGCTTTTAAAGTTTCATGACCTGATGAGGCAATTATCAGTATAACTTAATCATAAATTGATGCCATAACTCAATCATAAATTGAACGTCATTTGCTTTCCATGCCTTTTAAAATTCCTTATCAATTCCTGTTATAACTCCATTATACAAACCCTTTCATCTTTCATCTCCTCACCATTAAATGTGTCAAATTATCTAACATGTAGATTTGTTCCTATAAATTACACACCAGCCACAACTACTCAATCATATATGCACACCCACACATCCCAAAATATGTCAAAACAACAAAAACTGGTACTACCCTGCCTGTGCTGGCGGAAAGTGCAAAAAGGGTGTGACCCTGAAGGATAGATAACTTTGGTGCGACGCGTGCCACCAACCTGTGAACTACCCAAAACCAAGGTCATGATATGTATTACAGATTACCAACACAAATTTATCTTTAAAAAATCTTCAACTAACATACAGTTTTCTCACATGGCCAGGTTTAGGCTTGAGGTTGATGTAAAAGATGGCTGATGAAGATGATGCTCGAAAACCTGATGAAATTTCTATCACGGTTAGTAAACATCAAGTAATTATCTTATTTCATATTGTCTTACATATATATATATATATATATATATATATATATATATATATATATATATATATATATATATATATATATATATATATATATATATATATATATATATATATATATATATTTATATATATATTGGTAGAAGCATAGTTGAGATAACTTTATGGGAAGAAATTGCAAAGACACCTAACATTGATGCAATGATATCTACCCTCTCCGGTAATTGCGGCGGTGACTTCATTGAAATTCTCGAAATTCGGAGCTACACATAACCCATATTGCCTATTGATTCAAAAAGAAAGAAGTATATTTTTAGCTTCATGCTTTACCTTCCAAATTTATTATCGTCATCTCATGTTGAACTTTTAAGAAAAGACATCTTCATTTCATGTTGCTCTGAAACATGGATACATGATTACCAACAAAAGTAAAGAAAAAAAAATCAAGACAAGCAGACGTGGCCGTGTCTCAGACTTCAGCTTGGTTATTAGTTTGAATAACTACTATATCTATATCTTAATATGTGACCCTACTTCTGTCACACCCCCAAATTTCGTGACTTGCAGCGGAATAAGTCATTCAGGGGCACGACTGGTCATAGCACCAAAGTTGTAGTTATATTGAACGACCTAAAGTGTCGTTTAGAAAATATATCGTTTGATTATTTAAAAACATTCAAAGTTATAAAGCTAGGTCCCAAAAGGTAAAACAAGTTTTCAGAAAACAAGTTCATACAATTCAAACGATGGATAAGAGCATAAAATATAAAGTGAGACGCGTCGACTCCGCGACTCCATAATGTCCATATGCAAGCCAACATGAGATACCTTAATTACCTGAAAATACATTGCTAAAAATGGTCAACAAAAATGTTGGTGAGATTATAGGTTTATGTAAATGAAATATTGTACGGATACCACAAGTATAAAGTATATGACAAAACCATGCCACATAAAAATGATACATTAGCTCTAAGCTCATGACCCCGAAGCTAGACTGTATGAAATGCCCCAACCGAGTGTTTGCCAATCACTCTAATATGACAGAAATGAAATGCGTTCGTTTGACCAGTTGGTGCGACCAACCCGAACGGAGGATTCACCCGCAATAGATCTATCCACTCACTCCCGCTTACTAACAATTAACGGTTCATGATAATATAAGGGAACTTTAATCTGGGCAATGATGTAACTTAAGCAATGTAATGAGTTTGTATACTTTGGTCCGCATATAAAAATGGTGCAATGTATTCTCCCCCGAGAGTTTAGAAATCAATAAACAATTTAAAACGAGGCTATGAAAACTCACCTGATATGATATAGCAACAATGATCACAATGGATATGATGAAGCAAAGCTCGGTCTCTAACCACGACCTATCATGAATGATATGATCTAAAGTAAGCAAATGAAATGTTGTTACTCATGCAAACACGTATGTTATCGATACCACTCGAAAGTTTTGAAAACAACGTTTATCGTCGAAAAATACATTTTTGAAGTCTCGTTAAGTTATAAACCACGTTTCGCGTAAATATGTTAAAACCACACTCCACGATCCTTGTTTGGTGTTCTATTGGAAAATATAATGTTTTCGTCACAAAACAATACTTTTCATAACTTGTGAAAATGTACCCAAAACAGCCTCGCAAAACTAGTCGCGAATTAGTGCACGTTAAGTGTTAGTGAATGAATTTGACGTCCTTGAAAATAAAACATTGTTACAAGGTTTTCGTGTCGTGTTATTGGACTTTTGATCATACGCGTCTTGAATAGATAGAAAACCGGCTATCAATGTGATGACTTGTAAAAATGTTAACTTTTATACTTAGAAAAATACTTTCTAATAGGGCTGTCAAAATAGAATAGAGTTCGTCGGCTTTGAACGTGTATATCACGGTCGTTATAAGCTCGTTTTCTACGTTCTTTGTATCCACGGATTCGTCACAACATGAACTAACATAATATCAGTAGTTTGGCTCTCCTAGATCACGTCTAACGCCTCGTTTGGTCCTTTAAAGTTCGGCTAACAGCACTCTTATTTTCAGAAAATTAGTTTTCGTCGTCTAATTTCGAAAAATCATATCTCCTTCGTTATAAGTCGGTTTTTAGTGATTCTTGCGGCCACGGTTTCGTTTTTGAAAGAACTTTATGAATATGAAGGCCAAAATATACCAAAAATTACTGAGTTTTCTAGTTTACGCGATTTTGGACAGTAGGTATTTATATGTTTTAAAAACTCATTTCTATGGTTCTAAACTTGATCATACCACCTCAAATCAACTCCACAAGTTCGCAAATCCTACCATACACCTTCTTAGGGTGTCATGGGGTCCTAAAAATCACCAACCTTGGTGGATCTCATGTGATTATTAGTGAAACCTATAGATCTAGTGTTTGTGATAGTTTATAAGCAAATGGTATCAAAGCATAAGTAACTTGCAAAAGTAACTAGTATAACTTGAAAATACATGATCATATGAAGTAAATAAAAGTATGAAAAGATCAAAATGATGTTCTTGAAGTTTACTTACAATCTTGGAGTGATTTGATGAGAAAATGTGCAATAACTTAGGGTTTTGATCACAAAACCTTAACTAGGATAGCAAATGGAGTAAGATTAATACTTGAACTTCATAAAATGATGGATTTCTCCTCTTGTTCTTGGTTGGGCCGTGGGTTAGGGATGAAGAGGAAGGGAGTTTTGATCTAAATTAGCTAGTGAAGTGTTACTTGTGTTATGATATGGTAAATAAATGGAAAGACAAGAAAACATGGACAATAAATGAAGTAAAGGTTCAAGTAAGAAAACATGGAATTAGGGATGGTAGGGGGGGGGAACATGTGAACAAAATGGGGAAAAATGAGGCTAATTAAAGATCTTGTCTAGTTATTTGAAGAGTTAGTGTAGTTTATGTGTACATTGGGTGTTACCGGGTATCGAGTTAACTAGAAATAAATCGCGACGATGAAAAATAAAATATGACGAAGTCGTAAAATGTGTAAAATCATATTCCTTGCAAGAATCGGGTGTTAGAATGATAATCGGATTGAAATTTCGTAAACCGACGGAGTTATAAGCTCCTAATGGAAAATGTAGCAATTGATTTAAAAACACCGGGTAAAGTAATAATATAATCTCTATATCATTATAATTAGCTTGAAAATGTATTAGGATCATTGTCTGGAGTATTTAGGTTTACTGTTGGTAGAAATGACTGAGTGGTAACGTTAATTAAACAATTAAGCATACGTTAATGAAAATCACACAAACACATGCATGAACAGATATGGTACTGATATTACTGATGATATGCAGACTACCCTAGTCTGTATGATGTGTCTTTACTGATGATGCATGAATACGCAGCTAAACCTAACTGGTTACGCGCATTTGAATACTCGTAAACCTAGTTTACGACATGATGAATGATGCCCATAATAGTGATTTACCTCCGGGAATGAATAGTGTCATGTGAATAGTAAAATTTTTGACGACTTCTCAAAGTCTCAAACTGACTTCAAAAATGATGAATAGTGAAATGATGAATAGTGATCGGTGAATAGTGATTTATGAATAGTAACTCATGAATAGTAAATTATCGGGGTTTGGAAAATGACCTGAAATTACGAGTTGTGACAGTCGACCACCCTAAAAGGAATTCAGTCCCTGAATTCAGCTGATGTTGTTCTCTGGAGTGGTCTTGGTGAAAAGATGAGGGTATTTGAGTCGCATCTGGTCTTCCCGTTCTCAAGTAAACTCAGTACCTTTGCGAGAATTCCAGCGAACTTTGACGATCGAAATTCGACTTTGTTTCAACTGTTTGACCTCTCGGTCCATGATTTCTGCTGGTGCTTCCACAAAGTTAAGCGTATCATCGATCAGAATTTCTTCCAATGGGATTACGAGCGTTTCGTCTGAAAGACATTTCTTGAGGTTTGAGACATGAAACGTGTTATGCACATTGCTGAGCTCTGACGAAAGCTCAAGCCTGTACGCTATTGGACCAATCCTTTCCAGAATCTTGAACGGTCCAATGTATCTCGGGTTCAACTTACCGCGTTTCTCGAATCGTATCACGCCCTTCCAAGGTGAGACCTTCAACATGACTCTGTCCCCAACCTGAAATTCTAATGGTTTGCGTCGAACATCGGCGTAACTTTTCTGTCGACTTCTGGCTGTTTGGAGTCTTTCACGAATCTGAATTATCTTTTCGGTTGTCTCTCTGACCAACTCTGGACCTGTTAGCTGTACATCACCAACTTCAGCCCAACAAACTGGGGACCTGCACTTACGACCGTAGAGTGCCTCGAATGGTGCAGCTTTTATGCTCGTATGATAACTGTTATTATAAGAGAACTCGATCAATGGCAAATGGTTAGCCCAACCATTTCCAAAGTCAATGACACATGCCTTGAGCATGTCTTCCAATGTCTGAATCGTTCTCTCGCTCTGACCATCGGTCTGAGGATGATAGGCGGTACTCATGTCTAACTTAGATCCAAATGAGTCTTGAAATGATTCCCAAAAATTTGAAGTAAAGCGACTATCTCTGTCAGAAATGATGGAAATTGGTGCACCGTGCCTTGAGACAATTTCCTTGACGTAAAGTCTGGCGAGCTGATCCATAGTGTAAGTCTCTTTGATTAGAATGAAATGAGCTGACTTGGTGAGACGATCAACTATTACCCAAATAGCATCGTAACCTCCTGATGTTTTGGGAAGTTTAGTGACAAAGTCCATTGTACTGCATTCCCACTTCCACTGGGGAATCTCTGGTTGTTGAAGCAATCCTGATGGCTTCTGGTACTCAGCTTTCACTTTAGCACAAGTAAGGCATTTACTGACATACGTAGCTATCTCTGCTTTCATATTGGGCCACCAATAAAGCTTCTTGAGATCCTGATACATCTTATCAGAACCTGGATGAATAGAGTACTTTGACTTATGTGATTCGTGCATGATCAACTCTCGTATTCCACCATAGAGAGGTATCCAACTTCTATCCTTGAAACATAATGTTCCATCTGATCTCCTTACTAAACCGTTTGCATTATCTTGCATTCCTTTAAGTGTTTCACTTGGTAGGTTTTCTTCCTTGAGTGCTTCTACCTAAGCCTCTAGGATTTTTGATGGTAGTGGTGAAATAATTGTCATTCCCAATGATCTGACTCTCAAAGGCTTGAGTCTCTCTTTCCGACAGAGTGCATCTGCCACAACATTGGCTTTTCCTAGGTGATATCTGATTTCACAGTCGTAATCACTAAGTAGTTCCAACCAACGACGTTGCCTCATGTTAAGTTCCTTCTGATCAAGAATGTACTGTAAGCTTTTGTGGTCTGTAAATACTACACACTTTGTTCCATAAAGATAATGCCTCCAAATCTTGAGTGCGAAAATCACGGCACCCAACTCTAAGTCGTGAGTAGTGTAGTTCTTCTCATGCTTCTTAAGCTGACGAGATGCATAAGCTATCACCTTCTCGTTTTGCATTAACACTGCCCCAAGTCCTTTTTGTGAAGCATCGCAATATACCACGAAGTTTTCAATCCCTTCTGGCAATGACAAAATTGGCGTGCTGCAAAGTTTCTGTTTCAATAACTGAAAAGCAGTCTCTTGCTTTTCTCCCCAAACATACTTCTGGTTCTTTTGTGTCAACTCAGTCAGTGGCTTAGCTATCTTGGAAAAACCTTCAATGAACCTTCTGTAATATCCGGCAAGTCCTAAGAAATGACAAATTTCCGTGGGAGTGATTTCTCCCGAACAGTCATCTTTATATCAGCCAACCACTTGTTTATGGTCAACCATACAAGTCAAACTATAAGGGAGAAAAATGCAATTTAAATCCATGGGAGTACAGAATTATATCCCCGGGTCGTTAAGTCCCAACGAGGTGTGAAAGATGTAATATAACGAATGTGTGTGTTGAAATGATATTGAATATATAAAAACAGGAATCTGATTGACTAACACTAGGAATGTGAATAGTGATAGCTCTGTCACAGCTATATCGTTAAAAACGTGCAATCAGAAACCTAAAAACGTAAACGATATACAAACGTACGTTTAAATTCAAGTAAACGTAAACGTACAAAAACAAAACGATTATAACTACAGTAGGGATTTGCATGCCTTAGGGGCTTAAATGCAAATTAAACAAACTTAAAATATTTACTTATAATTTACAAACTTATATAAAAGTTAAGAAAACGTAAAAACCTAAAATGTGTACGTGTACGTAACAATTACGTAAACGTAACAAAATAAAAAGTTAATTCAGTCCAATACAACTCCCACAAATGTGAAAATTATTTTTTTGGAATCCTAAAAAGATAAGAAAATTATTAGAAAATTAAAATGAATTTTTACACTATTTACTTAATTATTATAAATTAAAAATGAATTAAATGAATTTAATAATGAATTAAATAATAATAAAATTTAAAATTAACTTAAATAAATAAAATAAAGAATCTGAAAAATCTAAAATATTATAAAATGAATTTTAAAACTAAAAATATATTTTTTACACAATTATTCTATTTATTATTAATTATTTACTATTATTAATAACTAAAATCTATTAATGATTTATTATAAATATTAAATGAATAAAGAAAAATCTGAAACTTTTTACATAATTCTAAAATAAATAAAAGAAGCTAAGAAAAATCTAAAAACAGCAAGTGCTTAACAAAAATAAGCAAATAAGCTTCTAAATAGAAGCTATCACTTATTTGTAAAAGCTCTTTTTTTGGATTTTCTTTTTCTGGATTATCTAAATAGTGATATTAAACATGTTTAATGAAAACAAAAACTTTATAAACTAAGAAATAAGCACATCATGAGCTTATGAGCCAAGATAGTTAAGCCTTAGGCTTAACAGTCAAGTCAAAGCTTAGAATAAGCTTGGAAAAAGCTATACAAAGGAAACAAAGGGCAAAAACAGATGTATACAAGTCCAATGGATAAATATGAACAAGAATATGGACTGAAATGGTGCAAAAGGTGTGAGCTTATGGTTTAGACAGTTAAGCTTTTGGCTTAACTTGGATTGAGTGAAAGCTTGCATAAGCTTGATATAAGCTCCACACAGGAAACTAAAGCAAAAATGTTATGTGTACAAGTATTATAGACAAGTATGTAAAAGGTGGTGCACTGAAGTTCACCCATAAGCTAGTAATAAGCTCATAAGCAAATCCAGTTAACACAGAGAACCAAACAGGCCTGCAACCTTTTTAGTATGGCTCATTAAGCTCTTTGAATAAGCTTCAAAAGCCAAAGTGAGTGTTGGAGCAGCAAGCTAGGTTGGTTGACTTTCCAAAAAGTCCAAGTTCACTCTGTGGGGTCCACAGATGAGCTTGTAAAAAGCTTATGAAAAATCCACCAAGTGACTGAGTATGCAAGGATTCCCAGATACAAAGTCAAAATGGGACACACAAAAAGCTAGTTGCAGCCCTTATTAATAAACTACAAATGAGAATTTAAGCATTGGGACTTATTAACTGGTGTATAAGCTCCACATGGAATCAAATATCACCAGCTAAGTCCATTAAAGAAGCTTTTTGAGAGCTTATGAAGTGGGCTCAGTATACACTGATTACTCAGTGTATACTGAGTAAGTGGTGATAAGTTTAAGCTTATTGCAGGCTTATAGAATAAGCTACAATTTGAATTTTAAGCACAGGATCCTAGAGTTGGGTGGTTAAGCTTTAGAAAAAACTAAATCATACCAGCTATAGATCACTAAGGAGCTAATTATGAGCTTGTGGAAATGGTGTAAGTTAACTGACTTCTCAGTTGACTGTTGAGAATGGGCAAACAACAAGCTCATAAATAACCTATCAAATAAGCTTATACAAGCTCAACTAGCACTAAGAACTTGAGTTGGGTTGCTTGGCTTTGTGAAAAGCCAAAGCTCACACTCTCAAGCTCAGTGAGGAGCTATTAATAAGCTTATGAAAAAGCTCAAATACACTGTTTGCTTCAGTGTATTTAGCTTGGTGGAACAAAAAGTTGGGTAAAATAAGTGGACTAAATAAGCTACAAACAGAAAAATAAGCTTAGATATAACAAATATGCCATAAGGGCTACACAAATATGCCAAGTGCCCAGGCTAGGGTCAACTCCATAAGCTTATGCAAACTTATGGTTTTGACAGCCAAGCTTGGGTGCAGGGCAAAAACAGTCACAAAGAAGCTACAAAATAAGCACTTAAACATGGCATATAAAGATAAACAAAAATACACTAAGCAAGATTAGCAACAAGACTATAAAACCCTAAAAGCATTTAAACTGAAACTTAAAAACAAAGGCACAATGAAATTCAACAGTTTATTCAAAAACAGAAAAAATTAAAATTTGACTTTTACTTAGAACACATAAGTTTGACTAAAGTGAATTTAAAACTTAATCTACTGACTAAATAAGTTATATTAAGCTATAAGAACATGAAAGAAACAAAGATAAACAACTTATACACAGATATGCAGGATTGTATGATCTAACAATCTCACAGTGCTCATATTTGGAAGATCAAGTGTCAATTTGACTTTTTCACATGTATCACTGCTTGATTAAGGTTTCTCTGAGTCAATTAGGCAACATAAAGGGTACATCAAACAAGAACAACCATAAACACAACCTAAAACACAGATTCACCATCAAATCCAAACAACCCTTTAATGGCACTAAATTGAGATTTTCAACACAAAAGACTGTGTAATCCAATTATATCAAATCCAGAAGTCTTAATTTGTCAAAATAGACCTTTTTCAGCATAAACAAGTAGTCACACAAGTTTAGACCTATGATTATCAAATCTTATCATATTGACAGTCAATATGGATTTCAAGCCACAATTCAATTCCAAAACATAGACACCTATTATTATGCTAAATTATCATTAATGAACAACAACTAAACAGGAAAACATAAAAATCAAAGCAGATAAAAGACTAAAACAGTGAAATGTAAAAAAAAATGGGAAAATGAGCTTACAAGTGATTTCCAGCAAAGAACTAGTTAACAAGGACCATAAATCATCTTAATACCTCCTATGAGGCTACTAAAACCATAAAGACCCAGGTTGAATCATGCTCCAAGCTTTCTTCACCATGTAGACAGATTTTTTTATTTTTTATGGATTTTCTTGATTTTTGGTATTTTTGAATTAAAGAGACTATGTCTGAATTAATGTTTCCAAAAGCTTTAAAGCTTTGTCAGGAGCTTATGTGAGCTTAAAGAGTCCATTAAACAACTACATTAAACATGAAATTGAATTGACTGAAAATTAAAGGCAAATAAGTAAAAACTTGAAACTGAAATTTAGATTGAAATTAAACTAAAATTAAAGTTCCATTACACTATTTTAAGGAAGATTACAACATTAAAACATTAAATGACAAGTAATTTAAAGAAAGCTTTTAAAAGATTACACTACGTGACCAAGGCTAGCCCAAGGGTATTCTTCTCTTTGCCTCTCCTCTGATCTTTATAGTCATTTGAGTTCCCACTAGCATTCCAGTCAAATCCCACCTTTAATCTTGTCCATTGATTGCCTGAAACTCATCCTAGCCATCAAAGTTACTTTTGGCGGGAAAACAGGACAAGTGTAAAATACACTATCTCTGACTGTTTGGGGAGAAGGAAGATGCATTAAATGCATTTGGGAGTGTTAGGTAGCGTGTTTAGGAGGGGGAATGAGGTGGTGAAGCCAGCTGTGGAATGAGGTGGTGGTGATGACTGGTTCCTTTGGCGGTTTAGGGGAAGGGATAAGAAGTTTGACCGAAGTCAAACTCTGTGTTAAATAAAAGGAGTCGGGTTTGGGCTTATGTGTTGGGCTGGGGTATTAGGATTGGGTTGGGTTTGTTTTATTTATTTAAGATCCAGTTGGTTTGTAGTGAAATAAAGCCCAAGGACCAATGTTGTAACTTTTGAATTCATGAAGGACTAAACCTGCAACATTTCATAAGTTATCACAAGGACTAATAATGCCAAGTTTGCTAAACCAAAGGACCTTATTTGCATTATTTACAATTTAAAACACCCGGGGGACCTTTTATGTTATTTTCCAAAGTTGAGGGGGTGAAATTGTAAATTTCCCAAAAGTTATCAAAAGAGTTCCAAATTGTAAGTTATGAATAGTACAAGGGTATTATTTGTTAAGTTTTCATTTTTAAACACCCAGGGACTAATTTTGCCAATTTTGAAACTTGAGGGGTAAAAGTTGCCATTTGTAGAAAACTTTCATCCAGGGACTATTTGTGAACATGTTTGATTATCCAAGGACTAAAGTTGACTTTTCATTCATTTTAAACCTTCAGGGACTAGTTTTGCCATTTTGTGAAACTTCAGGGACTGAAATTGACAATTGTGTGAACTTTGATCATTTTTCACTTGTTTTCAATCTTTTTGTACCTGAATCACATAAAAACATATTTCAATGATATTTGTAACATTTATATGGTCATTTGTGTGTTTTTGGTCGTTTTTGTGGGGTTAAACAATATAAAATATATGTGTATTTAGACATATATCAGGGAGTTTTTGGTGTTGCCCAATCTTTAACTGCCTCAATCTTTGCTGGATCAACCTGTAGTCCTTAACTATCAATGACGTGACCAAGAAATTGTACTCTTCTGATCCAAAAATCACACTTTGAAAATTTTGCATACAGTTTCTCTTTCTTGAGCAGTTCTAAGATTGTTCTGAGGTGTTCTCGGTGCTCTTCTTCGCTCCTTGAGTAGATCAAGATATCGTCAATGAATACGATCACAAACTTGTCTAGATATGGCTTGCATACCCTGTTCATGAGATCCATGAACACAGCTGGTGCGTTGGTTAATCCGAATGGCATTACCTGAAATTCATAATGACCATAGCGTGTTCTGAATGCTGTCTTCGGGATATCCTCCTCCCGAACCTTAAGCTGATGGTAACCCGATCTCAAGTCGATCTTGGAGTTATAACTGGAACCTTGCAACTGATCAAATAAATCGTCGATCCTGGGAAGTGGATAACGATTCTTCACCGTTAATTTGTTTAGCTCTCGATAATCAATACACATTCTGAAAGATCCATCTTTCTTCTTTACAAACAAAACTGGTGCTCCCCAAGGCGATGAACTCGGCCTAATGAATCCTTTATCCAAGAGCTCTTGCAATTGGTTCGACAACTCTTGCATTTCTGTAGGTGCAAGTCGATAAGGTGCTCGCGCAACTGGTGCGGCTCCCGGTACTAATTCAATCTGAAATTCGACTTGGCGAGTATGTGGCAGTCCTGGTAAGTCTTCTGGAAAAACTTCTGGAAAATCTTTAACTGTTGGCACATCCTCAAGTCGCTTCTCCTCCGACTTCTTTTCTGTGATATGAGCCAAGAATGCATAACAACCCTTCTTTATGTATTTCTCTATTTTAATGCACGAGATGATGCTGAGTTTAGTCCCACTGCGTTCTCCGCGAACGACCAATGTTTCGCCATCATAAGGAATATGAACAACTTTTTCATCACAGATGATTCTGGCATGATGTTGAGATAACCAATCCATACCGATGACAATATCGAAACTTCCAAGTTCTACTGGCATGAGGTCTATATTGAATGGGTGATTGAGAAAATTAAGAGTGCAACCACGAATAATCGTGTCGGTGCCAACTACACTACCGTTAGCTAGTTCAATGTGATATGGAGTGTCTAATGCGGTTGGTTCAATGTTGAGTAATGGTGCAAATGCAGTAGAAACAAAACTTCTATCGGCTCCTGAATCAAATAGTATGGATGCATAACGATTATTAATGAGGAACGTACCCGTAACGACACTCGGGTCCTCCCTGACATCTTCTCCTCCAAGGACATAAGCTCTTCCCCTAGCTGTTCCACCTTGGTTATTGTTTCCCTGATTCTTTCCTTTCGGACATTCCTTCTTGAAGTGTCCAACTTCTCCACATCCAAAGCATGTTACTGGGGGCTTCTGATTATCAACCACAATCGGAGCTTTGCAATCCCTGGTCGAATGACCAACCTTCTTACAGTTTCCACACAGATTCGGACAATTTCCTGGGTTATGATGGGTTTGACATTTGTTGCACTTGGGTAAAGTACCATTGTAACCCCTTTTCTCAGCTTGACCTGCAACATAAGCCTTTGCAGTTTCCTGTCTCTTGGGTGGTGGTTGAGCAACATTGTTACTCTGGTTGTTGTCCCGGTTTCTTTTGTTGTTGTTGTTATTGGAATTGTTTCGGTTGTTGTTAAAGTTGTTGTTGTTTCGGTAGTTGTTGTTGGGGTTACGGTTGTTGTAGTTACGGTTACTGTTGGTGTTTTTGTTGTCTGAAGCAGTTCCTTTCTTCACTATCTGAGCCATGAGTTTCTGAGACATTCTGATTGCCTCATCCAATGTTTGTGGGTCAAAAGAAATCACATCACCACGGATGTTGTGAGGTAATCCTCCAATGAAATTCTCCAATAGCTTCTCAGTATCCGGAACCATTGTCGGACATAATGCTGCCAATTCCTGAAATCTCCTGATGTATGCCTCAATATCATTACCTGCTGTCACTAGCTCATAAAACTTTGTTTCCATCTTTTTCACTTCTGTTCGTGGGCAAAAATTATTTGTCAGCAACTTCTTGAATTCGTCCCATGTAAGCTTGTGAGCATTCTCCATTCCCATGGGCTTTGCATACGAATTCCACCATGACATAGCTTCCCCAACGAGTGTACTAGTAGCAAACTTAACCTTGCTGTCTTCCGGACAGTTGCATAGAAGGAATACTGATTCTGTCTTTTCAAACCATCGAATCATGGTAGTGGCTCCTTCAGTGCCTTTGAATTTTTCTGGATCACCACTCTTGAAATCTTTGTACGTACATTTACGGCCATTTGTTCCATTAGTATTTGTTCCTCCCACTTCTCCGGTTTCTGCCCGTGAAGCGGCTTCAGCAGCAGCTGCAGCTACGGCAGCTCTTTCAGTTACCAATGCTGCCTCAATACTGTCGGCAACAAGTCTCTTGATCTGGGCGGGTGTCATAGCAGGAGTAGCTCTTTTGGGTGGCATAATTCTTCACAATCACAAAAGAATACAACAATGAGAACTCACAATGGAAATAATCATCACACACAATATACACAACCACAACATGTATATACATCCACAATACGTATAAATACAACCACAGCATGTATAAATACAATGAAACCACAATGAAATATCATAAATATACTCACAGCGCACATGAATATAATACATGAAAATTTCGGTTACCCAGACCGATATCATAAAATAGCACAACGAAAATCCTGCATAGTAGAGTCACACTTGATATATTTGTTTGTACTACAAGCAAAAGACAACAAGTACTAACTATGTCCCACACCCCAGGACTAGGATAATAATGTACAAGCTATATGATAACAGTCTAACACTAGGCACCTCCTCTGGGTGCTCCATCTAACCTGCGGAAAATCCTCTGAAGATCCCTAGACATCGCAACAACAATCTCCTCTAGGTGCTGAACTCGAAGCTGAAGGTCAGTCTCCCTAGTCTCTGATGCAGACAACCTAGCCTGAACTGAAGATAACTCACCGACCAGGCCGTGATGCTCATCCTGGAACCTCTGTGCTCTATCAACTAACCCCGGCACCTCCTGCCTAAGCTGTGTGATATGCTCTGAACTCTCCAACTGACGAGCCTCTAAACCCTAGTGTGACACATCAATAGCAACCCTGCCCTGGATCAATCCCTCGACCTCCTCCTCAATAGCCTCAATACGACTCACTGGAGTCTTGTCTAGATGAGACAATGCCCTCTCAGTCTCTCCCTGAAGCTGATCTAGTCGTGAGTCAAATGTAGCAGTTGTAATCAATCTGCCAGCAGCAGCCCTCGAGCTCTCACCAACCTCGAATCTGCTGGGTGGTGCTGTCTCTGTGGCATCTGAAGTATCTGGAGATGAGATATCAAGACGAGCCCGCTTCGTGAGCGGTAGGTCTGACGTAAGAGTAGAATCTCTTATGTGGACTGGTGCTGATGGCATCTGTGGTGCTGATAGGGATGGCAATGGTGGAGACAATGATGATAAGGATGGTAAAGGTGATAATGGTGGTGGTGTACTGAATGTCACACTCCTCCTCGCTGTCAAGCGGTGACGGAGTGGATGAGATGAAGTAAGTGATGATGGTGGTGGTAGGGGTACAAATGCAGCTGGTGACCTGACAGTGAGACGATGAACCCGCTTAGCAGCAGTGCGCTTCATGCGCGGCCCACCTGGATATGTACGGTAAACTCGACCATAGGGTACAAACTCTCCTGGCTGGATAACTGGAACAACTCTGGGACCACGACGGATCACAGGTGACAGTGGTGGGGTAGGCACGACTTCCCCCTCCTCAAAGGGTTCTGTCTCGGCCTCTGACATCACAGGTGAAGACTGTGGAGTAGGCTCCACTGATGATAAAATGATAGTGGGTATCGGGGATGATATAACAGACTCTAGTATGATGGAGGGTAGTGAGGAAGTATCGTCCACTGACTCAGAGTCAGACGAGATAACAAGAGGGTGTGAATCCGAAGACATCACTGAAACAACAGATGTGAAATAAAAGTAAATAAACATCTACACAATGTGAGTTATGATGAAATGATATATGTATGAAATCGCAATCACTACATGTGATATAATGAATATGCACTTATGCTACAATGATGAGATGCTATGATGGTGCAGTTATAGTCTAGGGTATAATGAATAACCTAGTTCGCTATAACCTTTGCCTGGTACCAATCTGTCACACCCCCAAATTTCGTGACTTGCAGCGGAATAAGTCATTCAGGGGCACGACTGGTCATAGCACCAAACTTGTAGATATATTGAACGACCTAAAGTGTCGTTTAGAAAATACATCGTTTGATTATTTAAAAACATTCAGAGTTATAAAGCTAGGTCCCAAAAGGTAAAACAAGTTTTCAGAAAACAAGTTCATTCAATTCAAACGATGGATAAGTGCATAAAATATAAACTGAGACGCGTCGACTCCGCGACTCCATGATGTCCATATGCAAGCCAACATGCGATACCTTAATTACCTGAAAATACATTGCTAAAAATGGTCAACAAAAATGTTGGTGAGATCATAGGTTTATGTAAATGAAATATTGTACGGATACCACAAGTATAAAGTATATGACAAAACCATGCCACATAAAAATGATACATTAGCTCTAAGCTCATGACCCCGAAGCTAGACTGTATGAAATGCCCCAACCGAGTGTTTGCCAATCACTCTAATATGACAGAAATGAAATGCGTTCGTTTGACCAGTTGGTGCTACCAACCCGAACGGAGGAGTCACCCTCAATAGATCTATCCACTCACTCTCGCTTACTAACAATTAACGGTTCATGATAATATAAGGGGACTTTAATCTGGGCAATGATGTAACTTAAGCAATGTAATGAGTTTGTATACTTTGGTCCGCATATAAAAATGGTGCAATGTATTCTCCCCCGAGAGTTTAGAAATCAATAAACAATTTAAAACGGGGCTATGAAAACTCACCTGATATGATATAGCAATAATGATCACAATGGATATGATGAAGCAAAGCTCGGTCTCTAACCACGACCTATCATGAATGATATGATCTAAAGTAAGCAAATGAAATGTTGTTACTCATGCAAACACGTATGTTATCGATACCACTCGAAAGTTTTGAAAACAACGTTTATCGTCGAAAAATACATTTTTGACGTCTCGTTAAGTTATAAACCACATTTCGCGTAAATATGTTAAAACCACACTCCACGATCCTTGTTTGGTGTTCTATTGGCAAATATAATGTTTTCGTCACAAAACAATACTTTTCATAACTTGTGAAAATGTATCCAAAACGGCCTCGCAAAACTAGTCGCGAATTAGTGCACGTTAAGTGTTAGTGAATGAATTTGACGTCCTTGAAAATAAAACATTGTTACAAGGTTTTCGTGTCGTGTTATTGGACTTTTGATTATACGCGTCTTGAATAGATAGAAAACCGGCTATCAATGTGATGACTTGTAAAAATGTTAACTTTTATACTTAGAAAAATACTTTCTAATAGTCAAAATAGAATAGAGTTCGTCGGCTTTGAACGTGTATATCTCGGTCGTTATAAGCTCGTTTTCTACGTTCTTTGTATCCACGGATTCGTCATAACATGAACTAACATAATATCAGTTGTTCGGCTCTCCTAGATCACGTCTAACACCTCGTTTGGTACTTTAAAGTTCGGCTAACAGCACACTTATTTTCAGAAAATTAGTTTTCGTCGTCTAATTTCGAAAAATCATATCTCCTTCGTTATAAGTCGGTTTTTAGTGATTCTTGCGGCCACGGTTTCGTTTTTGAAAGAACTTTCTGAATATGAAGGCCAAAATATTCCAAAAATTACTGAGTTTTCCAGTTTACACCATTTTGGACAGTAGGTATTTATATGTTTTACAAACTCATTTCTATGGTTCTAAACTTGATCATACCACCTCAAATCAACTCCACAACTTCGCAAATCCTACAATACACCTTCTTAGGGTGTCATGGGGTCCTAAAAATCACCAACCTTGTTGGATCTCATGTGATTATTAGTGAAACCTATATATCTAGTGTTTGTGATAGTTTATAAGCAAAATGGTATCAAAACATAAATAACTTCCAAAAGTAACTAGTGTAACTTGAAAATACATGATCATATGAAGTAAATAAAAGTATGAAAAGATCAAAATGATGTTCTTGAAGTTTACTTACAGTCTTGGAGTGATTTGATGAGAAAATGTGCAATAACTTAGGGTTTTGATTACAAAACCTTAACTAGGATAGTAAATGGAGTAAGATTAATACTTGAACTTCATAAAATGATGGATTTCTCCTCTTATTCTTGGTTGGGCCGTGGGTTAGGGATGAAGAGGAAGGGAGTTTTGATCTAAATTAGCTAGTGAAGTGTTACTTGTGTTATGATATGGTAAATAAATGAAAAGACAAGAAAACATGGACAATAAATAAAGTAAAGGTTCAAGTAAGAAAACATGGAATTAGGTATGGTAGGGGGGGCGGCACATGTGAAGAAAATGGGGGAAAATGGGGCTAATTAAAGATCTTGTCTAGTTATTGGAAGAGTTAGTGTAGTTTATATGTACATTGGGTGTTACCGGGTATCGAGTTAACTAGAAATAAATCGCGACGATGAAAAATAAAATATGACGAAGTCGTAAAATGTGTAAAATCATATTCCTTGCAAGAATCGGGTGTTAGAATGATAATCGGATTGAAATTTCGTAAACCGACGGAGTTATAAGCTCCTAATGGAAAATGTAGCAATTGATTTAAAAACACCGGGTAAAGTAATAATATAATCTCTATATCATTATAATTAGCTTGAAAATGTATTAGGATCATTGTCTGGAGTATTTGGGTTTACTGTTGGTAGAAATGACTGAGTGGTAATGTTAATTAAACAATTAAGCATACGTTAATGAAAATCACACAAACACATGCATGAACAGATATGGTACTGATATTACTGATGATATGCAGACTACCCTAGTCTGTATGATGTGTCTTTACTGATGATGCATGAATACGCAGCTAAACCTAACTGGTTACGCGCATTTGAATACTCGAAAACCTAGTTTACGACATGATGAATGATGCCCATGAATAGTGATTTCCCTCCGAGAATGAATAGTGTCATGTGAATAGTAAAATTTTTGACGACTTCTCAAAGTCTCAAACTAACTTCAAAAATGATGAATAGTAAAATGATGAATAGTGATCGGTGAATAATGATTTATGAATAGTAACTCATGAATAGTACATTGTCGGGGTTTGGAAAATAACCTGAAATTACGAGTTGTGACAACTTCTGAACTGATGATTGATATTTTACTAGATTCGGACATGGCCAGACGGTTTCGTGTTGTGAGAGATAACCGAATTAAGCATAACAGGTATAGAGAGACAAAACCTGCTGCCAACGGCTCTCTATCGAAGCACACGCGAAAATAAGGGCTACGTTTCTCTCGTACTTCTCTATTTCTTTTTTGATGTTTCAGTTTCTCCAGCTCAATTTTTGGTGTAATTTTTGTACCCCATCAAATGCATCTGAGCAAAAAAAAAGGAAAAGGTTAAACTTCAAACATAAAATAAGTTTTCACACTGAATGATAAGTCTTATAAACGATAACATTTTTTTCCCACACTAATTGAAGGTACATTGAAGAAGATTCAGACATAGAGGAAGTTACTGTTAAAAAAGCCCTGGTTGTTAAAGATCCTGAAGAGCACGCTGAATAAGGAACTTCACTCAAAATAAGTACTAATAAGGAAATAAAGAATTATGCCAACGGTGTGGGTTAGACTTTTTGGAACCTAGATATGAGGGTCATGGTCTAAACACCACTTTGTGTTAGATTTTTGTTAACTCTGATGTCTATCTAATGTTTTGTGCTCAATCTCTTAATTCAATAAATGTGATTACTATTTTCCTATAGCTCTAGCACTCGGAACACATCTAATTAGCCTTTATGTTATGAAATTGAAGAATGGAATAAAAAGAATAAAATCAGTGCTATTTCAAATAATAAACATGGATTGGCCTAAAATAAGTAAAATTCATTGCATTCTAGCCTGAAATAAGCAAAGATTCAATGCCAGATTCGGGTCTATCCTATAGTCCTACGGGGTTTTTTTTTTTTTTTTTTTTTTTTTTTTTTTTTTCTCATCACCTTATTAGTATTTGGTAATAAATTCATTGCTAATGTGTAAATATCCGAATATATTATTAGAACTATAAAAAAGATAATTTATAAACAAAAACATTGATTCAGAAAGAAAATAAAACGTTAGCCTTTGAGCAGATAATTCATCATGTTTGTGTCTGTAAAAAAGATATACACATCCTAAAATATCTGAACTACATAAGCTTGAAGAGCGATGTTTTTTACCTCATTTTCACACGAGACAAAGCCAGAAAACCGAACGATGTTACTCTTGAATTGGAAAGCCTGCAATTTTTAGTATACTTATAGTTAGAAGTCTATAACATCATGCCTGTTTGAACAAATTCATTATGCATAACACAATATCTTTACAACACAATTTTCACCAGTACGCGTAAACTCTAATTCTATATTTAAAACAAGCTGCAACATTTTCTGAACACTAGACACGTTATGCACATTTATGTATCTTAATAAGATGACAATATCAAGGTACAAAAGTTTTAGTCTGTTCTTTTATGTGTATACAAAGTGTTCACAATTTAGGGGGTGTTTGGATTATTGCAACTTGAAGTCAAACATTAGATAACCATATAATCGGTTAGTTAAAGCCAAGAACCTAAGGGGCAGTTTGTTTTGTTCTTCAATTTGGAAAAGGAATCTTTTTCTATAAATGTACTGATTGGTAACAAAAGGTGTGTGAATAAATTTTGTTTCTTTTTTTTTTTTTTTTTTTTTTTTTTTTTTTTTTTGGTTAATGGAACATTGTAATATAGCAAACAACTATTTTACCCATACATGTATAATTTGGATTAAATGAAAATTTACTTTGTTAGTCCCAAACACTGACCTTAAACTCTTATTTCCAGAAAATTGAATAACAAAACAAATGATTATTTTACCCATACATCTATAATTTGGTTACAACCTAGATAAACCTTAGTTCATTAATCACATATACATCTTAAAATTCCTTAAAGCCAACTTATCACTCACAATCTCCAAACCAAAAATCTCAATTCTTACTTGCATCGAATCACATAACCATACATCAAATTCGGATTGATTCCCCATATAAAACATTATTATTTCAAATGGGGTGTTAGGATTTAGGTTTATAGAAGACAAATGAACGAATATGGTGGGGGAAGGATGGGACCAGTGGTGAAGGTGGATGCAGATCGGCGATGTGGAGACAGCGTGTAGCAATGGCGTGAAGGTGGTTGTGGACCAGTGTGGTAGAGAGATGGAACTGTGAAATGTTTGATTGGGAAGAGAAGATAACGTATGGTCAAAATATAGAAGAGTTTTTTTTTTTTTTTTTTTTTTTGGAACAAAGAAAAGAGTGATTAGAGTGTATAATAGAATTTATCATGGTTGTTAAGATCCCGATCCTGATCTTAGGATCTTACGATTTTACGATGCTACATAGCAAAAACGATCCTGATCCTACGTAGGATCCTTGCAAGCATAAGATCTCATAGGATCCCGATCTTAACCATAGGATCTTAAGATCTAATCCGATCCGATCTTACTTTTCTTGAACAAAAAACTAAAAAACTATAAAGTTATGAATTATCTTTTATAAACTTTAAAAAATCCATAATCATAATTTAGGACAACATTTTCATGAAATATTCCTATAATTTTGTGTTTATGATATGTATAATTTGTATATTTGTATAATATTAAAAAGGTTATTAAGAAAATGACATTATATGAGGATCTTAAGATCTCGATCCGATCTTACGATCACGATCTTGCAAAGACGAAAACGATCATAGATAGGATCCCGATCTTGAAAACCTTAGAATTTATGTTTAAATTGTGGTTTCTGATTGGGAAACGGTGAGTTTTTGGAGCCCATCTACATCTAGGAAATCCTTTCTATCAAGAGAGAGAGAAAAACAAAAAAAAAAACAAAAAAAAACAAAAAAAACTTTTGAATCATTTTGGACAAGTATATTTAGTTTATTTTACATCCATTTTTATCATCACTTTTCCTACAAAAAACACTTAATGCTTATTTAGTTTTAATTGTTTTGACCATGAATGATAAGAGGCCATTAACATAAAAACTAAACCACTTTTCAAAGCAATCAAAAACAATATAATGCGGTTTAAATCAAGTGAAAACCTGTGAAAGACATCTTCGATTGTTGTTTGAAATCAACCAATTATGTATACCCCATTTACTCCCACCATAAAATGATCCAACTTGCCAAACATATTTTGTAGGAAAATATTATACAACAGTGTTCTCAATTATATATACTTTGTTGATCTAATGTGTTTGCTTAATTTTGTGAAAATTTGGAGAATGGGTTAGCTGTTGATTTGAGGTGGAGGGGGAAAAAATAAAGAAATCAATTCAAAGTGATAATAAAAATACAAGCTGGGTTTGTTTTGATAAATTACTTAACTAATTTGAGATAATAGACCACTGTACCCTTAATAAGAATCCAATATCTTTACAACTTATATAAATATAATTAATATTGAGAAAATCTTCGATAAATATATCAGCTTTTTAATACTTGGTTACAAATTTTATTTACGATGTCTATATCTACCGATACCACTTGCATATATAACAACGCAATCGTTACATATGAAAGACAATACTGGAAGCTGGTACATCAGTTTTAGTGTAAGAGACAAAAGAAAAAGGTCTAAGTTGTGTGTAGTATAAACTATTTGTTTGAAATAACATGTTTTGCGTTACGATGATAAAAGTCACTCACGTATTTGATACATTTTCTTTGAGGCAATTATATTAAAAAAAAAAAAAAAAAAAAAAAAAAAACTTACTTAAACAAACTTCGTTTATTCAGTCGAGTAGCCTGATCGAAACTAACCATAATAACAAAATAAGCATAACCCTTGCAAAACCGATGATTCTTTACGGTGAACAAAGCCCGTGCATCACACGGGCCATGCCGTCTCGTAAATAAAATAAAATAGTTACGAGCGTTGCATCATTTAACAAATACGCCACTAGTTTATAACTTTTATGGTGTAATTCAATTAATACTAAACTATAACTGATTTGGTCTACAAAATATATAATTTTATAAGCAACAATGGCTAATGTTCAAATTTGCAAGAAGGAATAAAGAAACAAAATTGTCATCTTATTAGCCAACAAACGCTTCCTAGTGTCCACCTAGTGATGATTGGAGTACAAGCAAAAACAATTGCAAAGATTCACATAAAACTCCAATTTGGCCACCAACAATAACCTAATAGAAATACGTACATTAAGAAACATAGGATGAGCATTGTTAAAACCAAATCTTGAACCAAAAGTTTGGTTTATGCATTTCCTTCAAATAAAAACTCATAGGTTTTTGTACTCATAGGTTTTTGTTGGTTTTATTTTAAGATTTCATTGTTTTAACTTTTTGGGTTAAACTTTTGGTTTTTAAGGATTTTCAAGGTGATCAAGTAACTAACTGGTTGACCTCCTGTTGTTCGGGTTCCGTGTATTCTAAGAGACGTGAAAGAAATAAAAAAGGAATTGTCAAGTGGCTTTCTTTCCTAAACTTCCTCCCCGGTGAAATTAAAGAAGGTTCGACAATAAAAAAAATGGTAACTTATATAATTTCATTAATAACAAAATTATCCTGACTTAACTAACATTTTCCATACGAAATTACCAACACCAACAATTTTCTTACACAATATGAGCCCGTTTAAGGACGGGTTTAAGAGTTTCCTGGTGACTAGTGTCGGAAAGACATCACAAAGTTGTAAAAAATTAGCGACATATTTTTTCAAGAAATTTCTACACATATGACTATGTCGTAAACGCATAAGATATTCAGATGTCGTAGGGATTTCCTAGGAGTTATCGACCAAACTTAATGTGTCACATATCCGCCACTACCCTTAAAGGTATTAATGGATTTACAGATAAAAGGAAATCCGCTAATACCCATAAGGGTTAATGACGGATTTGCACACAAAAGAACGAGAGGATTCATGGAGAGTAAGATTAAAGATTTTAGAATGTGACAAATATTTATTATTCTAACAGTATGGCAAAAGATTGAGAAAATGTTTGTAGGGTTTAATTTCATAGTAGTCCTCGCTCCTCAGCTATATTTATTCCAAGTCTATGAGTTTACCGTTCCGAAGCTAAAAACAAGAGATTAGTAGTTGTTATATTAAGAAATATTAAGACTTGCTAATATGGTTTTTAATAGGACTTCAATTGTTCACTAGAGTCATATGTGACTTGTTATATTAAGAAATACTTACTTTATTAATAATTTCTAATTAAACCAGACATTCGAGGGTATAAGTGTCAATTCCCAAAACATTTGTCCATGATGTCTTTCTATATATAAATCTAGCCCCATTCCTACTAAGTTATATAATTTGAAATTGTCACCACCAATTAACTTCGACAAAATGCAGGCCAAAGGATTCAATTTCATTCCACTGAAAGTGTCGTCCCCGGTTATTAAACAACTACCGCCGGTTCATGCAATCTCATTTCCTGATCGAGCTCGCGGTGATAATTCCATAGCTAGAGTACCAAGTCAAGAAGTATCAAGTTCAACACAAGATGAAAAAATAACAGCTTTCTGGGATTACCAGTTTCTGTTCGTTTCCCAACGTACAGAAACGGCTAATCCCATCAGCTTACTTATTGTTGAAGGTTCCATCCCGTTAGATTTTCCACTAGGAACATATTATCTAACGGGACCAGGATTATTTAAGGATGATCATGGCTCAACAGTGCACCCTCTAGATGGTCATGGCTATCTTAGAGCGTTCACGATTAATGGGGCCAAAAATGAAGTCACCTTCATGGCTAGATACATTAAGACCAAGGCTCAAGTGGAAGAACATGACCATAAAACCGGTGAGTGGCGGTTCACTCATCGTGGCCCGTTTTCAGTACTTAAGAATGGGAAAAAGATTGGGAATACTAAAGTTCAGAAGAATGTTGCTAATACTTGTGTTTTAAGTTGGGGCGATAGGTTGCTTTGTTTGTGGGAAGGTGGGGCCCCTTACGAGATCGAATCTTCATCGTTGGATACTCTTGGAAAGTTCGATTTGATCGATAGTGTCGATAATGGGTCATCGACACCATCGACTAAAGAATGTGATGAGAAGAAAGGTGGTGTGGACTTGTTAGATCTTGCTGCAGGCATATTGAAGCCAATACTATATGGTATGAACATTCATATTATTACGAGTAATTAGTAAATTTTTTTTTTAAAGGTATTATTAATTAGTAATTATTAGAGTAAAATAATTATTAGAGTAAATTATGAGTTATCATTAAGCCTTTTAACTTTTTTTAATATAAAGAACATCTTACAATTCTATACTATACATGCATAATATATAACGAAATCACATGCCAAATTTTTTATTAAATTTGATAAGCATGTGTTAAATCAATTTTATATTGATTTGCTTGAGTAAAGTATCATTACGTACGTGTTTTTTGTTTTTTGTCATATTATTATCATAAATTATAGGTTGTTATATAATTATTTACGTAAAATATATATAAGTGACAATTCTGGCCGGTGTAATATTAAAAAATAATTGTTAGAGATGCTTGTACGCAGGGGTTTTTAATATGCCACCAAAGAGGTTATTGTCGCATTATAAGATTGATGCTCCAAGAAATAGACTTCTTATGATGTCATGCAATGCAGAGGATATGCTCCTACCACGCAGTACTTTCACCTTTTACGGTACGTTTCTACGTGAGAATCACAATTACAAAAACACTAAATTTAGAAATCGTTCACTAGAAGAATATTTTCATTAGTCAAATACTGAAAAAGAGTCATTGTGGAAAACAAACTGTCACTACAAATAAAAGGTAGTATGTGTCTCGGACAGGAGTTTGATCCACACATAAATTTATACAACTTAGCCGTTTACTTTCAACTTAAAGTCATGTTATTACCACACTTAGGCCCCGTTTCTTTTTTTTCTTACAACCACTGAATCCACATAATCTAATATAATATTATTATTTTTTAATTTGGGCCCACCATTATCTCTTAAATTCTCTTAGTCACAAGAGGCAAAATATATACAACCTCCCCACTCAGACGCATAGAAGGAAGGGGACCCCACATCATTTATAAACCTCTGAATAAACAAACAGCCATGTTATTACCAGCCTTAGCCGAAGTCATATTATTACCACACCTATGTACAGTAAAACAAAGTGTGAGATAATATGTTAGACATGTGATACATTTTTAATAAATTTATTCAATTTAGCCAAAGTCATGTTGCCTAGCTACTTGCCTCAGTTTCAAAATTATTGTCTTCGTCTCCGATCCACTTCATAATATCTCTAAATAATAGTTTATTTTTTGTGTCAACCAATCAAAAAAGTGTTTAGTTGATAAGAATGATATTTGATTGTTTGAGAAGTGTAGTGGTATCATTGTGTATTTTTTTTTTTTTATTTTATTTAGGGACTATAATTTTAAAACGGAGAGAATAATAATTTTCACACTTTTATAAGTGTCACTAAATGACAGTTTCCTTGTCATTAAGATACCACAAAGAGGTTTTATAAAATAGGCATAATGTCATGTATATCATTCCCTGGATGAATAATTACATATATATTATTTTTACCAGTTTTTTACGCATAAACTACAATGCTTTTAATGTATCAAAAGGATATATATGTAATTTTGAAATTTGCTAGGATATATATAAAAAATAAGTTTTGGACTTAACTACACTAGCCTTTCATACTTATTACGGAGTATGAGTTATGACCTTTTGTAACATTTTGTTCCTCTATAGTTGAACTGTTGAAGTCCGCAATGCAAATTTCAAGACTTTTCAGGTTCTTTGTACATAAGTTTATTCTTATTATTTCCCCAAAAAAATGTATTACGTGAAAATGGTATTTTTCTATTCTTCTTCTCTTCAAACAACTATTATTGTAATACTAATAAATAAACAAGAATAAACTTATGAAGCCATGAATCAAATTCATTATCTTTTTCCTTGTTCATTATTTATACTCTACCTATTCATTTACTTGCTATCAAACTCAGATTGCCGGCCTTCGTTAATTTAAAAAACTCAATTCATTAAACAGACACAAATAAACATTCTAAGCAATGTAGCGTAGAACAATTAAATCTCGAAAACACAAGTAGATGGGATCGTCAAGTGAAGGTACCTCTAGTAACTGTTTCTCGCTAGCAAAATCTTGGAATGTAGGATACACTTATTTTTTAGCTCAGGCGAACTCGACTGTGCATTACATATATATCTGAAATGACTTTAGTTATAAAATTTAATGCTTAGAGAGCTAATTAATATAAAATATTCTCATAAGAACTAATGCATGTACGACTGTGCATCATGGAATGTTATTGATCATTTGATATAATTATAATGTAATGTTGTATTTACTATGCAGAATATAATTCTAGTTTCAAGATTCTGCAGAAACAAGAGTTCATTATCCCAGAGCATCTAATGATCCATGACTGGGCTTTCACAGATTCTCATTATATACTGTTCGGAAATCGAATCAAACTTGACATTCTTGGTAATCTAATTAAACTTAACTATATATATTCATATGTTTTTGAACAAATAGTTGGTTATTTAATAGTATGACTTATCTTTAATAAGACCCGACCCGAAAAAAATACAGGGTCAATGACAGCAGTATGTGGATTTACTCCAATGATATCAGCATTATCGGTGAATCCTAGCAAGTCAACATCTCCGATATATTTGCTACCTCGTTTCCCTGAGCATGAAGGTGGAAGGGATTGGAAGGTGCCAATTGAAGCTCCTTCTCAAATGTGGGTACTTCATGTTGGAAACGCATTTGAAGAAAAAGATGGCAATGGAAATAAACAGATTCAGATACAAGCTAGCGGTTGTTCTTATAAGTGGTTCAGTTTTCAGAAAGTGTTTGGTACGTTTTGCCTCTTAACATGAAAAAGAAAAGAAAATCCAATGTTTGATTCATACCAAAATACGTAATTTGCTATCTTTAGTCATTATTGCAACTCTAGAGCTGGTTCTAAATTCTGATTAGTTGAACTTTAGTAATATAAATCCGACTCAAGTCGAGTTTGTCAAACACGAGCATCAAACAACCACCTGAAGAAAACCTTCTGATTTCCAATGGTGATTTATTTTACAGGATATGATTGGCAAAGTGGCAGGTTAGACCCATCGACGATGAATGTAGGTAAAGGAGAAAATAAAATGTTACCTCAACTTATCCAGGTTTCGATCGACATGGATGCAAGCGGAAATTGCGAAAAATGTTGTGTGAATCCTCTGAATGATGAATGGGATAAAGCAACTGATTTCCCTGTTATCAATCAAGCTTTTGGTGGAAGCAACAACAAGTATGTGTATGCAGCAACATCTTTAGGTGGTCGCCGTGATTTGCCAAATTTTCCATTTGATACAGTGGTGAAGTTCGATACTGTGAAGAATTCCACCCAAACATGGTCAGTGGGCACCCGGCGATTCATTGGTGAGCCCATTTTCGTGTCAAAGGGTAGCGACGAAGATGATGGTTACCTTCTAGTGGTTGAGGTACGTGATCCAAAATTCCCAGAAAACACGTATATATCAAATATAGTTCTGAAATATACTAATATAACTTTGAGTGGCAAAAAGAAATTAAAACGACAACTTATTTGCAGTATGCAGTATCAGAACACAGGTGTTACCTAGTGATTTTGGATGCCAAGAAGATTGGAGAGACAAATGCAGTTGTGGCAAGAGTAGAAGTGCCTAAATCATTGAATTTTCCTCTTGGATTTCACGGCTTTTGGGCAGCTGCCGATTCAAAAATGTAGACTAAACCATTACTGTATTTCTTTTTAGCATGTTAAAGAACCGCCTAGTGTTATATTGCTAATTTGTAATCATATTAAGATTCTATTGCATTCAAATTGACTTCTAGCAATGGCAACTATAACTATCACAATTCTGATCCATTTAACTTAAGTTGAGTCAGTTTGGTTAAACTCTATCTCCAGTGAAGTAAATGAGTAAACAAAAAATATGAGCAAAAAGTAACAGATCAAATGGGGTGAAAGCTTCCAAAAATGTATAACATCTTTTATTCCTTGTACGGCAAATGCAGTTTTTAAAAAAAATAGCAGATGCTAGCAGTCAAACAACTGAATAAACAAACTCATACGAAATAAAATGAAAATCAGAAACTACTCAAATTTGCATTCTAAGCGAAGGTCAATAGAATTTAGTAAGGAAGATCGATCATCTTTCCATGCTCCTTGTGACAACGACTATCAGGAGTATAACTACAGAGAGTAGTAGCGAAGAGCGTAGTTTCTCTTCCAACATATTGTCAAGTGTCAATGTGGGTGTCCTCTCTTCTGTCAAAGATTGTAGTGTTTTCAACACAAAAATCTCTAATTTGTCGATCAAGTCCACTATTTTTGATTTCATGAACCCACAAATCCACTCAACAACGACAGATGTTGATTCAAGTTGATTCCTGTAGCTAGTGGCTATCCCTGCAGTTGCTGTTGCTGCATTATAAACACAATGTTCATCGTGATAGTAAGCATGTGAATATGAGACAGCAAACGCTAAATTCCTAATCATTGCGACACCAAGTGTGTTGCAGAATTATGACTTGAACTGTATGTGTGGTAATCAACTAATCATATGTCTTAAGTACATTAACTTTTCCCAATTGAAAACTGTAAAATAACATCAAAAGTAAATTCATTTGACTCATTTAGAAAATACACGTACCACGTTAAATTAGGTTCGATTAATTTACGGAGGGGAAAACAATAAACCTGCATGTGGCATTGGCCGCCCTTGAAGACCTTGAACCGCATCATTCACCAGGATGGCATTCCACACCCTAGTATCCGATGATAATGATAGCACTAGTCTCTACATAGTGATCAGAAATAAATGCAAAAACAAAAGAAAGATTTACAGTTAATTTCTAAAGATAAATAATGGCTTAACTAACTATTAACAAATCTAGAACAAACATATTTTTGTTGCGTTAAGTATAAATCATTATTTCCCTGCAATTTAAGAAAAATACCAATTTGTAACAAGTAATTAAGTTGTCACTAAGATTATAATCTTGGCCAAGAGCCAATAGAGCTGGGGCAAAAAGAATGCCACAAAATGAGAAAAGACATGAGGTGTGTTAGACAATCGTCTAATTAAAATTTCATTAAACTGCCAAGTCAAAAACCACATCATGAATTAGAACCACGAGCTTGACAAAAAACGACACCAAAGCTGTTGTGAAAAACAACTTATCAAAGAAGTTTTAAGGCGTTTATGCCATTTGTGTCCGTCCATCACAAAAGTGTCACTACAACAAATATGTCATTTTGTCACACATTCTTCTACACACTTTTGAAAAGTGTGTAGAATTATACTAAAGATATCAATTTGTATTTGTAACACTCAATCGTTACACAGAAAAGTGTGGATCCACACTTTTAACTAAAGATATCAATTTGTAACACTCAATTTCTCCACACTCCTATTGTGTGTAGAATTTGAGTGTTAGGAAATTTTTTTCACACTCTTAATTGTTGACAAATTGTAAATTCTTTAGAGTAGACAGATAGCCTTGCAGGGATCAATCCACCTAAGGGGAACCAATCAGTCCCCCAAGTGTGAACAATCTTTTGCTTTTAAAATTTGTTCACGTTTATAAATGTAACTAATTTGTTCACATTCATTGGTGCTAATAAACAAGAAAAAATTTACACATTTTTTAGAAGTGTGAAAAAAAAGGTATCATTTTGACATTTTTGTTGTAGTGTCAGTGTGTTAAAGGACTAATGTTCACAATTCAATAAACAAAGCTCTCCAAGAGTCTAAGAACCTGCATTTTTTACTTTTATGCTGTCAAAAAAAGTTGATTGCGTTTTATTTTAGCAATTACAGCAGGTTGTGAAAAGGATAAGGTATATACCTGAACTGAATGATCAGTTTGCAGCAGATGATATGCATCAAGAAGTCTCTTTTGATGCAAAGATTTCGTTATTATCCTTGAGGAATCATACATCGGCCTTTGCTCCATTATTTGCCCAAGTCCTCTAACTTCCACAGTTGGCGCAGAAAATCCATTCATTACCCTAATTTCAAAATCAAAATCATTACATGATTAGAATTTTTCTCATCATCATTATCATGATTTACGCAGGCGATACTTGGGACCTATTTAACATTGCGTTTTTTTAACTAATTAATAATTCATATCACTTAACTTCATTCGCAGATCAATTTCTACTGTTTTTGTATATCGAAATTAATTACATCAGTTATCTCTTCATATACCTAGCATCAAATTAACCTATCTCAACTATCTATTTTTTTTTATCATAACAACAAGATTAACTTTCACCCTTTATTTTTAAATACTAGTTGGATATCCGTGCACAGCGGCGGCAAAAAATATATTTATATTATAAATATAGTAAATGAATTGCTAGCCCAACTCTCTCCGCAATCCCCTACCCGCTTAGTGAATTTGTTTCACAACACTCTGAATGTATATGTGTTAGTTGTATGTGTTTGCTTGGGTTTGTTGTAGCTTTCCCGTGACATCATTATTCCCGCATATAGAAAGACCTTCGCAATCTCTTACCCGTCAAAAACTCCCCCCAAAAGTATATAATTTTGACGAATCAAGATTGTATTGATTGAAATAAAGGCTAAAGTTGTAAAAATTTGAATTAAAATAAAATAAACCCACTGAAAGTGTAAACACTAAAAACTCATTAAAACATATCAGAATAAATGTTGAATTAAAGAGCACAAAATTTTAGAAAATATAATGAAATTATATTATAAAAATATTAAATAAATAAAAATATATTTTAATTTGAAAATAAAGGTAATTTTAGTTGAGAAATAACAAATGTCACTCCAATCATGGAGCTCCTATCTTAACTTTTGGTGGATGACACAACTTAAATGATTTATGTAATAGTATAGATTAATTATCTCACAAGCCGTTGATCATCTTACGAAACTAAGCATACCAGCGTGACAAGCATAAAACTTATCTTTCATTTAGTGTAAAATATTGAAACACGCAAAAAAAGGATAAAAACACTTCGTCAAAAGTATACAATGTTGAATCTCTATAGTAACATAATTTTATTCTTGTCGCAATGGTATAATTAATTTCATGTAACGATTAACGTACGGTTGTTTTTGAGATATTTAATTTTAAAAAATGAAAGTGAAAGTGATTTTTATTATTTTGATCAAGAAATGAATTGTTGAGATTGACCCATTTAATTTTTAGTTTTTTTTTTTTTTGTCTTCATTGATCTCACCCCACCTAGTCAAACAATTAGACGCAACAAAACTAGTTTGGATTATGTTTCCTACGGTATGTTCCTCAAAAGGTTTGATCGGAGGAAACTCTAACCTCATATCCCCTTTTGGGTGCATGCCGACCAATTATTGTTCCCCACTGACCTAGCCTAGACAGTGAACACATATTTCAGTGATATCTTGTTCAGATGTCGGGATTAATCTAGACCTAAACATTTGCTTCAAGAGAGTGATACCACTAAGTCAATGCTCCAACGTGTCCCTAAGGGATATTTAAAATGTAAATACTTGAATAATAAGAATTTGCGACACACATATAGTTGATTATCTTGTTATGACATTTTCATGCATCATAAACACATCTAACACTAAAAACTTATTTCTTCCAGCCAGTTTGGTCATCCATTAAGTTATTTACATCCCATAATCACTTTCAAATTCCATGCAAAATTTCAGATCTCTACCAAGTAAACTAGAATAAGAAAAAAAACATTACCTTTGAAAATCGGACATCGCGTTTAGGACTTCAAGTTGAGAAGGAACAGATACAAGGTTAGTACTCTCATTGTAATACCCATTTGATATTTCTCCATTTTCATGCATGTACTCGTAACTTTCAGTCCAAAAACCAGATGCAAAGCGCGAAAAAAGCGAAGAACGTGGTGGCAGAAAGTGGTAGTTCATAGCATTGGAGGTTGCCGCCGGTGTAGGTATCACTGCTCCTCCTCCCATGCTTACACAATTTTAGGAGGAAATAAAAATCAATAAATGAAATTATAAAAGATTGTGTTCGTGTTTATCAAGATAATATAGGTTTTGAACTTATCTTTGTTTCCTTAATGTATTATTTTGAAGAGTCCTTAGGGTTTTTGAAGTAACACTTCAGTCCAGTTTCTTAATTTTTTTTTATTATTGTTGCATAAGAATATATATTGATTTGAGACTAATTAAAGAAACTTTAAACTATTTACGGATGCTGATTTGCAATGCGATTTAAGGTTCAAATTATAAAAAAGACACTTGGAGAAGAAGTTTTTCTTTTCTTATATGAGGTGAGATCTTTGACAAACACTTGGTATCTAAAGAACAAATCATAAGATCTCAACCCTTTATCATTCTTTCATCTAATGGTACAGATGAAATCTGAACATAACAAACAAGGGCAAATCAGTAATACCACTTCTCTCAATAAAAGCAAAAAATATCTTTTACTCCTCTCATTTATTCAATCTTCTTTCTCTCTCATAAAAACACACATCCAGTTTCTCTCTCATTACAATAAAAACTTCCGCCAGAAAATCAACCACCATAAAACTATCGTTCACACACAATCACTAGAAAATAAATATGGGTTTAGTTGAAGGTGAAGATGTGACATTCTAGATGTCGAACGGTGAATTCAAAGGCGAGATCGGTGACGGTGGTTTTGTCGCTGAAAAGTGATCGGAAATTTTTTCCGGTGAGGTAGCTTGGAGATGACGCCATTTAACTAGATGTTATATTGTGATGTAATGTAATCAAGGTTGCCTCATTTAATCTGTGTATGATGGTAATTAAAGGAAGTTGCATCTATATTTTTTTACAAAAACAGTTTGACATGTATGTGTCAAGTTTAATTCAATAATCATTTTGTATTATAAAGGGAACATGACATGATATGGTGTTAAATGATGTAACTGTGTTTAAGAAAATGGATGCATAGGCATATAGAATCAAAAATGGATGCATAGAGAAATAGAATATTGGTGGTGCTGGGAGGATGTTGGCTGATGTGTTTATTGACTTTATTCTATTATTTTAGAATAGTAGATGGGATTATGGGGTTATGTGCACTGAGTTGTTATTTAGCATTTATTTATTTTGTCAAAAGTGAAGTGGTGTACTATTTGTTTGTTGCATGTTATTGTTTATTTTTTTGAGTTTTGTTTATTGTTTCTTGGAGATAAATGTCAATCAAGTTTCTACCAAATATATTCATCACTCTACTTTTGACTACAATGTACTCCCTCCGTCCCAAATTATAAGTTCATATTGCTATTTTTGATTGTCCAAAAATATTTGTCCATTTTTATATTCCAACCAATTAAAAGAGACTTTAGTGGAGATTAATGGTATTTGATTGGTTAGTAGAGTAGTTAATGAAAATTTCTTAAACTTTGTGAAAAGTGGAAGTGGACTTATAATTTGGGACGGAGGGAGTATTTTCAAAAACAATTAGGCATCGTCCTGCATCTCGTGTATTATTACTGGATCTATTTTTTTGAGACAAGAAAAAGTTAGGTGGATTGTGAGTATATTTGTGTAATGTTGGAAGAAGAGCTATTTTTATGTGGTCGTCTTAAGCCTTACTAGAGTAACAACAATTACGATACTAGATAACAGTGCATCTGGAGCAACGTATGATTCAAAGTATAAAGAAACATGTTAAGTTCTTGTAAGTATTTACTTTTTCTGTTGTAAAGTGTTGTATACAGAATCCCATGTGATTCTTTGATGAATCCTTTGTGATTCATACAGAATCACATGTGATTCTAGATGAATCCTTTATGATTGAGACAAAATCCCATATGATTCTGTCATTTATACAGAATCTCATGTGATTCTTTGATGAATCCCTTATGATTCATACAAAATCATATGTGATTCTAGATGAATACTTTGTGGTTGTGACAGAATCTCATGTGATTCATGTTGAATCCCAATTGACATTTTTCCAGAATTCTAGTAATTTATGCTCTTTTTTTATAATTTTATATAAAACGTTGTTTGCCCGTCATTTGAAGCTGTATGGTCACAAAAAACATGCTAACATTGGTAAAGTCAAGCCAAAAATCCCAAAGTTGAAGTGGAGGACCAAGAAAAAGTTTCGAGATTGCGGTATTTTCACTATGTTACATATGGAATCTTACACCGGTGAAGCTGCTAGAAAATGGGATTATGGGCTGGTTGCCGAGTCGGAAGGCCAGTCTGACATGTTGAGGCTATTGATATTGTTACACGAGCTTAACGATCATGCGGAGAAGATGCTTGAATTAGCAAAGGAGTTTGATAAACTTTCTTCTCCTGAAAAGATGTCTATAATTGTTGAAGCAGTTAGGAATAGGGAGGAACGTGAGCGTATCTAAGCATTCAAGAAGAAGATCATCTTTTGTGAAGTTGAATGTCTTTTTTTGAAGTCATTGAAAATATGTGAATGGTAGAATAGTTTATAATTGTATAAGATAAATCAGTTTGTCTTTTTGCTAGATCAGTTTGTCCATGATAGATCATTTTATGTCCATGGTAGAACAGCAATACCATAACTAGTGTTTTATGATTTTTTTGTCAAGTAACAATAGTGTAGTCTCTTATAAATCTGTCTTTTTATGATATTTTCTGGTCAAGTATCTTTATGTGATTCATACAGAATCCCATGGGATTCTTTGATGAATCACTTGTGATTCATCCCTAATCCCATGTGATTCTATATGATCCCTTGTGATTCATATAGAATCCCATGTGATTCTAATAACGCTCATTTCGTACATGTTTTAGTCGCGTTATTTCTATGTTTGTGCATTGTATTTGGTTGTGTTTGTGAACATATTATGCGAAAAAGGTACAAAAGATATATTAAAGTTCAGGTACAATCAAGTCCAAGGGAATAGCTAGAAAGATGGGAAAAATTCGCTAAATCAAGAGCTTATGCACAACGAAAGATTCTACCCATAATAAAGACCTCAGGAAGATCATCAAAGATTAAGAATCAAGTTAAAAAGATTTCCGAGCTCAAGAAAAGATCAAGTGTTGATGAAATGAATGAGAAGTTACATGCAAAGTTTGCTATGAATTATGGCTTGATTCCTCAACCAAAGGTTCAAGAAATACAACTAAGGCTTAAGTTCAACCCAAGGTTCAAAACTGCCATGCCAACCTTACTCCAAACCTTGGGCTGGAATCTGAACCTCAGGTTGAGACTTCAACCTTGGGATAAAGGATGAATCCCATGGGATTCATGAAAGAAACTATACTAATGTTACTTGACAAAATATCAGATACCAACAATAACTTGATCACATGGGTAATTTGTATGAAACATATGATTCTATATGAATCACAAGGGATCATATAGAATCACATGGGATTCGGGATGAATCACAAGTGATTCATCAATGAATCCCATAGAATCCTGTATGAATCACATAAAGATAATTGACCAGAAAATATCATAAAAAGACAGATTTCTAAGAGACTACACTACTGTTACTTGACAAAAAATCATAAAACATTAGTTATGGTATTGCTGTTACCAGTATCTTTTATAAGATCCATACAGAAATTACACTACTGTTACTTGACAAAATATCAGATTCCATCAATAACTTGATCACATGGGTAATTTGTATGAATCTGATGTTTGTCGAGAGTGCAAGTTTTAAATTTATAAACACGATCTATCAATGATTCAAACGAAACACATACGAGCAAGTATACTCGTCCGTGTGTAGCAAGAGGTGATATGGTAAGCCGAGGTCGTTCACAAGGATTTGTTTAGTTTTTATGTAACGTGAGTTTGATTATAACAAAGACTTAGTAATGATTCTAAAGCAAGCAAATAATGATGATGATGTAAATTCAATATATTAAAAACTACACTTGCCTAGACTAGTTTGCACAATTCCCTTGATATGATTATGACAATGGTTCAAATCGATTATGATCAATAAATTAGATGGTGCTCTAATTTGATTAGTTGGTGTACTAATCCTCTTGTTTTCAACACTTTCAATCCTCGTCAAGATTTTAAGATGACAAAAACAATATTAAGTTTTGATCAAACAAGACTAACACAATTCAATCACTTGATTCGCTATCGTTTCACAACTAATTGACAACTACACTTTTAGTTTTCTAAGTTTAACCAAGTTACATATGAAATGGTCAATACATAAGGTAACACCTTCATAGACAAATGTTTACAATTGATTAAATAACAATGTCTCTTTCGACCTATTACACCATTAATAATCAACCAAACTTGATAACTCTTTTGTTTATGAAAACTTTGAAAGCACAATTCGATCTTAGTATTAGCTTTTCATTGAATTAGAACCATAGAGTCATAATCAATCAACATTCATGTAACAAACATCATCTAGGCAAGTGCACAAGACACTTAGCCGCTCATGGCAAACAAAGTAATAATCACAGAAGTTATATCACTTGAAAACATGATTAAAGAGTCTTACAAAAGTTGTAATGATGATTACAAGACTTAGGAACAATTATGAGGTGATCAACAATGATTCCTTTGATGATTACAATGATGGATAATGAATGTAAGTCAACTTCTTCCTGCGTTTTCTTCTTTGTAGCCTTCTTGAGAGAGTATGAGAAATTTGGTATATGAGTATGTCTGTGTTTTTTCTCTCTAGCCAATGCTTCTAATTAATAGAAAACTACTCCTTGGCCAACAAGCAAGTTTCTTGGGCACCAAGTGTCATAAAATTCTGGACTTGAAGTAAATGAAGCATAATGACAAGCCACATGAAGAGTTAGATCATTAAAAGTAGTCATTAAGTGTGCCAGGAGTTGCAGCAACCCAAGGTTGAAGTCTCAACCTGAGGTTCAGATTCCAGCCCAAGGTTTGGAGTAAGGTTGGCATGGCAGTTTTGAACCTTGGGTTGAACTTAAGCCTTAGTTGTATTTCTTGAACCTTTGGTTGAGGAAGCAAGCCATAATTCATAGCAAACTTTGCATGTAACTTCTCATTCATTTCATCAACACTTGATCTTTTCTTGAGCTCGAAAATCTTTGTAACTTGATTCTTTATCTTTGATGATCTTCCCGAGGTCTTTATTATGGGTAGAATCTTTCGTTGTGCATAAGCTCTTGATTTAGCGACTTTTCCCCATCTTTCTAGCTACTCCCTTGGACTTGATTGTACCTGAACCTTAATATATCTTTTGTACTTTTTTCGCATAATATGTTCACAAACACAACCAAATACAATGCACAAACATAGAAATAACGCGACTAAAACATGTACGAAATGAGCGTTATCAAATCCCCCCACACTTACACTTTGCTTGCCCTCAAGCAAATCTAGCTTTTAAAAATAAATCCACATGATATAAATGAGAATGATTCTAAAAAATGAGATGCAAATCCATCAAGTACAAGTACGAGATAAGATCCATCTTTTAAGCTTTATAAATGAAAAGTCGAGAAGTTTGACAATACCTTAATGATTCTCTTGCTTGATAACATGTCAAAACACCTCACGAAAAAGGAATGAAGCATAATTCGCTAAACACTCATTTATTTAGTGGGTGAGTATATAAGAAGAAAACACTCATCGCTCAGTCATGATCTAAATATTACCATAAGCTAGTACAAGAAACAAAACTCCACCGACGTAGCGTAAGCACCAAGTGTAAACATCTAAGAGGACTTTTATTCGGGTTAAAGGGTAATATGGGGTTTATGTTCAGATATCTCTTGTAAAAACATACTAGATCGCTAGCGCGAATTCTTGATTTACTCAAACAACGGATGGTCACTAAAGTAAAATACCTTAGATCGCTGGCGTGTTATTCGATCATTCAAGAACCGGATGGTCACTAGAATATTCGCACAATTGATATCTTCACAAAATTAAAAAGGTAGGGATAAGGCATGGGATATACTTATGAGAGGTGTAAAAAAAAACTTTACAAATAGTCAAAGTCTACAACCAATTTCTACTAGCTACGTCAACCTCTTTCACATGAACTTGAGAATTCATCCTTGATCGATATCATACTTTCGTAGCTCATTTGCTATTCTTGTCACCATACAATTGCGATGACTTATTATTTATATATATATATATATATATATATATATATATATATATATATATATATATATATATATATATATATATATATATATATATATATATATATATATATTTATATTTTCTTGGCCACATGTTTCGGCCATCGATCATAATTCCAATAGATCTTCTATGAGATTATCATAGAGTTTGCAACTTTCTCCAAAATTCAAGGATTTCCCACATAACAACCATCTTTCCAAGTAGCTAGTAACCAACCAAGACTTGACTATGGGTAAGGTTAAGGCTAAAAGTGTAAAATATTTTTGTATTTTTCTGGTGTAACAAAAGAAAAGAATGGCTCAAAGGGTGCACTAATGGTATCTAGCACTAAAATTGAGTGCTAACAAATGGGTCAATGATGAGAGTTTTAACTAACCGATGTGATTAGCTAATGTATGATTTGCAAACGGATGGCCATTTAGTTGGATCCTAATGTTGCCTCTTATCACACGAATACACTTTCATCACATGAATGTGATCTCACTGCGGTCTGGTAATGATTTGTAAGTACAAATTCTAGAATAAATAAAATCACCGGCACACTCATAGCAAAAAGATCAAGCATAAAAGATGTATGCTATATAAGAATAGGCTCAAATCCTCATAATTTTTGGTGGAATGGGCTATAATTGTGCTAGCAATGTTATCGATCCCAAAAATGGATTGCAATGTCAATCAGGACACATCTCGAATTTTTAAAAATTACATGTTTTATCAGTGGATTGATCTAGTTATTCTAATATAAATTATCCTAAATGTGCGAAAACAACTAGATCATAAGGGCAAACAATTTAAAACTAGGCTAAAAAATATAGAAAATTTTAAAATCCAGTTTCATTTTCCTATTTCCTCCCCCCACACTTAAGTTTGACATTGTCCTCAATGTAAAGAACGATGAACCATAAAAATTGGGAAATGGAACTGTTAGGAAATTAAGCTTTAGCAGTTAAGACTGTTGGAGGTAACAGTTAGGACTGTTGAAGATGAAAGTTAAGACTGCTGAAGAGTTTTGAAGACATGAGCAGTTAAGACTGCTGAGTGAAGAAGTTAGTACGGTTTATGATTTATGTAATAGATAATTATGGAAAATATATTGTGTATATCGTATAAGATTAGAATGATAGTTATCTTGTAAAGGAATCCTTAGTCTATAAAAGGATTGCCTAGGTTAAGGTTTAGATATAACAATACGATAAGTATTCATACGTATTATAGAGATTCAAGGTTGTAAACCCTAGTGATAGGAGATCACTCGTATTATTATTCTAATAATATTGAATCGTTGAAGTTGAAGGTTATCATTCTGTGTTCGTTCATTGTTTTATTCAAATCATACAAAACACATAAAGTCTTCTAAGTGCTAGCTAGTAAATTCCGCGTGCTAGACTACGTATAATTCTTAGTATCACATCTAACACAAGGAGTGTGTGTAGATCCGGTCAGGAACATAAAAGAAATGATACTGCCTGAGCCTTGGAATCTAGATCGAGCTCCAAATGAGATATTGAGATCGAACGATTCCACATCTTCGAGATCAAGCATCGTAACCTGCAGTAATCTTCATATACAAAACAAACAAACACACAAAATGCAAAATATTTTTGGATTTTTTTTTTTTTTTTTTTTTTTTTTTTTTTTTTTTTTTTTTGCAAGGCCCCCACACTTATGGTGAAACCATTGGGGCATAAAAATAAACAAACAATTAAAAACACACGGGTTGCCTCCCGAGAAGCGCTTAATTTATTAACGAGTCATCAGCCTGTCTCGATCTTCCTCACTTTCGTGGTTTATGTTTGGGATTCTTTCCCGACTTCTTGGGAATATAAACCACATTTTCTTTCACTATTCCTTTTCCTGTTTTATCGATGTCATATAACTTTGCTGTATCACAAGATCTAGGAAGGACATCATACATAAATCCAGAATCTGCAGCCCATGGTATTACTTTTTTATAATCTGCTGAGAAAGGTGCCATGAATGGAATAGCAGTGTATTTCTTTTTAACGAGCAGTTCAAGTGGAATTTCCTCACTTGACATTTCATTCAGTTGCTCCTCATCATGATAAATCTTGATACGATGTCCATTAACAATGAAACTTCCACCGTGCTTGTCATATAACTCGACATATCCGGATGGAAAACCATGTTTTACCACGAATGGACCATACCATTTGGTTCTTAGCTTAGGAGCTTTGAATTTGTACGTAGAATTGAACAAAAGTACTTTGTCTCCGGCTTTGAATTCTTTCCGGATTCTGAGTTTCTTATCATGGTACACTTTTGTTCGAGCTTTGTACAACTTGGAATTCTCATACGCTTGGAGTCTTAACTCATTGAGTTCATGCAATTGCAAGAATCGTTTTTCTCCAGCGATTTCGAGATCGGGGTTACATTGCCTCAACGCCCAGTATGCGCGGTGTTCAATTTCAAACTAAAAATGATAAGTTTTTCCATATATGAGTCTATACGGAGTTGTGCCAATTGGAGTTTTATATGCCGTTCTAAACGCCCATAGAGCATCATCGAGTTTCCTTGACCAAATAGAAGGATTATCCTTAACCGTTTTTTCAAGTATTCTTTTTAAAGCTCTATTGGTGTTTTCAACTTGACCACTGGTTTGAGGGTGGTATGCTGTTGCGAAACGATGATGGGCTCCATATCGTTTCATAGCTTTCTCCATTTGATGGTTACAGAAGTGAGTTCCTCTGTCGCTTATCAAAGTTTTTGGAATTCCGAATCGAGAGAAAAGCTTTTTCAGAAAATTTACAGCCACTCGTGCATCATTTGTGGGTAAGGCTTCCGCTTTGGCCCATTTAGAAACATAGTCAACTGCAACGAGGATGTATTCAAACTTATGAGATTTAGGAAAAGGACCCATGAAGTCAATTCCCCATATATCAAAGATTTCAGAAACTTGTATGCTCTTTTGTGGCATTTCGTCTCTACAAGAAAGACTACCAGACTTTTGGCAAGCATCACAATTCTGCACAAGCGTATGGGCTTCTTTAAAAATTGTCGACCAATAAAATCCCGCATCAAAGACTTTTTTCGTGGTTGTAGACGGACAGTAATGTCCTCCAGTTGGGCCGTGATGACATTCATCGAGAATTTTTCGGGTCTCTGAACCGTACACGCATCTTCTAATTATCCCATCGGGATACATTTTAAATAGATACGGTTCATCCCAAAAATAGTGTTTTAGGTCTGCGAAAAATTTACTACGATGAGTGTGAGTTAGACCTTTTTGTAACACTCCTCCGACTAAATAATTTGCAAAGTCTGCAAACCATGGAACTTCTTCGTTTTCAATTCCCATAAGAGTTTCATCGGGAAAATTATCATCAATCTCATCTTCACCGAATTCATCTAAATTAGGATTTTCTAATCGAGACAAATGGTCTGCTGCAACATTTTCCGCGCCTTTCTTATTTTGGATTTCTATGTCAAATTCTTGAAGCAATAAGATCCATCGGATAAGACGTGGTTTGGCATCTTGTTTGGCAAACAGGTATTTAAGAGCTGAATGATCGGTGAATAAAATTGTCTTTGACAAAACGAGATAAGAAAGAAATTTGTCAAACGCAAAAACTACAGCCAAAAGTTCTTTTTCAATGACCGTGTGGTTTTGTTGAGCACTATTCAAGGTTTTACTAGCAACGTAAATAGTACGAAAATATTTTCCATCGCGTTGTCCCAATACTGCTCCAACGGAAAAATCACTTGCATCACACATAAGTTCAAATGGCAGCGACCAATTTGGTGAAACCATAATCGGTGCATTTGTTAACTTATTTTTGAGCATTTCGAATGCCTTGATGTGTTGATCCCAGTTGAGCTAACGATCTTGTTAATTACCTTAGATGAAAATCTAAGACAATAGGTATAGAGACTGTTCTTGAATGATCTATTAAATACTATGCGAAAACTAGTACTTAATCTTAAGAAAAATTATGAATTAAACACACAAGAATTCTCTCAACAATCACCTCAATATATTGAATACGGTTACTCAAAAGTAACAGGGTTACAAAGAACCTTGAAGTGAAGTGAATACAAAAAAATAATACATATTCTAACCCTAACCCTAGATCCTCCTTTTATAGACTTAAGGAGTCCTAGTCGGTTACAAAGACTTTCTATACAAGATAATATCTATTCGTATCATTACCATAATTATCTAACAAACTATACATGTTTATCTAATAAGCAGTAGAATGATTTACTCAAGCAGTAGGATCTTTGTAGCCTAGCAGTAGAATCATACTTAGCTTATTTCTTCAATCATCTCAAAAACTTAGCAGCAGAATAAATACACTAGCAGTAGAATCATTTAGTCTAGCAGCAGAATGACACTTAGTGTATTTTCCGATAAGAACCATGAGCAGCATAATCAACCTTAAGCAGCAGCATCTTCAAACCCAACAATCCTCCCCTAAACTTGATATTTTCTCCTAAAATATGCAAGTTTCTTTAATCACAGATAAACACCAAGAGGATGCTTCCAAACATATTTAATTCTGATTTGAAGACTTAGATTGCAGAACTTTTTCATACTTCTTCAAAAGTTCATAGGCTTGAGTATCCGAGAAGAACCCTTTCTATAACTTCAACATACCAGGTTGTAACATTTGAGTAATAACTGCTGTGTTGGTGTCCAAGGGATAATCTTTTTCCATAAGCATGTATACCAGCACACCTTGACCAACCAATTCATGTACTCCACAAGATTGATACAAATACCATCTATGAATTTTGGTGTTTAACAATTCCTTCCATTCAATATCTCCAATATGTGGCTCAAACATGTTCTTCAAAAAATAATAGTTTATCCTCTCATATATCACATCTCGTCTCTGATCACCATATTTTCCCTTATACAGCTTCCAGAGTTGTACCACATCATCTCTATCCATATAGTGTAACATCTGTGAAAACCTAACAAATCCATAGTATAGACCATTTGATCTCTTGAATTCCCAGTATGCTTCACTTCCATCTCTGACTGTGTGTGAATAGGAGATGATTGGATATTTGGTTGTGAGGGGAACTGCATTAGTCATCTCAGGTTCTTTTTGTGGTGCTAGAACTGTGAGAGACATTATTCTTTCTTTATCCTTCTCAGTTTCCTCTTCAGTTTCATGCTCATCAACACATGGTTCCTTCTCAACTTTAGAACTGCTCTCTGAATCACTCATCGCCACTGGCTTAGTTCTTTTCTTCTTCCTGGCCTGCATTTTCAACCTTCTCCCAGACCTCTTTACACCAATGGTAGATTCAGTCTTTATCTCTTTCTCCTCATTTTTCTCATCATTCATTACTTCTTTTTCTTTCTTAGCTGCTACTGCCTTCTCACTATCCATCTTTTCTTTGACACTTTCAGATACTTTCTTAGGCTTTGCAACATTAGTTTCTGGATTCATATAAGCCCTTGGTGCCATTTGTCTTGTAAGTTTTGCAATATCATCATCTGATATGGGTTCAATAGGTCTGTTTATCCTTGCATAAGCCTCAAAATATGCTTTTTCAATAGCTGCATGAGTCATCCTGTGAAAGAAGTTATTCTTCCAGTAGGCTTGATTCTTCAGATAACTCTTCATATAGCTTATCTGTTCCTTTATTGTAGGCTTATTCTTCTTATAAACCTTTTTCTGACTCTGTTTCTTTCTAAACTCTCCCAACAGATCATCTATAGCACATTGTCTCTCTTCAGGAGTGTATCTCAATCTCTCCTCTTTTTGAGCCTTCATAGCTACTTCCCAATCAGCTTGTTCTTGCATCTTTTTCTTATTTTCTTCTTCTGCATCAAGTTGTGCTTGCACCTGTCTAGCAACTTCTTCATTTGTTTGACTTTGTTGTTCTTGTTGAATTGGTGATTGAAACTTAAACTTCTGCTTGGGTTCTTCAATCAGAATTCCTTTGCCTTTGTCTTTTGATGAAATAGTTGGTTGTGCAGGTTTTGGGATTGCTACAGGCTCTCTAATAACAACTCCTTTAACTGGTTGTCGTGGAGGTGGAGTTGATTGAGGTTTTGGTGTGGAAGATTTGTTTCTTAGATTAAGCATAACCTGAGCCAAACTAAGAGTATCATCATCTGATGAACTCAAATAAGTACATTTTATTACCATCATTGATCCTATTTATTTGACTTGTTTTATTATATTATCTGTGAGAATTGATACGTTAATGTTTAATTTTGTAATTCTCAGGTAAAAACAAGTATTATGTGAAACTTGGCGATTTTGGACTAATTATGGAGCAAAACATGCAAGAAGTTAAGAGTCTACTGAAATGTACAAGATCAAGATCATTCTGCTCCAGATACGCCGCATCTTACTTATTATATACGGCGCATCACTATCAAGATTTCACAAGCTACGATCCAAGACAGCAAGGACATGCGCCGCATCCAAGAATGGAGTTACGCCGCATCTTCTGGCGGTGTACGAATATTCCTGAATATATTAATCTTGGACCCCACGCGAAGTTAAGTCAATGCGCCGCATCTACTTATCCTATGCGCCGCATCTAGCCCTCAGACAGAAACTATAAATACCCCAAGGTCAGACGAATTTCGGAGAGCCTAGTTTTAGAAGACCGAAGACCACAGAAACCCTAAGCCGAATTCAGACGAAGTAGCAGCACAAGACACACCCTGAACGAAGATACAAGAGCTGTAAGAAGGTCCTGCGTGTATTCAATTCATTAAGTAGTTTTGTTTTATTGTATTAGTACACTTTAATTGGTCAGGATTGATGGGCTTGTGTCATTGATTTAATCATGCACTTCAACTCCCCTTAAAATTGCTTTCCCTTCAATTAAAGTTTATATGTTGATGTCTTTGGTGACTTTTATTAGTGCATTGATAACCTCTGTGTTTAGCTGAGCATTGCTTGGGTCGCCATGCCCCTTCCTCGCCTATTTATTAGATCGCCTATGCATTCTATCGTCTGGAGAAAAGTAGGAAGAAAGATAAGTAGGATAGTCATAAGTGATCATTAAGGGTTTACTCGCCGATAAGATTAGAGCCAACGAGAAAGGATTAATCTCGGTGTGTTGCATCGAACTATACACTTCATATAAAACTAGCAATAAAACAAGTGACAAGCTACTTAACTATCAGGACAGGTCTTCTTATTGTCTCAAGTATTTATCTGTGTACGTGTGTGCTAATCGCTGATTCGTGCTTATTAGTTTAGTTTATATTTAATCATAATCAAACCGTGCCAGTCTCTCAGGCTGAACCCCCTTGCGTTAGATTAGGTTGTATAGCTAACTTAAGATATTAAAATACTGATTAGAATAACTAGATAATACGTTCCACTCTTAGTGATCGACACTCTACTTACCATTATATTCATACTGACCGGGTACACTGCTCGTTAAAGTGTGTGTTATTGATAAGTCGGCTAAATATAAATTTAAAACTTGAATACTGCTAAAACCACAACGACATACCGTGGGTATAAAAATTAGAGCAATACACACGCACATCAAGTTTTTGGCGCCGCTGCCGGGGAGTGAATTGTTATTATCTGTTAATTTGATTAGTATTTTAATTAGGTTTTTAATTTTAATTCTAACCACTAACCCCGTTGTATATTAGTTAAATTGCATTCATTGTATTATTTTGCATATTTTCTGTTTTTGTGTGTTTTTAGTTTTGTTTATTTTCGTTTGTTTTTATTTTTGTCTTTCTTTTTCTATTTTCTTGTATTCTGCTATCGTTGTACTGAGCTAATTCAAACGATACGGCGCATCTATTTTCATAGATACGGCGTATTGCGTTTAATTTTTATAAAATACAACGCGTTTAATAAATTCGATACGACGCATCTTTCCCCAAGATACGGCGTATCTGTTTTTAATAAAAAAAAAATTTAAACGATAACGCCATACGACGCATCTGCTTTAGCAGATACGGCGTATCTATTATTTTAATTAAAAATAGTTTTCGAATTATTAAACAGATACGACGCATCGATTTTTATCGATACGGCGCATCTTCTGAATCAAAAAAAATCTGGTATTTCGAAACGTAACGAAAATACGGCGCATTAACTTTTGTTAATACGACGCATTTAATTTTAAATAAATATCGATTTTTGATAACTTAATACTGATACGGCGCATTCTAAATTCTAAGCGGCGTATCTATTTTCTGAATAAAGTCTGATTAAATTTTAACGATTATAAGATACGGCGCATCCTATTTATAGGATACGGCGCATCGTCTACAGATATCAGCAGCTTTTATTTTACTTTGATTGTTTCACTCTTCTTTTGCACGAGTAAGTTTTATTTCAGGAAGATGGACGATCCGGATATTACAATGGAAGAATATATCAGACTTGAAGAGGAAAGAGCCTTGAGCAATAATGGGATCTACGATTGGGAAAGAGCAAGATATGGTGCACAAGTCTAGGGATGGCAACGGGGCGGGTTTGGGGCGGGGCAACCATCCCCATCCCCAAACCCGATTACCAGAGTTCTCCCCAAACCCGCCCCGATCCCCGTCGGGGATCTAATCGGGGCGCCCCGTTGGGGCGTGATGGTCCCCCAAACCCGCCCCGTATTAATCGGGGATCTTATCGGGATGTCCTATTTGGGTGCAATTCTCTAAAAAAAACCCGCACCATTTCACATTTATTGTTATTTTTAGACCGTTAGCAATAACGAACCTATTAATAATCAATTACAAACAATCCTTATTAAGTTTTCAATGATAGTATTATACATAAATATTGATAAATTATACCGTAAAAAATTAAAACTTAAAAATATGATACTAAACCAGTTTGTATAATTACAATTTTGCATTCTTACATATATAAAAAAACTAACAATATTAGAGTAATATTTTTTTATTACGTAAATACTAACAAAATACTATATAAGTATAGATATATTTGTATATGTGTATATATTAATCGGGTGGGGCGGGGCGGGGCGAGGATTCCCCGCTCCCTGCCCCAAACCCGATTAAAATCCATGTTTAATCCCCAAACCCGCCCCGTAACCCGATTAGCATGCTCCGCCCCGCCCCAATTAGTTCGGGTTTCGGGTTTCCCCGTCGGGTTCGGGTTTTTTTTGCCATCCTTACACAAGTCATCGAGGATAAAGAACCCACGATGGAAGAATACTTGTTATTGAAGCAGGAAAAGTCAGGGAGAGAAAGAAACAAATTGCCATTTCGACACACTTGGACTTTATCAAATGATGATGATGAAGAAGAGTCATATGATTTTGATGCAATTAGGATTCCGGCAATAGTTATTGATGATGTTATTTCTCCGGAAATTGCACAAGTTGAAGAAGAGTCACAAGTGTTTGATTTGAATGAACATCCGACAATTGTTTTCAAAGAAGCTTCTTCATCCGAAACTGCTTATGATGAAAATGAAGATGAATTTGGGACAATGGTGTATAGTGTTATTACTTGTGATTTTCCACCCGAGGTGGAAGATATATTCTCATCATATCAAAAACACCATGATAATATTCCCTCGGATGAAGATAATGAGTATTCTGATATTGAAAAGTTTGATGCTATTGCGTACGATAGCATACCGCAATTACCACAACAAACGGAAGTATTTAGGTGTGGAACGGATAAGCCAGATTTTGACCCAACGAGGGATTTTGAAGAAATCTGGGATTACTTATTTAAGGATGAAATTCGGGACGATGCTGAAATTGCAAGACCACTAGTTGAAGATGGAGATTCACAAGATGAATTGGAGTCACTTACAACACAAAGTGGTACAAATTTATTTAATATTATTAATCCCGTTACTAATAATCTTGCTAGTTTTCCTAAACAGGTTGCAAAACAAAAGAATGATGAGGTCAAATTTATTACACTACCTATGAAAGCACATGAAGCACCTGTGATCAACCCGTTTTTGGTGGAGCTCGAGGAAGAGTTTGGTGATAAGCTCTTAAACATTGCTATGATTGTTGAAGATGATGATTTCGACCCTATGAAGGTTATTGAGGAACTCGAACTTTTACTTGCCAAAGACCCTTTCTCATCTTCTGCGGAAGTCAAGGGATGCCTTACTACCAAAGAGACTAACCAAGAAGAAAGGAGACTCATTTTTCCTTAGCACACTACTCTTTCAGATGGAATGGTCAAGTCATCCAATTTATCAACCAAACCGGGTAAGAATAGGGAAGATGTACATACATTGCCAAGGTATGATCTTTATTTATTTCTTCCATCTTTAATAGAAAACTTACACTCATTTCGTGTTTATTGCTACTATCACCCGCACTTGATCCCAAGTGGGGGGAACAACACCCTATTACACAGTAAATAAGGGTGGAGTCAGGCTCGTGACTCGAACAAAAACAAGCGCTTCGTGGGAGGCAACCCATGCATATCTTTTATTTTATTTTCTGATTTTGTATTGAGTCAGTCAGGCCCGCAGAAGATACGGCGCATCTCAATCCTTAGATGCGACGCATCTCCTGCACTGGTCATATCTTATTTTATTTTCTGCATTTTTATTTTTAACTTTAAAAACTTTCTGTCAGTTTATTTTAATGCGGCGCATCCCTGGTTAAGGATGCGACACATCTTTTATTCTGATTCGTATTTATTCCAGGCTCGATACGGCGTATCTTCTTCCATAAGATACGGCGTATCGACTGACCTGATGATTTTCATTTTAATTTTTCAGTTTTATTTTTACTAACTACTAATGTATTATGCAAGTTTGAACCTTCTTAACTCAGGTGTGTTAAAGTCTTGATGGTATTATAGATTCCTGCATTTCCTGTGGATACATAAAATATGAAGATTAAACGTTCTCATCCACAAGAAAGTTGATTTTTGCTCTTATACAAATAATGGAGGATCATACCGAACAAATCTCAGGGGAGTTTTTCTGTTCTAATTCTTTTATTTTCCAGTTTTTAATCTTTTATACAAACAACGAGGACGTTGTTTAACTTAAGTGGGGGGATTGGAGAATTAGAACACTTACTTGTCCTAAATTTTTTCAAAATATGCTTAAAATGTGCTTAATATATCAAAATTAAAAAATTTTACCATGTTTTTGTTTAAAGTCTAAATTACATAGCTGCACACATGACATTATTTCAAAAATTGTGAACTTTTCAAAAATTCACAAATCTATGAGTGTGCCGGTGACTTGTAAACTTTAGAACTTGGCTTGTATACTATTCGAGACCACCATAATAAGTATTATCTATATAATTGGAATGACTTGTCTAAATTGGTAAATTTCTAGGATTACACCCAAATAGCCTTTATATGTTATGTGATATTAACTAACTACACTGGTTAGTTAACCCCCGTATAAACCCTTTTTGTTACTCTCACTTTTAGAGTAAGATACCCCTAGAAAAACACTTAGAGCCATTCCTTTCGTTTCTTACACCTTTGTTATAATGTTTCGTTACACCCTTACACCTTAGCCTACCCTGTAGATTAAAATCCGTGGTTGGTTATTTGCTTTAGGCAAAGTGTGTTTCCTTACGTTACCTGTGTTCGCGTGCGTAATTCATTATCTTTGGTTGAGTAAGGAAATTGCACAATGCAATTGGAGTGAAAGTAAATATTGTATATCTTTGAGTTTATTTTTCGTGTGTTTACTACTTTCACTATTACCGTTATTTCTGAAGTCATGAAAAGTATGGAAAAATTATCCAGAGTTATCATTATAGTGATGTGGTGAAATTTTACACATCTATGTTTATGTTTCAAGTTAAAAAAAAATAATAATAATAAAAAAAAAAAAAAAAAAATCGGAAAAATGAGAAAAGAAAAAGAAGGAAAAGTTGGATGTTTGTTTTAACCAACTTATGTAAAGTTTTGTATTAAGTGGTCGATATCACCACTATTTGTTGTATATTATATCTATGGATTGATTGGGAGTTGGACGTTATGGGAACACCAACTAAGGTTATTCTTTGATTGAGATCTTGTTGAGTATAATTCGTGTCTACCTAAAGCGTGTGTTTCAAGTGTTAAAGCGTGAGTTATTCTATGATATGAGTCTTATTCATGGGATGGTTGGGATAGCAATTTACCACACTTAGGATTTTAATTTATCTGTTTTGTTTATTTTTTCATTTTACACCAATTTATATCCCAAATATTATCAACACCCTATATTATTCTTTATCCAAACCTTTGATTTATTGAGATTAGGGATTTGAGCAATCTTAAGTATCGTAGTCGTGGATTCGGCTATGTATTTATGATTTTGTCGCCCTTTTTGATATAATAGTATTGGTGAAGATTACTTGGTCCTATCTTTAGCCTATTCGAGTTAAGGATTTGAGCAATTGCAAGTATCGTGTTCGTGGATTCGATCATGTATTTGTGATTTTGTCGCCTTTTCTGGAATTTGAGATCGATAGAGATTAAGGAGAATGATTAACCCTTAACCAACAACCCCTTTTTACCGCTTTAGACTTGTTATTCCTTAGCTTTAGTAGAGGAGATGCGTATACTTTCCAAGCTTATGATAGAATATCCGTCACGACTGGACAGTTAAACGATTAGATTTGCTTTTATCAATATATTTTATTTTACTTCTAATTCGTTAAGTGTTTGGTTGTGTGATTATGACAAAAATGAATACATGCTTAAATATAAAAATAAATCCTAACATCTTTTAGGATACATTTTCATAAGATTAATTCTAAGGTTTACTTGGGGACAAGTAAAGTTCAAGTGGGGGGATATTTGATGAACTCAAATAAGTACATTTTATTACCATCATTTATCCTATTTATTTGACTTGTTTTATTATATTATCTGTGAGAATTGATACGTTAATGTTTACTTTTGTAATTCTCAGGTAAAAACAAGTATTATGTGAAACTTGGCGATTTTGGACTAATTATGGAGCAAAACATGCAAGAAGTTAAGAGTCTACTGAAATGTACAAGATCAAGATCATTCTGCTCCAGATACGCCGCATCTTACTTATTATATACGGCGCATCACTATCAAGATTTCACAAGCTACGATCCAAGACAGCAAGGACATGCGCCGCATCTAAGAATGGAGTTACGCCGCATCTTCTGGCGGTGTACGAATATTCCTGAATATATTAATCTTGGACCCCACGCGAAGTTAAGTCAATGCGCCGCATCTACTTATCCTATGCGCCGCATCTAGCCCTCAGACAGAAACTATAAATACCCCAAAGTCAGACGAATTTCGGAGAGCCTAGTTTTAGAAGACCGAAGACCACAGAAACCCTAAGCCGAATTCAGACGAAGTAGCAGCACAAGACACACCTTGAACGAAGATACAAGAGCTGTAAGAAGGTCCTGCATGTATTCAATTCATTAAGTAGTTTTGTTTTATTGTATTAGTACACTTTAATTGGTTAGGATTGATGGGCTTGTGTCATTGATTTAATCATGCCCTTCAACTCCCCTTAAAATTGCTTTCCCATTAATTAAAGTTTATATGTTGATGTCTTTGGTGACTTTTATTAGTGCATTGATAACCTCTGTGTCTAGCTGAGCATTGCTTGGGTCGCCATGCCCCTTCCTCGCCTATTTATTAGATCGCCTATGCATTCTATCGTCTGTAGAAAAGTAGGAAGAAAGATAAGTAGGATAGTCATAAGTGATCATTAAGGGTTTACTCGCCGATAAGATTAGAGCCAACGAGAAAGGATTAATCTCGGTGCGTTGCATTGAACTATACACTTCATATAAAACTAGCAATAAAACAAGTGACAAGCTACTTAACTATCAGGACAGGTCTTCTTATTGTCTCAAGTATTTATCTGTGTACGTGTGTGCTAATCGCTGATTCGTGCTTATTAGTTTAGTTTATATTTAATCATAATCAAACCGTGCCAGTCTCTCAGGCTGAACCCCCTTGCGTTAGATTAGGTTGTATAGCTAACTTAAGATATTAAAATACTGATTAGAATAACTAGATAATACGTTCCACTCTTAGTGATCGACACTCTACTTACCATTATATTCATACTGACCGGGTACACTGCTCGTTAAAGTGTGTGTTATTGATAAGTCGGCTAAATATAAATTTAAAACTTGAATACTGCTAAAACCACAACGACATACCGTGGGTATAAAAATTAGAGCAATGCACACGCACATCAAGTATCATCATCTGACTCTTCATCTCCTTGCTCAGCAGCCGGATTAGGAACACTAGCAGCAGCATGCCCTTCACCAGCAATAGAATGTTCTTCATCCAACTTTTTCTCACCAACAGCAGAATCTTCATGCACTACTTTACTGGTAGCAGTATCATCTTGTTCTTCCAACACTAATTCCTCTGTAGCAACATCTAAATCAACTTCCTCTTTCTGTTCTTGCTGTACACCCATATCCATATCAACATAAACCCCTTCATCATCATTTTCATCCAATTTTGTCTCAACCTCCCCTGAACCCTTGATTCCATCCTCTGTATCCTGTTCTTCATTCCTCCCCTGTTTGGGAGCATCCTCCCCCAAACCAGGCTTGGAATCCTTTGAATGTGAAGCCCTTGATCTCTTTAATCCCTCAAGATGTCTAACCCTCTTCTTTAGCTTTCTGATTTCTGCACCCTAAGTAGATTTTATCATCATCAATTGCTTCTTGAGACCAAACACTTCCTTTGACAGCATGGTACATTTTTCCATCAATTCCTTTATAAGTTTCAAGCTATCTTCACCACTTCGGTCTGTGTTACTTGACCCGAGAGGTGGATCATCAGATTTGGCAGTTTGTACATTTGGTTCCATCAATTCAGCAGTATCAGTTTCAAGTCTAGCCTTATCACTTCGACCTGTGTTACCTGGTCCGAGAGGTGAATCATCGGCATTGTCATTGTGTACATAAGTATCCATCAATTCAATTGTCTCATCTCTGTCCTCATCACTTCGGGATGTGTTACCTTCCCTGAGAGGTGAATCAATGGACTTAAACTCAGTATCAACCCTAGGCTGATCATATGAGTCCCCCTTTTTAGCCAGTTGGTTGGGGTTACCATCACCTACATCAAGTTCAAGAGAACCTTCTGTATTGGATGTTGCCATGTTTGAGGTCTTATTTATGTTAGCACTATCCTGTCCTGCTGCTAAGCTAGGATCATTAGTGCTAGCCTCTCCTATCATGCCACCTCCATCACCTGTGGCAGCCTCATCTGCTTCCATACCAACATTGGCCTGATGTTGCACAATGTCCTCATTTTGTGAAATCCTAGGGGATTGGGTCTTTTGGGTTGATTCATGTGATTGTTCTGGAGTGTGTGTGTGATGGGTAGCTGTTGGGATTTCAGCTCCTTCACCCTGAGAAGCAGCCAATTGCAAAATATGTTGGGACAAAGGAGTTATTGTACCAGAAAAACCAGTCCCATTCTTTCTCAAATAAGAAAACATTTTGCTTTTAAGTTTAGGACTGTCATGTGTTCCTTTATGTACCTTAGGTTCCTTTAAATGTTTATTAATGAGTAATTGTAGAAACCTTGGGTAAACATAAATTTTTCCAGAAAGGTTCTTTTTCAACCCTTCCATAATCATAGCTGAAAAATTAAAGGGTTGTCCTGTGGCCAGACAAATCATGGCAGATGCCTGAGTTGTACTGAACTCATTCCACCCTGTAGTTTTAGGACTAAGGCAATGGAGAAGGTATGAAGAAGAAATTTCCATTGTGGGCAGAAAAGACCTTTGAAAAACTTTAAACCATTGTTTTTCCTCTCATACCCAATATTTTCAAGTTCTTGAAAAATAGTAGAATTCGAAAGACAAGTTATTGCTTTGTCATCTAAAAGATGAAGTACTTCTCTTATAGATGACTCAGTGATAACAATTCTTTGCTCATCTACAAAAGCTCTCAAATATTCTCCCCCATTTTTAGTTTTAATCATTACAGTAGACCAAAACTCTTTCATGTGGGATTTACTGTTAATGCATACCTTAAAGAAGTAGCATTAAGAAAGTCAATAACCTCAGTAAAACCCTCTGCTTCTGGGACCTTTTGAAGAAACGCCACTTGATTATGATTATCAGAGTAGTCTCTTTTCGCCATTGTGAAATTAGGGTTTTGATTTTGGGGGTTTTTGGATCAAATGATTAAAAGATGTGTTAGGGTTTGAATTTGGTTTAATTTTGGGCGCACAAAGTTAATTTTGAGATCGAATTGGGTTTTTAAGCCGTTTGGATCTCATTAGGGTTTTATTCGCGCCAATTTACAAAATCCACCCTTAAGTTTGAAACCAAGCAGTAGAATCCCAATAGTTCCAATCTGAGCAGCAGAACTCCAGCAGCAAAAAGTTTTGCTTAGCAGCAGAAACTTTTCTACTAGCAGCAGAATGTCTGCTGATCTTGTCAAACATCTTTTTCTCATCAGATAAGCTTTCCCTTTGGACTTTTCCTGCAAAAGGTTAATCCAAAACCACAAAAACACAAGAAACAAGATACCACAATAATCACAAGTCATAGTTTTTCATAGCAGTTGAATAAACAACTAGCAGCAGACAACATATAAACAGAGCAAGCAATAGAAACAACTTATTTGATTAATAACAGTACAAATCCTTACAAACTAACACAAAAACACACAGAGATAAGATTTTTCAAAGATTGATCATTCCAATACTAGCAATTAAAAATTGAAATCTACTCACATCAAAACCTTTAATGAGTAAATCTGCAACATTGTTGTCAATATGGATTTTAACTATTTGAATTAACTTTTTCTCATAAGAATCTCTAATAAAATGATGTATTATCTCAATATGTTTTATTTTTGAATGAAAAACAGGATTTTTAATGATACACATTGTACTGTTATTATCAATGTAAATTTTGGTGTTCATAAAGTTGTACCCATAATCCAGGAGTTGATTCTGAATCCAGAGCACTTGTCCACAGCAACTAGAAGCAGCCACATACTCAGCTTCAGTTGTTGAATTAGCCACCACAGTCTGTTTCTTGCATTGCCAAGAGATCAACCTATGTCCAAGAAATTGACAGCCTCCAGAAGTTGATTTTCTGTCCAAACTTGCTCCAGCATAATCACTATCTGAGTATGCCACCAAATCAAAAGGTGAATCCTTAGGATACCAAAGGCCTAACCTAGGTTGACTCCTTAAGTACCTAAAAATCCTTTTGACAGCATTCAAGTGAGAAACTTTGGGGTTCACTTGAAATCTGGCACAAGCACACACAGCAAACATGATGTCTGGTCTTGAAGCAGTTAGGTACATCAAAGATCCAATCATAGATCTGTATAAATGCACATCAACCTCTTCCCCATCTTCATCCTTGAGCAATGGCTTGTTGGTCTCCATTGTTGTCTTTGCTGGTTTCACATCAGAAAAACCAAATTTCTTCAAAATATCAGCCGCATACTTGTCTTGGCTGATGAAAATCCCATCTTTCTTCTGCTTAACTTGAAGCCCCAAAAAGAAAGTGAGTTCCCCCATAGAACTCATCTCAAATCTACTATGCATGAGCTTCTCAAATTCCTCACATAACACCTTGTTGGTAGACCCAAAAATGATATCATCTACATATACTTGTACTAGTAGGATATCCTTTTTGTCTTTCTTGATGAACAAAGTCTTGTCAATGGTTGCCCTGCTGAAACCATTGTTTAACAAAAACTTAGACAAGGTGTCATACCAAGCTCTAGGAGCTTGATGTAGGCCATAAAGTGCTTTATCCACCTTATAAACCCTATTAGGATAATTAGGGTCTTCAAAATCAGGTGGTTGCATCACATAAACTTCTTCATCAATCTTTCCATACAAGAAAGCACTTTTCACATCCATCTGATACATAGTGAAGTTCTTGAATGAAGCAAATGCCAAGAATAGTCTGATTGCCTCTACTCTTGCTACTGGTGCAAATACTTCATCATAGTCAATGCCCTCTTCCTGTGTGTATCCTTGAGCCACCAATCTTGCCTTGTTTCTGATTACAATTCCTCTTTCATCTCTCTTGCATCTGAACACCCATTTAGTACCAATTTCCCTTTTTCCTGAAGGCAAATCAACCAATGTCCAGACTTCTTGAAGCTTGAACTGCAATAACTCCTCTTGCATAGCTTCAACCCAACTTTCATCTTGTAAAGCTTTGTAGGCATTTTTGGGTTCCACTTGAGATAGGAAATAGGCAAACATACAATTTTGTAAATCCTTGTGGCTCTTTCTTTAATGAAGTGACTGAGCAAATAAGCGTTGATCAAACAAATTACTGAAAACTTTTGCTTTACTTCTTGTTTGAACAGCAGAGTGAACATCTCCAATAATTTGCTCCTTTGGATGATCCTTGTGTATTTTGGTGGTTGGAATAGGACTGACTGGAATTTCATTCTCCATGTTGTTTAAGTCAGCCTCTGCACCAAACCCTTCAACAACTTCATCATCAGTGTCTGCATAGACATTAACTAATCCAGGCATATTAGGATCATTTGGATAGTTAACATCTTCAAAGGATCTCCCATCTTCATCAGCAGTAGAAAATCTTGGTATAGCAGTAGAACTGCTAGGCTGAGCAACAGAAACTTTTGGCCTAGCAGTAGAATCAGGGATACTACTGCTTGTGTTATTTCCTCTGTTTTCACCAAGATCCACTTTATCAGCAACATGTGGTTCTTCATTAATCACCTTTTCAGCATTAGAACGTTCATCTCCACCTTCTACATCTTTATGAACAACATCACCTTGTGAACTCTTGCCCTCCTTCTCTTTGGGTGTGAAAAGTTGATCAAGCTTCCACTTCTCAATTAAGACAAATTCCTTTGCAGATTCATTAGCCTTGGCTTGTGTACCTACATTAGAATTATCTTGTGTTCCTGCAGACATGTTAGTTGTACCTGCATTTACTGGCACATAATTCATACTTTTGGTTAATGAATCTATGTCAAACAGCCATTCAGGTCCACTTCCAGCTACACTAGGTGTGGTTTCACTAAACCTAACATGTAAGTTTTCTTCCACATGCCTAGTTCTTTGATTGAATACCCTAAAAGCCTTACTATTTGTGGAGTATCCAACAAAGAAACCTTGGTCTGCCTTCTCATCAAATTTTCCTAGTGAATCAATGGTATTTAAGATAGTAACAGGACACCCAAATGGTTTCAAGAAATCTATCATAGGTTTCCTACCATGAAATAATTCATAAGGGGTCTTGTTATGAGGCTTCACTACCTTACTCCTATTTTGCACAAAGCAAGCAGTGTTAACTGCTTCAGCCCAAAAATTAGTGGGTAATTTTGACTCTGACAACATTGTCCTAGCAGCCTCAATTAATGTCCTATTCCTCCTCTCAGCTACACCATTTTGTTGAGGAGTTCTAGCCACACTAAACTGTCTTAAGATACCTTTTTCAACACATAACTGATTCATCACATTATTCTTAAATTCAGTTCCATTGTCACATCCGATTATCTTAACTTTGTGATTAACTAGGTTTTCTACTCTTGTTATGAAAGCCTTAAGGATACCAGAAGTCTCATCATTAGTTGCTAGAAAGAAAACCCAAGTAAACCTACTATAGTCATCAGTGACAACTAGGCAATACATTTTCTTATTCAAGCTTTTCACAAAAGTTGGCCCAAAAAGATCCATATGCAACATGTATAAGGGCTCAGAAATCGAGTTCACCACTTTGGACTTACAAGAAGCTTTGTGTTGTTTTCCCATCTGACAAGCAACACAGGTTTCGGGTTTTTCAAAATTTTTTGAAGGTAAACCTCTCACAAGGTTTCGCTTAACCAATTTGTTTATTGTTTTGAAATTTAAGTGTCCAAGCCTTCTATGCCAAAGTTTGGATTCATCAATTGTGGCCTTGGCAAACAGACAAGTTAAATCTCTTTTAGGAATTATGTTCTTTATGTCCACACTGTATATATTGTCTGTTCTAGGGACTCTAAGTAGCACAGATTTATCATCAGGCAACTTATAGTCAGGAGATAAGACAAGACACTCAATGTCTGTAAAAAGAACAAAATTCTTTTTGTCACACATTTGTGAGACACTAAAAAGATTGAACTTAAGTCCATTTACCAAGTACACTTTTTCAAAATCCAAAGTGCCTGTTCTAATAGTACCTTTACCAACAATTTTCCCACCTTTGGGATCATTACCAAAAGCAACATAGCCACCATCCATAGCTTCAAAATCATCCAAGTTGCTTTGGTCTCTAGTCATATGTCCAGAGCATCCACTATCAAAAATGCATTTATCCTTTAGCTCATCTTGTAGATTGCCCTGCACATAAAGTAAGAGAATTAGTTTCTCTTTGGGACCCAAGCCATTACTGACTTGGATCTACCTTGTGCATCAAAGTAATCAAATTTCTTCAAGTCCATTGATGCACTGCTGTGTTTGAGAACATGATCTAAAACCTTAATTTTAGGTTTCCAGACCCAGCAAGCTGAGGCCTTAACAGCATAAAAGTGATTGCCCACAACAGTGTCTGTTACTACTTTTGGCTCAGCAGTAGAAACTGCTGTTGCCTTAGCAGTAGAAAACTCTGTTTTCTTTTGAATGTGCCTTTTTGGTGCAGCAGTAGTAATTGTCCTAGTGGCACCATTTCTCAGCAAAACTTCCCTAGGAACCATGTTTCTATTGGGGTGAGGGTGAGTCTTTCTAGCAAAATTCCTATGGTTCACCCTAGTGTATTGGTTCCATACAGGTTTTTGAGCATTAGTTCTAACAGATTTTTTGTAGTAACAATCTTCCTTTAAGTGTTCAAAACTACCACAACTGTAACATGCTTTTTTAACCAATTCAAAATCACTACCTAACTTGTGTGAAATTAGGCTATTCCAATTTCTTTGGTTTCCCTAGGCAAGTTATTAGATTTTGTAGGACATTCTCTAGTTTTCTCATCAAATTCAGCCATTTTCCTAGAGATCTTACTTCCTAGCATAGGTTTTACAAACTCAACATGTTTAACTTTAGTTTCAACTGATTTAGGAATTTCTTCCTTTTTAGCTTTAGGTGTTGAGTCAGTCTCATCATCCTCACTATCTGACACCCAATCTTCAATGATCAAGGTATCAGACTTCATCTCAACCTTAGGTGCATAAGTTCTAACAGGTTTTACACTATCTGATTCACTTGATTCACCTACAGGTTTTGCATCTACCTCAGTTAAGAATGACAATTCCTTTTTGGGAGGTGCAAAGACACTTTTGACTGGGGGTGGTACTTCAGTAAATCCTAAACCACTCCCTCTTCTCAGTATTTGACTTCCAATTGACTTGTTGATAAGATCAGTTGCAAACTGTTGTTTTTCTACCCTAATGACATGTTTTTCTTTCTCAGAAAAGGCTATATCTCTAGCCTTTTCAGCCTCCTCAACTCTTTTATTAAGAACACTAATTTCATATTTTTCTTAATAATTTCAACTTCTAGTCCATTAATCTTATCAACATACTCTACTTCATTCTGTTTAAGAAAGTCAAGTTTTGCTTCTACTGATTTTAGGCCATATTCATAACCTAAATTATCAAGTTTTAACTTTTCTACTTCCATTCTTAAACTCTCATTCCTAGACTTTAATTCTCCAATGTGATTCATAGAGAATCCTATGTGATTCATACAGATTACCTATGCGATCAAGTTATTGAAAGAGAATATAAGTAACAAACATGATATATTCAAAGTAAACAAGATATATTCAAATTAAACTACAATTTCCTTTGCAAATCATCTATATATTCAAGTAAAGAAGAAAAAGAACTAACAAAAACAAGAATATAAGTAACAACATCAGGTGCCTTCTCATTTGCCTTATCAGTAACAACATCTGGCGCTTTCTCCTTAACAACACCCGGTGCCTTCTCCTGAACAACAACCGGCACCTTCTCCTTCTCCTGAACAACAATCGGCGCCTTCACCGTAACAACAGCCGAAAAATTCTCATTAGGATTGAACTGAGACAACGGCGTCGAGTTCAAAACTTTATTGGCAGGTTTGTCCGTTGACTGACGCATATCCTTGGTAATCCACTTCTTTAAGTCATCGATTGCGAGTTGCATATTAGAATCTGATGACATTTCTTCATCTAATTTCTCCGCAACTTCCTAATTCATTGTAGAATTAATTATTATTACCATATTAATTACTAGTAATTAAATAAATCAAAAGAAAGCAAAAAGGAAACCTTGATTTCGAATTGACGTTTTTGAAGAATGTCGTCATCAACTCATCATCATCTGTAGACAAGTGCTACAAACAAACATCCTTCAATTATTCAATAGTAATAAATTATTCAATTAATTACTAGTAATAAATTATTCAACAACAACAACAACAACAACAACAATAATAATAATAATAATAATAATAATAATAATAATAATAATAAAATAATAATAATAGAAACAAACAGCCCAATGTAACATCCCATCAAGGGAAGGAAAGCCACCGTCAAGTTCATCTTTAACATCATTATTTTCAGAAGACGACCATAAACCCAACGTTGACTTGTTTACAGAAACAACCTCCTCTTCGTCACCGGTGCAATCAATAACAATAATAAGAAGAATCCTGTCACCCCCGCCCCCACCTCCCACACACACATACAATCATCAGAAAATAGAACTCACCGAAAAAATAGATCGGTGGTGCGACGGTTGTATCGTGGTTCTCCACCTGAATATAAATGTTTTTTGGGGAAACAGTTATGAAAGAGAATTGAAGAGTTAGGTGAATGAGAGGAGAAAGATGAGTGAAAAATAGTAAATAAGATAATAATAAAATTACAAGTAAATAAGATAATAATAAAATTACAAAATTGTCCTTGTGCTAAATGCAGATGTTTAATATAGGTCGTATGATGAAAGAAAGATCAATGGTTGAGATGGAGTGGTTTTGTCTTTAGATATGTAGACATGTAGTTTTGAGATTTATTAGTTAGAACTTAGAACGATTGACAAATTGACAATAGGTACATCTTGGTAAATTAATAACCTATATTACAAAACGCCATGCATGAAGCATCATTGAGTTGATATTAAGTGAGTGGTAAAATCATTACACAATTTATTACTCCCTCCGTCCCAATTTTATTGTCACATTTTTCATTTCCGTCTGTCCCAAAATTATTGTCACATACCATAAATAGAAAGTGAATAGGTAGTGGAGTTTGTTAAAGTTTACTATATTACCCTTGGTTGAAATTAATATTGCAAACTTTAAAGAAGTGGTAATTAATTGGTTAAGGGTAAACTTGTCATTTGGCAAAAAAGTAAGAGAGAGAAAGCAGTGATAGTGATATTTTTCTAAAAGAATGTGTTTTTTGTTGTGTGACAATAATTTTTGGACGGAGGGAGTACACAATTTATTATTTCAATTCCATGTCTTCATTAGTTTTTGAAAGGAGATAAACAATCTACATCTATATCTACAGGTTTACACCCATTTTTTTAATCTTGAAAAATTAAGAAAACTATTTATGAAAACACAACACAAGAATCGTAAAAGTTAATAAAATATTAAATTAAACTTTATTAAAGGTAATCATTAAATAGTCAAAGCATATCGATCTTTAATTTCTTTTTTATTTTTATTTGAAAAACTAATCTTTCATAAGAAACTTTTCCACAATAAATATCAATTTTGATCTATAATTTTTTCTTCATATGTTTCCCTACATTATTTGTTTGGCATACAAGATTGTTGAGAGATTATGCCTATTTTTCCAAAAAAATAATCTACTTAAAAAATAATCTTTGTTTAGCATACATAACTTATAAGAGATTATAATAAATAATAATAATAATAATAATAATAATAATAAAGAGAAAAAAAAAATCTTCTATAATCTCTTAAAACCAAAGGTTACTTCATGTAACTTATAAAAATATTCTTTTTTTATAATCTTCATCTTCAGCACCAGCACCATCTACAGTTCCAGCAACAACTACTTTTGCCAAACATACCCATAATTTTGACTTAGAGCTTTAGGTGTGGTGAGTAAACACAACAAGGTTTTATGGGCCTCACGGGGTGCCACATTACAATAACACAACCCCTTCTACAACCCCTCTTATCACAAATAAACACAACAACTTTATTTGGGTCTCACCACTTTCACTTTTATTTTATTTTTCTCATTTTTGTAAATATATATATAAAAAGACATATATATATATATATATATATATATATATATATATATATATATATATATAGTGTATCTTTATTTTCAGAACCCTGTTAAGTGCGGGAACTGCGAGAACTCTAATTTTGCATTAGAAAACATGCATGTTCATATAAAACATGTATGTTTTCTTACATACACCTTAATACACATACATGCATAACATACATGTTCAAATAAAAACCTGTTAAGTGCAACAAATCAATGCAAAATGGTTTTATTTTTAGAACCCTGTTAAGTGCGGGAACTGCGAGAACTCCAATTATGCATTAGAAAACATGCATGTTCATATAAAACATGTATGTTTTCTTACATACACCTTAATACGCATGCATGCGTATTAAGGTGTATGTAAGAAAACATACATGTTTTATATGAACATGCATGTTTTCTAATGCAAAATTGGAGTTCTCGCAGTTCCCGCACTTAACAGGGTTCTGAAAATAAAGCCCCCCTATATATATATATATATATATATATATATATATATATATATATATATATATATATATATATATATATATATATATATATATATATATATATATATATATATTGGTTTTTGGAAAAAATGCATTTTGGTGGAAAAGTGAGAAAATAGTGCAAATCACCCTCTCATTCCCCTCCTTTTTTTCACACCAAACTAACCTAATTGTATTTTCCTTCATTCTTTAAGGGAGGTTTTGTATATTCTCACATTACCCCGCCCCGCCCCCCCCCCCCCCCCCCGGGAAAAAAAATTCCCGCCAAAAAAATTTTTTTTTTTTTGGGCCAAAAATTTTTCCGCCAAAATTTTATAACTGTGATGCACCTGTTTATTTTGGTGCATCACAATTATAAATTTTAGTTATAACTACGATGCACCAAATTTTATAACTCTGATCCACCAAAATAAATAGGTGTTTTTTGGGGGCAATTTTTTTTTTTTTTTTTTTTTCCAGGCAAAAAATTTTTCCGCCTAAATGTTATAACTCCGATGCACCTTTTTATTTTGTTGCATCACAGTTACAAATTTTGGTGCATCATAGTTATAACTAAAATTTATAACTGTGATGCACCAAAATAAAAAGATGCATCACAGTTATAAAATTTTGGCGGGAAAATTTTTTACCTGAAAAAAAAATTTTGGGCCCCCCAAAAAAAAAATTTTGGCGGGAAAAAAAAATTTCGGTGGGGGGTTGGGTGGGTGGGTGGGGTGTGGGGATGGGTTTCAAAACTTACCCTGAAGTTTGAGATGTTTCAAATTCTACCCTATAACTTTTTTTCTCACTTTTCTATCTAATTATACTTTTCCCTAGAACCGGACCTTATATATATATATATATATATATATATATATATATATATATATATATATATATATATATATATATAAAATAAAAAGACAAATATCCATACATTACGTAAAAAGATTATTTTTTTTAAAAAAGTTCGTGAAAAAATCCAAAAAAATTCCACAAGATCAGGTATGTTGGTGCATAAAACTTTTGTGAAAGAAGTTTTTCTAATTTTGAGTTTTTATACGTTTTTTTTAATGCACAAAAAATGAATTTTGATGCGCAAAAAAATTTTGATGCACAAAATTTTCAACTTGTTTTAATTAGATGCGCAATGTTATTTTAATGAAAAAAAGTCAAAAGAAGTTGGGTGCAAAAACTAATTTTTGATGCCCAAAAAAATGATTTAATGCACAAACGTATTTTTTCATAAATTTTTTTTCAAAAAAAGTATCCACTTTTAGAAAAACTTCCTTAACAACTTTTTCATGCACCAACATACCAGATCTTGTGAAATTTTTTTGGAATTTTTCGCGAACTTTTTTTAAAAAAATAATCTTTTTACGTAGTGTACGGATATTTATCTTTTTATTTGATCTTTATCCTATATATATATATATATATATATATATATATATATATATATATATATATATAAACTAAAAAAATACAACATATTAATTATTTTTTACACAATATTTATAAAATATATACTCGTAAAACTTTTTTAACAAACATTTAAATTTGTATTATAAATGCTGCTACATTATTTTTGCTAATGGTTTCGCTACTACCGGGCTTGAATTAAACATTTATATCAATATTTAGGGTTTTATATAAATAATCCAAATGCGCCTATGTCTTCTTCAACATCATCTCACAAAGTCACACAGGTGACACAGCCAAGAAAGAAATCATGAAATATAATAAAACAAATTAAAAAAGAAAGAAAAAAAGTGCAAACGGATCTTTTGCAGAGAGTTTACATCGTCGTGTAGACGACGAAGGGTGGTTTAGTGAAAGACGACGAGGTCTTCTGGTGTGATGGCGAGCTGTGATGAGAAAGTCACGTTGAAGTGGCGAGCTGTAACGAAGACCACACATAAAGCTCTGAGCGCACAATGCCAAGGTGATAACCCACTTAAAAGCCACATCAGCCGAAGATCATCACACGTGAAGCCACATATGCAAAAAGACATCCCACGTGTGCGTATGAGACAAAACACAAGTGATTAACAACCAATTTCATTTCAAAAAATATTTAGAACGTTTACATTACAAGAGTCACTTTATTTTGAATATCATTTTTTTTTTGCTTATGATGGGAAAAATTTCTATCATTCATATTTTTTTACGGAGATTAACTTAAGATTTAATTTGTCAACTTAAATCCATTTCTTATTCTTTATCTTTTTGTCTTTCTTATTTATTCACATTTTTTTTAATCTTTTTTTTAATTCACGTTTTTTTTTCCGTTTTCATATATTTTCGTCTGTTTTAATACATTTTCATTTGATTTCGTCTGTTTTCATACGTTTTCGTCCGTTTTCTTACGTTTTCGCCCGTTTTCATCTGTTTTCTTACGTTTTCGTTCGCTTTCATCCGTTTTCTTTCGTTTTCGTCTATTTTTTATACGTTTTCGTCCGTTTTTAGACGTGTTTTTACGCTTTCATCCGTTTTCTTATGTTTTCTTACGTTTTCGTCCATTTTCTTACGTTTTTGCCCATTTTCGTCTGTTTTCATACGTTTTCGTTCGTTTTCATACGCTTTCGTCCGTTTTCTTTCGCTTTCGTCCATTTTTTATACATTTCCGTCCGTTTTCATACGTATTTTTACGCTTTTATAAGTTTTCATCCGTTTTCATACATATTCGTCCGTTTTCTTACGTTTTCGTCCGTTTTCATACGTTTTCGTCCGTTTTTAAATGTTTTCGGCCGTTTTTAGTTGTTTTCATACGTTTTCGAATATTACAAGTGATTTTCTGAATATCACAAGTGATTTTCAACTAATGTTTTGTAACATGAAAATCACAAGTGATATTCAGAAAATCACAAGTGATAGATATTTAGAAAATCACAAGTGATATTCAAAAAATCACAAGTGATAGATATTTAGAAATCACAAGTGATATTTAGAAAAATTACAAGTGATATTCTGAATATCACTGAATATCAGAAACGTATGAAAACGGACAAAACGGACGAATACATATGAAAACGGACGAAAATGTAAGAAAATCACAAGTGATATTCAGAAACGTATGAAAACAAACGAAAATGGACGAAAATGTAAGATCTACTGATGTAATCGAGTCACCCTTTACAAACGTCAGACGTTGTTAATATGCAAGCTTACTCATTCTAATCTTTGAGTGTTTCCTCATCCATGCCATTATTCTTCTCTGCAACCACATATTCAACTAACAAACTACATAAGTGTAAACATTAACATTAGGCAGTTGACAATTTGACATCCTACAAAAACATAGTATGCATTAACATCAAAAAACTAAGTATGCATTAACATTAACATTAACATCATTAGAACTAAGTATGTCTTTAACATAAGATTAGAATTTTAACATACGTATCCTACAAAAAAGCCATCAAAATCGATCAAGATTTGATCTTGTTTGCATCAAACCCAAAGTAACAATCAAACCGAAATAAAAACAAACATACCTTTTTATCAAGATTCATTTGTTTGGCTTTAAAATAGAATCCCCGAATTCTTCTGTGGATTGTTGTTTCTATCGATTGTCTCAGCAGATGTTGTGATGGGTGTTTTTAGGTTGTGTATGTTTTTTTTTTTTTTTTTTTTTCTTTTGTGTCTGGTGAATGAGTGTGTGAAGAAGAGATTAGCGATTTTTAGAGAATTTTTATGTTTGGTCCTTAATTAAAAAGAAATAGCCATGAAGCCCATATGTATTTTTAACATTTTTTTTTTTCCTGTGAACCAAATATTTTTTTTTAGATTTTGATCAAATCTAGAAAAAGATTTATCCTTTAACTTTTTCTAAATCTAATTAAAATTAATTTAACTAATTCAATTATTACTTAATAAGGAATGAATTGATTTTTTTGAAATGTAAAAGTCACCACTTGAGGTTTTGTTTTATTATATAAAAAAACTAGTTATAATACCCGCGCACGCGTAAAATTTTCTATAATGTATTTTTATTTATTAAAAAACAAATAGTTTAATTTTTGTTTTTTGTTTTAATTATCATTCTTAATTTTAATTTATAATTATATTTGATGTACGCGGTAAAAGTTCATATATAATACTTTCATGGACATGGGTCATCTTTATATACAAAGTTTAACTACCGCATGTTGAAAGCATTTAAAATTGCTTTTAAATTGAAAATCCTAATTCACATTATAAATACAATTATATCGTCTGATAGTCTTACTGAAAAATACCGTCCAATTAATGTGATGAGCACCTAATTAAGTTAACTATACAGAAATGTGGCACTTTGTCTTTTGTTAAAAAAATAATCCGTTAATCAATGAGCGTATGGTTATAGTATAGACACAGCTTCACTTGCATTCTCCCCTCGAGCTGGTAGCCATCCACTTTTGCGGCTGATAGCCAAGCTACAAAATTAAACAATTTATTTAATGATGACGCACCATGGACCCTTTTCACAATAGTAGCTATAGATTCGTTCAAAGAACAAACCTAAATCAACAACCGGTTCAACTTTCAAGCCTTCGCCAATGAGCATACTGGAAAGGCTTTCACTACCGGGACTTGGTGGTCTTTGGTAATCACACAAGTCAATTTCAACTGGATGTCCTGAACAAATGTTGTAAAGGATGATTCACCATAAAAATTTTGTTTTAAATTGTAGATAGTTGTGGCGCTTTTTTTACCCATTGAACATCGTATATATAAGATTACAAATATAAATATGCAGGAAGTGGGTCGTCCATCTTAAAATAAGATATATAGATACACCAAGATCCTGAAAAGAGTTTTTGTTTAACTACCTATTGCTTGTTTAACCACATGTAACAAATAAGTAAAACACCGCACAATTACTATATACGAACACCACAACCACTATTCTAAAATAGACAACACCAGAACCTCACCAAATCTAAAACTGAACCACCATGAGCAAGTAATTTAAAATTGAACATAAACTCAACCCAGTGATCCCAATTTGTCTTTCCATATTTCCACCTACAAACATTTGGGATACCCAATCGAAGCACTTCAACTTAGTCTCCTTGAACTTGTTACTGTGTCACTGTACACCACACCTCTAACACATTTTTCTAAATAAGTTTTAATTGCTCGAACAAAATTTAAGGGATGAACTGTGCTTTCTTTTAATTATTATAATTTCGTCCAAAACTATTAAAAAAAAGAGCTGGCAAGTACGTGGGCTTTTGTTTTTTCTAAATCTAATTGGTGAAACGAATCTTCATTGATTTTGACCAATTTTATTGGCAATTGTAACTTTTATTCGTCAATCAGGTGTATAAACATGAAGGATAGATCAATTATGTCACAGCCTTCAACACAAATCTAGAGAACATTAAAGTTCACTCCTTTTGACTTCTAAAATAATGGTTCATGATTCTGATCGCCTATTACACAGAAACTAAATACAAAAGTCAAACTGTTAGCTTTATGATATGCCAAAGTTTCTTCAGGATTCTTTTTGATAGAAAATGTCAAGCTAATATTCACATGTTTTAGCTTGACATAGATTGAGGATTAAATCAGAAAAAAGGTTTAGATGTAAATTAAACTATGACAGGGTAAAAGCATTATTTAATTACTAACTGAAACAATCAAGACTTGACTAACAATACCATGTACTACTTCAATGATTCAACCTACACAATAGTGAGAAGGAACCACCTGTAACTAAAAGGCCAATATATAAGCATGTGAGACAAAAAAAAGGAAAGCTGGAAAACCATCTACTACACATAGCACTTCTCCATTTTAGGGGGTGTTTGAGATTGCTTTACCAAAATAGATTATGAGTACGTAACAAACAGTGTTTGGAACACAATAACAAAAAAAAAAAAAAAAAAAAAAAAAAACAGCTTATAAACGCGTTTGTTGGCGTATGTGTCCGAACGGCCTATCTTGTCTGGCCGTCCGGACGACATAGAGTCATCCGGATAAAGACCGGAAAGCACCTAACTCATCCGGCCAGTATAACTGTAAGTAATAGGACAGGTGGCGTTAACCTTTGGACAGATGGCAACAGCAGCACTACCGCCGCCATCCCAGGATTTACGGGATTATGTTGGCGACATGTCTTCGGGAAATCCGCTGCCACCGTGTCAGGTACTGTGGCTGGGTAGTATAAATACCCAGCTAATTTACTACTCTCAACTTAACTTTTACCATCCACATTTACTCTCACTTACTGTTTAAAGTCTTTCGGATTACCCAATACTCATTCTCACGCCGGAGCTCGGTCCTGGGATAACACCCGGGGCGAGCCTAACGCGTGCTTCTCTGTGTGCAGCTATCCGAAGGACCCTCGGAAGTAGAAAAGATTGATACACTAGTCTTTCGGGAGAACCTTCACATAGTTCGTCCGAAAGACCTAATTTGTTTGTCTGAAGTGTTTACGGAAGTTTACTTCAACAAATTGGCGCCATCCGTGGGACTTACTATTCGATCTACCTGAAGTTCAGAATGGCTGGTCCTACACCACAAACAAGAGATAACCATGCAAATATAGGAAAGATCATTAATATGATCCGGAGAGTGGCCGCAGGAAAACGAAAAATGGCAGACACAGAAGAGGATTGGATGAATGCCCCAATAAGTTTCCCACCCATCCTTCCGGGGATGTGTCGGACGAGCCTTTAATAGTTGAAGCCGAGGTGGAAGGCTATACAATACGAAGGATCTATGTGGACTAAGGCGCTTCGTTGGAAGTAATGTATGAACACTGTTTTGAGCACTTATGCCCCTCCATCAAGGCCCGACCGAAGGAAACCAACACGCCTTTGATAGGATTCGCAGAGGAGTCCATTAAGCCGTTGGGAAAAGTGGAACTGGAAGTTTGTTTTGGAAGTCAAGGTTTGTTCCATAAAACTATGATGAAATTCGTTGTGTTAAGATCTCCCTCCCTGTACAATATCATATTAGGGCGCTCCGGGCTAAAAAAAGCTACGAGCAATCCCATCAACCATTTACTCAATGATGAAATTCCCCACTCCGAGGGGCATAGCAACGTTGGTCACTCGGTCAGTCATAATATCGGAATGCCGTAAATTGGAGGAAAAACATATGGTCGAAAGAGAGGCAAAGAACGAACCTCAGGATGCCGAAGTAACAGGGGAATTGGCTGGGAAGACGGAGGAAGTAATGGTACATCCGGCATACCCGGATCAACTGGTAACCATCGGAGGGAACTTCTCCCCGGAATGCAGAAGGCAGTTGATCACGCTACTCAAAAACAGTCAAGATGTATTCGCCTGGGAGCCTGCGGATATGACAGGAATACCCCGACGAATTACAGAAATATGTTGAACGTGAATGTCCAGGACCGGCCGGTGGCGCAAAAGAAAAGAACCTTTTCGGCGGAAAAGAACCAAGCCATAGCCAAAGAGGTGGAAGAGTAGGTGAAAGTCGGGATAGTTCGGCCGGTGCGATACCCTACATGGATTTCCAACCAAGTGTTAGTAAAGAAATCCGATGGTAGTTGGAGGATGTGTATCGACTTCAAGAATCTCAACTCATCTTGTCGAAAGGATTATTACCCGTTGATGCGAGTGATGTGTCGTTGCGGTTTAGCAGTTTTAATGCCTACTCAAGTTTTAAATTTATATTTAGCCGACTTATCAATAACACACACACTTAACGAGCAGTGTACCCGGTCAGTATGAAGATAATGGTAAGTAGAGTGTCGATCACTAAGAGTGGAACGTATTATCTCGTTATTCTAATCAGTATTTTAATATCCTAACGCAAGGGGGTTTCAGCCTGAGAGACTGGCACGATTTGTTGCAATTAAATAATAAAATAAACCAATAGGCACGAATCAGCAAGTAGCACACACGTACACAGATAGATACTTGAGACAATAAGAGGGCTGTCATTATGATTAAGTAGATTGTCACTTGTTTTATTGATAGCTTTATATGAAGTGTATGTAGTTAACCCTTTCTCGTTGGTCCTAATCTTATCGGCGAGTAAACCCTTAATGATTACTTATGTCTAAAAGTTATTCCTAAGTGATCAATTTAGAAACAACCGTGGGAGCCACATTATGTCCCGCAGTCAAATGCCCGCAAGCCACTAATAAACACAGAGGTTATCAATGCACTAATAAGTAGTAACCAAAGACATCAACATATAAACTTTAATTGATGGGAAAGCAAGTATTAAAGGGAGTGCAATCTTTCGTTGTCACATTACACAAGCCACCAATCCTGATGAATTAAAGTTTGCTAACACAATAAAACAAAACTACTTAATGAATTAAACACATGCAGCACCTTCTTACAGCTCTTGTATCTTTGATTTGGGTGTGTCTTGTGCTGCCTCCTTGACTGAATTCGTCCTTTGTTCCTCCTGTTTGAACTTCGGTTTTAGGTTTTTCCGGTCCTTTTAATTCGTCTGGTCTACGGGGTATTTATAGTTTCTGTCTGAGGGAAGATGCGGCGCATCTACTAAGTAGATGCGGCGCATGTACTTAACTTCGCGTGGGGTCCAAGATTATAATATTCAGGAATATTCGTACACCGCCAGAAGATGCGGCGTAACTCCATGATTAGATGCGGCGCATGTCCTCTTGTATCTTGGATCGTATCTGGTGATATCTTAATTGAGATGCGCCGTATGTAATAAGTGAGATGCGGCGCATCTGGAGCAGATTAGTCTTGATCTTCTTCATTTCAGTAGACTCTTAACTTCTTGCATGTTTTGCTCCATAATCAGTCCAAAATCGCTAAGTTTCACCAAATGCTTGTTTTTACCTGAGAATTACAAAAGTAAACGATTAAGTATCAATCCTCATACATAATATAGTAAAACAAGTCAAATTAATAGGATAAATGATAGTAATAAAATGTACTTATTTGAGTTCATCAAATATCCCCCCACTTGAACTTTACTTGTCCCCAAGTAAACCTTAGAATTTCTTTTATGAAAATGTATCCTAAAAGATGTTAGGATTTATTTTTATATTTAAGCATGTATTCGTTCATTTCATAATCACACAACTAAACACTTAACGATTCAGAAGTAAAATAAAATAAGTCGATAAAAGCAAATCTAATCGTTTAACTGTCCAGTCGCGACGAATATTCTATCATAAGCTTGGCAAGTATACACATCTCCACCACTAAAGCTAAGGAGCAACAAGTCTAAAGCGGTAAAAAGGGTTTTTTTAGGCTTAAGGGTTAATTATTCTCTTTCACTATCGATCTCAAATTCCAGAAAAGGCGACAAAATCACAAATACATGATCGAATCCACGAACACGATACTTGCAATTGCTCAAATCCTTAACTCGAATAGGCTAAAGATAGGTCCAAACTTCACCAATAATAATATATCAAAAAGGGCGACAAAATCATAAATACATAGCCGAATCCACGACTACGATACTTAAGATTGCTCAAATCCCCAATCTCAATAAATCAAAGGTTTGGTTGGATAAAGAATAATAAAGGGCATGGATAACATTTGGGATATAAATTGGTGCAAAAATAAAAATAAACAAAACAAATAAATTAAAATCCTAAGTGTGGTTAATCACTATCCCAACCATCCCATGAATAAGACTCATATCATTGAATAACTCACGCTTTAACACTTGAAACACACGCTTTAGGTAGACACGAATTATACTCAACAAGATCTTAATCAAAGAATAAACCTTAATTGGCGTTCCCATAACTGCCAATTCCCATTCAATCCATAGATATAGTACAACAAATAGTGGTGATATCGACCACTTACATAACTTTACGTAAGTTGGTTAAAACTAACTTCCAACTTTTCTTTCTTTCTTTTTCTTTTCTTATTTTTTTTTTCGATTTTTTTTTTTTTTTTTTTTTTTTTTTTTTCAAACATAAACATAGATGTGTAAAATTTCACCACATCACTATAACTTTCTTTTCGGATAATTTTTCCATACTTTTCATGACTTCTGAAATAATGGTAATAGTGAAAGTAGTAAACACACGAAAAATAAACTCCAAAATATACAATATTTACTTTCACTCCAATTGCATTGTGCAATTTCCCGACCTAACCATAGATAATGAATTACGCACGTGAACACAGGTAATGTAAGGAAACACACTTTGCCTATAGCAATCAACCAACCACGGATTCTAATCTACAGGGTAGGCTAAGGTGTAAGGGTGTAACGAAACATTTTAAACATAGGTGTAAGAAACGAAAGGAATGGCTCTGAGGGTTTTTCTAGGGGTATCTTACTCTAAAAATGAGAGTAACAAAAGGTTTATACGGGGGTTAACTAACCAGTGTAGTTAGTTAATAACACATAACATATAAAGGCTATTTGGGTGTAATCCTAGAATTTTACCAAGTTAGACAAGTCATTCCAATTATATAAATAATACTCATTATGGTGGTCTCGAATAGTATACAAGCCAAGTTCTAAAGTTTACAAGTCACCGGCACACTCATAGATTTGTGAATTTTGGAAAATCACAATTTTTGAAAATAACGTCATGTGTGCAGCTATGCAACTTAGATCTTAAACAAAAACATGCTAAAAAATTTTTAAGTTTGATATATTAAGCACATTTTAAGCATAATTTTTGAAAAAGTTTAGGACAAGTAATTGTTAAGTGTTCTAATTCTTCAATCCCCCCACTTAAGTTAAACAACGTCCTCGTTGTTTGTATAAAAGGTTAAAAACTGGAAAATAAAAGAATTAGAACAGAAAAACTCCCCTGAGATTTGCTCGGTATGATCCTCCATTTGTATAAGAGCAAAAATCATCTTCTTGTGGATTAGAACGTTAAAGCTTCATACTTGATGTATCCACAGGAAATCCAGGAAACTATAATACCACCAATACTTTAAAACACACCTAAGATAAGAAAGGTTCAACTTGCATAACACATTAGTAGTTAGGAAAAATAAAACTTAAAAATTAAAACTGAAAATCATCAGGTCAGTCGATGCGCCGTATCTTATTGAAGAAGATACGCCGTATCGAGCCTGGAATTAATACGGATCAGAATAAAGATGCGCCGCATCCTTAACCAGGGATGCGCCGCATTAAAATAAACTGATAAATAGTTTTAAAGTCGAAAATAAAAATGCAGAAAAATAAAATAAGATATGACCATTGCAGGAGATGCGTCGCATCTCAGAATGGAGATGCGCCGTATCCTCGTGCGGCCTGGACTGACTCGACACAGAAAACAGAATAATAAAAGATAAATCCGGGTTGTCTCCCGGTAAGCACTTGTCTTTATTCCAGAGTCTTCAAGTTAGACTCACGTTCAGCTCAGCAATAAGTCCTTGTCACGGTCCATCCTTCGTCCTTCATCCGAAAGATTTTCCCGTATATCTCTGCGACGTTTTCTTCCGTTCGACTTAGTCTAGTATAACTCTTTGTCTTCACCGCAGTATATTCTTCATTAGGACTCAAAGAATATTTGATGATTTTAAATTTTTCAGAAATAATCATGGGTGGCTCATTGTAAGGAATCCCAAGTAGTTGACAATTTCTTTTGGTGAACTCTTCCTCGTCTTTATCAACAAACTTAAAATAAGGATCCTTAATCAAATAATCATCTAGTTCTTCAATTAATGACTTATCGTCTTGAATCGCCTCCCATTCTCTTTCCAAATCATATTGTAACCGTCGACTAAGCTTCGTGAAATCATCAAACTGTTTATGCACCCATTCCCAGAAAGTAGTATCCGATGTTCCCTTAAGTCCTTTCAAGCGTTCAATTCTGCCCTTTTCTTGTAAAGCCTCCGCCTTTTGTGGGCAGTCTTCAATATTATCGTACCACTCATAATCTTCAAAGGTTACATCTTTTCCAACCCGTTTCATCCCAATTATACTTCCCCCATTACAGGTTCCGTCACTTTTATAATCACAGGTCGGCCAAACACTACTCCCGTCCTTGAAAACGAAGGGTGTACAGGTGTGATTAATGTGCCCAAATTCCCACGGTTTATCCCAAACCCATGGTACTTGGTCATTCCATTCATAGTACCAGGTGTTTTTGAAATCGTCATAAGTCTTAAATCCTGGTAGATCTCCAGTAAGCACATCATCATCGACTTGAAGAAGGTAGTTAAATTCCTTGAACTGCTTGCACAAGGGTGTCTCATAATCGAACACATCAATGTCTATTCTGAATAACTCTTCAATGCCTTCATTGATTGTTGAATCATGAAGTGACGACCCATAATCGCTTTCTACTTCTTCATCTTCTCCTCTCATCCAATATACCCATAATGCATCCTTAGTAGCACGATCCATGCTCTTATGGTTATTAAACTTACTAGCCAACCATTCTGAAAAATCAACATCGTTAGGGTCATGGTTAACGTCAAAGCAAACCTTTCCAATCATATTCTTTTTTATCTCCATGAACTCGTTAAATTGCTTCTTAAAACTCCGAGTCAACCATGAAGTCATAATCTCCTTGACTTCATTTGTAGGGGCAAATTCCGGACTACCATATTTGAGTTCTAGCCAATCATTGAGGGAGAGGTCTATCAATCTTACCAACCTGCCATGAAATAGTAACTCTGCCAAAGCATAATTCATGTCATTATCCTGATAGTTCTCATTCAATCCCCAGTACTGTTCGGAATAAGGCATGTAAGAGATTTGGGCATTGCCTCCACCACAGCTGTTGTTGCTTGAGTCCATGTATGCAAGATAGAATTTCCCATCATCTTCTTCGATAGTAGTCCAGTTCAATCCTTCGGCTTCAATGCTAGGCCATAAGAGCGACAATTCTTCTCCAGTATACCTCACAAATACATCATAAGAGAATACCTCTTTGTCAATGTTGCATAAACGCATGAATTCCTTAAAAGCAGCTTCAAGAGGAGTCTCCCAAGAGAATAAATCTGCATCGATCATGAGTACATTGAATGAATCCGAAAACAAGCATTCCTTAGCAAGATATCCGTTAACTGACATGTCTTCCATAGCAAAATCTGTCATCCAAGGTAAAATCATCAGTAGGATTTGTTCGCTAGAAGAGAAATTAATGAATATAGAAACGGATATAAGAATAAAAATAGCTGATATCTGCAGACGATGCGCCGTATCCGAAAAGTTGGATACGCCGTATCTTATAACCGTTAAAATTTAATCAAACTTTATTCAGAAAATAGATACGCCGCTTTAGAATTTAAGAATGCGCCGTATCGAATTAATTAATCAAAAATCAGTTTATCTAATTAAAATTAAATGCGTCGTATTAACGAAAGTTAATGCGCCGTATTTTCGTTACGTTTAAAAAATAAATATCGATTTTTGATTCAGAAAGATGCGCCGTATCGACAGAGATCGATACGCCGTATCTGTTTAATAATTCGCAAACTGTTTTTAATTAAAATAATAGATACGCCGTATCTGCGAAAGCAGATGCGTCGTATGGCGTTAACGTTTAGAATTTTTTTTTTTTTTTTTTTTTTTTTTTTTATCGAAAACAGATACGCCGTATCTGCTAAAGCAGATGCGTCGTATTACTTTATCGCTTAGAAAAATTTTCTTATTAAAAACAGATACGCCGTATCTTGGGGAAAAGATGCGTCGTATCGAATTAATTAAACGCGTTGTATTAAAAAAATTAAACGCAATACGCCGTATCTGAGAGATCAGATGCGCCGTATCGTTTGTTTTAGCACAGTACAACGATAGCAGAACAGAAAAATACGAAAAATAAAAACAAAAAAATTAAACACACAAACAAAAATAAACACACAAAAATAAAAAGAAAACAATTAACACACAATACAACAAATATGCAAAATAATACAATGATGCAATTAATCTAATAAAAAGAAAAACCTAATTAAAATACTAATCAAATTAACAGATAATAACAATTCACTCCCCGGCAGCGGCGCCAAAAACTTGATGCGAGTGATGTGTCGTTGCGGTTTAGCAGTTTTAATGCCTACTCAAGTTTTATATTTATATTTAGCCGACTTATCAATAACACACACACTTAACGAGCAGTGTACCCGGTCAGTATGAAGATAATGGTAAGTAGAGTGTCGATCACTAAGAGTGGAACGTATTATCTCGTTATTCTAATCAGTATTTTAATATCCTAACGCAAGGGGGTTTCAGCCTGAGAGACTGGCACGATTTGTTGCAATTAAATAATAAAATAAACCAATAGGCACGAATCAGCAAGTAGCACACACGTACACAGATAGATACTTGAGACAATAAGAGGGCTGTCCTTATGATTAAGTAGATTGTCACTTGTTTTATTGATAGCTTTATATGAAGTGTATGTAGTTAACCCTTTCTCGTTGGTCCTAATCTTATCGGCGAGTAAACCCTTAATGATTACTTATGTCTAAAAGTTATTCCTAAGTGATCAATTTAGAAACAACCGTGGGAGCCACATTATGTCCCGCAGTCAAATGCCCACAAGCCACTAATAAACACAGAGGTTATCAATGCACTAATAAGTAGTAACCAAAGACATCAACATATAAACTTTAATTGATGGGAAAGCAAGTATTAAAGGGAGTGCAATCTTTCGTTGTCACATTACACAAGCCACCAATCCTGATGAATTAAAGTTTGCTAACACAATAAAACAAAACTACTTAATGAATTAAACACATGCAGCACCTTCTTACAGCTCTTGTATCTTTGATTTGGGTGTGTCTTGTGCTGCCTCCTTGACTGAATTCGTCCTTTGTTCCTCCTGTTTGAACTTCGGTTTTAGGTTTTTCCGGTCCTTTTAATTCGTCTGGTCTACGGGGTATTTATAGTTTCTGTCTGAGGGAAGATGCGGCGCATCTACTAAGTAGATGCGGCGCATGTACTTAACTTCGCGTGGGGTCCAAGATTATAATATTCAGGAATATTCGTACACCGCCAGAAGATGCGGCGTAACTCCATGATTAGATGCGGCGCATGTCCTCTTGTATCTTGGATCGTATCTGGTGATATCTTGATAGAGATGCGGCGCATGTTGAGAGTGAGATGCGGCGCATCTGGAGCAGAATTGACTTAATCTTGTCCATGTCGGTAGACTTTCACTTTATGCACGTTTTGCTCCATTATTAGTCCAAAATCGCTAAGTTTCACCAAATGCTTGTTTTTACCTGAGAATTACAAAAGTAAATGATTAAGTATCAATCCTCATACATAATATAGTAAAACAAGTCAAATTAATAGGATAAATGATAGTAATAAAATGTACTTCTTTGAGTTCATCACCCGTTACCAGAAATTGATTAGAAGATAGAGTCGGTCGTAGGATTCCGGTATAAGTGTTTCTTGGATGCTTATAAGGGATACAATCAGGTGCAAATGGCGAAGGATGATGAAGAGAAGACAACTTTCTATACCGAACAGGGGACGTATTGTTATACCAAAATGCCGTTCGTATTAAAGAATGCGGGAGCCACGTATCAACGGTTGGTAGATTAAGCCTTTCGGTCGCAGATAGGAAGAAATCTTGAGGCATATGTGGATGACATGGTGATAAAGAGCAAGACTGAGAAAAAGTTGTTGGCCGACATAGCTGAGACGTTCGAAAATCTCCGAAGGATCAATATGAAGCCGAATCCTAAGAAATGTTCCTTCGGCGTGGAAGAAGGAAAGTTTCTTGGATACATGGTGACATCCGAAGGAATTAGAGCAAATCCAAGGAAAACTAGGGCCATTGCGGATACGCAGTCTCCAAAGTCGCTCAAAGAAATGCAAAGTCTAAGCGGCAAGTTAGCAGCTCTAAACCGGTTCTTGTCCAGGTCGGTAGAAAGAGCACTTCCGTTTTTCGACACGTTGAAAAATATCACAAAAGAGAATCAAGATGAGTACCGCTAGACAGAGCGGGCCGAATCGGCCTTCCAAGAGATGAGAAAGATGATCCTTGAACTTCCTTACCTAACAATGTAAAACCCTAAAAATCTAAAACATGTAAAATGACCGAAATGCCCCTGCAAGTTTAGAAATTAATTAAAAGTTTATAAAGTATCAAATAAATTCCAAACTTCTGGCAATGCATAAGTTATGATCCCAAATAGTTTTAACAATTTCATTTAACATTTATACAAGAGATAAAATTACCAAAATGCCCATAGGGCCGAATAACATTTTTATTAACAATTTAAATTAAATAAATTAAAATAAATACATTTAAATGTGGAATTTAATCACATTAAATTGCCAATCAATTTTACCAATCAATTCCTGGTCTTATTTTCCCCCTTGACTTGGCTTACCTAGTTTAAAACAAATCCTCATCATTTTCTCCTCAACCCTAATGCCGATTGGATTTAACACACACACATAATTCACCTAGCCTCCAATCGACACTCTAAAATTCCCAAGCTATTTTTCTGTGTTAAATCATCATCCAAGGAGTCCTAGAAAAATAATACTTTGAATTGTGGTGGCCGGATTCAAGGGTTTTAGAAAATTCTTGTTTAATTCAACCCGAAAGGTAAAAATTCCATTTTGATTCATTCGATCTTGGAAAAATTCGTTTCTTATTTTTATTGTGTTCCTCACATCATATGTGACACGTGAAAATTGGTTTCAAGATTTTTAGATCATTTTTGAAGCCGTGGTGAATTTTTGGGCGTTTTGGCTATACGCGTACAAGATAAATCCTCCAACCCATTCTACACGTTCGAATCTCTTTGTGGTATTTTTCTCAGATCCTATATGTATTTAGAACATCAAATAAAATGATTATAACATACCATGCATGATCTAAATATTATTTGCGAATTAAACATGGAAAACGGGTATAAATCCTAAATGATTCAATCCGAATTTTTGAGGCTTCATATTTATTTTATTTGGACTCTACATGATCATATTAGCCTGGGAAAAATGCTAATTCGATTTGTTATGGCCTGATCTAATTATTTTTGATTTATTTGTTTTATCGGATTTAAGTTATATATAGAAGAAATAAAAATAAAATGTAATCCGATTTAGGGTTTGAATATTAGGGCTTGGTTTTGACAAATTAATGATGTTATAATTATTATATAATGATTTGGTAATTATTGGTATTTTTAGCATTAGAGTTTTATAAATAAAAAGTACAATCGGTTTGTAAGTAAATTCTAAGGGGGTGTTTTGTAACTTTTAAAACTCAAGGGTTAATTTTAGAACTTATTTTGGGCTGTGAACATTTCGAATAAAATATAAGTTGAGGGCCCCATGTGTAATTTTTATATTTAAAAGGGGTAAAATGTTTATTTGATAAAGTATAAATCGATTTTGAAAATAATTAAAATAGAGGGACTAAATATGTAATTTCTGGAAACTTAAGATTGATTTGAGTAATTAATTATATTCAGGGGGTTATGTGCTATTTTGGTAATTTAATGGCTTAATATGTAATTATTGATAATTAAAGATTGAAAATGTAAATTAAGGGTTAAATATGTAACTTTGATAACTTGAGGGACTTAATGTGTAAATTATGAATACTTAAGGGTAGATTCGTATAATATGATAAAATAAGTGATCATTGTGTAATTTTGATAAACTAAGGGTCTAATGTCTAATTATGGATATTATAAGGTTAAAATGTAAATTATGTAACTTAAGGGTGTAAAGTGTAAAATTGGGAAACTTGAGGGGCTGAATTTGTTAACTTGATAAATATGGATTCAAAACAGATTAGTTGGGATATTTTCATATTTGAACCTTATCTTTGATATAATTACACTTAAAACCCTAATTTATGTAAAGTTGTCATAAGTAACCCTAAACTTTTGTGACTTGATTAAAATACACCCTAAAGCCATATTATGATTCAATAATAACTTAACCTAAATGAGAATATGGAAACTTACTAAATATGGAAACCTGCTAAAAATGGAAAGTTACTTAAAATAGAAAGGTTTGTAATTCTTTTCTACCCCTCTAGGTATGAAGAAGGAGAGGACATGATCCTTTGCATCTTATTCTTTTGGTTTGTGCTTTGCTTTGGGAATAAGGTACAGATATTCTGCCCTTTTTAATAAGGTGCCTTCGACCTCTTGATTTCTGGTTTGAACCTATGATTTGAACCTTTGGCATTTGAACCTTGACATATGAACCTTTGGTATGAACCTTGAGATTTGGACTATGACTATATGAACCTTTGCTTTGATATGAACCTTTGCTTTGATATAAACCTTTGACCTTGACCCCAGTTTGATACCCGAGCCAAATATGTTTCCTAGCCATGAAGGTAACATGGCCATGTCATTGATGCACCAGTGGCATGACTCTAGTGTACTCGAGTGATGTTGTACACCGTCCCCATTATGATATGATATGAGCTCACTATGATTTGTTTATGGCCAATATGATTTGTTTGGGGGGCGTATGGATGCATCCTAGATATGTTCTGATATGATATGTTTTGATATGATATGATATGGTGACTGGGGCTGGGTGCAATCCACTCCTTTCACAAAATATGGGAGCTAGCTACTCCACCTGAAGAATGAGGACACCCCTCATATTATCTGATTATCTGAGAGGTCTCCCCTCTATATGATTATGAAGATATGATATGATATGATATGTGATATGGGCTCGTGGTGGATGACTGTCCTAAACCTTACTCTTTATTTCCTTTTCCTATTTCTCACTCATTATGATATGCTTGTTCATTTCCGTTTGCTTTTATTTCCGTTTATTATATATCTGTTCACTGGGCTTTTTAAGCTCAGCCGCACGTTTTCTTTCCGTGTGCGGCAGGTTTTAGTTGGAAGCTGGGTATGAGTGAAGAGACCTTTGGACTTAGAAGACCTTGATAGTTTCGGAAGTAGAAGATTTTAGAAGGATTTGCATTGACAGACATAGTATTTAGTTTTGTTTCTCGTTTGTAACCTTGTAGTTTCAGTATATCATTTGTAACCTTTGAATTTCTATTGTATTAATTAAGTCGTATGTTATGCTTGCCTTTGATATGTCACCATTTGCGTGACACTTCTACCCTTGCCGGGTTGGGGTGTTACAATTATGGTATCAGAGACAGGTTTACGACTTGTAGTACATCTACCCTTGGCCTGTGTAAGTTAGGACCCCTAAGTTACCACTGTAGGCGCTCGTAGGATAACCTTTGCGATGTTGCGTAGGATTTTTCCCATAGGAACATAAGTCACAACCGGTGAGGAATGGGTAGACTAGGACATCCGTGTGAGTAGTATTTGCTTCCGCATCACTCTGAATCTTGCCTTTGCCTTTAGTCATGCCTTATAGGAACGTTTGTCTCAGAAGACGAGGAAGTCTTATCTTCCGTCATTTGAAGAATGAACTTTGTATGTTCCCTTTGGAAGGAATTGATGTTGATATTTGTCTAGTACGGAATTGTTATCTGAGCATGCTGATGCTAATAACTGACATTCCATACATCTCGCCTCTGACAGTTAAACGATATTCGTATTACTATCGGTGCACACCCTATCATTCCTATGTTATAAGATTCCAATCTTTTGAACTGTTCACAATTCTAACCTTCAAATTGATATATTTGACCTTGATATATTCTAATACTCTCCCATCCCACACTTTGATGAACCATGTACCTAAATTTGATATGTGAACTATCCGTATGATTTGACAACCACATTCGCTCTAAGAACCCGTTTACTTTGGATGCATTTGACTTTGAGGTCTTTTGATTATGGGTTGGTAGTTTTTGTAAAGCTATCATGGACTACAATATTTGAAATGCGACCTGTAGCAATCTGCTTCACCATATTTTGATATGATATTCTCAATCATTTGAATCTGTTAAGATTATTGTTGTATGAAGCACATACTCCGATCTCTTTGATTTCCAATTTTCTCCTAACGCCTGTTAGTATCCACTCTTGGAAAACTCCGGCACTTGAAAGTTTGTTGTACGAATTTCTGGTGTTTCTAATGAACCTTTTGAAATCCGTTTGGGAAGTAAAGTTTGTATTGAACTAATCTGAATTTGGCGAAACCACGATACTGAAGAAGTTAAGAGATTGTAGGAACTGATGGGATATGAGTTTGTTCACTTCAGTGATCTCTTGAATGCTCCTGTTGGGTTATGAAGAAGAAAGAGAGAAGTGTGCGGCGGTACACCGACCATCGTGAATGTAACCGTAATCATTATTCCATTTCCGCGTATCAATATTTGATTTGTTCTATTTTTGAAACTCCGTAGCAGACGACCTCATTTGAGTTTGAAAGACGGAAGAAGCAACCATAAGAGCATCTGAGAAGGAAGTTAATTAGTTGAGATTAAGTTCCGCGAAGCATTACAATTTGATTGTGAAGAGAAAGATTTGTGATGTGAAGTTTCTCCCTAAGAAGATTTCCTGAAGTTGCTTTAGTACCCGTGTGACCACTGTGAGTTTTGAATGATGTCAATTGTATTGGCTACAAGATTCATGTTTTCGCAAGTATTCGGACAATTGTCATAGTATGACAGTGTGTTTATGCTCAGAGACGAGCGAGGAACACGTTGACCATTTTCGTAGGAAGTGAACCGACCCTTTGTTCTAGAAGAATAGATTTGCTTGACGATCAAAGATTGTAGCAGACAACACCACCAGGTATCCGATGACTACAGAGCTTCCACAGAAAAGGACCAAGACTGAAGACCATGGTTAGAGTTAGAAACCTTGTAGAAGATGTGCAGAAGAAGTTCGTGACAGGCGTTACCAAGAGAGAAGCATGTGAGGAGAAGACAGACTGAGATGAGACTCGATTATACCTCAAGCAGCACGTGGAGATTTCAGTTGGGCATCAAGACGACCAGACCGTAGAAGATGAGCTTTCAGCACATAAACCAGGAAGTCCACAGCAGTTTGAGTTGGTAAACTTTGAATCATGCTAGAAGACCTGTAGGAGACACGCAACCTTGTTTCTCTAGTCATTTTAGTTGTACTAAGATGAATTGAGAGCTGAAGCAGACTCGCAAATGGAGGAATGCAAGGTGATCACGTCAGAGATTCACGCTACCACACCGAAGTGTCCAGAAGAAGTGTCGAAGACTTGAGGAACCAGACTCAAGTTTATGATTTCCTTTTCACCCTAAGATCGTATAATTAGACAAGAGAGCGACTACTTGGAATTTGAAAAGATTCGAGATCATGAAATTGAATGGATGGAATTTTGCAGTAAACGTTTGGATTTGGAAGATTTGATCGTTGTAAAGGATGAAGATATTGAAGACGTAATTCATTTCCTCTTAGACCACTTAAGTTTCCGTTACCTTTCGATAGGATCTTTTGAATGAGCCTTACCCTATTAGAAATTCCGTTCTGTGTCCGTTATGCATTTGTTTGGATGATGGTTTCGTTATGAGAAAAATGATGAATTGTGGAAGACCTAACGTTTCGACGACGAGTTTCAATTGAGGTGTACACATTTCGTTACGCTATTTGTACGTTCAAATTCCTCCGATTTAGAATCCGTAGTGATGTTTGTTTTGGACCAACCTTAGGAGGTAGAAAGACTGATAGGTGGTTAAGAGAAGTAGTTCTGTTCGTGACTTGAGATAAAGTATGACCATCATGATGGTATACTCATATGATGATAGTATTATGACGGTTCGCGAACGTGATAATACTTACGTCATATGACGTACCCTCATTGTGTTCATAGGATATTTCGAGGAGTACTTTAGAAACCTTAGAATTTTGATTTGATATGTGAGAAATTTCGCAGTTGTAAGATTTAGGTTCGTTCCACCTATACGCTTAATCTGTTTCGCCGTTATACGATTTGATACGTTTGGATTCTCGGTACGCGATTGTTGACCTTTGTAATTCCGATAAGAATCTTAAGTTCTGCTATAAGTTTCCTCCATTTGATATCACCTACAATTTATTTTCTGTACGATCTCATCTGATTTGTCTAATCGAATGCTATGGACGGCATATCCGTCGCAACCTTGCGTATCCTTGTATCTCTTCTGAGAGAATATGATAACCATTCGTCATGTTTGAATATGATCCTTGCAATCTGAATTCCGTATGATATGTCATTTCTGGGAACGGAAGTTACTTTGAATCGGCAATGAAGAGTCATGAGGAACAAGTCTTTTTATATTTCCGTTCGCCGTCCGTTGTGTCTTCTGTTTCGTTTCATCTCCGTTCGTAAAGATTCTTTGGAAGAACCACCCAGAGCGGGAGGCTACCTGGGAGACCGAGGAATCAATACGAGCTAGTTATCCTCATTTTGTATTCTGATCTGGTATGTCTCTATTTTGTTTCCGTTCTATTTCAGTTCTACTTCTTTGCAAATTTCGAGGACGAAATTTTTCGTTTAGAGGGGAAGAGTTGTAAAACCCTAAAAATCTAAAACATGTAAAATGACCGAAATGCCCCTGCAAGTTTAGAAATTAATTAAAAGTTTATAAAGTATCAAATAAATTCCAAACTTCTGGCAATGCATAAGTTATGATCCCAAATAATTTTAACAATTTCATTTAACATTTATACAAGAGATAAAATTACCAAAATGCCCATAGGGCCGAATAACATTTTTATTAACAATTTAAATTATATAAATTAAAATAAATACATTTAAATGTGGAATTTAATCACATTAAATTGCCAATCAATTTTACCAATCAATTCCTGGTCTTATTTTCCCCCTTGACTTGGCTTACCTAGTTTAAAACAAATCCTCATCATTTTCTCCTCAACCCTAATGCCGATTGGATTTAACACACACACATAATTCACCTAGCCTCCAATCGACACTCTAAAATTCCCAAGCTATTTTTCTGTGTTAAATCATCATCCAAGGAGTCCTAGAAAAATAATACTTTGAATTGTGGTGGCCGGATTCAAGGGTTTTAGAAAATTCTTGTTTAATTCAACCCGAAAGGTAAAAATTCCATTTTGATTCATTCGATCTTGGAAAAATTCGTTTCTTATTTTTATTGTGTTCCTCACATCATATGTGACACGTGAAAATTGGTTTCAAGATTTTTAGATCATTTTTGAAGCCGTGGTGAATTTTTGGGCGTTTTGGCTATACGCGTACAAGATAAATCCTCCAACCCATTCTACACGTTCGAATCTCTTTGTGGTATTTTTCTCAGATCCTATATGTATTTAGAACATCAAATAAAATGATTATAACATACCATGCATGATCTAAATATTATTTGCGAATTAAACATGGAAAACGGGTATAAATCCTAAATGATTCAATCCGAATTTTTGAGGCTTCATATTTATTTTATTTGGACTCTACATGATCATATTAGCCTGGGAAAAATGCTACTTCGATTTGTTATGGCCTGATCTAATTATTTTTGATTTATTTGTTTTATCGGATTTAAGTTATATATAGAAGAAATAAAAATAAAATGTAATCCGATTTAGGGTTTGAATATTAGGGCTTGGTTTTGACAAATTAATGATGTTATAATTATTATATAATGATTTGGTAATTATTGGTATTTTTAGCATTAGAGTTTTATAAATAAAAAGTACAATCGGTTTGTAATTAAATTCTAAGGGGGTGTTTTGTAACTTTTAAAACTCAAGGGTTAATTTTAGAACTTATTTTGGGCTGTGAACATTTCGAATAAAATATAAGTTGAGGGCCCCATGTGTAATTTTTATATTTAAAAGGGGTAAAATGTTTATTTGATAAAGTATAAATCGATTTTGAAAATAATTAAAATAGAGGGACTAAATATGTAATTTCTGGAAACTTAAGATTGATTTGAGTAATTAATTATATTCAGGGGGTTATGTGCTATTTTGGTAATTTAATGGCTTAATATGTAATTATTGATAATTAAAGATTGAAAATGTAAATTAAGGGTTAAATATGTAACTTTGATAACTTGAGGGACTTAATGTGTAAATTATGAATACTTAAGGGTAGATTCGTATAATATGATAAAATAAGTGATCATTGTGTAATTTTGATAAACTAAGGGTCTAATGTCTAATTATGGATATTATAAGGTTAAAATGTAAATTATGTAACTTAAGGGTGTAAAGTGTAAAATTGGGAAACTTGAGGGGCTGAATTTGTTAACTTGATAAATATGGATTCAAAACAGATTAGTTGGGATATTTTCATATTTGAACCTTATCTTTGATATAATTACACTTAAAACCCTAATTTATGTAAAGTTGTCATAAGTAACCCTAAACTTTTGTGACTTGATTAAAATACACCCTAAAGCCATATTATGATTCAATAATAACTTAACCTAAATGAGAATATGGAAACTTACTAAATATGGAAACCTGCTAAAAATGGAAAGTTACTTAAAATAGAAAGGTTTGTAATTCTTTTCTACCCCTCTAGGTATGAAGAAGGAGAGGACATGATCCTTTGCATCTTATTCTTTTGGTTTGTGCTTTGCTTTGGAATAAGGTACAGATATTCTGCCCTTTTTAATAAGGTGCCTTCGACCTCTTGATTTCTGGTTTGAACCTATGATTTGAACCTTTGGCATTTGAACCTTGACATATGAACCTTTGGTATGAACCTTGAGATTTGGACTATGACTATATGAACCTTTGCTTTGATATGAACCTTTGCTTTGATATAAACCTTTGACCTTGACCCCAGTTTGATACCCGAGCCAAATATGTTTCCTAGCCATGAAGGTAACATGGCCATGTCATTGATGCACCAGTGGCATGACTCTAGTGTACTCGAGTGATGTTGTACACCGTCCCCATTATGATATGATATGAGCTCACTATGATTTGTTTATGGCCAATATGATTTGTTTGGGGGCGTATGGATGCATCCTAGATATGTTCTGATATGATATGTTTTGATATGATATGATATGGTGACTGGGGCTGGGTGCAATCCACTCCTTTCACAAAATATGGGAGCTAGCTACTCCACCTGAAGAATGAGGACACCCCTCATATTATCTGATTATCTGAGAGGTCTCCCCTCTATATGATTATGAAGATATGATATGATATGATATGTGATATGGGCTCGTGGTGGATGACTGTCCTAAACCTTACTCTTTATTTCCTTTTCCTATTTCTCACTCATTATGATATGCTTGTTCATTTCCGTTTGCTTTTATTTCCGTTTATTATATATCTGTTCACTGGGCTTTTTAAGCTCAGCCGCACGTTTTCTTTCCGTGTGCGGCAGGTTTTAGTTGGAAGCTGGGTATGAGTGAAGAGACCTTTGGACTTAGAAGACCTTGATAGTTTCGGAAGTAGAAGATTTTAGAAGGATTTGCATTGACAGACATAGTATTTAGTTTTGTTTCTCGTTTGTAACCTTGTAGTTTCAGTATATCATTTGTAACCTTTGAATTTCTATTGTATTAATTAAGTCGTATGTTATGCTTGCCTTTGATATGTCACCATTTGCGTGACACTTCTACCCTTGCCGGGTTGGGGTGTTACAAACAACCCCAAAACCGAAGGAAGACTTGTATGTATACCTTGCGGCGTCAAAGGAAGCAATGAGCGGTGTACTTTTGGTTAAAAGGGAAGGAAGGCAAATCCCAATGCATTATGTCAGCCGAACGTTATATGAGGCCGAAAAGAATTACGCCCCGGTTGAAAAATTAGCTTTGGCCCTGCTACACCTGTCAAGAAGGCTTAGGAGATATTTTGAGGCTCAACCGATAAAAGTCATCACTGATCAACCCATCAAGCAGATACTAAACAAGGCGGAAGCATCCGGGAGACTAGCCAAGTATACTGTGGAACTAGGAGCTTACAACATCACGTACGTGCCCCGAAATGTGGTTAAGGGACAGGTCCTAGCAGACTTCATAACGGAAATACCACTGATCACATCCGACCAGGTTCTGGAGGAAGGGGGCAAGGAGATATGTAACATCTCCGACCGGGAGCAATGGATGTTATACACCGACGGAGCGTCTAGTAAATCCGGCGCCGGGGCAGGTTTGGTATTAATCAGTCCGGACCAAACTGAGTACACTTATGTCATTCGACTAAACTTTAAAAGTACCAACAATGAGGCGGAGTACGAAGCCTTACTAGCGGGTCTAAGAATCGCCCGGAAGATGAAGGTCCAAGTGTTAGAAGTCAGGGTGGATTCTAATTTGGTGGCAAGCCAGATTAATGGGGACTTCGTGGCGTACAAAGACAGTATGATACTATACCTTGCCAAGGCCAAAGAATATATTGCATGCTTTGACCAGTTAAAAATCCGGAACATTCCGAGAGCACAGAATCAGAAGGCAGATATACTTACACTACTAGAAAAAAGGCCTTTAATGACGCGCATTGCGTGTCATAAAAGGGGTCAGATGACGCGCTTTTTGGTGTCATTGATCGACCCGTCATAAAGCTTTATGACACGCATTTCGCGCGTCATAATTTTATGACACGCTTTTATGACACTATTTTATGACCCATTTTTTGCGTGTCATGGTTCAAATTTTTTTTTAAAAAAATAATTTTTATAAAATTAATAATATCCCCACATTAAATAACAGATAATCTCATAATACAAATAAATACACAAATAGCAAAAAAGCGCATTTCATATATATCAAAACAATGCGTTTCATACAACTACAAGTTATTTTCAAATTCTAAAATTGTAGAAACATATATGGGTGATATACAGGTAAATGTGTAGAACATATATAGCTACATAATCACAGTAGTCAGAGTCATCAAGCTAAGGTTGATGTGGCAACCTTCTCTCAGCCTAGCACCATCGGCATTTGTCTGTGATGCTCTTTCGCTTCCAGCTAAATCTACAAAGTTCTGCACCACATGGCAGTTTATGGTTTTAGTTTGTTGTCTATTATATTATACTCCTGGGATTAGTATATACACTCAAATTTAAATGTTGAAACATACCAGACTTGAAACAAAGGATCTCACGCAGTCTGAAGTATCCCGGAGTGTGCTTTCTATTGTCTGCATTGACAAATAACTTATTAAATAAATTATCTTGGTTTAAAAATGTATATACAATAATAAAGGTATAGAACACCAACTTATTAATTACGAGGTATAAGAAGTACATCAAATAGACCATGTTTGCGAGTAAATTCATATACTTACCAGTCTTATTATCTGATGTGATCGAGAACTAGTATCGTTTAAAGCGGTTTCACCGACTTGTCTTTGAGCTGCAGAACATACAAACAAAAATAATTATAAGCACGATTTAACTAGAATAACTAATTTCCTGTTTTGTGAGTTGGAAGGGAAAAAAAGACAAGGCCTTTAGATATGTTCAGAAGCTTACCTTCACAAATGCTGATCAATTAGTTATTCTAGTTAAATCAATGCTGACTCAGCAGGTACCATAAATCCGCATACTCCAAGTAGTGCAGCTGCACATATTGAGCGAAGCAGACTTGATTTCCCGCCACCATTTGGTCCGGTCAACAGAAACATTGATTTCATATTAACTGTGTTCAAAACCGCACTGCCTTCAGCTGCATCAAACCAATACGGTGATAGACCAACAATCTTCATCCCGAGCATACGAGATTTCGCCCTTTGGTCCTCCAAATGGTGCCGTCGTAGCTTTTATTCTGTTGATTATAGGAAGAAAATCTTCTGTGACCTAGAATAACAGACATCTGTTAATCACTACCAGATCCTTGTCTTGCAGGGCATATTATAACAAAGAACGAAAGACAAGAAAAAAGGAACTTACCGCTATGGATAAGGCTTCAGCAGCCTTATCTACCTCATCGTAAGCTTCTTTTAAATGAATCTTCTTCACACGACTTTTCCATGAAGACTCCATGTCCTCAAAAAAGTCATTTGGTATATTCACATGTGAGCTAAACTTCTGATCATTTTCATCATCTAAAGAGATAAGTTCACCAATTGTACGAGAGATTGACTCACATTCATTCACCTATGAATAAGCAATGACAAACAAAGAAGCCATTTTTTATAAACTTCTACTCATATATTTTGATCATCAAGACAGTTTGGCAATTTACTTTATGTCTCAAGGAATTTTAACCACTTACTAGTATCTCAATGTCAACTTTTAATCCAGTAGCCACCCAAGTAGGGTCCACTAACAGCATCAGTATCTCATTTAGCTCGGAGTTTTTACGGAGCTGCAATATTTCGTCAAGCACGCTTTTGATCTTGCAAAACTCAATATGATTCGTCTCCCTTAACTCGAGAAGCTTCACTAGCTGTAAGATGAGGGACCCATATACGTTAGAACTTAGTCAACTTACATAAGTTAGAAATGGAGAGCAATAAGCTAAATCGTTCTTTAACCAAATCCAGAACTCAGACGAATTTTGTTACCTTTGATGGTGCGATGCAAGTGAATTCAGGAATTGAGCAAGAGATATTATTCATAAGTTTGCCTATTGCTGAAAATGTTTAATAAGCAGATAGAATTAGTTTGAAATATATGAAATGTATCATAACTCAGAACATGTATGCAAAATGATTAAAAAAAATGCACATCTATAACATAATATAATAAAACACCTCTACAGATATGGACATTATGACAAACCAAATAAAATTTTATAAGAAATGAAACGAGGGACAAGTAATGGGTCCTCAAACACATTCCACAGCTTAACGTCAACATAACCAACAGTCTTTCTATAATCTCCTGACTGACTTTTACTTGTGCCAACGAAACATAGCATTTGATAATTTATAAAAACGGGTAGATCTACAAATAAAATGAATAGATCTATAAAAAAAAAATTATAGATCGACAAAAAAATCTATACATCTACAAAAAAAGAACAAAAAAAACTATAAATAACGAAAAATATTATAGATCTACAAAAATAATGTTCAAAAATCATAGATATATCAAAATACCTCAAAACTTTAGGGTGGAGAGTTTCGGTGGTGTCGGTGGAGGTGGAGTCCGGTGGTGGTGCGTCGGATGGTGGTGGTGGAGTTCCGGTGGATTGTGTTTTTTAGAGAGAGAGAGTTATTTTTTTTGTGTGTGTGTGTTTTTAGAGATATGAGTGTGAAAATGAAATGAGTTGGGTGAGAGTAGAATGTTGGAAGTCCGTGTTTTTTAAAAAATTTGAGATATGACACGAATTTTATGACACACAAAAATGTCTGTCGTCTAGCCTTCAGATTTTACAATTTATGACAGTTTTTTTATGACATACGATTTTGCGTGTCATTATATTGTGTGTGTCATAAAAAGCGTGTCATTAAAGGCCCTTTTTCTAGTAGTGTTAGTAAGCTGGCATCCGTGGCATTTGATCACCTGACGTAAGAAATCTTGGTGGAAGTCTTAGAGAAACCATCAAAGGAAGAAGAAGTGGTCAACGCCATTATGGAAGAAGAAGAAGAAAACTTGATGAACCCAATCATTCGGTGTAAACAGGAAGGCATTTGGCTGGAAGATCAAAACGAGGCTCGGGCTCTCCGAATGAAGATAAACCAGTATACTCTAGTGGACAATGTGCTTTTCAAAAAATCTTACTTAGGCCCAATGTTAAGGTGTGTCGGACCACTCCAGGCTAATTACATCATCCGGGAAGTGCACGAAGGAGCATGTGGGATGCACTCCGGGCCACGATCCGTTGTGGCAAAGCTAATGCGGCAAGGGTATTACTGGCCGACCATGCACCGGGACACCAGAGAAGTAATTCAGAAATGTGATTCTTGTCAAATACATGCACCCGTTCCGAGGCTCCCAAAAACCGTGATGACTTCAATCATGGCCCCATGGCCCTTCTACCAATGGGCATGGACGTGTTAGGACTTATACCAGAAGCTCCGGGGAAAATCGAGTTTGTTATCGTGGCAATCGATTATTTCACTAAGTGGATGGAGGCTAAGCCGTTGGTCCGAATGACCGGGAAAGAAGTCAAGAAGTTTGTCTGGGAAAACATAGTATGCAGGTTCGGATTACCAAGAGTAATCGTCACGGACAACGGGAGCAACTTCATTCACGATCCTTTCAAAAGCTGGTGCGAGAGGTTGAATATAACCCAGATAAACACTGTTGTGGCCCATCCTCAAGCTAATGGGTTAGTCGAAAGGGCAAACAAGAGTCTTATGAAGGGGTTCAAATCAAGACTCGGCAGGGAGAGAGCCGGATGGGTAGACGAGTTACTGAATATCTTGTGGGCACACCGTACCTCTCTGAAGACAAGCAATGGAGAAACACCATTCAGCCTCACGTACGGAAGTGAAGCGGTCATCCCGGCGGAAATAGGAATGCCAACCTTTCGGACTATGGTAACGGAAGAAAAGAAAAACGACGAGGGAATCTGCCTAAACCTCGACTTACTGCAGGAGCGAAGGGAGATGGTTGCGATCCGGGAGGCGAAATACAAGAAGAAGATAGAACAATATTATAACCGAAGGGTTCGCGCCGAGTCGTTCAAGGTAAGTGCAAAAATTCAGATAGCTCTCTTAAAATGAAATGTCGTTACAATACATAGTTATTTCATTCCAATTATAACTTGTTTCTACTGTGACTAACGTAAGAAATGAAAATACCTTCACAATCAAAAGTAGGTGATTTTATGTACCGAAGAAATGAGGCAAGCAGGGTCGAAAATCAAGGAAAGCTAGGACCCAATTGGGAGGGACCGTACCGGGTCGTGGAAGCGTACCAGACCGGATCATACAAATTGGAGATGATGGAGGAAAAAGAAGTACCACGAACATGGCATGCCGTTAACCTTAGAAAGTGTTTTTTGTAAATGTATCAACTAATATATCTAATGTAACGTCCGAAAGGACTTGATTGACTATTTGAATGACAAATGCAGCTATCCCACAGTTAAAGGGGAGCAATTTTCTCTACATATCATGTTCTTACATTACTTATCACATTATGAACATAAGCCGAAAATGACCCCTCCGAGAGGCTCGCGACCTCCGGAGATCAGTGGTCAATGTTCAAAAATGGTTCATAACCAAAAAGGGGTTTCCATATAACTATGGCAAAAAGGCCGAACGGCACCCAAAAAGGGGGTCGCCGCACAACTATGGCAAAAAGGCCGAATGGCACCCAAAAAGGGGTCGCCACACAACTATGGCGAAAAGGCCGAACGACACCCAAAAAGGGGTCGCCGCACAACTATGGCAAAAAGGCCGAACGACACCCAAAAAGGGGTCGCCGCACGATTCAGGCAAACAGGCATGTAGGTAATATAATACATATAAAAAAAATATATTTTGTAACTAACGAAGTAACTGGCACAGACAATTTCAAAAGATACACAAAATAGCATACGATTCATACAATTCATAAGTTGCTACATTCGTCCGAACCATTGTAATTATTCACAAACCTAGTCTAACGGCCCCAAGGCCTTACATCTTCCAATGATCGTTGCCAAAGTAACAAGGATTTTAAAAAGCTTCACATAACATTCGGAATGGCTTGAATCCGTAGTCAAAACGGAGACACCCAGATATTAAAAACAAACAACTTGCTTAAGGAGCAGAGGCATTCCCTTCAGCGACTGAACCATTAACAGAAGGCCCTTCGGTCACAGGAGCCTCGGAAGTCGATCCGGCGGCAACCTCTGCAGTAGCGGTCACAGGCTTGGACGGAGTAGGGTCAGGGAACAGGTTCATTATTTCCGCAAGAGGCTTATAGCAGGCGTTGCTTACCTTCGTGACATAGGGATACTCCGCAGTGAATAGTCCATCATACAAAGGTTGGAACTTGGCTTCAGCTTCCATATCCAAGTCATCCACATCCGCCAGAACCCTAGCCACACCCTCCGGCGAACGATTCAAGGTGACACCATCCATAAACCCGGATTGGGAAGACAAACTGAAAGGAGCGGCCAAATGTTGTTTATACTCGTGACTGTTCAGAAGCCGACGAACCATCTCCGGAATGAACTCTTTTACCACTTTGAACCGCTCCATTTCCATTTGGCCCAGCTTGACGGCCAGGTCTTTCCTTTCTTGATGAAGTGCAGAATTCTCCCTCTCTTCCGCACTCAGTTTATCCTTGACCCCATTCAGTTCAGCCTCCAAGGCCTTGATCCGCTCGGCGGAAACCCTCTTCCCTTTGTCTCTCTTCTTCTCCAGCTCCGAGATGCGACCCGTGAGATCTGATTCTTTAACCATGCAGCTAGCATGCTCATGCCTCAACTTTCTATGCTCCTCTGCCTCTTGGGCTGCATTCTCGCACTTTTCATAGGTGCGGTACAATTGCTTGTACTCCTGAAGGAAGGACTCAAATCGGAATAGGATATCCGACTGAGCTGTGGCCCCCCGACCCAACAACATCCAGGCCCTCTAAGCAGCCTCTGCATCACCTAAGCTTTCCAAATATGACTCCTCCCGGGGAGTGGGCAGATTTAGCATTAAGTCCCTGCAGACTTTACAACTATCCAAACGGTCATCTTTCCTGATCGACCACTCCGGAACAAACAATGCTTCCGGATCATTATCAACTGTAACCTTTATCTTGCCACGGCCGAAAACAAACCCTCTTCTCCTTACCGCTCCTCTTCTCAAAAGTGAACCAGTGACCTTGCTTGCTTAACTTATAAAAGGCCCGGAATAGAGAAGTGGTATGGGTGATGTCCAAGCTTCGACTGTATACCTCAAAAAGGGTCGCACGGTGTAGACCCAACGGAACCAACTGAGAAATATGTACCTTTTAATACCTAATAACGTCCAGCAAAAATGTGGAGAAGGGTACGCTAAGACCGCCCTCGTAAAAATACTCCGAATACAAACCAATAGCATCATCCGACAACTTATCCATCGTCATATGCTTCGGAGGTTACCTCGGATGCAGATCTTCGGGTATACCGAATTCCATTGTCACCATATACACAGCCCCTTCATCCATCCGAGAGGTATATTTTTGAATGTCGAACTTGGGTATAAATCACCCAACCTCCTGAGTATCCTCTTCATGAATCGAAACGGGAGAGTCTGACATAGCCTAACCGAGGGAAAAGGGGATATAGCCGGACATCAAAGAAAATTCAAAGTGTGGATGGTTCAGACGTACCTCTTAAGTGGAATGGCAATGCAGAAATCGCTCGGACTAATTAGAAAAACTCGCTCGGAAAAATACTGAGAAAAGTTTGTCAGAAAGCAGAAAATTACAGTGGTAAAAACGATAGAAATGAGTTTATTTATAGGTGAGAAGGAAGAACATGTAACGACATGTCATGTCAGATGATGATGTGGCGCTCTGTCGCCCATACGATACGCACATGCACACGTATCTGAATCTTAGAACCCCGGTAAAAATGACGGCTATCCTTAAAAAGAAGCAATAATGATTTTTGGTGGTTTGTACATCAAACCCACTCGTCGGATCCTGACGGACTAAGCCCCTCGAAATTGATAAAACGGGACTTCAAAATTTTCAAAGTATCACAATATCGGTGAAGTCGATACTATGATACTGGGGGGGGACATGTTGGCGTATGTGTCCGAACGGCCTATCTTGTCCGGCCGTCCGGACGACATAGAGTCATCCGGATAAAGACCGGAAAGCACCTAACTCATTCGGCCAGTATAACTGTAAGTAATAGGATAGGTGGCGTTAACCTTTGGACATATGGCAACAGCAGCACTACTGCCGCCATCCCAGGATTTACGGGATTATGCTGGCGACATGTCTCCGGGAAATCCACTGCCACCGTGTCAGGTACTGTGGCTGGGTAGTATAAATACCCAGCTCATTTACTACTCTCAACTTAACTTTTACCATTCACATTTACTCTCACTTACTGTTTAAAATCTTTCAGATTACCCAATACTCATTCTCACGCCAGAGCTCGGGCCTGGGATAACACCCGGGGCGAGCCTAACGCGTGCTTATCTGTGTGCAGGTATTCGAAGGACCCTTGGAAGTAGAAGAGATTGATACACCAGTCTTTCGGGAGAACCTTCACATAGTTCGTCCGAAAGACCTAATTTGTTTGTCTGAAGTGTTTACGGAAGTTTACTTCAATAGCGTTCCCAAACACCCCTTAGTGAATTTGTAGCTCACACTGCAGAACTAAGCATAAAATAATTAAAAAGTTATAAGATCACCGATATGAGTTGTAGGTTATGTTTGGCGCGGAGCTTTTTGGAGCTTTTTGGGGCGATGAGCGGTGAGCAATGAGCTTTTTGATTTTTATTGTTCGTTTGGCAAACGAGCGGTGAGCTTTGCTATTTTTTAGGAATGCTCATTTTTTCAATGCTTCTTTAAGAAGCTGTGAGCGGTGAGCTGTGAGTTGTGACTACTGCTCACAGCTCACTGCTCACTGCTCACTGCTACTTTTACCAAACACACCCGTAGTATGTTAATCAAAGCAAAAAAATCCATCTCACTGTTACTTCTTTAATCTTTTCATCTTTTCCTCCTACCATTACTCCCACTTTATGAATACACTGAAATTATGATCAAAGATTGTACCTCACATCATCATTATATTTTTTCATTAAAGTATCAAATGGCTGAGTCAATCGTCCCTCACCACCATGCTAAAACATAGAAAGTAACCAAATTTAATGTTATATGTGTCTATCGACCCTAATGGATTTACGTGACCCTTGAATATGCCGTTCACAAAAATGTATCTAACAATATGAAATAACACCACTTAAAAATATCTTACCACAGATTCATTGGCTTCTCCAACAGACTTAATGGAATATGCTATGTATTATTTTGAAATCTTAAAAGCTTTTTTAAGAGCACCAAGTTGGAAAAATATTGTTTTTAAGTAGCTTATTAGACGTGTAAATAATCTTTCACGAATAATAAAAAGATTAAAATAGTAAAAACCGATTCAAAGAACATAAAAATTACACAATCTAGTTTAACCGAGCTACGATTCCGTTCAAGATATCAATAAAATCCTTGCTTAACTTCACCATGTATATGTATCGTAATTTTTTTATAATAACAAATTTATCTTGCACTAAACTGTAAAAAAGACATGGCACCAATTAAACAAAATTAGGTGCTACTTGTTGGTGTATATAATAAAACAAAACCCTTAGTGGGGACTTTTACATTTCAAAAAAATCAAATCATACCTTATTAAGTAATAATCAAATTATTATTATTATTATTTTCTTAAATATTAAATAAGAAAAGCCTAAATACTTCTAAATTTATCCATATTCTACAAAAAAAAGAATGTGATTTGTAATCATTCAATAAAAACTAACAAAAATATATGTGTCAAAATATAAAAAATTAAAACTTGAAAACGGTGGAGCAAGTTTTTCAAAGATTTGGGCTGAAACTTAAAATTCAGTTTGAAGTCCCAGCATTCCCAAATTCCTCCTCCATCAATCAAACTCGATCTCTTATCATTCATTCACGCACAATCATTGACGCAAGAACATCTCCTCCAAATCTAATTAATATTAAAACCCACTACATTCGTAAATAACCCTAATTCAATTCAATACCTCAATCAAAGTACAATGGTTTTGAAGGTCCTGTTATAATAATTAAAACCCGAAATTAAAAATAATAATTTATTTAAATGATTAGAAAAAACCCCGCGCGTGCGCGGGCATTATATCTAGTATCTATTTGCAACTAAATCCAATATTGTTTTTCCAAATTCTTACTTACGGTTTATAATTAAATCACAACAAATAAAATACAAAACATCACATACCTATTACAATATGATCAAGAACGAATTAAAAGTACCAGTTTTACCTTGATTCAATCTAGCTTCCCTTTTCCTCGGAAACAATCATAAGGATGGGAGGCTCTGGTGATACGTAATTATGATACACAGGATACAGTATATGTGGTCTAACTATGTGTGAGATTGAGAATAAAGGAATAAATTATATTTAGGGTTTTGAGAAGAAGGGTAAAAACATACCATTATTGGAATCAAATCAAATCAGTGTCTATATAATCATCTTAAACTGATTCTAGAAACGACATCGAAATCATATTCATCTTGTCTTATGTTTTGTTTCAACAGATTGTAGTCAAGGGGTTGTAATTTTTTGCGTTATAGTAGAGCTCCCGTCTTCCTTTTTAAATTTTTTACCGAGGTCCAAAACTATCAATAAATAACTTGCAAGTACATGTGTATTTTTAGATTTTTTTCAACACCTATAATGAAAATCGAATTTAAATCAATTTTTTGCCAAATAAAGAAATAACGAGACTGGGTAACCCGCGCGTTGCAGCGGGGTGTTTAGATAGTTGTTTTTTGTTATATGGTTTGTGTTAGAAAAAACTACGCATATAGTATTTATGTAGGCAATATTATTAAGCATCAGTATATGGAAAATTTAAAAGCTTATACCCTACCATGGATGAAACAAAAATGTTAAGATTAAATGGCATATTTTCTAAACAGCCGTCTGTATAAACTTCTTTCTACTTTTAATCTGATGGGAGAATTGTGCACCCTAGAAGCTATTTTTTTTCACGAATTATTATTTTTTTCACAGTATGTGTTGGCAAATTGGTTGAAAGCATGATACTGCGTACATTTGCTCCGTGTTCATTTACCATATGTAAGCATTGAAGAAAAAAATTTCAATATGTTTCTAATTTGACCACCTAAACACACTCATTGCGGCATCTATTTCATGCTCCAATCCCACCGCCACTTCAGCCCCAAACTGAGTCATTTTAGTCACCCATTTCTTCCCCGAATCCTGTGTCTATTACAGTTCAAAGCTGACACATGATAGCCCCCATTTCAGGTGCCAAACTGACCCTTTTTAGTCGCCACTTCAACCCCCAAGCACACCTATCTCAGACAAATGTAATCTGTCTACTATTAATGTTCTTCTGTCGCAAATGGTCTTCTTTGATTGTCGTCAATTCTGACAGCAGGTAGTGGTTGACACAATAACACATTCTGCTATGGTGATTTGCAAGTAGCTCCATCAAAAATATAATACCATATTACGGGTCATTTACAAGCAAGTTTAAGTCACTGCACAAAATCTATGCATATAGAATATTTTTTAGTAGTCACTGCACAAAATCTATTCATATAGAATGTTTTTTAGTACATAGTATAATAATCAAACACAATCAAAAATATTATATCATATATTTTTTTCCATGTAGATGTAGTGCTTTATTAGGGTAATAGTTAATGGATACTCAAATATTGCAAAAGAACTCGGAAAGTTACCTCATTGGCAAGCCGATTCACAGACTGTAGTTTACCTCAATGTTGAGGGGCAAAACAGGGTCATGAAGCAAAAGCCTCAAAAGGAACAATCCCACCATGGTCTAAAACTGTAACCCGTTCATAGTTAACTGGATATGTTCAATATTATTGAGGCATATGTTTAGTAATTATGGAACATGTAAGTCAACATACCCTCCTTTGAAATCTTAATCTAAGGTCAATAACAATAGCTGATTCCTAATCGGTCAAGACTTTGTGGCTGCCGGTTTGGCCCAAAGCATTAGCCGACATAATTTTATTTAATAGGTTGACCTGCATAGAAAGTCGAATCAAACACGACACAATGAATATACAAATAATAGTATTGAGCTGTAAATGCACATATTAGATCTTTCAACTGTGTTCCGTTCATTTGTTTCAACTCTGTGATCTGGAACATATCAGCATAAGCTAACTTATTGTGGCTTATTTAGAAACTTTTCGACCTGTATACGTTTGTTAGTCAAAAAAAGTTTATATAAGTCGAAAATTTTCAGAATAAGCCATAATAAGTGACTTTATGAAACATAAGCTCAACACAAAATAAGCCATACCATTTCCAAGGCTAAGCTACTTCGAGAGTCATGATGATATTACTGAGGAATCTGCATAATCAAAAAAAGAAACTTAAACCTGATTGAAAATTGAATGAATTGATAAATGATATTTGTATTATTAGAGCTACACGATAGTTGAGCCATACCGTGTCATTCAATCGACATCTGTAACTAAGTGAAGGCGACACATAATTGCATGTTGCTTTTCGGTTCAACCTTCTGACGAACACGTCCAGTATGCCACAGTACCTATTATTCGTATAAAACGTGTACTAAGCAATAATAAAAGTCACATATTCCAAAATCTGTCTAAATCACTTTATTAATTATATAGATTACAATATTAATTACACTAACAGATTTTGCTATGTTTTTGTATACGAAAAAAAAAATCTGAAATTTTTTGCAACATAGCATACAATTCACAATACATCTGCAATGAAAAATTACCTTTGAATAAAGTCATCTTTTATCCAATGAACCCCCTCCATGAAAAGTTAAAATAACTTACACACGACTGCTAAACTGCATGTCAAAGTTAAAGAGATAAAGCAACATTACATTGAGAAAGAAAGTAAAGAAATGATTAGAATGGAAGTATGGTTATACGAAAAGTAGAAAGAACATACTATATGTTCATTTATAAATATAAAAAAATAAAGCATATAAAAAATAATGAAGACATCATACCTGTATTTAGACATTTTGCCTTTGAGATTGTGGTTCGGCACCAATTTAACGACCATTCCAGTTGCCCAGCCAATGAATACAGTTAGAAAAAACATAAGTGTAGAAACCTAACGGCAGGGTTTCTGAAACATAAAATTCGAGAGTCGTTTGTGCCAGATTCAGTGGTTTCTAAGGATATACAGTAATAGTCTGATTCAGGAAAAAGTTAGGCTCAGCGCTGCAGACGGGGATGGACCGAAAAAACAAAGCCAAGGTCATCGTGGCTGCAAAAAATAACCGGTTGCTTAGTTACCATGTAGATTATGCCATCCGGTGATTGCCGCGCCACTATCTTAACATTTGAAAAAATATATTTCGGTTCCCCACAAATCTGAGCAATCATCACAGCCCATTAAGTTCTTATAGCAAGTATTAAGGTTTGGCAAAAAGATGATACGCATTAGAAGACAGTACAAAACTTTGCATTAGTTCAATCAACTTTTGGAAATCATGTGTTTCCAATGGAGACATTGATTTATTATTATTATCTCTGCAGTAAAAAGACATAAAAGGTATCCAACCACTAAAATGTTGCAACAAATAATTGGCTCAGATCTGTAGGCAGGATTCAAATGACAAAAGTATCATTATTCCGTAATGGCTGCTAACAAACACGGTTGCATAGTAAGTATTTAACCTATGCCATCCGGTTGTTGCCCTGCCAGTTTACGGCCAAATCTTGCACTAATGACACTACTAATTACTTTTCCAGATTTTTTTGCAATAGCTGGAACGTGTGAAGGTTGCTGAGGCAAGTGTTTCTTGCACTCTACCATCCATTCACATAGTATTCGAACAATCATCACAGCCAAGTATAACGCAACATACTGGAACTTAAGTTCCTGTTCACACAAAATATGAGTAAGCGGGCTCAGATTTATTTGTGTGCTGGTGGACACGTGAAGGTTGCTGAGGCAAGTGTTTCTTGCACTCTGCCATCCGTCCATATAGTGGAGCACTACATCATATTCAAGCAATTGTCACAGCCAAGTACAACACAACATACTGGCACCTAAGGAGAATCACAGGAGTTATTGACATTCTTTTCCAAAAAATGGGAATATTTGGCTCAGATCTGTATGCAGGGTTTAACTCACTAAATTATCTTTATTCCGTAATGGCTGCTAACAAACACGGTTGCATAGTAAGTATTTAAAGTATGCTATCCGGTTGTTGCCCCGCCAGCTTACGGCCAAATCATTTCAGATTACAGATATCATCATAGCCAAAAACTGCTGGATAAAAGAGTTTACGAACCTGCCATGGCTGCAAACACTAACATGATTGTGATGCCACGCCAAGATACAGACCGTTTTAACCGATCATATTCCAGCAGCACATAACCCATACAATGCTGATGACCTACAAAAAAAGTCATTTATATGTTGTGTGTAATTAAGAAGTGGATTAGCACAAATCTTCTACTGTATACGCTAAATATCTATTTGTCTATACATACAAAAATGAAGTGCATCCAAAAAGATACATACATTTTCCAGAAAGTTACACTATCCAGAAATTTCATTTTCATCAATTTCTATTTATGCAGTTTTGAGAGCAAAAGAAATGGTAGCAACCACAAATGATGCATATCGCCTGTCCATATTAGCAAATGAAGAGTATCTGTTTTGTTTTTTTTTATTTGTAGATCTCAAAAATTGGTACTTTGTATATGTGATGGTAAGTTTGTTTATGCATGTTTGTACCTGCAACGCCATGAAAAAACCTGATCAACAATATGGTTCGATTCAAAAAGATAGATGGGAAACAAAAGAGGATGGTGCAAAGAAGTAATTTGCACCAAACCACTTGTCACATCATTCTCTTTTGTTTCGCATCTATCTTTTAGAATCGTATCTTATTGGTGATTAAGTTTTTTTTTTTTTTTGGAATAGCAGGTACAAACATGCAAAAAAAAAATAAAAAAAAATTAGCACCATATATAGAGAGTACCAAATATAAATATCGACAAATAAAAAATACCAAATATCCTTCAATTGCTAATATGGACAGGGGATGTACAATATTCGTAGTTGCTTTTATAGTTGAAGAGCAGGAACTAACCAAAAAAAGTGAGTGATTCACAATTTTTCTGGGCTATTAAATGGTATTTTATGGCACATAGATTGCATGCTTTCTTAATTCTATGTCTCATAAAATAGCATATAATAGCTCAGTAAAACCGTTAATTTTAAACAGCCTTTTTTGACAGAAAAAATAGTAGCAATAGGATTGAGCCCTGAAGATCATGCACCATATCAGGTGCATGATCATGCACCATATCAGCTGCACTAAGTGACTGTTTGTTATCCAAGTTTGTCTTCCTCACCTGAAATCATTAAAAAGAAATGACAAAATGGTTATAAAAAGGTTGAGATAGGGAGTAACAGTTAAGGGGTTTAGTTAAAAATTAAGTTAATACACACCTCTTGACAAAATGGTTATAAAAAGGTTGGGATAACAATATAGCTATTAAGCACTTAAAATAAGCTTAACCAAACACCCCTTAATAATCCTTTGCCCATCACTTTCAAGGTGCTTAATAGATTTGCTAAGTAACAATAGGACATTATCGCTTGACAGCCATAGATGAAAGAACAAATTATCATATTTGTAAAGTTTTGAATGAAAAAAAAACAGAGAACAAATGTGAGGTTAACCTTACCAAATATATGCTACAGCGCAAGCTATCGAAGTTACCTTTTTTGTGACACTGTTTTCTTTTAATCTATAGATAGAATAATATATTTAGATTGGCATTAGGAAATAACAACCTATCAAAATTTGAAAAGATATCAATTTACACTTACACATAAATTATTTTTATATATTGGGAGCTTACTCAGTTCTATGTAATCAATATATCAAATCGCACATTCACATCAATCAGTGCTCATCAATTGCACCTCATACACATTTAACACAAACACATACAGTAGCATCAAACACCTTTTTCTAACGGACATTTCATCAAACACCTTTCGTGCACAACCTAAATCGCCATACTAACCCGAGTTTGAAACCATAACTAACACCAATTGACAGAAATTTGACTTCAAAATAGTAAATCAAAATAAATCAAAATACCCAGAAAAATCAAAAACTTAAAAATATTAAAAAAGATGAAAAAACCATTACCCGTCAAAGAGGCGTTCTTATTTGTACTTCATCGTTTCTTTGTAATCCATGAACCCCTCTCAAAATAGGTCGGCCCTGCAAATAAAAAAAAAAAAAAAAAAAAAAAAAAAAAAAAAAAAAACATGGGTAAAAATACAGACCTTTTTGTAAAGAAAAAATTATCTGAAACTCGATTTGTTACAACTAAACACAAATCCATGAATAAAATTGCAAAATTATTAAAAAAAAAGAAAAACCTGATATTTGAGGGTTCGATCACAACCTGATGACATTTTTGCATAACCCTCAAAGGAGGAGTAGTGCGAATATGATTTTGCATAACAAAGCACAACTTGATGACATTTTTTTGGATTTCGATTTGTGATTTGTGATCAGGTTGTGATTTTGATTGGGTAGGTTCGGTGTTTTAGAGAGGCAGAGAGATAAAGAGAGTGGTGAGATGGTTCCAGAGAGAATGAGAGAGATACAGATATGTACTAATACACTTGCTAATTACATGTAACAGTTGATGAATAGTGAAAAACAGTACAAATGAACAGTACTAATCCATGTGAAACATAAGAATCAGCCACACACTCTTGCACTAATGACACTACTAATTACTTTTCCAGATTTTTCGCTACAGTGAAAAATTCCCATCTTTAAATAAGATATATAATAATTAGACTTTTTAATTAAACATATTTAAAATAAATAAATAATAATAATAAAATTATTGCCTAATAAAGAAACATTCTTTTTATCGAAATACGAAAGTCCACACTTGTAGTTTTGTTTTATTATATAAAAGATCAGCCATATAATCTCAACTCATGATAGTAGTCATATAAATGTGTGTGTATATTAGGCTTTCTAAAAATGCCAAAATGTGAACATCATTAAGTCCGCTATTCGTACGTGTTTTGAACAAAGGAGAGACTTTCTCTCTCGAACAAAAATGTAGGGATGAGAATTGATACATAAATACCCGTATTTACACACAACACAGAATTTGGTCAAATCAATGAGCAAAAGACCTCTTTAATTATAATGTTTGAAAGGAAATAAAAAGAAATGGGTGATAATTATGTGAAGCTTACTAAGGAACAAGAAGACTCGCTGCAAGATGTCAAGCCCGGCGAGCTAAATCAACCTATCGATGTTCATGAGGTATTTTCATATATCATAATCAATATATAATCTATATGTGCTCTTATTTGTGGATATAATCTATATGTGCGTGTGCTACAAGATGAACACGCATATATGTGTATGTTAATTCTGGTTATCTTTGAATTTGAATCTATCTGAGTGAAATGTAGATCATATAACACGAGAGTTTTAAACATAGTGTCATTTTGATAGTCAAGTGCTCGTAGATGCCCGGAATGTGGGCAAGCCTTACCTTCGACGTATGAGCCACCTGCAGATGAAGAATGGTCTACCGGGATTTTTAGTTGTACCGATGATCCTGAAAGTTGTAAGTTTTAATATGTTTTTTCTTATTTGTTGCTATATGATATCCATGCCTATATCACGTACAACCCCGATAGCTTTCATTAGTGTGTGTATTTGCTCTTTCTTAGGCATGACCGGACTGTTTTGTCCGTGTATATTGTTTGGGCGCAACGTAGAGAGCTTAAATGATGAGATTCCTGCAAATACTGCATGTATTTGTTATGGGTTATGTGTAGAAGGTGGCATGGTTTTAGCCGCAGCCATTGCTTTCGTGCCAGGAATCGATCCGGGTACTTCGTGTCTCATTACCGAGGGCCTTTTGTTTGCTTGGTGGATGTGTGGTATTTATACCGGCATGGCAAGACAATCACTCCAACGTAAATATCACTTAAAGGTATTACATATAAGTTTATTTTCATCAAATTAATTACCCATTGCTTTAGCATTCACTAAATTATTTAGCATAATTTATAGGATTCACCATGCGATCCTTGTGGGGTACATTGTTGCTTGCATTGGTGCGCATTATGTCAGGAGCATCGCGAAATGAAGTTACATTTAGCCGAGAGTGTTGAAGAATCCTTGATGAGTCCGCCTCATGTTCAAGAAATGAAGACCTTAGGGGAACGAAACCGACAAGATGTCGATTCTTCTTTTTCATCTTCAACATTTTCTTCTTCCACTAGACAAGATAGTGAAGACGGTAAGAATATGGAGCTCCAAATCGTGGAAAGATGAGTAAAGGCTAAGATACACATATAATTATAGAATTAGTCCATATGCCTGATGTTCAATAGCATGCAACGGGATACTCGTGCTCGAGATATTTTAGACAATTAAAAGGACACATGAATGAGTTGTTCGCCATGAACTAAACATAGTTTACTTTTATGAAATCTTTTTGTTAAGTTTTGTGGACAAATATTAATGTGTGTATGTCTAGAATCGAACTCGGGACCACGGGATTGCACACATTACGTATGAGGAATTAATGTATAATAATTAATATATAAACCGTTATGTATTTAATTATTAAAACACAAAAATAACGACTAACAGACGTTAAGTAGTTAACGGGAATTGACTAACGACCGTTAAGGAATAAGAGAAGGACTATAGATGAAATTAGAGGAACAAGAAGGTTCCGGAATCCCTAGGGATTGCCATAACCGATCGGCAATGGGCTAGGGTAACCCAACCTTTGCCAACTTGTTCTCCAAGATTTGTACTCTATAAATACATGGCTAGGGTTATTCATTCTTCACTTTTTATGCACTAGCTATAACCCTAAAAGTCTTTTCTCTTCTTCTTTGCTTAGGATTGATCGACAATAAACCCTAAAAGGGTCGATCCAATTGTTTTTAAGAAAAACAAGTTTTGTGTTTACATTACTAGCATAATCTTTAATTCGGTTATAGTACGTGTGTACAAGATTGTGGTATTAACTCACTATAGTGAATAATCTTGGATTGAGATACAAAACGGTAAGGGGTATCTCGTTAATCCACTTTTGATATTAAAGAAGAAGATTTGAAGTTTGATTCTTGTTCTCGCTAGAATCAAAAGGTACGTTCTCTTTATGTTTCGGTTAATTCTTTATATGTTAAAATTAGATCCTACGCTTTCGCATATGTGTATGATTGTTATCAGATTAATATATGAACTAGTCATGATTATTAAATTCTGACAATGGCATCACGAGCCGTTTTAACATGTAATTAAATTACCGAAACACATAAAAAAAAAATGAATCTTGGATTAGGTTTTATGTTACTCGATTTTTTTAGGGTTTAAATATCGAAACCCTAAATTTTTTTAAGAGGGGGGGGGGGGGCGATGCCCTATAATTAAAAAAATTAGTTTTGTAGCCCTAAAAATTGTAACATGTTTATGTGATTTAAGTGCGTATCTTGTGACTTGCATTAATCCATGATGAAGCATGCATGTTTATCATGGATTAGGGTTTAATTAATTGTTAAGTTAATTGTCACATGTCATTATGATAGATCTAAAATTGGGGAAGACCTCAATTAATTATATTAACGAATCTATTATGTGCTATTTGGTATATATTTGCTAAAACTAACGCAATCGATACGTCGATGCATGTGGCTCACACTACCATTGTAGGTGATAGTCTTAGTTAAATATATGCATATTGAAACATAGAAAGATTATTAATAGGTTTTATCAACAAGTTTGCATGTGGCTACTTGATACATAAATTAATTGTTAAGATTATGTGTGCTTATTTAGTTATTTATTTTTATTAATTACTTGTTTTTTGTTTAAATTGTATGACACGTTGTAAGCAAAAAAATATAATTTTTGAATAAAAAATAAATTGACTAAATAACTATGAAACTTGTTGTAATAAATTATAGATCTTGCAAAGTCTTATGTGCCGATAGTGGTTCGCTTCGCACGGTAATTTGCTCCCAAGCGAGACTAGCAATAGCAAGATTATAGTTTATTACATGTTTTTAAGACTTATAATCATAAACTTTTAATTGAGTGATGAGTTTTGTACCAATAGTGTGAACGGCTCACCCAGTTTTGACAAACTATAAGAGGGGTATAAGGAGGATTGACATTAAATTGTCAAATCGAAAGAGACGCATTTTTAATTGGCATTTAGTGCTGACGTTTGTCTCTCCGCTCCTTTGTGCGTCTAATTGGAGCTACCAAGTAAGCTATTAATGTACAAAATCATGTTAAGGGTGAATTGACCTCAATTCCACGTGCCACTTTGTGGTAATTATCTGAATAACTTGGGTCTTTTGACTCATGCAGCAGTAGGATATAGTGGCCGATAATTGTAGGTAATTCTTTGATTGGTGAACCCAATACCTCAATTAAAACTTTGTTGATTTAAATCTTAGCCTTTAATTGGTAAATAAAAACGTTTTGAAAACTTATGATACGAAGATGTGTGCATGCTTCTTCGTACATATTTTGATTGACACATCAAAATTAATACCATAAAATTTAAGTCCATGTCATCTAATTATAAGAAACACTTGAAGTTATTATTTAGCGTAAGTGAGACCTTACCTAGATTTTAATGACAAGCTAAATTTCCATTATGCGTGAGACCAGTAATGGAGAATTTGCAGTTTCTAAATTAGACGACTTAATTAAGTTGTTAGTGAGACCTAGAAACTTAAGGCATGAGATGGGATGAAACATGCTTACTTTGCAAATTTTATTTAGCAAATGTAAATCCCATAATGATCTAGGAGTCGGAAATTATTTGCCGATTATTGTTCGACAGATTACCATATTTTGTACTTTCACTACTAGCAGATCAACTGATGTAGTGAAACTATGAAAATTTGGATCCTAGTTTTCAAGAAGATTAAATGGTTATATGAATATTTCCTGGGTAATTTCATTTTCTTGAAAAGTTGTATTATCAGAATACTAATATTTGAACTTTTTCTGTAGAAATGGCTCAACCCGATAATGCTGTACTAAGTTCTGCTTTCAAAAACCACTTTGAAAGGGAAAAATTGACTTGCCTGAGATGAAGCGAAAAGTGTACCGCTTTTAGGGGGTCATTTAAGCCCTAAATCGTATTTATTTGATCAAATATTGCCCTAAATCGTTCCTTTTGTCATTTTAGGTACTTTGGAGAAGAAATCTGGAAAAGGAAGCATTTTGGACGTTTTTGGAGCATAAAAGTGAAGAAAACGACAAAGTCTCCAAAGCTGCTGGAAAAGTACACGTGACGGCGTCAAGGATTGCTCCTGACGGCGTCACGGCTTGGCAAAAGAGGTGGATATGACAAATACACGTGACGCGCCAGAAAGTTTTATAATGGAAGTCTGACGGCGTCACCCTTTAAGGTGATCAAGGCCGTCACGGTTTAAGTTAAAGAGAGACGGCGTCAAGCACAATTGTGACGGCGTCAACCCTTGACGGGCCAGAGAGGATTTTGGAGGATTAAAAGGGGACGACGTCAAGAAGGCCATCAAGAAACCCTAACCGCGGCGAGGTGACGGCGTCAAGCTCTATAACGTGACGCCGTCAGATCTGTTTTCCTATATATACTTTCATAATTTTTAGTCATTAGTGTGCAACTTTGTGAGGAGAAACCCTAAGACGAATTTTCTGCCATTTTTAAGGGTTTTATACCCTTGGATCTCCCATGTTTAATTGAAGATAAGTAATCAATTAATCATTCAATATGTCTATGTGTTGTTTGATTATATCTTGTTCTTGTCTTTTAATTAACATGCTAGGCTAGATTTATCTTGTGTTTGCTTAGATCTAATGAAACCTAACTATTGATTATTGGTTGTTGGTGTGTTATTAATTGTATTGGATGATTGTTTATCAATGTTAGGCTTAAGAAAACTGGCTAACCTCCTATACGGTAACTTGCTTGAACGTCTTAAGAAACATGAACCAATGCGTACTAAGGTTTTTATGGTTGTATTTAATGCATGAGCGAATTCTAGTGATCCCATGTTAGGAGCTTCTTAGCCGGCTCGACATAGGAGTGAAGTAGGAGCTTGTAGAGTTAGGGAAGTACGTACGCCACCCCACGATTGGTATTAAGGAATACACCCGTCATCCACGCAATTAATACACACTAATCAACCGGTAAAAGATAGTTAGGGATTAAGGAAATCTAAGTAAACACATTTCTCTCCATATAAGTTCCACAACATTTTCATTTTCAGTTATTTATTTTATTTGCAATTGTAGTTATTTGGGTTAGTTGACTAGCAACTAATTCCGCCCACTCCTTCAAACCCGAGATTTTACTTGCTTTCATAAAAATATAAAAAAAATACAAAAAGAATCTTCCCTCACCCTTAGACCTATTAGAGTAGTTTTTCAATCCTAACGACACTATTCCCCTAGAGAACGATCAATCCCCCGGTACTTGCCACTACACTATACTACATCGGTCAGGTACACTGCCTGGTGGGGATTGCAAGCCTCTTGAGATCCCTCGAGAAGTAAAACCTGTTGTAAGGTCGCAAAACCACGCATCAAGTTTTTGGCGCCGCTGCCGGGGAATACTTATTGTTTAGGTTGAATTTTTATTTTATTAGGTCTACTCACTAGATTCCTTTCTAGTGAGATTTTTATTTTATTTTTCTAGGTTTTTCTTTAGTCTATCTTTTTTCTTCGTTTCTTTGTTCGTAACCATTACCATCCGACATCATGGAAGGTGGTAATATCCTCGATCCCAACAACCCACCACCACAACAACACCCACCTCCTAGAGCCCGTACCTTAGGAGACTACTCTCGTCCTAGCCACCATGGCTATCGAAACACCATTGAGCTCACTCAAGGAGCCAATGTTACTCCCTTACGATCCGACACCATCCGGTTGGTGCAAAGCGGATGCGCATTCCATGGACTTCGTTCCGAAGATCCTAATCAACATCTCAAGGACTTTCTCAAAATCGTTGATTCCATAGACCTTGATGTTGCCACTCGAGAGACGACCCAACTACGTCTCTTTCAATTCTCTTTGCGGGACCAAGCTAGTCAATGGCTAGAGCGCCTACCCGCAGGATCCATCACCTCTTGGGATGATCTCACCACTCGTTTCCTCGCTCAGTTTTTCCCACCAGGAAGAACTACCAAGTTAAGGAAGGATATCTTGATGTTCGAACAACGTCGAGGCGAAACCCTGTATGGGGCATGGATTCGATTCAAGGACTTACTCCAAAAAGTCCCTCATCATGGCATAGATCTCTGGCTTCAAATCCAAATCTTCTATGACCATGTTGATTACCACACCAAGCGTGCCATCGATCGAGCCGCCGGAGGCAGATTGCGTGACAGAAGCGCCGAGGAATCATGGGAAATCATTGATGAGCTTGCATCCGACGATGATGAATTGTGGCAAGTTTCCCACGACGTACGCTCGGCGGTCAAGACATATTCATCGCCTGATAAAGCCAATCAAATCACCGAGGAAAGCGTTAGTGAACTTGAGAAGAGGGTTGCATATCTTATGGAAAAGCAAAAGAGACCCTTAAGTCCACAAAAAGCAACAGTTAACTCGGTCTCAAGCATTAAGCAAATACCATTGTCCGAATCACCCCGGAGGGAAAATACTAAACCCTTCCATAAGCACGCTCAACCCAACTCACCACCTCAGGAACTTAGTCCAACATTCGAAGCTCGAATGAGAGAATACATGTCAAAACACTCCGAACGGTTGGCAAAATTTGAGGAAGCTATCTACAAACAAAAGAAGGAGATGGAAGAGAAGATGGCTGAGATGATGGGCCTTTTGAAAGAATACACAAAAACAAAAGCTCCTGAAAATGTGTTAGTGCGAAAAGACGTTGAAGTTCCCAACACTAAATGTGTTAATGCCATCTCCGTCGTCCAAGAGGGCAAAAATGATGGAAGAGGGAAGTTGATAACTATGGAAGTTAACAAAATTGACCTCGTCCCACTTAATGACGGAAACACCAATGCCTACAAATGCGATTCTGACAAGGGAAAGGAGGCGCCCTCTGAGGAGCGCCAATTGGTAGAACCGCCAAAGTCACAACAAGTGAGGCATTACTTGAAGCACGAAATAAACAAGGAGACCATAAACGATTGGATGAGAAACTATCGACGTACTCATCTACCCAACAAGGAGTCCAAGAGGATGGAACCGGATGATGAATCTGACACATTACCCGGAGGGCAATTGTATGAGAGCCTCATAAGACAAAAGTTAGTGGAAAAGCAGGAATTCTACGGGGTCTTCGAAATACCATGCAGCATTGGAAAACTCAAGTATCTGGATGCGGTAGCTGACCAAGGTTCCGACGTAAATTTGATGCCTTTATCCGTTTATGTCCAGTTAACTGACGAACTGCCATCCATCACCCGTACTAAACTCTCCTTTGCAAAACATTCTTATGAGTACCCGTTAAGAATTGCAGAAGATGTGTTGGTCAACGTTGCCGGATTCCTGTATCCGGTCGACTTCATGATTATTGAAAGAAATGATATGAATATGCCAATAATCCTTGGGGCACCCTTTCTCGTTACCACTAGGGCACAAATCGATTACGAAAATAGTACCATCCAAATGAAGAAGGGGAAGAAAACAATAAACTTCCCAACGATCCCACGACATATACGAGATGTTGCTCTACAAAAGAAGATGGAGGCGAACCCCAATATAATCCGTGGTAATGTTCGAGATAAAATCCTTGCATGGGAGGCAAGGATTAAGAATTACAATGAAAATGAGATTAGAGAATGTAAGGGTGGAAATAACGATTATATTGAGGCTAATGAGCAGACCAATAACCCCGTTGAATTTACAAAAGGAGACTCAGTGCTCCTAAGGCATTCAGAAACAAAAGCACCTACCGATGAACCAAGTCCCTGGTGGTACGGACCATTCACAATTAAAAGTCTACACCAAGATGGGGTAGTAAGCTTGACCAGCAAGGGAGGAGGTGAAGTGACTGCGAATGTCGAGCGATTGAGACACCACCACCCTGATAACAAGGATTATATCTATCAGGGATACGTCATTATGAATGATGGAATCACGTAATGTACGTGACTTTGAGTCTAGCTACAAGACTCGTTAATAAAGAAAAGCGCTTCTTGGGAGGCAACCCAAGCTTTATTTGCTTTGTGTGTTTATTTATTTGTTTGTTTGATTTTATTTGCTTCCGTATGTATGTTTAATTTTTATTATTATTGATTCATGTTCAAAACTAAATTGTGAAAATGCTTTATCTTGTTTTTAACTTCGTCTTAACTACATATAAAGGTATTTTGCAAAAGATAAGTGTAAGGGAAATCCAAATCGGTTTATTAGAACAAATGAACATGAATCATAACAATATTAAATTAACATACATATTAGTAATTGTTTGAGTCAAATGCTTGTATCGAGTCATAATGATGTTTTGCAGGAATTCCAGGAAGTAAGGTATAGGTTTTTCCAGAAATTTTCCGGAAACTTAACATGAGAATTCTGTCAGATCATTTCTGACGGCGTCAGGTTTTAATTTTCTGAAATTTTTGAAAGTTTTGTTTTTCTACCGGAATCATAAAAAGTTTTTATTAAATCTCTAACTTATAAACTCCAGGAATCTGCAAAATAATCATTCCACAAGCATTATATCCTTATATAGATTTATCCCGCCGATGTTATGCAGGTTTTCGTGTTTGTTTTCTCAGGTTTAACAGGTTATTTTGGACAAGGAGATGTATGTGGAATCTAGCTTTTGGCGATGCATTAGTCTTGGAGCTTCTACATTCTCTTGGAAGAAGATCTAACCATGTTACCTCTTTATCCACCAAACGAATCAGGGGAGTATTTGATTTCATTCTTTTACCTTATTTACTTTTACATCTTGTTATTTGAACATTGGTGACAATGTTCATCTTAAGTGTAAGGGGGGGTAAAATACGATACCTTAGAGAATGCTATTACGCTTGATTTTTGTTTGTTTAATAGTAGATGTGTAATAAAACTGAGAGAAATACCTGTTAAGGCAATTTTAGTGCCAAATTTAAATTTTTTTACAACATATAGGTGTGAAACTTTGATCTTAATGAGCGTCTCATGGATAGGAGTTATATGACTAGCACAAAATCGTAGCACTAAAAAATTTTCCACCCCCAAATATGTGAGGTTCGCCCCTAGAATTGGTAGGAAAAGCATTTATGCTATGATGTGTGTACCGGTAGCACTTAGATTCTAGAACTTGCGTTAGGACCATTCCGAGGCCACAAGTGAGACTACATTCGTGTAGTTAGATTTACTACATGATAAGAGGCATTAGGATTAACCCATAGTTTTACACCTGTGTTTTTGTTATAATTACATTGGCTACATTGGTCAAGTAATTCTCCCACACCCTTTGCATTGTACTCATTTTTAGTACACGATACCCCTAGTACACCCCTCAGAGCCTATCTTTTCGTTTCTAACTTTAAGCATTTTACTTAAAGGAAGAATTTGTTACACCCCACTTAAATGTACACCCAAATCGCCTTAGCCTACCTTGTATGCACTCATTTTTAGTGCATTATTGTTACAACATTTGTTTAAACCCCAACTTAATTATCTAATTGATTACATGGTTGCTAAGTCGAGTCATATCCTTGTACATATTGTTTTGGGACGATTGGGACTCATGGGTAAAGTACTAGTGTAATGGAGTAAGGGGGAAGAACAACATTATTACCCCCATATGTGCTAAATATTTTAAAAGTACTCCAAGTGTGTCGATTATCTTAATTCGAGTCATTAGAATAGTTATTTGTAAAGTTATGTAAAAGTTCAAGTGTAAGGGGAATGCAACGCCCCTATGATGTATTATTTTGGATGGTAGGGCAAGAGCGTATGAAAAAAATAAATAAATAAAAAAAAAATCGAAAAAATAAAGAAAAATACAAAAAAATGAGAAAAAGAAAAGTAGAAAAAAACATACGGACTACCATCCCGTTTCATTTTATGTTTATTTTATGTTTTTGTTATTTTGTTTTTAGCTTAAGTCGAGTCTAGTCTTGGCTTAGCAACGCCATATTGTACATGTAATTAATCAAGATCTTTAACTCGCCACCAGTAAAATATCCCTTATCCAACAAAACCGTGTTTATCATATCCCTACACCTAACGTTATAACCCGTTTAAAAGCCCTCTTTGATAGTTTATCTTAGGTGCTTACGCCTAGTGGAGGAGGTTTTTGATCCTTTTCCAAGCCTATGGTAATCTATTTGCTATGACAGGTAGTGAGAGATATTATTCATTTTCATTTATGAGATATACTTTTATGACACCTGAGAGATGTGAGTATCTAAACACTACTTGTGAGGTGCTAGTTTGTAATATCCGTGCTTATTATGATTAAAGTGGAACGACTATTTTTTGTAATTACTTTTATATTAGCGTTAAATGACCCCTAACTTGTATTTTGATTAGAATAAAAGCGCATTTGCTTGAGGACAAGCAAATCTCAAGTGTAAGGGTATTTGATGATGCGAAAAGTGTACCGCTTTTATGGGGTCATTTAAGCCCTAAATCGTATTTATTTGATCAAATATTGCCCTAAATCGTTCCTTTTGTCATTTTTGGTACTTTGGAGAAGAAATCTGGAAAAGGAAGCATTTTGGATGTTTTTGGAGCATAAAAGTGAAGAAAACGACAAAGTCTCCAAAGCTGCTGGAAAAGTACACGTGACGGCGTCAAGGATTGCTCCTGACGGCGTCACGGCTTGGCAAAAGAGGTGGATATGACAAATACATGTGACGCGCCAGAAAGTTTTACAATGGAAGTCTGACGGCGTCACCCTTTAAGGTGATCAAGGCCGTCACGGTTTAAGTTAAAGAGAGACGGCGTCAAGCACAATTGTGACGGTGTCAACCCCTGACGGGCCAGAGAGGATTTTGGAGGATTAAAAAGGGACGGCGTCAAGAAGGCCATCAAGAAACCCTAACCGCGGCGAGGTGACGGCGTCAAGCTCTATAACGTGACGCCGTCAGATCTGTTTTCCTATATATACTTTCATAATTTTTAGTCATTAGTGTGCAACTTTGTGAGGAGAAACCCTAAGACGAATTTTCTGCCATTTTTAAGGGTTTTATACCCTTGGATCTCCCATGTTTAATTGAAGATAAGTAATCAATTAATCATTCAATATGTCTATGTGTTGTTTGATTATATCTTGTTCTTGTCTTTTAATTAACATGCTAGGCTAGATTTATCTTGTGTTTGCTTAGATCTAATGAAACCTAACTATTGATTATTGGTTGTTGGTGTGTTATTAATTGTATTGGATGATTGTTTATCGATGTTAGGCTTAAGAAAACTGGCTAACCTCCTATACGGTAACTTGCTTGAACGTCTTAAGAAACATGAACCAATGCGTACTAAGGTTTTTATGGTTGTATTTAATGCATGAGCGAATTCTAGTGATCCCATGTTAGGAGCTTCTTAGCCGGCTCGACATAGGAGTGAAGTAGGAGCTTGTAGAGTTGGGGAAGTACGTACGCCACCCCACGATTGGTATTAAGGAATACACCCGTCATCCACGCAATTAATACACACTAATCAACCGGTAAAAGATAGTTAGGGAGTAAGGAAATCTAAGTAAACACATTTCTCTCCATATAAGTTCCACAACCTTTTCATTTTCAGTTATTTTATTTTATTTACAATTGTAGTTATTTGGGTTAGTTGACTAGCAACTAATTCTGCCCATTCCTTCAAACCCGAGATTTTACTTGCTTTCATAAAAATATAAAAAAAAATACAAAAAGAATCTTCCCTCACCCTTAGACCTATTAGAGTAGTTTTTCAATCCTAACGACACTATTCCCCTAGAGAACGATCAATCCCCCGGTACTTGCCACTACACTATACTACATCGGTCAGGTACACTGCCTGGTGGGGATTGCAAGCCTCTTGAGATCCCTCGAGAGGTAAAACCTGTTGTAAGGTCGCAAAACCACGCATCAGCCCGAATTTCAATGACTGGTATAGGTCACTCAGGATTGTCTTGAAAGTGACCGAAAAACTGGAATACTTGAATTAGCCTTGTCCTCTTGAACCAGATGCGACTGAATTCGAGGATGTCAGAGTAGCCTGGAAATTGAAGTACAAAAAGCACAATGAAGTTGCGTGCTTGATGCTTGAAAGTATGGCTCCCAAATTGCAAAAGCAGTTTGAGAACTATTTTCCTTATGATATGCTTCAAGAACTCCAAAAGACTTATGAGAAGCCACCTGCAGTTGAATTGTATGATTTGATTGATACATTACATAGCTGTAAGCAGGTGGAAGGTAAACCTGTTGGAGATCATGTGTTGGAAATGAAGAGTTACATGAAGCAACTACATCAGATCAACTACGTCTATCCTGAAAATGTGTGTGTGAACCTAATCAACAGATCCTTAAACAAGGATTTTAAAGGTTTTGTTCAAAACTATAACATGCATTGCTCGGGGAAGACAGTCACGAAATTGCTCGCAATGCTTGTGGACTATGAGAAGGGTTTACCAAACAAGGTACCTACTCCTCAAGTATTAGCTATACAAGGAGGCAGGATCCAAAAGCCAAAACCGTAGGCGAATAAGAAGGGTAAGGGTAAGGTTGACAAGGGAAAATTACAAGTTATGGTCTATCAACCTATGCCCAAGAAGAACAACCCTAAGAAGAACAAGGTGAATCCTAACAAGAAGGATCAGGCTTGTCACCACTGCCATGAGATAGGACATTGGAAGCGGAACTGTCCACTCTATCTTGCGGAGTTACGTATAAAAAAGCAGAAGGTTGAGGCTGGTAACCCCAGCACTTCATGTGACTTTTTCATGATTGAATTATTTTCATTAACTCATAAAATAAATTCTTGGGTATACGATACTGGATGTAGTATTTATATTTGCAATACACTGCAGGGATTTAGAGTTGAAAGGAGACTGGCCTATGGAGAACAATATCTGCACGTGGGTAACGGAGCACATGCAGCTGTTGAAGCTATAGGCGTATTTAAATTAGTTTTGCCTTCGGGCTTAGTACTATTTTTAAATAATTGTCATTATGCACCTACTATTGTTAGAGGTGTTGTTTCCTTTTCGTGTTTATTGGATATTGGTTTTAAACATATTGTTACAAGCAATGGAATTTCTGTTTCGTTAAATAATATTTTTTATTTTAATGTTGTTGCTGTGAATGGTGTATTTGAAATTGATATGAATGAATGCAATAATTATAATTCAATGTATAGCATCAATAATAATAGAATCAATAATGTCTTGGATTCATCTTATCTTTGGCATTGTCGACTTGCTCATATAGGCAAGACTCGTATGGAAAAGCTGCAACGCGATGGGCTTTTACAAGATATCAATGATAAATCATTTGATAAATGTGAATCTTGTATATCTGGGAAGATGACAAAGAAACCTTTCAATAATCGTATGAAAAGGGCTTCTGATCTACTTGGTTTGATACATACTGATGTGTGTGAACCACTTAGACATGTGTCAAAGAGGGGTGCTAGCTACTTCTTAACCTTTACTGATGATTTCAGCCGTTATGGATATATTTATTTACTTAAACATAAACATGAGGTATTCGAAACATTTAAGGTTTTCAAAGCAGAAGTAGAATTGCAACTTGGAAAGAAGATTAAAGCTCTTCGATCCGACAGAGGTGGTGAATACCTGAGTCAAGAGTTTAAAGATTATTTAGCTGAGAATGGAATTGTCCAGCATCTCACATCTCCATATACTCCACAACAAAATGGTGTATCTAAGAGAAGAAATCGTACATTGTTGGACATGGTGCGATCAATGTTCAATCTTAAAACTCTCCCTTTATCCTTTTGGGATTATGCCTTGGAATCTGCTATTCGCATTTTGAATATGGTTCCGACCAAAAAGGTTGATAAGACACCTTATGAGTTATGGTTTGGGAAAACGCCTAACTTGTCTTATTTAAAGGTTTGGGGTTGTGAGGCGTTTGTTAAACGTGACTCAGCAGATAAACTCCAACAGAGATCTGTAAAGTGTATCTTTGTAGGATACCCAAAGGAAACGATGGGTTACTACTTTTACTACCCACCTGAAAACAAAGTAATTGTTGCTAGGTATGGAGATTTTCTTGAAAAAGATCTCATATCTCAAGAATTCAGTAGGAGGATCTATGATCTAGAAGATGATCAAGAGGATACATTACCTTCTGAAAACACTAGCAAACTTCCTGTGGAACCTGAAATTCTGGGTCCTCCACCTGAAGTTGTTCCCATTCGCAGATCTGCAAGGACTGTGAAAGCACCTGAACGTCTATGTCTTAATGTAGAGGTTGAGGAGACTATATTAGGGGATCTTGGAGAACCTGCTAATTATAGAGCTGCCATGAATGATCCTGAAAAGGACAAATGGCAGATTGTTATGAATGGGGAAATGCAATCCATGAGAGATAATGAAGTCTGGATTGAAGTAGACTTTCCTCCCAATGCCAAGGTAGTTGGAAGTAAGTGGCTCTTCAAGAAGAAAATTGACATGGATGGCAATGTACACACCTATAAGGCCTGATGTGGTGTTTGCTCAAAATATAACCAGTCGATATCAACAGAATCCAGGTGAACTCCACTAGACTGCTGTTAAACATATTCTCAAGTACTTGAGAGCTACAAGAGATATGTTTTTAGTATATGGGGGAAATCCAGAAGCAGAACTTGGTGTTACAGGTTACTGCGATTCTTCCTGAAAATGTGATAAAGATGATATGAAGTCTCAGACGGGTTATGTCTTTGTCATTAATGGAGGATCTGTGGATTGGAAGAGCAAGAAGCAGAGTACCATAGCGATGTCTGCAACAGAAAGTGAGTATATTACTGCTTCAGAAGCTGCAATGGAAGCTGTCTGGATTAGGAAGTTCGTTTCAGGGCTTGGAGTTATACCCTCAATCGAAAAACCTATAAAGATCTATTGTGACAATTCAGCCGCAATTACATTTGGCAATGAACCTGGAATCATGAAAGGCACCAGACATTTCTGGATTAAATATCACTATGTTCGAGAACAAGTGGAGATAGGTGAAATCGAGTTACTCAAAGTTCACACAGATAATAACCTAGCTGATCCTTTAACGAAGGCTTTACCTGGTGGAAAGCTTTATCAACATGCTGAAGGCATAGGACTTCGTTTAGCTAGTAGTTTCATGCCCATCTGTGATTAGTGTTTGGATAATGGGATGTTATGAACAATTATTATTTTAATGAAATAAAATACTTGTTATGTTTGATTATCATTTTCTTAATAATATATCATGTATTTGCATGTTTAATCCTTGAATATATTGATTATTCTAAATTGTTCGTTGTCGATTAATGATATGGGAATATCATTAAATTAAAACAAATCTGAGTATTGGTAGAATATACTTGAAAGTATATTGATGCGTTGACATGCCAATTTCACATGATATTCAATGAATTGAATATAGGACTTATCCCGACTTCATGAGTTTACTTTATGAATCTTGTCATCAAGTAAATCATGTATATATAGTTATCCTCAGACTTGAGATACCAGATAACTGTCATGGATGTAGTGCATTTATGTGAAGCAATTTACCGCTATACGTTACTAGTAGCTATAAGGATTGTTTTCAGGAGTGTTGCAAAGTTCATGGGTTATGCTCGTAGTCAAGAGAGAATTTGTTCCTTCAAATTTGTTTTAAAGTTTAATACTGTTGGGCCCCTCGTAGGGTTGACAAGATGTTTGTGTGGCCACACCCAAGATCTATCTGGAATACGTTCAGATGATTTAGTAATCTTGCTCAATCAGAAACAACGAGAAACATAATGGTTAATAAAGAATGACTAAGATCTATATCTTTATTAATGTAGTATTAGAAACAAAAGGATAAGTATGATGATTAATCATCGAATGGTTTTTCCAGGAGACCACCACCCGAGTTGTACTAGGGGCATTGGCATGTTGCTAGACGCTAACCAATGTCATTACACTATTAATAGATGTCCAAGTGGGAGCTGTTAAGTTTTGTGGACAAATATTAATGTGTGTATGTCTAGAATCGAACTCGGAACCACGGGATTGCACACATTACGTATGAGGAATTAATGTATAATAATTAATATATAAACCGTTATGTATTTAATTATTAAAACACAAAAATAACGACTAACGGACGTTAAGTAGTTAACGGAAATTGACTAACGACCGTTAGGGAATAAGAGAAGGACTATAGATGAAATTAGAGGAACAAGAAGGTTCCGGAATCCCTAGGGATTGCCATAACCGATCGGCAATGGGCTAGGGTAACCCAACCCTTGCCAACTTGTTCTCCAAGATTTGTACTCTATAAATACAAGGCTAGGGTTATTCATTCTTCACTTCTTGTGCACTAGCTATAACCCTAAAAGTCTTTTCTCTTCTTCTTTGCTTAGGATCGATCGACAATAAACCCTAAAAGGGTCAATCCAATTGTTTTTAAGAAAAAAAGTTTTGTGTTTACATTACTAGCATAATCTTTAATTCGGTTATAGTACGTGTGTACAAGATTGTGGTATTAACTCACTATAGTTAATAATCTTGGATTGAGATACAAAACGGTAAGGGGTATCTCGTTAATCCACTTTTGATATTAAAGAAGAAGTTTTGAAGTTTGATTCTTGTTCTCGCTAGAATCAAAAGGTACGTTCTCTTTATGTTTCGGTTAATTCTTTATATGTTAAAATTAGATCATACGCTTCCGCATATGTGTATGATTGTTATTACATTAATATATGAACTAGTCATGATTATTAAATTCTTACACTTTTGACTGTAGCATAACTATTCTATAATTTCCCTTTTAATAATAGAAATAATTCGTATGTATCTTGTTTTCTTTCTCTAGTGACGTAATCTTAAACTCAGCGACACGTTTAGGATAGTTCGATAGTATTACCCGGACCGAACCAAGAGGTTCCTGTGGGATTCCGAGACACCCATAGATTTTTCCGATGTGTCAATTTTTGAAAAAACATCGATTTTTTTAAATGCATTTTAAATGCACTCAATCCATCAAAATGTGTTTCTATTATATTATTGTTCAAAGAATTTTGTGCACCCAGTCATATTTGATCCTAGTTCCGTCCCTGATTACCCCGGTGGTAAACATGCTCGTATTCACAAAGTCCTGATCTCCGAACTAAATTCTCGTTTGAGTTATTGTAATGAAGAATATTTGGTTGGATAAAGATCAAACAAAGACGACCCAACTTTAACATTTGTTTCTAAGGGTGGTTTGGACACAAAACCAAATTCCATGTGTTGATGAGTCTCGTTTCTAAATTGGCGGGCCCAGAACGATAAATTCTTATATTTGGTAAAATTACTGGTAGCTACAATCTATTAGTGGTAATTATAGATGCATGCTTGCAACTTGTTACGTTGTTAGTTGTAGCCGGCGGGTAGTAGTATTTGTTTTATAAACTTGTCGGTCATAAGTCTTTTTCGTGTTCCGGTCGGTGGAATAGTTCAATAGTTCAAAAATAGTTACTTAGGTGGTTGTTTCTCCTTGTCGTTGTTTTTTGGTCGGTTGTGGTTCAGTTTGTAGTCTTGGGGTTGAGATATGGCTTTTTAGTTCAGAAGTATGTTTGAGGTGTTAGCGGTTGAGGTTGTAGTGTTTATGATGTTTGTTCGTGCATGGGTCACGATCGATTGATGTAACACCCCCAAATTTTGATTTAGCGGAAGCATACATGTTTGGGTGCTACTAAATTGGTATCTCAACAAAAGGTACAAAGAACGGTTTTACCTCAACCGTTTAAAATAGATTTTCATATTCAAAAGTGTTTTGTTTACAGCATTTCAAAAGCAGTGCGGAAATATAAGCCCATAAGAGAAATCAAGCGGTCCCAAATACATCAGAGTCTTCTATGACCATGCCATGCCATGCCAAATCCTCCAATAGTGTGCTATCGCTTTACACCTAAAAATGCATGCTAAAGTGTCAACACGAGGTTGGTGAGTTCATAAATTTTAGTATTCGTAATTGTGGAACACCAGTTTATATTGTTTGATTAATAGGTACACTCGTAATGACCATTACACTTGGTAGTATGTCCGTTACACTCGGTAATGTGACCGTTACACCCGGTCCTGTTATATGTGTTCGTACAGTACCCCTGGTCCATGTGTGTATCATGTATACATATAACGCATTCAAGTGAACATTCTAGTATTTCAGCAAAACAGTCAAATGTTGAGTAAACAGTTCAGCACACCTGGTCAATGTGTGTGTCATATATAACGCATTCGAGTGAACATTTGAGTATTTCAGCCAAACAGCCAAATATTGAGTAAACAGTTCTCATATTCCAATTAAACAGTCATTTAGTTTAGTTAAAACGAGCATGTATTCTCCCCCAGAAACAGTTTAAAAACCAGTAAAAGTAGGGGCTATGAACTCACCTTGGCATGCATCAACGCAAAATATCACAGTGGTCACAACTGGCATCAAGAGCAAAACATAACGATATCGAGGGTACAGGCACAACGGTGCCGGATCGACACAGCCTAATATATGCAATTTTCTCATAATACGTCTTGTAAAGTAAAAGAGTTTTCAAAAGACAAGCGTCTTAGTTTTCGTGGATTACTTGTATCAAAGTTTGTAAAAAGTTTAGTTTCAACATTTCGTGTGATGGTAAGACTGTAAAGATCGAACTACCTTTTCTTTATCACACAAACACAGCACAATATGATGACACTTACAAGATCTATGTATAGAACAAGAAGAGAAGTAGTATGTGGATCGTATGTTAAAACTTCTAGTCGAATGATTATATCTTTGAAAGAGAAATAATACAAAGGACTATATGGGAACACACACACACTCTCACTTGATACTATAATGAGGCACACTAGTGAGACACTTAGGAATGTGAGAGTGTGTGTGGTTAATATATCGACACAGCCATCACCAATAGATTGGTGGGCTTTTCTTTGGGCTTGGTGTGGGCTATACTTGCATTACACTTATACAAAGTCAATACTAACATAACTAATACATATAGCCCACAATACTAGACTAAATATTACACTTGACACTTAAGTTCCATTTAACAAATGACCATCACTTCACAATTAATAAATTAATTGCTAACAATCTCCCCTAAGGGATGGTCATTTCAATGATGCTCCCGTGAAAGGTCTTTTGCCTTCAATGTCTTGAACTTTGTGTGTCGATGTATAATAGTCTTCATTCATTGTTCCTTCATGCACTGTAATCTTCAAAGAATCGTATTTTGGATGTTCTTGCCTTGATCTACTTCTTCTGTCCAGATGCGTCGTCGTTGTAGATGATGATGGTGGATGGACTTTCGTCGGTACCTGCATAAGACAGTTAGCAATAAATCGTCCAGCGCTTATTGGTTCAGATTTAGAGATCGTTATCAGCATAGTGTGAAAACTTTCTCTAATCTTTACCAAGGCTGTTGAGAGCCTCTGAAGTATACCGAAGTATCACTTCAAGACTGTAGACCGTTTGAAGCACGTAACCATCATGATGTAAGGCAAGATCCTTAGATCTCATTAAGACTCATACAACTTGTATCCTTTTTGATGAATACAAGTGTATTTCATTGGAAGTGTTCCTATGAGATTTTTGATGAATCTCATGTCTCTAGACTCAATAATGTGCGTTTTGGTTTTAGTCATCAGAGGCATGGAGCAGAGTGCCACCTTTTCAATATCAACACATCTCGGAGTGAGAGGTCGATAGATTATGCAGTGTTCTCCGTGAGAAATGAAACAAATATCTTTGGAGAGATATCTGAGTGGATAGGAGGGGTGGTGCAACGCGTCACTGGGTCCATGACGTCTTGTCTTCAATACTAGTATCACCTTAGTGAGTACCGACAGCAGATGTATTGACCCGGTTTCTGTCCTAAGTTTTCATGGAGCGTTATTTCTTTTCACCCTTTCATTAAACTTTTCTTTTTAATTCTTCAACCCCTTCTTTCTCCTTTCTCATTTACTCCTTTTTTCAATCTTACCTAAGGACTTCTAATTCTAATCTATTGGAATTGTCCTTGGGTAGATCCCTCCGGTTCTGGCGGATCATTGGACATAACCTAACCATAATCACCTTATTTCTCCATGATTATCCTAGATTATCGATCACTTGCCATAAAACCTTGTGAAAATCTCTCAACGTGTTTATGAGAAAACACATTTATTTAACACATTGAGAGTTTTGCATTTTTGAAATACTCCCCCTTCACATGTGCTCATGCATTTTTGAAATAAACTGCACATGTTGGGTAGAGTTCGCACATTTTGAAATGATCGAATTTCAATGAACATGACCTTCGCGAGACACGCTTACATCACTAGTTAGACTAGCTTGAAATTATTACCCGTCCCGGTCATATTCAAAGATCATCTCTCGAATTGGTTTCTACTCAGACAAGTCCTTTGCGAGACACGCTTACATCACTAGTTAGACTAGCTTGAAATTATTACCCGTCCAGGATATGTCTTTTCGATAACGGACATTTAGTTTCGTTAATTCGAGTGTTAACACTGAGTCTTGAGATTCGAACCACGGTCTTAGATCACATTTTAATCACGTCCTCTCCCCCTTATACCAAATTGCCACTTAATCTCCCCCTCAAAAATAGCATGAAGTGATATTTTTGAAAACAGTTGATTAAAATGAAACGTTTTGGAGAGACGGACGGATTTTAGCATGAAATCGGAACATTTTTTTTTATACTCCCCCTTAAACAAAGCATATGATTAAACGTTTAGAGTTTAAAAGCATTTAAGGGTCTTAGAGGGAGTTATTGTGAGCACAAAATTTATAGAAAGACTTTGAAAAATCTTTTTGAAACAATCTTGATTAAGTGCTCATGGTTTTTGCTTTTTGCCATTAACATTACGAGTCCTGATCGGAAATAATCAGAAGTCATCAATGTAGCTTTTGTATGAAATCTTTTCGAGTTGGCATACCCTTGCTACAATAAAATATTTCACGTTTAAGAACAGGTTTCATACTGAAGTATATGAAAGCCATGGTGAAGAAAATTTTAGAAACGACATGTTTTGGAAAAAAATTAAATGAACTCTCGCTCAAGCATCTGTACATGCCCGTATCATTGTTGAATGACATTTCTAGATACGTACAGAATATCGATTATACGAGAGACATGTCGTGAGAAGAATATTTTTGGTTTTTATGTTTTATATTTTTTATGTCTTTTTGAGATTTTGTATTTTTATATTTTGTTTTTTGAAAAATATTTACATGCGAAGCTTCATGGGATAATTCACAAAGATTCGAGAATACTTTCTAAGTCTTCGGAAGTTAGGCTTCGCATTCCAATTCGACGAACTAAGTTTTCAAACCGCTCTTTTGGGAGGGCTTTAGTAAATAGATCGGCGAGTTGATATTCAGTCTTCACGAAAAATAATTCAACAGTACCCTCTTCTACGTGCTCCTTTAAGAAGTGATAGTGGACTCTAATATGCTTGGTCTTCGAGTGTTGCACTGGATTGCACGAGATGGCTATGGCACTTTTCGAGTCACAATACAAAGGTATGCGGTCAAAAGAGAAGCCATAATCTGTGAGTTGTGTCCTCATCCATAGAACTTGGGCACAACACGCAGATAGAGACACATACTTGGCTTCTGCTGTTGATAGAGCAGTGCAGTCTTGTTTTCTTGATGACGGCCTACTATCTTTTCTCCCAAAAACTGTGCTCCTCCTGATGTACTCTTTGCTGTAACTTGGCAACCGGCATGGTCTGCATCTGAAAATGCTATTAGTGTAAACTCCGAATCCTTCAGATACCAAAGTCCCATGTTAATGGTTCTTCATAGGTACCGAAAGATCCGTTTAACCTCTTGGAGGTGAAGTTCGGTAGGCCTTGCCTGAAACCGTGCAAGTAAACAAACAACAAAATGTATATCTGGTCGACTAGCAGTTAAGTACATGAGAGACCCAATCATGCTCCGATATTTCTTCGGATCCATGGGTTTCCCATATAAATCAGCACCTATTTTTGGTGAAGTGACCATTGGTGTACCAACAGAGTCACAATTTTCCATTCCATGTTTTTTTAAAATCTCAATTGTATATTTAGCTTGATTAAGAAAAATACCACGTGGGGATTGATGAATTTGTAAGCCTAAAAAGAATTTTAATTCACCCATCATGGACATTTCAAATTTGCTTTTCATGAGATTTTCAAAATGTTTTGAATGTTGCGGATTAGTGGACCCAAATATTATGTCGTCCATGTAAATCTGAACAATCAAAATGTCATTTTTGTATTTTCTTGTAAACAGGGTTGGATCAATTGTTCCTTTGGTAAAATTATTTTGAAGTAGGAAAGATGATAACTCGTCATACCACGCCCGTGGGGCTTGTTTCAAACCATAGATTGCTTTCTTTAGCTTGTAGACGTATTCCGGATGATCTTTGTCAACGAAACCGTCTGGCTGACTCACGTACACTTCTTCTTTCAGAGTTCCATTCAAGAAAGCTGTCTTGATGTCCATCTGATAAACCATGATGTTCTTGTGAGCCGCATATGCTAAGAAAATCCTGACTGCTTCAAGCCTTACAACTGGTGCGAATGACTCTTCAAAATCTATCCCCTCTTCCTGTCTGAATCCCTTTGCCACCATATGAGCTTTGTTGCGAATTACAGTCATCTCTTCATCCTTTTTTTTCCATAACTACTTAAGATCAATGACTAGTTTGTCAATTGGTCTTGGAACTAAATCCCAGGTGTCATGGATTTGAAATTGAAGAAGTTCTTCCTGCATCGCTTCAATCCAGGCATTATCTGCCATTGCTTCCCGAATGTTCTTAGGTTCTATGAGACTGACTGAGCAAACATAGATGCACAAGTCGCAATCGGTGTTTAGTTGTTTTCTCGTCTGAATTGGCCTTGAGGGTTCACCAATAACTTGTTCTATTGGATGGTCTTTTGTCCACTGTAACGTAGAAGGGTACCTTGGACTTGATGAATGCGTGTTAGATGGTTCATATAATCTGAAAGACGATTCAGCAGATTCCGTTCCAAAAGGGTTTTCGAATGGTTCTTCGTCTAACACCGCATTATTTTGTTCTTGCTCATCAATTCTTGGTAGAACAATTTCAATTACTGGAGTTGCTGGAGTAGATGTTGATGACGTGGAGGGAGTTGGTGCGTCAGCTTCGAATGTTGTGGATGCATCTTGATTTGGTGGTGGTGGTGGTGGTTGTTGATTTTGAGCGGGTGCAGCGGAACGTTGGTTAGATGCATTTGTCGAAGCGCCACCATAGTATTCATCATACATAAACTCGAAAAAGTTTTCCAGTTCTTGAGTTGTAGGTTTATCCGTTGGAATTGATTGAGCTCCTTGGGGTACGAGTCCTGAACTGATATGTCCAGAAGTTTGTCTGTTAGGTGCGGGTCCTAATCCGATATGATTAGAAGCCATCGGGTTAAGCGCGGGTTCTAGAGCGAGTCTCTCAGAAGCCATTTGTGAAATTTCATCAAACTTCACGTTCATCGTCTCCATAACCTTTTTCGTTCTCCTGTTATACACCCTAAATGCCCTCGAGTTTTCCGAATAACCAATGAAGATTCCAATATCGCCCTTAGCTTTCAACTTCCCTAGATCTTCTCTGTCATTTGTTGGATAACACAAAGCACCAAATACATGTAGGTAAGAGATATCGGGTTTTCTGTTGTTGACTAGTTCATATGGGGTTTTATTGAATCTTGGATGGATTAGGGATCGGTTTTGAGTAAAACAAGCAGTGGAGACAGCATCAGCCCATAAGTATAACGGTGCACTGGAATAAATCAGCATTGTGCAAGCAGCTTCCATAAGAGTTCTATTTCTTCTATCAACTACCCCATTCTGCTGTGGAGTTCTAACAGCTGATGTCTGGTGAGTAATACCAGTTTCTTCAAAAAATGATCTTAACTCCTGATTTACAAATTCCGTGCCATTGTCTGTTCTTACAATCCTAACTGGAGCTTGAAGTAGAACTTGAATACGCTTCAGAAAGGTGATGATGGTGCCTGGTGCTTCGTCTTTTGACCTCAAAAACTTTACCCATGTATATCTTGAATAGTCATCAACAATTACAAGGATATACTTCTTCCCATTTATGCTTTGAACTCTCATTGGGCCACATAAGTCCATATGCAACAGATGCAACCTATCTACCGAACTAGGTACGGGTTTAGGTTTATATGTTGCCCGTTTGCTTTTGCCTTGCTCACAGGATGGACATAAGTGTTCTTTGGTGTATTTGAATTTTGGGAGACCGGTGACGATGTTGTCTTTGGCAAGCTTGTTGATCGTGTCAAAGTTAAGATGGGACAAACGTCTATGCCACAACCAGGATTTTGTTTCTCCTGCCCTGGTTATGAGACAAATTGGTGATGAAGAGGCCATTTGGTTTATGTCTATAGCATAAAGATTGGTGCCACGATCCCCAATTAAGAGATCATCCCCCACCAAATTCCTAACAAAGCAAGTGTTTCTCCTAAATGCCACTTCTAAATTCGCATCACAAAACTGCCCGACTGAGAACAAGTTGTGTCCCAACCCTTCGACATAGTAAACCCGAGTAATCAAGTAATTTCCAAACCGAAGATCTCCATAACCCAGAATAGCTGCAACATGATCATTCCCAAAACGTATAGTCCCCATGAACTGCCATACAAAGTTGATCAGCGGCTTCATATTCCCGGTCATGTGCTTGAAGCAACCCGAGTCGACGATCCAAAGACAGATTTCAATGACCTGCGAAGAACAGATGATTTTGTATATGGAAACCGTTTAACATTTGGTTCCAGGGGGTTAGATGTAACAGGTGAATCACACTTAGAGATGGTTTCCGGTGTAGCATTGGGAACTATTTCTAATGTGCCATTCTTAAGTGTGAACATTCTACCCGTTGGTCTCCATGCACAAAACTTAAGGTGATCCTTAGGCAATAGGCTACTAGTGGTTTTCCTAGCTTTTGCAATAAGTCTTCGAATATATCTATATTTAGCCCTAGTTACTGAAGGAACCTTTTTCTGTTCAGGCATATCATTCACATTATCAAAAACAATATCATCACAAGCATTTTTAGACAAAGATTTCTTTTGCATTAAACAAACAGAGTCATTACATGCATTCAAAACACTGGTCTTAACATTACATCCAGATGATATATGTTTCTTATTTGAAAGCTTTAAATTCCTAGGGTGTTCTTCTACTTTCTTGCATGCACTCTCAGAAACAAGTGAGACACTAGTTTTCTTGTTATTGCTCCTAGACTGTCGTCTGCTCCTAGAGATGCTTTCTAATCCTGTAGAAGGTAAGGCACACTCATTAGAATTTATGTTGTTGTCCTGAGATGTTGTTGTAGCATTCCTAATCTCGTTTGGATTATCTTTATTACTTTTGTCTATCGCCCTATATGTTTTAGATGTAGAGGCAGACGCAGTAGTGGGACTAATCCTATAAAGGCCAGGTGCTATTACATTCGATGTTTGGACAACAGCTTTCTCATTTCCTTTCTCTTTAGGCAAGGGGGTTGATGGTGCTATACCCGTAGTTTCCTCACCCTTCCCTTTTTGACTTTCAAGCTGAGATTTCAAAAGATTAATTTGTTTTTGCATGTTGTGGTAGGAACGCTCATACGACAATTTGTCATACTTGTATTCTTCCTTTTTCTGATCAAGTTGTTTAAAATATGTGACATTTTGTTTTTCAATATTGGCAAGTGCCTTTTCATATTTTATAACAATTTCAGAAGTCTCAGCCCGAAGTCTTTCATCATCCCCAACAGAATATGTTTGTTAAATAATAGACATAATTTCAGTCGATAGAGCTATTTCAGAGAGTATGTCATTATGTTGTTCCAAAACCTTTATGCGTTCCAAGTATTCATTAGCTTCCTTCACTAAGGATTTGTGGTCCTTAACGAATTCTGCTGATTCTTTCAAAAGATTATGTTCCACATTTTGAACAACCGCATAGATTGCAGCAATATGTGGATTAATGTCCTTTTCGAAAATCTTTTTCAGTTCAGTATTAATACTTGAAAACCATTCTAGCTGTTGACTGTTTGTTTTGGATGCCACAATATGTTGAAGTGTTTCAATTCTCTGTTTAAGATCAACCAAATATAGTCTAGTTGCACTTGCGTCACAAGTGTTTTTAGATGCCATTTGTTCGATGTTAGACAGATGTTTTGAGATAACTATTCGTTTTGCGACAGCCACTGGTCTTTTGAAAAACATTGGTGACTCTTTTTGAACCAGATGAACGCCAGAATCTGTATTAAGCTTATTATAATCAATTGGTTGAATTTCTGGGTGCATTTGTTTCATTTTAATTCTACTCTGCTGAGCAAGCTCGATCATTTCATCAGAATCATGAACCTCGGGAGGATCATGTGAAGCATTTAGCACACTACCATTATATAACACATTCTGTTCTTTCTGAGCTTTCTTGAGATAATAAGGGTTGTCACAACCGATAGCCATTTTCTTTATCGTATGTAAAATCGGGTTTGGATCGTTAATTAACAAATTAATTGTTTGTGTAGAATGACCCGTTTTTAGAAGCAAATCTTCCAACTTTGCAATGGTTTCCTTTTTGTCAGTGATCTCTTTAAGAAGATCATTTTCTCATTTTGAAAACCTTTCATTCAACTCTTTCTTTTCTTTTTCAAGATTAGAACAAGTTGATTTTTGTTTTGAAAGCTGATTGATTAATTCAGAAATTTCCTTGTTTAGAGATTTGATTGGCACATTCAAATTAACATCTAAGGTGTCAAATTTGATTAGCAAATGTTTTTCTCTTAACTCAGAAGTTCTTAAACTAACTTCAAGTTCTGACTGTCGTTTGTTATTAAAATCATAAGCTCTTGCATTATCCTTATAACTCTCAAGCTTAGTGGTCAATTTTGCATTCGCGGCCTTAACATCGCGATTGACCTTTTTAACTTTCTCAATTTCAACACTACAATTATGCAATAATGATTCAAATAAAGCATGTGTTTCCTCAGCATTCTCAGTATGCTGAGACTCGAAGTCTCCATTAGAATCCATATCTGGAGTTACCAAATTAGTATTGCTACAACTTGGTTCGTCCATGTATGTATCGTAAGTGAGATTAGGAGTCGCAGGATGCTGTTCATTTTGAGGTGACATATCAAACATTTCATTATTGTGACATGTAGCATATGGTTGTACCTCAGAAACCGCATTGGTGTCAAAAGCAGGAGGTGCTTCAGAATCCGTGTCATACTTAGCCTCCTGGAGATTTGCCATGAAAATGCAGTTTGCATCGATATCCTCAAGATCTTCTGTATCGTCCATAAGAGCCATGAAGTCATTCTCTTCTGCACTCAACTGTAACCTAGCCGTTTCCTTGTTTGCCAACATTAATGCTTTATGCAGATAAGCTGGATCCCTCTTTTTTTGGGCTTGTCAGGACAGTTCCTAGCCATGTGACCAACACCCTGACAGTTGAAACACTTCATCAAATTACCCTGATTCATATTCCCAGCTCCCTGAGCAGCAACATTCCCAAACTGATTCCCAGCATTCTGGCCCCTTTGATTACCAACAGTTGTACCCATCTGATTCCCTGCATACTGACCCATCTGATTACCAACATACTGCCCTGCATTCTGATTACCCATCTGATATCTAGGAGCATATCCCTGCTGATTTCCATATCCCCCAACCATCTGTCCTTGCTGTCCCATATTGAAACTCGGCTGTGCAATTTGCTTGTTGCGAGTGTTCGATGAGATTCTTTGATTGTTGTTGGTGGGTGTGGAGTAGCGACCTTGGAATGCTTTTGTTAGGTAAGCAAAAGCTTGAGTCAAAGCAGCAGTTGACTCATCCTGATCATCATGATCTGGGTGTTGCGGGATTACATGTTGTTGTTGTGGGTAGAATGGTGTTTGTGGATTGTATTGTTGTTGCATGAAGTGTTGGGATGAAGATGAAGATGGTTGTGTATTTACTGTTGCAGGTGTAGGTGTTTGGACAATGAGTGCAAGAGGATCATGTTGTTTTGCTAGCTTCTCTTTTCTGACTTCATTTGCCTCTTCTTGGTTTTGTTTTAGAAAGTCATAGAGCTGATCATAGTTCACCTCGTGAAGGTTCTTTGTTTGGTTGACAATAGTGACATATCGTCCCCATTCCTCTGGAAGGTTGTTGATGAACTTGATGTTTTGAACAATTTGAGCAGGTGCCAACTTGTTTCTGATCAACTCATTCATTATAGTACAAAACCGTGTGTAGTAAGTGTTGTGAGTGAAAATCACTCTTTTATCATACCACTTACACACTTGAGATCGATGGCAACACAAGAACTATAAGAAGAGAATAATAGATGGGGAATATGAGAAGTAGAGATGAGATAGGGAGGGAAGAAGTATGGTGGCAGTAGAGTGAAAGATAAACCTGGGAATATGTATGTATATTAGATTGAGAGAAAAGAGGAAAATACACACACACTCTCTCTAAAGCACACTTTGCTAAATGAGAGAGTGTTTGGTTTTGTACGTTGGCAGCCATCCAAAGACATTGGATGGGCTTTACATAATGGACCAAATGTGGGCTTATATGTTGCACTACACATATAATTGAGATGCTATCAATACTAATGCTATAAGCCCACTCTACTTAATACATATTATACATGATACTAAAGTTCAAAGCTATAAATGACCATCACTTCCTAAATAGCATAAATTCAATGCTAACAATTTCCCCCTAAGGGATGGTCATTTCAATGATGATCCCGTGATTGGTCTTTTGCTTTTGATGTCTTGAACTTTGTGTGTCAATGTATAATAGACTTGATTCATTGTTCCTTCATGCTCTGTGATCTTCAAAGTATTGACTTTGAATGTTCTTGCCTTCATCTACTTCTTCTGATCAGATGCGTCTACGTTCTAGATGATGATGGTGAATGGACTTTCGTCGGTACCTGCATAAGACAGTTAGCAATAAATCGTCCAGCGCTTATAGGTTCAGATTTCGAGATCGTTATCAGCATAGTGTGACAACTTTCTCTAAACTTAACCACAGCCGTTGAGAGCCTCTGAAGTATACCGAAGTATCACTTCAAGACTGTAGACCGTTTGAAGCACGTAACCATCATGATGTAAGGCAAGATCCTTAGATCTCATTAAGACTCATACAACTTGTATCCTTTTAAGTGAACACAAGTGTAATATATTGAAAGTGTTCCTAGGAGATCTTTGATGAATCTCATGGCTCTAGACTCAATTATGTGCGTTTTGGTTTTAGTTGTCGGAGGCATGGAGCAGAGTGCCACCTTTTCAATATCAACACATCTCGGAGTGAGAGGTCGATAGATTATGTAGTGTTCTCCGTGAGAAATGAAACAAATATCTTTTGAGAGATATCTGAGTGGATAGGAGGGGTGGTGCAAATGCGTCACTGGGTCCATGACGTCTTGTCTTCAATATCAGTATCACCTTAGTGAATACCGATAGCATATGTATTGACCCGGTTTCTGACCTAAGTTTTCATGGAGGGCTATTTCTTTTCACCCTTACAAAAACTTTTCTTTTTCATTCTTCAACCCCTTCTTTCTCCTTTCTCATTTACTCCTTTTTTCAATCTTACCTAAGGACTTCTAATTCTAGACTATTGGAATTGTCCTTGGGAAGATCCCTCCGGCTCTGGCGGATCATAGGACATAACCTAACCATAATCACCTTATTACTCCATGATTATCCTAGATTATTTGTCACATGCCATTAAACCTTTTATGAAAATCTCTCAACATGTTTATGAGAAAACACATTTTGTTAACACATCAAGAGTTTTGCATTTTTGAAATACTCCCCCTTCACATGTGCATAAGAGATTTAAGAAAGAATTGCACATGATGGGTAGAGTTCGCACTTTTTGAACTGATCGATTTTCAATTAATATGACCATTGCGAGACACGTTTACATCACTAGTTAGACTAGCTTGAAGTTATTACCCGTCCCGGTCATATCAAAAGATCATCTCTCGAATTGGTACATTCTACTCAGACAAGTCCTTTGCGAGACACGTTTACATCAATGGATAACCATCTTGAAATTATTACCCGTCCCGGACTAGTCTTTTCGATTACTGACATTTATCTTTCGTCAATTCGAGGGTTCATGCTGAGTCTTTTTGAAGAACTCTTTTTGAGATTCCTTTTCGATCACATTTTAATCACATCTTCTCCCCCTCAAAAATAGCATGCAGTGATATTTTTTATATCAACTGATTAAAATGAAACTTTTTGGAGAGATAGACGGATTTGAGCATGAAATTGGAACATTTTTGTTTTTCTACTCCCCCTTAAACAAAGCATATGGTTAAACATTTTAGTTTAAAAGCAGTTTTAAGGGTTTAGGAGGGAGTTATCTTGAGCACTTTATGAAAGATTTGGAAAAATCTTATTGAAAAATCTTGAAGAAAATGTGCTCAAGATAGAGAAGATTTTTTAAAATCTTTGAAGATATGTAAGGAGAAATATCTTCATTTGTTTTTAGGATAAGTGTTAGAAAAAATTGGTTTTGCACAACACTTTCCTTTATTTGAAGTTCGGGTCCGAAACTGAGATGTTCCGAAGCCATCGGGTTAAGCTCGGGTTCCGTACTGAAGTGCACGAAAGCCATTAGGTTAAGCGCGGGTCCTAATCCGATATGATTAGAAGCCATTTAAGAAAAAAGTTTGAGAAAAATGACATGTTTTGAAAACATTTAAAGAACTCTCGCTCAAGCATCTGTACATGCCCGTATCATTGTTGAATGATATTTCTAAGTACGTACAGAATATTGATTATACGAGAGACATGTCGGAGAAGAATATTTTTTGGATTTTTGTGATTTTATATTGTTTTTGTATTTTTTGAAAATTTTCCATTTTTGTATATTCTTTTTGATGTTTTCAAAAAATGTATATGCACAAAGAATGATTAAGTATGAACAAGTAAAAGTGGAGTTAAGAGTGGATGTAGACCAGGATTTCCAAATGCGATGTTGGCATAAAGGTCTTCTCTTCCACATTCAGCGAGTGAACTCTCAACACTTTCACGAGTACCTGCAATCACAGAATCCACAAAAGAAGAATATGCACAAATAATAGTGTTAGAAGAACATGAATCATCACATTGAGGGTGTCCACTATCAACGGTTGTAGTGGTTTCTACATCCTTATCCTGATGATTTTCACTATTACTTGTTGTGGTGCAGCTATCAAGAATCTTTCCTGTGGGAATCCATCTAAGACCAACTGTTTTAAAAACTTTTCCCGTGGGAATCCACCTAGGGCAAGATCTAGGAGTTGTTTCCTTTTCAGATGCAGCGGAAGTCTCATTTTGAGAAGAACTACGTCCTGTAGAGATCCACCTAGTTGGTTTCTTAGCCTTTTGCTTTTTATCAACGGGCTTGTTTCTTTTTGGTGTCTTAGTGGATTGTGCCTTAGCACTTGCATTTGTTTTCTTGATATACTGTGCAACACATGCATCATGATTAGCAGAAAAGACACATTTTTGACATGTAGGACAGACAAATTCAACATTCTTGTTTAAAACGGCAACCTTAATGTTGTCACTACTGTCATTTTGAACCTGCTTTTTGTTCGAAGAGGAATTTGAATTCATAGTGTTTGATTCTACGTGGGTAACATTTTCTTTTGCGCAACTACTCTTAGATGCAAGCCAATCCCTAGTCTTTAGTTGAATGATCCTAGGTAGTGGTTTACTACTACTAGCAGTGCTTTGTAATGTTGTAGAATTCATCACTCTAGGTTTTGTGCCTAAAATTCCGTCTTGTCGAACCTGTGCCTTTTGCCTAGCTGTTTCTAGAAAGTGATTGTGGACCATGTCGTTTGAATCAACAGATTCTTTAACAGTTTTTATGGTCACATTCGTTGAGCTATTCCTAGGGGCACTCATATTGGGATTTAGCTTGTTGTCCTTTGAATCTGTATTAGCATTCCTAGACTCTTTTGGATTATCTTTTGCACATTTGTCTACGCCCTATAGGTTTGAGAGGTAGAGGCAGACGCAGTAGTGGGACTAATCCTATCAAGGCCAGGCGCTATTACATTCGATGTTTTTGTTTTGACAACAGCTTTCCCTTTTTGTTTCTCACTAGGCAAGGGGGTTAATGGTGCAATACCCGTTGTTTCCTCACCCTTCCCATTTTGACTTTCAAGCTGAGACTTCAAAAACTGAATTTGTTCTTGCATTTGATTGTAAGAACGCTCATACGACAATTTGTCATACTTGCATTCTTCCCTTTTCTGATCAAGTTGTTTAAAATATGTGCAATTTTGTTTTTCAAGTTTCAAAAGCGCCTTTTCATATTTTTCAACAATTTGAGAAGTCTCAGCTCGAAGTGTTTCATTATCCTCAACAGAATATGTTTGGTTAATAATGGACATTAGATCAGTCGATAGAGCTTCGAAGGAGAGGTTGTTATTATGTTTTTCCAAAACTTTTATGTGTTCCAAGGATTCATTGGCTTCATTCACTAAGGATTTGTGGTCCTTAACGAATTCTGCTGACTCTTTCAAAAGATTGTATTCCACATTTTGAACAACCGCATAGATTGCATCAATATGTGGATTGATTTCATTTTCAAACATCTTTTTTAGGTCATTTTGAAAACTTGAAAACCATTCCATTCTTTGACTGTTTGTTTTGGATGCCACAATACTTTGAAGTGTTTCAATTCTCTGTTTAAGATCAACCAAATATAGTCTAGCGGCACTTGAATCATAAGTGTTTTTAGATGCCATTTGTTCGATGTTAGGCAGATGTTTTGAAACAGCTTTTTGTCTTGTGAAAACCACTGGTTTTTGAAAAAACAGAGGTGACTCCTTTTGAACAAGATGAACCCCAGCAAGTTTGTTAACTTCATTATAGTCAATGGGTTTTATTTCTCTGTTCAATTGTCGCATTTTCTTTCAACTCTCTTCCGACAGCGCAATCGTTTCGCTAGAATCATAACCCGAAGGAGGGTCATGGATAGCATTTATTAAATTACCATTAAAAAGCACATTCTGATCTTTTTGAGCTTTCTTGAGAATATAAGGGTTTTCATAACCGATAGCCACCTTTTTTAATGTATGTAAAATCGGGTTTGGATCGTTTATTAACAAGTTAACTGTTTGTGCAGAATGACCCGTTTTTACAAGCAAATCATCCAACTTTGCAATGGTTTCCTTTTTGTCATTGATCTCTTTAAGAAGATCCTTTTCACGTTTTGAAAACCTTTCATTTAACTCCTTCTTTTCTTTTTCAAGATTGGAATAAGTTGATTTTTGTTTTGAAAGCTGGTTGGTTAGTTCAGAAATTTCCTTGTTTAGAGATTTAATTTGGTTATTCAAATTAACATCTAGAGTGTCAAATTTGATTTGTAAACGTTTCTCTCTTAACTCAGAATCTCTTAAACTATTTTCAAGTTCTAACTGTCGATTGTTGTGAAAATCAAAAGCTCGTGCATTCACCTTATAACTCTCAAGCTCAGTGGTCAATTTTTCATTCGCGGCTTTTACCTCGCGATTGATCTTTTTGACCTTTTCAATCTCTATTTGACAATTTTGAAGTAATGATTCAAATAGAGCACGGGTTTCCTCATCATTAGCATCATTTTGTGCAACTTGAACTTCATTAGGATCCATATATGAAGTTTCACAGTTAACATTGCTATTAACTTGCTCCCCCACATATGTATCGAAATTAGGTTCGAGAGGCCCAAAATGTGGCTTTTCATGAGCAAACAATGATGGTACCTCATGGAGTGGTTCTGTGTCATAGGACGGAGGAGTTTCAGAATCACTGCATGATGTAGGTTCTTGCTGATCAGGCATAGGATCGGAGACTCCAGTGACTTCTGTAGAATTATCATTGATTCTGGTCATAAGCAGGAAGTCTGATTCCTCAGCAGTCAACGGTATTCCTGAATGTTCCTTGTTGGCTAGTATCAGCATGTACTGGAGCTTTTCTACCTTCGTCATTGCATTGACATTGCCAATTCTACTTATATCGCTCCTGTGGATTTCAGATGAAGTCATGAAACAATAATCCTCATTTTGATTGACCCCATTCTGATTCACAAACTGATCCATTTGATTTCCCGTATACTGCCCTGCATATTGCATTTGATTCCCCGTATACTGTATACCCATAGCATTTCCTTGCTGATTCCCGATAACATCAACCATTTGTCCTTCTTGACCCATATATAACTGCGTATTGTCAGTGTACAGTGAATTCCATTGGTTGTTGTTATGTTGTTTGAAGTTTAATGCCTTGGTGAATAATGCAAAAGCATGTGCCAGATCAGTTGCCATATTGTCTTGTTGAGTTGCCATTGATGATGACTGTATGATAAAGATGATACAGGATCGTTTCAACAAAATAGAAGTTGTTGTTGTTGTTGAAGGTTGAACTTGGTTGTTGATGTGAGGCTTTGGTTTGTTGGTGAAGATCGTTGAAGTTGTAACAAATTAAATAACGTTATGAAACTTGATTCAAGTATAATTAAGACAAAGTCAAGAGTTTACAATTTCGACAAAAAGTTATGTAAATTACAGTTTAGATAAACACGATACTTTCTATAGAAATTTCAATTTGACCAAAATTTATACAAATTATGGCAAAATATCAATTTAGATAGAACTATATCTTATTTATATAAATTCGTAATTTATATAAAATCTAACAATCTTATACAAGAAAGTAGATAACCGTTTGTCGAAGTATTTTACACACTTATACAAGTGATAAAATACCGAGTTCACTTTCGAGTTGACGAAATTACGTTCGAATCAAATCCTTAAAAGTTATTTAACTTTGAAGTCTTTTAATCACAATTGCGAGGGGCCTGAAGTGTCAAATCCGAAAGATCTCAAAGGCAGCTGAAAGTACAAGGACTGAAGTTGCCAACTCTGAAAATTGAATCAATTGCGAGACCAAGGTTGAATTGCGAGACCAATTGCGATAGAACAGCCCCAATTGCGAAAGAACAAGTACAATTGCGAAAGCAGTGGAATTGCGAGTCAATAACTGAATTGCGATACCCCAATTGCGATAAAAAACTTGAATTGCAAGACAAGTTCTGAATTGCGAGACCCCAATTGCGATAGAAGTATCAATTGCGAGTCCCCAATTGCAAGAGCAGTAGTAATTGCGAGAAAGGTTGCAATTGCGAGAGAGCAGCCCAATTGCGAGATTTTTCAGCTTTTTGCCACTTTTGTTGACTTTTGAGTACAATGCCCACGTGAAGCCTTATCTTCAAAGATATCTCTGACCACTTTTCACCAAGTTGCTATAATTCCTTACACCTTTTCACCACTTGCACCAATAATATCAAAGATATTATACAAACACATAAAGTAAACTTCCTTTTACTTTTATTCGATCAAAAGGCTTAGAACACAAGTACAAGTGCAGCCTTTTACCCAGTTTTTTCCCAACAAACAAATGAGAAATACTCACTTAAATAGAAGCCAAATCATGAATATGTTAACAAACACAACCTTGCAAATGATTTTTGCTATTCGAAAGAAAAATACCACACTATGTCCCATTTTTAAGAAGCAAAAAACACAACAGTTGGTATTATTATTATTTTTTTTTTGTAGAAACAAACCGAACATACAAACCTTCTACCTCGTTGACCGGCTCTGATACCACTTGTTGTGAGTGAAAATCACTCTTTTATCATACCACTTACACACTTGAGATCGATGGCAACACAAGAACTATAAGAAGAGAATAATAGATGGGGAATATGAGAAGTAGAGATGAGATAGGGAGGGAAGAAGTATGGTGGCAGTAGAGTGAAAGATAAACCTGGGAATATGTATGTATATTAGATTGAGAGAAAAGAGGAAAATACACACACACTCTCTCTAAAGCACACTTTGCTAAATGAGAGAGTGTTTGGTTTTGTACGTTGGCAGCCATCCAAAGACATTGGATGGGCTTTACATAATGGACCAAATGTGGGCTTATATGTTGCACTACACATATAATTAAGATGCTATCAATACTAATGCTATAAGCCCACTCTACTTAATACATATTATACATGATACTAAAGTTCAAAGCTACAAATGACCATCACTTCCTAAATAGCATAAATTCAATGCTAACAGTAAGATTCAATCTGTTCAGCTGGAGTGGATGTGAACTTTTCCCATTCAGTTAGAAGCTTGTTTTCTATGTCTTGTTTACCAATTTTGGCGCCATGACAGAGCCGTCTAACTCGTTCCCACATATCATAGGCAGTTTCACAACTGTCTACAGCACAGAATATATGTTGTGGTAAACCGAGTTGGATTAAGTGCATTGCCAAGTCATCTACTTCAATTTGCTTCCAATCTTCTGGCGTATATTCTGATTCTTCTTGTACCCTGAAGGTTGCTTCGACGGGAGGTGTTGCATCTGGATTTCCAGCTGTTACTAGAATCTGACGAGGCTTGAATGGACCTTTCTCAATGGATTTAATCAAGAGTCTACCTTGACCTTGAGGCTTGGTTCTCATATAACGAAGCATACGACTCGTCCATGGAAGATAACCACCTTTTTCTAACATTGGAGGACGGTTTTCAGCACCGGCGGCATGAATGTCTTGTTGTGTAGTCATCTTTGAAATTTTGTATGATAAAGTGGATTGAGGATCGTTTTAACAAAATAGGAGTTGTTGTTTACGGTTAAACTTGGTTGTTGTTGTGAAGTCTTGGTTTGTTGTTGATGATCGTTGAAGTTGTAGTTTAGATAAACGAAACAAATTAAATAAAGTTACAAAATTTGATTAGAGTATAATTAAGACAAAGTCAAAAGTTTACAAATTCGACAAAGGTTATGTAAATTACAATTTAGATAAAATGACAATTTCTATAGAAATTTCGATTTGACCAAAATTTATACAAATTATGGCAAAATGTCAATTTAGATAGAAATATATCTAATTTATATAAATTGGTAATTTATATAAAAATCTAACACTCTTATACAAGAGGGTAGATATCCGTTTGTCGAAGTATTTTACACACTTATAAAAGCGCTAAAATACTGAGTTCACTTTTGGAGTTGACGAAATTACGTTCGAATCAAATCCTTAAAAGTTATTTAACTTGGAAATCGTTTCACACAAGTGCGAGGGCCAAAACTGTCAATTCTGAAAGTTCCCTAAAGCTGCTGGAAAAGACAAGGACTGAATCTGCCAAAGCTGAAAAGTAGAATTGTCCAATATCGAAATTGCATGACCTGTCCGATATATGAATTGCGATAAAAGATCTCGGACAAAGCTTGGTCTGGTTTGCGATAGAAGCTGTGAATTGCGATAGGATCCTGGAAATTGATTTGCGATAGAATTCTGTTTCTGAATTGCGATAAAGATAGTTTTTGAATTGCGATAGCAATAGCCAAATTTCAATTTCGATACTTATCGCAATCTTTACAAGATTGCGATAATTTTGGCGAATTGCGATAGACAGCAGACTCCTGAATTTCGATAAAAGGCAGTTCACCAACTCCTTGTCCTTTAGTCACTTGCCCACTGACTTTCCCATGCTGCTTGTAAGACTTTCTTTCACCAACTTTTACCAACTCAACTCAATTATTTTTGACCAATAATGATACGCAACAAACAAAAAGAAATGATTAGCCAAAAACAATTTGTATGACCCTTCTTGAATTTGTGACGATCTAAGAGCTTAGAACAAACAAGAATCCAACACTTGAACACTAAATTCGAGTGAAATATGCTCACAAAATAATGAGCCAAGTCGATTTAACACAAAAATAAACACAACCTTTGATCTTGATTTTGCGTTTGATTCGAAGATAAAAAACACAAAATGTAACTTTTCTACTTAAAGAAAAATAAAAGTGGGTGTTTTAGTCTTGATGATCAAACACAAAATACCTCCTACCTTGAAGCCTTGCTCGTTGATACCACTTGTAAGGATCGAACTACCTTTTCTTTATCACACAAACACACGACACAATATGATGACACTCACAAGATCTATGTATAGAACAAGAAGAGTAGTAGTATGTGGATCGTATGTTAAAACTTGTAGTCGAATGATTATATCTTTGAAAGAGAAATAATACAAAGGACTCTATGGGAACACACACACACACTCTCACTTGATACAATAATGAGGCACACTAGTGAGACACTTAGGAATGTGAGAGTGTGTGTGGTTAATATATCGACACAGCCATCACCAAATGGATTGGTGGGCTTTTCTTTGGGCTTGGTGTGGGCTATACTTGCATTACACTTATACAAAGTCAATACTAACATAACTAATACATATAGCCCACAATATTAGACTAAATATTACACTTGACACTTAAGTTCCATTTAGCAAATGACCATCACTTCACAATTAATAAATTAATTGCTAACAGTAAGACAACATAGACTCAAGAATACTCACGCAAAATAAAAATGGAAAATCGACACTGTCGAGAAAAGTATGGACGAGAACTTGAGTCGATACAGAAATGACAAAAGAAGTCAAGGAAAATAGCGACAAGGAAAACGTCAATAAAACAAGTCAATTAGTACGTTTTTGGTGTGGGCTATACTTGCATTACACTTATACAAAGTCAATACTAACATAACTAATACATATAGCCCACAATACTAGACTAAATATTACACTTGACACTTAAGTTCCATTTAGCAAATGACCATCACTTCACAATTAATAAATTAATTGCTAACATTTCGTGTGATGGTAAGACAGCATAGACTCAAGAATACTCCCGCCAAATAAGAATGGAAAATCGACACTGTCGAGAAAAGTATGGATGAGAACTTGAGTCGATACAGAAATGACAAAAGAAGTCTAGGAAAATAGCGACAAGGAAAACGTCAATAAAACAAGTCAATTAGTAAGTTTTCGGTGTTTACCCAATAATCCCAAATAGTTCGGAAATAATCAATAAAGTTTTGGAAAAGTAATTTAAGTTTAAAAGGAAACTTAAATTAGTATAACACATGGTAAAATGTTTTCATGTTAATAAAACTACGAGTTTCGATTATTGTCGGATTTTATATGATAAAAGGTTTTTTATTTTTTTTATTTTTTATTTTTTTCGAAGTCAAAGTATAAGTCTAGAGAGTTTTATAAATTTCGGCATGACTTCAATAAAACTTAGTTTCCTCAAAGCAATATTTCCCGACAAGTTTATAATGAGAACAATTAATAGTAATAATTAATCCTACTTTTTAGAATATCTATTAGTCATCTAATCCAAAATATCCAAAATGTTCAATAAATCCGATATAGTTCAATTGTCCAACGACATTAGATTCCTTATAACCATCTGTTAAACACTTTCATCCACAAATTTCACGACAGTTACACTCCGTTCACAAAATTTGTTGATTAAATTATTGGCACTCTACATACTTATAATCATTTCATTAGCAACAAACACATAATCAGTTGTTATGACTGGTTAAAACCGGTTATCGACACTTGACAAAATAGTAGAATTAAAGGTCGCTGTTTAAACTTTAAACTTTGATAATACAAAAGATGTCTGCCTCTATTTATAATAAAATATTTTCATAACTCTAATTGTTGGTTTAACTGGTTAGGCAGTGTCTACATTTTATATCGTCGACCATACTCCGACGTCTATCAAGTATCAGCAGCAAGTTTAGGTATTGTTATTGTTGTTTAACTGCAATCTATGTGGTAATTTTTCTTTTTCAATGTCAGGTTAACAACATTTTAAACTTGTCAAATATAAACACCAATCAATCTAAGCTGAAGCACAATTAAAAACAACCAAAATTAACCCATAACCATAACCATAACATTCATTCATATTCAATAACACCACTACATCAGGTTGGATCAAACAGTCCAAACTTACAAACACCATAATAAACCCAAAAGCACATCACATAAAAACAAGTAAATGAACAAGACAAACCAATAACCAAGTTCCAATGTCAATCTCGGCTATAACCAAATGAACAAGCAAAACTAATTCTAACCCGTGACTGATTTTTCTTTCAACATAAACAACCACTGTTCGTGTTCTTTATTTACCAGAAGCACCACCACAATCAAACACAAAAAAGCAACCCAAATCTGAACCGAGAGCCACAAAGCTTCGGCCCGAGAACCAATCGGGTTTAACCCGAACGCGAACGTGGGTTTCTCGACCCGAGACAAGGACAAGCAAACAAACACCCTTTTAATCCATTTCTTACCACACGAAACAATGTAACGAAAGTATTTTTAACTGGTTTAAATCCACGAATTTGATAGATCGATTAATACAACCAAATTTACAATTTGCGACAAAATCAAACCGCAAGTTTTATTAGCAACTAGTATCAAAATTTTACAAAATAGAAAAGGAATCAAGAAAACCCTTACAAGAGGATGTGGGGAATCGATTACAAGAGGAGAGACCAACAACTAATAAGGCCGAATATGATATAGCCAAAACCGATGCCAACAAGAACCACCACCAAAGCTTCAAGTAACCCGAGATGTGAGATTTGTGACTGATTGAAGATGTGGGTGAGTGGACTCCTGTGGCGCGGCAGTAAATAAAGGAGGAAAAGAAGATGGTTTTAACTATGCTTTCTTGATGAAGAACTTGTGTATGAGGAAAAGGAGCTAAAATCACTATCCTATAGCATCTTTAATGTCTTCTTGTGAAGTCCCTTGGGAAGGAGGAAGCAGTGATATAGTCATAGACCCAGGTCTAAGATGCGTTGGAGGAGGGAAAAGCATGAGTCGATGGTGATGGATCTATGGTGCTATCGAGTAGGTTACAGAGAAAAGAGGAGACAATAAAAAGGAGAGGAAAGAGATAAGGGGTGAGATAGTGGGGTTGTTGGTGTTTTTATCTAAATTTTATTTATACCCCGTGCAGACTTACAAGAAATAAAGCATGATTTACAAAACCTTAATGCACCCAATTTTCAGACTTACAAGAAATAAAACATATTGTACAACAAAAACAAGCGTGGTGTCATTTTAAGACCAAAATTCTATCAAACAACATTAATGCTATTAAATGGTAGTCATTAAAACACCCCCTATATAAAAAAAATACAAATTATCAAGCATTGTTTACAACTATTTAGAGCACAAAGATAACTAAAAAAGTACTATCCAACACATATAATTAATACACTATTTAATTTACCCTCTCACTAAAATACACAACTATTTTACCGCAATGTACAATCAAATTAAGCTTCCAAAATATTAACCTTCCAAAACATAAATCTAAAATCCAGTAGTCAAAATGAAGAAAAGAAAAAAAACAAGTGAAAGAGACTTGGAAATTACAAAGAAAGAACAATCTCAGTCTTCTCTTTAATACTCATAAATTTGTTTGTTAAAACAAGAGTATAAGAGTAAACCATCATAGATCTTGAAAGTAATAAGAGGACAACAAACAAACAACCTACCCAAGACCTCTTTAATGAGATCTTGACGAACATAGTGTGCTTCGGCTACGGTTGAAATAAAGAAGGTTTATGCTGCGTTTGTGATAAGGAGATGGAAGAAATGTTATTATGATGCTGCTTTTTTGATATGTAGGAAGACGAGCTATTTAGGTGTGTGACTGCCATGGAGATATAAGGGTGGATTTATTTGACGTGTTGTGTTCGTTTGTTAAGGAGTTATAAGGTTGGAAAGATTGAATATGCGTATTATTTTGGAGAAGGATATATTTGGTGACTGCATGTTTTTTTTAGGATGGAGAGTGTAAAACCCTAAAATCTGAAAACATGAAAAATGACCAAAATGCCCCCGCAAGTTTAAAAATTTATTTAAAGCTTATAAAGTATCAAAACAATTCCAAACTTCTGGCAATACACGAGATATGTTACCAAATAATTTTAACGACTTCATTTAACATTTATACAAGTGAAAAAATTACTAAAATACCCCTATTAGCACCGAATGGATTTATATGTAATATTAAGTTTATTTAAATAAGGTAAATATGACAATTATGGAATGAATCAATCCCCATAATTTTGGCTAACCTAATCACGAAATTTCTGGTCCTTCTCCCCCATTTGATTCGGTTTACCCATTTTAAAACTCAATCACATTATCTCTTTTGTAAACCTAATTGCCGAGTGAATTTACACACACAAACAAAATCATTTGGCCTCCAATCGACACCCTAAAATCCCTAGACCATTTTTCTGTGATTGATCATCATCCAAAGGAACTAGGAAAAATACCATTCGAATTATTTGAAGCTTGGTCCGATCTTGGTGAATTATTTCTTTGTCGCTAGAACAAAATAAGGTATGGATCGAATTAATTCTTGCGACCTCCTAAAAATTCGTTTCTTATTTTTCTTGTGTTCCTCACATCATATGTGACCTGTGAAAATTGGTTTCATGATTTTTAGATCGTTTTTGAAGTCGTGGTGATTTTTGACCCGTTTTGGCTAATCGCGTACAAAAGAATTCGTACACCTCATTCCACACGTTCAAATCTGGATTTGGTATTTTTCTCAGACCCTATATATGTTAAGAACATCAAATAAAATGTATAAGTCGATCCATGCATACTTATTATAATATTTGTGAATTAAATCTTAAAAACGTGTATAAAACATAAATAATTCAATCCGAATTTTTGAGGCTCCTTATTTATTTTATTTGGACTCTACATGATCATAAAAATCTGGGAAAAATGTTACTTCGAATTATTGGGGCCTAATCGAATTATTTGTGGATTTATTTGGTTTACCGATTTAAAGAAAATAAAGAAGAAAAAGAAATAAAATGTAAATCGATTTAGGGATTATACTTTTGGGGCTGTTTTTGAGTGATTAAATGATGATTAATGATGATCTAATGATTGGTGAATGATTTGTATTTTTAGGGTTAGGGTTTTGGCTAATTAAAGTGTTATATGATTGGTTTAAATTGTTTTGGGTGAGTTTTGTAACTTTTAAAACTCAAGGGTTATTTTTAGAACTTATTTTGGGACATGTACTTACTGTATAAAATATAAGAGGAGGGGGTCTAGTGTCATCTTTGCATTTTAAAGGATTAAAATGTTTTTAGGGTTTAATATTGGTTCGAATTATAAAATAATTAAATGGAGGGACTAAACTTGTAATTTCTGGAAACTTGGGGCTGTTTTGAGTAATATAATCTATTCAGGGGGTTATGTGTAAATTTGGTGATTTAATGGGTTAATATGTAATTATTAATAATATAAAGTTGAAATTGTAAAATAAGGGACTAAATATGTAACTTTGAAAACTAGAGGGACCTATTGTGTAAATTCTGTAAAATTGAGGATACATTCTTATAATATGATAAAATGAGTGACCATTGTGAAACTTTGATAAATTAAGGGTCTAAAGTGTAACTACGAACAATTGAAGGGTTAAAGTGTAACTTTTGAAACTAAAGGGGTATAAAGTGTAAATTATGAAACCTAAAGGACTAAAAGAGTAACTTGATGAATCTAAAAGCTAAAATGGAAAGTTACTTAAAAAGGAAGGGTTTGTAATTCTTGTCTACCCCTCTAGGTGTGAAGAAAGAGAGGTCCTGATCCACTCTGTGTCATCCATTTCTGATTTGTGGTTGCTTCTGGAATAAGGTACAGATATTCTGACCTTCTCTGTAAGGTTTCCTATGATTCTTTTCTGATCTGTTAAATCTCTGATTTGATACTCTGTTACAATCCTTTGCTATGACACCTTTGCTTTTACCTTTGATCTCTGATTTTGGACCTATGATATGAAGACCTTTTTGATATGAGATGGAAATGTTTAAGTAAAGTATTTTGAAAGGGTTTTTCAAGCATGATATATTGACTTTAAGAAAACTATTTTTGAAGTTCGTTTTATGAAAACTATTTGAAAGACCATTTATGAAAACTATTTTGAAAGATTGTTTTAAATGAACCTTAAGAGAAAACCTTTTGAAAAGTACTTTTGATATTGAACCTTTTGAAGATTTGACCATCTGATACTTTGACCCTTTTGGATATTGACCTGGGATATTTGATCTTCTGATATGAACCTTCTGATATTGAACCTTCTGATATGACACTCTGATTATGATATGAACCTTTGACCTTTGACCTTTGACCTTTGACTCCCAGTTTGATACCCGAGCCAAAATGTGTTCCCTAGCCATGAAGGTAACATGGCCGTGTCTGTGATGCACCACTGGCATGACTCTTGTGTGGTCAGAGTGATTAACCACACCGTCCCTGTTCTGTTCTGATATGTGCACACTATATGATTATGGCCGATATTTCTGTTTTGGGGGCGTATGGATGCATCCTAGATCTGTTCTGTTTCTGATATATCTGGTATGTCTGGTGACTGGTACTGTGTGCAATACATGCCTTTCACAACCCTGGGAGCTTGCAACTCCAACCCTGGAGGTATCCCCTCAACCTTGTCTTGGTATGCTGAGGTCACCCCTCCATACACCCTGGTATGTGATTTGATATGATATGTTTCTGGGCTCGTGGTGGATTACTGTCCTAGACCTTTACTCTCTCTCTGTACCTGAACTTATCTATTTTGTTATACTGTATCTGTTCTTTTCCTTTTTCTTGCTTTCGTTTCCGTTTATTATATATCTGTTCACTGGGCTTTGTAAGCTCAGCCGCACGTTTTCTTTTCGTGTGCGGCAGGTTTTTAGTTGGAAGCTGGGTCGTTATTAGAGAGAGCCTTTGACTTAGAAGACCTTGCTAGCTAGATTGGATTTGAGATGATTTGAAAAGTTATATTCAGACTTAGTGATTATTGTATATCTCACTTGTAACCTTGTAAATTTAGATTTTGGTTTGTAACCCTTGGAATCCTATTGTATTATTTATGTCATATGCTTGTATTTGTTCTGATAAGAATCCGTATCTATGACACCTTTGCCCTTGTCGGGTTGGGGTGTTACAATTATGGTATCAGAGAACAGGCTGCGACTTGTAATACATTTACCCTGACCTGTGAAGTTAGGACCACTAAGTTTCCACTGTAGGCCTCATAAGATAACCTGTAAGAGTTGCTTTAGGACTTCCCTATAGGAACGTAAGTTTTTTGACCAGTGAGGAATGGGTAGACTAAGGCATTTGTTTAAGTATCATTGCTTCCGCATCACTCTGATTCGTGCCTTACTTTTGGTTTAAGCCTGTTGAATCCTTCTTGGAGATTGAAAGTTTATACCTACAAGATTTATGTCTTTGAGAACTGTATAGTAATTGCATGACACTATTGAACCTTATCTTTAGATTCCGACTCTGATATCTAATCCATTTGTTAATCATCCTGATGCCTCTCCGGGCAATTCTGAGAATCTCCATGATGATGACGTACTAAATACATTCTGTTGTTTGTCTCTTGCTTTTGATAAGCACCTATGAATCTTCTGACGCTGTTTGATTCTGTCTTACCCCTCTCTATTCCTATGAAAAGTCTTGTGTTGTTTAGACATGCATATAAGAATGTTTCCCTCTCACTTTTGAATGATAAAATTTGCCTGGTTGATCCGTCTTTTTGGATGGTCAACTTCGATTCCATTCTGATAAGGGATTGGTTGATTGAGCACTCGAAATGTTAACAACAACGGCGGCTACCCTGAAGAGTGAAGGTATCCCTTACAAGGCGGAAGTGTTGGCGATGCGGAAGAAGAAATCTACTCAAGATGGCGAACCTGGAGCTGATGAAGACATACAGTCTAACTTCCCTATTCACCTTGGTTGTACTAAGATGAATTAAGAGTGGAGGCAGACTGGAGGATGAAGGATTTGAAGATCGTGCCAGAAATTCACAATACTCCAAGAAGAACAGCAGGAGGCTTGACGAACCAGACGCAAGTTCACAATTTTGTTCCACCTCCGAGTATTCTCAAATTTAAGATCCTCTGATGATTTAAGTTCCTTAGAAGTATTTCAGTTCCGTGTCTATTCATACGTCCAATGATGGCCTTGATGAATTGGAGAAGATCTGACGCTTGTGGACGGCATACCTTAATCTGATAGGCAATCTGGGATTCCGATACTCTTGCAAGTAGTTGTTTTCCCTCTTGGCTATGACATCGATTTTGTTGACCTCTGAGACTATAGAGTACTAGGTGGATTAAGATAGGTGGCTTTGTTTACGACTTGAGATAAAGTATGATCATCATGAAGGCATAATTATGTGGTGCTGGTATTATTAACGTGATAATACTTACACCATATAACGTGCCCTCATTGTGGTCATAGGATATCTTGGGAAGTACCTAAGAAATTTAGAACTTGATTCCCGATGGATTATCTGTGATTAGTGAGACCTTAGGTTCATTCTACCTATGCGCATACTCTACCTTCGTTCGTTAAATATCTGGATTAGTTTGGACTCTCGTGTTGCATTCTGTTGACCTCAGTTATGAATCTTAAACTCCTTGAAGAGCTCTCTGCTGTAGATACAATTAAATTCAATTTGAAATCTTGTTCGCATCCCGTATGAGTATTCCGTTCTCTTCTCTCTCTGCTTCCTGCAAATTTCGAGGACGAAATTTTTCTGTTAGAGGGGAAGAGTTGTAAAACCCTAAAATCTGAAAACATGAAAAATGACCAAAATGCCCCCGCAAGTTTAAAAATTTATTTAAAGCTTATAAAGTATCAAAACAATTCCAAACTTCTGGCAATACACGAGATATGTTACCAAATAATTTTAACGACTTCATTTAACATTTATACAAGTGACAAAATTACTAAAATACCCCTATTAGCACCGAATGGATTTATATGTAATATTAAGTTTATTTAAATAAGGTAAATATGACAATTATGGAATGAATCAATCCCCATAATTTTGGCTAACCTAATCACAAAATTCCTGGTCCTTCTCCCCCCATTTGATTCGGTTTACCCATTTTAAAACTCAATCACATTATCTCTTTTGTAAACCTAATTGCCGAGTGAATTTACACACACAAACAAAATCATTTGGCCTCCAATCGACACCCTAAAATCCCTAGACCATTTTTCTGTGATTGATCATCATCCAAAGGAACTAGGAAAAATACCATTCGAATTATTTGAAGCTTGGTCCGATCTTGGTGAATTATTTCTTTGTCGCTAGAACAAAATAAGGTATGGATCGAATTAATTCTTGCGACCTCCTAAAAATTCGTTTCTTATTTTTCTTGTGTTCCTCACATCATATGTGACCTGTGAAAATTGGTTTCATGATTTTTAGATCGTTTTTGAAGTCGTGGTGATTTTTGACCCGTTTTGGCTAATCGCGTACAAAAGAATTCGTACACCTCATTCCACACGTTCAAATCTGGATTTGGTATTTTTCTCAGACCCTATATATGTTAAGAACATCAAATAAAATGTATAAGTTGATCCATGCATACTTATTATAATATTTGTGAATTAAATCTTAAAAACGTGTATAAAACATAAATAATTCAATCCAAATTTTTGAGGCTCCTTATTTATTTTATTTGGACTCTACATGATCATAAAAATCTGGGAAAAATGTTACTTCGAATTATTGGGGCCTAATCGAATTATTTGTGGATTTATTTGGTTTACCGATTTAAAGAAAATAAAGAAGAAAAAGAAATAAAATGTAAATCGATTTAGGGATTATACTTTTGGGGCTGTTTTTGAGTGATTAAATGATGATTAATGATGATCTAATGATTGGTGAATGATTTGTATTTTTAGGGTTAGGGTTTTGGCTAATTAAAGTGTTATACGATTGGTTTAAATTGTTTTGGGTGAGTTTTGTAACTTTTAAAACTCAAGGGTTATTTTTAGAACTTATTTTGGGACATGTACTTACTGTATAAAATATAATAGGAGGGGGTCTAGTGTCATCTTTGCATTTTAAAGGATTAAAATGTTTTTAGGGTTTAATATTGGTTCGAATTATAAAATAATTAAATGGAGGGACTAAACTTGTAATTTCTGGAAACTTGGGGCTGTTTTGAGTAATATAATCTATTCAGGGGGTTATGTGTAAATTTGGTGATTTAATGGGTTAATATGTAATTATTAATAATATAAAGTTGAAATTGTAAAATAAGGGACTAAATATGTAACTTTGAAAACTAGAGGGACCTATTGTGTAAATTCTGTAAAATTGAGGATACATTCTTATAATATGATAAAATGAGTGACCATTGTGAAACTTTGATAAATTAAGGGTCTAAAGTGTAACTACGAACAATTGAAGGGTTAAAGTGTAACTTTTGAAACTAAAGGGGTATAAAGTGTAAATTATGAAACCTAAAGGACTAAAAGAGTAACTTGATGAATCTAAAAGCTAAAATGGAAAGTTACTTAAAAAGGAAGGGTTTGTAATTCTTGTCTACCCCTCTAGGTGTGAAGAAAGAGAGGTCCTGATCCACTCTGTGTCATCCATTTCTGATTTGTGGTTGCTTCTGGAATAAGGTACAGATATTCTGACCTTCTCTGTAAGGTTTCCTATGATTCTTTTCTGATCTGTTAAATCTCTGATTTGATACTCTGTTACGATCCTTTGCTATGACACCTTTGCTTCGACCTTTGATCTCTGATTTTGGACCTATGATATGAAGACCTTTTTGATATGAGATGGAAATGTTTAAGTAAAGTATTTTGAAAGGGTTTTTCAAGCATGATATATTGACTTTAAGAAAACTATTTTTGAAGTTCGTTTTATGAAAACTATTTGATAGACCATTTATGAAAACTATTTTGAAAGATTGTTTTAAATGAACCTTAAGAGAAAACCTTTTGAAAAGTACTTTTGATATTGAACCTTTTGAAGATTTGACCATCTGATACTTTGACCCTTTTGGATATTGACCTGGGATATTTGATCTTCTGATATGAACCTTCTGATATTGAACCTTCTGATATGACACTCTGATTATGATATGAACCTTTGACCTTTGACCTTTGACCTTTGACTCCCAGTTTGATACCCGAGCCAAAATGTGTTCCCTAGCCATGAAGGTAACATGGCCGTGTCTGTGATGCACCACTGGCATGACTCTTGTGTGGTCAGAGTGATTAACCACACCGTCCCTGTTCTGTTCTGATATGTGCACACTATATGATTATGGCCGATATTTCTGTTTTGGGGGCGTATGGATGCATCCTAGATCTGTTCTGTTTCTGATATATCTGGTATGTCTGGTGACTGGTACTGTGTGCAATACATGCCTTTCACAACCCTGGGAGCTTGCAACTCCAACCCTGGAGGTATCCCCTCAACCTTGTCTTGGTATGCTGAGGTCACCCCTCCATACACCCTGGTATGTGATTTGATATGATATGTTTCTGGGCTCGTGGTGGATTACTGTCCTAAACCTTTACTCTCTCTCTGTACCTTAACTTATCTATTTCGTTATACTATATCTGTTCTTTTCCTTTTTCTTGCTTTCGTTTCCGTTTATTATATATCTGTTCACTGGGCTTTGTAAGCTCAGCCGCACGTTTTCTTTTCGTGTGCGGCAGGTTTTTAGTTGGAAGCTGGGTCGTTATTAGAGAGAGCCTTTGACTTAGAAGACCTTGCTAGCTAGATTGGATTTGAGATGATTTGAAAAGTTATCTTCAGACTTAGTGATTATTGTATATCTCACTTGTAACCTTGTAAATTTAGATTTTGGTTTGTAACCCTTGGAATCCTATTGTATTATTTATGTCATATGCTTGTGTTTGTTCTGATAAGAATCCGTATCTGTGACACCTTTGCCCTTGTCGGGTTGGGGTGTTACAGAGAGAAGGTTGGATGGGGACCTTGAATGTGCGATGTGTGTTTAGGTTTCCATAATGAAGAACTTATATTCTAAAGGGTGTAGGGTTTGTTGTGGATTTGGGTTGGACATTAGATAATAATTATGGGCTTGCTGGATTTTTTAAAGTTGGGTTGCGAATTTTTAGTTAGTATGGGCTAAATCTGAAAATTTTGTTGAATTAATTGTGAGGTTGGGTTTATCTAACTATCTTCACAATATTACCGTGTATCGTTTTTATATTTTAAAAAGTATCGCATGTGCACCCTACAATTTTTGTATGAAATAGTTTTTTTTACTTAAAATCTCGCTATTTGTAAAGTTATTATCACAAAACGCATATAGCTAGAAAACGTTGCTCGCCAAAATTTTAATTTCAGGGTACCCGCCGCCGCATCGCGCGGGTACCCTGCTAGTTAAATTTTATTTATACCCCGTGCATTCCGTGTCCCGTTGAGTCAAAATGTAAATATGATACATCGGTTTGGTAAATCCAAAAATATATTTCTGTGAACGTTTTCATAAAAATGGTATAAAAACAAAGTTGTTGCTTTCGGAAATAAAATTTAAGCCGTCACTAACGTGAAGTCGGTACACGTGTGGTGTCGTGTTTTTCAGAAAAGCGATGTGACTTCTCGGTTTTGTAAATAAATTGTAAGTAAGTGTCAGGAAGTGATTACTTCACTTTCCTTGATAAAATTAAGTAGTTTGGAGGGTTACTGTATGCTACAGTGTGAGAGATAACTTCCCGAAATAATAATGTAAGCTAAAAAATGCTCAAATAAATTGACAAATAATAATAAGTTAGTTTTTATCATTAAAATAATGTTTGGAAAATTACTGGTGGTTACAGTCTACCTTCCTTAATGCGAAATCCGTCCCGGATTTCAGTTTATGTTATCCGATAAATCAGTGTCTGGGTAGAGATGTTGGTACTCACAACAGATTTGAGTCACACCAGGCTGTTTAGGGGGTTTCTCTTTGTTAGTGGGAGGGTACACAGGTTGTCTGCCATTGGTTTTCCCCTTTTCGTGATTTGGTGAGTTACAATAATTTCTGGAATTAGTTTAATAGGATAAGGGTTCTAATCTCAATCCTCACGATGTTTCGCAGCCTTGTTAGTGTGGGCACCTCAAGTTTTAACCTTGTGGAAAACTAGAAGGGAGGTTGAATAGTTTTTTTACCGTTTTTAAATTAATTCGCTTTGTGACTTAACGTGATTTCAAAGTAAATACTCACAAACAAGCAATATAAGTAAAGTAAGTAAGGATAGGAACAATCAAACCACAACACGGAGATTTATAGTGGTTCGGCTACAAGGACTCTCTTCTTTGCCCTACTCCACTCCTCGAGCCTCTAACTCGAGAGTTTTTGATGAAGCGAAAAGTGTACCGCTTTTAGGGGGTCATTTAAGCCCTAAATCGTATTTATTTGATCAAATACTGCCCTAAATCGTTCCTTTTGTCATTTTAGGTACTTTGGAGAAGAAATCTGGAAAAGGAAGCATTTTGGACGTTTTTGGAGCATAAAAGGGAAGAAAACGACAAAGTCTCAAAATCGGCTGGAAAAGTACCTGTGACGGCGTCAAGCCCCAGTGTGACGCCGTCAATCCTTGATAAGCCAGAGAGGATTTTGGAAGATTAAAGGGGGACAGCGTCAAGAAGGCCATCAAGAAACCCTAACTGCGGCGAAGTGACGGCGTCAGGACTCAACCTGACGACATCAGAAGCCATTGAGTGACGACGTCAGAATGACAACTTGCACAAGAAGAAACCCTAGTAAAACCGTCACATGCTGATCAAGACAATCACAACTTACGCGCGGAGTAGCTGTCACTGTTTTGGCCATAAAATCTTCATACGAACTCGGATTTGGGTGATTCAAAAGGCCACGCGAAGAGGACGAAAAGATCTACAATTTGGTGAAAATGGGAAGTTGACGCCGTCACTTGTACGAGCTGACGCCGTCAAGCCTTGCCGACAGAAATATTGCCTATAAATACAACATCATAACTTCACTTTTTGTAAGCCCTAAACCCTAAGTCCGATTCTAGGGTTTAGGTAGGTGTTTTTCTAGCAACTTAGAAGGTCTTAATCACTCCATAAACATCTTGTAATGGTGTGTTGATTCTATCTTAATTATGTCTTCCAATATTATTGTTGGTTGTTCTTCATTGATTATGTTTTACTAAATCACCTAGTGTTTACCTATGATTGTGTGAAACTTGTGTATAACTAATTAGATCTTATTGATTTCTTATTGATGTGTGTGTCCATCTCCATCAATTAGGGCGTGACAACTTCAATAGATCTAATTGGTTTAGCTTATAATTCTTGTTTCCTATTGTCTCTTGTATGATTGGATGATATCGATGTTAGGCTTAAGAAAACTGGCTAACCTCCTATACGGTAACTTGCTTGAACGTCTTAAGAAACATGAACCAAGGTGTACTAAGGTTAATTGGTTGTATTTAATGCATAAGCGAATTCTAGTGATCCCATGTTAGGAGCTTCTTAGCCGGCTCGACATAGGAGTGAAGTAGGAGCTTATAGAGTTGGGGAAGATCGTACACACCCCCACGATTGGTATTAAGGAATACAACCCGTCAATTAAAACAAGGTGTGACAATTCGATAGGTAGAATTGGATAGCTAGCAAGGAGTAACATATCATAGGTAGACATGCTTCACTTCCCTTGTAGAACCCTAGTTTACTTTCCTGCACATTAGTTTAATTAGTAGCTTTTGGGTTAGTTGATTAGCAACTAATTTCGCCCACTCCTTCAAACCAGAGATTTTACTTGCTTTTCATAAAATATAAAAATACAAAAAGAATCATCCCTCACCTCTAGACCTAGTAGATAAATTTCAATCCTAACGAACACTATTCTTTGAGTTGAACGATCAATCCCCCGGTACTTGCCACTTCACTATACTACATCGGTCAGGTACACTGCCTGGTGGGGATTGCAAACTTCTCAAGATCCCTTGAGAGGTAAAACCTGTTGTAAGGTCGTAAAACCACGCATCAAGTTTTTGGCGCCGCAGCCCGGGGAGTAGTTATTGCTTAGGTTGAAATTTTATTTTTATTAGGTCTACTCACAAGATTCCTATCAAGTGAGATTTTTTCTTTTTATTTTGTAGCTTTCTCGTAGTCTATCTTTTCTTTGTGATTTTGTTTGTAATTTGCTTCAAATGGACTTTTCACTTAGACTTCTAAGATTGCAAGATATGGTTGAGTGGCTAGAACACCAAGGAGTTCAAAATACCTCATTTAGAGACACCTATGAATCATATGAGCCTTCACCTAGGATAGATTCTTATGAACAACCTCCATGTTTAGGATCTCATCTTAGTGAGGCCAATAGGAAAAGCGACCTAGTTTGCCAAGGAATTGTGGATAGAGCCGAAGCAATAAACCATAAGTTGGATGAAGCGCTAGGTTTGTTATCATCACTACCTAAGAAAACAATTGATGAGGATATAGGTGATCTTGACACGTGGAATGATGAGGTAAACACCATAAGCCCACAAAATACTCAACCATCATTTGAGACACCCACACCGCCCGTGACTTACCCGGAAGAAGTAGAAGAGACTTTAGGAATCCCGATGGAGGTAGAACCCTTGGACCAAGCACAACTAGAGGATATAGGTTTGAACACTTTTAGTGATGACCTTACTCTTAGTTCTAGGGAATTTCCTAGTGTTGATGAGCCGGAACCTCAACCTTTACACAACTTTTCATCCTTAGATTTACATCTAGGAGACAAAAGAGGAACCGACCCACCCATAAACCAATATTATCCGGATAGTTTTAGGATGAAAGAAGCCATTCACTCACCCCCTTCACCTCATGTGGCATATTTCCACCCTAAGGGTGTGTATCGCTACTTCCACCCGCACTTAATCCTAAGTGTAGGGAAAACCTCCCCTATTTTCGTTAAATAAGGGTAGAGTCAGGCTCGTGACTCGAACAAAAACAAGCGCTTCTTGGGAGGCAACCCAAACTTTATTTGTTTGTTTGTTTGTTTGATTTTATTTGTTTCCGTATGCAAGTTTAATTGTTATTGTTTGTGCTCATGTTTCAAAGTAAATTGTGAAAATGCTTTATTTTGTTTTTAACTTCGTCTTAACTACATATAAAGGTATTTTGCAAAAGATAAGTGTAAGGGAATCCAAATTTGTTTACAAGAACAAGATTGAACATGAATCACAACAATATTAAATGAGCATGCATACTAGTAATTGTTAGAGTCAAATGCTTGTATCGAGTCATAATGAATATTTTGCAGGATTTCCAGGAAGTGAGGCATAAGTTTTTCCAGAAATTTTCCGGAAACTAACCATAAAATTTCTGCAGGTCACTTCTGACGGCGTCAAGGTTAACACCTGACGGCGTCAAGTGTAAAATTCTGGAAATTTTGCAAGTTTTGTTTTTCTACCGGAGTCATAAAGTTTTTGTTAAATCTTTAGTTTTATAAACTCCAGGAAATCTGCAAATATTCATTCTACAAGCATTATATCCTTAATCGTTTTGTTTTTATTTCTAAGTCTGGAATTATATCTAGTTGTGAGTTTTCTTTGTTCAGGTTGATGCTTTGGGTTTTTTGTGTTTGTTTTCTCAGGTTTAACAGGTTATATTGGACAAGAAGATGATTTATATTTCGGAAGGGAAGCTTTCAACGTTCATTTTCTTGGAGGAGGATTTAACCATGTTACCGGATTATCCACATCAAACGAATCAGGGGAGTATTTGTTTTCATTCTTTTACCTTATTTACTTTTACATCCTTTGAATGAACATTGGGGACAATGTTCAGCTTAAGTGTAAGGGGAGGGTAAATGATGATACCTTAGAGAATAAAATTTCACTTGATTTTTGTTTGTTTGATGGTAGATGTGTAATAAAACTGAGATAAATACTTGTTAGGGCAATTTTAGTGCCAAATTTAAAATCTTTTACAACATATAGGAGTGAAATTTGGTCTTAATGAGCGTCTCACGGATAGGAGTTATATGACTAGCACAAAACCGTACCACTAAAAAATTTTCCACCCCCAAATATGTGAGGTTCGCCCCTAGAATTGGTAGGAAAAGCATTTATGCTATGATGTGTGTACCGGTAGCACTTAGATTCTAGAACTTGCGTTAGGACCATTCCGAGGCCACAAGTGAGACTACATTCGTGTAGTTAGATTTACTACATGATAAGAGGCATTAGGATTAACCCATTGTTTTACACCTGTGTTTTTGTTATAATTACATTGGCTACATTGGTCAAGTAATTCTCCCACACCCTTTGCGTTGTACTCATTTTTAGTACACGATACCCCTAGTACACCCCTCAGAGCCTATCTTTTCATTTCTAACTTTAAGCATTTTACTTAAAGTAAGAATTTGTTTACACCCCACTTAAATGTACACCCAAATCGCCTTAGCCTACCTTGTATGCACTCATTTTTAGTGCATTATTGTGACAACATTTGTTTAAACCCTAAGTTAATTATCTAATTGATTACATGGTTGCTAAGTCGAGTCATATCCTTGTACATATTGTTTTGGGACGATTGGGACTCAAGGGTAAAGTACTAGTGTAATGGAGTAATGGGGAAGAACAACATTATTACCCCCATATGTGCTAAATATTTTAAAAGTACTCCAAGTGTTTCGATTATCTTAATTCGAGTCATTAGAATAGTTAATTGTAAAGTTATGTAAAAGTTCAAGTGTAAGGAGGATACAACCCCCCTACGATGTATTATTTTGGATGGTAGGGCAAGAGTGTATGCATAAAAAAAAAGTAAAAAAAAAGAAAAAAAAAAAGCATACGGACTACCATCCCGTTTCATTTTATGTTTATTTTATCTTTTTGTTATTTTTTTTTTCATTAGCTTAAGTCGAGTCTAGTCTTGGCTTAGCAACGCCATATTGTACATGTAATTAATCAAGATCTTTAACTCGCCACCAGTAAAATATCTTTTATCCAACAAAACCGTGTTTATCATATCCCTACACCTAACGTTATAACCCGTTTAAAAGCCCTCTTTGATAGTTTATCTTAGGTGCTTACGCCTAGTGGAGGAGGTTTTTGATCATTTCCCAAGCCTATGGTAATCTATTTGCTATGACAGGTAGTGAGAAGATATTATTCATTTTCATTTATGAGATATACTTTTATGACACCTGAGAGATGTGAGTATCTAAACACTACTTGTGAGGTGCTAGTCTGTAATCTCCGTGCTTATTATGATTAAAGTGGAACGACTATTTGTTGTAATTACTTTTATATTAGCGTTAAATGACCCCTAACTTGTATTTTGATTAGAATAAAAGCGCATTTGCTTGAGGACAAGCAAATCTCAAGTGTAAGGGTATTTGATGAAGCGAAAAGTGTACCGCTTTTAGGGGGTCATTTAAGCCCTAAATCGTATTTATTTGATCAAATACTGCCCTAAATCGTTCCTTTTGTCATTTTAGGTACTTTGGAGAAGAAATCTGGAAAAGGAAGCATTTTGGACGTTTTTGGAGCATAAAAGTGAAGAAAATGACAAAGTCTCAAAATCGGCTGGAAAAGTACCTGTGACGGCGTCAAGCCCAGTGTGACGCCGTCAATCCTTGATAAGCCAGAGAGGATTTTGGAAGATTAAAGGGGGACAGCGTCAAGAAGGCCATCAAGAAACCCTAACCGCGGCGAAGTGACGGCGTCAGGACTCAACCTGACGACGTCAGAAGCCATTGAGTGACGACGTCAGAATGACAACTTGCACAAGAAGAAACCCTAGTAAAACCGTCACATGCTGATCAAGACAATCACAACTTACGCGCGGAGTAGCTGTCACTGTTTTGGCCATAAAATTTTCATACGAACTCGGATTTGGGTGATTCAAAAGGCCACGCGAAGAGGACGAAAAGATCTACAATTTGGTGAAAATGGGAAGTTGACGCCGTCACTTGTACGAGCTGACGCCGTCAAGCCTTGCCGACAGAAATATTGCCTATAAATACAACATCATAACTTCACTTTTTGTAAGCCCTAAACCCTAAGTCCGATTCTAGGGTTTAGGTAGGTGTTTTTCCAGCAACTTAGAAGGTCTTAATCACTCCATAAACATCTTGTAATGTTGTGTTGATTCTATCTTAATTATGTCTTCCATTATTATTGTTGGTTGTTCTTCATTGATTATGTTTTACTAAATCACCTAGTGTTTACCTATGATTGTGTGAAACTTGTGTATAACTAATTAGATCTTATTGATTTCTTGTTGATGTGTGTGTCCATCTCCATCAATTAGGGCGTGACAACTTCAATAGATCTAATTGGTTTAGCTTATAATTCTTGTTTCCTATTGTCTCTTGTATGATTGGATGATATCGATGTTAGGCTGAAGAAAACTGGCTAACCTCCTATACGGTAACTTGCTTGAACGTCTTAAGAAACATGAACCAAGGTGTACTAAGGTTAATTGGTTGTATTTAATGCATAAGCGAATTCTAGTGATCCCATGTTAGGAGCTTCTTGGCCGGCTCGACATAGGAGTGAAGTAGGAGCTTATAGAGTTGGGGAAGATCGTACACACCCCCACGATTGGTATTAAGGAATACAACCCGTCAATTAAAACAAGGTGTGACAATTCGATAGGTAGAATTGGATAGCTAGCAAGGAGTAACATATCATAGGTAGACATGCTTCACTTCCCTTGTAGAACCCTAGTTTACTTTCCTGCACATTAGTTTAATTAGTAGCTTTTGGGTTAGTTGATTAGCAACTAATTCCGCCCACTCCTTCAAACCAGAGATTTTACTTGCTTTTCATAAAATATAAAAATACAAAAAGAATCATCCCTCACCTCTAGACCTAGTAGATAAATTTCAATCCTAACGAACACTATTCTTTGAGTTGAACGATCAATCCCCCGGTACTTGCCACTTCACTATACTACATCGGTCAGGTACACTGCCTGGTGGGGATTGCAAACTTCTCAAGATCCCTTGAGAGGTAAAACCTGTTGTAAGGTCGCAAAACCACGCATCAGTTTTTCTTCACTAAGAAACAAACTCCCTTCTCGGCGGAGAAAACCTTTATACACGTCGCTTACACTTTATCCGGTACTAAGCTAAACACCGGGTTCTTTACAAGGGTACAACCACTCCCGTTGGTTCTTTAACAAGGGTACAACCACTTCCGTTGGTTCTTTCACAAGGGTACAACCACTCCCGACACTCTTTGTGTTTTAAGGACTAAAACACTAACCACACACTACTGAATGAAATGTATAATGATGTGTGAACTAATACAAAATCACACAGAACCTAACTAATGAAACTTGCAAAAGTAAGTATGTTGAAGCTTGTATGCTTGATCTTCTTTGCTACAAAAGTGAGATTAACAAGAATGAAATGAATGATATGGGTTAGTGATATGCAAATAAATGATTATATATTTTAAGCTATATGAGTGATGAATGTGCCAAAATGATCAGCTTGCTATTTATAGGCAAACTGATAAAACAGTTGGCGGATTTGGCTGATCCCTAAATTTGGATCCGCCCTTGTATGGTTTTAGATCCGCCAGTGCAGGACAGCTAAGAGATTCTCAAATCTTTCCATATCTTGCACAATCTTTCCATATCTTCAAATGTCAACTCTTTAGCTTGAAGATCTATACAAGATATCTCAAAATCTTTCTAAGATTATGTTCATGATGCATGCCATGATGTCATCTTAAATATTTCTAATTTAAGAAATAAAAATGTAAATGTATATAATGTTATTCCTAGTAATCTTGTAATATGTAAATGTGTTTTGAAATACTTATCACTATAAATGTAAAAGACTTAATCTTATATTTATGCTTTGCTTAAAGATAAACTTTGTAATTGTCATTAACAAAATTAAGCAAAGATCGTAAAATATAAATAACGTTTTTATGACGATATTTGTATTAACAAACATGTTCTGATTTAAAGTGGTAAGATAGCATGATGACTGGTTGTCAAGGTTTGATCCGGAGTGGTGTGTATTTCCTCCTCATAGGGTTGGATAGAAATCTTGTTCGAAAACTTTATTTGAGTAGGTCTTTATTCGAATTTGACCAAAATAACTTTCCAGCTAATACACATTCCTTTGTTAGAGATCAATAGATACGTAGGGTGACACGGTTTCAAAGGATTCAAAATTTCGTAAAACGGTTCTTAGTCATGGTGTGGATGGGATAATTTCCACAAAAGTTGGCGTTCGACATTTCTTAACAAATAGTTTGATAAAGTTTGAGCAGAAAAATTTCACGCATCCAAGTGAGTGTTTTAGAAGGATATCACTACAGATTTCATAAACATAAGTATTCAATTTACTTTAACGGTACCAAGAGGTAGTAATATAAATGCTTTCCAGGTGAGTGGATAGTTCACCGGGTGATTGCAAAAGAGTTTATAAAACGATTTGTGAAACAGTTTATAGAGTAATGAGGAACAATCTATTATTGGCCCAAATAATGGCAAACTGCAGTTTAGTTTGTGATAAGGCAACAAATCGGTTTATAAAATAACTTGTGAAATGATTTGTAAAACAGTTTATAGAACGAGAACCATTCGTTGTTTACAAAATAGTTGTAGGGTCAGAATTTTGATTTCATAAGGTAGCGGTGAAACATTTGTAGAGTGACTGCAATATGGTCTATAGAATAATCGAAAATAGTTTGTGTGGTATCAGCGGCATGGTTTATTATCTTATGAGTGGGTAGCAAAAATAACTGGTGTTCCCGAGAGACGAGAGAAAAATTAGTTGATTGTCCCAAGGAACGCGGTTCAGGTTACTCCTTAAAGTCTTAGGTTTCTGTCGGGCATAGAATCTCTGCCGAATGAGAAGTTTATCAAGTTCAGGGTACGACCCCGAAGGAGGGTGTTTATTGCTACTAGCAATCAATTGGCTGTATCAGGAGTGTACTTAGTATTTAACGCGGAGAGTACAACATCGGTTGAGTGTAGGGTTTGAGGCGGAGGTGACTGTAACGAACCTACAACCAAAACAAAGCAGGATGATGAAGCGAAAAGTGTATCGCTTTTAGGGGGTCATTTAAGCCCTAAATCGTATTTATTTGATCAAATATTGCCCTAAATCGTTCCTTTTGTCATTTTAGGTACTTTGGAGAAGAAATCTGGAAAAGGAAGCATTTTGGACGTTTTTGGAGCATAAAAGTGAAGAAAATGACAAAGTCTCAAAATCGGCTGGAAAAGTACCTTTGACGGCGTCAAGCCCAATCCTGACAGCGTCAAGACCAATCCTGACAGCGTCAAGCCCAATCCTGACAGCGTCAGACCTTGATAAGCCAGAGAAATTTTGGAAGATTAAAGGGGGACGGCGTCAAGAAGGCCATCAAGAAACCCTAAACGCGGCGAGGTGACGGCGTCAAGCTCTATAACGTGACGCCGTCAGATCTGTTTTCCTATATATACTTTCATAATTTTTAGTCATTAGTGTGCAACTTTGTGAGGAGAAACCCTAAGACGAATTTCTGCCATTTTTAAGGGTTTTCATACCCTTGGATCTCCCATGTTTAATTGAAGATAAGTTATCATTTAATCAATCAATATGTCTATGTGTTGTTTGATTATATCTTGTTCTTGTCTTTTAATTAACATGCTAGGCTAGATTTATCTTGTGTTTGCTTAGATCTAATGAAACCTAACTATTGATTATTAGTTGTTAGTGTGTTATTAATTGTATTGGATGATTGTTTATCGATGTTAGGCTTAAGAAAACAGGCTAACCTCCTATACGGTAACTTGCTTGAACGTCTTAAGAAACATGAACCAATGCGTACTAGGTTTTTATGGTTGTATTTAATGCATGAGCGAATTCTAGTGATCCCATGTTAGGAGCTTCTTAGCCGGCTCGACATAGGAGTGAAGTAGGAGCTTGTAGAGTTGGGGAAGTACGTACGCCACCCCACGATTGGTATTAAGGAATACACCCATCATCCACGCAATTAATACACACTAATCAACCGGTAAAAGATAGTTAGGGAGTAAGGAAATCTAAGTAAACACATTTCTCTCCACATAAGTTTCACGACCTTTTCATTTTCAGTTATTTTATTTTATTTGCATTTGTAGTTATTTGGGTTAGTTGACTAGCAACTAATTCCGCCCACTCCTTCAAACCCGAGATTTTACTTGCTTTCATAAAAATATAAAAATACAAAAAGAATCTTCTCTCACCCTTAGACCTATTAAAGTAGTTTTTCAATCCTAACGACACTATTCCCTGTGGAGAACGATCAATCCCCCGTACTTACCACTACACTATACTACATCGGTCAGGTACACTGCCTGGTGGGGTTGTAAGCCTCTTGAGATCCCTCGAGAGGTAAAACCTGTTGTAAGGTCGCAAAACCACGCATCAAGTTTTTGGCGCCGCTGCCGGGGAATAATTATTGTTTAGGTTGAATTTTTATTTTATTAGGTCTACTCACTAGATTCCTTTCTAGTGAGATTTTTTATTTTATTTTTCTAGGATTTCTTTAGTCTATCTTTTTCTTTGTGCCCTTTGTTTGTAAAACCATTTTCATTTGTCACCATGGCGGATGAAATTCCATTTAGATCATTAACAATAGAGGAACAATTACTTTACACGGATAGATTTGCTTCCTGTTGTTCCAATGAATTTTTAAGTGATCTTAGATATATACAAGAGGAGATGGGTATAAAGTTTGATAGGTTTGATGAATTATGTGCATGTGTGGCTTCTATTAAACAATCATTGTTAGGATCAACTCCTTTTAATAAGACCCTTTGGAAAAAATTTGAGGAAAGCCTCCTAACCGTGAACCATAAGTTTAATGAATTAATGGGTTCGTATACATCACAACTTGAGGAAATAATTGAGGAGGATTTAGCCGAACATGAGCATATTGAGCAAAAAGACATAGGTTTTATGATCAATGACTTTGAATCTCAAGGAACACATGATGAATCCTTTAGGCAAATTGAACATAGTAATCATGTTATCGGGGAAGATTCTTATGAATCGGACTTAGAACTTGAAATGGCTAGAGAAGGATTTGAGATACTTAGGAACATGTTTGGGTTAGATTCTACTAAAACACATGATGTGGATATAATTGATATAGAGACAAGGAAGGATGAGGTAAATAACACAAACCTACAAAGTACCCCACAAGTCCTACCATCATTCGAGGCATACACACCACCCGTGACTTACCCAGAAGAAGTAGAAGAGACTATAGGAACCCCAATAGAGGTAGAACCCTTGGACCAAACACAACTAGAAGAAATAGGTTTGAATGCTTTTAGTGATCACAACTTTTCTTTTAGTTCTATGGAAGTTCCTAGTTTTGATGAGCCGGAGCCTCAACCAAAACCGTTACCTAATCTTCCATCCTTAGATGTGAATTTAGGAATTGAAAAAGGTCCCGATCCACCCATCAAACCATGTAGTCCGGGTAATGTTAAGATTAAGGTAGTAGACTCTAGGCCATGTAAAGAGGAAGCTAATATAGGAGTGAACCATGACCTTACATACTTACATCACCCATTCATGATTGATCACAAGAAACATTATGGGTTTAAACCGGGTTTATTAGGTCAAGATGGATTCCCAACTAGGAATCTCTCGAAGTTGATAGAAGATGATCCCTTTTTAGGAGAAAACTTTAATTCACCCATTGACCAAAGTGAACTAGGTAAGGTTATGATGAAAGGAGCGCACCCCTTTGAGTATATAATTCATCCACCACTCTTTCCTCACACGGCATACTTCCACCAAGATGGTGTGTATCGCTACTATCACCCGCACTTAATCCTAAGTGTAGGAAAAACCTCTCCTTTATCCGTTAAATAAGGGTAGAGTCAGGCTCGTGACTCGAACAAAAACAAGCGCTTCGTGGGAGGCAACCCAAGCTTTATTTGCTTTGTGTGTTTATTTATTTGTTTGTTTGATTTTATTTGCTTTCGTATGTATGTTTAATTTTTATTATTATTGATTCATGTTCGAAACTAAATTGTGAAAATGCTTTATCTTGTTTTTAACTTCGTCTTAACTACATATAAAGGTATTTTGCAAAAGTTAAGTGTAAGGGAAATCCAAATCGGTTTATTAGAACACAAATGAACATGAATCGTAATAATATTAAATTAACATACATATTAGTAATAGTTTGAGTCAAATGCTTGTATCGAGTCATAATGAGATTTTGCAGGAATTCCAGGAAGTAAGGTAGAGGTTTTTCCAGAAATTTTCCGGAAACTTAACATGAGAATTCTGTCAGATCATTTCTGACGGCGTCAGGCCTTACAACCTGACGGCGTCAGGTTTTAATTTTCTGAAATTTTTGAAAGTTTTGTTTTCATAAAAAGTTTTTACTAAATCTCTAACTTATAAACTCCAGGAATCTGCAAAATTATCATTCCACAAGCATTATATCCTTATATAGAATTTATCCCGCCGATGTTATGCAGGTTTTCGTGTTTGTTTTCTCAGGTTTAACAGGTTATTTTGGACAAGGAGATGTATGTGGAATCAGGCTTTTGGCGATGCTTTAGTCTTGGAGCTTCTACATTCTCTTGGAAGAAGATCTAACCATGTTACCTCTTTATCCACCGAGCGAATCAGGGGAGTATTTGATTTCATTCTTTTACCTTATTTACTTTTACATCTTGTTATTTGAACATTGGGGACAATGTTCATCTTAAGTGTAAGGGGGGTAAAGTACGATACTTTAGAGAATGTTATTACGCTTGATTTTTGTTTGTTTAATGGTAGATGTGTAATAAAACTGAGAGAAATACCTGTTAAGGCAATTTTAGTGCCAAATTTAAATTTTTTTACAACATATAGGAGTGAAACTTTGATCTTAATGAGCGTCTCACGGATAGGAGTTATATGACTAGCACAAAACCGTACCACTAAAAAAATTTTTTTTCCACCCCCAAATATGTGAGGTTCGCCCCTAGAATTGGTAGGAAAAGCATTTATGCTATGATGTGTGTACCGGTAGCACTTAGATTCTAGAACTTGCGTTAGGACCATTCCGAGGCCACAAGTGAGACTACATTCGTGTAGTTAGATTTACTACAAGATAAGAGGCATTAGGATTAACCCATTGTTTTACACCTGTGTTTTTGTTATAATTACTTTGGCTACATTGGTCAAGTAATTCTCCCACACCCTTTGCGTTGTACTCATTTTTAGTACACGATACCCCTAGTACACCCCTCAGAGCCTATCTTTTCGTTTCGACCTTTAAGCATTTTACTTAAAGGAAGAATTTGTTACACCCCACTTAAATGTACACCCAAATCGCCTTAGCCTACCTTGTATGCACTCATCTTTAGTGCATTATTGTGACAACATTTGTTTAAACCCTTAGTTAATTATCTAATTGATTACATGGTTGCTAAGTCGAGTCATATCCTTGTACATATTGTTTTGGGACGATTGGGACTTATGGGTAAAGTACTAGTGTAATGGAGTAATGGGGAAGAACAACATTATTACCCCCATATGTGCTAAATATTTTAAAAGTACTCCAAGTGTTTCGATTATCTTAATTCGAGTCATTAGAATAGTTATTTGTAAAGTTATGTAAAAGTTCAAGTGTAAGGGGAATGCAACGCCCCTATGATGTATTATTTTGGATGGTAGGGCAAGAGTGTATGAAAAAAAAAAAAAAAAATAAAAATAAAAAAAAAAAGAATCGAAAAAATCAAGAAAAATACAAAAAAATGAGAAAAAGAAAAGTAGAAAAAACATACGGACTACCATCCCGTTTCATTTTATGTTTACTTTATGTTTTTGTTATTTTGTTTTTAGCTTAAGTCGAGTCTAGTCTTGGCTTTGCAACGCCATATTGTACATGTAATTAATCAAGATCTTTAACTCGCCACCAGTAAAATATCCTTTATCCAACAAATTCGTGTTTATCATATCCATACACCTAACGTTATAACCCGTTTAAAAGCCCTCTTTGATAGTTTATCTTAGGTGCTTACGCCTAGTGGAGAAGGTTTTTGATCCTTTCCCAAGCCTATGGTAATCTATTTGCTATGACAGGTAGTGAGAGATATTATCCGTTTTCATTTATGAGATTTACTTTTATGACACCTGAGAGATGTGAGTATCTAAACACTATTTGTGAGGTGCTAGTTTGTAATCTCCGTGCTTATTATGATTAAAGTGGAACGACTATTTGTTGTAATTACTTTTATATTAGCATTAAATGACCCCTAACTTGTATTTTGATTAGAATAAAAGCGCATTTGCTTGAGGACAAGCAAATCTCAAGTGTAAGGGTATTTGATGAAGCGAAAAGTGTACCACTTTTAGGGGGTCATTTAAGCCCTAAATCGTATTTATTTGATCAAATATTGCCCTAAATCGTTCCTTTTGTCATTTTAGGTACTTTGGAGAAGAAATCTGCAAAAAGGAAGCATTTTGGACGTTTTTGGAGCATAAAAGTGAAGAAAACGACAAAGTCTCAAAATCTGCTGGAATAGTACCTTTGACAGCGTCAAGCCCAATCCTGACAGCGTCAAGACCAATCCTGACAGCGTCAAGCCCAATCCTGACAGCGTCAGACCTTGATAAGCCAGAGAAATTTTGGAAGATTAAAGGGGGACGGCGTCAAGAAGGCCATCAAGAAACCCTAAACGCGGCGAGGTGACGGCGTCAAGCTCTATAACGTGACGCCGTCAGATCTGTTTTCCTATATATACTTTCATAATTTTTAGTCATTAGTGTGCAACTTTGTGAGGAGAAACCCTAAGACGAATTTCTGCCATTTTTAAGGGTTTTCATACCCTTGGATCTCCCATGTTTAATTGAAGATAAGTTATCATTTAATCATTCAATATGTCTATGTGTTGTTTGATTATATCTTGTTCTTGTCTTTTAATTAACATGCTAGGCTAGATTTATCTTGTGTTTGATTAGATCTAATGAAACCTAACTATTGATTATTAGTTGTTAGTGTGTTATTAATTGTATTGGATGATTGTTTATCGATGTTAGGCTTAAGAAAACTGGCTAACCTCCTATACGGTAACTTGCTTGAACGTCTTAAGAAACATGAACCAATGCGTACTAGGTTTTTATGGTTGTATTTAATGCATGAGCGAATTCTAGTGATCCCATGTTAGGAGCTTCTTAGCCGGCTCGACATAGGAGTGAAGTAGGAGCTTGTAGAGTTGGGGAAGTACGTACACCACCCCACGATTGGTATTAAGGAATACACCCGTCATCCACGCAATTAATACACACTAATCAACCGGTAAAAGATAGTTAGGGAGTAAGGAAATCTAAGTAAACACATTTCTCTCCACATAAGTTTCACGACCTTTTCATTTTCAGTTATTTTATTTTATTTGCATTTGTAGTTATTTGGGTTAGTTGACTAGCAACTAATTCCGCCCACTCCTTCAAACCCGAGATTTTACTTGCTTTCATAAAAATATAAAAATACAAAAAGAATCTTCTCTCACCCTTAGACCTATTAAAGTAGTTTTTCAATCCTAACGACACTATTCCCTGTGGAGAACGATCAATCCCCCGTACTTACCACTACACTATACTACATCGGTCAGGTACACTGCCTGGTGGGGTTGTAAGCCTCTTGAGATCTCTCGAGAGGTAAAACCTGTTGTAAGGTCGCAAAACCACGCATCAAAGCTGGATAACAAATCCAAATCCATAATGAGGTCCAAAATCGCAAAATCTAGCGATCCAAATTTCAAACATAGCTCAAAACCAATTCCAAACGCTCCAATAAGCTCAAATGGCTTGTTACAATCTCAAGGAGTTACAAATAAGCAACTCGGATTCAAACGGTGTTAATCGGGTCTACCCGGCCCGATGTAAACTACGATCAAATGGTGACAAACAGAAATTCCATATAAATGGAGAAGTATAGTGGTGCCAGGTGTATTACGGTTTATGAAGTGTTCTAATGCCAGTGTGTTGTGTGTAGATGTGAATGTTCATGTTAGGCAGTAATTATGTACACACACAGAATTTTGAGTTTTTCAAAAATCAAGTAGGAAATCAATCTGGACATAGTTCTAGTATAACTACTCTGAGTATTGCAAAATTTACCTCTGAGCAGACATAGGTGATCAGGCTATGTCCCACTGTCCCTGGTCGAATATAGGTGATCAGTCTATATTCCACCGAGGTTCAGTAAATTTTGAAATACTCAGCTCAGCCACACCAGCAATATATCTCTTACTTTTAAAAGTTGCTTAAATAGTTAAGTATGTCGAAGATACTTATAGTAGATAGCGAAAATAGATGGATATACTTATCCGATAACAGTGTGCACATCTCATCAATTATATTAGCAATAAAAATCATAATGAGGCATAAGCTTGGCAGTCAGGCATGTGGCGGTCATAGGGTTAAGTTTTCGTAAAAGCAGTTATAGTATAGGTTTTAAAAATACCCAGTTCTCTATAACCAAGGCTCTGATACCAATCTGTAAAACCCCCAAAATCTGATTTAGCGGAAGCATACATGTTTGGGTGCAACTAAATTGGTATCTCAACACAAGGTACAAAAAACGGTTTTACCTCAACCGTTTAAAATAGATTTTCATATTCAAAAGTGTTTTGTTTACAGCATTTCAAAAATAGTGCGGAAATATAAGCCCATAAGAGAAATCAAGCGGTCCCAAATACATCAGAGTCTTCTATGACCATGCCATGCTATGCCAAATCCTCCAATAGTGTGCTATCGCTTTACACCTGAAAATACATGCTAAAGTGTCAACACGAGGTTGGTGAGTTCATAGACTTCAGTATTCGTAAATGTGGAACACCAGTTTATATTCTTTGATTAATCGGTAAACTCGTAATGGCCATTACACTTGGTAGTATGTCCGTTACACTCGGTAATGTGACCGTTACACCCGGTCATGTGAGTGTCAGGAAGTGATTACTTCACTTTCCTTGGTAAAATTAAGTAGTTTGGAGGGTTACTGTATGCTACAGTGTGACAGATAACTTCCCGAAATAATCATGTAAGCTCAAAAATGCTCAAATAAATTGCCAAATAATAATATTTACACACTCATCAAAGTTATTTTTTATCATTAAAATAATGTTTGGAAAATTACAGGTGGTTACAATTGATTTCAGCAAGGAAATGAGTCGTTTATGTTGGTGGTAGTCATACACCCAACATTACTTTCACTACTACAAATCTGGGAATAGAGCCCCCCTAATAGAGCTCTCTTAATAAGAAAAACGGGCTTTATAAGGGTGCCCGTAAAAAAAAAAGGCATAAAGCCCGGTTAAGAAATGAAAAAACGGGGTCTAATTTAGCCACAAAATAGAGCCCTGTTTTATAATGGAAATCGGATTTATTTGTTTCATTTTTTTCCTTTTGAGCGGGATTTCTCCCCCATTCTTTTTTTACTTTGCTTTCTTCTTTTCAATTTTTCGCTTCCCTTTTGAGTGGGATTTCTCCCCCTTCTTTCTTTTCACCTTGCTTTCTTCTTTCTTTTCACCTAGACCACATAAACATAAACCCTAAATCACTTTTACATGTTTCCAGTTGACGCCAGGTATGCAATCTTTCTCTAACATTCAATTTAATCATAAAATTCCAAGTATTAATGGTTATTGGTCCAATTTTTAACAGATCCAATGCCAATTATGCCACCGTTGATAATGGTTAAAGCTCGATTGCATACAGAATCCATGTTGGCCTTGTTCATATGAGCTCGCACTGGTAATGCTTTTGTATATATACATATATATATATATATATATATATATATATATATATATATATATATATATATATATATATATATATATATATTTTATACTGGTTCAAGTTTGCATTTCTTTTTTAGATTAGGTTTATTAGTTGTATGTAAGTATGGTTATTTTGAAATTTATGTGATTAAGTTTGTATGTAATTTAGGGATCTAACTGAAAGTTAGGATTTTTTTTATTTTTTATTTTCTAATTTTATACTTTTATTTACAAGTTATGGTTTATATGTATGTGTATCTATTAGGTTTAGATCTGTTAGTCGTATAATTTGTGAGTTTAAAGGTGCGACTGTACATGGTGGCCTTGGATCATTTGGTCTCATAACCTTAGCTTCAAAAAAGCTTGAAAATACACCCAGTTCTCTTGTGTTCTGATGCAACTTCGTAAGCTCTTTTCCTATGATCTCCATGTGTTCTATTAGGTAAAAAATATCGCGATAAATATATAGACGATACATGTGAACTTATGTAGGTTTTAACAAAAAATGCAGTTCCTCTTTTAACCCACAGAGTACAAACCATATTTGGAGACTTTGTAGATGTCAACTTAACAGAAAAGAAGCTCTCGCTTAGGAGTTTGATAGTCATTCAGTTATGGAAGCTTTGCCGAGGTCACGGGCTACTGATTATGTGGGAATATCTGTAGTGTACGGTATTTGAGGTTAAAGTTGTGGAAGGCCTTGGAACAACCATCGATGTGGCACTTGTTAACAGTGTGCTTCATAAAGGAGATGAGATAGTCGTTTGTGGTTTTCAGGTAAGTTTATGTACTTTGTTGCTAGCTTGAAGTAAATATCATGGTAGCTTTTGTTTGACATATGATGCATGTGCAGGGGACAATTCATACCACAATCCCGTCATTATTGACGCCTCATCCTATAAAGGAACTCAGAGTAAAGGTGACAATCTCTCATATTCTGTTCTAGCCTGTTTTTTTAGTTTCACTAGTTCCCTTTTTAAAATCATATTCACTATAAGTATCATTCAAGTGTAGTTGATCTAGTGCCTGAGGAAATAAGCTGATTTGGAAAATTGGGTCCATTCTGTTTATAAATGGGTTGTCTTGGTTAAGTTTCACATCGTAAATTGGTTAGACGAAAAAATTTGGCTGAGCGTAGGATCGAATTGACACTGAGACACACTCCATGAACATCGATGCCAACTATTCAAGAAGCTTCGATGACGATGGTCGTTTGAAGCGTACAGGTAATATTATAAATCAATTATTAACTAACCCCTTTTAAAGGTTCATTGTTTTTCTGAAGGCTTGTCGTGAAATTTTGTGAACATTAAGGTACCTACTGGACAGCGTCTCCTCATATAATCACTGCGGTGATTGGATCAGGAGTACTATCGTTGGCATGGGTTGTTGGGCTGCTCGGTTGGATTGCTGGACTAACTATTATGATCCTCTTTGCTTTGGTCATTATCTACACTTCTAATTTGTTAGTGTACTATTGCAGCATTAGTGAGCATGATGTAAGCCTCGATCAGTTTATATTTATTTAGTTGAATAACATTCATTCCATTTTTCAAAAGTATTAACTAGTTACTATAAAATCCCAAGTTATGTCAACTTGTTAAACCCCTGATTTTCAATGGTATTCAAGATGGTGACACAAATGTCATATGAAAACAACATATTTGTGACATCGAAGATTAAATGTCTTTTTACTTTTTATTGAATTTAGAGCATGAAGAAATCAGAGGGAGTTTGACTGGGATAAGCATAGGAACAGTAACTAGTGCAAGGTAAGGTAAGGTGGGTATGTTTCTTTTAGTTTCTGAAAATATGTAGCATGATAACCATTACTTTTAAATTGCCTTACTGTTTCTTTGAACTATACACATTGGCATGGATTATAGACAATTTTTATCCCTTGTAGCATGTGCCGCAAAACAGGGATACTTTATAGAAGGGAGAGGATCCTCATTGATATACTTATGGCAACTTTTAATTAAAATTGCCTTAATTTTGCAGATACTCTCCAGTCTCCACCAGTTTCGTGAAAGGGAAAACTACTGGGTATTTGCATCTTTTATGCCTCTAAGTGATCTATATGACCCTAATAAAGACTACCTGGTGAACGATACATGCTATATCGAAGCTGATGTTGCTGTACGTAACGTGAAAGATAAATGGCCATATGATTCAAAGCTGGAGAGATTGGCTTTGTTCAACTTAAGAACAAATGAGCTATGTTCAAGTAGTCAATTAATTTAGCTTGTAGCTTTTTCATGTGTTGTTTACAAGAGTAGTGGTCTCAATGTATCAATAGAATGTAAGTTGTAATCTCAATGAATCTTATTGATTCAAATCAATAAAATGTTCATTTTGCTAAATAAAATTGATGTAATGGCTGGAGTTACACAATAAAAGAATATTATTTTTTATTTTTTTTCACATAGAGCCATGTTTTTTTATAGAAACCGGGCTCTATAACTTGTAATAGAGCCCGTTTTCAAAATCGGGCTCTATTTGCTTTTCAAATAGAGTCCCTCCCCCTTTGTGCCCTTCTCTAAAACCGGGATCTATGCCCCTTTTCAACAGGGCTCGATGTCTCTTTTTGTAGTAGTGTTTATGAGTCGATCGTTGTTACTTTTTACATTGTCACCAATGGATCGGATTGTGTGGTCATAACTGTTTCCTTGGAAGTTCGAACAAGTTACATTTCAACTATCAAGGGTGTGGTTGATTTATAATTCGTTTCCATGTATTCTATTCTGTTAGTGCAAGCAGTCTCGTTTGTTTTGATTGATGACAAACATGTAACTTGATACATAATATAAAATGTACAAGTTACTTGTAATCATATCTTGTCTCAACATACATTCAACACCTCTCGAGTCCTCGTATGATACAACACAGGTTCGTACATGTTTGTTATGTGACATTATGATCAAACCCTTAACAAACCATTTAGAATGTTTAAAATACGGTTAGGTAATTAAGTATTTTAAAAGGCTAATCATTCTACTTAGAACCTCATTTTACACCTTTGCATAAACAAGTATTTTTACTTGTACATCATGTTTCCTAAGTTTAATAGGATAAGTACACTTTAGGTGTCAAACTAACATGATACATCTTGGTAAACATATATTAGTTAGGCTAGTATATACATGGTACATGATCACTAGGATACATGTTACATACATATATACATTTACATGTTTATGTTTATTTCTTAAATTAGAAATATTTAACATGACATCATGGCATGCATCACTTACATGTCTTGGAAGATTTGTAATATATTTTGTATAGATCTTCAAGCTAACAAGTTGACTTTTGAAGATATAGCAAGATATGGTAAGATATGGAAAGATTTGAGAATCTATTAGCTGGCCTGACACGACGGATCCAAATGGTATAAAGGACGGATCCAAATTTAGGGATCCGTCGGATCCGCCAGGCAAAATTCTTGTTGGCTATAAATAGCAGCCCATTGTTTACCCATGGTTTCATCCACTTAGAACACACATTCCCTCTACCCTTTGCATACATTTAGATCATTAGTAAATCATGTAGAAACACACATTAATCACCCTTTACATAATGATCATAATGTTACTAACTTTCATTATGTTGTAAGCATACACTCGTAATGATCCTGTGAAGCTAGATCAGAGATCGTGAGTCATCATCCATCATAAGCTTGCATACTTCCTGATCTACCATGAAGGTTAGAAGATCTTGATGTCATCATCCACAAAAGCATTCCAACATATGAAGATTCAAGGCCACTTGACATCCTCAATGATTGAAGACTTCTTATTCAAGAAGTTCATGTAGATACCTTATGCATACATGAAGATCCATCACAACAAGTTTAGGGAGCTTGTGATCTTCATCCATTAAAGGCTTCCTTTCAATGGAAGTTCATTTAGATTAGCCATTCATATCCATGACTCATTTATGTCATGGAGCATCATTGTAATCTATTCATACTAGATTAGATGGTTTATGTGTTTGTGCCATAAAACACAAGGTTTCTATGTTGGGCCATAAAACATAGCGGGAGTGGTTGTACCCTTGTAAAGAACTCGGTATCTAGCTTAGTACCGGAAAAAGGATAAGCGACGACGGGAGTGGTTGTACCCATGTAAAAGAACTCGACATCTAGCTTAGTGTCGGTAATTGTATAAGCGACGTTAGGTTGGTTCTACCTCGAACTAGAACCCGGTATTTAGCTTTGTACCGGAAAAAGTGTAAGCGACGTGTGTAAGGTTTTCTCCGCTGAGAAGGGAGCTTGTTGATCTAGTGAAGTAACTCTCGAGTTGGGTACTCGGGGAGTGAAGTAGGGCGGAGAGGAGCTCCGTTACCGAACCACTATAAATCATCGTGTTCGGTTTGCGCTTTCTTTTACTTATTTCTTTACTTTTATATTTGCATTATGTGATTGATTGTGGTGTGACTTGTTGATAATACTTGTGTGATAACATGTTTCAACTTATGCAAGTTAGAAACATCTTTCATATTAGAACAAGCTTAAACGGACATTTGATACAACAAGTTTTAAGATTTTAAAACGATAACGTATTCACTCCCTCTACGTTTTCACATATTCGGTGAATGGTTGTTGTGATATCGTCGTTGGTGGATTCGGACGTTCGGGGTTTGCCTTTGTGTGTTTGTTTATCACGTTTCTAGAGTCTCTTTGTTGGCCTGTAGTAGTTGTGTTTTCAGAACTAGATAGATGCATGTTTGAAATTTGTATGGTGGCGGACCTAAGGCATTCCTAGGTGGTGCCCGGGAACCACTTGCACACAAAATTTGTTTAGAAGTGATGTAGAGAATAATTTTAGGACCTACCTTAGAAGTATATCGGGAACCACCTTAGATCCAGAAAAAGAAGAAAAGGAAGAAAGTTAATTAAGAAAAAGAAATTAATTGAGAAATCACCACAAATTTTCACCAGAAATTGTAACTAAGAAGATGAAGTTTATTGACTTTAAAAAGGGTTATTTTTGGGTTTTTGTTTGGCTAGAAAAAAAAGTCACGTGACAATTTAGGGTTGTTTACTAAATTAATTGGTTATGCTTCAAGTGTCTTAATTAGACACTTAATTGGAAGAGTGAGACATTTGTATTGCTTCCAATTAAGAGAAATAAGTATTTTAGGCTCACATTTATATCCATTACAAGGGATTAATCTTCTTATGACATAAGGTAGGGTCAAAAGGTTTTTTATTTACTTTCTTATTTTTTTTATCTCTTTCGAGAATGGCTCCCTATTATAATCATAAGTGCTCTTTTATCCGACTGGTCTATTTAATAGTTGACTTATTGACCCATAAGTTTTACCCCTTCGGTTAGATTAGGGAACCATCTTAGATTTGATCATGGGTCCGCCACTGTGGTGAGTAATGTAACGTAGATGTAACTCTAGCTTTGTATCAGCATAAAATATTAAAATATATATTTACATTTTAGTTCTTTATTTTTTATTAAAGTTTTTGAACTAATCAAAGACACATTTTAAACCATACAAAATCTCAAGACTAAAATTTGTATTTCTTCGAAGTTTAAGAAAAATAATATCATTACACTTTTCATCAATAAAATACTAGCCGACTTTTGGGGCAATTTCATATCTCCCCTCATTTTTTTTGAAAATTTCATATATACCCAAACATGCATTAAAAACATTGTACATTATGCATTCAATACTTGCACTTTGGGTATATATGAAATTAATCATAAAAATAGGGTGATATATGAAATTAATCTTTAATAAAATACTAGCCGACTTTTCGTGCAGTCGTGTGTAGAATCGGAATGGTTAAGTGTTTCGTGTATGAAATGAATGAATATTGGTTACTAGCCTCAAGGCCCGCCCAATGGGCGGCTAGCTTTAAAAATTGTTAAAAATATAAAAGTAGTAAAATTGTTAATAGAAATAAAGTTAAAATGATACTCCGTATAATTTTAAAAACCAAAAAGTTAACTGCAAGGAAAATAAATAACATTGATTGTTTAAACAAAAAATAGCTAAGAAATAAAAACAAACTTATAGTCGATGAAGCACATCTTTATAGACAACGTTTGTTGTAGAATTACAAATAGTTGCCATCTACGTAGAGTTGTCCATGTGAAAAAACATTGATTTACGTACATCACATCCCATATATAACACTGATTTACATACATCATTCCCAAGGTGACCATTTGCCATGACCTGTCAGAAAAATTAGTGAAGATTTAGCATTAAGTAAAAAATAATTAGAATAAGTAAAAAGAATTAGAAAGGAGGATGAATCACTAACCGAAGTATTGATGCTCTAAACGAAGTTATAAGAGAGTAAACCCATCGGATAAGTCTAGGCTTTACAGTGTGCCATAAGAAGCTTCCGCAATTTGAGTTTCCGTGTCATCAGCAAATCTTCGACCCAAAGCAACGACTTATTATGTTAGTGAGATCTCACATGTGTCTTCAATTATTGTTTGCATTCGATAAACCATCATTTTCTTGACCTGATAACAAACCTTTATCAAAATAAATGCTTACCAAAATATTATTATTAGATGTTACTACATGTCTCATTATATACCTCCACCGGAAGAATCATGCCTTCTTCCTATGGAAATTGTAATCATATGGAGTGGAGCGAGGTGTAATTCTAGTATGTCAAAGCTATTAAATTTCAAACTTAGCTGCACTTTTTTCCTTACCAAAGTTTATGGCCAAAATCACAAAGAAGTTGCATAAGAGCTTTAATCTTAATTTTCACTATTGGGTTAAGTCACCTACTTTTAGTACAAAATAAAATCTTTAGACCTGTTTCTTTACAACCTCATAACATTATCGAGAAGAAACCAAGTACCACCTAAAGAAAGCAAGGTACTTAAGACTACAACAATTCCCCACGTAACCACATTATGAGCTTTTAAGACCCAACCAAAGCAACCATACCTATAAGACATTTTCTTTACGGAAATCAATCATAAGGGTAACCACAAGCAACTATGTAAAAACCGCCATAGCATAAATTGACTCATTAGTGTTTTTTAATACGTAGTCCAAAAATATATTACTCCAAGATTTGATCAAACTACTAACAATATACAGGCCAATAATTATTTGGTTTTTCAAATTGTTTCGGGTGAATCCAACCAGGCCCAATCTGTTATGACTTTTGACCCGAGAAAATATTTACCCATTTGACCTGTTACACAACCCGTCCATGTTTTCACCTTTACATCCTACTTAAGGCACAAATCAATATTATTAAATATGGAACGTACCAAATTCATCTAAAGGGGCATCATATAGTCGTAGCTTGTAGCAATACCAAAATTGATTCCTCCATGGTACTGTTAGAATTAAAGAAAATAACACTTTTTAGATGACATTACCAAGCAAGTCCGATATTAATATTAAATATAACAAACTAAACATTAGAGTTAACATACAGTAATTTATAAATGATCTACCCGTTTGAATAAATTTAGCCACGGAAAACGCCAAGTCTACTGCTGGTCGGTAAGGAACCGCGCCTCCAAACTCAGTTAACCTACATTTAAAAAATTAATACTTAAAAAAAATAACAGAACATTTGATATTATTTTAATGAGAGATGAGTTATAACTAAATTACCATCCTGACCGCGCCTCGGTCAACATTTTCGGCTTGAAATACTTATTAGGAGTGAAGTAATCCTATCAAAAACCATTGCAAGTGTTAATCTGTATAAATGAATTGCACAAAGTTTGGTGAATATTATATTGGAGACAAAAGTTTAAAAGTTGCCATGTGCATTGGATAAAGAATCCAATGATCACATTAGGGAAATAATGAATGAATTAAACAATCAATAATAAGTTAAACTAAATGAAAAAAAAAATGAACATGAAGAATGGATACGTTTACAGTGGGATCTGGACCATCATCTTGCTTACACATGATACATGGGACACCCGTTTCTAGACCCACAACCATGTTTGCCGCCCATTTGGAATATGCTCGAGCCGGGTCTCCAAGTTCATACTCCATTGGTCCGTATTTGTTCTCAATCTGTCAGAATCAAGATTAACTACATTAGTCGTTAGAAGCGACGAATTTCGACTCAAATAACTCAAACGATCAAATTGGCTAAAACTTGCACAAAGCGTATACAAATGCTTATGAGATACTAAAACTTGACAACATATAGATTTCATATGCTAATTTCCAAATTATAAACATCAACGATCGGTCCAAAAATTGTTACCATTTATGGCCAGCCACTCGTTAAGATCTTGTCCAGGGGGTAGGCGCACGACTTTCCTTAGATTTCCACTGCCTAAAGTCGCATCAATGTGATTTTTTAGTTGTGCCCCCTGCAACCATATAAATTGATCACATCAGATGAATTTGACCACGGGGAGTAGGCATGGTGAAAAGTGAGTGACTTTAGGTTGCAGGAGGCACAACTAAAAAATCACATTGATGCGACTACCCAAAGTGTAGAATATTGTACAAAACCAAACCTTTTTTTACCAACCTGATGGACAGTCCATTACTACTCTAGCTGCAGAAAATAACATGAAAATATCATAATTCTAAACTTATAAGAACAGGCTCATGACGCACAATCATAACTTATAGAGAAGAAGCAAACCATTAACTATTTCATCAAACTTTGCAAAGAGATCCCTAAGTCAGTCATCAGTTGTACGTTTTCTAAGACCTGCACAACAACAAAAACTCACTAAGATACCCAAAACAAAGTGAATTGTGACAATGTTGTCATAAAATTCTCATATGTGATAGATAAAAAATGCTATGGTACAGCCTCTTGTTGTGCATTAAAAAAGTCTTACTATTTTTATGAAATATTACTCCAATTTAAACCCAAACATTGTATTTTGGTTTAGCAAACATTATTCCCTCAAGAAAACATTGATATATTACAAAATGAGGTTTCCTAACTCTAAAATAAATACTATCATTATCCAAATCAATTTAAATAAGATAAAAGTTTCTTACCCCTACATCAAGGTGCTCCTTATATATTTTGTATAAAGTATGAAAAAGTTCCAAGATATTGTATATATGAATCAGTTTGAATAGTTGAGCTAGAAAAAAGACAACTTTTGTAACATTGCCATTCCAAGTTACCAAGCAGGTTGTATACTATTGCATTAGCTTAACATTAATAAATGCAGAACTTGAAGAAAAAACAATAATGCAATATGAGACCAGCAGTTAGCACGTTGTAGCTATAACTTGTAGTAAAATTATATTGTTGTGTAAACGTGCATTTTCGAAGCATAAACACACCTTTTCTTTTGAGAAAATAGTGTTTCAGATCGACCACCACATATCATCAGTGATGCCATGTTGGGTAGTTGTTCCTTCTCAGACTGGATGGTACTGTAATGCATTCATAACATCAAAGGATAAGTCAATTACACACGCGAAAATAAAAACAAAGAGTGAGCATGTATGGATGGTATTTACTGACCTCTTACTGAATATCTTCTCACAATCATCCTCAAGCTATGCCTGAAACTTAAGGAGTTGTTCTCTTCATTTATTTTCACCCTGAAGCCACTCTACCAATATTTACAGCTGTGAGTCGCCAGTCTTTTTTTCCATTATGGTCTGAGCTATGTTCTCCTTAATGTATCCAATGTCCTAAGGGGAAGAACAACACATCAGTCAGTCAATTTGCGTAGGTAGTAATTCATGTAATAGTTATATCTTATGCATAGATTTTAAAACATAAAAACGTATGTGTCTAGTTAACCGACTTTCCATCCAAACATACTATTCTCACAATAATGGAAAACATGCACCAAACTTTTTTCTTTTTTTTTTCCTTTAAAATTTACCCAACCCAACCCATCTTGCCAACCTATAGTTTCTAAGATGTACTACACATAACTCTATCACTTGTTTCATTCAACCTAATTGTTGACGTAAGTAGTCATGCTGTTTGATCTACTAAAACCTATGACATTCGCGATTTGTAAATTCTAATCATAAAATCTTTTATATTATCTTTATCGAATAACCAGAGTTTCCTCCTGCAAAACTGATTTAAACTTACTGAAAACCCTTTTAGTGTATTATGTTAATAAATACATACCCGAACCAGATATAACCTATGTTGATAACAATGGCTCCAGGAACTTCCTCAACATCAACTCAAGTCACACCATCACTTGACTTGCAATGTCGAAGTCACGCCATCAACAACCTACATAAGTAACTTGAATTACTGTCTAATCACATTTACAAAGGGAGAAAAGAGCTTACCATTCTTTAATCCAAGTCTTTTGGACCCAATGGTTAAGCACAATTGTTGTATAACAAATGAGGCACAAACTGGCCCATATTTTTAATTTTTTATCAGTATTCAAGAATCACTTATCAATCATCCATCATCCATCAAGTGACATCACTAATTTATTTTCATAAAATAAATTCCATCACAAATTTACAATTCGTTAAACAATTCCATAAACACTTTATATCTAGTTTAATCACACAAAAAAACTACATTCGAAAACAACAGGTTTCAAAAAAAATCATTCGGGACTTTCATCGAACACTTGGTATGCAAAAATAAAATCAATTATCATAATCAATAAATGCATACGTAACGAATCTCTAATCCATCATACATCAAAACAGAGCGGCTAAACTCTTTTTAATCAATCGAAAAAAAAAAAAAAAAAATTACCGGATCATTTGTGTGGTGATTATGTGTTGATTGGTTTATGATTTTGATAACCAAATTAGGGTTTGCTGAAAAGAGCCCTTTGGTGTTGGTGAAAGTGAATCTGGTTTTAGTGGGATTAAATTAATGGATGAGAAAATGGATAAATCATTTTGATTAAAGGTTAATTTGTATGGAGATTAGTTTTGATTTTCGTTTAGGGTTTTAGAAAGGGGATCTCGAGAGAGAATTGTGTGTGTTTTTTAGATGTGTTCTATCAAATGAAAAAAGTGAGAGTGATGCCGCCCAATTTTCTTGCAGTCAATGCTTAGAAAACTAAAATGCATCATAGACCGTCGGATTGGTTTTATTTTACAGGTGGCAAGTTTTAAGCAATTTTGAGAATGAGATTCCTTTTCAAAACCCTGTTTTATTAAGATAGTAGATAGGTTATTGATTCGAACTTTAAATTTATAAGTAGCTTTGAAAGGAAAGTATATGAGTTTAAAATATATTAGAAGGAATAAGGAGTAAGAGTAAATTAGTAAACTTACATTTCTCACTTTAAGAGCTTTTAAGGGGTGTTTGATTCGGCTTATGGCTTATTTTATTTTGAGCTTATGTTTTATAATATCACTTATATAAAGCCGGTAAAATGTCAAAATAAGCCACACAAAGTGAGCTTACGAAGCATAAGCACAAAACCATATAACTCATAAGCCGAAACAATGTGTTTTCTCTTTATTTTTCTTAATCTTCAAAAACTGTTTCAATTATTTAATCATTTAATGTATTAAATACATAATTATCTTGAAAAAAAAAAAAAAAAAAAAAAATCACAACTCATAGTAGCTGTACTTGCCAAACACAAGTCACCACATCCCAATCCGACCCACATTCTGAAACTTGGACAACACAAAAACCCCAAAATTAGAATAACACAAACTGAAACTAGGGTTTTTCATTATCACCAATCACACAATCACCCATTCTTCACAACCAAACACCATGATCCGTTCATCTTCACGTACACTATACAAACTATACAACCTTTACAAAACCCCTTCATCTCTTCAATCTTTTTCATCCCTCCGAAGAACCCCGCTGACGTCACCCACCACCACAACTGCCGTACGAACATTCCTTTCTGACGTCACCAAAGTGAATAAAACAGAATATGGTATCTGGTTTTTTTTTTTTAAATAAAGATTGTGGATTTGTTGTTTTTGGTGTTGGTTTTTTAATGTGGGTTTTGTTTTGTTTTGCAGGGAGTGTTGGGGCGTTGGGTTTGTTGAGGTCGAGATTTGGAGGAGTTGGGATTGGGAGGAGTAATGTTGGGGTGTATGATGTGAGAGCGAGGGCGTTTTCGTCTAAGGCGTCGAGGTCGACTAGTGGGGCGGCATCGGAGGTTCGGTTTTTTTTGTTTTTTATTAGCGTTTCATGTAGGAGCGTTTATTAGCGTTTAAATAGAATCCAAGAGCCAATAGCCGTTAATTATTAAGTGTAAAATGACGAAAAAGCTAAATGCTTCTTCGAGAAGCATTTTGAAAAGTAGTGTTTAGAATTGATCAACGCTTGTTTCCCTACAAGCTTCTAATTAAAATACACTAAGGGTATGTTTAGTAGGAAGCGTTTAGGAGCGTTTTGAAGCAACTAGCGGTTAGCATTTTGGACAAAATGCTTGTATGGAAACAAGCAACTAGCATTCCTACCTTTTCTAAATGCTCCAAATCAAAATGCTACTTCTAGTAGCATTTACGAGCAACTAGCGTTTTCACTTACTGATTATGACTGTACAACTACGTTACCAAACACAATATCAAAACAAACAACTATTGCTACTGCTTACTGCTATTGCTTTCCGCTACTGCTTCTTGCTACCGCTATCTTCGCCAAACATACCCTAAACACTCATAAATGCTCCTTGCCAGACATACCCTTGCCAAACAAGCATTAGATTCTAAATAATGAAAGATAAACTTAAAATGACCTGAAAAGCTCGTTCGGACTGAATAGAATTGTAGTTGTCGGCGGAAAGTGATGAGCTGGAAATAAATGTTGATTGTCTGTAAGAGTAGTTGTATTTGTTAAAAGAAGTTTTGAATGTTTCTGAAGAGAGAAATGTTTGAAACTTTAGTATTAAGATGCATAAAGCTTCCACGAGGACAAGTGGGGTGGAATTAGTGTTTGGTTGCATTCCATTTTAGGATTGCAGTTTCGTTACAGTTGAATAATGAATATGATTCATTAATCTATGTGTTAATATTATGAACTGTTCTGCTTACAGTTGTTGTGTTGGCGTGTTCTACTTTGATCTTTTAAGTATTGACAGAACTAGTATATGCTATTACGAGTATTTTATTTACTGCTAAAGTGCTAAACACAAGGAAGTTGGAAATATGTCTTACCTTTTGAAACAAATGACTCGTAAGAGTAGCGAATATTGGATGTGAATCTTCTATATGGCATTTATTTAACACTTATCTATGGTTTTCTTATGCATGGATGTTCTTTTGAGCCATACTTTTGAATATTGCCAACTCTACATGTAACGAAATTCTATGACAGAAATCTAGTAAGGGTCATATGCTTGTCATCAGGTTGAAAAAGTGTGTCTTTAGCTGATTTACGTGACGTACGTTTAAATGGAGTAGAAGCCGTTTTAGTTCTTTTCCGAAGCTGTCTTTGTGTGCCATAAATTTTCATCTTATAACCCCCAAACAAAGTCTCATTTAATACTGTAAATCTTCAGCTAAGCCTTAACTTTAAATCTGCTGATTTGATTTTATTGATATTTAGGATCTCACTTTTAAACTATTAGAAGAGCCTAGAATGGAATGTTCTGTTATCCAAGGAGCTAATTTTTAACTAGCTTAAATGAAGCTCGCGCTTGCTAAGTACCATCCCCACATTACCATAAACGAGCCTTTTGAGAGTGTTTGGGATTCCTTATTTTTTCTGATTATGCTTCCGCTTAAAAATAAGTACATATAGGCTGTTAAAAATAAGTACATCTGCAAATGGTGTTTGGATTTACTTATTTTATTAAAATGCAAGATAACTAGGAAAAAAATTCACTATTTAGTTGAAAATTACAATCAAATTCACTTGCAAAAAGTTTTAAGTTAAGCATGGTTGCAAGTTGCAACAGAGTAATATTAATTTCAGCAAAAATAAACACTTAGAAATAAGCAGCTTCCAACATGCTTATCAGAGCCTACTTATTTTGCCGAAAACAAGTAGAGGCAGTTTGGATAACACTAAACTGCATCTACTCTAAAATAAGGAGATAAGCAGAAAGAATAGGCAATCGCAAACACCCCCTTTGTCATTTTGAGGTGTAAATCAATAATGCTCAAATATAATTGTACTTTTCACTAGGATTCAAATTTTTTATTACGATGAACTTTCAATAGATTGTGCTTGAATAACGAGGTATATTAGAAGTGAATGATGGACTATTTATGTTTAAATGTTTAATAAGAGTTTGTTTGTCCAAATCAGAAATTGTATAGTTGTATGTGCTGATTATCTGTGTGTAACGTGTTTATGAACAAACTTTTAGCTGTTAATTACCACATCATTTCTTGTTGCGATTTGAAATTAGACACCCACTTATTCTTTCTCTTACTTTATAGACCAGGAAAGAGGTAACAACTGCTGAAGATCCATTCGATTCAATCACTGACAATATACCAGAAAAGCCATTGACATTTACAGAGGGAGCCTCCTATAGTGTTGTTATTCTGGCAGGGCTTGGAATTGCAGCTTTAGCAGGATATGGTGTTGTCAAAGAACTTATATTTGAACCAAAAGAGTAAGCATCAGTCGCATAGATTGAATAGTTTTGCATTTGTATTATCCCTGCTGTCAAGAAATAGGACAAGAGTATTTGTTTTTCTTTCCTTTGGTTTTTACTTATTTCTTATTTTTTGGGTTTGTCTTCTTCTCGCTAGGTACAAGGTTTTTAACAAGGCTCTGCGTAGGATTCAAGATGATAGTCAGGTTTCTTCATTGTCTAAATTTAATTATTTTATGGAGCTAAAGATGTATCCTTGTTTAAATCTTGACATCGTTCTGGCAAAATGAGTGTAAATTGCATAACTAGATTTTGCCTAATTATCAGTAGGAGAAACAATAATCTTCCATGTTCGCATGTCACATATCATGTAAATTTAAAGCTTAATTTTTTCATGGGTATCAGGTTAGAGTCAGGATTGGCTCACCTATAACTGGATACGGTCAGGAAAGCAGAAACCGAGCAGCTCGCCAACGAATCCCGAAAAGAATTTGGAAGGATGAGGATGGTGTTGAGCATGTTCTGGTTAGTTCTCTCAACTTCTATATCTCATTCCATATGCTTGCATTTTACTTGTTCACTCCTTAATATGATCTACTATGTATTAACCCAGATTTAAAAGTTACAGCACCTTTGCTATTAAAATCTACAACCATTAATATAATAACAATTAATGATGTATTTTATTCACTGGTCCTCTTTTTGATGGTTCTTAGGTACAATTTTTAATCCGCGGGCCACATGGAGCTGGCGAGGTTTCCGCTGAGATGTTTAAAGACAAAGAGGACAAACAATGGAAATATATGTATCTGCAAGTTGAAATCAAATCTCCATCTCCATCAAGAATGTTGCTTGAATCGTATGTTCCAGCTTAATTATTGAGATGCATCAGTCAATTCAACATCTGGGATCCATAAGGTATCATCATTTTCATACCAAATTTGTACTTGATCTGATCAAATTAGGTAGCTTATAGCCTTATAGTTTGTATCTGAAAAGTTGTCGTGTATTTCAATGGGCTGTGATTGGCAGACACTTCATGTACTTATGAATTCAGGATAAGTTGGTAAATTAAACAACTGATTTCTAGCAAATCTTGAGTTAACGCCCTTTTTAACCATGGGCCTGATTTTTATAATTCTTAGAGGGTATTATACTGTCATGCAGGAAAGGGATAGAGCTCACTTTGTTTTTGCTGATATACGTGATACGTCACAACTGATCCACTTATAAAAGCCCAAGACAAATGGTTTTGATCAAGGCTGCCTCTTTTGTATTTGCTTGACTATTTTTGGCATTTTGTACGTATAGATAGTTGTACCATATTTGTCCTTAACATACAGTGTCGATTGGTGTTCCCGTAGCCTGAATAAGTTATGTTTGATAGATCGTAAAGGGAAACGAGAATGAGAATTAGAAAAACTTGTTTGATCACTTTTGAATGGCAGCCATTCAAATTTTCAAGGGATGTGGTTTTATCAAATACTTGTTTTTCCATCCATCTGGAGGGGAGTTGTTTTTTCATTTTTAGCACGTTGTTCATGTTATTGATATGACAAGAAGCTTAATGTGAAACTCATGTCTGCTCTAATTGTCTTGATTTTGAATGTTCCCAGTCTTGAATTTTGTTTCACGTCCAAAAGTACAGGCACAACATAGTATTTGCCTTAAGAATTAAGACATACTACCAGACTGATATCACATGATCCTTAAACACAAAACTAAAGCATCTTTGCCTTTAGGATTAGTCTTGCAGCATGATAACATCTGTGTACCCATTCCTCTGAGAATTACTATGGCACATGCCCATGTAATGAGGCGGTCATAACTACTATTTGGCTATTTGTTACTGGTATCTAAATCTTCATAATGTCTGGCATAATAAAGTTAAATTGTACTTGAGATATCTCATTTTACATAACAGTACTTTCAACAACAGATCTCAGAACTGTCAGAATGCACTTTAGTCGGAATTGATGACAAATGTAAGGCTGGTCGGCAAGGGAGTGATCCCTTCACCTTGCAACCCCAACTCACTCGTGAACACTCTTGCCCACTTCCCCATCTCACGCGTGAGGTACAAAAACCAAGACAACTTATGGTGGTGGCTTCACCTTGCAGGTTTACAAAAAAATCGGGCCCTACTTGTACCATTATATTGTTTTATATTTTGTGTGTGAATATGTGTGGGGTATTTAGTATGATATATTTGTATAAAGTGTGTATTTTAATAAAATGTTAAGTTAAAAGTGACCTTGCCCACTAAGACTAAAGGGAGTAAGGCGTTCCCTCCATGGGGCATCTCACGCCATGTGTCATCCACATCATCATAGGGGCGTTCTCTATTTTTGCTTGGAGTGAGACATTCCCATGAAGCCCCTTTTTTCCCATTAAATACACCACTTTCAATACAAAGATTCCCTTAAAAAACATAAAATACCAGGCAAGGACAAAAGTAAGCATTGAAGTACCAAACGTTTGGGGCGTTCCAAATGTATCGCCTGAGGGGCTAATCGCCCATAGGGGGCGGTTGTACATGGAGATTACGGGGCGATTAGGGGCTTAATCGTGTATAGAATCGTTCCACTCCCTTTAATCTAAAAGGTGAAGGTGAAGTGAGGTGAAGAGAAGTGAGAGGAGAGAGAAAGCTGAGGTGTCAGATGAAAAAAACCACTCCATGCCATCTAGCCTAAGGAATTATAAGTGAATCAAGCTACGCATATCAATAACTAAATATATTGTCATCTATGGCTAACATTGTCCATTGTGTAGACGCTGAAAGGCAAATCTATTTAGTAAATGTTATTCTTAAGAACCAATCTTCCATGAATTAGAACAGTGTCGTGTAGAAAAGAGCTTTCATCTAGATATTTTTTTCCAGAGTGGAATCTCGGCGTTTTGGGTTCAAATATGAAATATCACATGTGAAAGAATAAAAGATGTACAGAAGTTTATATATGCATTTGCTCATAAGTCGCCTCTTGTTATAGATAGGCTTTAAGGAAGGAAGGAAAAAAAAAAAAAAAAGGAAAGTAAGCCGTAAGCCAAAGAGAAAGGCTTTTAAGGATCTTCGACTACTTATAAATAAGCTAATAACAGATCTTCTGCGTCTTTCGAGATGACTCTTATTTCCTCCTTAGGAGCAAATCTCTTCTTGACTTGAAAGCCTTCTTCCCGTATTCATCAACCTAGGATAGATCAATTGACTGTGTAAGCTCTCGAGGTAGTTGTCTATCTTTAATGAGGTTGTGCAGGCAACTCTAGTCCATGCTCGAATGGACTAAGGGGAGAAAAGTATTGCTCCACCATGTCTTTTGATACATGCTTCAAGCTTGGTGGGTCCCACTGCTGAGACCGAAATCAAAAGCTTAGTTTTCAAAAACAAAAAGACCTATAAGTGGCAGAAAAATTACAAGTTTTCGTACCTTTGGTGCAAAATCTTTATCCACCATTCGTGCCCGAACACCCTGACGAAAACATAATCTCCGTTAGTAGATGAACAAAGCGTGTAACCAAGAGGTAACAATTTTGACCTATTTATATACAAATGGGTCAATTTGGATTATATTTTTTCTCTAATGGGTTGAGGCGTTGAGCTAATTAAGTGGGTCCAAGGTCATCCAAGATGTAAATGCCTGAAACTTTTTAAATAAATACACCAGAAAAAGAGCTAAGATTATTATTGTAACTACATATATATCATCACATTTAACAATTTAATTATCACTAAAAAAATATGAAACGAACATGAAAAAACTGTGTTATGTCTAGCAACCCGATCCTAGCCATTTTTTTTTTACTCATAGTAAAAATTTACTGTTGTCACTTAATCCGAACTACAAATTTTGCCAACTCCTAGTAAGCAATATACCTCACAGAAGTCACTTGATATCTCGCATGAGATTGCTCGTGATGTCAGCCGATATTCACGAATTAGGCACTCATTAAGGGTCTGATACCTCCCTTCTCGTATCTGAATACAATATAGACTAAATTCAGTTAAAAAAGATTAAACTTTTCGGGTTATGAAACCGAGTTGAGAATATATCTTGAAAGGACTTACTGATCTCAATGAAACCTTCAAGCTCAATGGCGAGGCATATTTTAGTTTCTTCAGTATGGAACCATACCAGCCATCATTAGTTTTTGCAGCTTCACTTTCCTGTCATTTTTCAAATCATGACCTTTAGTAAAATCATAAGATTTGGTGAAAAAATTGTAACTTGGAAGTGTAAAAGTTCCTAGTTCTACCAAGACATTAATGATTTCCTCAACGGTATCATAACTAAAACATTTATCAACCGTTTCCATCCTACACAAATACAGGTAAATGATCAGCTGAACAATGTAATTACCGAAAATTATATTGAGTGGCTTTTGTAAAAAAAATAAAAAATAAAAAATACAGAAGTTCACCTCTTGAGAACACTGTTGTTATCTAGATTGTAAAGGTCACTGTACTCTCTAAGAGAAGTATTAATAACACTAGGATCATTGGTTATCAGACTCTTAAGACGTTCTTCGATTGCTGGAACATTCTGCAGGGAAAGTTATCATAGTATCCATGGAAAAAAATATTAGGGGGAAAGAACTTACCGAGCTATGTGAATAGTGTGTAGCAAGCCCACACGCCATCATCTCAACTCCATTGAGTCTCTCTCCGGTTAGAGCCAAATACTCACCTGGAATACAAGTTGATCATTCTTTCATTCGTAAACACCTTATTGAAGTTTGAAACTTAATGTGTAAATTTGTAAGCAGTTTTCTGATTTAGCATAAGATACCTAAATAACCAGGAAGACGTGAAAGGTGAAAAGAAGCACCAGCATCAGGATGAAGACCAATTAATGTTTCAGGGGTAGCATAAACCTGCATTAGGTAAATTAAAAATAGCACTGGGAGCAAGAAACAAATATATAACTTTAAAAAAATGTAACAAATGTGGGACAGATTGTTATATTGTGCGCAAACTTACAGTTTTATCAGTAACAACCCTGAATGTTCCTGGAAGTGAAATTCCAGCAGCTCCTCCCATGGTAATTCCATCCAAGATAGCCACCTAAACATGAAATTAAAACATGATATACTTCACGATCCAAAATAGTAAATGTGGTTCATGTATTTATTAGACGCTTTTGCTATAACATTGTATTTCATACGTACATTTGGCTTTGGATATGTATGCACATGGTGTATAAACTTATATAGCCTCCAAAAGGTTTCTTTGGCTCGCGCAGCATTTCCTGCAAAAAGTGAAATCAAGTTACATGGATGAGTTTGAGTATCTTTTTTGAACTCAATATGAACGTACTGCATACTAAAGAAAGTTTGCTTGTTCTGTACCTTTTATTATCAAATCACGATAGTCTACTATATCACCGCCAGCACTAAAAGCACTTCCTTTGCCCTACATAAAAAATCAGCATTTGAAAATTATAATTGTAAAACTATGAACGAGTAGTTCTTTATAGCTAAAATCAAGAAAATTATGAAACATGAACAACTCACCTTCATTATTACAAAACCTACATCAGGGTCATCTTCCCAACTTTCATATAGTTTTTGTAACCTTTTTATCTGTAGCTCACTCGAAAACATCAAACACAGTGAATTAACAATTAATCAGGAATATTAGTAATTCAAGATTTTGCATTGAACAACTAACTTGATGAGTTTACACACGTCTAAGATATTAAGATACAAGTTTAGCATGTAAATTTTCAAAACATAAAAATAAAATATATTAACTGAAAGTTGGTCAGTTAGTATAGGCCAAAGTGATGAACTATACAATATATATAACTATAGAGTCACTTGAGTAGATAAACATAAGTGCTGAAGTTAGAAATAATCTAAAGGTTCAAATGGCATGAAAAAACAGCCATGATAAATAATAGGTAATTCTTTGAAGTTCAAGACATGGTGCTTCACTTATTTTAGTGTGTTGCATATTGATAATTCTTTTCAGTTTTCAACCCTTTAATCCATAACCTTTTAGCTAGTAAAAGAAACCCGATGTGAAGAAGATTGAAAAAAAATACAGCAGACTGTTGTTGTTCTTAATAAACATTTCTAGAGCCATACTAAGAAGTAAGAAATATATGTGATACATTATTCTACGTGACAAATTAAACGAGCTCCTTTTGCCATGTTTAACTAATATGCATAGAGGGCGAAGTCATCAATCCAGGATAGACTCTGTCTCAAGTTTCATAACCACTTTGTATTTTTCTCAGTCGCACTATTTCTCCAAAAGGTTTAAATCGGCGGGGAAACCCTGACCCGTGCACCCCTTTTGGGTGCCGACTGCCGACTTACCCTTCCCATGGACATTCGGTTTCTGGTTCTTGGCTGAACCAGTAGGTTTCCAACCTTCAAACGGCAATGAGCACTTGTTCCAGTGACCTTTTAGACAGGGATCGAACCCATAACCTTTTCTCCAGAAGTCCTCCTTATCCGGTCAACTGGACATTTGCGGTGGGATAATAAGTAAAAATCATAACAAAAAAGTAACCACTTGTATTATCATCTAAGTTGCAGCATTATTTGTGGTTATAACTGATGTTACTAATAATCCAAAACGTTCCTTTTCTCAACTAGGCCAAACAACTGCCATTCTAAAGATTAACAATCCACATGCATATTACTTGTTGTAACATGTTGACCCTTTTTTTTATGTCTATGGATTCTGCAAAATTTATCAATATTCTCTCAAAGCAATCGTCTTACAGCAAAATGGTACGTATGATTGTACGAATATATTGTTATCTAGATTTTTACACATACATTTCACAACTGTGACCGGTTAATGCAGATAAGTTTACAAACCATTTGAATGTTGAGCGAGTTGAGACACGAGGGTCTGTTAAGAACTACACTTCTCGAATGCGCATTGACTTCCACGCGTACCTGTAACATCATCAATTTACCATCAAATTATAGTTTATTTATATTTGATAACTCATATATCTAGTTAAACTTACAGGTGCATCAGGATCGTTGACGAGTAACCTATCAGAGAGCGTGCTAGTACTGATACTATTACTAGTAAAGCTTCTTGTTCTTTCTGGTTTAAGGAAAAACCGCGACGAGTGATGAACCAAATGCTGCATCTCTGTAAGTTTTAGTTTTTGTGAAATTTTAGATTTTATGGATCGTGGATCAACTGCATGTGTTTTGAAAGCTAGAAATTAAAGGGTACCTAGTATTAAAAAAAGTGGTTAGTTTGGTCAGGTGGTCCTCACTCCTCAGTCATTTAATTACTAACGAATAATGGTTTTAGACTAATTATCCAAAAAATGTCAAAATGCATGAATACGTTATATTCACATAAAGTTTTCTGAAAGTGTACCGTGAATAAAAATCATGGCTTTACTCACTTTAATTTATCATGTGCTAGTGTATATTTCACACTTTTTTTTGTGGTATGCAGCTTCCGAAGGCGAGGCACGTTCGGTGGCCGATGGAGGTGATTCAAGTGGAGTATTGTGCAGAATTGAAAAATGAATAGAATAATGCCAACCGCGTCAATTAACTCCAAACAGCTTGAAAGTTATGACCAATTCAATATACAGTTAGGGTTTTGGTCGTAAAATAGCAACGTACTTTTTCAAATGTACCGAGTTAGTACGTGTACTATTTTTTGTTGCACTTAACGTAACGTACTTTCATGTTTTGTTCCAATCTAGTACGTGATGATGACGTGGCATAAATGAAAGTCTGACACGTGTCACCATTTATAACGTGACACGTCATCATCACGTACTAGATTGGAGCAAAACATGAAAGTACGTTACATTAAGTGAAACAAAAAATAGTACACGTACTAACTCGGTACATTTGAAAAAATACATTGCTCTTTTACAACCAAAACCCCCAATTCAATATACGGATGTTCTTAAGTTTTTTTTAAGAAGGAAAGGTAAGGTAGGGGAAGGGGGAGGGAGGGAATGTATTGGTTTTTTTGTGTATATGTAATCCCTCCAAATTTGGGATGATCAGGAGGGGAAGGGGGAACTAACAATAGGGGTATTTGTTAAATTACTATTATATCCTTGTTATCCCTTGCACGTTATATCTCCTGCACGTTATAACAAAATTCAAACAGATCTATGGAATATAATATTACAATCAAAAGTGACAGTCTAGTCTTTCTATATCTGGACACGAGGCATTAATGAATACTGACTCTAGCACTTAATCCAATGCCTATTTGAAATAGATAAGTCAACATATTACACCCTGAAACGCTAAAAGGTCAAGCTAACACATATTCAATTCTTAAGGGCTACATGTGATAACAGATTATCAATTGTAATACTTAATACAGTTCGTTTTTGAAGTGGATACAACTAATAAATATGATAGAGTAAATTATGTTTTGAGGGTATATTGGTAATTTGGGTAGCTTTCATTCCTTTCCTTCCAACTTAAAATAAAAACTCAAGAACACAAATAAAAATAAACACTTTCTTCACAACCCCATTCCTTACTTTACCTTTCCCATCCCATCCCCTTCCCTTCTTTAAAAATTTGACTTGAGAACAGAGCTTTTCTGGTTTCATTTACATTCCTTACTTTCTTCACAATCCCATTCCTTGCATTTTTTTTCAAAGCAAAGGAATAACGACGGGGGTAGGGTTTGACGGGGTGGCCTAAAGGAGGCGGCTCAACATAACTACCTAGGTTTGAGGATCAAACTCGCTTTGATACCATGTTAATTAATGAAAACCCCGTACGAAATATTGTATTATTAATACGATATTTATAATGCTATTACATTTAGAAACCTAATGGACCACTTGAGTTATATTTATCCTCTAATAATTCCTAGCTAGTCATGCACATTCTTATTTTACGAAATGTGTAAAGCATGAGAGTATCGATCAAGTCATATTATATATGGTCACATTTCTAATGTGTATGTCAAAGTATTACGTACGTCTATCAAGTTTATAACTGAAATGTGTGAGCACAGGTTCTATTGTCCTAGTTACGTTCTTATTATGTGTTGGAAATTTTTTTCTTAATTAGTACTTTTGCACACTTAGAAATGTGTTAATTTAACAAATAAGAACTGAACTGTGTGTGTAAAAGTCTTTACTTTTACTAGCTCACTCTCATCAAACGAATTACAATAATTTATCATAAATACAACCTTTCGGCTTTGAATGGTGCAAAATTGTAACAAGCTAGAGTCTCATTGCTTTCTGGAAAAGTTAGGCCGGCAAGCCATTAATTAATACTGTAGATGTCCAAATGGTCCAAAACTGAATATTTGCACTTGGTTTACACTTTACAGATCGATGCTAATGTTTTATGACAGATTCATATAATCCATTATTCGTCACCTACCCTAAGGCCAACTTCTTAAAGGCTGAAGATTACAAGATGTTTTCCGATTCGAATTTCAGTATCAAATTACACAAGCGTCACTGACCAGCTCGTTGCTTAGAGCCTCGGAAGGCAAATTAATCTAGTTCAAGCTCGAGTGAACTGAGGGGACGAAAGTGCTCATCGACCATGTCTTGTGATACATGCTCTAAGGTTGGAGGGTTCCACTGTGCCAGGTATGGAAAACAGGTGTTCATGTTAAGAAAAGAAGAAAATGATAAACAAATGAATAGGATCTTGCTTAATCAATTAAACAAACCAAACGCTCGAGATATAACAATATATTAATTTTTCATTTTCTCATCAGTTAATTAGTTACAAATTTCAGTATTTAGAGAAAAGATTATGCGAATCAAGGTCCCTCAAGTATGCAAATCAAGAATTTAAGCATGGAGATATATTGATTTAGTAAATGTTAATAAAGTGCAATGAGATATAAAACACTTAGTACCTTTGGTGCGAAATCCTTATCTAGCATTCGTGCGCGAACACCCTGATGAAGATGCTATTGATAAGGCGATTCCATTGGCAAATAAACATTCATGAGTAGATAAACATTTTATGGTAACCAATATACCTCACAAAAATCACCTGATATCTCGCACGACATTGCTCGGGAAACTAATCGATATTCACGAATTAGGCACTGATCAAGAGTTTGAAACCGTCCTTCTCGTATCTGAAAACAAAGTGAAGAAAAATAGAAATCATTAACAGATAGACTTCAATATCATGTTATTGAACTGAGCACCTACAGAACATGGTTTTAACTTTTAACCGTTTATGCTAGCTGCATTACCAAAAAAAGAGAAAAAAAAAAAAAAAAAAAAAGAAAAAAAAGAAAAAAAAAGTTTAGGATATGCATATGCATTCCCAAAACTTCTCTAGGTTCGCTACTGGATCAGAGTAGAGGAATCTATCTAAGAAAGACTTACTGATCTCAAGGAAACCTTCAAGCTCAGAGGTGAGGCGTATTTAAGTTTTTTCAAGATAGAATGGCACCACTTATCATGAGTTTTTGCAGCTTCCCATTCCTGTTTAGAATTTTCAGATTCATGATCTTTACTTCAAATTTCAAGAAATAGTCACCAGGAATTGAAGACATGTAAAATGTTTCAAAATTACCAAGGCGTTGATGATTTCCTCAACGGTATCATGGCTAAAACATTTGTTGACGGTTTCCATCCTACACATGTAAGGTAAACAATCATTTGCACAAAATAACGTAAACCCCTTGGTTAAAAAGGCTTCAAAAAAAAAAATCCCTGCAAAACTTCACCTTTTGAGAAAACTTTTACTTGGTGGGAAGTCAGCGTAAGTGTAATTTTCAAGAGAAGTTTTAATGACACAAGGATCATCAGTTATAAGATTCCTAAGACGTTCTTCAATTAACACAATATTCTGTAGGAAAATGATGATACTGCTCATGAAAAAAAAACACAAACATCATTATAAAAAAAACTAAAAAGCGTAATTGCAGTGTGCTAACCGCGCTATTTGAATAGTGTGTTGCAAGTCCACATGCCATCATCTCGACTCCATTCAGTATTTCTCCTGTTAGAGCCAGATACTCCCCTGTATATAATGTAATGTTTGTTTTTTACAGAAAGCACAATGTGAAGTATATTTAATTTTCACCGTTGTTGATGAATTATTTATTGCGAACAACTTATATTGTAGTTTGGGATCCATAAATGCACAGGTACTTTCAAAACAGGATACCTAAATAATCCGGAAGATGTGAAAGGTAATAGGAAGCACCACCATCAGGATTAAGACCAATCAATACTTCAGGGGTAGCAAAAGCCTGAAGAGATATAATCATATTTAATTTGGAATAGTTTCGGAAGCAAGAAAAATAAACATGGAACATAAACAATGACGCCAAGGGTGTAATACAAAATCCTACATCAAAGGCTAGCTCAATAAGCTCTCGTCAGTCTTAAATTAAGGTGGAAGTTTATAGTAGTCCGTTAGACCGTTACTTTAAGTCTTATAAGAATTAGTTAAAACTTCTAAAACTTTTTTCTTTGTGAAACGGGGTGTTTCAAAGTCCCCCACTTAAGCACGTGAGGCTCTTGTCACGCCTACACACCCATAACTAGCACTAAAGGAAATGCAAGATCTCCAGATCACTATACTGCAAGAGGCTATAACTCTCAGCCAGTTGTAGCACCCCAACCCCTACTCAATAACCAGCTAGCACAAAAACCTCCAAATCAGTTTAAAGACATGGCCCAGAACATTATAAGGTACTCAGCCTTCGGACTCAACTTCTCAGTTTCATGTGGAATAGGTTGTTTGAGTTTGTGTATTGCATCCTTACAGTTTTATCGGTTGCAATCCTGAATGTTCCAGGTATGGAAATTCCAGCCCCTCCACCCATCGTAATCCCATTCAAGATAGCCACCTACACAGACAACCGTATTCCAATATAGTTTGAGTTATACCACGTCATACTAAAATGTTGATGTCCAGTTGTCTACTATTTGATAGAAAACCATTGATGTTTATAGATGCTCATTAACAAATGCTTGTGATTCACTAAACCCTTTTGCTTAAGTAATAGCATATAATGCTTACATTTGGCTTTAAATATGTATGTATAAGGTATATTAATTTATATGCCCTCGAAAATATTTCTTTGCTTCCTTCAATATTCCCTGCACATGATGAAATTAAGTTTACATTGATCTCCAAGTGGCAAATTTACTATGAAAAGAGTGAGTGAGAGAGCGAGAGACTAGATAAGTTGTGCTTTTTGTACCTTCTTTTATCATATCATGCATAGCAACGATATCGCCGCCGGAGCAAAAAGCTTTTCCCTTGCCCTACAAATGAAATGCAGAAATATGGATGATATTTCTTCATAGTGTAAATCTGAATTGAAAATCTTTGAAATAAGAAGAGACTCACCTTCATTACCACAAAACCTACACGAGAGTCATCTTCCCAACTTTTATATAGTTTGTGTACCCTACTTATCTGCACATCACCATGGTCACCAAAAGCACTCATTAAAGGTGGAATGAAACCAAACACTTGAAACATGACACGTGCATAAGATACACTGTAAACTAAGGTCCTAAAATACTTTAATCTTAAATTGTAGCTGATGTATATTTAGTAAAATGTCTCTCATAAGAGGACTTGTGGGGGTGTTGCAACACAATATACCATATATATATGTTTAATACTTTATGTTTTATTCGGAAAATCATCGTGAAATTCTTAATGTGTGATTGTGTGAAACACTACCAAGGAATTTGTGAGACCTTAAGGCTGGTCGTTTTGGCCAACCAAATGATCGATCGGTCGCCCCTAGGAGACGCATCCCCCCCACCCCCTCTCCCCATAACGAGAGGTCCAAGCGAACTCCCCCTCCCCCCTTTTTTGTGTGGTTCGATCGGCCATGCAACCGGACTTGTGCATATGGTTTGTGTGTGTTTTTTATTTAATCACTGTTGGGGTGTTTGTTTTTATATTTAAAAAAAAAAAAAAAAAAAAAAAAAAAAAGTTGGGTCACCGGTAAGGTCTCCGTAATGGGTGTTTGGTCTTGTTTTTGTCTAGTTGATGTGCCAGAGTGGTCTCGCCATGGGTTGGGTTACCATAACTACTGGTCTAACAATATTAATGATTCAAGGAATACATGAACCACGTCATCTTCCTTTTTAGAGATAAAGAGAGTTTCTTTATCCTTTAAATCATCATTTATCTTCGCTAAGATGACATAGATTGATACTATCCCTTACCGGCCGCTGTCTCTTCTGTGGTTTATAATTTCGTATCCGCTCCCTTAGATTTTCTAATAGCTTGAGATTATTTTCCGCATAGCTAGATAACAGTTTGATCGTATGTTTTTTTCCCACAAACTAAAATCTATTCTCTTCTATCCAAACTACTAATTACTAGCTCATTTTATAATAGAGACAAGTATAGTAACCAAACCACAGGAGTGTTGAGGGCATTGAGGAAGGAAGGTCTGTTGAGAACCATGGTTCTTGAACTTGCATTACATTCCACTATTGCCTGTATAATCATCAAATTCTCTTAAAATAAATATTCAAAACCATTTAATCAATTGTGAGTATATATATGCATATAAGTACTCGTGGAATTAAGTAATTAACTAACACATGAATCATGATCATCGATGAGTAAAGGATCGGAGAGAGCGCTGTTGCTGCTATTGCTAAAGCTCCTTGTTCTCCTTTTGAATTCATCAACCAAAAATCGAGAGCAATGACAAACATAATGTTGCTTTCTCAAGAAATTTTTCATGTCTGTGATGCAAGTAAATATGCAGAGATATGATCAGAAATAAGTTTTTGATAATATGTGATCACAAAGATGGTCCATTAGATAATTTAGCTAGATGTTTTATTTCACTTTATGATGCTTCATTATGCAACTAATTAAAAAAGGCTATATATATTCTTTACTGCCATTAAAGGGGAGCTACATTAAAAACAAGCTATGTTAACAAATGAAACTTTGTGCTTATGTTTTGGTTTATTTACATAGAGTGCTTATATATACCTTGCAAAAGTTAAGTGCACATACCTTATGATAAAACTTGAGATTGCAGTGAGATTGTTGTAGGAAGAATAATGAAAGTTTTAGAGATAGTAGATATATATAATGTGTATAAGATGTGTGTGTGTGTGAAAAAAGTGCATGTGAGTGAGGATGATCTTGTTGGACAGGTGGATAGAGGGTAAAACCAAGTTGTTTTAATTAAGCCTACAAGACATGGTATAGTTTAAGATATATGGTTCCTAGAGGTGGCCATCCAAACCGGTTCCGGAACCGAAACAAAAAAAAAAACCGAAACCGAAACCGGTCAAACCCGGTTCTTCCAAGAACCGGTCAAACCCGGTTCTTACAAAAACCGGCTGTTCCTACCCGGTTCTCGATTTTTACTGTTGGAACCGGTTTTTCCAAACCGGCTCGAAATCCGGTTCCGAACCGGTTCCAACGGATCTAGTGCATAATTCCAGACAGTAGCAGATTTTGGAGCCGTTGGGGGCTTTTTTGCCCGTTTTCTAACGGGTATAATCCCATTTATGCCCCATTTTGACCTCCTAAACATTCCTATAAATACCAAGATTGATTTTAGTTGAATCACAACAATCAAACACTCTAAAAACACTCAAAAAATACTCACAAACTTGATAAAAAATGCTCACGATGTTTAGAAACCGAGCTTCTCAAAACGCATTATCAAATACCGCCGCTCAAGGTTCTACAAATGAACCGTATGAAGTTGGGATTTAACCAACAACCCGAAACCAAGAAGTTTGGCGTAATTTTGACTTGGTTAAGTTCTCGGATGGATCAAAAAAGGCTAGATGTAAAGCTTGTAACACTTTTATCAAATCTGATGGGAACTCTACGTTGAAGAAGCACACGACTCAACATTGTAAACCAACAAAAGGCGTTTCGGGATCGGAACTAAGTACTATGGGACGAGATGGGAGTATTTTTGTATATGACGAGAGGGCGCTTCGTCAAGATTTAGCACACTTTGTGATTCAAGAGGGTTTGCCGTTCAACCACTTCGACAACCCTCGATTAACGAGGTTGATTCAACAAAGGCTTCAACCACGATACACTCATATAAGTCGTCAAACTCTTAAACGTGATTGTATTAAATCTTGGGTAAAGGTTAAAAAGGAATTAATACTTGGTTTTGATGCTTTAAAAACTAGTGTAAACTTAACAACCGATGTTTGGTCGGCGGGTCATGGTTTGCCCGGTTCGTACATTTGTGTTACCGCACATTGGATTGATCCCCTTACTTGGCAAATGATGAAACGTACTATTGCTTTTGAAAACTTTGAATATCCACACACGGGTGAAAATTTAAGTTTTATGTTGAGATATGTTATGAAAACGTTTAAAATAGAAAAAACAAAGTTTTTTCAATATCATTTGATAACACTTCTAATAATACAAATGCGGTGGGAAAGCTAATACTAAAATACCGACCACCTCTTGATGGCATTTTTTATCATAGTCGATGTGTTACACACATCATTAACATGGTTGTGCAAAGCGGACTAACGACCGAGAAAATGTATAATTTAAGAAGCTTTTAGAAAAAAGTTACAAGATATTTTTCAATGTGGAAGCACAAGATATGTGGATTATATAAAATTGTGTCATGAATCGAATTCAATTTTTTTATCTCCAAATTGGGACGTCCCTACAAGATGGAATTCGACTTATAACATGTTTGTTAGTGGTTTACGCCAAAAATTAACGTTACAACATTTTCATGATAATCTTTGCTCTAGATCTAGGCATGGGGATATGGTACCATTTTCGGTTGAAAATTGGGGTCTTATTCAAAAAATAACCGATTTACTCAAAGTTTTTAAAACCGCAACAACTTTGTTATCGGGTGTTTATTATCCCACGAGTCATCGGGTCCTCAACCAACTTTTTATGATGTGTAGAAAATTAGGAGCATACGAATATGATGGTCCACTTTTTGCGAATATGGTTGTACCGATGAAAGAAAAACTTAAAAAATATTTTGAAGAAATTCCACCGGTAATTAACCCATGTTTGAACATTAGCGGGGTGGAATATCTTATCGATAAGATTGCTAACGACTTGGATTTGAACCAAATAGACCCTTTTTATGTAACAAAAGCACAAGACACGTTTAAATATAATTTCAAACGTTTATTTGATGTTTATTTTGAGAAATATGGTGCAACAAATGTGGGAACGAGTTCGGTTGCAAACATGTGGGCTTCGGCTTCAACCGTGGATCCGGATTTGGACTTATTTTCAAATTTAAGACAAGAAAGCGGTAAACGGGCTAGGAGTGAAAATTTATCGAGCAACGAATATGGCAGATATACGGGAGCCGATTGGTTAAACACTATTACACCCGAAGATTTCAAGGATTTTGATGTTTTGAATTGGTGGAAACAAAGGGAACCTCAATTTCCCGTTCTAGCCGCAATGGCCCGGGATTTACTAAGCGTAGAAGCTTCTACCGTTGCTTCGGAATCTGCTTTTTCTACTAGTGGAAGGGTATTGTCGGTAAGAAGAACAAGACTCACACCTTTATCTTTGGAGATGTGTATTTGCTTGAAGAATTATTTAGATGGGAATGAACGTATACAACACGTTTCAATACTTGAAGAACCTATGGAATACGAAAAACAATTACAAGAGGTCGAGGTGGAAGAGGGTTATGTAATCAATCTTTCCGAAGAAGAAGTCGCTTACGATGAAGCTACAAGCGCCGCAAGGTCCGCCGTTGAAGTTGAAGATGAAGATGAAGATGAAACCGATTAAGAATAAATAGTCAAAATGTATTAAATTTTTGATTCAAGTACTTTATGTGTGACGTTTATGAGTTTATTTAATAAAAGTCGAAGTTTATTAAGTTTATTGTCTAGAAAACGCGAACGAAAAAAAAAAAACCCGGATTCGACCCATTTTACAACCCTACTGTTAAGGTTTTGCGACCGGTTCTTGGGATCCGATTTGACCGGATTGAATTTGGAACCGGTTAAGGAACCGAACTGGAACCGGGTATACCGGTCCCGGATGTTTAGACCCCGGATCCGAAAAAATCCGATCCGGTTTGGAACCGGAACCGGATCTTTGACTTTGACCATGAACCAGAACCGGATTGGAACTGGAACCGGATTTTGGCCGAATCGGGAAATGGCCACCTCTATTATAAACGAAACATATGAAAATTTGCAGCAACAACTGTGGGAGCTAACGTATTTCCAAGATAGAGCTATTCTCGCACCCACACATGAGGAAGTGGAAAAAATAAATTCATCAGTGATGTCTAAATTACCTGGAACAAAGAAGGTTTATTATAGTTCAGCTACGGTTTCGGATATTGACGTTGATTTCAACTATAATGAGTCGTTGTACTCAACCGAATTTCTTAATTCAATCAAATGTTCCGGCATTCCAAACCATAAGTTATATCAGGAGGTGGTTTGTGTAACGGGACCAGGTTGCAAATTCTGAGAATTGGGTCACTAACATCGAGTCAAAATTTATATCAGGAGGTAAATTGGGAGAAGTTTGTGCTATTCCTCAGATGATAATATCCCCGTCAGATAAGAAAATGCATTTTCAACTAAAAAGAAAGCATTTCCCCATTTCTGTTTCATTTGCCATAACAGTAAACAAAAATCAAGGTCAAACTTTGGGAAAGGTTGGACTTTATTTGGAACGCCCGGTTTTCTCACATGGGCAAATATGGCCGTTTCACGAGTAAAGAGCAAAAAATGTGTTAAGGTGTTGTGTTGTGACAAAGATGGTAATTACACCAATACTACAACAAACGTTGTGTATCAAGAGGTGCTTCATAGATTATGAAGTTTGTTTTTATGTATGGTTTCAATTTTTTCAATAATATTTTTATTGCCAGATGTGATGTTACAATTATTATTTATAAGAGTTTTGTTTTATGTTTTTTGTACCGATATTTTAAAAACTCTACTACTAATTTTTATCTTGACGATATCTAAAAGGTAGCCGCCCAACGGGTGGGCCTGGAGCTAGTATATATATGTATATAGACCAATAATATATGGGGCGTAATCAAAATGATACATATGATATGTATGTTTTTTATGGGGCGTGATAAAAATGATACGCATGATATGTATGTTTTTTATGGGGCGTACTCAAAATTCAAAATGATACGTATGATATGTATGTCTTTTATGGGGCGTAATCAAAATGATACGTATGATACACATGTTTTTTAGGGCATAATCAAAATGATACGTATGATATGTATGTTTTTGGTTAGGGCAAATGTTTTAAAAAAGTATAATACTTGCAACAATTTGTTTTTCTGGGTAGCAAACAAATTTTTTTGCTTTTATGGGCAATTTTTTTTTCGTTTTTTTTTATCTTTTATCGGTACTGATAACTAGTGATGACTATTTTACCCTTCTAAATTACATAAATGGTCTCTGTGGTTAGCGAAAATTGCATCCATCGTCCCTAACGTAAATTACATAAATGGTCCCTTCAAATAAAAAAATTTCGGAATTTTTTTTTCGGATTTTTTTTCCAATTTTTATTTTCGAAATTCTTTTTCAAAATATTTTTTCCGAAATTTTTTTTCCATATTTTTTTCTGAAATTCTTTTTCAAATTTTTTTTTCTTCAGAATTTTTGTTTCCTAATTTTTCTTTTTCGAAATTCTTTTTCAAATTTTGTTTTAGGATTTTTTTTGTCGAAAAACTTTTCCGATTTTTTTTCTGAAATATATTTTTAAGAACTGTTTTTTTTGTCACACGTGAAAATAAATTTCTAAACTTTTTTCGTCACATTTGAAAAGTATAAAATTAGATAAAACGTGTAAAAACGGATGAATAAAAGTGGACGAGAACTTAAGAAATAGGACGAAAACATATAAAAACAGATAAAAATGTGTGAAAACCTAAGAAAACGGACGAAAACGTATAAAAACGAAAGAAAAACGAACGAAAACATATAAAAACATATGAAAACTTATAAAAATTGACCAAAACGTAGTAAAACGTATAAAAACAGATGAAAACGTATAAAAATGTAACTGGTCTTGATCCGAAGAAGCCCAAATCTAACTTTCGTAGGTTGGAATGTAGTAATAAATCAAATAGAGTGGACCTCATTGTTTCTATGAAAGTAATTGAAGACGTAAACGCGAGATTCGATAATACTCTTTATGGTTATTTTCTTTGTAAACGGATTGCATTTTCAGGTTGTTGAGTATTATGTGCGTAATGTGTGGGCTAAGTATAGTCTTCAAAAGGTCATCATGAATGACAAGGGTTTCTTTTTCTTTAAGTTTACCACGAAGAAGTGTGTTGAATATGTTATTGAAAATGGTCCGTGGATGATTAGAAATGCTCCTATTATTCTTAAACCTTGGACTTTGAACACTAACTTACTTAAAGAGGATTTGACTAATATTCCGGTATGGGTTAAATTCCATGATGTTCCCCTTGCTATATTTTCTGATGATGGCCTCAGTCTTCTTGCCATATTGATTGGTACTCCGAAAATGTTAGATTCTTACACCAGTCAGATGTGCATGGAATCATGGGGCCAAAGTAGTTTTGCTAGGTGCTTGATTGAAGTGAAGGCAGATGAGGTGCTCAAGGAGAGTCTCACTGTTGAGATACCATTACTAGATGGGTCGGTTTCTACTATTGAAAAGGTTCTGGTTGAATACGAGTGGAAACCGCCTCGGTGTGACACTTGTAAGCTATTTGGTCATACTATGGACAACTGTCCTAAATATTTCCCCCTTCAACTCAGCCTACGCATAAGGATAATGATGGTTTCTAGACGGTCAACAACAAAAATAAGGGTAAAAATGGTAACCAAAGTGCACCGGGAAAAGGAGGATTTACTAAACCTATTGTAGGTCCTAAGTTCCGGTATCGACCTAAAGCATCTCCTCCTGATCCCAAGAAGGGGGATGGTACAAAGAAGAAGGCCACTGAAGTGGCTAGTACAAGTGTGATGAAGATTGCTACATCGAATCCCTTTGATGCCCTTAATATGATCGATACTGATGAATGTAGCATCCCTATTGAGAATGGGACTAAGGATGGGGCTAGTATTCCTTGTCCTACTCCTATTGTTGAGAAAATTGGGAAGCTTGAAAAGCTAATTATTGATGGGAAAGCTACTCTTGTGGATGATGATGGTCTTCCTCTTAAAAAGGTTGATTATCCGGGTAATAAAAAGGAAGCTAAGGTGGATGGTGGTAATGTATCACAAGAACCGCTTATGAGTGGTGTGAAAGAGAAGGAGCAGGTTGCGGCTAGTAAGACTAGTTGTTCTTTTTCTTCGAATATTTCTTCTACTAAGAGGGTTAACCCATTTTTCAAGGTGGGAGAGTTAGTCGATTCAGACAACGATGAGGAGGAGGTTGTTAGCACTTTCGATGAGTCAGTGAACTTATTTGATTATCCTATGGCTAAATTTCCCTCATCGATAGGAGGTGATCACGAGCTTGAAGATGATTAAAAGGACTATGTGGATCAGATTTGTGATCTTCCAGGGCAATTGGAAGCTTTTTATGACTTGTATGATATTAAGCTCAAAGGTCGTGCTAGGAAGTAATTTTGTTTTCGTAAGAGTCTAATGTTTTATTATGATAAGGCTGTTCACGAGCCGAGCCGAACCGAGCGAGGGTCTGCTCGAACTCGGCTCGAATTGAAACCGAGCAGCTCGGCTCGGTTCGAACTTAATGAAACGAGCAGAAAACCACTGCTCGAGCTCGCTTGGTTTAAAACCGAGCAGCTCGGCTCAGCTCGAACTAGCTTGGTTTAAAATTTAGTACAAAGACTTCGAATTATATCACGACTAAAATGATAAAATACACACTTTTGTTTAAAAACTTAACTAAAAAGATTGACGATTTCAGAAACTAGCAATTATCTTGCTTAGCAAATATAAAAAAAAATCATGTATAAGGGTGTGTTTCAGACTTCAGGATGAGTTTATGTTTTTAGAGTTCGATTTTCGAAAGCTTAGTTTTAAAAGCTTTTGACCATTAGCTTTTATTTTAAAAGCTACTTAAAGTATCATTTGAGTTGAAATAACTAGTTTGCATATAGTTTTATGTTATTTTATATTTAAAACATTCAACTATTATCTTATCGAGTATGCGTAAAAAAAAAAACACTAACGGATAGTGTGTACGTGTACGTCTTTGGATTTTGGATGGACTTTTAATTGGGCTAAGTGTTATTTGGGCTAAATACAAAAATGTTAATCCATAAATCTAATAGAATGATAGTTACAAGATAAATTTATATTTATATAAATACATACATATATAATATATATAATATATTTATATATAATAAAAATATTCGAGCCGATCCGAGCCGAGCAGACCTTTGCTCATGCTTGGCTCGTTTACAAACCGAACCGAGCGGAGCGACTCGTTTACAATCTAGCGACGGATCGAGCGAGCAATTTCCGAGCAATTTTCGAACGAGCGACGAGCGATCGGCGAGCGTTTTGAACGTCCCTATATTATGAGTAGTGGTTTATGCTCTTGTTTAGAGAATATGAAGTGTCTTGTTATGTAAGCTGTTCCGCCTAGTAACGGGCTGAGATATGGGATTTCACTCATATCCGTTGTACTTAAACATTTTTTGTAGTAATATATTTACCGGGTCTTTGACATGTTACCCAAAAAAACGTAACGGGTCAAAATCATAAGAAGTGGATAAAAAAAAAAAAAAAAGTTTAGGGACGGTGGATGCAATTTTCGATAAACCAGAGGTACCATTTACGTAATTTACCCTAGGGACGGTGGATGCAATTTTCGCAAATTCACTTGGCAAAATGGTTATCACAAGTTTTAAGTACCCATAAAAAAATTAAAATAAAACCTAAAAAAATAAAAAAAATAAAAAAAAAAAAACCTATAAAAGCAAAAAAAATTGTTCCCTACAAAAAAAAAATAAATGATGTCAAATATGATATTTTTTTAAGGGTTTTGTTAAACACAACCCTATGGATTGTGTGTAAGCATTTCAAATTTATGAAAATGACAGTTAATGAACTAATATATTACATAATTATATATTTTTAATCATTATAAAAGAGGTAAGTGATGCTAATTATGGAATGTTTAGAGTTCATTAATGGCCCGTTTGGTTTGTTGCTAGGAATGACAATGGGTATCGGATTTAGTATGGGGTAGAATGACAATGGATATGAAAAAGTGTATGATTACGATTGTTTATGTTTGGATGAGAAAATATGGTATGAAAAAGTGTATAAATATTTGAGTTTTGTAGTGGAAAAAAGAGGGCCCACGGGAATGGATTTCATAGACACCAAATTGGTGTGTAATGAATCTATGACTATGATATACCCACTTCATTATTGGGCCCACAAAACAAACATCATTAATGACTTTCAAATCCATAGTCTTATTCCTATAGTATCCAACCAAACGGGGCCTAAGTATTCATTAAATGTTAATTTTATATTTATAAAAGGCTTATACACACACACACACCCATAGGGTTGTGTTTTAAAACATTTGCCCTTTTTGTTAATACTCCCTTCGTCCCATTTTAGTTGTCCGTTGACTAAACTTTGACCGTAAATATTTTTATTTGTATTATATAATACTTGTTGAAAGTTATATCATTGAAAAGTTCGTTTAAAATCAAATTTATTTATATATTTTATATCAAATGTTATATAATACAAACAAAAATATTTATGGTTAAAGTTTAGTCAACGGATAATTAAAATGGGACGGAGGGAGTATTACACTTGGACGCCTAAGCAAGTAACATACAGTTACCACTACATCTAGCTTTAACAAATCTAGAGAGAACCTGATCGAGAGATTTTCTTTCCGTGAAAAAAGTGAAAGCATGTTACTTTTTCTAGAATTTATGTCAAAAGTATAGATTTTAAATGCATTTAAGTACTCATTCAAATTTGTTAAAACAAAATAAGAAAATATTTTTCCATGGGTGAGCGATTGTTTTTATGTGTCTTTTACTTTTGTCATTATCATATATGTTATTGTGTCGATAACTGTTTTTCTCTGTATGATAAGTTTCTGTCAAATTCGTTTATGTTTCTTGTTATGTCGTGTTTGTAACATATGCTGAGATAAAAACAATATAAGTATCGAACACTATATAATGACACAAAAAGGGGACAAACATGGACCTCGATAGCACCTACAAAATTCGGTTTGTTACAGTCTGTATCAAACGACATGCATGCATGACCGTCTTATTTCATCCTCGTTCATGCCAAAATACTTACAATAGTAATATGAACACGACACCAGTATCTTTGCTTAGGAACTTCCATCAAGGAAAGTGACCATTTGCATATATATCACTAGCAAACTTCGACAGGATGATGTCCATTGGTAGAAAGTAATTGCATGTTTACATGATAACAATTGTCTTCACATATGTTTAGGTATAATGTGTGTGGAGGTGATTGGATTTTTAAACTTGCACGCTTAATACAGTTAAACTAGTTTAAAATAGAGTTAATTTCATAAATGGTCCCTGTGGTCTGTCGGGTTTAACGGATATAGTCTCTTTACCTTTTTTTTTAACGGATCCTCTCCTTGTGGTTGCGACCCATAACGGATTTGGTCCCTTTACCAAAATTTCCGTTTGTTTGACTGTTAAACTAAGAAGAAATGACATAAATACCCTTAAAAGTAAGGTCCCTGTGGTTTGTGGTGTATAACGAATTTAGTCCCTAATTTTTTTTATTACGTTTTCGTTCGTTTACATACGTTTTCATCCGTTTTTTATTCGTTTTCGTCCGTTTTTCATACGTGTTAATACGTTTTCGTTTGTTTTTATACGTTTTCATCCATATTTATATGTTTTCGTTCGTTTTCGTCCGTTTTTATACGCTTTCGTCCGTTTTTATACGTTTTCATCCGTTTTTATACGTTTTCATCCGTTTTTTTACGTTTTTGTCTGTTTTTTACGTTTTTTACGTGTTCGTTCGTTTTTATACGTTTTTGTCAGTTTTTATATGTTTTCATCCGTTTTTTACGTTTTTATTTGTTTTTATACGTTTTCATTCGTTTTATATGTTTTCCTCCGTTTTTATACGTTTTCATCCGTTTTTATATGTTTTCATACATTTTTTTACGTTTTCGTCCCTTTTTATACGTTTTCATCCATTTTTTTACATATACGTTTTCCTCCGTTTTTATACGTTTTCATCCGTTTTTATACGTTTTCGTCCGTTTTTATTCGTTTTCCTCTGTTTTTATACGTTTCGTCCGTTTTTATTCATATTCCTTCGTTCTTATACGTTTTCGTATGTTTTTATTCATTTTCCTCTGTTTTATACGTAAAAATGGACGAAAACGTAAAAAACATGAATAAAGGGACGGAAAGGTAAGAAAATGAACAAAAACGTAAAAAAACAGACGAAAACATAAAAACGGAGTAAAACGTAAAAACGGACGAAAACAAAAAAAGGAAGAAAACGTAAAAAAATAGACGAAAACGTAAAAAAACAGATGAAAACCTAAAAAAACGATCGAGAACGTAAGAATACAGACGAAAACGTAAAAAAGGGAGTAAAACAAAAAATGACGAAAACGTAAAAAAACGGATGAGGATTTAAAAAATAGACGAAAACGTAAAAAAAATGACGAAAACGTAAGAAAACGGACGAAAACGTAAAAAACGAAGTAAAACGTAAAAAAACTGACGAAAACATAAAAAATGGACGAAAACGTAAAAAAACAGACGAAAACGTTAAAAAACATAGCAAAACGTAAAAAACGGTCGAAAACGTAAAAATATAGACTAAAATGTAAAAAAACGGACGAAAACAGACAAAAAACGTATAAAAACGGATGAAAACGTATAACAACGGATGAGAACGTAAAAAACGGACGAAAACGAATAAAATCGTATGAAAACGGATAAAAACGTACGAAAACGTACGAAAACGGATGAAAACGTATAAAAACGGATGAAAACTATAAAAACGGATGAAAACGAATAAAAACATATAAAAACGGATGAAAACTGACGAAAATATACAAAAACGTAAGAAAAATGGACGAAAACGTAAAAAAAAAGGGACAAAAACGGATAAAAACGTATGAAAACGAATGAAAACATAATAAAAAAAATTAGGGAGTAAATTCGTTATACCCCACAAACCACAGGGACCTTACTTTTAAGGGTATTTATGTCATTTCTGTAAGTTTGATGGTCAAACTAACGGAATTATTGGTCAAGGGACCAAACCCGTTATGAGTCGCAACCACAGGGAGATGATCCGTTAAAAAAAGTAAAATGACTATATCCGTTAAACCTGACAGAACACAGGGACCATTTAAGAAATTATATATATGTGGCTTCGCTTATAGCATGTGAGTTGCTGAATTTACATTGGCATGGTATTCGGAAATAAAAGTTGTATCGCCTATAAGGTTTTAACCAAAGGATCTTACATATCATGTATGCAACTTTCTGTTAATAGTATTCCCTGAAAATGTCTTGTATCCACGAATTAATATTCATCTAAGACATTTTATATATAATGTTGACCAACTTTAATTCACTACATAATCTGGCGCGGACTGATTCAACGACTCTCCTGGGCCGTTAGTCGTCTTCTCGAGCCCTATTAGACCTGTTCAACAAAGAGAACCCGTTAGGAGTGGACCCGAGGCCGTAGCCCCGGGGTCCACCTCCGACGGTCAAGTTAGTCATCGGTGCGATATAGCGTAGATGAGTGTTAGGTTTAGGGTAACCTGTTGAAGATGTCGTAGAGGAGGATCCCACCCCTATATTTATAGGGCATGGATTAGGGTTAGGCGTAGAGTGGGCCGCTGTTTGCCGGGCCTGGCCCATTGTCTGGTCCAGTCCAGGCTATGCGTCTACAAGCCCCCCAAGTTTAGTATGCGCATGACCTGAGTGCGGATGCTAAACTTAAGCTCTGTTCATGGCCGCATAGGCTAATCAACAATGACGGCACGGCCCATGTGTGCGCATCCTTGTAGGCACATGGGTCGGACCATACTGCGCAGCCCAAGTGCGACAGCGCGCACTGGAGTGGCGATACAGATTGTCTCACATTGGTGAAGGTGTCCGTGGTGAAGGTGGATCCCACATGCTGCATCCTGGGTAAGGGTGTACCCTTGTTCCAATAGCGATGTAACATGGTGCGACAGAAGATGTACTTCTGTGGCAGAAGTGCGCGTTGTCCGCGACAAAGGTGCGCGTTGTCCGCGACTAAAGTGCGCGCCGTGCGCGATAAAGATGTGCGCTGTGCGCGCTGTGTGCGAACTTTACATTCGTCTTTACAAACGACAGAGGACGTCTCCCCTGCGGCGAGATGGTGCGAATTTTCAAATTCGTCTTTGTACTGGGCTCGCGATACCTCTTACGTACGATCTGCTTCCAAATATACCTGCGTGACGCGTACGGACACAGTGCGTATCCTGGTAGCCCCCCAAGTTTGATGGTGCTACTCATGTAGGAGCATTGAACTTAATTATTCAAATTCTGAAAAAAAAACTTGATGCAAATATTAGAAGTATATGCCGCGCATCGCAACATATAAAAGATAATGAAATAAAAAATTAGCGCATAGCATATATATATAGCACATAGCATGTTAAATAGCGCGAATCACACCTATCGTGAGATGTTACAGCTGCATAAACAATTAATTATTTTGTTTTTCTTTTTTATTATAGAAAAAACAATGGCGCGGATGGATGTACCATGACCGCGACTAATAGTTTCAATTGCACGCACAGACGCAGATGGATGTATCGTGACCGCATAGACTCTAACGTTTGTGGATGATCGCAGATGACCACGGCTTTCGTCCAGTGCGCGCATAGCGATTGACTAGCATCGTGGTGCCTGTATCGTGACAGTGCGCTCATGTCGCCAGTCTGCGAAGATCTCTATACGCACGGCCTAACGCGGGTAGATTTATCGTGACTGCGCTGTTCGCGGCTAAAAGATAAAATAGGTCCGATCGTGCGGACTTAGTGCGTTATAGGTAAAATCGTGTTTACCAAGTTAAAAGATTTATGTAAAATCTTCATAATATTTAAAAGATATGCAATAAGGTGTACGTGACACTAGCAGAAAAACAAGAAGTCGATACAGTAGCATAAAACAACTTGTCGAGTTATATTAAATCGCATGTACGTGACAAAATTGTTTGACCAATCCAAATCGCATATAAATAATAAGATAATAAGATACCTTTTTCATATACGAATCATAATAAATAATAAGATACATATTCTAATGCGTTTGACCGAACAAATCACCAAACAGTGAATAAGATATCTTTGTAAAACTCTGTCTCACGTTTCATGGCAGTAAGATACGTAATCTTTTTATTACTAATTTAAAAAGATTAGAATACCGGATTTCGAACTCGATGGTTGCTTTCCGGTGATGTGAGAGCACGAAACATGTCGTTGGTCCCACGGATGGCGCCAATCTGTTGATACATAATCTGGCGCGGACTGATTCGACGACTCTCCTGGGCCGTTAGTCGTCTTCTCGAGCCCTGTTAGACCTGTTCAACAAAGAGAACCCGTTAGGAGTGGACCCGAGGCCGTAGCCCCGGGGTCCACCTCCGACGGTCAAGTTAGTCATCGGTGCGATATAGCGTAGATGAGTGTTAGGTTTAGGATAACCTGTTGAAGATGTCGTAGAAGAGGATCCCATCCCCTATATTTATAGGGCATGGATTAGGGTTAGGTGTAGATTGGGCCGCTGTTTGCCGGGCCTGGCCCATTGTCTGGTCCAGTCCAGGCTATGCATCTAAGACATTTTATATATAACATTAACCAACTTCAATTCACTATAGAACACTAATTGAGTTGATAAAATGTTATAAACACACCCTAAGTTTATAATGAATACAAACAACATTTAAAGTTACTAAGTTTAATAGTTTAACTAATGTTAAAGATCATTTACATACCAAACTTTTTTTACATACTAAAGGATAAATATCCACTATTCATCTTTATTTAATCTAATGGATGAGATTAATCGCAACAATTTAAAAAACTCGTTTTCATCCTTTTTTTCTTCAAATATTAATATCTTTCAAATCGTTAATCGTTAAGTGAAAAAAATATACCTTTACGACAAGCATCTAATTATCTTTCTATAGTAGGCACTTTGATATACTTTCGACGAAAAAAAAAAAAAAAAAAAAATCATGTTTTTCACGTTTTTTTTTTTTTATTTTTTTTTTTTCATTTTTTTTCGTTATTGAAATTTGCATAAAAAATCACGTGTGATTAAACACTAATTTGAATATTCTAATAATATCACATGTGATATTACATATCATATATGATTTAACACTAATATCACATGTGATATTATTAGAATATTCAAATTAGTGTTTAATCACATGTGATTTCTCATGCTATTTTCAGATACGAAGAAAAAAAAAAAAGATGAAAATACATTTAAAAAAAACATGAAAAAAATGAAAAACAAAAAGTATGTCGAAAGTATATCAAAGTGCCCGTCTATAGATATATAATTAAATGCTGGTCGTGACGGTATAATTTGTTTTGTCCAACGATTAACGGTTCATGAGATATTTAAATTATAAAAAATATGTGAAATATTAAAATACTTTTAATCTCAACCATTGATTTTATTTTAAATGGATGGTAGGGATGAGTCCCTTGGTATGTAAGAAAAGTTTAGTATGTAAAATAACTCTTCTCAACTAATTAATTATCGAGTTAATTGCAAAAATCGTCCTTGTGGTTTGGCCAAATTGCAGATTTCGTCCGTACTGTTCATTAAGTGCAGAAATGGTCCTTATTTTCCACTGTTACATTCACTTTCAGTCCCCCACGTGGACCTCCGTTAACTTCCATCCGTTACCTTCTTCACGTGATATTCACACGAGGGTAATTTAGTCTTTTTCCAACTTTAAATAAAATAATACCCCACCCCACTAATAAAAAACCCCCCGATCCCACTCCCTATCTTTTTCTGGTCCCCAAATCCAATAGTCAAACCCTAAAAAAGTAAAAAGGGCAAAATCAATTCGCTAAAATGGTGGCGTGTTTCTGTGGTAGTCAGACCCGTGTGCGTACTTCATGGACAAATCTTAACCCAGGACGTTGTTTTCACTCATGCCCAGAAGTTTTTGTAAGTAGAAATTTGTAGTTATATTTTTTTCAAAAGTTATTGATTGAAGTACTAATTTGTAGGGAACGGATTGTGGGTTTTTTGATTGGGTTGATCCTCCAATGTGTGCTCGTTCAGTGCAAATCATTCCTGGTCTACTTAGGTCAAGAAACCAGCTTCAAGAATCATTGGTTGAAATGGCAGCTGGAAGAAGAAGATTGAAGATATGGTTGATTTGTAGTTGGGTCTTCTTCTTAGTTAGTTTCTTGTTGTAAGCTGATAAAGCTATGTATGAATGTACATCTTGAACTTAAAAATTGACTATAGTCAATGAATTTTGTTATATGTATGAATGTTCAAGTATGAATGATAATTTCAAGTTTAATGATACTACTACGTATGTGTATGATTTTTATTCAAATAATGCATACATAGATGCATTGTTTATTAGATACTAGGATCATTGGTGCATTACATAGATGGTTCTTAAACTGACATGATTAGAAAAAGATAGTACATAGAGTGCCCTGGATGAAAAGTGATCAATTCCCTTTGCCCCCCCTTTTCCACCTCTGTGCCTCGATGACTTCCCAAGTGTGTGCATTTGGTGATCCAAGCACTTGAGCCCTTTGGTCATAGGCTGGGTTGTGTTTCACAGGAGCCCTTTGAACATGGTAGCTAGCATAGGCATTCACCCTTTTCTGACCACTTGAATGAACTTCCAAATCTTTACCCTTGTTGGAGACACAGTCCTCTTCCTCAGTTGTTGAATGATAGCTGGACACCCAGCTATCATTCAAAAAGCTATAGTTTATGCTTGCTTCAGATGATTCAGATGAAGTTTCAAGCTTTCCCTTTGTTTTTGCAGAACTTGAAGAAGATGAAATCTGAATGACATTTGGATTAGAAGTCATTTCTGGACAATGTGTGATATCAGCTGTTTTGTGTGTAATGTGGGGAGTGTGCATGTCAATTTATAGAAAGAATCACCACACATGTCCAAAAGAATCAAACTGCAAGACCATAAGTGTCCAAAAGAATCAAACCAACACACTTTATCTACTTGGCAGTCAATGAGAAAAAAATAGTGTCCAAAAGACAGTCAATGAGAAAAAAATAGTGGCCAAAAGAATAAATCTGCAAGAGCATACCACTTCTGCAGACATGAGAACAAAATAGTTGCCAAAAGTAAAGAACACATGTGCATCACTGAAAGGGTAACATTTGCCATACATTAAACAAGTTTTTCAACTTGCTAAACTGAAAATTTGCATCACAATTGTTCCCATCATGTCATAAGAGTACTAATACATAATAACCATAATGTCTACATGGATTACTAATACATAACCATACTATTACTTAACCAAATCTAGCAGTTCTTCCTTGATGCAGTTTTCTTCCCTTTTTTTGGACTTGCAGTGGGCTTGGATTGACTTGCAGTTTTTTCCTTGGGCTTTTCCTTGTTGCCTTTGATGCAGTGGTCTTGGATTGACTTGCAGTGGTCTTTGATGGTTGCCTTGCACTTGGTCCTTTTTCAGCAGCTGCAGATGACTGTGCAGCCCCATAATTTGGATCTTTCCATGGATTTGGTTCCTTACAGCTTCTTTTGTTATGACCCTTTTTTAGGCAGTTGTCACAAGTGACAGTCCCACCTTTCCTAGTTAACTTGCTCCCTTTTACCATTTCAGCAATCTCACCTACACTCTTCTTTCTTTTTTTTTCCAGGTCTGCCTATTTGTGGTGGAATATAAGGTGGAATCAATTTTGTTTGGTTAAATGCAGACCTCTCCCAAAATTGTGGACCAGGGACTGGGTTCACCTTATGAGAGTATACATTCCTCCAGGTTTCTAACCTATATGACTCATGAACCCAATCCTCAGGGATAGGAACTTCCATACCATTATCCGCCATGTTAAAGATGCATGCAACTGCATGTCTACATGGGATTCCAGATATTTCTCATTTCCTACAAGAACAATGCCTAAGATTTAGATTCACTACACACTTGTCACTCCAAGGACCCTTAACTTCAAATAGTTCAGCCCCATTCCATTGAACTGAGTATTTTGATGCTTGTTCCATTATACCTTTGAAAAGCTTAGTCACACTTGGTGTTAATGGACCATCACTTTTTTCAATCACTTTCTGAACCAACACAATCCTTTTCATTATATATTCCCTAACATATTCTAGTGCAGTATAAATAGGACTATCCCTAGCAGTTAGTGATTGCCTATTAAAGACCTCACAGATATTGTTGATCAATAAATCACAATGTGCCCTTCCTGCCATAAGTATGTACATACAGTAAGCATCTTAATAATGAACTAAAAAGAAGTAAATTAGGTCATAATTGGTTACCTGAAAAGTGGCTTCTGCTCCAATGCTCAGGATGTATTTTCCTCAACCACTCATGTGCCTGCCGATTGTATCCCTTAAGTTCATCCATTGCTCTTTCAAACTCTACCATAGTTGTTGCAGTGGCACACTTCCACAACCTCTCTTTGTATACTCCTCCTTTCCAAATCAACTTCATGTTATCATTAATATGCCTTACATAATACCTGTGTTCAGCAGCAGGAAATAAGCTCTTTATAGCTGGTAACAGACCCTATAAAACAAACAATGGTATCATTAATTAAACATGACTAGAACCATCCCCAAGACAAATACAAGAACCATTAAAACAAACAGTATAGTTACAAGTATATACCTTTTGTCTATCAGTAATAAAGGTGAAGTTGGAATTGGTATAAAAATCCAAATCATCCCCAAGACAAGACAAGAACCATTCCCATGAATCTCTAGATTCTGATTCAACAATTCCATATGCTACAGGGTAGATTCCATTATTAGCATCCACACTCACAGCTGTTATCAGTTGTCCAGGATGTTGACCTTTCATAAATGCACCATCCAACCCTAGCAGCTCTCTCCCAGAAGCTCTAAAACCTTCTTTTAGAGCACCCAAACAGATATAGATCCTTTTAAACCTTCTTGAAGTGTCATTTGGACTATGAGGCCTATAAACATCTATCTTCACTGTTGTGTTTGGGTTAGACTTCTTTAACTGTTCAGCATAATCTCTCAATAAAGCATATTGACCCACTGCATCACCCCTCAAATTAACTTCTGCCTTAGACTTAGCTCTGAAAGCTTTTGTAGCAGAAACACCTACTTGAAACTTGGACTGCATCTGCTCTTGGATTGCTACTGTTGGTATATCAGGGTTCAGAGAAATTAGGTTTACAACATGTTTGGCAAGAAAGGAGGCTGTACATGCTTTTATATCCCTAGATCGGAGACATTTATGTTCATTATTAAATGTCTTAACCACCCATTTGCAAGTTGGTCCAGGAGAAATATAGACTTTCCAAGGACACACACTTTTGTCCTCATCTTGTGAAATTACACCTTTACCCTTCATTTGTTTATTCCCTTTTGACCCACCAGCTACTGTCTCACCTTTTTTCCTCTTTTTTCCTTGTGCTTCTGACCCAACAGATGGTATATTCTCTCTAGCACATGGCATTGTACCCTTACATTTTGCTTGTAACCTTTCGTGATCATTCTTTACAATTTGAATCTTCCTTCTTGTTCAACTGCATGAGCTTTAATTCTTTCTTTAGCTTCTTCCTTGTTAGCAAAATCTTGTCCAACAAAAAAGAAGTTAACAATACCATCTGATCCAGCACCTCCAGTTTTTTTAAGTTTCCTAAGGTTCCTCCTTATAACACTTGAAGCATCATCATCATCACCTACATCACTATCAAATGAATCATAGTCCACAACCTCTAAAGCTTCATCTGTTACTTCAAAATGAGGTTTTCCACTTGGGTCAACATAGTTTTCACTACCAACATTGTGCCTTACAAAATCCTCCATGTTCACTTCCACATCATCAATAATATGCTCCTCATCAACAATATCCTCCATGTTCATTTCTGTGTCATTTTCATCACCTACATTCTTAGAGCTAGACTGTCCATGTGTATCTTCCACATTCAAATCAAAGCCTATGTTATCTACACCATCATCATCTAAGTCAGCCAACCGAACATTGTTAATCCAAAGCTCTACAAAAAATTCTATTTCCTTATGTGTTTCCACTACTTTTACCAACCTAACTAAATCATCATCACAATTCACACGCCTTAAACCATTATCTAAACCTTTGTTAGGCATCCTAAAGTGATAATATATAATTTCATCAGACTCATACCCTAGTTGAGTCATAATTGTGTTTATTCCCTCAACCTTAAGGTGATCCACATCAATGTAATCCAAGAGTACTGTCTCACCTGTGGTATACATCCTATTTGGTGGTTGTGTGAAGTATCCACCATGATTGAACTTCATAGAGAACATGGACTTGGAACCACCTGTATCATAATGAAAAGAAAAAAAAAATCAATGAGCTAACAATGTAGTATCAAATAACTGATTATTTCCATTAAAAAAACTTCGATTCTTACCATAAATTGTGCTTGGATCAATTGATACGCCATCATTTCTAAAAATAAATTTTGGAGGTGAAGGTGACTCATTCATCTTTCTAACCGCATGTATCTACACGGACTATAATTGCAATGGATTTGAACAGCAGGGATAAGAAATTAGGTATTGATTGTAAGGGTTTGACTTTTAATTTGGGGACCAGAAAAAGATAGGGAGTGGGATCGGGGGGTTTTTTATTAGTGGGGTGGGGTATTATTTTATTTAAAGTTGGAAAAAGACTAAATTACCCTCGTGTGAATATCACGTGAAGAAGGTAACGGATGGAAGTTAACGGAGGTCCACGTGGGGGACTGAAAGTGAATGTAACAGTGGAAAATAAGGACCATTTTTGCACTTAATGAACACTACGGACGAAATCTGCAATTTGGCCAAACCACAAGGATGATTTTTGCAATTATCCAATCATATTCGCTACGCGAAACCGATATAGTTGACTTATCCATTATGAATCATATATTGTTCTAATCGGCAACTGTTTGTTAATCATACTTTGGGCTTACATACTAGGTTAATTGAAATACGTTTTTTGCACTTCTTGGTTTAGGGTTTATGTAAGTGTGGTGGTATGAAATCAGGGTTCTTGGATTCCAAAGGGGGTGGAGGTAAGAGGAATAAGAATAATCATGAAAATATGAATGTGGAATCTCGATCGGTATTGTCTCAATCTGATCGATCGGTTTCTTTTGATTTCAACTCTAGTTTTCGAAAACTGAGTGAGCTGGCGTCGAGAGTTACTGCTGATGTTACTTGCTCTAAAAAAGCTGTTAACAATGAGCCTGAGGTTACGGGCATGTCGTCATCTAGTACATCTGATAAGGACTTGGGGTTGACTCCAAGTGGTGTGACAAAAGAGCAGGAACATGTTGGTAAGGATACTCCAAGTGGCGTTGAAACTGGTATCATTAGTGAGCCTAGCATTGGTAAAGATACTCCATCAGCTAATATGGGTACACAACATATGACTACTAGTCTTGATAATGTTCAAATGAGTTATATGAATAAAGTTAGTCCTTCGCCTGTGTCTAAAGCAATTTTTCGGAAAATGGATGAAATGTGCCAAAAGAAGTTGATTACGACGTTGGCTTATCAATTGATTCAGTTCTTGAGGTACGTGAGAGGTTGAAAAATTCATTATACGGGTATTTCATAGGTAACCGACTTGCTTTTCTCGTTGTTGATTGGTTTGTGCGTAATAATTGGAAAAAGTATGGTGTTGAGAAAGCAACAATGAATGCGAAAGGATTTTTCTTCTTTAAATTCGCATCCATTCAGGGTGCAGAATCTAGCCTTTGTGAAGGTCCATGGATGATTCGTGGGATTCCAATCTTCCTTAATAAGTGGTCTCCTGAGATTAGCCTTCTGAAAGAAGACTTGTCTTGTGTTCCAGTTTGGGTAAAGTTTCATGATGTACCGATTGTTGCTTATTCTTCAGATAGTTTGAGCTCTATTGCTTCAAAGGTTGGTATTCCTATGCTTTTTGATTCGTATACTAATGAGATGTGCTTGGGATCATGGGGTAGAAGTATCTATGCTAGAGCCTTGACTGAAATCAATGCGACTAATGAATTTCGTGATACTTTGGTTGTCGCTGTCCCTAATCTCAAAGGAACTGGATATACAAAACACATTATTCGTGTTGAATATGAATGAGATCCTCCTGGATGTAGTAAATGCTTGGTATATGGTCATCTTCTTGAGGAGTGTCCCAAAACTTCCCCTAAACTTGTTCCTAGCTCTTCGGAAGCTCCTAAGGGGGTGTCGAATGATGGTTTCACCACTGTCAAGTGAAAGGGTCCCAGGTATAAGCGGGTGTTTGGGGTTTCTGTTGGGTCCATTTAGTACCCAAGCGTCCTGACAACAAGGATTTGAATACAAATTAGCCGAAGTGTTAATCAACCGTGAACGCTCTCAGGTCACTGAGTGAACAGTCACTCAGTGAGTTATCTTCAGGATGCTTAGGACGAGTCTAAGAAGAAAGATTCACCATTCAGTGGACGGAACTCCCCGAGTGTTACTTAAGCCGAAGAAGAAGATAATGGGTTCAGTGAGTGATGACAATAACTCACTGAACCCCAGTCTCCTCAACAACAATTTTAATTGAAGACTGAAGACTGAAGACTGAAGACGAAGACTGAAGAATCTGAAGTCTGAAAGAAAGGCGGGAAGAGTTTGTAAAGATAAGGAGAAGTCCTTATCAGGCCAAAGTCAAACTTTCCCTGAAAGGCTTGAGAACAAGAGCAATGTCATCACTGTCATTCGGAAAGCAGTATTAACCTATTCCCAATATAGATTCTTGTAACAATGACAAAATATTGTTGTATTTTGTCCTGATTAGCTAGACCATTCTGTTTGTCTTTTTAGTCACGGGTGCTCTTTTATACTTGTGTATAAATAGGATCATAAGGGAGAAAAGTGGATAAGTTTTGTGCATTAAAAAGCTTGGACTTTCACAAAACCACTTTTCTCCTCCAAAGAGCAACCTAGTCCCTGAGATAGCTCAGTGGTTCATTTATTGTTGCCACTCAAGCATAGCTTGAGTTTAGTGAGGAGAACATACCATACCTTGTCGTTTCAATCCCAAGTGTTATTTCCGCTAACACTTGGGTATAGATTCTTGGTATATGCTTAAACATATACCTTTATTTGACCAAAATCCGACCAAAACAACCAAAAACTAACCTAAATGCCAGAAGATATTCGTGTTTTTGTGTCTATGTTTATGCAGGTAACGGATAAAAGAAAAAGGACAAAAACAAAGAAAAATCGGGAAAACACGGGCACGAGATGTGGAAAAGATATTTATAGAGCCGAATCCGGGGAAAAATTCGTCAAAGAAAAATATTTTTGAAGAACGGCCCTTGGATCATTGAGAAATTACAAAATCAGTCCTTGGATTTATTTTTTTAGATTGGCAGAATTAGTCCCCGAAATTACAAGTATACAACATTGGTCCTTAAAACCTTAAATTTTATATCTCTACTAAATCCTCTAAAAAAACCAAGCCCAGCCAATACATTTACCCAACCTAAATTAATCACCAAGCCCAGCCCACTTCTAAAACTAAACAAACCCACCGGATCAAACCTTAACCCGTATAACCCAATTTACCCGAAGTCAAACCCGTTTCTCTATTATAATACCCAGTCAACCCCAACCAAAATACCCGCCAAAAACTTACCCAGTTACTGTACATCGTCTTCCCCAGCGTTTTACCCTGCTTCTCATGAATTACCCCGCCTAAAAAATATCTAAAATACTTCTAGAAGGACAGAGAAATGACAGGTGGCAAAATCCCAGCTCTCCTATTGGTGGTATCTCCACTATTCATGATCAACGGCCATCATAATAGGGATTGGTGCCCAAGTTTGATCCAAGGGTCGTGAATTGATCTCCTAAAGCTTCCCAGAAGAAACCCTAGCTCTCCTGAAGTCTATAAATAGCAGCTTCTTCTTCACAGATGAGAGTCCAGTTTTTGAGTCAAGTTTTTAGAGTCTAGTTTTAAGGTTAAATTAGGGTCGAATTTTATGTATTTCTAAGTTTTAGTTATAAATTTGATGTTTTTAAGGTTGTAAGAATCATTGTACTCAAAGTTTTTAATGTTTAATGAAAAGAAGTTTAATGTTGTTCTTTGAATTTCATGCTCTGTGTTTGTTAAGTATTTGGATAAGCTAAGTGTAGCTTACTTTCTGATTTACAAAAGGTTCCTACAAGCTTTTCAAACTTTTCATCTCAATATTTTCACAAGTTTCATTTTTAATTCAAAAATCCAAAAAAATAGAAAATATTTCAAAAATAAAAAAAATATGGTAAAATAGATTTCATAAGCTTCAACAAGCTTGTTTACAGATTATATAAGCTCATTCTAGCTCTTTATAGCTTTTGTGAGCCTAGTTAGTGATCAAAACAGTCCCAAAGCATCAAAATCCTATACCTATGCATATTGTGGAAAGCTTGAGGAAGTTGCCCGCAATGGAGGGGCAAGATGGACTTTACCAGCTTATTCTCTGAATAAGCTGGAGCTTGTAGCTGCCCTTAATTGGGAACCTCTGTTTAGCTGAGGTCTAAGTGAGTTAAATCATAATTTTAGCTTATATTTGTATTTTCTAGCTCTAATAGTGTAGATCTGTGATTCTGTGCTTATTGGTTATCCATGTTTAGCTTATTTCATCTTATGTTAGGTTATTAGAGTAGTGATAGTCATTTGGAGACTTGTTTCATCATTTTTGTTCAAAACTTTCTCACACTGCCTTAATTGCTCAAAACTTGCATTTTGTGGATATATTAGAGATTGTGGTTTGGATCTGTGTTTCTGAGCTTTATTCAGCTTATTACACCACATCATAAGCTCACTTAAAGGATTCATGGCTTAAAACATCATTTTGGTTCATTAAAGCTCAAAACTGTTTTCAAAAAGGGTGTTTGGCATAGCATCTGTTCTTAGTTATAAGTTTAGGTACTGTGCATTTACCATTTGCTGAGATTTAATTTAGTTTTATTGAGGGTGGATTAGCTGTTGTTGCTAATTTTTTAAGTTGTGTTGATGCAATTTGAGGTTTTGGATTGATAAGTGAAATTATAGGATTATAACTGCCCTCATAAGCTCAGTATAAGCTGAGCTTATTTAGGCAAGCTCTTTTGTCAATTTTGAGTTCCATTTAATAGTCAAAGTGAGAATACAAAGATTAGTACTGTTCCATCAAGTATTAAAAGAATTAGAAGCCAAAAACCAATACTGCTGCATCAGAATCTTTTTAGCAGACCTGCACATCAGTTGTTCATCTTAGCTTTTAACTTGCTCTACAACTGCTTATTCACTTGTGCTTATTGCTTGAAATTTGGTTTCTAAGTAGCTTATAGTTGTGGCTTGAGGTTTCTGAGCTTGGATTTCAATTAGTAGCTTACTAGACAGCTTAAAACTTGACTGCAAATAGCCCCACTAGACTGTTCTATGCCTGCAACAGATTTTTGTCCCAAGTGCACCTGTTCTTGATCTGAATTGAAGTAGCAATTGGTCATAAAATTTGGGCATTTTCAGTTTAGGAGTAGTCTGTAGTACTAGCTTCCAGATTCTTCTTTTAGTTTCTCCTAATTAGCTTTTATCTAGCTTATAGAGTGGCTTAAAGTGGGCTGTTCAACCATTTGTTTCTGCCTTATTGGGTTGCTGCACTAAGTGCTTATTGGCTTATTCTGTGAGCTTCTTTGGTCTTAATTAGTTGATTTTAGCATCAATTAGTGTGTTAATCTATTTTTGAGCTTTTGATAAAATTTGGTACTGTAGAGCTTATTTCTAGTGCTTATTTCAAACTGCTTTTTAGCCATACAGCTTATTAGGGTTTAGCAAAGTTCCAATTTCATTTTTCATAGCTTCTCTATATAATTTTAGATTTTTCTGCAAAATTTCAGATTTTTCCTTTGAGTTTTAATATTTTTAATCATTTAATTAGATAAAAATAGTTTTAAATTCATAGATAATTAAATATTAATCAAAAAAATATAATTCTTTTTCCTAAAAATTTCTTTTATCATTTATAACTTAGGAAAAATATTTTTGCACCCGTAGAGTTAGTATTTCATTAATTTCATTTTTGAACTCAGGATTAGCCCGGGTTTTACGCGTTTTTAAATTTTCTTTGCGTTTTTAGCCTTAAGCACTTTAGATTAGAATTTGCCTTAGTTAATTGATTGCTTTTAGTTATAATTTCATATCTTTAGTTTAAAAATCCAAAAATCCCACTCTTTCACTATTCACTTCACGTTTCACGATCCCGAAATCACAATTCCATTCAATCTTCGATCGGGACAACGAACTTCGGGTTTTGCATATTTCCTTTGCAATTCCTTGACTATAAATTGTTAAATCAATTCTTTTGATTAATTTCTAATAAGAATTTAAACAATACATTTTACTTATTTGTTCAAATTAATCAATACATTGATCAGTCATATATGGAACACAATTAGATTAACTTTGTAGTTATTTCTACTTGTGTAACGGGAACAACAAGTGGTATCAGATCCAGGTTTGTAAAATCTTTTAAAAACTAAGGAGTGCTCAAAAGGTTTTTAAAATCAAGATCTTACTATGGCTGATATTAATGTGCCCCAGCTCGTCGATAAAAAGGGAGGAAGCTATTCAGCTGTTGCTCCCAGACTTGAAGCTGGAAAATTTAGCAAGTGGAAAAAGCGTATGCTTTGCTACTTGACTGGTATGGAACCATACTACATCACTTGTATCAATGAAGGTCCTTATGTCCCTAAGACTGCTGAAGGGTTACCTAAACCTGAAGCTCAGTGGACCATTGATGAGAGAAGGGTGGTCAATCAAGACCAGCACCTAAAAAGCATCATTGTATCTTGTCTTCCTAATGATACAATGGAATCAGTTATTAACTGTACAACAGCCAAACAAACTTGGCTTGACTTGGTTCATAGCATTGAAGGTCCCTCAGATACTAAGGAAAACAGGATCATGGACCTGAAACTTGAGTATAACACTTTCAGGGCAAAACACTCTGAAATTTTCTCTCAGACCTATACCAGATACAAAACCCTGATAAATGAATTATCAAATGATGGTGTAGTTTTGTTTAAGCATGAGATCAATATTGGCTTTGTCAACAGTCTCCCTGAGAAGTGGCTAAACTTCTCTCAGGGCCTCAGGAATGCTAACCACATTTAGTGTCACAACTCGTAATTTCAGGTCCTTTTTCAAGTTTCAAATTTCACTATTCATCTCGAAGATTACTATTTACGAGTTACTAATCATCATTTCACTATTCATCATTTTTGAAGTCAGTTTGAGACTTTGAGAAGTTTTCAAAAATTTTACTATTCACATAACACTATTCATTCACGTAACCAGTAAGGTTTAGCTGCGTATTCATGCATCATCAGTAAGGACACGTCATACAGACTAGAGTAGTCTACATATCATCAGTAACATCATTATCATATTATGTCATGCACGGGTTTGTTTGATTTTCATTAACGTGTGCTTAATTGTTTAATTAACGTTACCACTCAGTCATTTCTACTAACATTATACCCGACACTCCCGACTATGATCCTAATACATTTTCAAACTAATTATAATGATATAGAGATTATATTATTACTTTACCCAGTGTTTTTAAACCAATTGCTATATTTTCCGTTAGGAGCTTATAACTCCGTCGGCTTGCGATATTTCAACCCGATTCATGCAAGGAATATGATTTTTCAATTTTTACAACTTCGTCGTATTTTATTTTACCTCGTCATGAATTATTTCTAGTTAACTCGGTACACGATAACACCTAATGTATGCACTAAACAAACTAACACATGCTTATTAGGGGAGACAAGAACATTAATTAGCAAGATTTCTCATCTTTTCACCCATGTGCCGCCCCCCCTAAACCCCCTAATTCTCCAAAAACACTTGATTACAAGTACCACTTCATTTAATGTTGTAGCTTATATGTTTTGGGATTTATTTCACTAACACATACAATCCAAAATCAACTAGCTAAACTTCACCATATTCTCTCCTTTTCCTCTCTTGTGGATCGGCCAACCATAAGAACACCAAGATCATCCATCAATTTTTGAAGATCATGTATTAAACAAGTTCCATTTACATCCCTAGTTAGGATTTTGAAATAAAAATCCCTAGGTTTCTTATACATTTTCATCAAAATCATCTCAAATCATCAAGTAAGCTTCAAAATCATCTTTCTAATCTTTTCATACTTTCATTTGATTGTTTTTCAAGTTATATTAGTAGTTGATCATGCAAATATATATGTTATATATACCACTTTGTTCAATAATAATCTTTAACACTAGATCTATAAGTTTCACTAGTGATCTCATGAAATCCACCAAGGTTGGTGATGTTTAGGACCCCATGACACCCTAAGAAGGTGTATGGTAGGATTTGCGAACTTGTGGAGTTGATTTGAAGTGGTATGATCAAGTTTAGAACCAAGGAAATGAGTTTTTAGCAAAGTAGATAAGGTTCTGTCCAAAAATTCAAAGTCTGGAAAACTCAGAAACTTTTGAACCATTTTGGCCTTCATATTTAGAAAGTTCTTTCAAAAACGAAACCGTGGCCGCAAGAATCACTAAAAACCGACTTATAACGAAGGAGATATGATTTTTACAAGTTAGACGACGAAAACTAAAATTCTGAAAATTTAGTTGCTGATCGCCGAATTTCACAGGACCAAACGAGGCATTAGACGTGATCTAGGAGAGCCGAGCTACTGAGATTATGTTAGTTCATGTTTATACGAAGCCGTGGATATAAAGAACGTAGAAAACGAGCTTATAACGACCGAGATATACGCGTTTAAAGCCCGACGAACATTAATTATTTTGACAGCCCACTAATAGAAAAATAATCCAAGTATAAAAACTAGTGTTTTTACAAGACATAACATTGATAGCCGATTTTCTAATTAATCGAGGCGCGTATGATCAAAAGTTAAATAACACGACATCAAGACATGGTTACAAGGTTTTCAAAAAACGTCGAGTTTGATCACTAACACTTAACGTACAATATTTCACGACTAGTTTTACGAGGCCATTTTGGGCATATTTTCACAAGTTAAAGAAAGTATTAAATTGCGATGAAAACATTATATTTTGCCGATAGAACACCAAACAAGGATCATGGAGTACCGTTTCAACATATTTACGCGAAAAGTAGTTTATAACTTAACGAGATGTCAAAAATGTATTTTTCGACGATAAACATTATTTTCAAAATTTACAAGTGGCATCGTTAACATAAGTGTTTGCATGTGTTACGTAAATTCATTGATTACATTAGATCATATCATCATAATGGGTCGCGGTTAGAGACCGAGCCTCATTTCATCATTGTCATTGTTGCTATCATAGCAGGTGAGTTTTCATAGCCCCATTTTAAATTTATTATTTGATTTCTAAATTCTGGGGAGAGAATACATTGCACCATTTTTATATGGACCAAAGTATCAAACTCATTTACATTGCTTAAGTTACCACCATTACCAATTTAAAGTCCCCTTTTATTTATCATGGACCGTTAATTGTGAGCAAGCGAAGGTGAGTGGATAGATCTATTGAGGGTGACGCCTCCGTTCGGGTTGGTAGCACCAACTGGTCAAACGAACGCATTTCATTTCATACATTCAGAGTGTTTGGCAAAGCACTCCCGTTTGGGGCATTTATTTCAGTCTAGCTTCGGGGTCATGAGCTTAAGAGCTAATGTAATATTTTTATGTGACATTTTGTCATACATTTTATACTTATGGTTTCCGTAGAAGCATTTCATTTACATAAACCTATGAACTCACCAACATTTTTGTTGACCATTTTTAGCAATATATTTTCAGGTAATTAAGGCATCGCATGTTGGCTTGTTTAAGGACATGCATGGAGTCACGGAGTCGACGCGTCTCACTTTATATTTTTATGCACTTATCTATCGTTTGAATTGTATGAACTTGTTTTTCCGCAAACATGTTTCACCTTTTGGGACCTAAAATTTTGTAACTCTGATTGTTTTAAATGATCAAACAATGTATTTTCTAAACGACACTTTAGGTCCTTCAATATAACTGTAACTATGGTGCTATGACCGGTCACGCCCTCGGATGTTCCATTCCGCTACAAGTCACGAAATTTGGGGGTGTGACAGATTGGTACCAGAGCAAAGGTTATAGCGAACTAGGTTATCCTTAATACCCTAGACTATAACTACACCATCATAGCATCTCATCATTGTAGCATAAGTGCATATTCATTATACATGCGATTTCATACATATATCATTTCATCATAACCCGCATAATGTAAATGGTTATTTACTTTCATTTTACGTCAATTGTCACAGAGATGTCTTCACCCAACCACCCTATTATCATTCTAGCAGACTCGGATATCGAGGACGCTTTTTCATCCACTCGTACACCTACATCACTACACTCACCATTATTGGATGATAATTTCCACCTATTGGAGGTATTAGCCCTACCTGAGCCGGACTTAGGAGATACTACCAGATATAACACTGAAACTTCTGAGATTCAGGGAACTGCCCTGCCTTCCCACCACCACCATTGTCATTCCCCTTTTCCGTTCCCACATATCAGGAATTAAATGACACCTTGTGGATAATACCAAGATCACCGACTCAACAGGAACATCAGCAGATTCCTCAAGAATGGTTTGGAATCTACACTATCTCGGACATGATCAATGCACTACTCCAGAACCCACATCAGGACTCATCCCGACCCCAAGATGCAACAACCCTGGATTCACTCAGAGGAGCACTAGGGAATCCCTAGACTAGACTTATATCTTTACTAGCTTTTACTATTATCCTAGCCACGGGATGTGTGGTATGGTTCAAAGAAACTTGTAGTATTTTGATTGTTGTACAATGAAATCACCAAGTATTGACTTACTATATGGGTATGGTTGTGCTATCTATGATATCGGTCCATGTAAGACCGAAATTTTCATTTTAGATATCCACGTGTGCTATGGTTACAAATATGACATTTCACGATTTCATCTTGTCACGATTTCACCCCACTTATACGTGTCATGGTTGAGTATATGTGAGTATGATGATCTTTATCACTTATAAATTCTCATGGTCTCTTATGATTTTGAAGCAGTTAGGTTAAAGCAAGCCACTCCAGACATGACACAAGCCACATCCTTCACCAAAAATCTTACCCATGAGGAATTTATGGATTGCAACCCCCACACCTTTAGCGGAACTGAAGGAGCGAAGGAAGTTTACAAGTGGTTCGAAGAAGTAGAAACGATATTTCGGTGTGGCGACTGCCGCAAGGAAGACAAGGTCAAGTTCGCCACTTGCACTTTTAGGGATCATGCCCAGGAATGGTGGACTAAACATGTTCAGATAGTAGGGGTCGACGCTGCTTACTCAATCTCTTGGGAGAAACTAAGAAGGATGATGACTTTAGAATATTGTTCAAGAAGCGAACTACAAGCAATAAAACAGGAAATCCTCAACTTTACCATGGTAGGAGATGATGTTGCCAAGTACACTACTCAGTTTTACGAATTAGCACGACTAGGCCCAGCAATGGATGAACCGGAAAGCAAGAAACTTGAGAGGTATATCGGGGGACTCTCCCCTGAAATTCGCATGTTGGTCGCCTCATTAGAACCCGATAACATGCTTAAAGCTATCCACATGGCGACCGAGGAAAAGGAACGCCTGACTCACACCAAGGCCGTAGGAAACAATAATAACAACAAACGAAAATGGAACCACAACAAGAGGAAGTGGGACATCAACCCGAATGACAATGCTACTCAACAACCACCTAAGAAACAAGAAGTTGTTAAGGCCTATGCTGCAGGCCCAGCTAAAAAGAAAGGTTACCAAGGTACCCTACCCAAATGCAACAAGTGTCAAAGTCATCATAGACCTGGGCATTGTCTTAATCCTTGTGTTAACTGTAAGAAGATTGGTCATTCAACTAGAGAATGCAAATTTCCAATCATTGCCGGAAATCAAAACCCTCCAGTGATATGTTTTGGTTGTGGATAGATAGGACACTACAGGAATGAATGTCCAGAACAAGGAAATCAAGGGAATGAGAACCAAGGGGGAAAAGCTCGAGGGAGAGCCTATATCATTGGAGGAGGAGATTACCAGAACATCAACAGCGTTGAAGACGACCACCATGTTTAAGCACAAAGAACTTCTGCCTTAATAATAAACCATAGATGGAGCCCGCTAGGGTTGTATTTCCCTAAGTAGTCTATCTTAGAGTACTTTCTTGTAACCTCGTTGTATCATGTACCTTTCTATCTAATGTAATCCCTATCTTTTATCATCTCCACAGTAATCAAAATCTTCATTTATTTCTTTACCCATTCCAATTACCCAATTTTTAACCATTTCGAAACAACATACCGCTATCCTAGTAGGAGTTAGGTAAATTTTGCCTCTGATGAAAGACTAATACCATTCCGTAAGATGTTCCACACACGTCCTATAACCCATTCAACGGATTTTATTACAAGATATTTTAATACCGCTTATTAAAACTGTTTCACATAACCTTACCTTCAACTATTTTGCTATCATCTCAGGGAATTATCTCACAACATTTTTAAAACGAGTTATGTTACTACCACCTTATAAATTGGCTTTCTGCCATCCTACCAACTATTTACTACCATTTTACCAAACAACACGTTGAGCACCATCTAAAACTTTTGAGAAACACAAGGCTATTTTGACCAAACCAAGCATCGCATTATTTGCCCTCAATTATACATAGCCTGATCACCTATGTCTAATTCAGGGAGGATTATGCCATGAAGGGAACAATTACCTTTTCAAGATTTCTAACAACAATTTTCATTCAAAACATCCCAAGAAAGAAAAGATTTGTAAAAAAGTAAACTCTTCATAAACATCCTTATCGGCAAACTCTCTCTGAGTACCTACACCACATGTCACTCACTTAGCAGTTAAGTTGGAATTTGCCATTGACTTTTCTAGGAAAGATTTTCTATCTACGAGGAGAATTTCACGACATAAGAAAACAACAAAAGGGGTTTTGGAACCACAAACAAGGACTAGAAATATACAGCAAGTTGATTCGTGTCGCAACGGAAACCATAAGATCTCATGTGGCAATCCAAATCATTATCTTTGGCATAGTCACCAAATCCTATCATTTCAAAAGTACTAGTTAGACCAAGTAGGACAACGGACCTAAGTCATGATCCAGTTTAGAAAGGATCAAGTAAGTTGGATATACATACCCACAAGTCGTACCCAAGATTAACCAATAGGCATTATTTAACACCGAACTTTACTAAGACATTCCTATCCACATCATGTCAGAAACCTATCTATAAAACCTTGGGTCATATTTGAAAACATTCCAAACTTGCATAACCACTGAAATTTATCCAAACTTGAAAAATTCATTTATTCAGGAAAAAAGATTTCAAGCAAAACACTCCACATTAAGAGAAAAAAAAAAATTCATTTGTTCAGATCTAGAAATTCATTCAAACCTATAAATTCATTTATCACTTTGTAAAACTTCATTTATTCAAATTTATGGAATCCATTTATTCAAGTTGCAAGATTTGTTACTCAAACCCGTAAATAAATTGTTCAGAGGAAGATTTCAATCAAAACGCTCCATATCGAGTCAAATTTTGAAAACCAACCACCATACTACGACACTTCATACATTTAGGATCTTGTGATTGACAACCAATAGCATGTAAACTTTTGACGAAGGGAATCTAGGGAAAAACTATTAAACAGCACGAATTTTAGCAATAAAGACCAAGCACCTTAGGTGAAGAGAGACTCCTATCGTGACGTCAGTTAAAACAGGACACCAGGAATCAGAAACTATTACTATAGCTTCATCCTTCCGATAACACCTTTCCGACGAACCTATCATCGTGGAATTAGTCGAGACACAATGTGCAGATTTCAAATACACTTAATAAAGGATAAATGATACACCTCAAACTCCTGACAATCCCTTTAAGATATCCTTCCCCAATCAGGTGTACGCACGATCTAACATCCTCGAACCAACGAACATTGAAAAGGACTACCCAAGCACTATAGACTGTGAGATTCGATATCACCCAGGAAGGCTAATGTTGTGGCAGATGCCATTAGTCGGAAAGAACGACTCAAGCCATTGAGAGTCAGATCATTGGGAATGGCAACCATTTCACCTTCACCCTCACGAATCCTCGAGGCTCAAGTTGAGGCACTCAAAGAAGAAAACTGAAAGAATGAAAACCCTATGGAATGCCAAAGGGTGTAAATGGTTCAGTCAAGAGGTCAGTCGGAGTATTATGCTTCAAGGATAGAAGCTGGATACCTCTCTATGGTGGAATTCGAGGGTTGATCATACACGAATTGAACAAGTTAAAGTATCCCATTCACCCAAGTGCTGATAAGATGTATCAGGATCTCAAGAAACTTTATTGATGGCCGAATATGAAAGCAGATATAGCTATGTATGTTAGCAAATGCATTACTTGTGCTAAAGTAAAAGCCGAGTAACAGAAACCATCAGAATTACTTCAGCAAACAGAGACTCCCCAGTGGAAATGGGAACGCATCACAATGGATCTTGTCACCAAACTTCCTAAAACAACAGGCGGGTTCGACGCTATTTGGGTAATCATCGAGCATCTCACCAAATTGGCCCATTTTATCCCAGTCAGAGAGACTTATACTATGGATCAGCTCACCAGACTTTATGTCAAGAAAATAGCCTCAAAGCACAGTACACCAATTTCTATCACTTCAGACCGAGATAGCCGCTTTACTTCAAACTTATGGCAGTCATTGCAAGATTCATTTAGGACTAAATTAGACATGAGCACTTCCTATCATTCTCAGACCCATGGTCAGAGCGAAAGAACGATTCAGACATTGGAAAACATGCTCAGGGCATGTGTGATGAACTTTGGAAATGGTTGGGCTAACCATTTGCCATTGATCGAGCTCTATTACAATAACAGTTATCATACGAACACATAGACTGCACCTTTTAAGGTACCCTATGAGCAAAGTACCAGTTACCTATTGACAGACCGAAATCGGAAAGTCCAATTCACTAGTCTAGGACTCAATTGTAAAATGACAAAGGAAATTGTACCAGTCAAGAATCGATTGCAAGCAACAGGAGAACAATAGAAAAGTTAGGTCAGTCAGGATGCAAAAATCATTGGGACTAGGTATCCCTAAGCAGTAAACCATTGGGATTGGAGTTGGAGAATAAGCTAGGCTGAAAGCCTTGCCTTGGAAAGGCGTGATACAATTTTTGAGAACACGGTAAAGTGAACCCTAGGTATATTGGACCATTTAAGATTCTAATTAGAATCGGCCGAATGGCATACAGACTTAAGCTTCTATCGGAGCTCAACAACATACACCACCCATTTCATATTTCAAATCTCAAGAAGTGCCTTCCAAATAAATCACTTATAGCATATCTCATTTCATTCCATTAAAAGAAATTCAGCTCGACGACAAGATTAACTTTGTGGAGGAACCAACAGAAATCATGGACCGTGAGGTCAAACAGTTGAAGCAAAGTCGAATTTCCATCGTAAAAATTTGCTGGAATTCTCGAGGAAGTCCCGAGTTTACTTGGGAACGGGAAGACCAGGTGCGACTTAAATACCCGCATCTTTTCACCAAGTCCACTTCAGAGACCAACATCGACTGAATTCAGGGAGGAAGACTGTCACAACTCGTAATTTCAGGTCCTTTTTCAAGTTTCAAATTTCACTATTCATCTCAGAGATTACTATTCACAGGTTACTATTCATCATTTCACTATTCATCATTTTTGAAGTCAGTTTGAGACTTTGAGAAGTTTTCAAAAATTTTACTATTCACATAACACTATTCATTCCCGGAGGGAAATCCCTATTCATGAGTATCATCCATCATTTCATAAACTAGGTTTACGGGTATTCAAATTCGCGTAACCAGTAAGGTTTAGCTGCGTATTCATGCATCATCAGTAAGGACACATCATACAGACTAGAGTAGTCTACATATCATCAGTAACATCATTATTATATTATGTCATGCACGGGTTTGTTTGATTTTCATTAACGTGTGCTTAATTGTTTAATTAACGTTACCACTCAGTCATTTCTACTAACATTATACCCGACACTCCCGACTATGATCCTAATACATTTTCAAACTAATTATAATGATATAGAGATTATATTATTACTTTACCCAGTGTGTTTAAACCAATTGCTATATTTTTCGTTAGGAGCTTATAACTCCGTCGGCTTGCGATATTTCAACCCGATAATCATTCTAACACCTGATTCATGCAAGGAATATGATTTTTCAATTTTTACAACTTCGTCGTATTTTATTTTACCTCGTCATGAATTATTTCTAGTTAACTCGGTACACGATAACACCTAATGTATGCACTAAACAAACTAACACATGCTTATTAGGGGAGACAAGAACATTAATTAGCAAGATTTCTCATCTTTTCACCCATGTGCCGCCCCCCCTATACCCCCTAATTCTCCAAAAACACTTGATTACAAGTACCACTTCATTTAATGTTGTAGCTTATATGTTTTGGGATTTATTTCACTAACACATACAATCCAAAATCAACTAGCTAAACTTCACCATATTCTCTCCTTTTCCTCTCTTGTGGATCGGCCAACCATAAGAACACCAAGATCATCCATCAATTTTTGAAGATCATGTATTAAACAAGTTTCATTTACATCCCTAGTTAGGATTTTGAAATAAAAATCCCTAGGTTTCTTATACATTTTCATCAAAATCATCTCAAATCATCAAGTAAGCTTCAAAATCATCTTTCTAATCTTTTCATACTTTCATTTGATTGTTTTTCAAGTTATATTAGTAGTTGATCATGCAAATATATATGTTATATATACCACTTTGTTCAATAATAATCTTTAACACTAGATCTATAAGTTTCACTAGTGATCTCATGAAATCCACCAAGGTTGGTGATGTTTAGGACCCCATGACACCCTAAGAAGGTGTATGGTAGGATTTGCGAACTTGTGGAGTTGATTTGAAGTGGTATGATCAAGTTTAGAACCAAGGAAATGAGTTTTTAGCAAAGTAGATAAGGTTCTGTCCAAAAATGCAAAGTCTGGAAAACTCAGAAACTTTTGAACCATTTTGGCCTTCATATTTAGAAAGTTCTTTCAAAAACGAAACCGTGGCCGCAAGAATCACTAAAAACCGACTTATAACGAAGGAGATATGATTTTTACAAGTTAGACGACGAAAACTAAAATTCTGAAAATTTAGTTGCTGATCGCCGAATTTCAAAGGACCAAACGAGGCATTAGACGTGATCTAGGAGAGCCGAGCTACTGAGATTATGTTAGTTCATGTTTATACGAAGCCGTGGATATAAAGAACGTAGAAAACGAGCTTATAACGACCGAGATATACGCGTTTAAAGCCCGACGAACATTAATTATTTTGACAGCCCACTAATAGAAAAATAATCCAAGTATAAAAACTAGTGTTTTTACAAGACATAACATTGATAGCCGATTTTCTAATTAATCGAGGCGCGTATGATCAAAAGTTAAATAACACGACATCAAGACATGGTTACAAGGTTTTCAAAAAACGTCGAGTTTGATCACTAACACTTAACGTACAATATTTCACGACTAGTTTTACGAGGCCATTTTGGGCATATTTTCACAAGTTAAAGAAAGTATTAAATTGCGACGAAAACATTATATTTTGCCGATAGAACACCAAACAAGGATCATGGAGTACCGTTTCAACATATTTACGCGAAAAGTAGTTTATAACTTAACGAGATGTCAAAAATGTATTTTTCGACGATAAACATTATTTTCAAAATTTACAAGTGGCATCGTTAGCATACGTGTTTGCATGTGTTACGTAAATTCATTGATTACATTAGATCATATCATCATAATGGGTCGCGGTTAGAGACCGAGCCTCATTTCATCATTGTCATTGTTGCTATCATAGCAGGTGAGTTTTCATAGCCCCATTTTAAATTTATTATTTGATTTCTAAATTCTGGGGGGAGAATACATTGCACCATTTTTATATGGACCAAAGTATCAAACTCATTTACATTGCTTAAGTTACCACCATTACCAATTTAAAGTCCCCTTTTATTTATCATGGACCGTTAATTGTGAGCAAGCGAAGGTGAGTGGATAGATCTATTGAGGGTGACGCCTCCGTTCGGGTTGGTAGCACCAACTGGTCAAACGAACGCATTTCATTTCATACATTCAGAGTGTTTGGAAAAGCACTCCCGTTTGGGGCATTTATTTCAGTCTAGCTTCGGGGTCATGAGCTTAAGAGCTAATGTAATATTTTTATGTGACATTTTGTCATACATTTTATACTTATGGTTTCCGTAGAAGCATTTCATTTACATAAACCTATGAACTCACCAACATTTTTGTTGACCATTTTTAGCAATGTATTCTCAGGTAATTAAGGCATCACACATTGGCTTGTTTAAGGACATGCATGGAGTCGCGGAGTCGACGCGTCTCACTTTATATTTTTATGCACGTATCTATCGTTTGAATTGTATGGACTTGTTTTTCCGCAAACATGTTTCACCTTTTAGGACCTAAACTTTTGTAACTCTGATTGTTTTAAATGATAAAACGATGTATTTTCTAAACGACACTTTAGGTCGTTCAATATAACTGTAACTGTGGTGCTATGACCGGTCACGCCCTCGGATGTTTCATTCCGCTGCAAGTCACGAAATATGGGGGTGTGACATTTATACCCTTGAGCTCCCTGAGATCTATGGGAAGTTTGTCTATGAGGACAACTTAATCTCTAGGAGATACCCTGACTCAAAGAAAGCTCTTGAGACCAAAAAGGCCCTGACTACCTCACCCATATCAACTGCCTTTTATTCTAATGGTGCTGTGCAGGATTTTCAAGAGGATTCTGATGATGAGGTTGACGAAAGAACTAGTGAGGAGTACCTAAATGATTTACATTTAGAATTTCAAGAAAGGGCACTCCTTGCTAATTCTAAATGTTTTATCAAAAGAAATCAGTCAAACTTTTTAAAAGCTAAAGCAAATGAGACCACTGAATGTCTCAAATGTGGTAAACAGGGTCATTTTGCTAAAGACTATTTTTCCAAAACAACCTCAGAACCCTCTTATAATTTTTTTGGAAACAGTTCTTCTTCAGGAACTAGCAAGTTTCAACCTAAAATGCTTCAGTCTACCTAACATTTTCAAAACAATACTGTTCAAAAGGGTCAAAAAGATTTTGAAGCAAAATATAGAAAAGCTAAGGCTAAACTTGCTCTCCTTGAAGCCAATTCTTCAATGTCTCAGGCTGCTCAAACTTCCAAACCTGTTCAATCAAAGAACAAGGTTCTAGTAGCTGAAGCCTATGACTGGGATGAAAAAGAGGTCTCCTTAGATGATGAAGTTAGAGTCAGTGCACTGATGGCACTTTCAGATAGTGATCAGCTGGCAGTTGGAAAAGGCCATGCAAGAAATGGAGAGTGGGTCAACATAACTATGAAAAAGGTAAATATTTTACTTTCTATGGATGATGATTCTGATTGGCAGTCTTATTTGAATTACATTAATGTTGATCTTAAGTTTGTTGAAGAACAAAGGCTTAATTTGCTTTCAAAATATAACAATCTTGTTCTAGAATTGAATAAGTGTGGAGATGAACTGCTTGTCTTAAAACAAGCCAAGCTAGAAGCTGTTACACTTCAAATTCAAAATACTGAGATTTTGAAACAAAATCAAGCCCTTCAAAATGAACTTAACAAAGAAAAGGCTGTCATAGAAAGTTGGACTAAAAAGAATTCTATGAAACTGTGTCTCTTATTCCTAGTGCTAACAAGAAAGTCATAGGAGAAGACCAACTCACTGAATCCCCTAGTGAGAGTCATAGTGAAAAGGCTTTTATTCCAGCTGGCATATCTTTTGACCAAGAGATGATACCCAAGTCTAGTGACTGGATTGTCAGAAATAACCCAGTCAGTAAGTTGCCTAACTTTGAGACTGGGAAAATCTTGGAACCTGAAAGTCAGGCTATAAAAGATATGCTTGGACTCACTGACAAACCCAGTAGTACTGAGTCTGTCAACGAGTCTGAATCAAAGTCACAAGCACCACTCCCACCTCTGAAAGTCCTTTAGGGAGCTGCACATTGTTCAGACCTTACACCATTAGTCTACTATCAGCATTTTCCAAAGGAGAAGTCAGGAATGGGAAAAACCATCCTGAAAAGGCAAACACCTGAAGTCTCAGTTCCTACTGATGACTCAACAACTTCAGTCCCTTCTGAAGTAAAAACTGAAAGCCCTGACTCAAAGTATGATCAGTTGGCTGAGCTTGTCAGGAAGATGAGTGAGAAGATTGAATCTTCTGAGAAACCTCAATCTAAATTGAAGGAACCCAAATCAGCTTCCTCAAGCACCACCAAACCAAAACCTTCCAAACCTCAGCAAATGTGTGAGCTGTGTGGCTATACTAATCATTCCACTGATGATTGCTATAGAATCCTTTTTTGTATGATATGCAAAAAGGAAGATCACAGGACTTCTGATCACCAGTCTTACACAGCCACATCAAAAATTGCAGACTTTAAAGCACAAGCTTTTAAGTATCCCTCTGATTCTAAGCAGAAGCAGAAACAAAAGGCTAAGCCTTTTTCACCTTGCCCACATTGTGGCTTCAATGACCACCTTCCTGAGGATTGTCTAATGGGCACTAGTTGTGACATATGTGGAGATCCCACTTATGACACCTCAGGACATGAGAAGGTCATTCAGATTAGAAGCGGAATCACCAAGTCATCCCCTCAACTTTTGCAATCAAATGCAAAATCTGTGGAAGCTCAGTCCATTCAACCACTAACCATGCATAAATTTTTACTTTTAAAAAGGCCATTAAGGCCAAGCCCTCCAAGAAGAGGGGTCCTAGAAAGAACTAACTCAGTTTATCATTTGTGCAGAGACATGCCAGGGAGCTAGTTTGGCATCTAGATAGTGGATGTTCAAGGAGCATGACTGGTGTGAAAGAGTATCTGCACAAATATGTAGAGGAACCAGGACCCAAGGTGGTATTTGCTGACAATTCATCATGTCTCACTGAAGGTTATGGTTCAGTAAACTGTAGTGGTATAGACTTTACTAGGATAGCTTATGTCAATGGTCTTAAGTATAATTTAATCAGTGTCAGTCAACTATGTGATGCAAAATACATAGTTCAGTTTGATGATAAGCAAGGTACCATTTTCAATGCAAATAAGGAAGTAGTCCTTATTGCACCAAGAAGACAAGATGTTTATGTGTTAGACATGTCTACTCTAGCTCAGAATGAAACTTGTCTCTTTGCTAAGGCCACTGAAACCCTCAACTGGCTTTGGCATCAGAGACTCTTCCATCTGAACTTCAAAAACATAAACAATCTTGTCAAACAAAACAAGGTCCTTGGCTTACCATCACTTGTGTTTTCAAAGGATAAACCCTGCTCTGCCTGTGAAAAAGGTAAACATTATAGAGCATCCTTTATAACCAAAAAAAAATTCTCCATCAGAAGCTGCCTTCATCTACTCCATATGGATCTCTTTGGGCCCATCAGTCCTAGATCCATTAACCATGAGAAGTATACTATGGTCATAGTGGATGAATACTCAAGATATACTTGAGTTTACTTCCTGACCAAAAAGAGTCAGGCAGCTGGAACAATCATGTCCTTTGTCAGGAACATTGAAAACCAAAATGACATTAAAGTCAAACAAATCAGGACTGACAATGGGACAGAGTTCAGAAACCATGAACTTGAATGTTTCTGTGATGAGAAAGGAATCTCTCAGAAATTCTCCTCTCCTTACACACCTGAACAAAATGGTGTTGCTGAAAGGAGAAATAGAACCCTCATTGAGGCTGCCAGGACAATGCTAAATGGATCAGTCCTATCCAAACACTTTTGGACTGAAGCAGTCAAAACTGCCTGTTATACACAAAACAGATCCATCATTGTCAAGAGACATAGCAAAACTCCTTATGAGTTATTCAAAGGAAGAATCCCTGACATCAACTACTTTCATGTCTTTGGGTGTCCTGTGTTTATTCATAATCACAAGGACCACTTAGGGAAATTTGATGCTAAGGCTGATGATGGATACTTCCTAGGATATTCTCTAGTCTCAAAAGCCTTCAGGGTGTTCAATACAAGGAGACAACAGACTGAGGAAACATTCCATGTCACCTTTGATGAGAGTTCTAAAGCAATCAGATTCTCAAACACCTCAGTGGAAGAGATAGGAATTGATGATTCATCAAGATATCCTCCTGATGAATATCATCCTGAGAATATTCCTTCCACTCAATATCAAGCAGATGCTGATATCTCCTACTACATTGTCCCTCACAACCTTCCTCACCCAACCATCACCGAGTTTGTTGAAGCACAAACATGTACTGATGCAATCAATCAGTCTGAACAAAGTGCTCAGGAACCAATCAATCTCAGTGATCAGCCCAGTCAGTCAGACACTCAAGATCCTGAAGATCATCAAGTGTCTGCACCAGAACCTATACCTCCACCCAATCAGGCATCCACAAGTTCTAATCAGTATCCAAGACCTCAGGACAGTTGGACTAGGTCTAAAGATATAGAACTTGTCAATATTATTGGAGAGCCTACTGAAGGCATGCGTACTAGAAGCATGGCTACTAAACTGAAGGCAGCCTCAGCCAATGAATGCCTATTTGTGGACTTCATTTCCATAATTAAACCTAAAAGTGTCAATGAAGCACTTAAACATCCTAGTTGGGTTCAGGCCATGCATGATGAACTGGAACAATTTGACAGAAACAAGGTAATGACCTTGGTCAAATGTCCTCAGGATGTTTCAGTCATTGGCATGAAATGGTTGTTCAAAAACAAAACTGATGAAAATGGCATAGTCATTAAAAACAAGGCCAGACTTGTTGCCAAAGGCTACAATCAGCAAGAAGGCATTGACTATGAAGAGACATTTGCACCAGTGGCAAGGATGGAAGCCATCGGGATCTTTCTTGCATTTGCAACCTACATGAACTTCAAAGTGTACCAAATGGATGTTAAAAGTGCATTCTTAAATGGTTCACTGAAAGAAGAAGTTTATGTTCAACAACCTCCTGGATTTGAAAGTGTTGGGTCCGTCAGTACCCAAGAATACTTAAAACAAGATTTGGACACAAATTAACTAAGTGTTAATTAAACCGAGAACAATTCAAGTCACTGAGAGAACAATCACTAAGTGAGTCATCTTCAGGATGCTTAAGGCGAATTCAAGAAGAAGGATTCACTACTCAGGTAGGCGGTACTTCCTGAGTAGGACTTAAGCCAAAGAAGAAGATGATGGTTCAGTGAGTGTTGGACAAGAACTCACTGAACCCCAGTCTCCTCAACAACAATAAGTGATTGAAGACTGAAGAAACCAACGCCTGAAATAAAGGCGGGAATAAGTGGGAAGTATTTGAGAAGATAAGAATGTCAGACCAAACACTCTTATCTTGTCAGATACCAACCTTCCCAAAGACGGCTAAAAGTCATGGAGTGTCAGACCAAACACTCCTAAAGACTTTTAGTCCATTCCTATTGGTTCTTGGAAATGACAATTACTATTGTAATTGTCAGACACGCTTCCTCAACAAGTTGAAGTATTTTAATCACTTTTACTCTTTTATACTTGTGTATAAATAGGTTCAGAAGGAGAGAAGTTATTTGTGTTTTGTACATTGAAAGCCTTAGACTTTTGCAAAACAACTTCTCTCCTACAAAGAGTAACCAGTCCCTGAGATAGCTCAGTGATGCATATTGTTACCACTCAAGCATAGCATTGAGTTTAGATAGGAGATAACCCATACCTTGTCTATTCAATCCTAAAGTGTTTATTCCGCAAAACTCTTTGGGTAATAGATTCTTTGATTCATTTCTAATAAGAATTTAAACGTTGAAAAATACTTTGTGTTTTTACATTTACGTTTCATTAACTGATAGAAAGAATCATTACATTGTATTAGTCGTAAACGCAAATAGATTAACTTTCTAGTTAACTCTAAGCATGTTAAAGGAACAACAAGTGGTATCAGAGCCTCTAGTTTATAAAATCTTTCAAAATTAACCAAGAGTGCTTAAGGTTTTTAAAACCAAGATCCTACTATGACTGATGCAAATGTGCCCCAGCTAGTCGACAAAAAGGGTGGAAGCTTCTCAGCTGTTGCCCCACGACTTGAAGCTGGTAAATTTAGCAAGTGGAAAAAGCGAATGCTTTGCTACTTGACTGGTATGGAACCATACTACATCACTTGTGTCAAAGATGGTCCTTTTGTCCCTAAGACTGCTGCAGGGCTAAACAAGCCTAAGGCTCAATGGACCATTGATGAGAGGAGGGTGGTCAATCAAGACCAGCGCCTAAAAAGCATCATTATATCATGTCTTCCTAACGATATAATGGAATCAGTCATCAACTGTTCAACAGCCAAGAAAAATTTGGGATGACTTGGTCAATAGCTTTAAGGGTCCCTCAGATACCAAGGAAAACAGGGTCATGGACCTGAAACTTGAGTATAATACTTTCTGGGCAAAAGACTCTGAAAGTCTCCCTCAGACTTATACCAGATACAAGACCTTGATAAACGAACTTTAAAATGATGGTGTAGTTTTGTCTAAGCATGAGACAAATGTTGGCTTTGTCAACAGTCCCTCTGAGAAGTGGATAAACTTCTCACAAGGCCTGAGGAATGCTAATCACATTTAGACCCTTGAGCTCCCTGAGATCTATGGGAAGTTTGTCTATGAAGACAACTTAATCTTAAGGAGATACCCTGACTCAAAAGCTCTTGAGTCCAAAAAGGCCTTGACCTCCACACCCATATCAACTTCTTTTTATACTAATGGTGTTGTGCAAGACTTTCAAGAGGATTCTGAGGATGAAATTGATGAAAGGACTAGTGATGAGTACCTAAAAGATCTAAACTTGGAATTCCAAGAGAGGGCACTCCTTGCTAGTTCAAAACGTTTCATCAAAAGAAACCAGTCCAACTTTTCAAAAGGAAAAGCAAATGAAACCACTGAATGCTTTAATTGTGGTAAAAAGGGTCATTTTGCTAGGGACTGTTATTCTAAAACCAACTCAGAACCCTCTTACAAATTTTCAGGAAATAGTTCCTCAGGAACTAGCAAGTGTCAACCTAGAATATTTCAGTCGACCCAACAATTTCAAAACAAGGGTTAAAAAGACTTTGAAGCAAAATATAGGAAAGCCAAGGGTAAACTTGCAATTCCTGAAACTAATCCCTCTATGTCTCAGGCTGCTCAAACATCCAAGCCTGTTCAGGCAAAGAACAAGGTTTTAGTAGCTGAAGCTTATGATTGGGATGAAGAAGAGGTATCCTCAGATGAGGAAATTAGAGTGAGTGCACTGATGACACTCTCTGAAGGTGATCAAGTGGCTGTTGGGAAAAGCCATGCAAGGAATGGAGAGTGGGTAAACATCACCATGAAGAAGGTAAACACTTTACTTTCTATGGATGATGATTCTGATTAGCAGTCTTACATGAATTATATTTGTGTAGATCTTAAATTTGTTGTGGAACAAAGGCTTAACATGTTTTCAAAATATAACGTGATAGTGTCAGAATTGAATAAATGTAGAGATGAATTGCTTGTACTGAAGCAAGCCAAATTAGAAACAATTACTCTACAAATTCAGAACACTGAAATTTTGAAACAAAACCAAGCCCTACAAACTGAACTTAACAAAGAAAAAGCTGTCATCCAAGGCTGGACCAAAAAGAACCCCAAGGTCTTTGATACTGTGGGTTTAATCCCTAGGAAAACAATAGGAATTGACCATCACATGGTTAACCCCTATGTAAGTCCCAGTGAATTGACCTTTGTTCCAGCTGGCATATCATTTGAGCAAGAAATGCTTCCCAAGTCAAATGACTGGATTGTCAGGGACAACCCAGTCAGTAAGTTACCAAACTTTGAGACTGGAAAGATCTTGCTTCCTGAAAGTCAGGCTTTGAAAAATATGCTTGGACTTACTGAGTCAGTAAATGAGTCTGAATCAGAATCATATCCACCACTCCCACCACTGAATACCCTTCAGGGTGCTGCACCCAACTTAGGCCTCCCACCAATGGTCTACTCTCAACACTCTCCAAAGGAGAGGTCAGGATTGGGAAAAACAATCCTGAAAAGACCAACATTTGAAGTCTCAGTAAATACTGATGACTCATCTTCTTCAGTCCCTTCTGAAGTAATAACCCAAAGCCTTGACTCAAAATTTGATCAGTTGGCTGAAATGGTCAGGAAGCTGGGTGAGAAGATTGCATCTTCTGAGAAACCTTCTCAATCCAAGAAGGAACAAAAACCAGCTTCCTCAAAGACCAAACCCAAACCCTCAAAACCCCTGAAAAGATGTGAACTGTGTAACTATACCAATCATATCACTGATGATTGCTATAGAATTCTTTATTACATGATTTGCAAAAAAGATGATCACAGGACCTCTGATCATAAAACACACTCAGTCACATCAAAGATGGCAAGCCTTAAAGCTCAGTCTTTAAACTACCCTTCTGATTCTAAACAAACAGAAACAACAGGCAAAACCTTTTGCACCTTGCCCTTACTGTGGGTTCAATGATCACCATCCTAAGGATTGTCAAATTGACAATTGTTGTGAAAATAGTGGAAGTTCCACTCATAACACCTCAGGAGGTGATAAGGCCATTCAGGCCAGAAGAGGTATGAAAAAGTCAGCCTCTCAGTCTACTGAGTCTACATCTGCAATCAAATGCATAATTTGTGGTAGCTCAGTCCACTACACCACTGACCATAAATCAATTGTAAATATTAAAAAGACCCCCAAAGCTAAGCCCTCCAAGAAGTGGAGTCTTAGAAAGAACTAACCCAGTTTACTATTTGTGCAGAAACATGCCAGGGATCCTGTTTGGCATCTAGATAGTGGATGTTCAAGGAGCATGACTGGTGTGAAGGAGTATCTGCACAAGTATGTTGATGAATCAGGACCCAAATTGATATTTGCTGATAACTCATCATGTCTCACTGAAGGTTATGGTTCAGTAAACTGCAATGGTATAGTCTTTACTAGGATAGCTTATGTAAATGGTCTTAAATACAATTTGATAAGTGTCAGTCAACTATGTGATGCTAAATACATAGTTCAGTTTGATGATAAACAAGGAATCATCTTCAATGCTAATAAGGAAGTTGTCCTTATTGCACCAAGAAGACATGATGTTTATGTGTTGGACATGTCCAGTCTGACTCAGAATGGAACTTGTCTCTTTACCAAGGCCACTGATACTCTCAACTGGCTTTGGCATAAGAGACTCTCCCACCTGAACTTCAAAAACATAAACAACCTTGTAAAACAAAACAAGGTCCTTGGCTTACCATCTCTTGTGTTTTCAAAGGATAAACCATGCTCAGCTTGTGAAAAAGGTAAACATCACAGAGCATCCTTTAAAACGAAAACCAACTTTTCCATCAGGAACTAGACCCATTAACCATGAGAAGTATACTCTGGTCATTGTGGATGAATACTCAAGATACACTTGGGTATACTTCCTGATCAAAAAGAGTCAGGCAGCTGAAACAATTATGTCCTTTGTCAGGAACATTGAAAATCAAAATGACATCAAAGTCAAACAGATTAGAACTGACAATGGAACAGAGTTCAAAAATTATGAACTTGAATGTTTCTGTGATGAGAAAGGTATTTCCCAAAAATTTTCCTCACCCTACACACCTGAACAAAATGGGGTGGCTGAAAGGAAAAATAGAACACTCATTGAAGCAGCTAGGACAATGCTAAATGGATCAGTCCTTTCCAAACACTTTTGGACTGAAGCAGTAAAGACTGCTTGTTACACACAAAACAGATCTATCATTGTCAAGAGACATAGCAAAACTCCTTATGAGTTATTCAAGGGAAGAATCCCTGACATCAGCTACTTTCATGTCTTTTGGTGTCCTGTGTTTATTCATAATAACAAGGATCACTTAGGAAAATTTAATGCCAAAGCTGATGATGGATACTTCCTAGGATACTCCCTTGTCTCAACGGCCTTCAGGGTGTTCAACACTAGGAGATAGCATACTGAGGAAACATTTCATGTTACCTTTGATGAGAGCACTGATGCAATCAGTGTCTCTAATAACTCAGTGGAAGAGATAGGTATTGATGAATCATCAAGATACCCTCCTGATGAACATCATACTGATAATGGTCCTTCCACTCAGTACCATGCAAATGCTGACATATCCTATTACATCATTCCCCACAACCTTCCTTACCCAACCATCACTGAGTTTATTGAAGCACAAAGTACTGATGAATTCATTTAGTCAGTACAAAGTGCTCAGGTACTAAACAATCACAGTGATGAGTCAACCCACTCAGACACTCAAGATGCTGAAGATCATCATGTGTCTGATCCTGATCCTACCCATCAGGCCTCTACAAGTTCTAATCAGTTTCCAAGACCTCAGGACAGTTGGACTAGGTCTCAGGATATAGAACTTGTCAATATAATTGGTGAGCCTACTGAAGGCATGCTCACAAGAAGCATGGCTGCTGAACTGAGAGCAGCCTCAGCCAATGAATGCCTATTTGTGGACTTCATTTCCACAATTGAACCCAAAAGTGTTAAGGAAGCACTAAATCATCCAAGTTGGGTTCAAGCCATGAATGATGAACTGGAACAATTTGACAGAAACAAGGTAATGACCTTGGTCAAATGTTCTAAAGATGTTTCAGTCATTGGTATGAAATGGGTATTTAAAAACAAATCTAATGAAAATGGCATAGTCATTAAAAACAAATCTAATGAAAATGGCATAGTCATTAAAAACAAAGCCAGACTTGTAGCCAAAGGCTATAATCAACAAGAAGGCATTGACTATGAAGAAACATTTGCACCAGTAGCAAGGATGGAAGCCATCAGGATCTTCCTTGCTTTTGCTACATACATGAACTTCAAGGTGTACCAAATGGATGTTAAAAGCGCATTCTTAAATGGCTCACTGAAAGAAGAAGTTTATGTTCAGCAACCTCCTCGATTTGAATGCCATGAGTTTCCTGAACATGTCTCCAAGCTTAACAAATCCCTTTATGGACTGAAACAAGCTCCTAAGGCATGGTATGAGACTCTTTCAGCCTTCCTGATCCAAAACAAATTTGTCAGAGGCAAGATAGACAATACATTGTTTATCTACAAGACAAATAATGATGTCATACTTGTACAAGTGTATGTTGATGACATCATCTTTGGCTCAACAAATTATAAACTTTGCAAACAATTTGTAAAACTAATGGCAAAGAAATTTGAAATGAACATGATGGGAGAACTAACTTACTTCCTTGGTCTAAAAATCAAGCAGACTGATAAAGGAACCTCTATCAGTTAAGAGAAGTATGTCAGAAGCCTACTGAAGAAGTATGAGCTCAGTGACTGTGCCTCAGTCAAGACTCCCATGGTACCCCCAAACAACCTTGGTCCTGATCTTACTGGAAAACCAGTGAATCAAACTCTTTTTAGAGGAATGATAGGATCACTGATGTATTTACTTGCATCAAGGCCTGATATCCAATTCTCAGTCTGCTTATGTGCCAGATATCAATCTGACCCAAGAGAAACTCATATCACTGCTGTGAAAAGGATATTCAGGTACCTGAAAGGTACTCCAAACCTTGGATTATATTATCCAAAATGTTCAGGCCTTGATCTTAAAGGATACTCAGATTCTGACTATGCTGGATGCAACATGGACAGGAAAAGCACCTCAGGCTCCTGCCAAATTCTTGGTGGAAAACTAGTCTGTTGGAGTGCTAAGAAGCAACAATCAGTTGCCATGTCCTCAGCTGAAGCTGAATATGTTGCAGCAGCAAGTTGTTGTGCAAATGTACTCTGGATGAAAAGTCAACTCAGTGACTATGGAATTCAGTACAAGATGGTTCCCATCTTTTGTGATAACACAAGTGCAATTGCCATCTCAAATAACCCAGTTCTTCATCAGAGAACAAAACACATTGATATTAGATATCACTTCATCAGGGACCATGTCATGAATGGTGACATAGAATTACACTTCATTCCTACTGAATATCAGCTAGCTGATATATTCACCAAGCCATTGGATGAACCAACTTTCACCAGACTGAAAGCTGAACTAGGAATGTTGGATATTGAGAATCAGTCCACTGATTGACTCCATCCAAATATGTGTAAATTCTGATAACCCAAGTCCCTGACTCAATGTGTTCTTCAGTGAGAAAGGTCACTGAACTTCAGGAACTAAACCCAAGTTCCTGAACCCTTAATCCTCAGGAATTAAACCCAAGTTCCTGAACACTAGAACCATCAGTGACTAAACCCAAGTCCTGACAATCAGGTTCACTGAATGAAAAGTCATTCAGGGTCCTCAAGAGACATTAAATACTAACTTAAATGCTCTAAGTATCTAGTTAGTAAATGTCCGAGGTTGGTAACTGAACTCTTATTTAATATAAGAATATTTGTTCTTTTGCCTTTTTGGCTTCCACCTCTGGGCCCCCACATTCCCACTTGGCATTAAATGCCTCTCCAATCACATTACAGATATATGATGACTCATCTCTGCAAATTACACTTTTTCAGAACTGCTCAATTGTTCACCTTGACTGTTGCGCCAAACCAGGGAAAGTGGAGTGGTGGCATTAAATGCGGATCCCAAAACATTTTATTCAAAACAGTTTCCAAAAATTCTTTTTGAATAAATAAAATCCGCTTAATACCCAACTTACCCTCCACTTCTCTTCCCTATAAATACCCCATGCAAAAACAACACACACATGTTTTTTTTAGAAATCTTAAGCAAAAATTTTGCCCTCTTCTTTCAAAAACTAAATCTTGTGTGTGTGTTCTTAGGCTTTAGAAACCCAGAATCATTATTTAACCCAGACCTACCAATACAAATGGCTTCTTCTAATGCTATCACATACGCCCCTAATGTGGATTTCATATTAGAGGGCGTAGAACTCACAAAGAACAATGTGGTGGGAAACTTTTCCTATCCACAAAAGTTCCATGCTTACAAGAATGTAATGAAATATCTTCAAAACTATTTTCTTGCAAAAGCATTTACCATGACCCCCTCAGTTATCTACCATGACTACTTGAGGGAATTCTGGTGTACTGCTGTGGCTACTAGCCCGAAATACACCAAAGAATCCATCATCACTTTCACAGTGATGAATGGGAAAAGGACTCTCTCCCTGGATTACAATGACTTCATCAAGGCCATTGGTCTTGATTTTGCTGAGGCTTTTGAGCCCAATACGACTGAACAAGAGGTTAAGGGAGAGTTGATCTTCTTGGGACCTCATGACCCTAAACGTCCTGAGTTGTCCGCTGGAGCCTTATTAGAGAAGGCTCCAATTGTCAAAACCTAGTTCCACCCAGTCTGGAGGATCCTGATGACATTCGTCATTCAGGTCCTTGGGGGGAATAAATCCTCCACTGAGCAATTGAACTCATCACAAAAAATGATGTTGTTCAGTCTCTTGGAGGGTAGAAAGATAGATATCGGAGGTATAATCTTCCGTGACCTTGTTGCTAAGCTCTCAGGAAAATCTAGGCAAAAACACTTGTCTTATCCTAGGTTTATTTCCTGTGTGCTTCAGGACCTCCTTGGTTCTGACTATGTGAGGCCTGACGTCGAAGGTACGAAACCTGACGTCTTACATAAGACCAATTTCACTAGTGGCATCACTGAGGTACAACCCATTGCCCTGATTGACTACATGCTAGTGGTCATTTAGGGGGAGAACGTTATTTCTCCAACACCTTCACTGACAAAGAAGGTGAAGAAGACAAAGAAGGGACAGTCCAGTAAGGTGGTTAGACCCAAACCACTCGTCACTGAGACTGATGCCCAGAACCAACTCAACCTTAAAAAGGGGTTGAATGTGGCCCAGACCTCTGAGACACCCACTACTGAGACCCCCCTGAACACAAAACAAAGGCCAATGGAGGGCACTGAGCAATCATCCTCAGTGTCCTCGGGCAAACCTTTTCCACATGTCCCTACTGACAAACACAAGTTAGTAGGGTCAGGAACAACCACCCATTTACATCCCGATGAAGGAACTGACAAATCACAATCAGTTCCTGAGGGAGAAAAGGGTTCTAAATCCTCGGTGGGGCAAACTACTCCACTGAGAAGGGGACTCATCACCAATCACATCCCGTTAACGTTCCTGAGCAATCATCCTCAGGATCTCAGGGAGTTCAGGATCCTAAATCCCCAAAAGGACAGTACAATCCTGATGGGAAAGGGGTCCATCAATCTTTACAATCAGTGCCTAGTGATACTACTGAAAAACACCCGTCAGTAGTTGAAGGCGCTAAGGGGGATAAAGACTCAGAGGGACAAAAACCACCCGCTGATACAGAACCCATAACCACCTCAGGCAGATCCCTTCACTCAGGAACTGCCTCTAAAAGCCAGGTTGGGAAAACCCCCCAGTTATTATGGCTAGTCAGGCTGAGCAAACCCACTCAGTTATTATGACGGGGTCAGGACCTGGCCACAACAAAGGTGAGCCCTCTTTTGAGGGGGAGCCGGATACCCTGAAGGTTCCTTCTCTGGCTGATCTTGAAATTATACTGAATGAAGAGTCAGAAGAGGAATTAGTGGATTTTGGTGATGAAGAAGACGCTCTGGGTACTGAGGAGGAAATGGAAACTGATTTAAACCCTCCTCAGCACCCTGAACAACAACAATCTTCTCCTCCCCCTGAGGATCAACAACCCAGCTCTCCCACATCATCATCATCATCAGGTGCCTCAACTCCAGCCACTCCTAAATGGTTGAAGAGTTATGATAATGTTCTTCCGTTGACTGAAAGACAATTGGTTCAATTCCTTCGGAAAGCCAACGAGGGTCTTTATAATGAAATCACGGACGAACAGTGGATTCAGCACACTGAAGCGGCAGCCTCCTATGCTGACTTCAGGGCTTTTGTTGAAGAATCTCAGGAAAAAGTGCTTCAGGTCGCCAAACTTACTGACAAATAACTCAGCGACCTGAGAGAGTCTATTGATGAAATGGGCACTGAACAGCACAAGGAACTCTCCAACATTCTTAAGGCTATTGAATCTGTTCAGGAAGAACTTGGATATGATCCCATCCTGATCAAAAGACTGCAAGAGTACATGGATACCCAGAAGTTCACCTCCAATTCCATCATTGAGCTTCTCAAGCTTCTTCAGGGTGTGGATTTCAAAACTATCAGGTCGCAACAAGATTCAATTCATCAGACAGTCACTGATACCAAGGGGCACCTGGAAAAGATATCCTCAGCCTTTGATCAGCTCTCAACAAAACATAATGAGCTGATCAACCACTACACCACCCATGTCACTGAACTCACCTCAACCTAAAAGGCAATGGCGGCTGAAATAACCACCCTGAAGAATGAGACATCAGAAACAAAACAGATGGTCTCTAGTATCCTCACCATTCTTTAGGCCTCTCATATAGCCCCTCCTCCTCAGTCAGCAGGTACATCCATTGAAGTTCCAGTACCTTTTGAGGGGGAGAAAATTAAAGATGGACCAACTCCTGATCCTTCTTCAGCAATTGTGGTTGTTCCTGAAACCTCCACCAGTCAACCCCCTCCCAGTTCCAAAGCGAAGGAAATCATGGTGACTGACAGCTCTCCTCCAAAACAATTTGTTCAAGCCTCAACTGAAAGGTGGGCAGATCCTGATGCACCATTTTACGTTGATTTGGATGGAGGAAAAAGGTTCTTTGGGACTCCTGATGAAGTGGCTGAAGTCTTACACCAACAAGATCTCAGGAGGGCCCTAAAAAAGGACAAGGAACTCAACAGACCATTAATTGTTGAGGTTGCCAAAGAGGAAATCAAGAAGTCTGATAAAGACATTTAGGGGGATGAATTCATCAGGCTACAAGCTAAACTTCTTCAAGAACACAACAAATAAGCCAAACTAAAAGAAGAAAGGAGGCAAAGAACCTATGAGAGGTATGTGTGGCACATGACCAAAACCAAGGGAGAAGGCAAAATAACAGACATAACCATTTACAACACCAAGCCCATAAGCATAACGGTTCACAGGGGACCAAGGAAGTCTGAGGTTTACCAGCCCCTTAAATTCTCAGACTTCGGGCTAAGGGGGTGGGATATGATGATGCACATCCTAAGGAAGAAGATACAAAGCAAGACAGCCCCATCTCTTATCAAGTCCCTGAATGCAAAATATGTAGAACTTGAAAGGGTAGCTAAGAGTCTTGGGATTGATCATGAGAAGGCACTTGCTTCTCAGGGACTGGCTATCCCTGAACCAACTCAGAAGACCCGAAGGAAAAGAAAAGCAGTGGGTCAGGAACCTGAACAATACATAGCTGCTCTACACTGCAACAGGATCCCCCCTGAGGGAGTCAAGTTCATTCCTAACCGAGTCATTAAGGAGCCTGAGTATGGTATCTTCTTCATTGATGAATTCGCACAGCCAGCCTTCCAAAGAGTAAGTGACATTGATCTAGTGGAAACGACAACTCTTCTCGCCTACAAACTGATGGCGCTTTGAGTGAAGAGTCCTGAGAAAGAGGAGTTTGTGAAGCTGCTGGACAAGATGATGAGTGAAAGACCTGACAAGGAGGTGTTAGTGTCTAAGAAGGCGAAACTTGAACTCATGGGTTACGTACAAGAACCCTGAGTATTTTGTACTTAGTTAGTTAGGGCTTGTAATGATATTAATAAGATGATGTTTTTTATTATTTCAGTGTCCTTATTTACTTTCTAGTACATTCATTATGAGAAGAAGTCATTTGCTCACTCATAACTGATCAAAACACTTAGGCATAATTTATATCCAAATAGGGGGAGATTGTTGGGTCCGTCAGTACCCAAGAATACTTAAAACAAGATTTGGACACAAATTAACTAAGTATTAATTAAACCGAGAACAATTCAAGTCACTGAGTGAACAGTCACTCAGTGAGTCATCTTCAGGATGCTTAAGGCGAATTCAAGAAGAAGGATTCACTACTCAGGTAGGCGGTACTCCCTGAGTAGGACTTAAGCCAAAGAAGAAGATGATGGTTCAGTGAGTGTTGGACAAGAACTCACTGAACCCCAGTCTCCTCAACAACAATAAGTGATTGAAGACTGAAGAAACCAACGCCTGAAATAAAGGCGGGAATAAGTGGGAAGTATTTGAGAAGATAAGAATGTCAGACCAAACACTCTTATCTTGTCAGATACCAACCTTCCCAAAGACGGCTAAAAGTTATGTGTGTTTTGTACATTGAAAGCCTTAGACTTTTGCAAAACAACTTCTCTCCTACAAAGAGTAACCAGTCCCTGAGATAGCTCAGTGAGGCATATTGTTACCACTCAAGCATAGCATTGAGTTTAGATAGGAGACAACCCATACCTTGTCTATTCAATCCCAAAGTGTTTATTCCGCAAAACACTTTGGGTAATAGATTCTTTGATTCATTTCTAATAAGAATTTAAACGTTGAAAAATACTTTGTGTTTTTACATTTACGTTTCATTAACTGACAGAAAGAATCATTACATTATATTAGTCATAAACACAAATAGATTAACTTTCTAGTTAACTCTAAGCATGTTAAGGGAACAACAGAAAGCAGTGAGTTTCCTGACTATGTTTGCAAGCTTGACAAAGCCCTTTATGGACTGAAACAAGCTCCTAGGGCATGGTATAAAACTCTTTCAGCCTTCCTCATCCAAAAAAAATTTGTCAAAGGAAAGATAGACAACACATTGTTTATCTATAGGACAAATGGAGATGTCATCCTTGTTTAAGTATATGTGGATGGCATCATATTTGGCTCAACAAGTTATAAACTTTGCAAACAGTTTGAAAAACTGATGGCAAAGAAATTTGAAATTAGCATGATGGGAGAACTCACTTACTTCCTTGGACTGCAAATCAAGCAGACTGATAGAGGAGAAGTACACTAGAAGCCTATTGAAAAAGTATGAGCTCAGTGACTGTGCCTTAATGAAAACTCCCATGGTTCCTCCAAACAACCTAGGTCCTGACCTTGCTGGTAAACCAGTCAATCAAACTCTATTTAGAGGAATGATTGGGTCACTGATGTATCTACTTGTATCAAGGCCTGATATCCAATTCTCAGTCTGTTTGTGTGCCAGATATCAGTCTGACCCAAGAGAATCACATATCACAGCTGTGAAAAGGATCCTCAGGTACCTGAAGGGTACTCCAAGTCTTGGATTATATTATCCTAAATGTTCAGGCTTTGATCTCAAGGGGTACTCAGACTCTGACTATGCAGGCTGCAACATGGATAAAAAAGCACCTTAGGCTCCTGCCAATTTCTTGGTGGAAAATTAGTCTGTTAGAGTACTAAGAAGCAACAATCAGTTGCCTTGTCCTCAGCAGAAGCTGAATATGTTGTAGCAGCCAGTTGTTGTGCAAATGTACTATGGATGAAAAGTCAACTCAGTGACTATGACATCCATTATAAGATGGTTCCCATCTTTTGTGATAACACAAGTGCAATTGCTATCTCAAACAACCCTGTTCTTCATTAGAGAACCAAACACATTGATATCAGATATCAATTCATCAGGGACCATGTCATGAATGGTGACATTGAATTGCACTTCATTCCTACTGAATATCAGCTAGCTGATATATTCACCAAACCATTGGATGAACCAACTTTCACAAGACTGAAAGCTGAATTAGGAATGTTAGATATTGAGAATCAGTCCACTGATTGAATCCATCCAACTAAGTGTAAATTCTAAAAACCTCAGGTCACTGACTCAATGTGTCTCTCAGTGAATAAGATCACTGAATAACCTTCCCTGATCCCCTCACACCGAATGAAAAGTCATTCAGGGGCCTCAAGATGACATTCAATGCTATACTTAATGCTCTAAGTATCTAGTTAGTAAATGTTTGAGGTTGGTAACTGACTACCTATTTAATATAGGAATATATGTTCTTTTGCCTTCTGGCATCCACATCTTGGGCCCCCACTTCATCACCACATATCCTACTTGACATTTATTGCCTACCCTCACACTCGATATCTTTTGATATTATTTGTGGTGATGTCACTCTGCAAATTACACTTTTTGCAGATGGCACAACTATTCACCTCGACAGTTGCGCAAAACCCGGGAAAGTGGAAAGATGGCATTTAATGCGGACCTCAAACGTTTATACAAAATAGTTTTTAAACTTTTGAGAAAAATACGCTTAGTGCCATAACCACCTCTTCTCCACTTCCCTATAAATACCCCCAAACAAAATAACACACACACGTTTTAGAAATTTTGAATCAAACTCTTGCCTTTTTTCAAAAAAACTAGTATGTGTGTTCGACCTTTAAACCAAAATCTTTTTCTTGCAAAAACAAGACCATCCCTTTACAATGGCTGCTTCTAAAGCTATTACATGCGCCCCTAATGTGGAATTCTAACTAGTGGACGCAGACTTAACCAAAAACAGTGTCGTAGGGAATTTTGCCTACCCGAAAAAATTTCCGGCCTATAAGGATGTGGTGAAATACTTGTAAAACTGCTTCCTCTCTACGGCATTCACCAAAACACCCCCAGTCATATACCATGACTATTTAAGGGAGTTCTGGTGTACAGCAGTGGCCACCAGCCCTGATGTCATCAAGGACACCATTATCACGTTCTCAGTGAACAATGGGAGAAAGACCCTCTCCCTGAACTACCAAACCTTCATCAAAGCCACAGGCCTTGATTTCACCGAGAACTTTGACCCTCAGCCCACTGAAGCTGGAGTAAAGGCCGAATTGCTTTTACTTGGGCCACATGATGACAAACACCCTGATGTGGCCCTAGGGACTTTATTAGCCAAAGCCCCAATCATAAAGACCTGGTTTCTCGCAGTCTGGAGGATACTGATGACCTTCGTCATTCAGGTCCTTGGTGGAAACAAATCCTCCACGGAGCAATTGAACACTGCTCAACAAATGATAGTGTTCAGCCTCCTGGAGGGTAGAAAAATAGATATTGGAGAGATAATCTTCAGAGACCTCATAGCCAAGGTATCAGGGAAATTGATGAACTCAAATAAGTACATTTTATTATTATCATTTATCCTATTAATTTGACTTGTTTTACTATATTATGTATGAGGATTGATACTTAATCGTTTACTTTTGTAATTCTCAGGTAAAAACAAGCATTTGGTGAAACTTAGCGATTTTGGACTGATTATGGAGCAAAACATGCAAGAAGTTAAGAGTCTACTGAAATGAAGAAGATCAAGACTAATCTGCTCCAGATGCGCCGCATCTCACTTATTACATACGGCGCATCTCAATTAAGATATCACCAGATACGATCCAAGATACAAGAGGACATGCGCCGCATCTAATCATGGAGTTACGCCGCATCTTCTGGCGGTGTACGAATATTCCTGAATATTATAATCTTGGACCCCACGCGAAGTTAAGTACATGCGCCGCATCTACTTACTAGATGCGCCGCATCTTCCCTCAGACAGAAACTATAAATACCCCAAGACCAGACGAATTCCAGAGTTTTTTTGGTCAGACATATATCAGAACCGAAGAGCAGAACCCTAGGACGAATTCAGTCAAGGAGGCAGCACAAGACACACCAAACGAAGATACAAGAGCTGTAAGAAGGTGCTGCATGTGTTTAATTCATTAAGTAGTTTTGTTTTATTGTGTTAGCAAACTTTAATTCATCAGGATTGGTGGCTTGTGTAATGTGACAACGAAAGATTGCACTCCCTTTAATACTTGCTTTCCCATCAATTAAAGTTTATATGTTGATGTCTTTGGTTACTACTTATTAGTGCATTGATAACCTCTGTGTTTATTAGTGGCTTGTAGGCATTTGACTGCGGAAAATAATGTGGCTCCCACGGTTATTACTAAATTGATCACTTAGGAATAACTTTTAGACATAAGTAATCATTAAGGGTTTACTCGCCGATAAGATTAGGACCAACGAGAAAGGGTTAACTACATACACTTCATATAAAGCTATCAATAAAACAAGTGACAATCTACTTAATCATAAGGACAACCCTCTTATTGTCTCGAGTATTTATCTGTGTACGTGTGTGCTACTTGCTGATTCGTGCCTATTGGTTTATTTTACTATTTAATTGCAAACAAATCGTGCCAGTCTCTCAGGCTGAAACCCCCTTGCGTTAGGATATTAAAATACTGATTAGAATAACGAGATAATACGTTCCACTCTTAGTGATCGACACTCTACTTACCATTATATTCATACTGACCGGGTACACTGCTCGTTAGGTGTGTGTGTTATTGATAAGTCGGCTAAATATAAATTTAAAACTTGAGTAGGCATTAAAACTGCTAAACCGCAACGACACACGCAGCAAACATCAAGTTTTTGGCGCCGCTGCCGGGGAGTGAATTCTTATTATCTGTTAATTTGATTAGTATTTTAATTAGGTTTTTCTTTTTATTAGATTAATTGCATCATTGTATTATTTTGCATATTTGTTGTATTGTGTGTTAATTGTTTTCTTTTATTTTTGTGTGTTTATTTTTGTTTGTGTGTTTAATTTTTTGTTTTTGTTTTTCGTATTTTCTGTTCTGCTATCGTTGTACTGTGCTAAATCAAACGATACGGCGCATCTGATCTCTCAGATACGGCGTATTGCGTTTAATTTTTTTAAATATAACGCGTTTAATTAATTCGATACGACGCATCTTTTCCCCAAGATACGGCGTATCTGTTTTTAATAAGAAATTTTTTTCTAAGCGATAAAGTAATACGACGCATCTGCTTTAGCAGATACGGCGTATCTGTTTTTGATAAAAAAATTTTCTAAACGTTAACGCCATACGACGCATCTGCTTTAGCAGATACGGCGTATCTATATTCTTAATTAAAAACAGTTTGCGAATTATTAAACAGATACGACGTATCGATCTCTGTCGATACGGCGTATCCTCTGAATCAAAAATCTCGTATTTTTAAACGAAACAAAAGTACGGCGCATTAACTTTCGTTAATACGACGCATTTAATTTTAAATAAATATCGATTTTTGATTAATTAATTCGATACGGCGCATTCATAAATTCTAAGCGGCGTATCTATTTTCTGGATAAAGTCTGATTAAATTTTAACGATTATAAGATACGGCGTATCTAACTTTTTGGATACGGCGCATCGTCCGCAGATATCAGCTATTTGTATTCATATATCCGTTTCTAAATTCATTAATTTTTCTTCTTAGCGAACAGATCCTACTGATGCTTTTGTGATTATTTCAGAAGGAAAATGGAAGGATTCGGAGAACTAATTGACTTCGACTTCGAAGCCAATTTTATGAACGATGTATTAGTGCATGAAAAATCACCCGAACGTTACAATGGGGGCTACATTGAACTTATTGACCTTAATGGACCATTAGAATCCAATGACCTATTCTGGATGATGCGAAATCTGAGTTAGAAGAAGGAGAAATTCTTGATAGTTAAAAAATCAACGTTATTAATACTAGGAATTACGATGAATTTGAGGGGTATGATGGTTCTTGGGACTATGGTAGAAGGATCCACGCCGATTGTGCTTACAATTTGCAATTCACATGCATGATTGGGTACAAGTGTATTGACGCCAATTTCTTTCCTATTTTACCAATCAATGTCATGTCAAGAAGGTTTTACAATTCCATTATGAGAAATAAAGTGGAGTATAAGGGAAAGAATGTAGTTGGTGCCTTCATTAATGTCCCGATCTTCGTTGGACGCTTTACTATTGTAACTGAATTCGCCGTTGTTGAAGACATGAATGCCTATTGTGACAGCAATATGGGTGACGTGATTGTTGGAAAACCATTTTGTAGGGAGATCACTATTAATGTAAAACGATTTGAAGGAAAGATCACCTTTCAATGTAGAAACGAAATTATCACTTATATGATGCCCCGAACTCATCCTGGATTTAAACATGCCACTAGTAGGATCTGCTACAAATTTTCTCCATTCCTTTTTATTAGTGATGATGACATGAAGAGAGGGATTGAGTACCCATATCAAATAATGGATGGATTCTACAATGGAGTTTTGAATTTGGGACCTGAATATATGCGTGACGATTTAATTGCTAAATGGATCCTACGTGGCCATGTAGGAATCAATGATCGATATTAAAGAGCTGAACGTGAGTCTAACTTGAAGACTCTGGAATAAACACAAGTGCTTACCGGGAGACAACCCGGAGAATTTTTATTATTCTGTTTCTGTGTCGAGTCAGTCAGGCCGCATGAGGATACGGCGCATCTCAATCCTGAGATGCGACGCATCTCCTGCAATGGTCATATCATATTTTAATTTTCTGCATTTTTTATTTTCGACTTTAAAACTTTTTATCAGTTTATTTTAATGCGGCGCATCCCTGGTTAAGGATGCGGCGCATCTTTATTCTGATCCGTATTAATTCCAGGCTCGATACGGCGTATCTTCTTCCATAAGATACGGCGCATCGACTGACCTGATGATTTTCAGTTTTAATTTTTAAGTTTTATTTTTCCTAACTACTAATGTATTATGCAAGCTTGAACCTTTCTTATCTTAGGTATGTTTTAAAGTGTTGGTGGTATTATAGTTTCCTGGATTTCCTGTGGATACATCAAGTATGAAGCTTTAACGTTCTAATCCACAAGAAGTTGATTTTTGCTCTTATACTAATGGAGGATCATACCGAGCAAATCTCAGGGGAGTTTTTCTGTTCTAATTCTTTTATTTTCCAGTTTTTAACCTTTTATACAAACAACGAGGACGTTGTTTAACTTAAGTGGGGGGATTGGAGAATTAGAACACTTAACAATTACTTGTCCTAAACTTTTTCAAAAATTATGCTTAAAATGTGCTTAATATATCAAACTTAAAATTTTTTAGCATGTTTTTGTTTAAGATCTAAGTTGCATAGCTGCACACATGACGTTATTTTCAAAAATTGTGATTTTTCAAAAATTCACAAATCAATGAGTGTGCCGGTGACTTATAAACTTTAGAACTTGGCTTGTATACTATTCGAGACCACCATAATGAGTATTATTTATATAATTGGAATGACTTGTCTAAATTGGTAAATTTCTAGGATTACGCCCAAATAGCCTATTATATGTTATGTGTTATTAACTAACTACACTGGTTAGTTAACCCCCGTATAAACCCTTTTGTTACTCTCATTTTTAGAGTAAGATACCCCTAGAAAAACACTCAGAGCCATTCCTTTCGTTTCTTACACCTATGTTTAAAATGTTTCGTTACACCCTTACACCTTAGCCTACCCTGTAGATTAAAGTCCGTGGTTGGTTAATTGCTATAGGCAAAGTGTGTTTCCTTACATTACCTGTGTTCGTGTGCGTAATTCATTATCTTTGGTTAGGTCGGGAAATTGCACAATGCAATTGGAGTGAAAGTAAATATTGTATATTTTTGAGTTTATTTTTCGTGTGTTTACTACTTTCACTATTACCGTTATTTCTGAAGTATGAAAAGTATGAAAAAAATTATCCAGAATTATCATTATAGTGATGTGGTGAAATTTTACACATCTATGTCTATGTTTAAAAAAAAAAAAAAAAAAAAAAAAAAAAAATGGAAAAAAAATAAGAAAAGAAAAAGAAAGAGAAAAGTTGGATGTTTGTTTTTAAACCAACGATGTAAAGTTATGTAAGTAGTTCATATGGCCACTATTTGTTGTATTATATCTATGGATTGAATGGGAATTGGCAGTTATGGGAACGCCAATTAAGGTTTATTCTTTGATTAAGATCTTGTTGAGTATAATTCGTGTCTACCTAAAGCGTGTGTTTCAAGTGTTAAAGCGTGAGTTATTCAATGATATGAGTCTTATTCATGGGATGGTTGGGATAGTGATTAACCACACTTAGGATTTTAATTTATTTGTTTTGTTTATTTTTATTTTTACACCAATTTATATCCCAAATATTATCCATACCCTATATTATTCTTTATCCAACCAAACCTTTGATTTATTGAGATTAGGGATTTGAGCAATCTTAAGTATCGTAGTCATGGATTCGGCTATGTATTTATGATTTTGTCGCCCTTTTTGATATATTATTATTGGTGAAGTTTGGACCTATCTTTAGCCTATTCGAGTTAAGGATTTGAGCAATTGCAAGTATCGTGTTCGTGGATTCGATCATGTATTTGTGATTTTGTCGCCTTTTCTGGAATTTGAGATCGATAGTGAAAAGAGAATAATTAACCCTTAAGCCTAAAAACCCTTTTTACCGCTTTAGACTTGTTATTCCTTGGCTTTAGTGGTGGAGATGTGTATACTTGCCAAGCTTATGATAGAATATTCGTCGCAACTGGACAGTTAAACGATTAGATTTGCTTTTATCAAATTATTTATTTATACTTCTAATTCGTTAAAGTGTTTAGTTGTGTGATTATGAATTAAACGAATACATGCTTGATATAAAAATAAATCCTAACATCTTTTAGGATACATTTTCATAAGAGAAATTCTAAGGTTTACTTGGGGACAAGTAAAGTTCAAGTGGGGGGATATTTGATGAACTCAAATAAGTACATTTTATTACTATCATTTATCCTATTAATTTGACTTGTTTTACTATATTATGTATGAGGATTGATACTTAATCGTTTACTTTTGTAATTCTCAGGTAAAAACAAGCATTTGGTGAAACTTAGCGATTTTGGACTGATTATGGAGCAAAACATGCAAGAAGTTAAGAGTCTACTGAAATGAAGAAGATCAAGACTAATCTGCTCCAGATGCGCCGCATCTCACTTATTACATACGGCGCATCTCAATTAAGATATCACCAGATACGATCCAAGATACAAGAGGACATGCGCCGCATCTAATCATGGAGTTACGCCGCATCTTCTGGCGGTGTACGAATATTCCTGAATATTATAATCTTGGACCCCACGCGAAGTTAAGTACATGCGCCGCATCTACTTACTAGATGCGCCGCATCTTCCCTCAGACAGAAACTATAAATACCCCAAGACCAGACGAATTCCAGAGTTTTTTTGGTCAGACATATATCAGAACCGAAGAGCAGAACCCTAGGACGAATTCAGTCAAGGAGGCAGCACAAGACACACCAAACGAAGATACAAGAGCTGTAAGAAGGTGCTGCATGTGTTTAATTCATTAAGTAGTTTTGTTTTATTGTGCTAGCAAACTTTAATTCATCAGGATTGGTGGCTTGTGTAATGTGACAACGAAAGATTGCACTCCCTTTAATACTTGCTTTCCCATCAATTAAAGTTTATATGTTGATGTCTTTGGTTACTACTTATTAGTGCATTGATAACCTCTGTGTTTATTAGTGGCTTGCAGGCATTTGACTGCGGAAAATAATGTGGCTCCCACGGTTATTACTAAATTGATCACTTAGGAATAACTTTTAGACATAAGTAATCATTAAGGGTTTACTCGCCGATAAGATTAGGACCAACGAGAAAGGGTTAACTACATACACTTCATATAAAGCTATCAATAAAACAAGTGACAATCTACTTAATCATAAGGACAGTCCTCTTATTGTCTCGAGTATTTATCTGTGTACGTGTGTGCTACTTGCTGATTCGTGCCTATTGGTTTATTTTACTATTTAATTGCAAACAAATCGTGCCAGTCTCTCAGGCTGAAACCCCCTTGCGTTAGGATATTAAAATACTGATTAGAATAACGAGATAATACGTTCCACTCTTAGTGATCGACACTCTACTTACCATTATATTCATACTGACCGGGTACACTGCTCGTTAGGTGTGTGTGTTATTGATAAGTTGGCTAAATATAAATTTAAAACTTGAGTAGGCATTAAAACTGCTAAACCGCAACGACACACGCAGCAAACATCAGGGAAATCTAGGCAAAGACACATGTCTTACCCTAGGTTTATTTCCTGTGTGCTTCAGGACTTACTAGGCTCCGAGTATGTTCGACCCAACGTCCAGGGATCTGAACCTGATGTCTTACACAAGGCAAACTACTCGAGAGACCTCACTGAGGTTACACCCGTTACCCTGACCACATATATGTTGATGGTCATTCAGGGCGCAGACGCGATATCACCAGTGCCTTCTCCTTCAAAAAAGGAGAAGAAGAAAAAGAAGGCAGGGTCCAGGAAGGTGGTTCAACCCAAACCACTAGCCACTAAGACCTCTGCCTCAAAGCCTCAAAAAAGGCAACCAACGGCCAAGCCCACTGAGACACCCACAGTTAAAACCCAATTAGCCAAAGAACAACCGCCAACGAAGGGTACTAAGAAATTATCCTTAGTGTCCTCGAGCAAACCCGCTCCTCATGGCTCTGCTGACATATACAAGTCAGTAGGGACAGGAACCATCCAACCCTCACATCCCGATGAAGGCATTCGTCAACCACCACCTTTGCCTAAGGGAGAACAGGGTCCTATATCCTCAGTAGAGCCGCACCACTCTGCTGAGAAGGGGACCCACACCTTCTCACATCCCGTTTATGGCTTTGACAATTCACAGTTAGAGTCTCAGGGAGACACGACCCCTAAATCTTCATCAAGGCAGCACAACCTTGGTGGAAAGGGGGGCTCAACATACAACTTCCCGTTTATGGCTCTGATCAATCACACTCAGGGTCTCAGGGAGAAACGGTCCCTATATCTTCATCAGGGCAGTAAAACCCTGATGGAAAAGGGGACCTCAACAAATCACTGCCTAGTGATGGTACTGGAGAACACCCACCAGTCCCTGAAGGCACCCAATGGGACAAAGACTCAGGGGGCATACGACCACCCGCTGATATAGAACCAACACCCCCTCTGGTCGCATCCAGTCTTTTGGGAACTGACCCTATGGACCAGGCGGAGAAAACCCTCTCTGTTCACTTGGAGGGGTCAGGACCTGGCCACAACGAAGGCGAGCCCTCTTTTGAGGGGGAGCCGGATTCACACCTGGTTCCGACTCTAGCAGAACTCCAGTCACTAATTAATGAAGAGTCAGACGAGGAGATGGTGGATTTTGGAGACGAAGAAATTTTTGGTGCTGGGGATGACATGGAGACTGAAACTTACAACTCTCCTCAGCACACTGAACAACCATCATCATCTCCTCCTTCTGAGGAACAAGAACCCCACATCGTCATCATCATCATCATCAGGCAACTCCAAAGACTCTGCTCCTGCTACTCCTCCGTATTTGCAGAAGTATGACAACATTCTTCCTCTCACTAAAAGGCGGCTGGTAAAGTTCCTCAGAAAAGCCAACACTGCCCTCTTTCGTGAGATTACTGAAGAACAATGGGATCAGCATACTGAAGCAGCAGCCTCCTATGCTGACTTCAGGGCTACTGTTGAAGACTCTCAGGGAAAACTACATCAGGTCGCTGCCTTCACTGATAAACAAATCAGTGACCTAAGGACATATCTTGATCATCTGGGTTCTGCACAAGACACGCAGTTCTACAATGTATTGACGACTCTTAGTTCCATTCAAGAAGAGTTCAAAGATGATCCTGCCCTCCTTACCAAGCTGTCTGAGTTCATGGATACTCAGAAGACCACCTCCTCCAATATTGCTGAGCTTCTCAAGCTACTCCAAGAGGTGGATCTTAAACCGCTCAGGTCTCAGCAAGATGTCATTCAACAGTCAGTCTCTGATACCCAGGAGTGCTTGACTAAAATTTCATCAGCCTTTGATTAGCTCTCCACCAAACATAATGAGCTGATTAACCACTACACCACCAAGGTTACTGAACTCACCAATGCTCAAGTTACCATGGCAGCTGACATATCCGTCCTGAAGAATGAAACCAGTGACATAAAGAACATGGTCTCAACCATACTGACAATTCTTCAGACTTCTCTAGTTCCACCAACTCCTCAGTCAACAGATGCTTACCCTAAAGCTCCAGCATCTGTTGAGGGGGAGAAACCTGATAACCAAGTTCCTAAAACTGAGGATCCAAACATCACTGAAGCTGTTCCTCTACAAAGCTTCATGCCAGTACCCTCAACCTCCTCAGCTCTTGTTATTGTTACTACCACTCCCATCCCAACTGAAGCAACAACAACAACTAAGTTCCTAGAAGCCTCATTCAGTACACCCACTCCCACTGACAAAGGGAAGGGAATAATGGAAACTGAAGACTCTCCTCCAAAGTTGGTAAAGGCACCAAAAGAAAGGCGTCCTGACCCAGATGCACCCTTTGAAGTTGTCTTAGATGATGGGAGAAGATTCAAGGGAACTAGGGAAGAAGTGGCCGCAGTTTTGGATGAACAGGATAGAGTCAGGGCTGAAACACTCAGTAGGCCAATAATTGCTGAAGTAGCCAAGGAGGTCATCAGGGAAACTGAGCAGGTTATCAAGGGGGAAGATTTCCTAAAACTTCAGGCTGATCTAATAAAAGAACACAATCTTAAGGTCAAGCTCAATAATGAAAGGAAGAGGAAAACTTATGAGAAGTATCTGTGGTACATGAAGAAGACAAAGGGTGAAGGCACCATAACTGACATGAACATTCACAACACCAAGGCCATAAGCATTACGGTTCACAGAGGGCCAAGGAAGACTAAGAAGAACACACCCTTCAAATTCTCAGATTATGGGCCCAGGGAATGGGACATGATGGGGCCCATCCTGAGGAAGAAGCAAAGCAGGATCGTTCCTGACCTTCTAGCTACCTTGAACAACAAATACGAGGAACTGCAAAGGGTTGCTAAGAGTTTAGGAATAGATCATGAGAAGGCACTTGCTTCTCAGGGACTTTGAATCCCTGAACCTACTCAGAAGATTGGGAAGAAGAGGAAAGCTGTGGGACAGGAACCTGAACAATTCATAGCAGCTCTTCATTACAACAGGACTCCTCCTCAAGGGGTCAACTTTGTTCCCAACAAAGTTATCAAGCTTCCTGAGTATGGCATCTTCTTCGTCGATGAGTTTGGCCAACAGGACTTTCAAAGAGTAAGTGACATAAACCTGGTGGAAACAACAACTCTTCTTGCTTACAAGCTGATGCCACTTCATGTGAAGAGCCTTGAAAATGAAGAGTTTATCAGGCTGATGGACAGGATGATGAATGAAAGACCCGACAAGGAGAAGTTGGTGTCTAAGAAGGCTAAGTTGGAGCTCATGGGAATTATGGAAGGCTGAGTACATATCCCTGAGAATTATGTTTAGATAATAGGACTTTGTAATGATATGAATAAAATGATGGCCCACGTTTTGTTATATCAGTGTCCTTTAATAGCTTTCTAATATATTCAGTGTAAGAAGAAGCCCATTTGCTCACTTACACTGATCAAACACTTAGGCATAATTTATATCCAAATAGGGGGAGATTGTTGGGTCCATTCAGTACCTAAGCGTCCTGACTCCCTTAGATTTCGCACATAGGAGATCAAGACACAGCCCCAGGGCTATGGGTAAGTAGATCGAGAGGTCGTTTCGCCCCTTTTCCCCGAACAAATTAGCCCAAGTGTTAATCAACCATGAACGCTCTCAGGTCACTGAGTGAACAGTCACTCAGTGAGTTATCTTCAGGATGCTTAGGACGAGTCTAAGAAGAAAGATTTACCATTCAATGAGGCGGAACTCCCTGAGTGTTACTTAAGTGGAAGAAGAAGATAATGGGTTCAGTGAGTGATGACAATAACTCACTAAACCCCAGTCTCCTCAACAACAATTATAATTGAAGACTGAAGACTGAAGACGAAGACTAAAGAATCTGAAGTCTGAAAGAAAGGCGGGACAAGGCGGGAAGAGTTTGAAAAGATAAGGAGAAGTCCTTATCAGGCCAAAGTCAAACTTTCCCTGAAAGACTTGAGAACAAGAGCAGTGTCATCACTGTCATTCGGAAAGCAGTATTAACCTATTCTTAATATAGATTCTTGTAACAGTGACAAAATACTGTTGTATTTTGTCCTGACTAGCTAGGTCATTCTGTTTGTCTTTTTAGTCACGGGTGCTCTTTTATACTTGTGTATAAATAGGATCATAGGGGAGAAAAGTGGATAAGTTTTGTGCATTAAAAAGCTTAGACATTCACAAAACCACTTTTCTCCCCCAAAGAGCAACCTAGTCCCTGAGATAGCTCAGTGGTTCATTTATTGTTGCCACTCAACCATAGCTTGAGTTTAGTGAGGAGAACATACCATACCTTATCGTTTCAATCCCAAGTGTTATTTCCGCTAACACTTGGGTATAGATTCTTTTGATTAATTTATAATAAGAATTTAAACGTTGAAAAAATTGTGTTTTATCTTTTACGTTTTTACTTATTTGTTTAAATTAATCAATACATTGATCAGTCATGGAACACAATTAGATTAACTTTGTAGTTATTTCTACTTGTGTTACGGGAACAACAGTTTCTATGGCCAAGAATATGGAGTATCGGCCGGTTGCTCCTAAGAGTACAAAGGCTTCTCCTCCTAAAGACTCTATTAAGGAGGCGTCTACGTCTACACAACCAAGTAAGTTTAATACGTCTAATACTTTTGACGCCCTTGGTGATTTGGATGAGGATCCTATTGTTAGTAATGATTCAGGTTTTGATATTGGATTTGGGAACACGGATAAACAGGCAAGTGTTACCATTGATTCATTTGATACTCCAAGTACTACACCTATTGTTGAAAAGATTAATAAGCTTGAAAGTCAATTAATTGAGGGGAAGCTTGTGCTTCTGGGTGACGATGGGAATCCGATTCCTATGCTAAAGAAGGCTAATGTGGGACACGTGGGTAAAAATGAAGATATCCCTAGCTCATCCAATGCTTCTCATTGTGTTATTTCTAATAATACACCTGTTATGGTTAATGAGGGTAAAAAGGTAGGTAATCCATTTTCTAAGGTTAAGAATTTGGTTATTTCGGATATTGATAGTAATGATGAAGTTGAAGATGTTTATGATGAGACTTCTCATTTTATGACGAGTGGAGGTGCATATGACACTAGTTTATATGAGGATGAGGATTATGATCAATATGACACTTATGACCTTCAAGGTTTAACTTTGGAACATCGCACATTTTGTGATTCGATGGATATAAATTTACGTGGTCAGTTTAAATGTTAGTGTTATTTCTTGTCTTTATAGTAGTTGCTCATAAGATTGGTTTGTATTTCTTATGGTAGGTTAGGTCCTAAGCACTGTAGATGTGTTTGGTTTGCCTATTTCGGCTGAGGTTGGGATTCACACACACCCGTTGTACTTTATTGTTTTTTTGGAGTAATAATATTTTACTGAGGGTAACCCTTTCACCCTAAAAGAAAAGTTTAATAGTTTAAAATCTCTATCCCTTAACTTTAGTAATATAGCATTTAACATAATATGCCTATTAAACTCTACAGTTTTACTCTTTGCTTTATGTGTTAACTTTTAACATTTCTTTAACTTTAGTAATATAAGAAATTAGTCCTCTAAACTCGTTAAACTGTATATTTTTACTTATTTACATCAAGTTTCTTTCTGTTGTTAACAGTTTTAAACAGAAAAACATATAGATATTAAATTGTTGTTTTCTACCTACAAAATGAATTCTTTTCCTCCAGCTGCAACACGTGAGTTGTAATATCTTGACATTACAAACATGATAAAATTGCAAACATCAATTTAGTGAACATTTTACTAACAAATGAACCAAACACCCGAATTTTAGAGCAAATATTTAAGGTAGACAAAAATATGCATGTTCAAAGATAATTTATGAAGGATAACAGTGGGCTCAACCCAATTATAAGGATCTTTCCCTAACAAATTTTTCTCCCGTAACAAACTTTCCCGCCAAATAAACCTACCATTAAAAAAATCAAATAAAAGCTTCATTTCTTATCCATTTTCTACATGAATTTCAATTCTGAATTGATCATTAGATTCAGTTTTTCATTGCGCACACAATGATAAACTTGAAATACATTTTTGTTTGGTTTTGAAAATTTCCCCAATTCACTCGATTATGATTTTTGTCATTTTTTACCTAATCGTTTATTTGTTTCTATTACGTTAGATTCTATTAAGTGATAATTGAATAAAAACACTAATTGATTAGGTTTTTGCGTGTTGTGTGGAAATCATGTCAAAACGCAAATCCTCCAAACGCCAAATAAGAATACCTAGTAGATATGAGGACACTGTATGTGATTTAGGAAAGAATAAGAGTAGTAGCACTGTTAGAGATACTGAGAAGAGTGGGGAAAATCATGATGATAGTAGTAATGGTGGGAATAAGGATACTAGTGGGAATATTGGAGGCAATGATTGTAATGGAGAAGAGATACTTGAGGAAGGTGTAGATGGAATGAACAAGGATGAGCTGAGTATGGAAAGTGGTAATGGAGGTGAAAGTTTGGAGAAGAATACTTGTGAGGGGATAGGAAGATGAATACTACTAGTGAATGTTTTGCTAATGTAGCTGCTTCTGTAAGTCATGTGATTCCTGATGTAGTTAATGCTATTAAGACTACTATTTTGTTACCTGATATGCATATTGCACATGATAATCATAATGAAATGCATAAGTCAGATGTGGTCAAACAACATACTACTAGTAGCTTTGCTGACATTCTTAGTAGTTCTGGTATTGTTTTAAGTAACAAGCTAGAGTTTGTACCACCTGATCTAGATGGGAAAGGCACTAAAATTGTTATCTTTGAGGAAGAACTAGTTAAGGAGGGGTGTACAAAATGGGAAAGGACTGTATGTGGATACTTTGTGGGGACACAAATGGTTTTTCCTGAAGAAAAATACATTGTTAGAAGAATATGGGGCAGACATGGGCTAGAAAAGGTGTTCATGAACAATAATGATTTCTATTTTTTTCAAATTCAAAAGGGCGGAGGGTATGAAATTGTAGTGGAGAATGGACCCAGGATTATAAATAGTAGGCCAATGATTGTTCAAAAATGGGTTCCTGAAGTAAATATTGAAACAAGAGAGCCCTCTGTGTTGCCTATACGGGTCAAATTGATGAATGTGCCTATGAAAGCTTGGACTAAAAAAGGTATAACTGCTCTTGCTAGCTGTTTGGGAAAACCAATTATTATGGATGAAATGAATAACAAAATGTGTCACTTTGGTTCTGAGAAATTTGGCTTTGCTAAAGTCTTGGTAGAAATGTGTGCTACACAGGGTTGCCAAGATAGTATTGAGGTGCACTATTTTGATAATGAGAGGAGAAAGATAAGAGATAGGATTGTAAATGTTGAATACCCTTGGAAACCTACAGCTTGTAATTACTGCAAGGTGTTTGGGCATAGTTTGCTTCACTGTGCTAAAAGGCCTAGAAGTGACGCAGAAGTGGCATTAAACAAGAAAGTTATGAAGAGTGTGGAAGATAATGAAGGATTTGTAAAAGTTCATAAAAAGAGGAAGAATAATGCAATTAATAATGGAAACAAAAAAGTTGTTGGAATGCAGTATAGGCTAATTAGTAAGGAACAGAGGATTGGAGAAGTGCAAAGTGGAACTAGTAACTAGTACTGAAGAACAAAAGCATAGTAGTTCAACAAGTACAGAGTCCCCTAAGGCATTACGTAGTTGTGATACTAATGGACAGGAAAAGGCTAATGGGAACAGAAAAGTGTGAAATCTCAGTAAAGATAACATTGAATCTCTTAAGAAAAGCTCTAATAATTTTGCTAGGTTGCAAAATGAATATGTTAATGAGTTTCCCACCTTGATATCTCCACAAAAATAGAAGATAGTTGATGGTTATCTTTGTAAGAATGAACAGCCAAAAGCAGATGTAATGAAAGAATGGAGTGAGGTGATGAAAAACTATTTTATAGAAAAATGGAAAGCTAATGTAGTCAATAAGGAAACAGTAAGTAATGATGGTGAGAATGAAGCTGTGGAAGATGTGTTTGATGACTATTCTAACATTACTAGCTTTCTAACAAAGAAATATTTGAAGAATAAGGGAAAGAATGTTCTAATCGATGAAGCAGATGGGGGACTGTTCAATCCTTGATATGGATTGAAAAATAGCTGTTTGGAATGTAATAGGATTGGGAAAGAATTCTAGACAGAATGAAGTAAGGAATTTAATACAAAATGAGAAATTGAATGTATGTGCAGTAGTGGAAACTCATTTTAAACAAAGAAAGGTTAGTGATGTTTATTGCAGTATTTTTGGAAATTGGTTATGGGATACTAACTCTAAGTGGTCTCCTAGTGGATTTATAATCATGATAGGCTGGGAACAAAGATCTATGCAAGTAATGGTTTTAAACAACTCTAGTCAGGCCATGATGTGTTTTATTGAAGATGTTAATTTCAAGGTGAGATTCTATTGTACCTTCATCTATGCTAAGAATGATAGGAAGGATACAAAAGCTCTTTGGAAAGATTTGGAAGTGTATAAACAGATAAAAAATAGTAGAGCTTGGTGCTTAGTGGATGATTTCAATGTTACTCTGAAAATTGATGAACATAGTGATGGTATGTCATACTCTACACAAGATATGGTTGAATCTCAAGTTTGTGTAGCTCAGATTGAGGTGGAAGACATTAATAAATTAAAGTTGGATGCCATTACACTTGGAATAAAAGCTTGCTAAACCCTTCCACTGCAACCCTTAAGAAGCTAGACAGGATTATGGGGAATGGAATAATATGAATAAGTATGTTGAAGCACAAGCTTGTTTTCTCCCATACATCGTTTCTAACCATAGCCCTGTTGTCTTGACTATACCAAGGAGTTTGAGGAAGAAGAATAAGTCACTCAGATTCTCTAACTATTTAGTTGACAAAGCAGATTTCTTACCAGCGGTTTAAAAGGAATGGGAGAAGAAAACTGAAAGGAACAAGATGTTTGTCTTAGTAAAAAAGATGAAGAGTTTGAAACATTCACTGAAAAAACTCAGTTGTAAGAAAGGGAACATGTTTGAAAGAGTTATCTTGTTAAGGAAAAAGCGAAGATTATGCAGTTAAGAGTTTATAAGGATGTGCATAATATTGAGTTAAGAAAAGAAGCTGCTTCAATGTTAAGTGAATACAATGAGGCAGTGTTGGATGAAGAAAAAATGCTTTATCAAATGGCTAAAGTTGAATGGCTGAGAGAAGGAGATAAGAACTCTGCTTATTTTCATCAGATTATTAAAGTAAAAAGGCATAGAAGCCATATTGATAATGTGTGTGATGAGCAGGGTATTAGATATGAGGGTGAGGAGGTCCCAGCTCAGTTTCTTAAGCATTTCAAGCAATTTCTTGGTGTTACAAGTAATACCAGAAGTATAAGTAATGCTAGTGAACTGTTTACTGAACAAGTTTCTCATCATGAAGCTGAGGCTATGCGCTATATGGTCACTATGGAAGAAATCAAAGATGCTTTGAAAAGCATTGATTAAAATAAGGCTCCTGGACCTGATAGGTATACATCTAAGTTTTTTAAAGCTGCTTGGTCAATTGTGGGAGATGATCTATGTTATGCAGTGAAAGAGTTCTTCTAAACAGACAAGATTCTAGGAGAATTGAATGCAACAATCATATCTCTGGTTCCCAAGATCAAAATGCCCTCCAAAGTATCTAATTATAGGCCAATTTCATGTTGCAATGTGGTCTATATGATCATTAGCAAGATTCTTACTAACAGATTGAAGAATGTGTTATGTAGAAAAATATCTCAGAATCAAAGTGCTTTTATACCAGGAAGAAGAATTATTAATAATATACTTCTAACAGAAGAGCTACTAAAAGGTTATGGATGCAAACAGGGTAAAGAAATATGTGCTTTTAAAATTGATATAATGAAAGCATATGATATAGTGAGTGGGTCATTTTTGGAAGAAGTATTAGAAGGCTTTGGATTTCCAGCACAATTTATTGGGTGGATTATGAAATGTGTCAAGACTGCAACCTTTTCTATTTGTGTTAATGGTGAAAACCATGGTTATTTTAAAGGAGGGAGAGGTCTAAGACAGGGAGATCCTATCTCACCATATTTGTTTACAATAGTAATGGAAGTGCTGACATTGCTGTTGCAGAGAAAGATAAACCAAACAGGCCAGTTCAAATATCACTATGGTTGTGAAGACCTAAAGATAACAAACTTGTGCTTTGCTGCTGATCTCGTGGTTCTATGTATTGGGGATACTATGTCATTACATGTTATTAAGCAAGCACTGGAGGAATTTAGTGAAGTCTCTGGCCTACATCCTAATATGGGAAAGAGTACTATGTTTTGCAGTAATATCAGTGAAGATGTTAAGAATAGTATACTGGATATTGTCCCTTTTACTGTTGGAAAGCTTCCTGTGAGGTATCTGGGAGTACCATTGGTTACTAAAAATCTTAGTGTGACTGACTACAAGAGTTTGGTCGAAAGGGTGAGAAGTAAGATTACTGATTGGAAGAATAAATTCTTATCCTATGCAGGAAGAATGTAGTTAATAGCATCTATATTATCAGCTATGCAAACATACTGGACTGCAGTTTTCTTTCTTCTAAAGACTGTGACCAAAGATATTGATAGATTACTTAAAGACTTCCTATGGAGCCAATGTGAAAAAATCAATGCCAAGGCTAGAATTACCTGGAAGAGTGTATCTAAGTCAAAGCACTATGGGGGATTGGGATTTAAACCTTTGGATAAATGGAATAATGTTTTAATGATCAAACATCTTTGGAATATGTTGGGTCCATTCAGTACCAAAGTTCTCTTAAACTAGGATTTGAATAGAAAATAACCTAAGTGTTGCAAATCCATAAACATAATCAAGTCACTAAGTGAATAGTCACTCAGTGAGTCTCCTTCAAGATACTCAGGACAAGCCTGAAGATGAAAGGTTTTCATCTCACTAAGGCGAAACTCAGTAAATGATACCTGAGTCAAAGAAGAAGGTGATGGGTTCAGTGAGTGATGACAATAACTCATTGAACCCCAAATCTCCTCAACAACTATAAAGACTAAGTACTTAACAAGACTTAAGACTTAAGAAGACTGAAGCCTGAAGAGCATGAAGTAATGGCGGGATAAGGTGGGACAAGTTTGAAACGCATAAGGGGGAGTCCTTATCACTAAAGTCAAACTTACCCTGAATGGAGTAAAACCAAAGCAGTTTCATCACTGCTCTTTAGAAAGCACCATTGTCTTATACCAAATGAGGAAGTGTAACTGTGACAAAATGTGTAAGCATTGTGTCCAAAGTAGCTTAGGACATCTTTGTCTTTTTGGATAACGTTTGTATTACAGTTGTATATAAATAGGATCATAAGTTGGAGTAGAAAGGTTGACAAGTTTGTGCAATTAATGCAAAGCATTCACAAACCTTTCTACTCCTCCAAATACAACTAAGTCCCTGAGATAGCTCAGTTGGTTAGCATAGTTGTACTTAAGCTTAGCTTAAGTTTAGAGAGGAGATTACAATACTTTTCATTCAATCCCAAGTGTTATTCCGCAAACACTTGGGTATAATTCTTTGATTGATTTCTAATAAGAATTAAATGTTGAAAAATCTTGTTATTTACTTTTACGTTTTCTTATTACTATCGAAGATTTCATTACATTACTTAACCATGGTGCATGGTTAGCTTAACTTTATATTTAACACTAACTGTGTAAAAGGAAACAACAAGTGGTATTAGAGCGGTTTGATTTATAAAACAAGTTTTATAAACCTTTCAAAACATTTTTAAAATCAAGATCCTACCATGGCTAAAAGTGATGTACCCCAACTAGTCGACAAAAAGGGAGGAAGCTATACTGCTACTGCTCCCCGACTTGAAGTTGGAAAATTTAACAAGTGGAAAAAGCGCATGCTTTGCTACTTGACATGAATGGAACCTTACTACATTAAGTGTATTAATGAAGGTCCATTTGTCCCTAAAACTGCTGAAGGTTTACCCAAAGCTTGAAGCTCAATGGACTCCTGATGAGAGAAGGGTGGTCAATCAAGACCAAGGCCTGAAAAGCATCATTATATCATGTCTCCCTGAAGATATAATAGAATCAATCATTAATTGCCCAAATGCCAAACAGACTTGGACTGACTTGGTTCATAGCTTTGAAGGTCCCTCAGATACCAAGGAAAACAGGATTATGGACCTAAAACTTGAGTATAATACTTTCAGGGCCAAATACATTGAAAGTCTTTCTCAGACCTATACTCGGTAAAAAACATTGCTCAATGAGCTGACCAATGATGGTGTTATTTTGTTCAAACACGAAATCTATGTTGGCTTTGTCAACAGTATCCCTTAGAAGTGGTTAAACTTCTCTCAGGGTCTTAGAAATGCAAATCATATTCAAAATCTTGAGCTCCCTCAAATCTATGGGAAGTTTGTCTACGAAGACAACTTAATCTCTTGGAGATACCCTGACTCAAAGAAAGCTCAAGAGTCAAAAAAGGTCGTGACAATTTCACCCATATCCACTGCCTTCTATTCTAATGGTGTTGTGCAGGATTTCCAAGAAACTTCGGATGATGAGGCTGATGAGAGAACCAGTGAGGAGTATCTAAGTGATTTACAAATTGAATTTCAAGAAAGGGCATTCCTTGCTAACTCAAAATGTTTTACCAAAAGAAACAAAAAAATTTCAAGTGCAAAAGAAAATGAAAACACTTAGTGTTTTAAATATGGTAAAAATTGTCATTTTGCAAAAGATTGTTTCTCTAAAACTACCTCAGAACCCTCATACAAATTTTATGGAAACAATTCTTCTTCAGGAACTAGCAAGTTTCAACCAAAAATGCTTCAGTCTACTCAGTCCTTTCAAAACAAAACTGAAAAATATCCTCAAAAGGATTTGAAGCTAAGTATAAAAATGTAACACCTTAACCCGACAAGGGTCAAAATGCCACATTATGGTGTCAATCAGAACATATAAACGCAAGTGGAAGACTTATAAACATAATAATTACAAGGGTATTCTAAGATGATAATAAAATACTAACTCTAAACATGATGAGTTCCAAAACTGAAGTACAAAACCAAACTAAATTTAACTGAAGCTATATCCAAGTCTAATCCAGAAGCAAATGGGTATCTATCGTCAGGGTGGTCTACTAAGAGCTCCTATGCACTCTTCCCTCAAATCCCAGCTTCCAACCTAAAACCTGCCGTAGGAAAAGAAATGCGGCTGAGCTTAAAAAGCCCAGTGAACAAATATATACAAAATGAATAATCAAACATATATAAGTGTAGGAAAAAGGAACATAAGCTCCTGCTGAACGAATATCATCTGCCAAATGAATAAGAGATCAAGGATCAACTGAACAAAATGTCATATACCATAAGAAGTAAATCATAGCGAAACATAAGGAGATCATAATGAAGTCAAAGGAATCAAATAGAGAATAATAATCATATAACAGAACAAAACAGAAATGCCCACGAGCTCAGAAAGCATGCCACATGCTTAGTCACATAATCACATCATATCATATCCATATATATCCGTCAATTCATAAGTTGTACAAGGAGGGGAGACTTCTCAAGTACCAAATGGAGTAGCTAGCTCCCAGAAGTGAAATGTGGTGCATGGAACGCAAAAACCAATCACTAATCATATCCAGAACAGAACAAAACAGAAACTAGGATGCATCCATATCATAAAACACAATGATCGGAAGTTACTCCTTCTTCAGCGAATCTACACGAATTAATGATCGCCTTATTATTTAAGAACCATTTCATAAGTTATTACTGATTTAGTATTTATTGTTGTTCAGATTGACATATTAGGTCCACTTCCCATAACTTTTCCGAATTATTAACTTTCCATAATTAGTAACTTTCCCGAATTAGTAACTTTTCATAATTAGTAAATTAGGGTTATAATTCATAGTTAATCAAACTTAGGGTTTCCAATTGATAATAAGTTAACTTAAAGGTTCAATATAACAAATATCACAGTTTAGGGTCTAAATGTGACAATACTCAAAATTTAGGGTCCAATGTTTCGGATTAATTATTCAATAATGTTTTGTTAGGGTTTCACATAAGTAGAGAACATGGTACGATACACGCACACTTGGCTCACATCTCGTCGCACACACACATGCAACTCACTTACTACCGAGACATACCCCTTGACCCTTTTCAACTTAGTTTATAAATGAATTTAACAATCTCTTTAGACCACCCAATATCGTAAACACAGTCACATGACTTGACAACTAAGCTTAACGGAACAAAGCACTTGATCACACACACGTTTCCAGCCTTTAATGATCACACACATATGTTACACATTCACACACATGATTCGACCTAAATTACTCACGCACTTATATAATCAAATATGAGGCAAAAACATCACTAACCAACTCCACGCACAACCCTTTTCTTAGACCCACACTCATACGATTACACCTTTATAGACCCACATCCATTTACATACAACACCAAGGTTTTGCAACATGATATGAGGCCATGCAATCTAACTAAAAGGATCAATGTTCAATAAAAGGACCACACGTATTCATTTATATATGTTGCCTTAAGGTAAAAGTATCCATGCGTATACAAGTTATTGTATCAGTGTGTTTTATGCATGAAATTTTCATGCATACATAGGTCTACATGTTCGAACATTTCATGCCATTTATTTGTTTTAGACTCTTATGTTCGACAAATATTACATTCACACGACATGCAATATAAGGAAGCACACACATGATAAGCCACCCTACATACACCCGATACATACACCCACATCCTACAAGCATACGCGACATGATCGATTACCCAAACGTTCACATACTTAAAAATATTTGTGTCCTAATAAATTAGAATACATGCGCCCTTTTCTTGCGTATAATATCAGGTTATAGTAGCGTATAAATACCAGATTGTTGTGACGTATATTAGGGTTCAAATATGGTCGACATTACCAGATTAAGGGACGACACTATGGGCTGTTAAACAAGACTCAAAAACCTGCTTGACACCGATCCAATGTACCACCAAAACTCCCCTAAAAACTCATGCAATAAACATAACATATTTACCTAGGGTTTTCTAGGTTATAAGTCTCGTTATCGATTGTTCTCAACAATTTTATTAGGGTGCGTTGAGGTTGAGTTTAGGGTCGACATGGGCTGGTAACACACGAGATCAAATAGCCATAACACGACATAAAAGTGGATACGATATGCAACACAAAACAGATACAGATTTCGTATTACTAAATCTTTACGTGGCATGTATTTTTACTTCTTCGTATACATGTGTTCTTAACGAAACAAAAGCTAGGTTTTCATATATTTCATACAAATAACATGGTAGTCGAATCAAAACGATAAAGGGTGGTGTACCTCCGATCGGATTGGTACGAACAAAACAGGAACAGAAGTAGTACAACATTCGAACCAAGCCCGCGACTAAAAACACCCTTTGAGCCTAGTCGCTACCTATGATCAGACCTTTCTTCTACCTTCTTTTGTACCTTCTGATTTGGAGAACAAAAGGAATCGGTTTTCTTATTTGTTGTGTATTAGTTTTTAGGACTTTGTATCAAAGTGGTGAGAGAAGAAGGAGATATACTCGTTTAAAAGAAATGAATGAGGGAGGTGGTTATCAAGGAAAGTGGTGTAAAATAAAGGAGGATAATATTGTTTAATAAAAACGAATAGGGAAATGTCGTGTGTATATTGATGGTGATTGAGACGTAAATTAGGGTGATTAGGATAGGGATTAGACCGAGATTTACGGGATGTGATTTGTGATTTATTTGGTTTAGCAAAGTTACCATATTTCAATTTCAAAGTGTATGTACAAAATAATAATCGGTCCTAGCATAACCTATCCAACGTGTGATATTAGTTCTTAGGACAAAATATTGTATCGTTTTCTTACTCAGTTAGTTTAGGTTCCCACGTTTTCAAAAATTTAAAATATAACGTATCGTATGGATATTATGTTAAGTCAAATCGATCGTTAATAGTTATTTTTAAATTTTAGGTCGTTATAATTCTTCCCCTCTAAAGGAAAAAAAATTTCGTCCTTGAAATTGGAGTCACAAAAGTCAAACGGATACGTATCAAATCACGAAAAGGAATGACAATAATTAGCCTCACGCACGGAGAGGTTCTTCCAAAAGAATCTTCACAAACGGAATAGTTTTATTTCTCATGACTCAATCCCGACAAACGATGATAGCCCCAGGCTCTCCACAGAACACAAATCATAACAAATCTGATCCAACAAGTACAAAACAAATACGTAACAGATGACGGTTGTACTCTCACAAAGAGATACATCAAACACATATACACACGAGGCAAATACGGAGGTAGTGCTAAATGATAAAACTTCATCAACTCTATCCAGATTCTGAATGAACTAAGGAACTGGCTAATAATCAGAGAAGCACAAATCAAATTATCAAATGTCTCAAGAGTTTCGTATTTGTACCGACAATCAACTAAGCACATATCGGAGTATCATAACGTATCAGAAAGCATAATGGAATAGGTAGGCTAATCGTACGGATAAGAATGAACATAAGGACTAACATATCGCGAACTAAATCTTTCTTATATGCTAAAACGTCTAACACTGCTGTACAAGGACACTATACGAAACACACAATTTCTCGGTCTAAAATTTCAAAGTTTCTCTTCCACAATGATAACTAATCCATTAGTCACTGAAATCAACTCCGGACCTTCAATAAATAGCTCCCCGACCTAATTTAACTAAAAGGTGTTATTAATATCTGTTCATACAAAACTCTGAAAGAAAAATCCTTGTCACATGCTAGCCATCTAATCATAGTGAACAAACACAACCAGAACTAACACTTGTCAAGTTCCTGCTCAACACATCTTCCAAGTTCAAATAGTTGTTCTTCTTATCCATCGGTTTGGTGGTGCAAAGCATTACTAACCTTGAGTCTGGTTCTTCAAGCCTTCAGTAGCTCTTCCTAGGAATGTGAAGTAGAAACGCGAATCTCTGACACGGTCACTACAGGTGCGCCATGTAGCTTGAATAATCTTCTACCGAAAGAAATCTTTGCCAATCTTCCAAGTAAGCCAACCTAGTCAAACGATCCACTACAACTCAATTCGTGTTGTCCTTCCTAAATGTGTGTGGAAATCCCGTTACAAAGTCCCTGAAATTTTAATCCCACTTCCACATTTGAACATCCAAACTAAGGAAAACTACTCGTACGCTGATGCTGAATCTTAACCTGTTGACACGCGAAACACTTCGCCACCAAGGTACCTGCAATCATCTTCTTACCATTCCATCAAAATCCTGCTTCAAGTCTCTATGCATAATAGTACAACTAAGATGAATAGAGCAAGTAGAACTGTGTGCTTCAATCAAAACCGCTTCCTTCAAGTCTTCTAACATAGATCATATTCCACCGTATTGCTCCTTAGCTTCTTTATGTCTATCACAAATCACCCCAAGTCATGCATCGGATAGTTCACTTCCTACGGTTCAAGCTGTATTGATGCATAACCAACAATCTTCCCGTGTTGCATAAAGATATAGCTAAGTCTCCTTCTTGAGTAGAAATAAATCTCTTTTCAACTTTTCAAAGTTCTCCTCTCATTCTTCATCCCAACCAAATTTATTCTTCTCAAATATTACATAGAGTTTCTTTTGACATAGACTTTTCAACATATAATACGAAGATGATCCCCGTGTTTCTCTTTCGTCTATGAATATACCAATATGTCATACTATGACAAATTGTCCAATTATTCATGAAGACACGATTTAACAAGTCCATAGGAACAGTCGGAGCAGTAGCCAATACAATTGGCATCCCAACACTCATAGAGATCATAACGAATATGAAAAGCAATTCTAGGAACATCTCGCTCCTTTAAAAGTAACTAAAAATAATCAGATATTAAATCAATCATAGAGAAACTTCACACCCAGAAATGGATTTCACAAATCGATGATTCAAGGTAACGGATAACGGTTCTAACCGTAATACTATGCAGCTTCCAGAACTCAATACACAACCTCATACTATAATCATTCTTCCTTACGAATAAAACTCGAGTACACCACATATACACACTCAGACGGATAAAACCACTTTCAAAAAGTTGGTCCTTTAATTCTTTCCATTCAACTGATGTCGTTCAATACAAAGTTTCAGAATTAGGCAAAACGTCGCTCTTATAGGGATAGAGTTCTGACTCAATTAACTTACTGTTCTCAAGAACTTCTCAAGCAACCTATGATCCCAAAAAGTTCAAGTTATATGATGTAACTATTATCACGTTGGCCAGGCGTCATAATACTTACATCATATACACATGCCTTTATTGCAATCACATTCTACCTTGAGTCGTGACTAAACAAATTCTTATAACCAAATAAAAACATCTTCACATTTAGATGGTAATCTTGGTAGTTCATTAAGGAATACATCGCGAACATTTCAAACAACCGAATAACTCTCGAGGCAAGTTCATGAAACGAAGTATATAACAACCTGGAAAATTCTGAGTGATAATTGAAACTTGATACGAGCATAACCTAAAATCTTTGAACTATTGAATAAGTTACCTACTATGTTATAAATGTAAAACTACAAGTGTGAATCTATAACCTATATAAAATCGACCTAAACTAAGTTCATAAACTTTGTATCACACGTTCACAAGTTGCATTGGACCTACTCATATTTTGTGAACCTTGCACAATCCGAAAATTCAAAGAGATAATACCAAAATATAAAAGTTTGAATGTTTGGAAGAAGAATTAGTCTCCCTATAATTCCCATAATTCTCAGCACTTTCCAACTTATGTTATACGCTCCATCATTTTTTCCCTCATTTATCTCATCAAAATATACGGTTCATTATTTTCCTCTCCACACCAAAACCCTAGCAGCCATTTATGCCTTTATTAAGCTCTCAAAATCAAGGAGGAAGGAAGGTTTGAAGATTGCTTTGATCATGTAACGCTTGGGTATGTTTGTGTGTTTGATTCATGGGTCTTCGTTCTTGGTTCCTTTGCCTCGTTAATATGCCCAGTAGGTATCATCATCTTTTATTTTTTTTTTGTTTTACCATCCATTTGACACCTTTATATCTTATGAAAACAGAAGTAAAACATGTTATACTAATCAACAAATCAGGTTATCATGCTAATTAATGTGTCGTTAAATCTATCATATGAATCGCTAATGTATAAGCCACATAAAATCATGAAAACTTGATACATATATGTCGACTTGTGTTTCAGTTTTGCCTATTCGAACCAGTTTGTTGTATAAGCCCTAGACCTGGTCATTTAACCCTAATAATGCTCATTAATACGTGACCTAAAAATTTGGAAATAAACCCTAAGCATTTAAGATGGGGCGTACACATTTATTACATGGATTAGGGCTTGTGTTGTGTGATCCTTTGGCTCATTATTTTTGGTGTGAGTGTGTAACGTGTGTGTAATCATCAAGGGCTGGAAAAATGTGTGAGTTTATGTGATTTAAAAACTATAAAAAGGTGTGTGTTAATCGGATCTATAATGGTTAAGGTGTTAGGATTGTGATTTCCTGGTTAATATAGGTTTAGTCTCGTTATTGTTACTGTCGATTGTATGGTTGTGTGTGTGAGTGATTGGATGGTTAAATGAGGTTAAAAGATACGTTGTAATCTGAATTAAAAAGGTTAAAAGGGTGAGGTTATGGTGTGGTTAAAATATTGGGTGCATTTGTGTAACTAAACATGTGATATAATGGTCTTAAACGGGTTTTGAACGGGACTGTTTTGTAATCTGAATATGTGTGCACTATTGCTTGAGTTTCATAAGTGTATAATACTGGTTCTTTGCTCGTAAACCTTGTTTAATGTCTTGATTAATTTTTCTAATTGGTTAGGAGTGAATTGGAGTCGTATTTGTCATGTTTATGAATTTCATTGGATCATGTGTCAAACCTGAGTTTTGGGAACTTAAAAATTAGTCGATGTTTTTGATTTTTAATTTTCAAACCACAAGGAACTGAGAGATCTCCTTTTACAAGAATGATATTTAAGTTATGTGTGACTTCCTGAAATTTTTGTGGATTTTTCTGAAGTGCCTCAATGGGTTATTTAAAGGAAAACTTTATGTGTGTATCTGTAGTTAACTTTCTGAACAGGTCTGGAAAGATGATTTTTAAAACAGTGCTTGTGCTTGGTCATAAAATCTATAAAAATTTGTGAAGGTACTTAATTGATATGGGAATCACTAAGAATTAATTCAGAATTTTTGTAGCTTAATTGGCAGGCCTTAAAAATCATAAGAATGTGATCTAGATTCACTAATATATCCTAATTAAGTGGTGTTTGATTTGGAAGTACCTATAAACCCTAAGTTTGATTAATTATGAATGTAACCCTAACTTACTAGTTATGGAAACTTGCTAAGTATGGAAAGTTACTAAATTGGGAAACTTACTTAATTCGAAAAGTTGCTAATTCGGGAAACTCACTTAATTTGTAAAGTTACTAATTCGGGAAAGTTACTAAATATGGAAAGTTACTAAATTTTGAAAGTTGCTATAAATAGCAGGAAACCCTAATATGTCAATCTGAACAACAATAAGTACTGAATCAGAAATAACCTATGAAATGGTTCTTAAAAAATAAGACGATCATTAATTCGTGTAGATTCGCTGAAGAAGGAGTAACTTCCGATCCATGTGTTTTCCAATATGGTTTCATTTGCGGCTTGAGGTGCAGATATTCTACCCTTTCTCAGTAAGGGTGTCTTCTCTCATGACTTTTTGATCCTTGACTTTGATTCGTTTGCTTTGCTATGATTCTGTTGATATGAGCCTTTGCTATGATTCCCTTGATATGATATTCGTTGCTATCCATTTGCTATGATATGATTCAATTCAGTTTGATACGTTCTGTTGGATATGATATGATGACTTGATATGATTTGATATGATATGATTTCTTCTGTTTTGTTGCCCGAGCTAACTAGCCATGAAGGTACCATGGCCATGTCATTGAGGCACCAATGGCATGACACTATCTGTGGCGGTGTGATTAGTCCACGGCATCCCCATTTGATATGATATGATATGATATGTGATCTGGCCATTATGATATGTGTATATACTTGTCATAAGCAGGTGTATATATATGATTTGTTTTGTGGGAGGCGTATGGATGCATCCTAGGCATTTTGTTTCATTTTGTTAGTGATTGGGTTATGCTTGCCTTACACCCCCTCACATCTGGGAGCTAGCTACTCCATTTGGTAATTGAGAGGTCTCCCCTCCTTGTACACATATGATTTGATGGATATGTATATATGATTATGTGGTCTATTCGAGTGTCTCGTTTAGACAGGCCCGTGGCTATTCCGTATATGTGATTATGTGGTTCGTGGCTATTCCTATTGGATTCCTTGATTCATTATGGTTATCTGATTTGTATTATCTTATTTCCCCATTTCATTTGACTTATGATATCTATTCCTTTGATTCGTATGATCTATCTTCGTTCACTTATGCTTATTACCTATCTGTTTCATATATATATATATATATATATATATATATATATATATATATATATATATATATATATATATATATATATATATATATATATATATATATATATATATATATATATTCTGTTCACTAGGCTTTTTAAGCTCAGCCGCATTTCTTTTCCTGCGGCAGGTTTTAGGTTGGAAGCTGAGTTTGAGTGAAGAGTGCATAGGAGCTCTTAGTGGACTACCCTGATGATAGACACCCATTTGCTTCTGGATTAGATTTGGATTCATTTTCAGTTAGATTAGTTTCGATTTGTATTTGGCTTTGGGTTTCATTATGTTTAGATGTTAGTATTTCACTATTAACTTAGAATACCTTTGTAACTATTATGTTTATAAGTCTTCCGCTTGTGTTTGTATGTTCTGATTGACACCATAATATGGCATTTTGACCCTTGTCAGGTTGGGGTATTACAATTATGGTATCAGAGCTCAGGCTGCGACTTGTAGTACATAAGTTATGGCCTGTGAAGATTTGGACCCTTAAGTTTGCACTGTAGGAGCTTATGGAACAACCTTTGAAATTTTTACCTTAGGTTTCCCCTGTAGAAACTTTAGTTATGACCGGTGAGGATTGGGTAGATTATGTGATAAGGCATTGGTTAGCTATCTTTCTTCCGCACTACTCTGATTTATGCCTCTGTTTCCAGTTAAGCCCTTATAAGATCATTCGTTTTGGAGATTTAGAAAATTTAGCAGGATACGCAACATAAGCTTAGTGATCAAATAAGTTTAGAATGATTTATTTTGTAGTAATGCCTTACGGGTTTCATTTTCTGATGTGACCGCATTCTTTCGAATTTCGATCACTGATTTGTTAGTCATTCGTTTAGATGCCTTTTCGTCCGTTCATAGAATTCGTATGAATCCGATGTGTCCGACACATTCTGTGATTTCTCTTGCTTTTGATAAGCATACTAAGATTCCCTATGCACTATTAGAGTTTTCCATACCTAATTCTATCCCTATGAGAAACCTTGTGATTATTCCATCACGAGTAACGGAATTGTCCAGTACGTTTTGAAGATATTTGAAGATAAGTTTCGTTCTGCTAATTTGTTTCCTTTGGGAATGTTTGATTCAATATTATTCTGGATATGGATTTGTTGACTGAGCATCGAGATGCTAACAACAGTCATATTAGATTTGTCATTTTTGGCGATTTGAGAAACTTAAAATTCTGTACCATGGTTCCCACCCTGGTAAACAATTATGATCACCTTTGATTTGAAAACTCGTACGTTAATCCCTCGCGGTTGTAAAGGTATTCGGTTTGATGAAATTCGCCTCGAGAATTATTCGGTTGTTTGAAATGTTCGCAATGTATTCCTTAATGAACTACCAAGATTACCATCTAAATGTGAAGTTGTTTTGATCTGGTTATGAGAATTTGTTTAGTCACGACTCGAGGTAGAATGTGATTGCAATAAAGGCATGTGTATATGATGCAAGTATTATGACACCTGGCCAACGTGATAATAGTTACATCATATAACTTGAACTTATGGGATCATAGTATATTTTGAGATGTGACGGAGAACAGTAAGTTGGTTGAGTCAGAACTCTATTCGTGTAAGAGCGACATTTTGCCTAATTCTGAAAATCCGTATTTAATGACATCAGTTGAATGTAAAGAATTAAAGGACCAACTTCTAGGAAGTGGTTTTATCCATCCCAGTGTGTCTCTGTAGGGTACTCTAGTTTTATTCGTGAAGAAGGATGATGACAACATCAAGTTGTGTATTGAATTTTGGAAACTGAATAGTATTGTGATTCGAATCGTTATCTGTTACCTCGAATCGAAGATTTGATTAATCAACTTCAGGGTGTGAAGTTTTTCTCAATGATTGAGTTTGGATCTGATTATTTTCAGTTACGTTTAAAGGAGCGAGATGTTCCTAGAATTGCTTTTCGTATTCGTTATGATCTCTATAAGTGCTGTGATGTCAATGGTATTGGCTACTACTCTGACTGTCCTATGAACTTGATAAATCGTGTCTTTCATGAATACTTGGACAATTGTCATAGTATGACATCTTGGTGTATTCAGAGACGAAAGAGAAACACGGGGATCATCTTCGTATTTTGTGTTGAAATTTCTACGTCAGAAGAAGCTCTATGTGATAATTCGCGAAGAGTAATTTTTGTTGGTGTGAAGAATGAGAGGAGAATTTTGAATAAGTTGAATAAGAGATTAGATTCTAGTCAATAAGGAGACTTGGTTATGTCCTTATGCAACACGGGAAGATTATTTGTTATGCATCAAGACAACTAGAACCGTATGAGGTGAACTATCGGATGCATGATTTGAGAGTGATATGTGACGAACATGAAGAAGCTCAGGAGCATGATGGTGGAATATGATCTAGGTTAGAAGACTTGAAGGAAACTATTTTAATTGAAGCACGCAGTTCTATTTGCTCTATTCATTTTAGTTGTACTATTATGTATAGAGACTTGAAGCAGAAATTTTGATGGAATGGTATGAAGACGGTTGTGACTACATTGGTGGCGAAGTGGTTAGCGTGTCAACAAGTTAAGATTTAGCATCAGCGTGTAAGTGGTTTTCTTTAGCTTTGGATGTTCTTATGTGGAAGTGGGATTAAACCTTCATGGATGTTGCAACGGAATTTCCACGGACATTTAGGAAGGATGATACAAATTGAGTTGTAGTGGATCATTTGACAAGGTCGGCTCAATTGAAAGATTGACAGAGATTTCTTTCGGCAGAAGATTATTCAAGCTACATGGCGCACCTGCAGTGATCGTGTCGGAGATTCGTGTTTCTACTTCACATTCCTAGGAAGAGCTACTGAAGGCTTGAGGAACCCGAATCAAGTTTGTGCACCTCCAAGACTGATGGATAACTAGAACAACTATTCGAGCTTGGAAGATGTGTTGAGCAGGAAATTTGACAAGTGTTAGTTCTGGTTGTGTTTGCTCACTAAGATAGATGGCATGCAAGTGGCAAGGATTTTCCTTTAAGAGTTTTGTATGAACAGAGATGTGGAGCACGTTTTGGTTGAATTAAGTCAGAGAGTTACTTATTGAAGGTCTGGAGTTGATTACAGTGACTAATGGATTAGTTATCATTGTGGAAGAGAAATTTTGGAACTTAGACTGGGAATTTGTGTGTTCCATATGATGTTTCCGTACAGAAGAGTTAGACTTTTTCGATTATAAGGAAGATTTAGTTCGCGATATGTTAGACCTTAGATTCGTTCTTATCCGTAAGATTATTCTACCTATTCCGTTATGCCTTCCGATACGTTTTGATATTCCAATATGTGCTTAGTTGATCGTTGGTATGAATATGTTACCCACCTCTTTATGAAACTCTTGATACGTTTGATGATTCGGTATGTGCTTCTCTGATTATTAGCAAGTTCCTTAGTTTGTTCAGAATTTGGATAAAGTTGATGAAGTTTTAAAGTTTAGCACTCCCTCCATATTTGCCTCGTGTGTGTATATGTGTTTCATGTATCTCTTTGTGAGATTACATCTATCATCTGTTACGTATTTGTTTCGTATTCATTGGATCATATTTGTTATGATTTATGTTCTGTGGAGAGCCTGGGGCTATCCTCGGTTGTCGAGATCGAGTCATGAGAAATAAAACTATTCAGTTTGTGAAGATTCTTTTGGAAGAACCTCTCCGAACGTGAGGCTAATTATTGTCAATGCTTTTCGTAATTTGGTATGTATCCGTCTAACTTTTGCAACTTCAAATTTCGAGGATGAAATTTTTCTTTTTAGAGGGGAAGAATTATAACAACCTGGAAAATTCTGAGTGATAATTGAAGCTTGATACGAGCATAACCTAAAATATTTGAACTATTGAATAAGTTACCTACTATGTTATAAATGTAAAACTACAAGTGTGAATCTATAACCTATACAAAATCGACCTAAACTAAGTTCATAAACTTTGTATCACACATTCACAAGTTGCATTGGACCTATTCATATTTTGTGAACCTTGCACAATCCGAAAATTCAAAGAGATAATACCAAAATATAAAAGTTTGAATGTTTGGAAGAAGAATTAGTCTCCCTATAATTCCCATAAGTCTCGGCACTTTTCAACATATGTTATACGCTCCATCATTTTTTCCCTCATTTATCTCATCAAAATATACGGTTCATTATTTTCCTTTCCACACCAAGACCCTAGCAGCCATTTACACCTTTGTTAAGCTCTCAAAATCAAGGAAGAAGGAAGGTTTGAAGATTGCATTGATCATGTAACGCTTGGTTATGCTTGTGTGTTTGATTTGTGGGTCTTCGTTCTTGGTTCCTTTACCTCATTAATATGCCCAGTAGGTATCATCATATTTTTTTTTGTTTTACCATCCATTCGACACCTTTATATTTTATGAGAGCAAAAGTAAAACATGTTATACTGATCAACAAATCAGGTTATCATGCTAATTTATGGTTTGGTTAAAATATTGGGTACGTTTGTGTAAGTAAACATGTGATATAATGGTCTTAAACGGGTTTTGAACGGGACTGTTTTGTAATCTGAATATGTGTACACTATTGCTTAAGTTTCATAAGTGTATAATACTAGTTCTTTGATTGTAAACCTTGTTTAATGTCTTAATTAATTTTTCTAATTGGTTTGGAGTGAATTGAAGTCGTATTGGTCATGTTGATGAATATCATGGGATCGTGTGTCAAACCTGAGTTTTGGGAACTTAAAAATCAGTCGATTTTTTTTATTTTTAATTTTCAAACCACAAGGAACTGAGAGCTCTCCTTTTACAGGAGTGATATCTAAGTTATTTGTGACTTTCTGGAATTTTTGTGGATTTTTTCTGAAGTGTCTCAATGGGTTAATTAAAGGCAAACTTTCTGTGTGTATCTGCAGTTAACTTTCTGAACAGGTCTGGAAAGATGATTTTTAAAACAGTGCTTGTACTTGGTCATAAATTCTATAAAAATTTGTGAAGGTACTTAACTGATATAGGAATCACTGAGAATTAATTTAGAATTTTTGGAGCTTAATTGGTAGGCCATAAAAATCATAAGAATGTGATCTAGATTCACTAATATATCCTAATTAATTGGTGTTTGATTTGGAAGTACCTATAAACCCTAAGTTTGATTAATTATGAATGTAACCCTAACTAACTAATTATGGAAACATGCTAAGTATGGAAAGTTACTAAATTGGGAAACTTACTTAATTCGGAAAGTTACTAATTCGGGAAACTCACTTAATTCGAAAAGTTACTAATTCGGGAAAGTTACTAAATATGGAAAGTTACTAAATTTGGAAAGTTTCTATAAATAGCAGGAAACCCTAATATGTCAATCTGAATAACAATAAGTACTGAATCAGAAATAACCTATAAAATGGTTTTTTAAATAATAAGACGATCATTAATTCGTGTAGATTCGCTGAAGAAGGAGTAACTTCCTATCCATGTGTTTTCTGATATGGTTTCATTTGCGGTTTGAGGTACAGATATTCTACCCTTTCTCAGTAAGGGTGTCTTCTTTCATGAATTTTCGATCCTTGACTTTGATACATTTGCTTTGCTATGATTCTATTGATATGAGCCTTTGCTATGATTCCCTTGATATGATATTCATTGCTATCCATTTGCTATGATATGATTCAATTCAGTTTGATACGTTCAGTTGGATATGATATGATGACTTGATATGATATGATTGGTTCTGTTCTGTTGCCCAAGCTAACTAGCCATGGAGGTACCATGGCCATGTCATTGAGGCACCAATGGCATGACACTATCTGTGGCGGTGTGATTAGTCCACGGCATCCCCATTTGATATGATATGATATGATATGTGATCTGGCCATTATGATATGTGTATATACTTGTCATTAGCAGGTGTATATATATGATTTGTTTTGTGGGGGGCGTATGGATGCATCCTAGGCATTTTGTTTCATTTTGTTAGTGATTGGGTTATGCGTGCCTTGCACCCCCTCACTTCTGGGAGCTAGCTACTCCATTTGGTACTTGAGAGGTCTCCCCTCCTTGTACACATATGATTTGACAGATATTTATATGTGATTATGTGGTCTATTCGAGTGTCTCGTTTAGACAGGATCGTGGCTATTCCGTATATGTGATTATGTGGTCTATTCGAGTGTCTCGTTTAGACAGGTTTGTGGCTATTCCTATTGGATTCCTTGATTCATTATGGTTATCTGATTTGTATTATCTTATTTTCCCATTTCATTTGACTTATGATATCTATTCCTTTGATTCATATGACCTATCTTCGTTCACTTATGCTTATTACCTATCTGTTTTGTATATATATATATATATATATATATATATATATATATATATATATATATATATATATATATATATATATATGTTCACTAGGCTTTTTAAGCTCAGCCGCATTTCTTTTCCTACGGCAGGTTTTAGGTTTGAAGCTGAGTTTGAGTGAAGAGTGCATAGGAGCTCTTAGTGGACTACCCTAACGATAGACACCCATTTGCTTCTAGATTAGATTTGGATTCATTTTTAGTTAGATTAGTTTGGATTTGTATTTGGCTTTGGGACTCATTATGTTTAGATGTTAGTATTTCACTGTTAACTTAGAATACCTTTGTAACTATTATGTTTATAAGTCTTCCGCTTGTGTTTGTATGTTCTCATTGACACCATAATGTGGCATTTTGACCCTTGTCGGGTTGGGGTGTTACAAAGTATCTTTACAACCGCGAGGGATTAACGTACAAGTTTTCAAAGCAAAGGTGATCATATTTGTTTACCAGGTTGGGAACTATGGTACAGAATTTTGAGTTTCTCAAATCGCCAAAGATAACAAATCTAATATGACTGTTGTTAGCATCTCGATGCTTAGTCAACAATTCGATATTCAAAATAATATCGAATCAACATTCCCAAAGGAAACAGATTAGAAGAACGAAACTTATCTTCAAATATCTTCAAAATGTACTGGACAATTCCGATACTTGTGACGGATAATCACAAGATTTTTCATAGAGATGGTACTAGGTATAGCAGATTCTAATAGTGCAACGGGGACCTTATCTACAAATATCTTCAAAATATGCTTAGCAATAACAAGAGACCCCATAGAATGTGTCAAACACATCGGATTCATACATATACGAATTCTATGAACGAACGAAAAGGTATCTAAATGAATAACAACCGAATCAAAGATCGAAGTTCGAAAGAATATGATAACCTCAGAAAGTGAAACCTGTAAGGCATTACTACAAAATTCTCAAAGTATTCTAAACTTATTTGATCACTAAACTTATGTTGCGTATCTTTCTAAATTTTCTAATCTTCTAGAACGAATGATCTTATAAAGGCTTACCTGAAATCAGAGGCATAAATCAAAGTGGTGTGGAAGAAAGATAGTTAACCAATGCCTTATCATATAATCTACCCAATCCTCGCCGGTCATAACTGAAGTTCCTACGGGGAGAAACCTAAAGCAAATCCTTCAAAGGTTATTCCATAAGCTCCTACAGTGCAAACCTAAGGGTCCAAATCTTCACAGGCCATAACTTATGTGCTACAGTTCGAAGCCTGAGCTCTGATACCATAACTGTAACACCCCAACCCGACAAGGGTCAAAATGTCACATTATGGTGTCAATCAGAACATACAAACGCAAGACTTATAAACATAATAATTACAAGGGTATTCTAAGATGATAATAAAATACTAACTCTAAACATGATGAGTTCCAAAACTGAAGTACAAAACCAAACTAAATTTAACTGAAGCTATATCCAAGTCTAATCCAGAAGAAAATGGGTATCTATCGTCAGGGTGGTCCACTAAGAGCTCCTATGCACTCTTCCCTCAAATCCCAGCTTTCAACCTAAAACCTGCCGTAGGAAAGGAAATGCGGCTGAGCTTAAAAAGCCCAGTGAACAGATATAAAAAAATGAATAATCAAACATATATAAGTAAAAATAAGAACATAAGGTAAACGAATTCATTAACGAAAAAATAAGATCAACTGAACAAAATAGTCATCACTAAGAATCAAAAATAGCGAACATAAGGGATCAATGAAGCAAAAAATTCATACAGAGAATAATAATCAATCATAAAGAACAAAATGCAGAGTCATAATAGCATCAAAATCGCTTAGAGAATAATCACATCATATCAATCTATAAAGCAACAATGTAAAGGAGGAGCCTCTTAAGTACCAATGGAGTACTAGCCCCAATGAAATGGGTCATGTCAGCAAAAACCAATCATAATCATATCCAAACAGAAAACAAAATTAGATCATCATATCAGAAAACACAATGATCGGAAGTTACTCCTTCTTCACCGAGTCTACACGAATTAATGATCGACTTATTATTTAATAACCATTTCATAAGTTATTACTGATTTAGTACTTATTGTTGTTCAGATTGACATATTAGGTTTTCCTGCTATTTATAGCCACTTCCCATAACTTTTCCGAATTAGTAACTTTCCATAATTAGTAACTTTCCCGAATTAGTAACTTTCCATAATTAGTAAATTAGGGTTATAATTCATAATTAATCAAACTTAGGGTTTCCAATTGATAATAAGTTAACTTAAAGGTTCAATATAACAAATATCACAGTTTAGGGTCTAAATGTGACAATACTCAAAATTTAGCGTCCAATGTGTCGGATTAATTATTCAATAATGTTTTGTTAGGGTTTCAAATAAGTAGAGAACATGGTATGATACACGCACACTTGGCACACATCTCGTCGCACACACACATGCAACTCACTTACTACCGAGACATACCCCTGGACCCTTTTCAACTTAGTTTATAAACGAATATAACAATCTCTTTAGACCACCCAATATCGTAAACACAATCACACGACTCGACAACTAAGTTTAACGAGACAAAGCACTTGATCACACACACGTTTCCAGCCTTTAATGATCACACACATATGTTACACATTCACACACATGATTCGACCTATATTACTCACACACTTATATAATCAAGAGTAAATTACACCGTTCGTCCCTGTGGTTTGTCCAAAATCACTGGTTTAGTCCCTAACGTTTAAAAGTTGCGTATATGGTCCCTCTGACAGCCAACTAATAACACGCATGGTCCCTATCGCTAACTGACGTTATATATTCCGTTAGCAAGTTTCAAGGTTAGTCCATTAACCAAACAAGCGTTTGGAACGTTAGTCCTTTTCCTTAACGGCCGTTTGCAAGGCTTACACAAATGGTCCTTGAGTCCGTTTGTCTTCCGTTTTCATACGTTTTCGTCCGTTTTTCTTACGTTTTTTCCGTTTTTGTCCGTTTTTCTTACGTTTTTGTCCGTTTTTCTTACGTTTTTTACGTTTTTGTCCGTTTTTCTTACGTTTTTTCCGTTTTCATACGTTTTTGTCCGTTTTTCTTACGTTTTTCTTCGTTTTTGTCCGTTTTTCTTACGTTTTTGTCCGTTTTTCTTACGTTTTTGTCCGTTTTTCTTTGTTTTTTACGTTTTTTTCCGTTTTTTCTTACGTTTTTGTCCGTTTTTCTTACGTTTTGTCCGTTTTTCTTATGTTTTTTACGTTTTTGTCCGTTTTTTCTTACGTTTTTTTCCGTTTTCATACTTTTTGTTCCGTTTTTCTTACGTTTTTTCTGTATTTTCCGTTTTTCTTACGTTTTTTTTTTTTTTTTCCGTTTTCATACGTTTTTTCCGTTTTTCTTATTTGTTTTTTTTTTTTTTTTTTTTTTTTTTTCCGTTTTTGTCCGTTTTTCTTACGTTTTTTGTCCGTTTTTTCTTACGTTTTTGTCCGTTTTTTACGTTTTTGTCCGTTTTTCTTACGTTTTTGTCCGTTTTTCTTACGTTTTTGTCCGTTTTTTACGTTTTTGTCCGTTTTGTCCATTTTTCTTACGTTTTTGTCCGTTTTTGTACATTTTTGTCCGTTTTTCTTACGTTTTGTCCGTTTTTCTTCCGTTTTTTACGTTTTTGTCCGTTTTTCTTACGTTTTGTCCGTTTTTCTTATGTTTTTTACGTTTTTGTCCGGTTTTTTACGTTTTTTCCGTTTTCATACTAAGTCCAAGCACTATATAAGCATAACTAATAACTCATTTAGGGTTATTCAACCCATTCCCTCTTCACCAGCCGCCTCTCTCTTCTCTCTCTACTCTCATTTTTTCGGCCACACTTTCCGGCGAACACCACACACCACCACCGCACCTCCTTTTCTTACACCACCGCCACCAAACTTCATCTTTTGCAACCCTCATCCCATTTCTACATAGTACGCGCCCAAAAACCCTCACCCCACCATCACACGCGCCACCACTTAACTTTTCCGACCAAGATCTAGTCTCATTCGAAGGTTTAAAAGGTGGGTAACACCGAGTCACCCATGGTTGTGACTCGGTGTGAAATAGACTCGAACATAACAATTTTTTTCTTATTGTTTTTGATTCGAATGGGTTCTAAAATAAATGGGTTTTATGTTTTTATTAACAAAGAAACAAGATAAGTTTGGTATCCGGGTTTGTTTGTGAGTCGAGTCGCATCAGTAGTGAGCTTAGGCTCACGCTGCTATTTTTTTTATTTGTATTTGTTTCAACTTTTTTTGTGTTGTTTTGTTACTGTCATATAGTTGGCCGAGAGCTAGGATTAGAGTGGTGGATTTGTTTGAAGCAAACATTGGGTTAATGTTGTGTTATTGTTATCTTGTTGTGTTGATTATTTGTGTTGGCATTTGCGGCTGTGGAGTGTTGTGGTGGATATTATGGGCTGTTTTTGCAGCTACTGGAAATTCTTGGCGAGTTAGATTTAGAGTAGTTAGGATTAGTTTTGGTGCCGAGGAAATAAAGCCGAGACTACTAGGGTCTCGGCAAGGAGTTAAGGTGATGTGATATTAATGTTAATATTGTTGTGAAAATAGATGACGGAGATTAGGTTCGTAACGTGCCGTAGTCGGCCGTTAATTGTTGGAGTTTGAATTTGCGGCAAAATATATTATTGTGGACATATATTGTTACATACGGACAAAAACGTATGAAAACGGAAAAAACGTAAGAAAAACGGACAAATACAGAAAAAACGTAAGAAAAACGGACAAATACAGAAAAAACGTAAGAAAAACGGACAAAAACGTATGAAAACAGAAAAAACGTAAAAAACGTAAGAAAAACGGACAAAAACGTATGAAAACGGAAAAAACGTAAGAAAAACGGACAAAACGTATGAAAACGGAAAAAACGTAAGAAAAACAGACAAAACGTAAGAAAAACGGAGAAAAACGTAAAAAACGGACAAAAACGTAAAAAAAAAGGGACAAAAACGTATGAAAACGGAAAAAAACGTAAGAAAAACGGACAAAAACGTAAAAAACGTAAGAAAAACGGACAAAAACGTAAGAAAAACGGACAAAAACGGAAAAAACGTAAGAAAAACGGACGAAAACGGAAGAAAAACGGACTCAAGGACTAACGTTGCAAACGTTGCAAACGGCCGTTAAGGAAAAGGACTAACGTTGCAAACGCTTGTTTGGTTAATGGACTAACCTTGAAACTTGCTAACGGAATATATAACGTCAGTTAGCGATAGGGACCAAGGGTGTTATTAGTTGGCAGTCAGAGGGACCATACACGCAACTTTTAAAAGTTAGGGACTAAACCAGTGATTTTGGACAAACCACAGGGACGAACGGTGTAATTTACTCTATAATCAAATATGAGGCACAAACATCACTAACCAACTCCATGCACAACCCTTTACTTAGACACACACTCATACGATTACACCTTTATAGACCCACATCCATTTGCACGCAACACCAAGGTTTTGCAACATGATACGAGGCCATGCAATCTAACTAAAAGGATCAATGTTCAATAAAAGGACCACACGTATGCATTTATATATGTCGCCTTAAGGTAAAAGTATCCATGCGTATACAAGTTATCATATCAGTGTGTTTTATGCATGAAATTTTCATGCATACATAGGTCTACATGTTCGAACATTTCATGTCATTTATGTGTTTTAGACTCTTATGTTCGACACCTATTACATTCACATGACATGCAATATAACGAAGCACACACATGATAAGCCACCCTACATACACACGATACATACACCCACATCCTACAAGCATACGCGACATGATCGATTACCCAAACGTTCACATACTTAAAACCATTCGTGTCCTAATAAATTAGAATACATGCGGCCTTTTCTTGCGTATAATATCAGGTTATAGTAGCGTATAAATACCAAATTGTTGTGACGTATATTAGGGTTCAAATATGGTCGACATTACCAGATTAAGGGATGACACTATGGGCTGTTAAAGAAGACTAAAAAACCTGCTTGACACCGATCCAATGTACTACCAAAACTCCCACGAAAACTCATGCAATAAACATAACATATTTACCTAGGGTTTTCTAGTTTATAAGTCTCGTTATCGATTGTTCTCAACAATTTTATTAGGGTGCGTTGAGGTTGAGTTTAGGGTCGACATGGGCTGGTAACACACGACATCAAATAGCCATAACATGACATAAAAGTGGATACGATATGCGACACAAAACAGATAAATATTTTGTATTACTAAAGCTTTACGTGGCATGTATATTTACATCTTCGTATACATGCGTTCTTAATGAAACAAAAGCTAGGTTTTCATATATTTCATACAAATAGCATGGTAGTCGAATCAAAATGATATAGGGGGGGTGTACCTTCGATCGGATTTGTACGAACAAAACAGGAACAGAAGTAGTACAACGTTCGAACCAAGCCCACGACTAAAAACACCCTTCGAACCTAGTCGCTACATATGATCAGACCTTTCTTCCACCTTCTTTCGTACCTTCTGATTTGGAGAACAAAAGAAATCGGTTTTCTTATTTGTTGTGTATTAGTTTTTAGGACTTTGTATTAAAGTGGTGAGAGAAGAAGGAGATATACTCGTTTAAAAGAAATGAATGAGGGAGGTGGTTATCAAGGAAAGTGGTGTAAAATAAGGGAGGATAATATTGTTTAATAGAAACGAATAGGGAAATGTCGTGTGTATATTGATGGTGATTGAGACGTAAATTAGGGTGATTAGGATAGGGATTAGACCGAGATTTACGGGATGTGATTTGTGATTTATTTGGTTTAGCAAAGTTACCATATTTCGATTTCAAAGTGTATGTACAAAATAATAATCGGTCCTAGCATAACCTATCCAACGTGTGATACTAGTTCTTAGGATAAAATATTGTGTCGTTTTCTTACTAAGTTAGTTTAGGTTCCCACGTTTTCAAAAATTTTAAAGATAACGTATCGTATGGATATTATGTTAAGTCGAATCGATCGTTAAACGTTTACAAAAGCATTAAGTTCAGAGTTCACCATCAAATGTAAGATTTTAATACATAACCAAACGCTAAGTAATGCAAAGAAATCTTCATCATGATGTGCGGTCCAAAACCTGACTCTAGTATGCTCCATACATAAAGTGATTATTACCGTCTAGTTACCTGAGAATATACTCTAAAAAGTCAACATAATTGTTGGTGAGTTCATAGGTTTAAGTAAACAAGTAAGGTACGGACCACAAGATTTCAGAAGCATGACAATCACAACAAATATAACGTCATAGCCAAAAATAATATACAGTGCCCTAAGCTTATGACGTCGAAGCTCAACGAAATGGTATGCAATCAAGCATAATAATAATCAATGCCCCAACTAAGTGTTTGCCAGACACTCGGAAATAATCCAAATCATATGCGTCCGTTTGACAGGTTGGCGCGACCAACTCGAACGGGGGTGTTAACCCAAATAGATCTATTCATAGCATCCGCGCTTACAAGTAATTAACGGTTCATGATTCATAGGGACTTTAACGGCATAACGGTAACTTAGGCAATGTAACAGCTTTAGTACTTGTGTCCGAAAAATAAGCAATGTATTCCCACCCCGAGGGTTTTTAAAATAAGATACAAACAATGTAAAAAACCGGGGCTATGAAACTCACCTCAGTGATTAAATCTCGATTAGTAATATGGTAAGTCGTGAATACTGGTCCGGTAACTCTAACTGCAACCTAAATAAGTACCATGTCTTAGGTTCGAAAACAGGGTCGTGCATGCAGGTCCATATGCTATTGTGTCACTCGTACATGTTTGTTGTGAAGTTTAACTTCAAAATATAGTTATGACAACTCGTTAAATTATGAAATACTTTATATACAACGCATAATTAATTTGTCTCGAAACTTTAGGTTTGGTCATCTTACTAATAAGTATTTTAGAAAAATTACCAACACATTTTAACAACATTCTACGATAGTCTTTTAAGTGATTTTTGAGAAAAATAAAGTTCTACGTCAAAAATAGACACTTTGTTGGATTCCTGAAAATGACTAAGTGGCCTCGTAAAGCTAGTCATAAAACAGTGGTTATTAAGTGTTATCGACCCAAATCAGTGGATTTAGGAATTACGTAGCAATATATACAAAGGCTAACACTGAACCTCATCCCATTCAAATCCCGATCCCACATTTAAATGGCCTTAAAGTTGGGTGGTCAGGCTGTTTTCAGTTTCTGGATACTTTTCGGGAAAGTTTGAGAGGTCATAAGTTATTCATTATAAATCCGTTTGACGAACGGTTGGACTTTTTGGAAACTAGACTACGTGAACCTTGTTTTACTTACTGATGTTATTTTTCCGTAACGGAATTCATCTATGAGAAAAACGGGCTTAAACATTGTCACATGGGAAAACAGTTTTGACACTTAGAAAATTTCTAACATTTTGAGCTGTTAGTTTTAGTTAGATTTCGTCGTATTTCAAATCAACGTAACTTGGTTGTTTTAGCTCTGTTTCTTAAGTTCTTTATATCCCCGGTTTCATATTTAAGTGTACTAACATATTTTTAGTGCCTTGGAATATCTAGCTAGCTTCTAATGTCCGTTTTCACCCTTTAAAAAACCCTTAACAGCATCCTATTTTTCATAAAATTAATTTTTAGATACCTAACTTGTAAATAGCGTAGTTTCTTCGTTATATATCCGTTTTAACCCATTCAAGCGACCACGTTCTCGTACTAGAGTGTATTTTATATATTTTTATTCAAATCATTCGTCCAACTTACTATTTTTCCAGATTTTACAAAATATGACAGCCTTGTATAAAAGTGTTTTAAGAATGTATTTTCCAGTTCCCAAATTATACCAAACCACTTTCAATCACTACAAAACCCTTCTAACTCTATCACATACTTGCCAAGAGTGTCATGTAGCTTAAGTATTCATAAAAAAGAGTGTTTAAACATAGTAGCTAGTTGTCACTTAATATGTTTAAGAAAATCACAAACATGTACCAAAGTGATTTAACACATATGTAACCATGCAAAAGTCATACTAGGAAATGACATAACTCATAAGTAAGTAGTGTAAATTTGAAAAATTAAATTAGTAACTTACTTGAGATGAGTAGTAAAATGGTGTGATGAAACTCTAGTTTTTACCCAAACCACAACTCTTAACCCTTATAAAACACCAAGTAGCCCTAGAATACTTGCACTTGTAACAAAATTAAACCCTTGCTTCCTCCTCTCCTTATGGTTTGAATGGTATTTATTTGTGAGGTTGGTTATATAGTTTTCTTCCTTTGTTTGGTTAGATGTGTAGTAAGAATGGTATTAGTATACATGTATATATATAGTAGAAGATTACAAAGTTGGTCAAAGTTCTTGGTTGGTCTTGGTCCTTGCTTGGCCGACCTAGCTGGGGGGGGGGGGTAAAACCTTGGTCAAGCACAACTAGTCACTTCCTTGTTTCATGGCTTTATCGTCTAGTTAATTAAGTGTAAAAAAAATAACTGTGTGTTGCCATGTTTAAGGGGGGGGGGGGGCCATATGTTTCCATGGGAGATTTTTATAAAAAGAATCTTGTATAAAATATGTATATTGTGTATTGGGTATTGAAAATATGTATTGGTTATTAGTTTGGTAGTTAATGGTAAATACGTATATTTAAGTAACGTTTGTACAAAAAATTGGAAAATGTATGAAAATAATTTTTGGCACATTTGAAATAATTTAAGGAGTATGGAAAAGCATGAAAAAATAATTGTTAGGTGTGTCGGGTACATTGGTGTTTATTTAAATTGCGAGAAGCGTTTGTTAGCTTAATAAACGTAAGTAAATAAAGGAATTGTTTTAGAGATTAAAATTTTTGAACCGGAGAAGGAGCAAGGTATTGTGATGTTGTCGACTAAATATAGCCTAAAGTCATAGTGCACATGAAAGGTATTCTAAATTTTACGTTTATTTAACTAAAAGTTATAGGTAAATCGTTCTCAAGTAAATGTCAAAATAATTAGTTTGAGTTTATTGAATAGTATTGACCTGTAAAATAGCGGGTTGTCATAAGCAATATCTGCACAAATATGTAGAAGAACCAGTACTTAAAGTAGTATTTGCTGATAATTCATCATGTGCCACTGAAGGGTATGTTTTTACAAGAATTGCTTATGTCAATGATTTGAAATACAATCTAATCAGTGTTATTAAACTATGTGATGCCAAATTAATAGTTCAGTTTGATGATAAGAGAGGAACCATCTTTAATGCCAACAAAGAAGTCGTGTTGATTTCCCCAAGAAGAGATGATGTGTATGTCTTATACATGTCAACACTTACTCAAAATGGGACTTGTCTCTTCACAAAGGCAAGTGAAACAATCAACTGGCTATGGCACAAAAGACTCTCTCATCTTAACTTCAAAAACATCAATAACCTTGCCAAACAGAAAAAAGTTCTTGGCTTACCCTCCCTTGTGTTTTCCAAAGATAAACCCTGCTCAGCCTGTGAAAAAGGAAAACACCACAGGGCATCTTTCAAAACTAAACAAAACTTCTCCATCAAAAGTTTCCTTCATCTTCTTCACATGGATCTTTTTGGACCTGTCAGTCCAATGTCTATCCATCATGAGAAGTATACCCTGGTTATAGTAGATGAATACTCAAGATATACTTGGGTCTACTTCCTCACTAAGAAGAGTCAGACAGCTGAAACAATCAGGTCCTTTGTCAGGAACATTGAAAATCAAAATGACATCAAAGTCAAACAAATCAGGACTGACAATGGGACTGAGTTCAGAAATCAGGACCTTGAGTGTTTCTGTGTTTAGAAAGGAATCTCTTAGAACTTCTCTTCTCCTTACACTCCTGAACAAAATGGAGTGGCTGAAAGGAAGAATAGAACACTCATTGAGGCTGCTAGGACAATGCTGAATGGTTCAGTACTCTCAAAGCATTTCTGGACTGAAACAGTTAAAACTACCTGTTACACTCAAAACAAGTCCATAATTGTCAAAAGACACAACAAATCACCCTATGAAATATTCAAGGGAAGAATCCCTGACATCAGCTACTTCCTTGTGTTTGGGTGTCATGTGTTTATTCATAATCATAAGGATCACTTAGGTAAATTTGATGCCAAAACTAATGATGGGTATTTCTTAGGATACTCTCTTGTCTCCAAAGCCTTCAGGGTATTTAACACAAGGAGACTAACAAACTGAAGAAACCTTTCACATAACATTTGATGAGAGCACTGAAGCCATCAGGTTCTCAAGCACCTCAGTGGAAGAGATTGGGATTGATGACTCATCAAGATATCCTCCTGATAAATATCACCCTGAAAGTAATCCCTCCACACAATATCAAGCTGATGTTGATTTCTCATATTAGATCATACCTCAGGCCTCTATTCTTGAACCTACACCTTCACCCAATTAAGCCTCCGTGAGTTCTAACTCATATCCTAGACCTCAGGATAGTTGGACAAAATCCAAAACAATAGAACTTGTGAATATCATTGGTGAACCCACTAAAGGCATGCTTACCAGAAGCATGGCTGCTAAACTTAAGGCAGCCTCTGCAAATGAATGCCTCTTTGTTGACTTCCTTTCAGATGTGGAACCCAAGAATGTCAAAGAAGCCCTGAAACACCCAAGTTGGGTTCAGTCCATGCAAGATGAACTAGAACAGTTTGACCGAAACAAAGTCATGACTTTGGTCAAATGTCCTCAGGGTGTTTATGTCATTGGCATGAATTGGGTCTTCAAGAACAAGACTGATCAAAATGGCATAGTCATTAAAAACAAAGCTAGACTTGTGGCCAAAGGATACAATCAACAAGAAGCCATTGACTTTGAGGAAACATTTACCCCTGTTGCAAGAATGGAAGCCACCAGGATCTTCCTTGCCTATGCAACATACATGAACTTCAGAGTCTACCAAATGGATGTCAAAAGTGCATTCCCCAATGGGAAACTTAAGGAAGAAGTTTATGTGCAACAACCCCCTGGGTTTCAAAGCAGTGAATGCAAACTTGACAAAGCTCTTTATGGACTGAAACAACCTCCAAGGGCATGGTAAGAAACCCTTTCAGCCTTCCTTATCCAAAACAAATTTGTCAGAGGAAAGATAGACAATACCCTATTTATCTATAGGACAAAAGGAGATGTAATACTAGTCCAAGTGTATGTTGATGACATCATATTTGGCTCAATAAATTACAAACTTTGCAAACAGTTTGAGAAACTCACTTACTTTCTTGGACTACAAATCAAACAGACTGATAAAGGAATTTCCATCAGTCAAGAAAAGTACACCAGAAACCTACTGAAGAAATATGAGCTCACTGATTGCTCTTCAGTAAAGACACCCATGGTTCCTCCAAACAATCTTGGCCCTGATCTAACGGGGAAATTAGTGGATCAAACCATGTTCAGGGGTATGATAGGATCACTGATATAACTCACTGCCTCAAGGCCTGATATACAATTTGCAGTCTGCCTACGTGCAAGATATCAGTCTGACCCCAGAGAATCACATCTCACTGTTGCCAAAAGAATCATCAGGTACTTGAAGGGAATACTGAACCTTGGTCTATATTATCCAAGGTACTCAGGCTTTGATCTTAAAGGGTACTGACCGATGTCGTTGTACCGATCAAAAATAAACTTAATTACCCTATGCTAGATAGGGCAAGCGGGTATCGTATCCACGAGGAGTATGTGGTTGTAATTTAAGTTTTGGGGTGATCACTGATCAATAAAAGTTTTGGTTTTAAAATCTTAATAACTAATATAACAATTAATCTAAATTCTATGAAATAAATAATTGATTGATTGATTTACTAAATAATAAAACTATTAATTAACTAAAAAGTAAATAAACAAATAAAAATAAAATGAGAAAATAAATGCAAGAGTTGTAAACAATTGAGTAAAAAGCAATCCCTCCCGGCTCCGGATATATTGATATGAATAAGTTACGGACTATTACTAATTTTTGCCTTCAAACCATATAGACATAGTTTGTATTAATTGAAAAGGACAATTTTGGGCACAAGTTATGTCCACCACATGAATCATCTTAATCACTAAACTAGTGGGACTCGGCACGACTCATTGACTAGCGATAACACGTCTTATAATAATCCTAACAATTAATTTTTTAATTACTCAAATGAACAATTATGGGTACAAATTATGTTTATCATACGACCGTCTTAACTCTTATACTAATTAGGCTCAGCACAATCGTTGACTCGCAATAATATGTCTCACAATAATTCAATCAAATAATTATATTAAAACATTAAAATCAAATAAATGATATGCATTAAAATCAAATGAATTAATGTTTGACAAATAAATAAAATCCATAAACATGATCAAACCAAATATATCTTTTACCGGGAGAGATTACAAGAAAGGTTTATCCGCGCATCACAATCATATATATTCCCTCTTGCATATTCACCAAAAGAATTAAATCCTTTAGTATCATTGCACGATCTTCGAGATAAAACAATATATGTTCGGCATAGCTTATCCTAACCCCCCGAAAAAAGACTGCCCACACCCCCCCTGTTTTTTTGACTTTTTTATTTTCTTTTTTATTTTTATAATTTTGTTTATATCAAAAAACTATAAACCTGAAAATGCGGAACAGAAATACGAAACAGAAACTGACAAAAACTATAAAACTGTCAGAAATACAGAACAAAAACTCACAAAAAACTGGAAACAAAAGGGGGACAAGGGGGAATCTTTGACTAACCCCCTGATTTGACATAATAGGGGGGGTTTGTATAGTCCAGGTGACTCCGCTGGGAACAATATATGCTTCCAATCATGAAAGTGGCGGCTCGGTATTTATTTTGCAAAATGATGTATTCCTCTATGGTGTCGACTGTACTAAATAAAAAGGGGTCCGCCCAAAAAGAAAAAAAAACAGATATCCCAAAATTCCTCCACCATACCTCGTACAACTTGTCTATTTTTAATAAGGAATTTTTGGCCTTGTGCAACTTTGATCCATGAACTTGCGTCACATTTCACTTTCGGTCCCATGCTTTCTTCCCTTCAATAATTCACGAACAAAACACATAAATGTGTTTAAACTTTAATTTGTTTTAACACTTTCAACCTTTATCGTATTTTAAGCTTGTAATATCACAACTTTGGCTCCTTTATGCGCCAAACCTACATAATCATAAAACACCTCAAAGTACATGTATAACAACGGATAACAATGCAATAATGCGTAATTAACATGCTATGAGGTGTATATAAAATACACCGATCAAACCTCCCCAACTTAACCCTTACTCATCCCGATGAAGAAATCTACTATATCTTAGCATGTTAATTACATAATTTTTAATCATACCATTGAAATTCCATCAAAAATATCAAATTCAACTTAGTACACTAATAACCATCCTATATGACCAATAATCCAAAATGATTACCAATATTTTTGTCCTTCTTAAACACTTAACATAACCGTTCCCATTGGTTCAATTTACTTTATGTTTCATATAGTTAACCATATGCCCAACATACTTAGTACACCCCTATAATCAATCTAAACATAGATCCAAAACAAAAGGTGAGAATACCTCACACCTTTTATAATACTGGATTTTTTATACCATAGGAGCCAGCTTTTTAAGAGCACATAATCCATCATACATTAACTTACATATTTTCACTTTTTGCTCAGTTTTTGCGCATGAATTTTACTTCATATTTCAAGCATTTTTGCTCATAACATACATAAGCTCCTTTTTTAGACATCCGGAACCGTTTCTTATACAAGTCATCCCGACTGCTTTATACACTCCTTTTAAGGTTGATATAAAGACCAATCATTCGGATGTATGAATATCTATCCTATAGGTGCATACAAAGACACATCGGCACACGGGAACCGGTTAATTTAGTCAATTTTAATTAAATGGGAATAGCTATGCTTCGTGCCTACTGGTATATCATATGATGGAGTTATCTACTACATAGTCTAATTAATTAATGCACTAACTTAAACCAACCTTTCTAATTTCATTAACAACAATACAAGGATTGGGTTATTTCACATAAAATTATCTCAGCTAAGTGTAATGTTATCCATCATAAGAATTGGTGTCTGACCCATGCTAACAACTAAAATATCACCTTGCGTGGGTGACGAATCAGATAGGCAAGCCCAGCATATGACTACCACCAATAATTATGACAGTTCTCCAACTTTTTTCCATGGCCACCGTACGCGGGTGACAAGCTGGATAAGATCAATTTAAGTGTCCTAACCCAACTATTACATTACTAAATTTCATATTATATTATTTTAACTTCCTTCCCGTACTAAGCAAAATTAAGTAGGGAAATTCAATCGGGTATGGTTTGATCATCTACTAATTATACATATGCCTAACTACATAAAAAACCATCAAATCAATTTTATAACCAAATTATACAATGGAATCGGGTGCACCTTATAATCATGGTTGGATCTTCTAGTTTGCTTCAATAAATCATCCACAAGCTAATCTTCAGAATCTGCAAACACTCAACAAATATATGTAGAAGAAACTTCCACATCCAATTAGCACAAAACTCTTATAATGTGATTCCAATTTTATTTATTATTTTTTTTTCAAAAACCACATTTTGACCCATTTTTAACCATAATTTCACACAAAAACATGTAACACATGTGACACCCTCCCCAACGTAAAGCATTGCATTGTCCTTAATGCAAAAACTTTAAGTTGAAATTTTGGTTAAAAATCACTTTGACAAACTCACACAACACAAAAACCTAACTCACTTTCGTAGGAATCACGGTTGCATTTAGCGTATGCAACAAGCCTTTTAAACCATCTGGTAGCCCAATTTGACGTGTTTAGTCTCGTGAGGGTTTGTAGTGAACACACCCACAAAGTTTTTAACACAAAAAAAATAAATAAATAAAAATAAAAATAAATTAAAAAGAACATACACACACACACACACTAAAACCCACGGGTTTCCTCCCACGAAGCGTTAAGTTTACCGTTGTCAGCCCGACAATACGTGGTATTAGTTTCACGGTGGTCTGATGGGACATTTACCAAACGAGTTACCTACACGCAATGAAACTTTACGGGTCCATGCCATATCCCTCTTTTCAAACACTTTATGAATATTAGTTTCCCTTATGCATAAGAAGTGTTTATGCTTTGAAACCCATACTCGTCTTTTCCTTTTTCTTCGGCACTACGAACCTGTTTCACACGGGCCTTCTTACTTGAAACCTTAATCAACTTACCATAATTTGGCACTCCATGAAACTTATTCTCTTCTTTGCGCAAAGGTTCTCTCAATTTACGAACTTCTACTTTTGCTTTCCTATGAACTTGCTCAAGAATAATATGAATGAGTGCCCTGTTATAGTTCTTATTACACCGCTCAACAACATAATGATTTTCTATTAGTAACAACCTTGCTTGTGCTTTCCCCTTTGTATAAGTTGAGTCACCCATACCAAATTTCTTGATTAATACTTGAGGCACATGTGGTGGGTTTGGGTCGATACAGGTGACTTCAACTTCTTCCTTACTGAGATATTCTTGTTCTTCCAATGAATCTGAACACTCATCTTCATATAGCGAAAGAGCCAAAGAGTCCTTAACTTCTTTTGATTTTGTATCCTCAACTGATGAAAGTATTGGTTCTTGTAAAGTTGGGAGATATGGTGTGGTATTAGTCCCCACAACTCCCTCCCCAACTTTAGAAGGAAATGATTCTTCACGATCATCTTTAATCGGAAAAATGAGATCATCGAATGAATTGTTATGAGCATCAGTATTATATTCATCTTCTTCATCTTCATCTTCATCATCAAAATCAAACATGGTGACGCCTTGAGATTCATATGTTTCTTGCCTATTAAATTGATCGGCCAATGGATCCACATGTGTCTTAAGAGCTACAATACTAGCGTATCTTTGATTTGCCTCTCTGTTGGATTTTATCATTGAAATGAGCTTATCCAATTTTTGGTCAAGATATGAGAGATGGTTATCACCTTGACCTTCGCCATGATGGTCATATTATTGAGTCGATCTCTGTGGTTGATCAAATAAACTAGAGCTCTCGTATGAAGGATGATAATATTGACCACCATATTCCCCTCGATACCTCGTGCAATCTTCCATCTCAATATTGTAATTAGCGTGTTATGTGTTATTTTCATAATCATCATAGTGAGATTGATAGTCATATGTCTCAAGTACTCGCTCCTTCCTACTTGCTTTCTCCTCCGGACAATTTTCATAAGAATGAAATGGATTCCCACAAGTCCAGCATGAATCCATAGAAGCTCTAGGTTAAACAAATGATGAAACTGACCATGCAAGATTACCTAGAAATCTCGGGATCGTAAACTAACGGTGATGTACTTCCCGATCTATGCGTGTGCATACACTAACCTGCTCACTCACAACCAACCAAACAAACAAGCAAACAAAACAAGAGAAAAAGAAAATCTTTATATATATATATATATATATATATATATATATATATATATATATATATATTATTTTTAAAACTATTAACAAAAACTTAAACCAAAATCGCACTCACTCCCCGGCAGCGGTGCCAAAATTTGACCGATGTCGTTGTACCGATCAAAAATAAACCTAATTACCTTATGCTAGATAGGGCAAGCGGGTATCGTATCCACGAGGAGTATGTGGTTTTAATTTAAGTTTTGGGGTGATCACTGATCAATAAAAGTTTTGGTTTTAAAATCTTAATAACTAATATGCCAATTAATCTAAATTCTATTAAATAAATAATTGATTGATTGATTTACTAAATAATAAAACTATTAATTAACTAGAAAGTAAATAAACAAATAAAAATTAAATGAGAAAATAAAATCAAGAGTTTTAAGCAATTGAATAAAAAGCAATCCCTCCCGGCTCCGGATATATTGATATGACTAAGTTATGGACTATTACTAATGTTTGCCTTCAAACCACGTATAAATAGTTTGTGTTAATTGAAAAGGACAATTTTGGGCACAAGTTATGTCCACCACACGAATCGTCTTAATCACTAAACTAGTTGGACTCGGCACGACTCATTAACTAGCGATAACATGTCTTATAATAATCCTATCAATTAATTTTTTAATTACTCAAATGAACAATTATGGGTACAAATTATGTTTATTATACGACCGTCTTAACCCCTATACTAATTAGGCTCGGCACAATCGTTGACTCGCAATAATATGTCTCACAATAATTCAATCAAATAATTATATTAAAATAATAAAATCAAATAAATGTTATGCATTAAAATCAAATGAATTAATGTTTGAAAAATAAAATAAAATCCGTAAACATGATCAAACCAAATATATCATTTACCGGGAGAGATTACAAGAAAGGTTTAGCCGCGCATCACAATCGTATCTATTCCGTCTTGCATATTCACCAAAGGAATTAAATCCTTTAGTATCATTGCACGATCGTCGAGATAAAACAATATATGTTCTATAGGTGACTCCGCTGGGAACAATATATGCTTCCAATCATGAAAGTGGCGGCTGGGTATTTATTTTGCAAAATGATGTATTCCTCTGTGGTGTCGACTGTACTAAATAAAAAGTTGTCCGCCCAAAAAGAAAAAAAACAGATACACCAAAATTCCTTCACCATACCTCGTACAACTTGTCTATTTTTAATAATGAATTTTTGGCTTTGTGCTACTTTGATCCCTGAACTTGCGCCACATTTCACTTTCGGTCCCATGCTTTCTTTCCTTCAATAATTCACGAACAAAACACATAAATGTGTTTAAACTTTAATTTGTTTTAACACTTTCAGCCCTTATCATATTTTAAGCTTGTAATATCACAACTTTAGCTCCTTTATGTGCCAAACCTACATAATTATAAACACCTCTAAGTACATGTATAACAATGAAAAACAATGCAATAATGCGTAACTAACATGCTATGAGGTGTATATAAAATACACCGATCAAGTACTCAGACTCTGACTATGCAGGCTGCACCATGGACAGAAAGAGCACCTTAGGCTCTTGTCAATTTCTTGGAGGAAAACTTGTATGTTGGAGCTCTAAGAAACAACAATCAGTGGCCATGTCCTCAACTGAGGCTGAAAATGTTGCAGCTGCTAGTTGTTGTGCAAATGTGTTATTGATGAAAAGTCAACTCAGTGACTATGACATTCACTACAAGATGGTACCCATCTTTTGTGATAACATAAGTGCAAGAGCCATCTCAAACAACCCAGTACTTCATTAAACAACCAAACACATTGATATCAGATATCACTTCATCAGGGAACACATCATTAAAGGAGACATTGAGTTACACTTCATCCCCACTGAATATCAACTAACTGATATATTTACAAAACCCCTAGATTAACCTACTTTTACAAGACTGAAAGCAGAATTAGGCATGTTGGATATTGAAAATTAGTCCACTGATTGAACAATATCCTCATGGTGTAAATATACTCAAGTCCCTGATCACAACTGCACCTCAGTGATTACCCAAACATATCATGACTCACTAAATTACCCCCAATCTCACTAAATGAAATCTCATTCAAGGGCTCATGTCACTGATAAAAGACATTCAATTCGAAACTAAATGCTCTAAGTACTTAGTTAGTAAATGTCCTAGGTTGATGACTGAACATATTAAATAAATAGAATATATGTTCTTTTTTCCTTGTGACATTTCGTAATTTCATGTCACTAATTTTTTCTATTTTAATTACCTAACTATTTTATTTTTATTATTTTTTTATAATAATTAACTTCATCGGAAGTTATCCGCGTACGACATAACACGTTCAATTATTCAACCAACACTAGACTATGTCTAGTCTACACTTTTTATACACTTTTGGTTCCTTACAATTCTATTTTAAAAAGTCACTTTTAACTTATTCCATTTTTACGTAAACCTTGCACCTTTTACGTTTTACGCGATTTAAATCCACGTTTTAAGGTTTAAACCTCGTCTAAATCCTCCAATAAATTCACCACTCATTTATATTACTAAAATATATTATGAAAACAAGTTTTAATATTTTTAGAAGTTTTTATATTTTTACACTACCCGGTATTGCGTTACGTGTCTTAAAAACCCTACGTTTGAGTACCGGGAGCAACCTACACTACACAATACACTCTATACTATATCTACTATTAAAAATCTGCACTAAATAAAATCTAACTCCCCTCCTCCTTGTTTATATCGCCACACACACACACATGTCCATAAGTGTGGACAAGTGTTAGTCTAACTCTTCCATAACTTTGATAACTTCCCATCTTCTTCCACTAACTCATTTTACATGCAAAAGCTTCAAAATTTCTGCTCTTCTCTCCAAAATTTCGTGGGTTTCAAGAGAAAAACACACCATCTTTGGTGTTGATTCTATTGAAGACTTGGTGTCAAGATGAAGGTCCATTTGGTATTAACTTGTTCCTAGTTATTTTTTCTCCATAAGTCAAGTTTTCAAGAGTTTTCTCCAAGAAGTTTTTGAAGGTTTTCAAGATATGTTCAAGGCTATAAATTCAAGGTTTTCAAAGATGTTTTAAAGTATTCTTGGTGGTCTTGGAAGCTAGGGTTATCTCCTTTGGTGTTCTTAGTTTCTTGGGTTTTCTTGGTTTTTCTTGTTGTCATCTTGTTCTTCATCTTTTGTAAGGAACCAACACTCACATTTTCTTTTGTTTCTCTACTGTATTTTCATGTAATTTATGTATTTTGTATGTTATATAAGTTCTTGATGCTTGAATATGCTTGGTACAAACTAAAATTTACAAGAAAACCCTAAAGGACTAGACATGCAAACTGTGATTCTGAATCAGGGGCAAAGATGGAATAAACTATACTAATCAGTAAACATTGGTCATAAACTAAAAATATTTGGTTGTAGATCTATGTCTTGTGGTCGTTTTGATGGGTATTTCATTGAATAACTCATTATGATGATTAAACTAGAAATATTTTCGTGAAACATGTTACATCCTGAGTAACAGATTTGAAACGTATCAAAGTCATTTTTTTTGTGAATAACCCACTGTTACTCAAAACATAAAAGTTGTAGATAACATCTTAACTTAAACGTGGCCGCAAACGGGGAATTAATTGGACTTGTAGAACTTTAGATATCGCAATTTTCGTGGGACTGTTGTAATATTAGAAACTTCTGAAGTGAATAATATGGGTAAATGGGTAACTTTGCTACTGTATTGTAATTTTTGACTTAGTGGGACCTACAAAACTTGTTAGTACAGATGAATACCTTTCCGGGGATATAAAGAACTTAATTTTTTGACTTACGGTTTGCAAGTAACGGATTTTTGAAAGTGAACAAGTTATTAAAATTTCCATCAGCATTAGGATAAAAGTATAAAAATGTTTTCACTTTATAAAAATTGGACCTTTAAGTATATTGTTGAACCATCTAATATAATTTGAACCTTTAGACTTAATTTGAACTTTTTGACTAAAATTGAACCCTTTTACTAAAGTGAACCCTTAGACTTAAATTGGACCCTTAATACTTATTTTGGACTTAAGGATGAAAATAGACATAAAACTTGAAGTATTGTAAGAAATACATTTTATACTTGTAAATCATTTTTAAATGCCAAATTAAATCTTGATACTTATTTAAACTTTATGTACCAAGCATAATTGAGATGTAACTTATATAGCATATAGTAATGATTGTATCATTATTCTTAGAAACTAAGACACGCATATATATTCTAGGTTGCTCGTAAGATTCTTGCGGTTACTTCTTCATTACTTCATTTTGATCGTTCGCTTTGCTATCGGTGAGTTCATAGCCTCGCCTTTACTCATTTTAATGTTTTATAACCTCGCGAGGGGGATACATGCTAGTTTTACAAAACTGAATACAAGTAGTTTTTGGTATGCTTGACCTGATTACATGATTATAGTTATTGAGTTATCTCTTGCCATTTAAAGTCCCTAACATCATGAACCGTTAATTCCATGGGAAGCGCTAATATTATGAATATGCATATTTGGTTTGACGAGCCTGTCCGGATGAGTAGCGCTCATTGTTTTAACGGGTAGCATAATATTGAGTATATCTTGGTAAAATTGGCAAACTTACCCCTTTAGGGCATACTTTATTCCAGTTAAGTTTCGGGGTCATGAGCTCGATGCTATAATCATATCTTATTACCCGACTTGTATTTGTTACATGTCAACTTATGAACAATACTTGTATTCAACTTATTATTTATAAAACTCTATGGATTCACTCAACCTTTGTGTTGACTTTTTAGCATGTTTATCTCAGGTTCGCAAAGTGTTAAATGCTTGGATGGGCGTGCAAGGACATGGATGGATGGACACGTGTTATTTCACATTCAATGGAACTCAAAAACTTATATTGTGTCTAAATTATGAACCTTTTGGACTCTTGTCCTGTTTAAAACTTTTGGGACCTAAATTCGTTAAACTCTGATTATATCAAATGAGAACTTTGTTTAAAAACATCTTTAAATTATTTTGATGTTTTCTATGATTTCAACTTCAATCCACAAATAACACCCAATCAAGTCTTCCGCTGTAAAACAAGTCTTCTGCTGTAAAACATTATTTTTAGGGGTGTTATATTCCTAACTGGCTACCACTCACGGGCCCTCACATACCCTTTCACATCCCAATTGGCATTAAATGCCCTCACTCATAAATAATATCCTAAGATATTTTATGTGGTGACATTATACCTGCAAAACCATCTTTTGCAGTACTGCGCACTGCTCACCTCGACAGTTGCGAAAAAACTAGGAAAGTGGAGTGGCGGCATTAAATGCGGATGTCAAACATTTTATTCAAAACCGTTTTCAGATCAAGTTTTTTGAAATGACAAAACCAATCCCTCACCACCACTATATAAATACCCCTCTCAAAAAAAAAAAGAAAAACACACACAAAATCTTAACGAAACTCTGCTAAAAATTTTCTCAAAGAAAAGTTGTGTGTATCTTCTTGTCAAAAACATCTTTCTCAAACTGATTCTTGTTCAAACCTTGATCAACACCAAGATTTTCATCTTCGTGTTCATCTATTTTCCAACATATCTTTGTTATATAGCCATTTCAAACCTTAAAAACTTTTTCTTGACCTAAAATGGCTGCTGACCAATGAATTGTGTTTGCTCCTCAATGGGCTAACATGAATCTGGATGATGTTACTTTCCAAACCAACAATGTCATAGGCAATTTTCCATACCCCAAGGATGTCCCAGACTATATAGACATTACTAGATTTTTGTACAATTGCCCTTTGAAAAATGCCTTTACCAGATGCCCCTCAGTGCTCTACAAAAACCTCCTCAGTGATTTTTGTAACACTGCTGTTGCCTTTCACCCAAACCCATCCACTGATGACTCTGAGCCTCGTCTAGTCAGAGAATTTATCATCAAATTCTCAGTGACGAACGGCCAAAGGCCACTGAACTTAGACTTTGCCACCTTCAGTTCATCAACTGGGTTGGACTACAATCAGGGTGAGTATGTTTCTTACCCTGAGACTGAAGATGTAAAGGGTGAGCTAAACAAAATTGCTCTTGACCCGAATTACTTGGACAAAGTCCCAGTAATCAAAAATTCATTTCATGTGGCTTGGAGAATCCTGTTCACTTTTGTGATTTAGGTTCTCAACTTGAACTGCTCATCCTTTGAACAGATTAATTCCGTTCAATTGATGATTTTTGAAACACAAAAAGTGTAAATCATTAGTGCAGGGACTTCTATTTATCTTTTGTATTAGAATAGGGTATGTTGTGTAATATTGTGTGGCTTGCGACAGCATTACACTATCGCAACACTTGTATAGTTGCGATAGTATGCTTGACTATTGTATGGGTATAAATACCCCCTACCTCATGGGTTATGAGATGTGTGTTTTTTCTTCTATCAATGCGAGACTTTACTTATTTCTCTCGTTTCTCTCTCCAAACTAAAGTGTCCACACCCACTTTATCTCACTAAGATTATTAGAGTAGACATGATATTATTGGAACAACAATTGGTATCAAGAGCCAAATATGATTCATTGTTTCATTTAGTTGTGTTTTATTTTTGTTTCAATCTTCAATAGTAGTAAAAGTTTTGGTTTTTATAGAATTTAAAAACTCTCTCTCTAGAATATTTTTACTTTCATACGTATTATCAAGATTACTATTAAACATGTTTAATCTTACAAAACGTGTGTTAGGATAACATATTAGAAGAATAAGAAAGTGCTTTTATCGTTCTATACAAAAATTTTATGAATTTGGTGAAGATTTAGGCTGAAAACATGGTTTAAGGGTTTTTGAAAAAGTGTACTTTTTCTCGTAAAAATAGGGTTTAGTACCTTGTTCGTAAAATTTTTGTTCGCAAAAGTTAAGGGTTTTGTTGCAATAGTTGGCTAAGTATAGGTTGCGATAGCTGTGGTCAGCTGCGATAGAGGTTGCGATAGCTATTTATTGCAAGTTTTGGGGTTGCGATAGCCTTTGTATTGGATTGCGATAGCAATTCTTGTGATACTAGCTTTGTGAAGCTTTTTGTTACCCACTATTTACGAAAGAAAACTCTGCCCAAATCGCAAGAATTAGTTGTGATAGCTCCACGTATTGTTGTGATAGGAGAAGTTTGCGACATCTCTTCTTACGAGACTTATTGTTACCCACGTTTTGCGAAAGAAAACTCTGCCCAATTTTCTCCAGGAAGTTGCGATAGTTACTGTACACAAGACTTTGTTGCGATACCTTGATTCAAAGACTTTTATTAAATTTTAAATCCTTTAAAAAGATTAAAAATTATTAATAGACTTTAATCATTTAACTATCACAATATAAAATTCCAAACACTCAACCATCTCAACTTAAACAAACTAAAACACCACTTTCAAACACAAACAACATCTCATATCAAAGATCCACCATCAAAATGTCTACTCCCTTTGATACTTGCTATGCTACAATGATGTTAGGCGCAACTACAAGACCACCCATGTTACTCCCAGGAACCTACAAACTTTGGGCATTCAGGTTTAAGGCATGGCTAACACACTTTGATGATGCAGCATACATGATCAACTCCATAAAAAATGGTCCTTATGTCATGAAACAAATTGCTGACCCAAGTCATCCAAAATTTACAAAACCTCAAACACAAGATGATTTGAGCGAAGATGAGCTTAAACAATACAAGGCTGACTTTCGGGCTAAGCACTTCATCATGTTGGCTATTCCAGATAACCTTTATTTGCATGTGGACCATCATAACAATGCTCATGACATATGGCAAGCACAAGCATCATTACATTACAAAGAAGAAAATCAACTCATCAGAAGTGATCTTGATAATGAAACCTACTTTCATATGGATCATATTCAAGCTATTCTCTCTGAATCATCATCATCAGATCTGCCACTTCCTCCTCACACTGATTCACAAGGAACCATCACATTCAACAAAGATGCAACTCTTTTCAAAACTAATTATGATGAGGATGATAGTGAGCAATCACTAATAGAAGACTTAGTCAAGCTAGGTAATGACCTTCCGGAGTACACTCTCAATGACAAAGGCAAAGACAAAATGAATGGCATATTTGAATGCTCAAGCAACAACACCAAGTGCAAAATTCGTGACTCTAAATATTTTAGGAAGAAGATGCAAATTGCCCTAATGATGGAATTTGGCTGTGAGATAGAGAAAGAGTTGCTCAATTTCATGGAGGATATAGATGATGAAGCAGAAACCTTAGGTCCAAGCATGGAATTTATGGCACACGTTGAAGATGTGAAAGGTATGGACACAACAATGGAAGATGTCTTTGAAGCTCAAGATGAGGATGCAACTCCAAGCTATGACACTGATGCTGAAGAAGATGACACTCTTGTCAAAAAGGTACACACATCAGATGCTTGTGATAATGATGATCTTGATGAATTCATAAATGGTCACATTCGTACCATTAGTAAGACAACTGAAGTTAACATACGTAGTGAAACATATATAAGTGCTACTCCTCAGTTATCTACTAATAGTACCGATTGCAATCATGCATCAACAAATCAAGATCAAATTCAATCTCAAATTCAAAATTATGCCACTATTCAATCTCAAATTCAAAATTATGCTAACTTGATAAAACTAGAACAGGATAAAACTGCTTCTTTATAAAAGAAAATCAAGGACATGTTATATGAAGAGCAGTCTGAGCGACCACTAGTGCTTAAACGTCAAATTCTAGATTTACAAAATGAGAATTTTCTTTTCAAAAAAAATATTTCAAATTTTGAAAACATCAAAAAGAATTTTGAAGATGAAGTTTCTAAACTTAAAGAAGAAAAAGCTAATTGTATTCAACGATTAACTAGAGCTGAAACTAAACTTCGCACTACCAATCAGACTTCTCAGACTATGTACATGTTACTGCCCAAACCAAATTCAGTCATGGATTTAAAACAGGGTCTTGGTTATACTAAACCATCTTATCTTGATATGGTTAAACGTCAAACACCAAGTTTGTATAATGCTGATTACATGAGACGTGATACCTTCAAAGATTACATGTTTGTTCCTAATGACATCTCTCAAGAGGAAATCCAAAAACGTTTAAATGTTAATCAAAAGAAAACCAATTTCTCCTACTCATGTGGGTCAAATTTCTGACAACCCATATGATTCTAACAAATATGAGAGTTTAGCGAGAAAAACCTTTTGTAATCTCAGAAATCAAATAAATGGAACGTTATCTATTATTCGTGGAAAGCAAGAGTTTCAAATGGATGAACTTTTGAAATCCAATTCTTATGAAGTGGATGTCTTAAGGGAAGTCAAGAAACAGAAAATAAAAACATTTATCGAGCCTCCCGTGAATAGAATTAACGATCAATTTAAAGCCTTTGAAGAGGCATTGATTTCTGAAATGCAAACTGATTTAACTTACGTAACATCTCTTGAAGATGAATACGACCTTCTCAGCTTAAACTCTTGCATTCAAAAAGAATATTTTCTCAATCAAATGGAATCCATCAAACCACAATTTGCTATAAATGAGGATAAAATTGAAGAATTGGAAAATAAACAAACGTCTTTAGAAATGGAAAACTTTTCACTTACAGAGAGTCTAAGAGAATGTTTGCAAAAGAATGTCGAGTTGAACGAGGAATTGTCTTGTCGTACTACCAAATTTGAAAACTCTTGTGCTAAACTTGAAAAACAATCGCTAATGTTTGAAGCAAACTGGCAGTAAAAAATTGAAGAAAAAAATACGACAAGCTTTCCTACGAAAATTATTTGAAATCAATCTTAAAAGAGAATGAGGAACTCAAATCTAAAGTGCTTGATTTGATGAAAAACAAGAATCATGAGTTTGTTGCTTCACGCCAGTTGGAAAATCAAAATTTTTTATATTTTTCAAACCAACCAACCTTTTTGGCAAATCAAAAACAAAAAACTCATATTCTTGAGCCAAAACAAAAAGAGGTTTTATCTAATCCTAAAGTAATTGCTCCCGGTATGTATCAAATTGGATCTACTTCTACTAGAGAACCATATGGTTCAAATGATATGATTCATAACAAGGAATTGGAAATAGCTAGGAAGCAAGCATTACTTAGTAAGGATATGCCTCTAGATGCACCAATGTGTTCTTTGACTCCTCCCCCTATAGAAAAGAAACCCAAAGTGTCAAAGAAACATAAGAAACCCAAAGTGTCAAAGAAACATAAGAACAAGAATCGTAAGAAATAGAAATTAGCTCAACATGATCAAATTAAACAATCTCCTAACACATATTTGCTTTTTTATCTTGGTTTAGACACTACTTTTTGCAAGGAGAGACCACCTAAGAAATGTGCGTTGAAGACTAGTGCCTCTCAGCCAAAAGTTGTATAAAAACCTAGACATTTTAAAGCTTTCAATAAAAAACGCTCTAAGCGAATGGATGACTGTAATGACTTAAATGTGCATGGATCTGTTGCTTTTAATAGCAAGAATGCTTGTTTTAATTATGTTTCTTATAATTCTGCTTTTTCTAATTGTGTGCATGTTTATTTGAATTGTGATAAGGTGAATGCCAACACCACTAGGACTACTTCACCAAATCTAAGAAAACATAAGCTTAGAGAAAAATGGGCATGGATCCCAACGGGTAGAATATTTGAATATCATGAGTTAGTACCTAGATCCTGCTTTAAGTGGAAACCCACCGGAAGAGTGTTCAAACACGTAGGTTATAGATGGCAACCAGTTAAGAAGCAATCTGAACCTAGCACCACTACAATAGAAAAGTTGAACCCACAAGGTTTGCATTTTATACTGTCTAACTACGTGAAGCCACTTTATCAGCGGGTTCCTAATTTTTTGTTTCTTGCTTTGATGTGCAGCTTGTCCAAGTGTGCCTCTGGTACCACGACTCGGGCTGCACCTGACATATGACCGGGAACAAGGCACTGCTCAAGAACTTCGTGGCCAAATTCTTGGGTATAGTGTGTTTTGGGAATGATCACATTGTTAAAATCACCGGCTATAGGGATCTCATTCATGATAAGGTCACAATTAAAAGAGTCTACTTTGTCGAAGGACTAGGTCACAACTTGTTTAGTATTGGCCAATTTTGTGATAGCGGTTTAGAGGTGGCATTCAGAAAACATTCGTGTATTGTTCGCACTCTTGAAGGCGTTGATATTCTCAAAGGCTCCAGGGATTCGAATCTATACCAAATTGCACTTAAATAAATTACGTCACCAAAACCGATTTGTTTGCTTGCAAAAACTACATCATCACAAGCCTGGCTATGGCATCGTCGATTCTCTCATTTGAACTTCAGAACTATAAACAACCTTGCTCAAAACAACCTAATTAGAGGATTGCCAAAACTATCATTCAAGAAATATCATCTTTGTTCAGCGTTTGAATTAGGGAAGATGACACGTGCAACACTCAAATCCAAATCTAGTTCCGTTGCTCCACTGCATTTATTGCATATGGATTTGTGTGGCCCAATGCGCGTTGTCAGCAGAAATGGAAAGAAAAATATTTTGGTTATTGTGGATGAGTACTCACGGTTCACTTGGGTTCATTTTCTTGCTTCTAAAGCCGAAACTCCAAATGTAATCATCAAGTTCATCAAAAGAGTACAAGTTGGTCTACTAGCTCAAGTCCGATACATAAGAACAGACAATGAAACGGAGTTCATGAATCAGATTCTTCAGAATTTCTTTGATTCACTTGGCATTACTCATCAGAGATCTGTGGCTTACACTCCTCAACAAAATGGTGTAGTCGAAAGACGAAACCGTACATTAGTAGAAGCTGCAAGAACAATGCTAACCTCCGCAAATCTTTCATTAAATTTATGGTCTAAAACAGTGTCAACCGCTTGATTCACACAAAACTGATCTATCATTCATAAACGATTCAACAAAACTCCATATCACATCCTTCACAAACGCAAACCCGATGTAAAATACTTACGCACTTTTGGTTGTCGGTGCTACCCTCTTAATGATCGAGAAGACCTTGGTAAGTTAAAAGAAAAAGGGGATGTAGGAATTTTCCTTGGTTATTCTACACAATCAAGTGCATACCGTATCTACAATCGGAGAACAAAGTTGATACAAGAGACAATCCATGTTCACTTCGACGAAGTAGAAGAAATGGCTTCTGATCAAGCAAGTTCAGAACCCGTGCAAAAGACTATGACTTCTAAAAAAATGGTTCATGACTCATACCAAAACCAACATCATCAATACCGAAACCTAAACATATTCAAAAGGAAGCGTTAGATGGGTTGTTTGAGAACTTCTATGATGAATCATGTGGAGGAAATAAGATGAAGGTGTCTACAATATCCGCTGCAACTCCGATTATCGAAGTTAATCCTCAAGAATACATACCTTCTCCCGTATCCGGCTCATCAACAACTACTTATGAAGATGCTGATCCAGTACCAGATACTCCTCCAATCATACAGATTCAACAAGAACTTTCACCAAACAATACCACTCCAACCTCCAATGTAAATGTTGATGATCAAATAATTACCAATGCATCATCTGAAGAGGAACCATTCATAAACCCATTCGCGACTCCTGAAGCTGAGGTCGGTGGACCTACTGAGATGCGATATGTTGATCCTTCAAACATGCAACCGCTTTACCAACCACATTCGCACAGAAAAAGATTGACTCATGATCACCCTCTACAACAAATAATTGGAATTCCTGCTCAACCAGTTCAAACAAAAAGTTCTACAGCAGATTATTGTTTCTACAATTCATTCCTAAGTAGAGTTAAACCTGCCAACGTCAAAGCAGCACTTGCAGATCCCGACTGGATTGTCGCCATGCAAGAAGAAATAAACCAATTATGTAACACCCCCAAAATCGGGTCCAGCGGAAGCATACATGTCACTGGGGTGCTACTAAATCGGTATCACAACACAAGGTACAAAGAACGATTTTACCTCAACCGTTTAGAAGAAAATTTCATTATCAAAGCATTAAGTTTACATCATTCAAAATGTAGTGCGGAATACAGGCCCATAATAATAAATCAGTCCCAAATATATTGTTGGGAATTTAATTTGAGTTGATATTGACAAAATATGAAAGATGAAGGAGACTTATGAAGACAAAGATGAAGGACCTAATATGTATTATTTAAATATCTTTGTAACCCTAATCTCTATTATATAAAGAGATTAGAGGCGTTCATTATGAAGTACAGAAGTCAAGATGTAACATCATTAAAGGGGGGTGTGTGTGAACCTAGGCATAGATCTTGTGTTAGACGCCTAGGGTTCGTGTTTAGTTTAAGCCTCAAGGATCTTTGATCCCTGTTAGAGTGTAACCGTGCTATACTTGATCACATAGCATTGGGGCTGTTTGTATATGTTAGTAGTTGTTAGGAGATGATGACGAAGAACCCATGTAGCAATAATAATGATACTTTTGTGTATTCTGCTGCGTATTGTGTTATTCATTATTATTGTTTATCCCACTTGCTCTAAACGATCCACGAATTTGTTTAATTATAACTTTACAATTGGTATCAGAGCCTAGGGGCTCTTGATCATGGGATTCACAAGGTTTGGTTTGTCGAAGATCGAAGAAAACACAAAAATTCATAACTGGTTCGTATCTTCAAAACTCACTACATGGCTGTTTTTGAACGACAATATCTTCTTCGTTAACCGTTGGATCGAGCTGAAATTTTTACTAGAGTTTATTCATATATCAAGAAAGATTTTCACTGGAGGGATCTTTCATCTGAGCTTTAGATTGAAAGATATACGTTGTTGAAGTCTGCCGTAGAACAGTTTTAGGCTATTGGTTTGAATGTGTCAAAGTTTCTGCTATTGTATTTGGTTAAATTGGATTAGGGTTTCATAAGTCGGTTTTGTATTTATGAATCATTTATCATTATTAATTATAACCAACTGGACATCATGGGATAGTTTATTAAAACCCTAGTTGTGTAATTACTATCTTCCCGTTTTATTGGAAGAGCTGGTCTAATTATTTTATCTTGGTACGATCTGTTAATGGTCTGCTTTGATGACAAATGTAAGCTCACTTGTTACTGCTGTTGGAGATTCACAACTGATGTTTGATCAAACCCTAATTTGCTGACGTGGAGACTGGGGATACTGGTTATTGGCACATCAAAGGTGAGAAAAGTACAAACCCTAATTTGAATAATGGAACTTATTAGTGCTGCACTTTGTTTATGATGCTGCTATATGCGATGCGTTATACTTTCTGTTTGGTGTCATTACTTTGACGAGTTTCTGTGGTATTCTTGATTTGGTGGGTTCTGGAATTCGTATTGTCTGGAAGTAGTAGAAACTCTCCTATGAATGAGACTAATGCATAGTACTGCTGCTTATTAAATGCTATTCGTTACTACTACCTTTTTCTCGTTAATACTGCCAATTGAAACTTAATGATGTCATTACAAGTTACTACTGCTACGCTTGTTTATTAATGCTGCTATCTTTCGAGTTAATGCTGTTGCGCATCTAAGTTTCTACTGATGTGATTGTTAGTGTTGCTGCCTTAAAATGTTAATGCTGCTCGCGACATGTTTGTACTGCTATCGATCCGGAGTTTGTACTTCTAGTCTTCTATTGTTTGTCTTACTCGTGGGTGGATGTGTTTGTACTGGTATCTTTGTACTGCAACGAGAAATTCTATACTGACTGATGTGCATATGAACTAATGGGATGGTGAGGTTATTCATAAGGTGACGTTCTTTGCATGTTGGATATCATATGGGACCGTGAGATAATGTGTATGCATGGTGGGAAGTTGCTATTTTATATTCTTTTCTTCAACCCATCATGGGTCGGTGATCATTTATTTGTCATAGAAAGGTGAAGGTTTCATACGTCGCATGTGCCAAGTTTCTTTTATTTGATATTGTGGTTTGCATGTGGTTAATTATGAACTGATGGGCATGGATAATATTCTTATACTATAAGAGTTTAATTCATTACTGTTTTGATTTCATGAAATATTGCCAAAGAAATTTTCATCAAGTCTATGGTAGCATGCAATTACAAAAGTGAGGGGAAGTATATGTATTGTTGATTGGAAGTTTGGAACAGGTGGTTCCAAAACACACACACAGGAGGATTTAGATTTTTGGATTTTGGTTTATGTTCGTTAACGATTTATGGCTCGAATTTATTTTTATTGGCGAAGAGGGTTATTTTTTGGTTATTTGACGATGAAGCGGAATTTTTCAAGGTTGTGTTTTATCATACCTTTTAGCAGGAGGTAACTTGTTTGCTCGTTCAGGTGACTACGAATTGACAAACACTTGAAGGAGTTACGTTATTGTGCTCAGTGATTATTGTCAAGAGATTGCGATCTCCCTATACGTTAAGTATATGTTCGAAGTCAGTTTTAGTACAAGATATAGGACACAAGGTTGGTTTATTCTACTTCAGCATCGAATTGGTAATGGTTAGTTTTCTTCATCATTACACAAAGTCTAGAGATCCTTGATGATTCGAATGGTTAACATATGGGTTTCAGGGGAAGCTTAAGTGTTCAAATGATTAACCATTTATATGCTACATTGAGGTGAAGGTTTTTATGATTGCTCGTTGGTATTTTTACTGAAGATTTGGGATTTTTCTGTCTTGGGTTCATTTATAAAAGAAAGCGTTTTGGTGTTCATTCATGGAGGGTGATTCAAGACATTGGAAGACTAAATTGGATGTATGGTACTAGTTTGTGGTTATGAAGATCAAAGTTGCTTACTTTTGTCCCCTAATTGATGATGACAAAAAGGGGAAGAATATTTAAAAGATTGCAGCTTGAAGATCCTTGATGATATGCATGGATTAAGGGGAAGACGACATCTTTCATATAGTTGGTTTTGTCATTATCAACTAGGGGAAGATTGTCGGGAATTTAATTTGAGTTGATATTGAAAAAATATGAAAGATGAAGGAGACTTATGAAGACAAAGATGAAGGACTTAATATGTATTATTTAAATGTCTTTGTAACCCTAATCTCTATTGTATAAAGAGATTAGAGACGTTCATTATGAAGTATAGAAGTCAAGATTTAACATCATCAAAGGGGTGTGTGTGTGTAAACCTAGGCATAGGTCTTGTGTTAGACGCCTAGGGTTCGTGTTTAGTTTAAGCCTCAAGGATCTTTGATCCCTGTTAGAGTGTAACCGTGCTATACTTGATCACATAGCATTGGGGCTGTTTGTGTATGTTAGTAGTTGTTAGGAGATGATAACGAAGAAACCTTGTAGCAATAATAATGATACTTTTGTTTATTCCGCTGCGTATTGTGCTATTAATTATTATTGTTAATCCCACTTGCTCTAAACGATCCACGAAGTTGTTTAATTATAACTTCACAATTCTTGTTGAACCCAGTTGAGCACTTGATCGAATCCCTTAGCTTGTAAAGGTTTAGCTATGCTAGATAAATCTAACACAACTAGGTATAGAAAATGTCTGGTAGTTTATCAAACACCATGCGGAATCTTGTATTTGAACTTAAGAAGAACTTTATAATGAATGAAACAATGAACAATGAATATCAAACTAAACACTTCAATACTATTAATAATACGAATACTCTCTGAGTATTAGGGTTTACAACCTTGAAGTTTTCTATCTTAAAGTCGTATAACTATATGTTCATCTATGCCCTTGATCCTCCTTTTATAGACTAAAGAGTCCTAGTCGGCTTACAATAACTTTCTACACAAGATAAATCTTTATAAAATCTTTTCTATATTTATCTAAACATACTATACATAATAACCGACTCTAATACTCTAGCAACACTAATAACGTATTAGCAATACTAACTATCTGTTCTAGCAGTATTAATCTTGTAGCAGCATTAATCTTCCATAAGCAGCATTAACTTCATAACTAGCAGCAGTAATGACTTGTTGTATATCCTTTGTAGTTCCTGAGCAGTCTTAACAATGTAAGCAGCAGTAACTTCAAGAAACCTTTAAAACCAAACAATCCTCCCCTAAACTTGATATTTTCTTCCAAAATCATCAAGTTTCATTCTAAGCTTGAACCTTCACCAGGAGGATGTTTTCAAACACTTACTTTCTCATTTTCTTGTAATCAGCCCCATAAAGTTGTTTCTCTATTTTCTTTAGAAGTTGATATACCATTTCACTCCAATGATCAGTTTGAAGTTTAACAGATCCATTAAGCATCATATCAAGTGTACTCTGTGCCAAGGGATAGTCTTTTTCTACTAGCATGTAGATTTAAAGTCCTCTCCTCATTACAGTGTGAACTCCACATGATTGAAAAAGTTTCCAGAGGATAACATTACTTTTGTACTGCTCTTGCCAAACTCTATCTTCATGATAGACTTCAAACATAATCTTCAAGTATCCCCAAAGAACTATATCCAAAATATTTTCTGGCCTTGTATCTCCATATTTTTTCTTGATTAATGCCCATAAGGTCTCTAAATCTTCTCTATCAAAATTTCTGAACATTTGAGAAAATGTTACAAACCTTTGAGACTTTCCATCCGCTCTGATTATCTTCCACCAAGGAGTTTTACCTTTATAACCAGTCTTCCAATCAATGATAGGAGCTTTAGTCTTCAAAGGAACAACATCAACAAATGCATCATCATCATTGTCTACAATTGCAATCATTTGTTGTAGATCAGCTGCTTCTTTTACATCACTCTCTTGAAACTGCTCTGTCTGCTCTTGTTTTTTATCATCACTAGTTTTCTGCTTTTTGCTAATATCAGCTGCTAACTCTTCTCTAGACCTCTTAGAACTCCTCACCAACTCTTCTTCATTCATGGCAATAAAAGTATTTACCCTTTTGAACACCTTGTCAAACTGGTCTTTAATCTTTTCATAACTGAGATTCTTTAGTTGACTGAGCTTCCAATTATCCATGTTCATCAGATACTTACTCATTATTCTCCTCTGTTCAGCTTTAGTTGGTGGTTTGTTCCTCTTTGCTTCAGTTCTTTTCTGTGCAAAGAACTTCTTCTTTTGAGCCAAGAATTCCATAAAGAGCTTTGACTTCTCTTCCATAGATAGCTCTTCCTGTTCATCATCCCACATCTTCTGAGCTACCATGTGATCTGCTTCACATTTGGCTTGAATATCATCCCAGGAATTAATAAGTTCAAGACTTGCTTGTTCTTCTTCTTGCCTCTTCTTTTTCGACAAAAAGATTAGCTTGCACTTGTCTTGCAACTTCTTCATCGGTAATAAGTTGTTGTTGTTGTTGAATGAGTGATAGAAATTTCTTCTTAGGTTCTTCAATCAACAAACCTTTGCCTTTTTCTGATGGTGAAATAGTTGTTGATGGTGTTGTTGATACTGATACTGGCTCTTTGATTACAACTCATTTTGCCTTAGGTCTTGTACTCTTTAACTTTGTTAATACTTGAGCTATAGTCATATCCTCATCACCTTGAGTAGCAGCAATACTAACTTCAGTCTCAGCAGCACTAACTTTGTCACTAGCAATATTAACTTCAACACTAGCAATATTAAAATCATCATTGGCAGTCTTAAGTGTAGCAGCATCAAGTAACACTTTAGCAACTTCAACATCATCCATAACAGCTGCATTACCCTGTTGATCAGCAACAAAAAACTCATTCACATCATCATCCACAAACTCATTTTCATCATCTACCCTAGTTTCAACATCTACCCCAGTTTCCTCCCTTGAAGCTTTGGTATATTCCTCCCTTGTTTGGAAACATCCTTCCCCAAACTCTGTGCTTCATCAGAAGATTCAACCCTGGAAGTAGTTCCAATCTTGTATAACCTTTTAGTTTGTTTTGTTCTTGACCTCTGTCTACCTTCAAGATACCTAACCCTTCTCTTCAACCTTGTGACTTCAGTTCTGAGATCAAGAACATCCTTTGACAATTTTGCACAAGTTGCCATCAATTCATTAATAAGTTTCATACTACCCTCAGCACTTCAGAGTGTGTTACCTCTCCCGAGTGGTGCATCGTTGGGTGAGTTAAGCATAGCCTCAGACCTAGCCTAAGCATCCACACCCCCATATTATCTGGTTGGCTGGGACCTTCACCTGAATCAGTTCCAGAGGAACTAGATGCATTAGAAGGTGCCTTAGATTGGGTCTTACTTATGTTATCACTGTCCTGCTCTGCTTTTAAGCTAGTAGTAGTAGTGACAGCCATTTCTAATCTGTGACCCCTCTCCTTATGCACAGCCTTATCTGCAGCCATACTAGCACTAACTTGAGGTAGTTGAGTGCCTTTTTTAGTGATCCTAGAGGTGTAGGTCTTTTGTGTTGGTGATGGGGATGGCAAAAGAGTAGGTGTGTGATAAACATCAGCTGGGATTGCTGAGCTTTCACCCTGAGTTAGACCTAATTCTAACATTGTTTGAAACAATGATGTAACTCTGCCTTTAAAATCCTTTCCCTCTCTCTTCATATTAGCAAAAATCTTTTTAGTATGAAAGAGAGCAGTATAAACCTTTTTATGAACCTTTTTGTTTACAAATTGTTTGTCCATAAGAAGTTGTAAAAACCTTGGATATAAGTAATATTTATTTGATGAACTATCCAAGCCCTTAACCACACTATCAAAAATTAATTTTGAAAAATTAAATCTTTGATTTCTTTGATTTTGAGCCAAGCAGATAATAGCAGAAGCTATATTACTACTAAACTCATTCCAACCAGTAGTCTTTGGACTAAGACACTGTAAGATAGTGTGTATTAAGAATTTCCATTGTGGAGAGAAATCACCTTTTGAAAATTTTAAAGAAGTACTTTGGCTTTCATACCCATCAATGCAAGGTTTTCAAAAATTGTAGAATTTGGAAGATTGTTAATACCTTTAGCATCTTCTAGATGAAGAACATCTCGAATAGAAGCTTCAATAATAATAATCTTCTGCCCATCCACAAGGGCATGTATCTGTACTTCCTCATCAATAGTTTTGACCTTTGCAGTAGCCCAAAACTGTTTGATGTTGGAAACATATATAGTAGGGTTTACTATTAATGCGTACCTAATATGAGCAGCATTAAGAAAATCAATGATTTTAGTAAAACCTTCGCTTTCTTGGGGCTTTTGCAAAAACGCAATCATGTTATGTTGATCTATGAATGACAGAGTCAACAATGTGAATTTTGAAAACTTTTGGTAGGATTTGGCTGGGATTTGCAATTAATGGATAAAAAGAGTTAGGGTTTATGTTTGAAAGAGTTTTGATCGGATAAAGACACCTTTGGGAACAAGTGAAGGATATAAACCCTTAATCGATCACATTTATAAAACAGTACCCTGTTCTTTCAAACATAGCAGCAGAAACCTAGCAGCACTAAATTAGACCTAGCCGCACTAACTTATGCCTAGCAGCATAAAGGCAGTTTCCACTCCAAACAGCTTTTTAATCAGCACTCCAGCACTTTTCTCAGCTTATCCTGCAAAATATTAGTCCCAAAAACACAAAACCACAAACATAACACAATTTATAATAATCACATCATCAATTATACTTAGCAATACTAAGTATAACTGGCAACATTAACACAACAATACTAAGTAAACTAGCAATACTAAGTATAACTTAGCAATATTAACATAGCAATACTAAGTAAACTAGCAATACTAAGTATAACTAAGCAGCAAAAACAATTTATTGTCCTAATAACAGTACTAATCCTTATAAAACTTTACAAAGACACAAAGAGATAAGAATTTTTCAAAGATTTATCATTCCAATACTAACAACCAAAAATTGAAATCTACCCACATCAAAAGCTTTTGTGAGCAAATCTGCAACATTATTATCAGTATGGATTTTAACAATTTGAATTAACTTCTTTTCATAACAATCTCTTATAAAATGATGTCTTATCTCAATATGTTTTGTTTTTGAGTGATAAACAGGATTTTTAATAATGCACATAGTACTGCCTTTATCAATATATATTTTAGTATGCATAAAATTATACCCATAATCCAGCAACTGATTCTGAATCCAGAGCACTTGTCCACAGCAACTTAAAGCAGCAACATACTCAGCTTCAGTTGTGGAATTTGCAACCACAGTTTGTTTCTTGCACTGCCATGAAATCAACCTGCTCCCCAAAAACTGACAACCTCCTGTTGTTGATCTTATATCCAAGCTAGCTCCAGCATAGTCACTATTAGAGTATGCAATCAAGTTAAAAGGTGAATCTTTTGGATACCAAAGGCCTAATTTGGGTTGACCTTTCAAATATCTAAAAATCCTTTTCACAGCATTAAGATGTGAAACTTTTGGTGTGACTTGATATCTTGCACAGGCACAGACAGCAAACATTATGGCAGGTCTTGAAGCTGTAAGATACATCAATGATCCAATCATTGATCTATACAAATGAACATCAACTTCTTCACCATCTTCATCTTTGAGCAAGGGCTTGGATGTTTCCATAGTTGTCTTTGCAGGCTTCACATCAATAGAACCAAACTTCTTCAAAATTTCAGCCACATATTTATCTTGACTGATAAATATGCCATCTTCTTTTTGTCTAACTTGAAGTCCTAAAAAGAATGTAAGTTCACCCATGGAACTCATCTGAAATCTTTCATGCATAAGTTTCTCAAATTCAACACATAAAGCCTTGTGTGTTGATCCAAAGATGATATCATAAACATAAACTTGAACTAACAAGATATTATCTTTGTGCCTTTTGATAAACAAAGTTTTATCAATCTTCCCTCTACAAAAACCATTGTCCAACAGGTATGTTGACAATGTATCATACCAAGCTCTGGGAGCTTGATGTAAGCCATATAGTGCCTTGTCCACCTTGTAAACTTTGTCAGGAAAATTTGGATCTTAAAAACCAGGTGGTTGTGAGACATAAACTTCTTCTTCAATAGTCCCATACAAAAAAGCACTTTTAACATCCATTTGATACACGACAAAGTCTTTGTATGAAGCATAGGCCAAGAACAATCTGATAGCCTCAATTCTTGCAACTGGAGCAAATACTTCATCATAATCAATACCTTCTTCTTGTGTGTATCCTTGAGCTACTAACCTTGCCTAGTTTCTAATCACAATGTCTCTTTCATCCTTTTTGCATCTAAAAACCCACTTAGTACCAATTGCCCTCTTCCCATTAGGCAAATCTACCAGTGTCCAAACTTCTTGAAGCTTGAATTGTAGAAGTTCTTCTTGCATAGCTTCCACCCAGCTTGGATCTTGTAACGCTTTGTGAGCATTCTTGGGTTCTATTTGTGATAGAAAACATGCAAACAAACAATTTTGAAGGTCTTTGTGACTGTTTCTTTGATGAAGGGATCTTGCAAAGAAATCTTGTTCCTTCAAATCTTTAACCATTTTCCTTGTTTGAACAGCAGACTTTGGCTCTCCAATGATCTGTTCCTTAGGATGATTCTTGTGAACTCTTGTAGTTGGAATAGGACTGACAGGTAATTATGCATTCAAATTGGTTGAGTCAGCCTCTGCACCAAGTACATCTTCATCAGTATCAGGATAAATGTCTTCCAATATAGGCATGTTTGGATCATCTGGGTAGACATTAGCATCAAAAGATATGCCTTGCTTGCCAGCAACATTAACACTTGGCTCAGCAGTATTAACTGGGTTAGAACTGCCAGTGTTAATATCATCTGATACATCATCCTTTGCTTGATCATCAGACTTCTTATCTTCATGCAACTCTTGATCATCTGATACATCATCATTAGGAGCTTCATCAAAGTCATCTGCTTGTGAACTCTTTGTCTCTTGGGATGAGAAGGGTGGATCAGCAGTCCAAATAGGCAGCAAAATATGATCTTTGTCATGTCCTGGGTCCTTTCCAGCTTGACCTTCATCATTGCTTGCTTTTGTACCTGCACAATTTTTAGACTAGAGTTCCTGTAACAACTGGCTCATAATTCATAGTCTTTGTTAGAGAATCAATATCAAACAGCCAGCTTGGTCCACTCCCTGCAACATTAGGTGTACTCTCACTAAACCTAACATGCAAGTTCTCTTCCACTTTCCTAGTCCTACTATTGAATACTCTAAAAGCTTTGCTATTTAATGAGTATCCAACAAAGAATCCTTCATCAGCCTTTCCATCAAACTTGCCTAAGTGATCTATGGTATTTAAGATAGTAACAGGACACCTAAATGGTCTTAAGAAATCAAGCAATGGTTTTCTACCATGTAAAAGTTCATAAGGGGTCTTGTTATGAGGCTTAACTACTTTACTTCTATTTTGTACATAACAAGCAGTATTAACTGCTTCAGCCCAAAAAGTAGTAGGTAATTTAGAATCAGCTTACATTGTTCTAGCAGCCTCAATAAGTGTCCTATTCCTCCTCTCAGCCACTCCATTTTGTTGAGGAGTTCTAGCTACACTATACTGTCTCTCAATACCTTTCATCTCACAAAACTGGTCCATTTCCCTATTCTTGAACTCAATTCCATTGTCACATCTTATCACTTTAACCTTATGATTAACTAGGTTTTCTACCTTGGATATGAAAGCCTTAAGAATGCTACAAGTTTCATCGTTAGTTGCTTGATGCGTGGTTTTGCGACCTTACAACAGGTTTTACCTCTCGAGGGATCTCAAGAGGCTTGCAATCCCCACCAGGCAGTGTACCTGACCGATGTAGTATAGTGTAGTGGCAAGTACCGGGGGATTGATCGTTCTCTAGGGGAATAGTGTCGTTAGGATTGAAAAACTACTCTAATAGGTCTAAAGGTGAGGGAAGATTCTTTTTGTATTTTTATATTTTTTATGAAAGCAAGTAAAATCTCGGGTTTGAAGGAGTGGGCGGAATTAGTTGCTAGTCAACTAACCCAAATAACTACAAATGCAAATAAAATAAAATGACTGAAAATAAAAAGGTTGTGGAACTTATATGGAGAGAAATGTGTTTACTTAGATTTCCTTACTCCCTAACTATCTTTTACCGGTTGATTAGTGTGTATTAATTGCGTGGATGACGGGTGCATTCCTTAATACCAATCATGGGGTGGCGTACGTACTTCCCCAACTCTACAAGCTCCTACTTCACTCCTATGTCGAGCCGACTAAGAAGCTCCTAACATGGGATCACTAGAATTCGCTCATGCATTAAATACAACCATAAAAACCTTAGTACGCATTGGTTCATGTTTCTTAAGACGTTCAAGCAAGTTACCGTATAGGAGGTTAGCCAGTTTTCTTAAGCCTAACATCGATAAACAATCATCCAATACAATTAATAACACACCAACAACCAATAATCAATAGTTAGGTTTCATTAGATCTAAGCAAACACAAGATAAATCTAGCCTAGCATGTTAAATAAAAGACAAGAACAAGATATAATCAAACAACACATAGACATATTGAATGATTAATTGATTACTTATCTTCAATTGAACATGGGAGATCCAAGGGTATAAAACCCTTAAAAATGGCAGAAAAATCATCTTAGGGTTTCTCCTCACAAAGTTGCACACTAATGACTAAAAATTATGAAAGTATATATAGGAAAACAGATCTGACGGCGTCACCCTTTGGGTCGTGACGCCGTCACCTCGCCGCGGTTAGGGTTTCTTGATGGCCTTCTTGACGCCGTCCCCCTTTAATCTTCCAAAATCCTCTCTGGCTTATCAAGGCTTGACGGCCTTCTTGACGCCGTCCCCCTTTAATCTTCCAAAATCCTCTCTGGCTTATCAAGGGTTGACGGCGTCACATTGGGGCTTGACGCCGTCACAGGTACTTTTCCAGCAGATTTTTGAGACTTTGTCGTTTTCTTCACTTTTATGCTCCAAAAACGTCCAAAATGCTTCCTTTTCCAGATTTCTTCTCCAAAGTACCTAAAATGACAAAAGGAACGATTTAGGGCAATATTTGATCAAATAAATACGATTTAGGGCTTAAATGACCCCCTAAAAGCGGTACACTTTTCGCTTCATCAAATACCCTTACACTTGAGATTTGCTTGTCCTCAAGCAAATGCGCTTTTATTCTAATCAAAATACAAGTTAGGGGTCATTTAACGCTAATATAAAAGTAATTACAACAAATAGTCGTTCCACTTTAATCATAATAAGCACGGAGATTACACACTAGCACCTCACAAGTAGTGTTTAGATACTCACATCTCTCAGGTGTCATAGAAGTATATCTCATAAATGAAAATGAATAATATCTCTCACTACCTGTCATAGCAAATAGATTACCACAGGCTTGGGAAAGGATCAAAAACCTCCTCCACTAGGCGTAAGCACCTAAGATAAACTATCAAAGAGGGCTTTTAAACGGGTTATAACGTTAGGTGTAGGGATATGATAAACACGGTTTTGTTGGATAAAAGATATTTTACTGGTGGCGAGTTAAAGATCTTGATTAATTACATGTACAATATGGCGTTGCTAAGCCAAGACTAGACTCGACTTAAGCTAATGAAAGAAATAACAAAAAGATAAAATAAACATAAAATGAAACGGGATGGTAGTCCGTTTTTTTTTTTTTTTTTTTTTTTTTTTTTTTTTTTTTTTTGCATACACTCTTGCCCTACCATCCAAAATAATACATCATAGGGGCCTCGGTTCTCCCCTTACACTTGAACTTTTACATAACTTTACAATTAACTATTCTAATGACTCGAATTAAGATAATCGAAACACTTGGAGTACTTTTAAAATATTTAGCACATATGGGGGTAATAATGTTGTTCTTCCCCATTACTCCATTACACTAGTACTTTACCCATGAGTCCCAATTGTCCCAAAACAATATGTACAAGGATATGACTCGACTTAGCAACCATGTAATCAATTAGATAATTAACTTGGGGTTTAAACAAATGTTGTCACAATAATGCACTAAAAATGAGTGCATACAAGGTAGGCTAAGGCGATTTGGGTGTACATCTAAGTGGGGTGTAAACAAATTCTTACTTTAAGTAAAATGCTTAAAGTTAGAAACGAAAAGATAGGCTCTGAGGGGTGTACTAGGGGTATCGTGTACTAAGAATGAGTACAACGCAAAGGGTGTGGGAGAATTACTTGACCAATGTAGCCAATGTAATTTTAACAAAAACACAGGTGTAAAACAATGGGTTAATCCTAATGCCTCTTATCATGTAGTAAGTCTAAATACACGAATGTAGTCTCACTTGTGGCCTTGGAATGGTCCTAACGCAAGTTCTAGAATCTAAGTGCTACCGGTACACACATCATAGCATAAATGCTTTTCCTACCAATTCTAGGGGCGAACCTCACATATTTGGGGGTGGAAAATTTTTTTGTGGTACGGTTTTGTGCTAGTCATATAACTCCTATCCGTGAGACGCTCATTAAGACCAAAGTTTCACTCCTATATGTTGTAAAAAAATTTAAATTTGGCACTAAAATTGCCCTAACAGGTATTTCTCTCAGTTTTATTACACATCTACCATTAAACAAACGAAAAATCAAGCGTAATAGCATTCTCTAAGGTATCGTACTTTTACCCCCCCTTACACTTAAGATGAACATTGTCCCCAATGTTTAAATAACAAGATGTAAAAGTAAATAAGGTAAAAGAATGAAATCAAATACTCCCCTGATTCGCTCGGTGGATAAAGGGGTAACATGGTTAGATCTTCTTCCAAGGTAATGTGGAAGCTTCAAGACTAAAGCATCGCCAAAAGCTAGATTCCACATACATCTCCTTGTCCAAAATAACCTGTTAAACCTGAGAAAACAAATACGAAAACCTGCATAACATCGGCGGGATAAATCTGTATAAGGATATAATGCTTGTGGAATGATTATTTTGCGGATTCCTGGAGTTTATAAGTTAGAGATTTAATAAAAACTTTTTATGATTCCGGAAGAAAAACAAAACTTTCAAAAATTTCAGAAAATTAAAACCTGACGCTGTCAGGTTGTAAGGCCTGACGCCGTCAGAAATGATCTGACAGAATTCTCGTGTTAAGTTTCCGGAAAATTTCTGGAAAAACCTATACCTTACTTCCTGGAATTCCTGCAAAATATCATTATGACTCGATACAAGCATTTGACTCAAACAATTACTAATATGTATGTTAATTTATTATTGTTACGATTCATGTTCATTTGTTCTAATAAACCGATTTGGATTTCCCTTACACTTAACTTTTGCAAAATACCTTTATATGTAGTTAAGACGAAGTTAAAAACAAGATAAAGCATTTTCACAATTTAGTTTCTAACATGAATCAATAATAATAAAAATTAAACATACATACGGAAGCAAATAAAATCAAACAAACAAATAAATAAAACACACAAAGCAAATAAAGCTTGGGTTGCCTCCCAAGAAGCGCTTTTCTTTATTAACGAGTCTTGTAGCTAGACTCAAAGTCACCGTACATTACGTGACTCCATCATTGGTCACGGTTTCTAGGTTCCCCTTTGATTCTCTATCAGAATCACTTTCATAGTAAAGGTATTTCGGGTCCTCGAGATCAAAAGGATTGTTTTGGTATTTAGAACTGAGCTCCTTAACATGCTTAAAGAATCCACTCGACAGGTCAAAAGTGTCCTTACATCCTCTTCTCACATCATCATCACATAACACGAGTTGGGAACTTAACCCATCGAGCCCTCCATAATCAATCTCCTTGAATTCTCTCATCATGTAAGGCGTTTGGTATGAGATTTCCCTAATCCCATCGGTGAAAGTCATGATCCCATTGAGCTCGTCCACAACCAAGCTTGTGGCCTTGCAAAAAGGTGCCCCAAAAACAACTTGTGATAACCTGGGATCGATGTACTTTTTGATATTATCGACGATTACGAATCTCATAGTGAATGTCATATTTCCTACAAGCACCTGTACATCATCATCTATGCCAATGTCATCCTTCCCTTTATGAATCATCCCCCATCTGCAAATGTTGTTATAATGAAACAAGGACATCACATTTTTGGGTAAACATGTGTCAATGTAAACATTATAAAAATGCTTGTGACCAATCATGCAAGGTATTTTGAGATTATTCGGATCACGTCGCTTAATTCGGCCAGGCCTTCTACCGTGTAGCCCCTATGTTTTGCAAATTGCTGATGGTTGATACTCATACACTTCTTTACTGCCATCCCGAAAAATAACTTTCCTGACACCATCGGTAAATAATGCACTACTATCATCCTCATTGAGTATCACTCCCGTTGCTTTTATGAATGGTTTGCCTAGAACAAGGCTAGTTAAGGATGGGCTGATGATCGAGTTCATGTTATTAAATACAGTTAGCTCGATATGAAAGAGGAACTTTTCTATCACAATTGGTACCCTTCCTATTATCCCGATGATATTAAACCCTTCATATTTGACCTGTTTGGTGAAGGCTTCGTTATATAGAGAAAGGGATATTGCATTCATAGAAGAGTTGGGGTTTATGTAGGCATCTTTTATAAACTTTTTCCTAGTGGTGCAAGATATCTTAAAGACCCTGGGAGCGCCATCCTCTATTCTCTCTCCAAATCCCATAGGCAGCTTTGCTGTGCTCCTCTCAAGTTCCTCCATCAGGGGGCGGTCTAGCAGTCCTGAGAGCCCATGAGGCATTTCGGATTTCTCTTCCGGGCCCTTCTCTTCACTCACCTCTCTTGTACTAGAGTTCTTTGGTGAGTCTAGATAGTCGCCGGGCGCCTCGGGGTTCTTTTTGGGAACTTCACCCTCCATTTCATTGTCCACATTCTCGGTTGATTGTTGGTCCAGGTTGGGTTTAGGAATATGTATTGTTGTAATGGTGTTCACGAAGTGGAGTGGTTTTGAAGGGGTATGAGTATCTCTAGTTTCTTTTCCGTTTTGTGATATGTGTTTGAAGAGTTTACTAGGGTGCTTGATTTTTACAGGAGGGGGTGTTTGGTGAGTCACCGTGACAGATTTGATCTCATTAACTCGTGCCAACTCACAAGTTGACCTGCCAGCAATGCGATCATTGATAACCTTTAACAGGTTATCAACCTTGTTGTTCATATCAACTTGCTGTTGTCTGAATTGATTCTCAAGTTTGGAGAGCTGTGTTTCTTGAGAGAGAATGAATTTTTGCAGTGATTCCTCGCGATTTTGTTGTTTATGCGTATGCTGATGAGGATAATGTTCAGACCAGGTGAGTGGGGGAGAGTCATTGAATGATACGCTTTGAGTTTGGTTCCAACTAAAATTTGGCTTACTCTTCCATGCCTCATACCTATCTTCGGAATTCTTGGGTCCATAATTAGTGGTGAGCCACTTAGCTCCCGCCTTATCGATTCGCGAGGATGCGAATTCTTTGAAAGCCTATTTGGGGAGTTTCATGCAATCACGAGTGTCGTGGGGACCACTACATAATTCACATGAAGAAGTGATTTTGTTCACTTGGCTTGAAGGTTTAGGAGCCTCGTAGGATTTCATAAGAAACTTGACTTGGTCTTCAAGTTCTATGATCCTACGGTCGGAAGTGCTTGAATTGTTCGAAGGCAAAGATATTGCCTTGACCATTTTATTCAAATCACGGGGATCATTCCAACTTTCGTTGTCATAAAGAGCAAGATCTTCCAGGAGAGCCCATGATTGTTCCGCACTTAGATCACGTAGCTTACCACCGGCCGATTGGTCAATGGTTTGCCTCGTGGAGAGATTGATGTGGTCATAGAAGATTTGGACTTGGAGCCAAAGTTCTATGCCATGGTGAGGGACTTTTTGGAGTAGGTCCTTGAATCAAGTCCATGCCTCGTAGAGGGTTTCGCCTTGACGTTGTTGGAACATCAAGATATCATTCCTTAGCTTGGTAGTTCTTCCTGGTGGGAAAAACTGAGCAAGGAAACGAGTGGTGAGATCATCCCAAGAGGTGATGGATCCTGCGGGTAGACGCTCTAGCCATTGACTAGCTTGGTCCCGCAGAGAGAATTGAAAGAGACGCAGTCGGGTCGTCTCTCGAGTGGCAACATCAAGGTCTATGGAATCAACGATTTTGAGAAAGTCCTTGAAATGTTGATTAGGATCTTCGGAACGAAGTCCATGGAATGCGCATCCGCTTTGCACCAACCGAATGGTGTCGGATCGCAAGGGAGTGACATTGGCTCCTTGAGTGAGCTCAATGGTGTTTCGATAGCCATGGTGGCTAGGACGGGAGTAGTCTCCTAAGGTACGGGCTCTAGGAGGTGGGTGTTGTTGTGGTGGTAGGTTGTTGGGATCGAGGATATTACCACCTTCCATGATGTCGGATGGTAATGGTTACGAACAAAGAAACGAAGAAGAAAAAAGACAGACTAAAGAAAACCTAGAAAAATAAAATAAAAATCTCACTAGAAAGGAATCTAGTGAGTAGACCTAATAAAATAAAAATTCAACCTAAACAATAACTATTCCCCGGCAACGGCGCCAAAAACTTGATGCGTGGTTTTGCGACCTTACAACAGGTTTTACCTCTCGAGGGATCTCAAGAGGCTTGCAATCCCCACCAGGCAGTGTACCTGACTGATGTAGTATAGTGTAGTGGCAAGTACCGGGGGATTGATCGTTCTCTAGGGGAATAGTGTCGTTAGGATTGAGAAACTACTCTAATAGGTCTAAAGGTGAGGGAAGATTCTTTTTGTATTTTTATATTTTTTATGAAAGCAAGTAAAATCTCGGGTTTGAAGGAGTGGGCGGAATTAGTTGCTAGTCAACTAACCCAAATAACTACAAATGCAAATAAAATAAAATGACTGAAAATAAAAAGGTTGTGGAACTTATATGGAGAGAAATGTGTTTACTTAGATTTCCTTACTCCCTAACTATCTTTTACCGGTTGATTAGTGTGTATTAATTTCATGGATGACGGGTGTATTCCTTAATACCAATCATGGGGTGGCGTACGTACTTCCCCAACTCTACAAGCTCCTACTTCACTCCTATGTCGAGCCGGCTAAGAAGCTCCTAACATGGGATCACTAGAATTCGCTCATGCATTAAATACAACCATAAAAACCTTAGTACGCATTGGTTCATGTTTCTTAAGACGTTCAAGCAAGTTACCGTATAGGAGGTTAGCCAATTTTCTTAAGCCTAACATCGATAAACAATCATCCAATACAATTAATAACACACCAACAACCAATAATCAATAGTTAGGTTTCATTAGATCTAAGCAAACACAAGATAAATCTAGCCTAGCATGTTAAATAAAAGACAAGAACAAGATATAATCAAACAACACATAGACATATTGAATGATTAATTGATTACTTATCTTCAATTGAACATGGGAGATCCAAGGGTATAAAACCCTTAAAAATGGCAGAAAAATCGTCTTAGGGTTTCTCCTCACAAAGTTGCACACTAATGACTAAAAATTATGAAAGTATATATAGGAAAACAGATCTGACGGCGTCACCCTTTGGGTCGTGACGCCGTCACCTCGCCGCGGTTAGGGTTTCTTGATGGCCTTCTTGACGCCGTCCCCCTTTAATCTTCCAAAATCCTCTCTGGCTTATCAAGGCTTGACGACCTTCTTGACGCCGTCCCCCTTTAATCTTCCAAAATCCTCTCTTGCTTATCAAGGGTTGACGGCGTCACATTGGGGCTTGACGCCGTCACAGGTACTTTTCCAGCAGATTTTTGAGACTTTGTCGTTTTCTTCACTTTTATGCTCCAAAAACGTCCAAAATGCTTCCTTTTCCAGATTTCTTCTCCAAAGTACCTAAAATGACAAAAGGAACGATTTAGGGCAATATTTGATCAAATAAATACGATTTAGGGCTTAAATGACCCCATAAAAGCGGTACACTTTTCGCTTCATCATTGCTAAAAAGAACACCTAAGTAAACCTACTAAAATCATCTGTGTCAACTAGGTAATACATCTTTTTCATTAAACTCTTTACAAATGTTGGTCCAAATAAATCCATGTGCAACATATGTAATGGCTGACTAATAAAGTTCACTACTTTGGCCTTACAAGAAGCTCTATGTTGTTTTCCCTTCTGACAAGCAACACAGATTTCAGAATTTTCAAAAACTTTTGAAGGTAAACCTCTTACAAGGTTTCCCTGAACCAATTTATTCATTGTTTTGAAATTTAAATGACCAAGTCTTCTAAGCCAAAGTTTAGATTCATCTGATGAGGCCTTTGCAAAGAGACAAGTCAAACCTCTTTTGGGAACCATATTCTTTAAATCAACACTGTATATGTTGTCTGTTCTAGGAACTTTAAGTAGAACATGACTTTCATCAGTCAACTTAAAGTCAGGAGATAAGACAATACATTCAGTGTTAGTAAAAAGAACAATATTCTTTTTGTCACACATCTGTGAGACACTAAAGAGATTAAACTTAAGCTCTTTGACAAAGTACACATTATCAAAATCTAATTTACCAGTTTTTATTGTACCTTTACCAGTGATTTTCCCTCTTTTGGGATTACTCCCAAAAGCAACATATCCTCCATCAATAGCTTCAAAATCTTCAAGATATGACATGTTTCCAGTCATGTTCCTTGAGCATCCACTGTCAAATACTCCTTTATCTTCCAATTCCACCTGTTGATTGCTCTGCACATAAAGTAAGAAAATCAGTTCATTTTGGGGACCTAAGCCAATACTGACTTGGATCTGCCTTGTGCATCTACATAATCATATCTCTTTAAAACTATAGATGCACTGTTGTTTCTGGAAACATGATCTAAAACTTTAACTTTTGGTTTCCAGACCCAACAAGCTGAGGTCTTCACAGCATAAAAATGATTTCCCAAAACAGTATCAGTTATTGCTTTTGGCTTAGCAGTAGAAACTACTGTTTTTGCCTTAGCAGCACTAATAGCTGTTGGCTTTTGAATGGGTTATTTTACAATGGAATGTGATTTGTTTGAAAACTTTGACAATTTATTTGCACCATTCACTGTCCTTTTGGTGTTAGTAGTACTAACTAATCTAGCAGTATTAGTTACTACTGCTTGTTTAGAAACATTTTGATCAGCAGTTGTAACTGGTACTTCACCAGATCTCATTTTTACTGCTTTTGGAACCATGTTTCTTTTAGCATGTGGGTGAGTATTCTTAGAAAAACTTTTATGGTTCACCCTCCTAGCATGGTTTCACACTGGTTTTTGATAGTAAAAACAATTATCTTGTAAGTGTTCAAAACTACCACAATGATAACAAGCCTTATTGATCATCTCAAAGTCACTTCCTAACCTTTGAGATATCATCCTATTCCAACTCCTCTGGTTACCTCTAGGTCTGTTTGTGATCTTCCTAGGTTGCTCAGTGTACTTAACAAATTTCTTAGACACATTCTTACCAAAACTAGGTTTGACAAAATTAATCTGCTCAACACTAGGTTTGACTGTTACACTCTCAACTTTAGGTTTATCCTTTTCCTATTCCTCATCATCATCAGACACCCAATCCTCAATAATAGGTGCATCAGAATACTTTCTTTCAGTCTTAGGTTTTCCCTTATTAGTTTCACTGCTTTCCCCTAAAGACTTAACATTTGACTCACTTAAATAAGACAATTCTGGAATAGGAGGTACATACTTTCCTGTTATTGAAGGAGGAACTTCATTATAACCTATGCCACTACCTCTCCTCATTAACTGACACTCAATTGTCTTATTAACACTTTCAGATGCAAACTCAAGCTTATTAACCTTAACCTGATGGTTTTCTAATTCCTTATAAGCTGCATCTTTTTCTTTTTCAGCCTTTTCTAATCTTTTAGAAAGTACATTAACTTCATGTTCTTTTACAAAAAGCTTACCTTCAAGAACATTTACTTTTTCTACATATTCTAACTCATTTTCTTTGAACTCAACATATTTTAGACCTACCTTATAGCCTAAATTGTCTAATTTTAACATTTTTACCTCTTCCATTAGCTTTTCATTCCTAGCCTTAAGTTCTTCAATAGTATCTAAACAAGACTTATATGAACAACTAGAACTGTTAGATACTTCAGAATCAGAACTTGATGCAGAAGAGTAGGCCATAAGAGCAAAGTTAGGTCCTTCAGCTGCTTGATCACTCCAGTCATATGCTCCAAGACCATCACATTGAGACACCAAAGCTGTAGAGTTTGTTGTTTCCCCAACTTTTCTAGAGCTTTCTCCAGTCTTGTAATATTGGCTTCTTGGAGCTCTGCATTCTCTTGCAAAGTGACCCTTCCTATGACAGTTGTAGCATTCAATCTTGGTTTTATCAAAACCCAAGTTATCCTTCCTAATAGTCTTGAGATTTCTCCCAGTCTTGTTCAAAAATCTTCTTGCCCACACAGTCAACATTGCCATCTACCACTTCAAGTCCATCTCTTCAAGATCATCTGGATGGATCTGCTCCAAATCTTCATGCATAATTTGAGAACTAGTAGATGCACCAGCCAAGAAAGCATAGATAACAGCATCACTCAAGTTATCAAGGGTTGTAGATCCAGCAGCATTAACTTGTGTGCCAGTAGTACTAACTCCATGAGCAGTATTAACTACTTCATTAGGACTGCTAGAACTGTTGTTGGAGGAGGACACAAAAGCTAAATTTTGTGTGCTTGTTGATGAGCTAGATGACCCTTTAACTTCAGGTTCATAAACTTTAAGATTGTTGTACAGATCATTTAAACTCATAGTATCAAGATCATCCTTGTTTCTCCATACCACAGTGTGTGTGTTCCACTCTGGTGATAAGCTTCTCAAAAACTTTTGATTGACATCTTCTTGAGAAATTGAGACTTCTACAAATGCCAATTGACTGATGAGTTTCTGAAGCCTGTCAAAAGTTTGATCAAGATTTTCAGAACTTAAAGCAGCAAAATTTTCATATTGTTGCTTCAAGAGGTTCTTCCTTGTCTTCTTGGTTGCAGCATTCCCTCCAAATCTTGTCTCAATTGCTTTTAGCAATTGTTTAGCATCCTTGATGTAATTGAAGGTTAGCTGATGATCATTAGGAATTCCCATCATAAGAGTACTTCTGGCCTTTACTTCAAGCCTTCTTTGTGCCTTGTCTTCAGCAGTCTTGATAGGCATAATAGCGATAACACCTTCAGTAGAAGTTTCAGTCTTAGGTAGTTGATTACCATTCTCTATGACCTCCCAGATAGAGCAATCAACCATCTGGATGTACTGCTCTATCCTCATTCTCCATAGCTCATATTCTCCAGACTTGAGAATTGGGACCTTTGATCCAGTAATCATGTGAGTAGATTCTGAATCCATGTCTTCCTTCTTCAGTGAGATGAGTTGCAACAGGTTCTTCTTGATTCACAGTCTCTAGATCATAAGCTCTGATACCACTTGTTGATCCCAGTTGAGCACTTGATCGAATCCCTTAGCTTGTAAAGGTTTAGCTATGCTAGATAAATCTAACACAACTAGGTATAGAAAATGTCTTGTAGTTTATCAAACACAATGCGAAATCTTGTATTTGATCTTAAGAAGAACTTTACAATGAATGAAACAATGAACAATGAATATCAAACTAAACACTTCAATATTATTAATAATACGAATAATCTCTGAGTATTAGGGTTTACAACCTTGAAATTTTCTATCTTAAAGTCGTATAACTATATGTTCATCTATGCCCTAGATCCTCCTTTTATAGACTAAGGAGTCCTAGTCGACTTACAATAACTTTCTACACAAGAAAAATCTTTATAGAATCTTTTCTATATTTATCTAAACATACTATACATAATAACCGACTCTAATACTCTAGCAACACTAATAACGTATTAGCAATACTAACTATCTGTTCTAGCAGTATTAATCTTGTAGCAGCATTAATCTTCCATAAGCAGCATTAACTTCATAACTAGCAGCAGTAACGACTTGTTGTATATCCTTTGTAGTTCCTGGGCAGTCTTAACAATGTAAGCAGCAGTAACTTCAAGAAACCTTTAAAACCCAACATATGTATATATATCAGAGTCGTCTATGACCATGCCCCTTGCCAAGCACCTCCAGAAATAAGCTATCACTTTAAACCTGAAAATACATGCTAAAAGGGTCAGCTTACGCTGGTGAGTTCATAGGTTTATGTAAAAGTATAATAGTGGACCAAGATAAGTGATTTACTACACTGGACTAAGATAGATATAAATCACAAATTCCACATATAGCAACAAACACAACCAATCCAGTATCAATATGATAGGTCACGGTAGCCCTCTCTCATATTAACAAACATAGTAGGGCCTAGGATATATTTGACCTTAGCCAGGCAACACGTTATAGCAAGAGGTATCCGGGTTATTTGCTACCCTGGTCTAAGACGAATATCTAACACATACCTAACCTTAGCCAGTCAACAAGTTATAGCAAAACAAAAACAATAGTTATGTCCATTCAAAACAGTTTTGAATGTTTTCTCACCCCAAGGTTTCAATAAACAGTTCACGAGTAAAGGTGGGGCTGTGAAACTCACAAGCATATCAGTCAATCACATAACGCCCTCAAATAACCAAATCAAATATTTCAGCCAAGCAGTCAAATATCGAGTAAACAGTTCGCATGTTCCAAATAAACAGTCATTGAGTTTAGTTAAAAACGAGCATCTATTCTCCCCCAAAATAGTTATAAAACTGGTAAAAGTATGGGCCATGAACTCACATTAGCCACAGCAATCCAACATTTCACGACTGACACAACTAGCATCTAGCTAACCACAACGGTATCCAGAGGACAGGCACAACGGTACACAACGGTCTAGGATCAGCACAACCTAATACGTATACAGTTATCTAAAAATACGTCTGGCACAATAATAAAGTCTATAAAAGACAACGTGTCTTAGTTTTCGTGGATTACTCAATTTCAATACTTATCAAAAGCTTAGTATCAACGTTTCGTGTGGTGTGGTAAGAAAACAGACTCTAAATACAACTCACTCCAAAGTATAATAACTCACGCCAAAGGAGAAAGACATCGACATAGTCGAGAGAATACTTATGAGAACTCAAACCAAAGAAGTCAAATCCAGAACTTACGACAAAAAGCTATACTAATACAGGTCAATTGGTAGTTTTGGTATTTACCCCAAATTTCCAAATACAAATTCCTAAATAAAAATCATTTAAAATAAAAACATTAGTTTGGAATGTTTCATAAACTTCGGTATAACGTGTCTATTTATTCAACATTCCTCAGTTATCGTGACTGTACCAAATATAAATTTTCACATTTCAATAATTAACGAATTTCATGTTTCGTTATCATTCGCGTATATTAGTCTTCTCTTATTGAATATTTTGTGTCCGGTCCGTGTCTAATATATTAAATTCTATTCGAGTTTAATATATTACACCGTTAAGTCCCAAAATGTCCAATATGTCCAATATCTAATATCATCAATCCGATAACGATCTATAATTGTCCAAATGTCCATGTATAATAGTCACTATCCAAATATTTATTTCGTTATGTATCCGCATTGTTGATTATCTATCGCAATATATCCGAAACTTACAAGAGTATACCTCGTCAAAATCAAATAAACACATTAGTCAACAATTAATTCCCATATGCATTCGACACATGATTAACTTTTCAAAAGTTATAACACACCTTAATTAAACTTGTAACCTAACATACCCTTAACACGCTAAGGCCCAATAACAACTAACTAAACTCACCTCAATGGGGCTTTAGCCCAATAAGCAAAACAAACAGCCCTACATGGGCTTGACAGCCTGCTTAGCGAAAATAACTACAAAACACACCCTACGTGGGTGTGGTCGACTTGTGAGCCAAACCAACAAACAACCCAACACCCCCGGTGGTGTTATTGTTAGACCGAGACAAACAAACACCTTCGTGGTGTATTTTGTAACCGAGACCAGCAGCAACAACGAGCACACTTTTGTGTCTCGTTATACTAACCTGCACCCTATGGGGTTTTGTTAAACCAAGTAATTGACACAATCATGAACCAAATATCTTAACCACGCAAAAACCAAGACCCAATCCGAGAGCAAAAACTGTCAAACCATTATGATAGGCAAATCTAAATCTCAAATCTAAGGTAAAGCGAGACCAAGACAAATGAGTAACCAAGCCAAGTCCAAACTGAGATTAAATGTCGAGAGAATGAGCAACACCAATTCCTACCGAGACCAAAATTGGTCGTGACACCAAACCCACTCGAGTTCTACACTCGACCCGTAACAAATCGAATCAAAAACAAACACTCCTGTAACAGTTTTCTTACCAAACGAATCGTTATCCAAAAATATGTTCAAGTCCGATTTTTAAACATAAAACTAATAATCTTGATTTATATCAGTTTTTAATTCCACGAAAACTATTAACTCATCGTGATGTATATATATATATATATATATATATATACTCGGTTATTAAATAAACAAAACGAGATATGGTTTTACCATACCACACGGACAGCAAGAGAGTAAGAGGAAGGGGGTGGAGACGGCGACGGTGACGGCGTGAAGGTGGCTGTGGTGGCGGCGGCTTCACGAGCCAACCCTAATCGAAACCCTAGCTCGATCTTCACAACAACCCGTAGCAATAACCCTTCGTCTTCTTCTATTCAAACGACGACGGTTGATGCTAAGCTTCGAACCTAAAACACTCCAAAAAACTCGACCTAAAAACATCTTCGAATCTCATGGATCTATACGAATCTTGGCCAATAAGTGGTGGTGGTGGCGCGTTGTGGTGGTGGAAGGTGTTCTTGGGCGCGTATGGTTGCTATAAAAGCTAAGGAGATCATAAAGTGGTGTTGTGTGGTGGCGGTGTGGTATCAAAGATGGTGGTGGTGTGCTAAAAAGGGGTGGTCGGAGGTGGTGAAGAGGGTGGCGGCTGGAAACCCTAGAGGAAGGGTGAGTGTGAGATGTATATGTGAGGAAAATCTAAGTTCCACTTTTATACCCACGTAGGGACCAAAAGTGTAAATATCTAGGGACAGGGGCGGCAGTGAAAATTAGGTTCAGGGACCATAACTGAAATTTTGCAATCTTTCACGAAATGAGGTTCGAGGCTCGTTTAGACTAGTAAACGGTTGATTCAAGACATGAGAATTAAGTCATCGTGCTCAGAATAATTTTTCTAATAAAAATGACTATTCATACGCCTCGATTCTCACAAATAATAAAATAATCAAATCAAATCGTCGGTTCTGCCAGTACGCGTTGTGCACGGTTTCCACGTTTCTCGAGATAATTCACGTTTTTAAACCAAATGAGTTCAGAAAAGTTCTTATATTAAAAACAGGGATAATCTCATATAGAAATATGTCTCGAAAATTACGAGGTATTACAGTCTCACCTCCTTAAACGGAATCGCGACCTCGTGATTCAATTCAAGTTACCCGTTATGATTGAAAAGAGGAGAGAATACTTACGCTTGATCTCATCCATACGTTCCCATGTGAACTCAGGACCTCTCTTAGAGTTCACCGATCTTTGACAATAGGAATACGACTTTACTAAAGTCGTCTGACTTCACGGTCCATGATTTCGATAGGTTTCTCAACAAGATTTAAACAATCATCAATCTGGATCTCTCCCAGAGGAATAGCAACTGCCTCATCGGCAAGTCATTTTTTAACACTGCACATAAAAACGTTGCGAACACTACTGAGTCCTGACAATAGCTTGGGTCCGTGAGCAACCGGTCCAACTCTAGCAAGGATTTCAAATGGATCAATACAGCGAGGATTAAGCTTTCTACGTTTACTAAATGTATCAAACCTTCTCATGGTGAATCTTTAAGCATAATATAGGCTTTAACTGGGAATTCAAGAGGTTTACGTCATTTGTTAGTATAACTCTTCTGACGATTCGTGAGCAGCTTGCAACTCGGTTCTGATCTAAATGATCTTCTCGGTAGTCTCATGAACAAGTTTAGGGTCAGTAAGTTGGGTATCCCCAACTTCTACCCATCAAGTCGGTGATCGGCACTTGCAACCATAAGGTGCCTCGTACGGTGCCGTGGAAATACTGGAGTCGTAGGTATTGTCATAAGAGAATTTGGTCAACGGGAGGTGTCTATCCCATCCATTGCCACACTCGATTACTCAAGCAGAGGTGCGGGATTCGCTCCTAAGGTCTAGCTTATGATATAGTAGCAAAAACAGCAAATCGCCTTACAAAATGATTTGTGAAATGATTTATGAAACGGCTTATAGGATAATAGGAAAACAATTCATCATTTATAAAATTCCTAGCAAAGTCAAAAATTTTGATTTTCAGTTTGATTCATAACATCGTAGCACGGTAACAAAACGTTTTATGAAATCGTTTTGCTAAACGATTCGTTGAACAGTTTACGGGGTAACAGGAAAGCAATTCGCCGTTTATAAAATAGTAGTAAGATAAAAAATTTTGATTTTTGTGAAATAGTAGTAAAACATTTTGTAGAATGACCGCAAACTGGTCAGTAGAAAAATCAAATACAGTTTGTAAATTAATGGCAAAATAGTTTATTATCCGATAAGATGTTAGCGAAGATCACTGTATTCCCAAAGGACGAGAGGAGAATTAGGTGATTGTCCCAAGGAACGCGATTCAGGTTACTCCTTAAGGTCTTAAGATTTCTGTTGAGCGTGGAATCTCTACCAAATGGAGAGTTTAGTGAGTTCAGAGTAAAACTCTGAGGGAAGATGTTGATTGCTACTAGCAATCAGTCAGTTGAATCAGTAATGTACATAGTACTTAAAGCGGGAGGTACAACATTGATTGAACAACTTCGATTGAACAACATCGATTGAGCACAAGGCTTAGGGTAGAGGCGACTGTAACAAGACCACAACAAAATAAGACCGAATAACAATTCCAAATCCTGAATGAGGTCCAAAATCACAAAATCCAGCGATCCAAATTCCGACATAGCCAAAACCAAATCTAACATAACCAAAACCAAATCCGAACGTAACCAAAATCAAATCTAAACGTAGCCAAAATCAAATCTAAACATAGCCAAAATCAAATCCAAACGTAGCCAAAATCAAATCTAAACGTAGCCAAAATCGAATCCAAACATAGCCAAAATCAAATCCAAACACTCCAATAAGCTCAAACGGGCTTATTATGCTCTTAAGGGGTTACAAATAAGTAACTCGGATTCAAACGGTGCCAATCGAGTCTAACCCGACCTGATGCAAACTACGGCCAGACGATGACAAACAGGAATTCCATATAACGGAGACGTATAGTGGTGCCAGGGGTATTACGGTTCATGCGGTGTTGTGATGCTAGTGTGTAGTGTGTGCGGAAGTAATATCCAATGCCCGTGAACACACGCAAAACTTTTCCATTTCCAAAATCAAAAACCAACCCGAACATAATTCCATTATAACTACTCCCAGTATCGCAAAATTCACCTCTGAGTCGGACATAGGTAATCAGGCTATATCCCACCGTCCCTGGTTGAATATAGGTGATCAGTCTATATTCACCCGAGGTTCAATGAATTTTGAAATACTCAGCCTAGTTATACTAGTAATATGTCCCTTACATCCAAAATCATTCCGAAAAACAACGACGAGTGTACAAACTCGAAATCAAATAACGAGATTACGCAAGGAAATAGCGTAACTCTGTGACAGGTTCGGTGCGTATATAAGTATATGGAAATGCTTATAGTGAACAGATAAAATAGGCGGATATAAAATATCCAATAGTCAGGCACACATCTCAACAAATATATAATCAAGCATCTCATCAAACAACTCGTCAAATATATCATGAACATCTCATCTAATATATCATTACTCATCTCATCAATTATATCCTCAAACAAAATCATACGCGAGGCATCAGCTTCACAGGCAGGCACGTGGCGGTCATAGGGTTAAGTTTTCGCAAAAGCGGTTATAGTCTAGGTTTTAAAAATATACCCAGTTCTCTATAACCTATGCTCTGATACCAATTTGTAACACCCCCAAAATTGGGTCCAGCGGAAGCATACATGTCACTGGGGTGCTACTAAATTGGTATCACAACACAAGGTACAAAGAACGGTTTTACCTCAACCATTTAAAAGAAAATTTCATTATCAAAGCATTACGTTTACATCATTCAAAATGTAGTGCGGAATACAAGCCCATAATAATAAAGCGGTCCCAAATATATATATCAGAGTCGTCCATGACAATGCCCCTTGCCAACCACCTCCAGAAATAAGCTATCACCTTAAACCTAAAAATACATGCTAAAAGGGTCAGCTTACGCTGGTGAGTTCATAGATTTAAGCAAAACTATAATAGTGGACCAAGATAAGTGATTTGCTACACTGGACTAAGATAGATATAAATCACAAATTCCACATATAGCAACAAACACAACCAATCCAGTATCAATATGATAGGTCACAGTAGCCCTCTCTCATATTGACAAACACAGTAGGGCCTAGGATATATTTGACCTTAGCCAGGCAACACCTTATAGCAAGAGATATCTGGGTTATTTGCTACCCTGGTCTAAGATAAATATCTAACGCATATCTAACCTTAGCCAGTCAACAAGTTATAGCAGACAAAAACAACAGTTAGGTCCATTCAAAACAGTTTTGAATGTTTTCTCACCCCAAGGTTTCAATAAATAGTTCACGAGTAAAGGTGGGGCTGTGAAACTCACAAGCATATCAGTCAATCACATAACGCCTTCAAATAACCAAATCAAATATTTCAGCCAAATAGTCAAATATTGAGTAAACAGTTCGCATATTCCAAATAAACAGTCATTGAGTTTAGTTAAAAACGAGCATCTATTCTCCCCCAAAATAGTTATAAAACTGGTAAAAGTAGGGGCCATGAACTCAAATTAGCCACAGCAATGCAACATTTCACGACTGACACAACTAGCATCTAGCTAACCACAACGGTATCCAGAGGACAGGCACAACGGTACACAACGGTCTAGGATCAGCACAACCTAATACGTATACGGTTATCTCAAAATACGTCTGGCATAATAATAAAGTCTATAAAAGACAACGTGTCTTAGTTTTCATGGATTACTCAATTTCAATACTTATCAAAAGCTTAGTTTCAACGTTTCGTGTGGTGTGGTAAGAAAACAGACTCTAAATACAACTCACTCCAAAGTATAATAACTCACGCCAAAGGAGAAAGACATCGACATAGTCGAGAGAATATTGACGAGAACTCAAACCAAAGAAGTCAAATCCAGAACTTACGACAAAAAGCTATACTAATACAGGTCAATTGGTAGTTTTGGTATTTACCCCAAATTTCCAAATACAAATTCCCAAATAAAAGTCATTTAAAATAAAAACATTAGTTTGGAATGTTTCATAAACTTCGGCATAACGTGTCCGTTTATTCAACATTCCTCAATTATCGTGACTGTACCAAATATAAATTTTCACATTTCAATAATTAATGAATTTCATGTTTCGTTATCATTCGCGTATATTAGTCTTGGCTTATTGAATATTTTGTGTCCGGTCCGTGTCTAATATATTAAATTCTATTCGAGTTTAATATATTACACCGTTAAGTCCCAAAATGTCCAATATCTAATATCATCAATCCGATAACGATCTATAATTGTCCAAATGTCCATGTATAATACTCACTATCCAAATATTTATTCCGTTATGTATCCGCATTGTTGATTATCTATCCCAATATATCCGAAACTTACAAGAGTATACCTCGTCAAAATCAAATAAACACATTAGACAACAATTAATTCCCATATGCATTCGACACATGATTAACTTTTCAAAAGTTATAACACACCTTAATTAAACTTGTAACCTAACATACCCTTAACACGCTAAGGCCCAATAACAACTAACTAAACTCATCTCAATAGGGCTTTAGCCCAATAAGCAAAACAAACAGCCCTACATGGACTTGACAGCCTGCTTTGCCAAAATAACTACAAAACACACCCTACGTGGGTGTGGTCGACTCGTGAGACAAATCAACAAACAACCCAACACCCCCGGTGGTGTTATTGTTAGACCGAGACAAACAAACACCTTCGTGGTGTCTTTTGTAACCGAGACCAGCAGCAACAACGAGCACACTTTTGTGTCTCGTTATACTAACCTGCACCCTATGGGGTTTTGTTAAACCAAGTAATCGACACAATCATGAACCAAATATCTCAACCACGCAAAAACCAAGACCCAATCCGAGAACAAAAACTATCAAACCATTATGATAGGCAAATCCAAATCTCAAATCTGAGGTAAAGCGAGGCCAAGATGTTGGGAATTATCATACGATTCAAGAGAAGACAAACTTACGTCTGGTAATATGTCAGAGTTAGGTCTGTTTTCGTATTAGGTCTGGTAGTACAAAGTTAAGTCTGGTAGTTTGTTTTAAGTCTGGTTGACTTGTTATGTTAAGTCTGGTCGTGTTATAAGGAAAGTTTGTTAGAGATATGTTAGGAAAAGATACAAAACGTGTAAGTATCTTTATAGAAGATTCGTGAATATCTTCTTAGTCGGTTAGTATTAGGGTTTCCTAGTGTTATAAAAGGATCCCTAAGATTGTTAGTTTTGATAAGAGAGTTGTACGAGTTTCACTATTGTGATTAAAAGTAATATACGAAGTTAGTGTTATCTCTTTGTGTGTTCTTCGTTGTTCTTGTTAAGTTTCTGCATTAACATTAACAATCGTTAAGGGTTTCTCACTTAGACTGGTTTGGATTTATCCCAACCATCTACTAAGTATTCAAGGCTACTTAGAGATCCACATACAATTCGTGGACCAACAAATGGTATCAGAGAAAGGCGAGAGACTCTGAGTTCGAAGAACACTTAACCTCAAAAACCTACTCTCACTCAATTCACCCTACACAATGTCTGAGACCGATAATCCTATCAACACTAAAACTTTTTCAATCCATAACAGTGAGGATGAGAACTCAAACCATGAAGATGAAGGAAAACCTGAATCCAGTAACTCCCAAACACAACAACAACCCATCCCTTCCACAACCATAATCTCAAACATAAAACTTCCATTACTGAAAAGAGAAGAATATGATATATGGGCCATGGAGATGGAACATTATCTGGAGTATATTGATAGTGATGTATGAAAGGTTATTCAAAGGGGAAACTCTAAGAAAAGAATTTCACAAGGGACTGATGGGTAGCTGAGAATAATGCCACCAATATCTGCTGAGGAGATTAGGGCTGTGGAGAAGGAAAAGAAGGCCAGAACCTTGCTTCTTATGGCTATTCCTAAGGAGCATCTTCAAAGGTTCCATGGCATGGTTGATGCTAAAGAGATGTGGGAGGCTATCAAGAAACGATTTGGAGGCAATGCAAACTCCAAGAAGATGCAAAAGGCTGTTCTTAAACAGCAATTTGAGACATTCAGTGTTTCAAAAACTAAAGGATTGGAGAAGGGCTATGACAGATTTCAACATCTGTTAACACAGCTGGAAGTTCATGGTGCAGCAGTTTCGAATGAGGATGCAAACCACAAGTTCCTTAGATCTTTACCATCAGAATGGGGTAATGTATCTGTGGCGATGAGGATAAAGGAGGAAGTAGATTCAATGACACCTGATGACCTATACAATAATCTTAGGATGTTTGAAAGGGACATCAGTAACAACACTCAGGCATCTACCAGTTCATCAAATTTTGCTTTTGTGTCACAAAACAAAAGCAGTACTTACAAGGTTAAACTTGGTAATGTTAGGTCTGGTAGCTATGAAACTCCTTCAAGTGAAAGATCTGCTTCAAACTTTACTGATGAGGTGATCCATTCTTTCTTTGCCAACCAAACGGAAGATGAAAGCTTTATTAGTGAAGATTTAGAACAGATTAATGATGCTGAAGTTGAGGAGATGGACATAAAGTGGCACATTGCCATGGTTGCTTTAAGGGTCAAACGATTTCAGAAGCAATATGGAAGGACCATCAACTTCAACAACAAATCACCAGTAGGATACACAAAGAGGACAGTTGAATGCTACAACTGTCACAAGCATGGACATTTTTCAAGAGATTGTCCAGAGAAGAAGCCTGCTGATGGGAAAAGAGATGAAGAAGGGAAGCTGGAAAAGAATCAGATGAGCTTGCTGACAATGGAAGCTGGAGGAGTCAACTGGGGTGAGCATCCAAGAGTGAATGAGGAGTCTGATCATGCTCTCATGGCCATTGGTAATGAGGTATCATTATGCTCTAAATTATGCACTGATTCATATAATCATATTAAGGCTTTGTGTGATGAGCAGTTAGGACAAATAGGTGACCTAGAAGTAAATCTTTTAGCACATAAAAATGCTGTAAAAACACTAGAGGCACAAAAGGTCACCCTTCAAAACCAACATGCTGCTTTAAATGAAAAACTATACTTTCAAGCTAATAAAATATATGAACAAGATGAGAAGCTTAAAAGGTATAGACAAATGGGCCTTAGAATTCAAAAGGAGAGGGATGAGTTGAGAAAACGGGTAGATCAGTGGAACAATTCAAATAATAACCTGTTCAAATGTTGGGATTCTCAAATAAAGTCCAATAAAAAATGTGGCTTAGGATATGAGGAAGATGAGAAAAAGGCAATCCTTAAGTCTAGAGAAGATGATTATGCGGGCAAACCATTGTATAATAGGTTTGTTAAGACTGGTGACTTTAAGGGAGTACCACCACCATTGAGTGATGACTATACTCCTCTTGAAAAAGAAGAGTTGGATGATTCACTTTTTGTGTATGGTAAGAAAGGTCCTCAAACACCTGAGTCAATCACCTCAGAGGACAAAACCAGTAAGTATTCTTCTTGTCAATCCAATGACTCTGAAGGATCTATTGATGGTTCCTCTGATCACTCTAAGTCTGAGTCAAAAAGTGAGGTAAAAGAGAATCCTGAACCTAAGGTTGTTAAGAAGTGTGAACCTGTAGTGACTAAACCAAAGCCTGAGACAGTCAAACCTAGTTGTGCCCAGCACATAAAAACTCCTAGGGAATCTGTTAATATTAATGAGTCACCTAGAAGCAATAGTGTTCACAGAGAAAGTAGGAGTAGCTATACTTATGCTCCTAAAAGATGTTTTGTGTGTGGAAGTTTGAGTCATTTAATAAGAGATTGTGACTTCCATGAAAAGAGAATGAAGAAAGAGGCTGAGCAAAAGAGAATGAATGCTAATATTGGTCATGGTTCAAATAAACCAGTTTGGAATAATGCTAACAGGATTAATCATGCCAACCAGTTTAATCCCAGACCAGCCCAACAGTTTTACTCTACCCGACCTAACTCTTATGTTAATACTGGTAGACAAAATTTTAGGTCTGGCTTTAGGAACTTTAATGTGAATAGGCAAAATGGTAATTTTATGAGGCCTAATGTGAATACTGGTTATGTTAATTCTGTGAGACCCAGACAACCATTTCAAAAGCCACAGGTGAATGCAAAGTTTCAAAGAAATAATTTTTATAAATCACTTTCACCTGTGAGGAGACCAGTTGTAAAGCAAACAGCAAAACCTTTAAAAACCAATGCTATAAAGGGGAATGGGGGGTCTGCTGTTAAGACCTCAGCATGTTTGTCTTAGGAATCAAACAAATATAAATCCTAATACAATAGTGGATCAGGTTCAAATAAGAAATTTAAGTATGTTGATCCACAAGGCGGACCCAAGCCTACTCAGGCCTGGGTTCCTAAGAGAAACTAATTTCTCTTCTTTTTGTGCAGGATCATCCACTTTGCTATATGGAAGATAGAGGAATCCTTGACAGTGGATGCTCTGGGCACATGACTGGTAACAAGAACTATCTTAATGATTTTCAAGAATTCGAAGGAGGTTCTGTTACTTTTGGAGGAAGCAAGGGACAGATAACTGGTAAAGGAAGAATAATAGTGGGCAACATAGAATTTGACAATGTATCCTTTGTGAAAGAACTTGGGCAGTTCAACCTTTTCTCAATATCACAAATTTGTGATACTCAGCATAAGGTGCTTTTTACTGAAACTGATTGTCTTGTGTTGACTCTGGACTTTAAGATGCCTGAAGAACATCAAATTCTTCTTAAAGTTCCCAGACAGCACAAAATGTACAGTTTTGATATGAAAGCATCTAATCCTGCAAAAGGTGCTACCTGTTTGATTGCAAAAGCTACTTTGGATGAATCTAAGTTGTGGCACAGAAGGTTAGGCCATGTGAATTTCAAAAATATGAATAAACTTGTGAAGAATAACCTTGTGAGAGGTTTGCCTTCAAAATTGTTTAAAAATGATCATACATGTGTGGCTTGTTACAAGGGAAAACAACATAGGGCAACCTGTAAGGCTAAATTAGAAAGATTAATCACTGAGCCCTTACATACCTTACATATGGATCTTTTTGGCCCTACATCTGTCCATAGTATAAATTATGCATACCATTGCCTTGTCATTACAGATGATTGTACTAGATATTGTTGGGTATTCTTTATGTCTAGGAAGGATGAAGTTACACCTTTGATTCAAACTTTCATTAGGCAGATTGAAAACCTTCTTGATAAAAGAGTTAAAATCATTAGGAGTGACAATGGCACTGAGTTTAAAAACAAAAGCATGCTAGACTTCTGTGGTAATAAAGGAATTAAGCAACAGTTCAGTAATGCAAGAACTCCTCAGCAAAATGGAGTTGCTGAGAGAATGAACAGGACACTTATTGAGGCAGCTAGGACTATGCTAGCAGATTCACTTTTACCCACAACATTCTGGGCTGAAGCAGTCAGCAATGCCTGTTACATCTTTAATAGGGTTAGAGTGACCAAGCCTCAAAATAAAACCCCCTATGAGCTTATGTTTGGACATAAACCAGTTGTTAGCCATATAAGGCCTTTTGGGTGTCATGTAACCATTCTTGATACTTTAAGTGTTCTTGGAAAGTTTGAAGGAAAGTCTGATGAAGGGTTTCTAGTTGGGTATGCATTAAACAGTAAGGCCTTTAGGGTTTACAACTTAGTGTCCAAGAAAGTAGAAGAAAATCTGCATGTAAACTTTCTTGAAGAAAAACCCAATGTCAAGGGAATTGGTCATAGATGGATGTTTGATATTGATTATTTAACTTATTCTATGAATTATATTCCTGTCTCCAAGGAGAATCAAGTTAACCCTATTGCAGGTACCAAAGAAGTTACTAACAATGCAGGTACCAAAGATCCTTCTAATACAGTGAACACTGATGATATGGATGAGCTTATTGTGATTCCATCTACAGAGAACAAGTCTGCTGCAGCTGAAGCAGAAATCAAGAATTCTTCTTCTCAAGAAAAGGATTCTGAATTCAAGTCTCAAGAAGCAACTCCTAACATTACCAGTACTTCCAATTTTAAGTCTGGTAGTGATGCTCAACCAGACCTTTCTTCAAGTGCTGTTTGTATTAATTCAGAGATGCCAGAACTTGAAGTGTTCTCAAATCCAATTGAAGGTATCTTTGAAGGGGCTTCCTATGATGAAGGAGGTATCATTACTGATTTCAACAACTTACCCACTAAAGTGGATGTAAGTCCAACTCCCACTCTCAGGATCCACACCATTCATCCCAAGAGCCAAATAATTGGTGATCCAAAGTCTGCTGTTCAAACCAGAAGTAGAGTGCAACATCAGTCTGACTCACTTGCACTCATCAGCCTGATTAAACAACAACAAAGGGTCAATCATAAGGACCAGCAACATTGTTTATTTGCTTGCTTCCTTTCTCAAAGTGAACCCACTACTGTTTCTGAAGCTTTGGGGGAGGAAAGTTGGATAGAAGCCATGCAAGAAGAGTTGCTGCAGTTCAAGCTACAGAAAGTATGGGTTCTTGTAGATCTACCTTATGGAGCTAAAGTTATTGGTACTTGATTTGGTCATTTTTAGTATATTATTTATTTTTCCAAGGGTAAAACTCAACGTATGCGTTTTCCCCGGGTCGTGTCCCAACGAAGGTCGAATATCGAGTTTTTGTTACGGTGTCGAATACGTGTGGTGAATGAGTGTAAAAGAGTGATTGATTTGTGATTTTATACTACGAACAATAAAATAATAAAAGTAAACAACTAATTAAGCTAATGAAACAATTAAACTAAACATACGAACTTAAAAACGAAAATTTGAATTTAAAAACGTTACGCGACGAATTATAAAACGTAAATAAAAGTGAAATTCTAAAATTTAAAACCTAAAATTATAAAAATAATTTTCCTATATTAAAACTGATAAAAGAAAATTTTTGGAAAAAGAAAAATATTTTTTTGACTTTTTAATATTTTTTTATGAATTAAAAACTAATTAAAACTATTTAAATGCTTTAAAAATAGTAAAACAGCTAGGAAAAATCTGAAAATTTTTGAGTAACTTTAAAATAAAATTTCTAAACTAGGAAAAATAGTTTTGAACCCTGAATAAGCTCAGATCAGTCCAATAGCCAAGCAAGCAGTTTTAGAATAAGCCAAAATTAAGCAATAGTTGACCAAAAATATTCAAAATCTCAGGACTATTATTTCCAACTACTGGAAGCTTAAATCAAATGAAAAAGATCAAATAAGCACAAACAATAAGCCTTAAATGAGCTGCACAGATTATTACCAAAACAGTTTTAACATAGTTTTCTACCCAACTTGCAGCACTAATTAAGCAGTCCAAATAAGCTCAAAAATTGAAACTTAAGGGGGCAAAATGAAGCTAGCACTACTAATTACCTAGAAATCACAAAAGCCCCAAAATCTATAAACCAATTGAATGCTAATTGAGGCCTAGATCAGCAGTGCAGCAACTGGAGTCTGCTGTGCAGACTTATGACAGCAGAAATAGTAAAATGGCGCAAAAAGTGGTCAAAACTTTATCCATTTGAAACCAGCCTTTTCAATCCTGTTTTATCACCTAAATGCAACTTCAAGATGACAAGGTGAACTTTAAAACAAGCTCAGCTTATGCTAAGCTTAAAAGGACAGCTTACACTACTACTACTAATTCAAAACTTCCAAAAATTCTTAAATGGCTAAGATACTCTCAAAAGTAGCTGATCCGAACTTCAATAAGCTCAGCCAAACTAGGTAAAGTGGGATATGACTTGTATTTATAGCTTAACTACCTAGAACCTACACTATTCCAAACAGCCCTTGACAATTCAGATTTTGCAATTCTTAAACTAAACCAAGTCAATTTAAGCTACTCTAAGACTGTGTAAACTAATTTTAAGCTAAAAATATAGAAAGCACAGGAACAATAGGCAGAAACAGTAAGCTAGAACAAATAAGTTCTTAATAAGCTAAAAATGGAAATTGATACTCACAAGCTTCCTGCTGAAACTGAACTGATCTAATCTACCAAATTTTAACCCAGGCTTATAAGCCAATAATTATAACCCAATCTCCTTTCTGAACAGCTTAACACCCCTAGCTTTTCCAAACAGCTTAACAGCTTCTTTGACTTTCAACTTTGAAATGTTTTTTTTTTTTTTTTTTTTTTTTTTTTTTTACTGAAATAACACTCAAATAAAAATAATACTAAATGAAATTTAAATTCAAGAGCATGAAACTGACATTAAACTGTAAATGAAATTTTTCATTAATCCAAATAAAATTACAAAGAAAATTTCGGATACACTTAAAATTGATTTAAAACTAAAAATTACAATAAAACAATTAATCTAAAACATTAATAAAAAAATTACAAGCCTCCTCAACAAGAGGAGAAATCCCTCTATTTATAGCACTCGATCGATCCTTCTGGGTTGTCCACGCTGGCGATCCTCGTGTGTCCACAGCTATCTATCACCCTTAGATCACCCTTGCTCTCCACTCCTTCATCTCTGGCCGTACGATTAAAATGATGATGTGTTCGGTCCAATCACTCGCTGCCATGTGTCATTCTTCTCGTCAGGGTCTTCTAGAAGGGCCAATGATTGACATCTATACCCTTAATTGCTGTTAAATTCGTACGGTGAATATTAGGGTTGCGGGTGAATAGTAACTTGTCTGGGTTAAAGAAGAAAAGGGGGCGCGGGATTTTTAGTGAGAGAGAGAGTGGGTGTTTTAGTTTATTGACTGTGTGTGTATAATTTGGACCCGGGTTTTAATTGTGGATCGGGTTTCGGTGATAGGAAGGGCTCGGGTATTGGACTTGGGCTTTGGTATTTGGGTTTGATGAATGGATTTTGGATAATGAATAATAGAAAATCCGGGTAAGGTGTAGTGGTTTTAGGATTTGTGTTTTTAGTGATTTTAAGGATTTAACTTCAAGGGACCAATTGTGTAATTTCTGGATTTTTGAGGGACCAATGCTGCCATTATTTAAAAGATAATCCAAGGGCTGAATTTGACAACTTCTGATAGATGGAGGACCTTGGTTGACTTTTTGACCATAATTTCTTCCCGGCATCGGCTAAAAATAATACTTCCATATCTCGTGCTCGTTTTTCTGGTTCTTTCTTGATTTTTGTCCTTTTCTTCGATATCCGTGCCTGCATATGTAAAAACACAAAAACACAATATCTTTTGGCATTATGGTCGGGTTTTTGGTCGTTTTGGTCCGGTTTTGGTCGAGAAATGGTATGTGTTTAAGCACATACCAAAATTCCCCCAGACTAAGATATTGCAATGTCCTCATGCAATGTTATAAGAACACGTTTTTGAAACCGAAAATTTCCAATCTCTTTTTACTAACTTTGAGAAGTAGCAAAATTTTCAAAAGAGATCAAGAAATCTTAAGTTCTAAAAACTCTCCGATTTTCCTTTTATTCTATTTTTGGATTTTCTTATTATTTAAGTGACGGCTTTGTTGACAATCATTATCTCATGATAACTTTTAGGGTCTTCGAGCAGGAAACACGACTCATAAAGAAGTGACCATACGGATAAAATTCGTCGTCCCTGATTTTTCACGAGCCCCCAAACTAAGCTTAAAAACGAAATCATTGCCATTTACAAGTTAGATTGCCAACACTACTCAGAAAAGCTAATTGTGGACTCTTTGTTCCCAAATTCCTATTTTCCTCTATTTATTTTATTTTTGGCGAGAAATGAATTTCTTCAAATTCTCGTTTCGATAATTTCTTAGCCGATAAAGATACCTAGTTTAGACGCTAAGTAGTTTCCAAACCTTCCCTCGAAAACCGTTGCATACAAAAATGAGGTCCACATCAAGGTCTCTGATTTAACATGATTTTGAGGATATCCCTTTTATTTGCGACCGAAACAACTCATCTACGAGTCCAGAGACGGAAGCCTTTATTAGGACACCCCTGGAGTCGAAGTTTGGCATTTTTAACATTATTAAGCACATATTATTAATCCTTGGCCCTTTATAACAATCACAACATCGGTTGCGAACCGGCAAGATGTGATAGTCTATTATGACCTTGGAATTTTTCCTCTGCCTTTATTAGAAGTCTACAACATCGGCTGCGAACCGGCAAGATGCAGAAAACTTTTTATGGCTTTGGATTATTATTATTATTCGTTATTCATTAATTAATTATTTGCCAAACCCCAAGTCCTACGGCTTTTATAACAATCCCAACATCGGTTGCGAGCCGGCAAGATGGAATAGTCTATTACACCGTAACACTGGCAGTACCTTGATGTGTACCCAACTTTCATAAGCAAGGATCCTCTAAGGAAGAAATAAAAACTAATTATCGCCAAAACAAAAATAGCTTTAATTATTCCTAGATTTCTATTTTTAAGTGAAACAAGCTAATGGGAACAAAAAGCCACAAATAACTTCGATGAGCTCTAAAGAGATCCAACTACTCCACGTTTAGCAATCTAACTTATAAACAACTCTATCATTTCTCGTTCTTCGCAAATTTAAAATCTTAAATAATAAGATCCGCGAATGCTTAGCCTTATAATCAAGTGATTTGATAATTTTATAGTATATTATTTTCCAAAGGAAAAGGCAACGTATGCGTTTTCCCCGGGTCGTGTCCCAACGAAGGTCGAATATCGAGTTGTCGTGACGATGTCGAATACGCGTGGTGAATGTGTGTGAAAAAGAGTGGTGATTTGTGATTTTACACTACGAACAATGAAATATTAAATGAAAACAACTAATTAAGCTACAAGAACAATTATACTAAGCATACGAACCTAAAAATGAAAATCGTAATTTAAAAACGTTACGCGACGATTTATAAAACGTAAATAAAAGTGATTTTGTGAAATTTAAAACTTAAAAATATGAAAATAATTTTCCTATATTAAATCTGATAAAAGAAAATTTTTGGAAAAAGAAAAATATTTTTTTGACTTTTAAATAATTTTTTATGAATTAAAAACTAATTAAAACTAATTAAATGATTTAAAAATATTAAAACACTTTGGAAAAATCTGAAAATTTCTGAGTAATTTTAAAATTAAATTTCTAATTTAGGAAAAATAAATTCAGAGACCGATTAAACTCTAATAAGCAGAACAGTCCAAATAAGCACTTATGAATAAGCCAAAAATAAGCAATACAAGACAAAAAATTCTCAAAAGCTCTAGACTAATGCATTACACTACTGGAAGCTTAAATAAAATGAAATAGATCAAATAAGCACAAGCAATAAGCCCAAAATAAGCTGAACAGACTAAAAATCCAATCAGAAACCAACAGCCTATTCACCTACTTTGCAGACCCAAATTTAGCAGTCAAATAAGCAGAGAGATTAAATCTTAAGGGGGCAAAAGTCTCCCAATACTACTGGCTACCCAAAAGTGCTTTAAAATCCAAATTCAAACCTCAATTGCTTATCTATATTGACCCTTGAAAAAGTGCTTATGGACTGAGTTGGAACAAGCTATATAACAGGTCTGATTATGGGTATTTTAAAACTCAGATTAAGCATTCAAATAAGCTCAAACTACAAACACCAGATTATAAACTTGAAACTTGATATGCTAACTACCTACAAACTAAAAAATGGGGTCCTCAGCTTGATTCAATAAGCCTCAAACTTAACCAGTTCAGCAGCTTAAAAACTAGTCTGCACTAGTTACTTTGTGACAGCAGAAATCAAAAATGGCGCAAAATGGGGGCACGAATTACTCTAAATCAATTCCAAGTTTTGCAACCTTTTTTTTTTTTTTTTTTTTTTTGACAACTAAAATTACCTTAGAAGTGCTTAAATGAAATCCTTACAAGCTTAACTGCTAATCATTCAAACCAAAAATAGCTCAACTGCTAGCATTCAAACCAACCTCTAAAAGCAACTTATGAATTCTTAGACTACACCTATTCTATTATAAGACTAAAATTAAAAGTCTAAAATACACTAACTCTAATGTGGAAGTGATAAGCAGTAAAAAAAAATAAACAAAATCAGAGAAAAAAAAAACTAATAATTAAAGTTGCAGATTAAAAGGACTACAAGAAACTACTCTTACTTTATCCCAGTCAAAACAATGTCTCAGCAGCTCAATTCAACCCAGGCTTAATAAGCCAATAACAATACCCAATATCCAGCTTTTGTCCACCATCAGCTTAACCAGCTTATCAGCTGATTATAATATTTTTTTTTTTTTAAATGATACTCAGATATAAAAACAATACTAAGAAAACTTTAATTTAAGAACATTAAACTACCATTAAACTGAAAATGAAATTTTCATTAACCAAAATAAAATTACAAAGACAAATTCGGATACAATTAAAATTGATTTAAAATTAAAAATTACAATAAAACAATAAATCTAAAACTTTAAGAAAAATTACCAGCCTTCCTCTGAGGAGTGATCCCCGCTATTTATAGGCCATGGCCGATCCTTCTGGAGAGTCCACGTTGGCGATCCTCGTGCGTCCACAGCTATATTTTTATTTTTGGGAGCGGTATGAGAGAGATAAGTGTGTGTTTGTTTTATTTTTATTTTTATTTGTTTTGACCGAGGGAAGACCGGGTTAAGGATGGGGATGACCGGGTATTTTGATGGGCTCGGGTTTGGTGGTTGGGTTGATGGGCTAGGATGGTGTGGGATTGGGTTAGGAAGGGATGGGCTTGGGTTTAGAGTAATATTGTTTTGTTAAATCCGGATGTTGCAAGTTTAAAGATTTAACAATCAAGGACCAAATATGTAAATCCTGAAAATCAAGGGACCGAATTGGCTAATATTCCAAAGTGATCTAAGGGTGATTTCTGACTTGATGACCAAGTATGACTTTCCTGGTTCAACTCTGAGTCTATTCCGTATCTCGTGCTCGTTTCTTTGATTTTCTTGTCTTTTTATCGGTTTTCACGATATCCATCCCTGCACATACAAAAACACAAAAACACACTATCTATTGGCATTATGGTCGGGTTTTTGGTCTTTTTGGGTCCGGTTTTGGTCAATAAAAGGTATGTGTTAAAGCACATACCAAAATTCCCCCAGACTAAGTCATTGCAATGTCCTCATGCAATGTTATAGGAACACGTTTTCAAAGCTGAAAATTTCCAATCTCTTTTTACTAACTTTGAGAAGTAGCAAAATTTTCAAAAGAGATTAAGAAATCTTAAGTTCTAAAAACTCCCCGATTTTCCTTTTTATTCTATTTTTGTATTTTTCTTATTATTCATGTGACGGCTTTTGTTGACAATCATTATCTTTCGATAACTTTTAGGGTCTTCGAGCAGGAAACACGACACAAGAGGAAGTGACCATACGGATAAAATTCGTCGTCCCCGATTTTTCACGAGTCCCCAAACTAAGCTTAAAAACGAAATCATTGTTATTTACAAGTTAGATTGCCAACACTACTCAAAAAGCTAATTGTGGACTCTTTGTTCCCAAATTCCTATTTTCCTCTATTTATTTTATTTTTTGGTGAGAAATGAATTTCTTCATAATCTCGTTTCGATAATTTTTTTAAGCCGATAAAGATACCTAGTTTAGACGCTAAGTAGTTTCCAAACCTTCCATCGAAAATCGTTGCATACAAAAATGAGGTCCACATCAAGGTCTCTGATTTAACACGATTTTGAGGATATCCCTTTTATTTGCGACCGAAACAACTCATCTACGAGTCCAGAGACGGAAGCCTTTATCAGGACACCCCCGGAGTCGAAGTTTGGCATTTTTAACATTATTAAGCACTTTAACGTATTTAGTCCTTGGCCCTTTATAACAATCACAACATCGGCTGCGAACCGGCAAGATGTGATAGTCTATTATGACCTTGGAATTTTTCCTCTGCCTTTATTAGAAGTCTACAACATCGGCTGCGAACCGGCAAGATGCAGAAAACTTTTTATGGCTTTGGATTATTATTATTATTCATTATTCATTATATATTTTGCCAAATCCCGAGTCCTACGGCTTTTATAACAATCCCAACATCGGTTGCGAGCCGGCAAGATGGAATAGTCTATTACACCGTAACACTGGCAGTACCTTGATGTGTACCTAACTTTCATAAGCAAGGATCCTCTAAGGAAGAAATAAAAACTAATTATCGCCAAAACTAAAATAGCTTTAATTATTCCTAGATTTCTATTTTTAAGGTGAAACAAGCTTATGGGAACAAAAAGCCACAAATAACTTTGATGAGCTCTAAAGAGATCCAACTACTCCACGTTTAGCAATCTAACTTATAAACAACTCTATCATTTCTCGTTCTTCGCAAATTTAAAATCTTAAATAATAATAAGATCCGCGAATGCTTAGCCTTATAATCAAGCCATGCATATATAAAGTCAAATACGGGAACTTGCAAACTCTTAAAAAGAATTTGCGTTTTCTAGCTCCTTGTGTAAAAGACTAGCACGAGCTTATAGATTATAAACGGTTAAGGGAACAAGCTAGGGCTCAACACGCCCGGTCAAGTCAGAATTTTATTCCTACTCTCTCCAGCGGAAAATCTACAAAATTGTCAAAATTTATTATATTTTTGCAAAAATTTTTAAAATTTTCTCATTTTCTGGATTTTTTCAAAATTTTGGAGGAAAAACGGGGTTGCATGAGAAAACGGCAAAAATGCAAGGCAAAAATCAAATCGCAAGATTACCCCCCCAGACTAAAACGAGACATTGTCCTCAATGTCTTAAAGGTAAGGGTTCTCCTACATAAATCTAAGGCCGTTTATTAATTATGCCAAAAGATAGATGTGAAACGATAAGATTAAGGATATCGGATGAGCAACGAATGATGAAACTCGAGTAGCGTGAAGGAAACTACGAGCACGGGAGTCTTCATCATCGGGCATTCCTGGACATACCACAGAAAAACACGAAACACAAGATACGGAAGAGGGGATCCCTCCTCATGTTTTATTAGAAATAAGATAAGAAGATAGATAGATAAGCATGGGGTGCCTCCCACGAAGCGCTTGTTTTTGGTAACCGAGTCACATGAGCTTGACTCGACCCCGAATTAATTTGTCCATGGGGGAGCATGTGGAAAAGATAATCTCCATCGGACTTTCGTTCAAGATGTTTGGATAAACACTGAAGCACATGAAAGTTCCACTCCGATGAGATACCCGCGGTATTTTTAGAAAGAATAACCATAAATGGTAATACCGGGGTCAAAGATGGTATCCTCACTCCCGAAGGAGTGAAGGATGGGAGAAGCCACAGTATATGTGATGAAGAGCATAAAGATGTTGATTATGATCAGAATAAGCTCTTCATCATCAGCAGAAATTTTGTCAAAAGTCTCGGGCGGGAGGGTCGGGATTAAATCTTCATGAGAAGGGACACCTCCCCCCAGACTAGAATTTTCCTCCAGATCAAAATAGAATTCATCATATTCTGGAGGAGATATAAAGAAAGACAGTTCATCGGAGAACTTGTCGAGATAAAGATCATTCATATCAAAATGAAATGATTCATATTCGGGAGGAGAGATATGAGCATGAGAAGTGGTACTGCCACTACTCGTCTCCTCCGAATGATCAATATCGAAGAAGAAGGTTTCAAAAGATGGGATAGAAAGATTGAGATCAGAAGTGGGATTGCCACTAGCCGTGTCAAACGTAAAACTCTCATATTCGGTACAAGCATCCTCGAGCTCGAGCTCCAAAGGATCTGACGGCTTTTCTTCAAGAATAACTTCTTCATAGACTTCCTCCGGGGAAAGGGAAGGGAACGGTTCATCAATTATTTTTAATGAATCATCTTCCCCCGGATCACTGTCAGTCTCAACAATTTCCGGCGAAATTGGAGTTTTATCAAAGAACACCTCGACTTCTTCCCTAGAGAAAACATTTTCTTCCATCGTAGGAGAAAGATGGGAAGAGTCGGAATTAAGAATCTCGATGTGATAAACTTGTTCTGGAGGTGGGACAAGAGGTGTGCTCTTAGAGCTAGCAATTTCCACCGCTTCCGTTGTAGTCTCCGTTTCGTCTTCATCATCGTCGTCAAGAACACTCTTAGCATTTGCAGCACAACACTCAAACCATTTGTTCGATCCAGGATTGATTTTCATGGCCTTGAGCTCAGCACGTTTTTCTGACATGCTCTTGACCGTGAATCTTGAAAGGTTTGGATCAACTCTTTTAGGAGCAATTACGGGATCGGACTTTTGATCAACCGTAGCGACATTGCATTTTTCGGTTTGAGGTTTTGAGTTTGGATTAATATTGAACGTGACTTTTTCCTTATCGACCCGCAAAGTAATTTCTTCACCATATACATCGATCAAAGCACGCCCGGTCCTCAAGAATGATCTTCCTAGAATGAGAGGAACCCGGGGGTCGGCGTCAAAATCAACTACCACAAAATCTGCTGGAAAATGGAATTGCCCCACCTTTACAAAGACATCCTCGGCTACACCTTTGGGAAGGGTTATGGACCGATCCGCAAGCTCGAGGGTCATGCAAGTGGGGGTGAGATCGGGTAGAGAAAGTTTCTTCCAGATGGATAACGGCATTAGGTTGATGCTCGCACCAAGATCGGCCAAGGCGTGACATTCAACCTTTCCCGGAAATTCACATGGTATGAGAAATTTTCCGGGATCTCCAAGCTTTTCCGGAAGCTTTTTTAGAATTGCCGCGGAGCAGTTTTCGTTCACTGGAGTTTTTGTCATTTCAAATAATTTTTCTTTATTGCTCAACAAACTTTTGAGTGTGGAAGTGAATTTAGGCATCAAGAGTAAAGCATCCGCGAAGCTTATATCAAAATGTAATTCTTGGAATATTTGAAAGAATTTTTCCATTTGACTCGAAGCTTTGTCACGGAGCTTTTGATCACTCAATCTCGAAGGATATGGAAGTGTGGTTTTAACGGGAGCTTTTTCTTTTGGTTCAACATTTTTCGGTTCAGATGGATGGATGACCGGAGGTTGGACGTCTTTGGTTCCTCCGTTGTTAGTAGGAGGTTCCGTGTCCTTGGTCACCTCGGTCTTACGGACGACTACCTTGGGAGGTAGAGAAGAATCGGTAGTCGGAGCCGTGGGTCCATCATATGAAACACCGCTCCTAGTAGTGATCGCCTTAGCATCGCCCCTCGGGTTGGCGATCGTGTTGCTTGGAAGAGTAGTAGTACCCGAACCCGAGGGTCGATCATTTAAACGTTTGTTCAATTCGGTTATTTGATTAATCATCATTCTATTCATTTCCTCTTGTTTCTTTTGTTGTTGTTGGTTTTGAAGAATGAATTGCTTTAATAACTCATCCGAGGGCGATGGGTTTGGTACAAATCCTTGATTTTGATTGTTTGGAAGATTTGGCCCTCGGTTGTTTTGAACAAAACCTTGGTTGTTTTGAAAATTTCCCTGATTAAAATTTCCTGGGTTTTGAAAATTTCCTTGATTCGGGGCTTGGTTATAATTCCCTGGGTTTTGATAAACTTGATTGCCCCGATTTTGATTTTGATTATTTGGAACATTACGGTTTTGCACTTGCTGATTTTGATTTGGTGGGAAACCGGGTGGTCCGAGAAAATTGTTAGAACGGTAGCTGAGGAGATTACGGTCTCCTTGAGGTTGGTAACCATTACCACCCTGATTGAAATTTTCAGAAGCAGCATACACATTCTCTTGAGTGTAGCCACCGGAGGCTGGGCACTCGAAATATTGGTGAGGACCACCACATGTCTCACAACTATGATTAACAACATTCACTTGATTGTTGTTGTTTTGAGTTGAAACCTGATTTTGATGAATTCTCAAGATAGCCGTTGACAAATCATTCATTTGTTTAGAAAGAGCGGCTATCTCGGAAGTAGATGAATCAGTGCTAGATCTTGTTGACCCATTCCTCTCGGCAGAGGAATCCCAAAAATTATGGTGGGCGGTCATGTTTTCAATAAGATCATAGCACTCTTCGGGTCGACGTTTCATAAACGTACCACCGGCAGCATCATTAATCGTATCACGGTGTCGTAAAGTCAAACCGTTATAGAAGGTATCTATAATAGTGACCAATAACATATTGTGGTTCGGACACCGATCAATCGATAACTTGTAGCGTTCCCATGCCTCAAACAATGATTCATCGGGAAGCTGACGGAAATTGCTAATCTCGTTCCTTAATTTCGTCACCATCGACGGTGGAAAATATTTCGCCAAGAACTTCGTAACCATTTCGTCGAAACTACGAATGGAGTTCTTGGGAAGACGATCAAACCAAGCGGTGGCATGATGCGTCAAGGAGTAAGGAAAGAGATATAGACGGAGGGCGTCATCGGAGACCCCATGTTGTTTCATACTTTGGGTGACGGTTATGAATTTGTCAAGATGCTTGTTCGCATCATCACCCGGCAAGCCATGAAATTGACACGAGTTTTGGACTTGTTGAATCATGTGGTGCTTAAGTCCAAAATCAGCGGCTTGAATATTGACGGGGGAAATCGGGCCACCACGTCCGTGCATTGTGGGTTGGCACAGCTCCTCCATCGTTCGAAGATCGGGAGCTGGCATGTGATTATCACCACCCACCGGCGGGTGTTGATTATTTTGGTCGTCGGCCATTTCCTCAACGGTTGAGAAATGAACACGGTGAGTGTGACGAATAATCCTCTCGGGATTTGAGAGTGGTGAAAGAAGAGGGTGAGAAGTAGAAGATCAGGTGTGCATACACCAAAAACAAACACAAAATCAAAAAGGAAAACCAAATTTGAAAATAAAATATTTTTGGATTTTTAAATTTTTATAAGAAAAATTATATTTATTTTCTTTTTGGTGATCGTGAATCAACCGTACTTGTTTCTTTCAAAACTACGCGCAGCGTGGCGGGAGAGAAGAATGGATCTCTCTTCGGTCTGCAATTTAATGTCAAGACCTCCTTAAACCCCGTAATTAGGTTGTAGTAAAGAAATAATCCAAGAAACGTTTAATTTTCCGATCTCTTTTGTTGTTATTTCGGAATGGTTTACAACCGCCCTCCTTCAACGGAAGACCGAGGATGTTTATTAATGGTGAAAACACTTTAAGAAAAGTGTTTTTTTAATTATTATATTTTTGTATTTTATTTTTATGAAAACGAAAACTTCCGAGGAAGGGTCTTCAAAACACGATTCTTATGGCGAAACTCCAACTCTTTTCAAGCCTTCCCCGGCAGCGGCGCCATTTTTTGATTTGATAATTTTATAGTATGTTATTTTCCAAAGGAAAAGGCAACGTATGCGTTTTCCCCGGGTCGTGTCCCAACGAAGGTCGAATATCGAGTTGTCGTGACGATGTCGAATACGTGTGGTGAATGTGTGTGAAAAAGAGTGGTGATTTGTGATTTTACACTACGAACAATGAAATATTAAATGAAAACAACTAATTAAGCTACAAGAACAATTATACTAAGCATACGAACCTAAAAATGAAAATCGTAATTTAAAAACGTTACGCGACGATTTATAAAAACGTAAATAAAAGTGATTTTGTGAAATTTAAAACTTAAAAATATGAAAATAATTTTCCTATATTAAATCTGATAAAAGAAAATTTTTGGAAAAAGAAAAATATTTTTTTGACTTTTAAATAATTTTTTATGAATTAAAAACTAATTAAAACTAATTAAATGATTTAAAAATATTAAAACACTTTGGAAAAATCTGAAAATTTCTGAGTAATTTTAAAATTAAATTTCTAATTTAGGAAAAATAAATTCAGAGACCGATTAAACTCTAATAAGCAGAACAGTCCAAATAAGCACTTATGAATAAGCCAAAAATAAGCAATACAAGACAAAAAATTCTCAAAAGCTCTAGACTAATGCATTACACTACTGGAAGCTTAAATAAAATGAAATAGATCAAATAAGCACAAGCAATAAGCCCAAAATAAGCTGAACAGACTAAAAATCCAATCAGAAACCAACAGCCTATTCACCTACTTTGCAGACCCAAATTTAGCAGTCAAATAAGCAGAGAGATTAAATCTTAAGGGGGCAAAAGTCTCCCAATACTACTGGCTACCCAAAAGTGCTTTAAAATCCAAATTCAAACCTCAATTGCTTATCTATATTGACCCTTGAAAAAGTGCTTATGGACTGAGTTGGAACAAGCTATATAACAGGTCTGATTATGGGTATTTTAAAACTCAGATTAAGCATTCAAATAAGCTCAAACTACAAACACCAGATTATAAACTTGAAACTTGATATGCTAACTACCTACAAACTAAAAAATGGGGTCCTCAGCTTGATTCAATAAGCCTCAAACTTAACCAGTTCAGCAGCTTAAAAACTAGTCTGCACTAGTTACTTTGTGACAGCAGAAATCAAAAATGGCGCAAAATGGGGGCACGAATTACTCTAAATCAATTCCAAGTTTTGCAACCTTTTTTTTTTTTTTTTTTTTTTTTGACAACTAAAATTACCTTAGAAGTGCTTAAATGAAATCCTTACAAGCTTAACTGCTAATCATTCAAACCAAAAATAGCTCAACTGCTAGCATTCAAACCAACCTCTAAAAGCAACTTATGAATTCTTAGACTACACCTATTCTATTATAAGACTAAAATTAAAAGTCTAAAATACACTAACTCTAATGTGGAAGTGATAAGCAGTAAAAAAAAATAAACAAAATCAGAGAAAAAAAAAACTAATAATTAAAGTTGCAGATTAAAAGGACTACAAGAAACTACTCTTACTTTATCCCAGTCAAAACAATGTCTCAGCAGCTCAATTCAACCCAGGCTTAATAAGCCAATAACAATACCCAATATCCAGCTTTTGTCCACCATCAGCTTAACCAGCTTATCAGCTGATTATAATATTTTTTTTTTTTTAAATGATACTCAGATATAAAAACAATACTAAGAAAACTTTAATTTAAGAACATTAAACTACCATTAAACTGAAAATGAAATTTTCATTAACCAAAATAAAATTACAAAGACAAATTCGGATACAATTAAAATTGATTTAAAATTAAAAATTACAATAAAACAATAAATCTAAAACTTTAAGAAAAATTACCAGCCTTCCTCTGAGGAGTGATCCCCGCTATTTATAGGCCATGGCCGATCCTTCTGGAGAGTCCACGTTGGCGATCCTCGTGCGTCCACAGCTATATCCACCCTTAGATTACATCTTGCTCACCAAGCTTCATTTCTGGCCGTACGATTAATATTGCTACGTGTTCGGTCCAATAGCCTGCTGCCATGTGTCATTCTCTTTGTCAGGGCCTTCTAGAAGATCCAATCATTGACATTAATACCCTTAATTGCCGTAAAAATTCGTACGGTAATTCTAGGGTTTTGGTGAATAGTAACTATTGGGATTGGGGGTGAATTTTGGGAGCGGTATGAGAGAGATAAGTGTGTGTTTGTTTTATTTTTATTTTTATTTGTTTTGACCGAGGGAAGACCGGGTTAAGGATGGGGATGACCGGGTATTTTGATGGGCTCGGGTTTGGTGGTTGGGTTGATGGGCTAGGATGGTGTGGGATTAGGTTAGGAAGGGATGGGCTTGGGTTTAGAGTAATATTGTTTTGTTAAATCCGGATGTTGCAAGTTTAAAGATTTAACAATCAAGGACCAAATATGTAAATCCTGAAAATCAAGGGACCGAATTGGCTAATATTCCAAAGTGATCTAAGGGTGATTTCTGACTTGATGACCAAGTATGACTTTCCTGGTTCAACTCTGAGTCTATTCCGTATCCCGTGCTCGTTTCTTTGATTTTCTTGTCTTTTTGTCGGTTTTCACGATATCCATCCCTGCACATACAAAAACACAAAAACACACTATCTATTGGCATTATGGTCGGGTTTTTGGTCTTTTTGGGTCCGGTTTTGGTCAATAAAAGGTATGTGTTAAAGCACATACCATCAAGCCATGCATATATAAAGTCAAATACGGGAACTTGCAAACTCTTGAAAAGAATTCGCGTTTTCTAGCTCCTTGTGTAAAAGACTAGCACGAGCTTATAGATTATAAATGGTTAAGGAGACAAGCTAGGGCTCAACACGCCCGGTCAAGTCAGAATTTTATTCCTACTCTCTCCAGCGGAAAATCAACAAAAATGTCAAAACTTATTCTATTTTTGGACAAAAATTTTAAAATTTTTCTCATTTTTTTGGATTTTTTCAATTTTTGAAGGAAAAACGGGGTTGCATGAGAAAACGGCAAAAATGCAAGGCAAAAATCAAATCGCAAGATTACCCCCCCCCAGACTAAAATGAGACATTGTCCTCAATGTCTTAAAGGTAAGGGTTCTCCTACATAAACCTAAGGCCGTTTATTAATTATGCCAAAAGATAGATGTAAAACGATAAGATTTTAGGATATCGGATGAGCAGCGGATGATGAAACTCGAGTAGCGTGAAGGAAACTACGAGCACGAGAGTCTTCATCAATCGGGCAAACCTGGACACATCACAGAAAACACGAAACACAGGATATGGAAGAGGGGATCCCTCCTCATGTTTTATTAGAAAATAAGAAAGAAGATAGACGGATAAGCATGGGGTGCCTCCCACGAAGCGCTTGTTTTTGGTAACCGAGTCACATGAGCTTGACTCGACCCCGAATTTAATTGTCCATGGGGGAGCATGTGGAAAAAGAAATCTCCATCGGACTTTCGTTCAAGATGTTTGGATAAACACTGAAGCACATGAAAGTTCCACTCCGATGAGATACCCGCGGTATTTTTAGAAAGAAGAACCAGAAATGGTAATACCGGGGTCAAAGATGGTATCCTCACTCCCGAAGGAGTGAAGGATGGGAGAAGCCACAGTATATGTGATGAAGAGCATAAAGATTTTGATGACAAAAGTCTCGGGTGGGAGGGTTGGGATGAAATCTTCATGAGAAGGTACACCTCCCCCCAGACTAGAATCTTCCTCCAGATCAAAATAGAATTTATCATATTCTGGAGGAGATAGAAAGAAAGAAAGTTCATCGGAGAACTTGTCGAGATAAAGATCATTCATATCAAAATGAAATGATTCATATTCGGGAGGAGAGATATGAGCATGAGAAGTGGTACTGCCACTACTCGTCTCCTCCGAATGATCAATATCGAAGAAGAAGGTTTCAAAAGATGGGATAGAAAGATTGAGATCAGAAGTGGGATTGCCACTAGCCGTGTCAAACGTAAAACTCTCATAATCGGTACAAGCATCCTCGAGCTCGAGCTCCAAAGGATCTGACGGCTTTTCTTCAAGAATATCTTCTTTAACTTCTTCCGGGGGAAGGGAAAGGAACGGTTCATCAATTATTTTTAATGAATCATCTTCCCCCGGATCACTGTCAGTCTCAACAATTTCCGGCGAAATTGGAGTTTTATCAAAGAACACCTCGACCTCTTCCCTAGAGATAACATTTTCTTCCATCGTAGGAGAAAGATGGGAAGAGTCGGAATCACGAATCTCGATGTGATAAACTTGTTCTGGAGGTGGGACAAGTGGTGTGCTCTTAGAGCTAGCAAGTTCCACCGCTTCCGTTGTAGTCTCCGATTCGTCTTCATCATCGTCGTCAAGAATACTCTTAGAATTTGCAGCACAACACTCAAACCATTTGCTTGATCCAGGATTGATTTTCATGGCCTTGAGCTCAGCACGTTTTTCTGACATGCTCTTGACCGTGAATCTTGAAAGGTTTGGATCAACTCTTTTAGGAGCAATTACGGGATCGGGCTTTTGATCAACCGTAGCGATATTGCATTTGTCGGTTTGAGGTTTCGAGTTCGGATTAATATTGAACGTAACTTTTTCCTTATCGACCCGCAAAGTAATTTCTTCACCATATACATCGATCAAAGCACGCCCGGTCCTCAAGAATGATCTTCCGAGAATAAGAGGAACCCGGGGGTCGGCGTCGAAATCTGTCACACCCCCAAAATCGGGTCCAGCGGAAGCATACATGCCACTGGGGTGCAACTCAATTGGTATCACAACACAAGTGTAAAGAACGGTTTTCACATCAATCATTTAGAATATATTTGAGAAGTCAAAAGTGTTAATTTACATTATGAAAAGTGGTGCGGAAGTTGGCCCATAAAATAAGTTAAGCGGTCCCAAATGTTTATCAGAGTCTTCTATGACCATGCCATGCCCTGCCCAAAGCCTCCAGTAGCGTGCTATTGCTTGGTTCCTGAAAATACATGCTAAAGTGTCAACACGAGGTTGGTGAGTTCATAGAGTTTGCTATAAATAAGTTGAAAAGCCTTTAGAGAAAGTTTCCACAGCATAGGCATTGTAAATCCACTCAGTTCCAAGCCCTGCCCATTCAAGACTTGCAACCTGTGTGTTTACAACCCAATGCTAACATAGTATGAGTAAGACATGTGCGTATACGATGTGCGTTCTATAACACTAGAAGACCTTATGCTGCTCACGAGGAGACTTATCAATGCTGCTCACGAGGAGACTTATCAATGCTGCTCACGAGGAGACTTATCAACGCTGCTCACTAGGAGACTTATCAATGCTGCTCACGAGGAGACTTATGTTCGGCTACCCCAAGTGTTTGATACTTAGGTCCGCGATATGATTCGTTCAGCTACCCTAAGTGTTTGATACTTAGGTCCGCGATATGCTTTCAAGAATAACGCAACTAAGTTTAACACAATCATGAATGTAAGCAAACAGTTTAAGCATGTATCTCCCCCAAAAGTTCAAAACGTATAAAGAAAGGGGCTATGAAACTCACCTGATGCGATAGCAACAATGATAATAATGGATAAGATGAAATGAGGCTCGATCTCTAACCGCAACCTATTATGAATGATATGATCCAGCGTAAGCAATGATACAATGCTACACATGCAAATACATATGTTAACGATACCACTCGTTAGTTTTGAAAATAATGTTTATCGCCGAAAACTACATTTTTGACGTCTCGGCAAGTTATGAACTACTTTTCGTGTAAATATGTTGAAACGGTACTCCACGATCCTTGTTTGGTGTTTTATCGGTTAATATAATGTTTTCGTCGCAAAATAACCCTTTTTACTACTTGTGAAAATATGACCAAACGGTCTCGCAAAACTAGTCGCAAAATATTGTGCGTTAAGAGTTAGGAATAGAACTTGACGTTTTTGAAATCCTTGTAACATAATCTCTCAGCCGTCTCCTTTGACTTTTGGTCATACGTGACTCGATCAACGGGAAAATAGCTCGCAACATGGTGACTTGAAAGAAAAACTGTTTTACACTTGGAATATATTTTGCTATTAGAAGCTGTCAAAATTAAATAAGTTTCGTCGGGTTTTCAAACGTGTATATCTTGGTCGTTTCAAGTCTGTTTTCAACGTTCTTTATATCCACGGAATCGTCATAGCATGAACTAGCATGTTTTCAGTAGCTCGGCTCTCCTAGATCACGTCTAACGCCTCGTTTTGTCCCTTGAAGTTCGGCAAACAGCAAGCTTATTTTCAGAAAATAGTTTTTCGTCGCCTAAATTGTAAAAATCATATCTCCTTCGTTATAAGTCGGTTTTTAGTGATTCAAGCGACCACGGTTTCGTCTTTGAGTGTATTTTCTAAATCTTTGGTCCAAAGTTACACCCTAGCCCCTGAGTTTCCCACATTTTGCAAAAACGGACAGCAACTTTCTATAAGTGTTAAAACTTGGTTTTCCTAGTTGCTAACTTGTTCAAAAACCAACCAAACAACTTCAAATGATCCCAAATCCTACCATACATCTTCTTAGGGTGTCATGGGGTCCTAAACATCATCAACCTTGCTAATCTACCAAGTATCTCATAAGGATGTTAATAAAACTTATAGATCTAGGGTTTATTATGAAAATGAACAAAGTGGTATAGATAACTTGTATTTTGCATGATCAATCATCAATATAACATGAAAAACAATAGATTGAAAGTATGAAAAGATTAGAAAGATGTTCTTGAAGCTTACTTGATGATTGGTGAGCTAGAATGAAAAATGACCACAACCTTGGAGTTTTTATTGCAAAACTCTAACAAGGAAGGTATTTGGGACTAATCTAACACTCGATCTTGGAAAAATTATGGGATCTCCTTGGTGTTCTTGGTGTGCCGTGAGCTAGAGAGGGAGAGAGGAGAGTTTTGTGATTTGTTTTCTAAAAATAAAGCTAGTTTAGTCTTTATATAGTCCAAGGGCATTTTGGTAATTTCAATGAAAGGGTATAATGGTAATTTCACTAGGTTTTTGAAATATCTAGATATTTTTTCAGAAAATATCTAGATATTTTAGGCTGGATACTTATCTTGACTTACGGAGTGAGTTTTGGTCCCGTTAATTGCTAACTGTAAGTCGTAAAGTCACCAAACTTAAAACCGGGTATCCTAAAATTCCTAAATTCATGAAAATGTCACGGAAGGTGAAAAACATATATTTCTCTTGTTGGCAATGTTGTTTGGACATATCGGGATGCCTAAATGACGTTTAAACCTTAAAGTAAGTCTCAGACACGGTTTCGTGATTCTTGCAGAAATTATCCGACGAGTGCCAAAATCTCGGGTTATCATTAAAATAGTTTAACTTACGAGAATATGAAATAAAAATTTTGGAATGAATAGTGCCAGTGAATAGTAAAAATGAATAGTAACTCGTGAATAGTAAATTGTCGAGGTTCGGAAAAATGGCCTGAAATTACGAGTTGTGACAGTCTCCACCCGTTAGAGGAATTCAGTCCCTGAATTCAGCTCGCTCGTTCTACGTACGTACGTTCTCATGGTCGGGTTTGATGGGGGTAAACTTTCCCATGATCGAGCTTAGCCTTCAAAAGACCTCTAGGTAACCGATTTTTACTTAATCCCACAACTCATCAAACAAGAACTGTCATGGGATTAGGCTAAATCGGTTTGAGGTTGTCGATTCAAATTTAATTTCACAACTCATCAAATAAGAACTGTCATGAGATTAAACTGAATCGGCTCGGGTAACAACTTGATTCCAGTTTGATCCTCGCAACTCATCAAACAAGAACTATCACTTAGATCAAACTAGGAACAAGTGGTTTGAAGGAGGTCTTTTGAAAATTTGGCTCGATTATGGAATTGCTTACACCGATCAAATCAATCCGGACATAATTCCATTATAACTACTCTCAGTATTGCAAAATTCATCTCTGAGTCGAACATAGGTAGTCAGGCTATGTCCCACTGTCCCGGGTCGAATATAGATGACTAGTCTATATTCCACCGAGGTTCAATGAATTTTGGAATACTCAGCTTAGTTATAATAATACTATGTCCTTCACATGTAAAGGGTGGTTCAAAAGTCTAAGGCAGGTGATCAGGCTTGAGGTCGAAAGATGAAACTACGTAAGGAAAAAGGTGTAACGCTGTGACGTGTATGATATGTATGCACCCTTATATGTAAGACAATCACAGTAATCAACGAGAATAAGTGAGTATAATCTATCTGGCAATAAGATACAAATCTCATTAAATATGTCAGCAACAAACCACAAATGAGGCATCAGCTTGGCAGGCAGGCACGTGGCGGTCATAGGGTTAAGTTTTCGTAAAAGTAGCTATAGTTTAGGTTTTAAAATTACCCAATTCTCTATAGCCTAGGCTCTGATACCAATCTGTCACACCCCCAAAATCAGGTCCAGCGGAAGCATACATGCCACTGGGGTGCAACTCAATTGGTATCACAACACAAGTGTAAAGAACGGTTTTCACATCAATCATTTAGAATATATTTGAGAAGTCAAAAGTGTTAATTTACATTATGAAAAGTGGTGCGGAAGTTGGCCCATAAAATAAGTTAAGCGGTCCCAAATGTTTATCAGAGTCTTCTATGACCATGCCATGCCCTGCCCAAAGCCTCCAGTAGCGTGCTATTGCTTGGTTCCTGAAAATACATGCTAAAGTGTCAACACGAGGTTGGTGAGTTCATAGAGTTTGCTATAAATAAGTTGAAAAGCCTTTAGAGAAAGTTTCCACAGCATAGGCATTGTAAATCCACTCAGTTCCAAGCCCTGCCCATTCAAGACTTGCAACCTGTGTGTTTACAACCCAATGCTAACATAGTATGAGTAAGACATGTGCGTATACGATGTGCGTTCTATAACACTAGAAGACCTTATGCTGCTCACGAGGAGACTTATCAATGCTGCTCACGAGGAGACTTATCAATGCTGCTCACGAGGAGACTTATCAACGCTGCTCACTAGGAGACTTATCAATGCTGCTCACGAGGAGACTTATGTTCGGCTACCCCAAGTGTTTGATACTTAGGTCCGCGATATGATTCGTTCGGCTACCCTAAGTGTTTGATACTTAGGTCCGCGATATGCTTTCAAGAATAACGCAACTAAGTTTAACACAATCATGTATGTAAGCAAACAGTTTAAGCATGTATCTCCCCCAAAAGTTCAAAACGTATAAAGAAAGGGGCTATGAAACTCACCTGATGCGATAGCAACAATGATAATAATGGATAAGATGAAATGAGGCTCGATCTCTAACCGCGACCTATTATGAATGATATGATCTAGCGTAAGCAATGATACAATGCTACACATGCAAATACATATGTTAACGATACCACTCGTTAGTTTTGAAAATAATGTTTATCGCCGAAAACTACATTTTTGACGTCTCGGCAAGTTATGAACTACTTTTCGTGTAAATATGTTGAAACGGTACTCCACGATCCTTGTTTGGTGTTTTATCGGTTAATATAATGTTTTCGTCGCAAAATAACCCTTTTTACTACTTGTGAAAATATGACCAAACGGCCTCGCAAAACTAGTCGCAAAATATTGTGCGTTAAGAGTTAGGAATAGAACTTGACGTTTTTGAAATCCTTGTAACATAATCTCTCAGCCGTCTCCTTTGACTTTTGGTCATACGTGACTCGATCAACGGGAAAATAGCTCGCAACATGGTGACTTGAAAGAAAAACTGTTTTACACTTGGAATATATTTTGCTATTAGAAGCTGTCAAAATTAAATAAGTTTCGTCGGGTTTTCAAACGTGTATATCTTGGTCGTTTCAAGTCTGTTTTCAACGTTCTTTATATCCACGGAATCGTCATAGCATGAACTAGTATGTTTTCAGTAGCTCGGATCTCCTAGATCACGTCTAACGCCTCGTTTTGTTCCTTGAAGTTCGGCAAACAGCAAGCTTATTTTCAGAAAATAGTTTTTCGTCGCCTAAATTGTAAAAATCATATCTCCTTCGTTATAAGTCGGTTTTTAGTGATTCAAGCGACCACGGTTTCGTCTTTGAGTGTATTTTATAAATCTTTGGTCCAAAGTTACACCCTAGCCCCTGAGTTTCCCACGTTTTGCAAAAACGGACAGCAACTTTCTATAAGTGTTAAAACTTGGTTTTCCTAGTTGCTAACTTGTTCAAAAACCAACCAAACAACTTCAAATGATCCCAAATCTTACCATACATCTTCTTAGGGTGTCATGGGGTCCTAAACATCATCAACCTTGCTAATCTACCAAGTATCTCATAAGGATGTTAATAAAACTTATAGATCTAGGGTTTATTATTAAAATGAACAAAGTGGTATAGATAACTTGTATTTTGCATGATCAATCATCAATATAACATGAAAAACAATAGATTGAAAGTATGAAAAGATTAGAAAGATGTTCTTGAAGCTTACTTGATGATTGGTGAGCTAGAATGAAAAATGACCACAACCTTGGAGTTTTTATTGCAAAACTCTAACAAGGAAGGTATTTGGGACTAATCTAACACTCGATCTTGGAAAAATTATGGGATCTCCTTGGTGTTCTTGGTGTGCCGTGAGCTAGAGAGGGAGAGAGGAGAGTTTTGTGATTTGTTTTCTAAAAATAAAGCTAGTTTAGTCTTTATATAGTCCAAGGGCATTTTGGTAATTTCAATGAAAGGGTATAATGGTAATTTCACTAGGTTTTTGAAATATCTAGATATTTTTTCAGAAAATATCTAGATATTTTAGGCTGGATACTTATCTTGACTTACGGAGTGAGTTTTGGTCCCGTTAATTGCTAACTGTAAGTCGTAAAGTCACCAAACTTAAAACCGGGTATCCTAAAATTCCTAAATTCATGAAAATGTCACGGAAGGTGGAAAACATATATTTCTCTTGTTGGCAATTTTGTTTGGACATATCGGGATGCCTAAATGACGTTTAAACCTTAAAGTAAGTCTCGGACACGGTTTCGTGATTCTTGCAGAAATTATCCGACGAGTGCCAAAATCTCGAGTTATCATTAAAATAGTTTAACTTACGAGAATATGAAATAAAAATTTTGGAATGAATAGTGCCAGTGAATAGTAAAAATGAATAGTAACTCATGAATAGTAAATTGTCGAGGTTCGGAAAAATGGCCTGAAATTACGAGTTGTGACAAAATCAACTACCACAAAATCTGCTGGAAAATGGAACTGCCCCACCTTTACAAAGACATCCTCGGCTACACCCTTAGGAAGGGTGATGGAACGATCCGCAAGCTCGAGGGTCATGCAAGTGGGGGTAAGTTCAGGTAGAGAAAGTTTCTTCCAGATTGATAACGGCATTAGGTTGATGCTTGCACCAAGATCGGCCAAGGCGTGACATTCAACCATTCCCGGAAATTCACATGGGATGAGAAATTTTCCGGGATCTCCAAGCTTTTCCGGAAGCTTTTTGAGAATTGCCGCGGAGCAGTTTTCGTTTACTGGAGTTTTTGTCATTTCAAATAATTTTTCTTTATTGCTCAACAAACTTTTGAGTGTGGAAGTGAATTTAGGCATTAAGAGCAAAGCATCCGCGAAGCTTATATCAAAATGTAATTCTTGGAATATTTGAAAGAATTTTTCCATTTGACTTGAAGCTTTGTCGCGGAGCTTTTGATCACTCAATCTCGAAGGATATGGAAGTGTGGTCTTAATGGGAGCTTTTTCTTTTAGTTCAACAATTTTCGGTTCAGATGGATGGATGACCGGAGGTTGGACGTCTTCGGTTCCTCCGTTGTTAGTAGGAGGTTCCGTGTCCTTGGTCACCTCGGTCTCACGGACGACTACCTTGGGAGGTAGAGAAGAATCGGTAGTCGGAGCCGTGGGTCCATCATATGAAACACCGCTCCTAGTAGTGATCGCCTTAGCATCGCCCCTCGGGTTGGCGATCGTGTTGCTTGGAAGAGTAGTAGTACCCGAACCCGAGGGTCGATCATTTAAACGTTTGTTCAATTCGGTTATTTGATTAATCATCATTCTATTCATTTCCTCTTGTTTCTTTTGTTGTTGTTGGTTTTGAAGAATGAATTGCTTTAATAACTCATCCGAGGGCGATGGGTTTGGCACAAATCCTTGATTTTGATTGTTTGGAAGATTTGGCCCTCGGTTGTTTTGAACAAAACCTTGATTGTTGTTTTGAAAATTTCCCTGATTAAAATTTCCTTGGTTTTGAAAATTTCCTTGATTCGGGACTTGGTTATAATTCCCTTGGTTTTGATAACCTTGATTTCCCCGATTTTGATTTTGATTATTTGGAACATTACGGTTTTGCACTTGCTGATTTTGATTTGGTGGGAAACCGGGTGGTCCGAGGAAGTTGTTAGAACGGTAGCTGAGGAGATTACGGTCTCCTTGAGGTTGGTAACCGTTACCACCTTGATTGAAATTTCCAGAAGCAGCATACACATTCTCTTGAGTGTAGCCACCGGAGGCTGGGCACTCGAAATATTGGTGAGGACCACCACAAGTTTCACAACTATGGTTAACAACATTGACTTGATTGTTGTTGTTTTGAGTTGAAATCTGATTTTGATGAATTCTCAAGATAGCCGTAGACAAATCATTCATTTGTTTAGAAAGAGCGGCTATCTCGGAGGTAGAGGAATCAGTGCTAGATCTTGTTGACTCATTCCTCTCGGCAGAGGAATCCCAGAAATTATGGTGGGTGGTCATATTTTCAATGAGATCGTAGCACTCTTCGGGTCGACGTTTCATAAACGTACCACCGGCAGCAGCATTAATCGTATAACGGTGTCGTAATGTCAAACCATTATAGAATGTATCTATAATAGTGACCAATAACATATTGTGGTTCGGACACCGATCAATCGATAACTTGTAGCGTTCCCATGCCTCAAACAATGATTCATCGGGAAGCTGACGGAAATTACTAATCTCATTCCTTAATTTTGTCTCCATCGACGGTGGGAAATATTTCGCCAAGAACTTTGTAACCATTTCATCGAAACTACGAATGGAGTTCTTGGGAAGACGATCAAACCAAGCGGTGGCATGATGCGTCAATGAATAAGGAAAGAGATATAGACGGAGGGCGTCATCGGAGACCCCATTTTGTTTCATACTTTGGGTGACGGTTATGAATTTGTCAAGATGCTTGTTCGCATCATCACCCGGCAAGCCATGAAATTGGCACGAATTTTGGACTTGTTGAATCATATGGTGCTTAAGTCCAAAATCGGCGGCTTGAATATTGACGGGGGCAATCGGGCCACCACGTCCGTGCATTGTGGGTTGGCACAGCTCCTCCATCGTTCGGAGATCGGGAGCTGGCATGTGATTATCACCACCCACCGGCGGGTGTTGATTATTTTGGTCTTCGGCCATTTCTTCAACGGTTGAGAAATGAACACGGTGATTATGACGAATAATCCTCTCGGGATTTGATAGTGGTGAAAGAAGAGGGTGAGAAGTAGAAGATCGGGTGTGCATACACCAAAAACAAACACAAAATCAAAAAGGAAAACCAAATTTGAAAATAAAATATTTTTGGTTTTTTTATTTTTATAAGAAAAATTAGATTTATTTTCTTTTTGGTGATCGTTAATCAACCGTACTCGTTTCTTTCAAAACTACGCGCAGCGTGGCGGGAGAGAAGAATGGATCTCTCTTCGGTCTGCAATTTAATGTCAAGACCTCCTTAAACCCCGTAATTAGGTTGTAGTAAAGAAATAATCCAAGAAACGTTTAACTTCACGATCTCTTTTGTTGTTTATTCGGAATGGTTTACAACCGCCCTCCTTCAACGGAAGACCGAGGATGTTTATTAAGATGAAAACACTTTAGGAAAAGTGTTTTTTTAATTATTATATTTTTTTATTTTTTTATTTTTATGAAAACGAAAACTTCCAAGGAAGGGTCTTCAAAACACGATTCTTATGGCGAAACTCCAACTCTTTTCAAGCCTTCCCCGGCAGCGGCGCCATTTTTTTGATTTGGTCGTTTTTAGTATATTATTTATTTTTCCAAGGGTAAAACTCAACGTATGCGTTTTCCCCGGGTCGTGTCCCAACGAAGGTCGAATATCGAGTTTTTGTTACGGTGTCGAATACGTGTGGTGAATGAGTGTAAAAGAGTGATTGATTTGTGATTTTATACTGCGAATAATAAAATAATAAAAGTAAACAACTAATTAAGCTAATGAAACAATTAAACTAAACATACGAACTTAAAAACGAAAATTTGAATTTAAAAATGTTACGCGACGAATTATAAAACGTAAATAAAAGTGAAATTCTAAAATTTAAAACCTAAAATTATAAAAATAATTTTCCTATATTAAAACTGATAAAAGAAAATTTTTGGAAAAAGACAAATATTTTTTTGACTTTTTAATATTTTTTTATGAATTAAAAACTAATTAAAACTATTTAAATGCTTTAAAAATAGTAAAACAGCTAGGAAAAATCTGAAAATTTTTGAGTAACTTTAAAATAAAATTTCTAAACTAGGAAAAATAGTTTTGAACCCTGAATAAGCTTAGATCAGTCCAACAGCCAAACAAGCAGTTTTAGAATAAGCCAAAATTAAGCAATAGTTGACCAAAAATATTCAAAATCTCAGGACTATTATTTCCAACTATTGGAAGCTTAAATCAAATGAAAAAGATCAAATAAGCACAAACAATAAGCCTTAAATGAGCTGCACAGATTATTACCAAAACAGTTTTAACATAGTTTTCTACCCAACTTGCAGCACTAATTAAGCAGTCCAAATAAGCTCAAAAATTGAAACTTAAGGGGGCAAAATGAAGCTAGCACTACTAATTACCTAGAAATCACAAAAGCCCCAAAATCTATAAACCAATTGAATGCTAATTGAGGCCTAGATCAGCAGTGCAGCAACTGGAGTCTGCTGTGCAGACTTATGACAGCAGAAATAGTAAAATGGCGCAAAAAGTGGTCAAAACTGTATCCATTTGAAACCAGCCTTTTCAATCCTGTTTTATCACCTAAATGCAACTTCAAGATGACAAGGTGAACTTCAAAACAAGCTCAGCTTATGCTAAGCTTAAAAGGACAGCTTACACTACTACTACTAATTCAAAACTTCCAAAAATTCTTAAATGGCTAAGATACTCTCAAAAGTAGCTGATCCGAACTTCAATAAGCTCAGCCAAACTAGGTAAAGTGGGATATGACTTGTATTTATAGCTTAACTACCTAGAACCTACACTATTCCAAACAGCCCTTGACAATTCAGATTTTGCAATTCTTAAACTAAACCAAGTCAATTTAAGCTACTCTAAGACTGTGTAAACTAATTTTAAGCTAAAAATATAGAAAGCACAGGAACAATAGGCAGAAACAGTAAGCTAGAACAAATAAGTTCTTAATAAGCTAAAAATGGAAATTGATACTCACAAGCTTCCTGCTGAAACTGAACTGATCTAATCCACCAAATTTTAACCCAGGCTTATAAGCCAATAATTATAACCCAATCTCCTTTCTGAACAGCTTAACACCCCTAGCTTTTCCAAACAGCTTAACAGCTTCTTTGACTTTCAACTTTGAAATTTTTTTTTTTTTTTTTTTTTTTTTTTTTTTTTTTTTATTTTTACTGAAATAACACTCAAATAAAAATAATACTAAATGAAATTTAAATTCAAGAGCATGAAACTGACATTAAACTGTAAATGAAATTTTTCATTAATCCAAATAAAATTACAAAGAAAATTTCGGATACACTTAAAATTGATTTAAAACTAAAAATTACAATAAAACAATTAATCTAAAACATTAATAAAAAAATTACAAGCCTCTCAACAAGAGGAGAAATCCCTCTATTTATAGCACTCGATCGATCCTTCTGGGTTGTCCACGCTGGCGATCCTCGTGTGTCCACAGCTATCTATCACCCTTAGATCACCCTTGCTCTCCACTCCTTCATCTCTGGCCGTACGATTAAAATGATGATGTGTTCGGTCCAATCACTCGCTGCCATGTGTCATTCTTCTCATCAGGGTCTTCTAGAAGGGCCAATGATTGACATCTATACCCTTAATTGCTGTTAAATTCGTACGGTGAATATTAGGGTTGCGGGTGAATAGTAACTTGTCTGGGTTAAAGAAGAAAAGGGGGTGCGGGATTTTTAGTGAGAGAGAGAGTGGGTGTTTTAGTTTATTGACTGTGTGTGTATAATTTGGACCCGGGTTTTAATTGTGGATCGGGTTTCGGTGATAGGAAGGGCTCGGGTATTGGACTTGGGCTTTGGTATTTAGGTTTGATGAATGGATTTTGGATAATGAATAATAGAAAATCCGGGTAAGGTGTAGTGGTTTTAGGATTTGTGTTTTTAGTGATTTTAAGGATTTAACTTCAAGGGATCAATTGTGTAATTTCTGGATTTTTGAGGGACCAATGCTGCCATTATTTAAAAGATAATCCAAGGGCTGAATTTGACAACTTCTGATAGATGGAGGACCTTGGTTGACTTTTTGACCATAATTTCTTCCCGGCATCAGCTAAAAATAATACTTCCATATCTCGTGCTCGTTTTTCTGGTTCTTTCTTGATTTTTGTCCTTTTCTTCGATATCCGTGCCTGCATATGTAAAAACACAAAAACACAATATCTTTTGGCATTATGGTCGGGTTTTTGGTCGTTTTGGTCCGGTTTTAGTCGAGAAATGGTATGTGTTTAAGCACATACCAGTACTAAGTGGGTCTTCAGGAATAAAAGGGATGAACGAGGGGTAGTTGTAAGGAACAAAGCAAGACTGGTAGCACAAGGATACAAACAGGAGGAAGGCATAGATTATGATGAGGTTTTTGCCCCTGTAGCAAGAATTGAGGCTATCAGGTTATTTTTGGCCTTTGCATCATACATGGGATTCAAGGTTTATCAGATGGATGTCAAAAGTGCTTTTCTTTATGGTACTATTGAAGAAGATGTGTATGTACATCAACCTCCTGGTTTTGAGGATCCTACTAACCCCAATCAAGTGTACAAGGTTATTAAAGCTTTGTATGGTCTTCATCAAGCTCCTAGAGCTTGGTATGCAACTCTTTCAAAGTTTCTAGAAGAACATGGGTACATCAGGGGTGTAATAGACAAGACTTTATTCATTAAGAGAGACCAGAAGGATATCATTCTTGTCCAAATTTATGTGGATGATATCATTTTTGGATCAACAAGAAAGTCTTGGTGTGATGAATTTGAAGGTTTAATGAAAAGCAGGTTTGAGATGAGCTCAATGGGAGAACTTACATTTTTCTTGGGACTGCAAGTAAAACAAAAGAATGATGGACTTTTTATTTCTCAAGACAAGTATGTTGCAGAAATTTGAGGAAGTTTGAGTTCACAAATGTGAAGACTGCAGTCACTCCCATGGAAAACAAGGTGCCTTTGACAAAGGATAAAGATGCTGCTGATGTGGATGTGCATCTTTATAGATCCATGATAGGTTCCCTCATGTATCTTACTGCTTCTAGACCTGACATTATGTATGCAGTTTGTGTTTGTTCACGTTTTCAGGTACAACCAAAGACTTCACATTTTCATGCTGTGAAGAGAATCTTTAGGTACTTAAAGGGCAAACCAAATTTGGGCCTTTGGTATCCTAAGGAGTCATCTTTTGACCTGGCAGCTTATTCAGACAGTGACTATGCTGGTGCAAGCCTTGATAGGAAATCCACAACAGGAGGTTGTCAATTCCTTGGAAGGAGATTGATATCTTGGCAATGCAAGAAGCAGAAAATTGTGGCCAATTCAACCACTGAAGCTGAGTATGTTGCAGCTGCTAACTGCTGTGGACAAGTCTTGTGGATTCAGAATCAGATGCTGGACTATGGTTTGAAATTTATGAATACTGTTATCCACATAGATAATGAGAGTACTATCTGTATTGTTAAGAACCTAGTATATCACTCTAAAACTAAGCATATAGAAATCAGGCATCACTTTATTAGAGATTGCTTTGAAAAGAAGTTGATTAGAGTGGAGAAAATACATACAGATTTTAATGTTGCTGACCTGTTAACTAAAGCATTTGATGGCCCTAGGTTCAATTATCTGGTAGTTAACATTGGTATGATGAACCCCTAGTTTGAGTTAAGGGGAGGTTTGGCTTAAGGGGAGGTCAAACTGTAAAGTATGTAAAGTATGAGTACTTACCAGAATTTAGGTTATCTTTAAGTCTTGTAGTTTTATTTTTAGTTCTGTCAGTGTTAAAAAAAAAATTGTCTTCTATTTCTTTTATAGACAATGCTGGATTAAGTATGTTTTCATAAGTTGTTAAGTGAGACTATTGGAACTTCTCACTTGGTGGAGGTGCCTTGCACTAACACAACAAAAGTTTATCAATCCACCTTGTCTCATCAACACAAGGACTGGCTAATCCTGAGCAAACGGCTACAGGTAAAGATTGCTCAAATCCGTTTATGGCTGACAATTTGCCAAAAATTGTATGGTATTCAACTCACCATATCTGTGTTTGTGAAGAGTTGACTAGCCCACAAGGTTATGGCTTGTGGTAAAGGCTGTGGAAAACCATAAATGGTAATCAATTCACCATGATGAGGTGCTTTTCCATTAAAGAATTGGCTAGTCCAGAAGCAAACGGCTTTTGGTAAAGACTTAACAAATCCGTTGATAAGCTGATGATTTGCTAAAAATCATATGGTTATTAATGTACCATGGTTTGACACACCAAAACATTGGCTACTCCAGTGGTAATGGCTATTGGTAAAGAGATTTCAAATCCATTACATTTTCAATGATTCACCTCTCACAAATAGTAACACATCTGGAAGTGATGAGAATAGTCTGAAACTTAAATGAATTTGATGTACATATAGTCAATGTTGCTGCAAAGACCATATCAGAAGAGCTTATCAAGATTCAAGCTACTAGAAAGATTCAAGACCTAAAGATAATTCAAGATGTTCAAGATTCAATCCTCAGAAAGCTAAATCAGAAGAACTTGAAGTTCATGGAGCATGAAGATCAAGTTAGGGGAGGATTGTTGGGAATTATCATACGATTCAAGAGAAGACAAACTTACGTCTGGTAATATGTCAGAGTTAGGTCTGTTTTCGTATTAGGTCTGGTAATACAAAGTTAAGTCTGGTAGTCTGTTTTAAGTCTGGTTGACTTGTTATGTTAAGTCTGGTCGTGTTATAAGGAAAGTTTGTTAGAGATATGTTAGGAAAAGATACAAAACGTGTAAGTATCTTTATAGAAGATTCGTGAATATCTTCTTAGTCGGTTAGTATTAGGGTTTCCTGGTGTTATAAAAGGATCCCTAAGATTGTTAGTTTTGATAAGAGAGTTGTACGAGTTTCACTATTGTGATTAAAAGTAATATACGAAGTTAGTGTTATCTCTGTGTGTGTTCTTCATTGTTCTTGTTAAGTTTCCACATTAACATTAACAATCGTTAAGGGTTTCTCACTTAGACTGGTTTGGATTTATCCCAACCATCTACTAAGTATTCAAGGCTACTTAGAGATCCACATACAATTCGTGGACCAACACAAGACAAATGAGTAACCAAGCCAAGTCCAAACTGATATTAAATGTCGAGAGAATGAGCAACACCAATTCCTACCGAGACCAAAACTGGTCGTGACACAAAACCCACTCGAGTTCTACACTCGACCCGTAACAAAATGAATCAAAAACAAACACTCCTGTAACAGTTTTCTTACCAAACGAATCGTTATCCAAAAATATGTTTAAGTCCGATTTTTAACCACAAAACTGATAATCTTGATTTATATCAGTTTTTAAGTCCACGAAAACTATTAACTCATTATGATGTATATATATATACTCGGTTATTAAATAAACAAAACGAGATGTGGTTTTACCATACCACACGGACAGCAAGAGAGTGAGAGGAAGGGGGTGGAGACGGTGACGGTGACGGCGTGAAGGTGGCTGTGGTGGCGGCGGCTTCACGAGCCAACCCTAATCGAAACCCTAGCTCGATCTTCACAAAAACCCGTAGCAATAACCCTTCGTCTTCTTCTATTCAAACGACGACGGTTGATGCTAAGCTTCGAATAAAAAACACTCCAAAAAACTCGACCTAAAAACACCTTCTAATCTCATGGATCTATACGAATCTTGGCCAATAAGTGGTGGTGGTGGCGCGTTGTGGTGGTGGAAGGTGTTCTTGGGCGCGTGTGGTTGTTATACAAGCTAAGGAGATCACAAAGCGGTGTTGTGTGGTGGCGGTGTGGCATCAAAGATGGCGGTGGTGTGCTAAAAAGGGGTGGCCGGACGTGGTGAAGAGGGTGGCGGCTGGAAACCCTAGAGGGAGGGTGAGTGTGAGATGTATATGTGAGGAAACCCTAAGTTCCCCTTCTATACCTACGTAGAGACCAGAAGTGTAAATATCTAGGGAGAGGGGCGGCAGTGAAAATTAGGTTCAGGGACCATAACTGAAATTTTAAAATCTTTCACAAAATGAGGTTCGAGGCTCGTTTAGACTAGTAAACGGTTGATTCAAGACACGAGAATTACGCCATCGTGCTCAGAATAATTTTTCCAATAAAAATGACTATTTATACTCCTCGATTCTCACAAATAATAAAATAATCAAATCAAATCGTCGGTTGTGCCAGTATGCATTTTGCACAGTTTCCACGTTTCACGAGATAACTTCACATTTTTAAACAAAATGAGTTCCAAAAAGTTCGTATATGAATAACAGGGATAATCTCGTATAGAAATATGTCTGGAAAATTATGGGGTATTACAAATTTAAACGCCATGGCATCTGGCGAAGGGTTCCACGTCCTCTAGGAAAACTCATAATTGCATTGAAATGGATTCTAAAGAACAAGCTTGATGAAGACGGTGATGTAATCAGAAACAAGGCTCGCCTTATTGCTAAAGGTTACAATCAAGAGGAAGGAATTGACTTTGATGAATTATTTGCACCAGTTGCTCGGATCGAAGCAATACGCTTATTCTTGGCTCAAGCAGCTCATAAATCTTTCACCGTATACCAAATGGACGTGAAAACAGCCTTTTTGTTTGGGGAGTTAGAGAAAGAGGTGTATGTGAGTCAACCAGAAGGCTTCATTGATCCAGATCATCTGGATGATGTCTATGTCCTTGACAAAGCCGTCTACGGACTCAAGCAAGCACCACGTGCATGGTACAAAGTGTTGTCAGAATATCTACTCAAACACAAATTCGTCAAAGGTTCAATCGATCCAACTTTATTTATTAGAAGAAAAGGTGACGACATCATGCTAGTCCAAATTTATGTCGATGATATCATTTTTGGATCGAAGAATCCAAAATATTGCAAAAACCTTGAAAATATCATGCGACAGAAATTTGAGATGAGCATGATGGGAAAGTTAAAATTCTTTTTGGGTCTACAAATAAACCAAACCCCTCGTGGTATCTTTATTCATCAAAACAAATGCACGTTTGAAATTTTAAAAAAGTTTTGAATGGATAAATCTGACTCTATAAGTACACCTATGCAACACAAGCCTAAACTAGATGAAGATAGAGGTGGTAAACCAGTTGATGCTACAAAATACCATAGTATGATTGGTTCACTCATGTATCTTACAGCTAGTTGGCCTGATATTCATTTTGATGTCTGCATGTGTACCCGTTACCAATCAAGGCCAACAGAAAAGCACCTTACTACTGTAAAAAGGATCTTTCGGTACCTAAAAGGCACAATTCACATGGGCCTTGTGTATCCGAAAGATACCGGATTCAAACTAATTGCCTATTCAGATGCAGATTATACAAGTTGCCAAATTGATTGCAAAAGTACTTCAGGATTTGTTCAATTCTTGGGGGAGAAGTTAATCAGTTGGTTTTCAAAGAAGCATAATCATACTTCCTTATCCACTGCAGAAGCTGAACACATATCCCTCTCCGGATGCTGTGCACAAGTATTATGGATGAAAACAAAATTGACGGACTATGGCTTCTTTTACGACAAAATCCCAATTTATTTTGATTCGCAAAGTGCCATTTACATCTCTTGTAACACGATACAGTACTCACGGACAAAGAATATAGCAGTCAGATACCATTTCATCAAGGAACATGTAGAAAGACGGACTGTGGAATTGTACTTCGTGAAAACTAATTACCAAATTGCCGACTTCTTCACAAAAGCTTTGCCACCAGAAAGATTTGAATACTTACGACAACGTCTAGGAATGGCAAGCATTCGTGATGATAATGACAATGATGATCAAAAGGTTAAAGAAGTCACCAATGTAACAGACATCACAAGTACACCTGGTAAACAATCGGGTAATTATTAACTCATAATGGTTGTTGGTTAAATCACAGATCAACACCTGTTTTCAAACAAAGGACCCTGAACGTACGCTTCAGTGCGTCAATCCTTCAAAAAAGAAGAGAAATCTTCTTAAATTATCATGAGCAAAATTTATACAAGATTTTACAAAAAGCTTTTTATAAAACCTTTTCCTAAAAATTTTTGCTCATGATAAATAAATCTTGAGCATGTTTTTCTGATTATTAATATAATCTTTTTTAGCTCAAGTAAGAATAAATTTTCAAAAACAATGCTACCCACCTCAATAATAGATGAAAAACCATTTAAAATATTAAGCTATTTTGAGGGGGAGAAATTGAGAAGTTTGTTTTTGAAATCAAAGAATAAATTGTATTAAGTTGTTGGAAAATAAAACAAAAATGTTGTTGCAAAGTTAAAATGAAAAATGTTGTTAAAACGTTGGGAAAATACCATCACTTCAAGGGGGAGTGATAAATTTTATTTAAACATTTTTTATATAACACAAAAGTTCATTTATTTGAACTAAAATGCTTTCAAAACTTTGTTAAAAATAAAATGCTAACAAAAAGGACTTTGTGTGAAAAGAGAGCTTAAGCCAAGTGGGAGTTTTGCTAAAACATTAAAACTGCTTTGAACCCTCCCCCAGTCCAAAAACTCTCGCAGACCTGGGTCAAAATCAAAAAGGTCAAAAAGGGTTATTAACCCCCCTAGTGACTGCGAGAGAAAAACACACAAACCCTCTTTCCTATCACAAATTCTCTCTCTCCCTTGCACCCAAAAACTCGCATCGCAAAACTCTCGCTTAAACATTGATTTCTTGAATCTCAAGTGTTTTTCGTGTAAAAAGTAAGCTAACAAATTTCTTTAACTAATGGTTTTACATCTTTGTTATGAATTTCAGTCTTTGGTTTGCATTACATTGATCAAAATTGTTTAGTTAAGGTTGCGTATTCATTCAACACTTAGATAACTATTGAGTTTGCGATTTAGAGTGTTTTGGTTAAATTCTTGTGGTTAGATGACTGAGATAAGATGTTTGGTCCATGATTATGAAAGAAAACGGGAACTCAAACGGTTTGATTTGGGGTAAAATGGATCAATTTTGGGTCGAAGATGAACAGTTAGGGCTACGACACCAATAATGGTGGAATGCGAAACTTTAGGATCCAAAAACTAATTTTAATAGTAATTTAAATCTACGAGACTTTGGTTGCGACAGTAGTTTTACACTTAGTGTCGCAACTGATGCCTTGCGATAGCACTTTTCCTAAATGTGTTGCGATAGCTCTTTACTAAACTTGTTGCGATAGCAATTTACTATCACAACATTGGTTCGCGATACTTGTTTTATCTTGTTTGCGAAAGTTGACTATGTTTGACCATGTTTGTGATACTAAATCCTGCGATAGCAGATTTTGCGAAACTTTGTTACCCACTTTTCTAAACGTTACACTACCTAAATTTTTTAAAATCTTTACAAAACTTTTATAAGTTTTATACTTGCATAAAGTTTAACAAACATTTTAACAAATTTTAGCAAAGTTACGTTTGTGATCAAACATTCTTTTCTAAAATAGTCATAACTTGTTCAAAACTTCAATTTTTTTGAAAATAACTTTTCAAAAACTAAAGAGTTCAACAATGAGCCAATTTTTTTTGTAACACAAATGTGTTTCTCAATTTTTTAAATTCATTTCAAAGATAATCAAATTTTATATAAAGAAGAACTTTAAAATATTGAGACATAAAATTTCATATGTTTAGTTTAGTAATAATTAGACTCGGATTGTATCCCGATATTTCCTTAAAGTAGTTCGTGATGCATATGTTTAATTAGAAAAATAGACTTTTCTATAATTGCTTTTTTATGAACACTTTGTGAATGACATTTTACTATGTCTATGTGAATGAATGGTCTTGACGGATAAAAATCAAATTCGTTCTTGGTTGCCAAAGCTATGAATTTCAAACTTACAAATCAATTCATGCAACCTTGAAAAGTTTTCACTCAAATTTGTTTATAAAAGGTTTTGAGACAACTTGATACGGTCTTAACTATGAATATCTCATCTTCAAGGTGGTTATTATGGCTAGTTGTCATTTAAAAACTAATAATGCATCCCTTTAGCTACACAACGTAATAGAGTATTCAAGTTTTTTATACATTTAGGGAAATCTCACTCTTATGCAACAAAAGCTCTTTTGAGACGACTTATATTTGACTTAACCTAAAACTTCTCATCTTCAAGATAGTTATTAGGAATAGTTATCACCTAAAAGCTGATAATGGACTCCTTTAACTAGCCAACGTAATAGAGAGTTCAAAGTTTAGTTATTTATCAAGAAATCTCACGCTCGTGCAATTAAATTATCTTTGTAAATTTTTTTTAACCAAGTTATCTAGTATATACTAGATTAATTAAGTTTGAAACAAATGTTGATACTTTTTTCCAAAACTTCAAAAAGGTTAGATGAACGTATATTTTCAAGCATGAGCAATATAAAACAACGTTCAATCTAAACCTCATAAATACTTTGAAAAAGTATCACAACACAAACTTTTGGTGAGGAAAAACAAAAACACACAGAGAGAATTAAATCGCATGTGAAAAGAAAAGAGCATGCGCTTATGCTATAAAAGCAAGAAAGCATAAGAAAAGAAAAAGGAAAGAAATATGCTCGTAAAAGAAATGCCAGAGCATACAAAAACAGACATAGTGAAATAAATGAATTTAAATTTATCCATATACTTACAATCTTTATATCATTTCAGAATCATATTCACAAAAATGGCTCAAGAGCAAGTACAAAATCAACCACAAAACATTCAAGAGGAAGTTCAAGTTGTGCATGTCCCGACAAATGAAGAACTTGTTCCTGAAGCAGACTTCCTCAGAATTGGTGATTGCAATCATCGATTCATTATCACCTAATTTGAATGTGATCAAAACATTATCGCTGAAATTCTCCAACATCGCCCCTTATATCCCGCACTCTCATCATCAGACTCCACCACTCCCATGATATACTTACAACAATTCTGGCGTAATGTTGTGCTCTTGGAAGATGTCAAGCCTAATACACTTCAAAGTACCATAAAGACACAACAGATTAACTTAATGTCTGAAGATCTATGAACAACACTTAATCTTCTTGCTGCAAATCATGGAAATTATGAAGATTTCAAAGAAGCTCCCAACGTAGATCAGCTCAAAGAATTCTTCATTGAGCAAGGATACGATAAAGATGCTGACGGTGCTGACAACTTCAAAAGATTATCAGCATTCAAACGGAAGTACCTACCCGCGAGATGGGCTACGCTCTCAATTCTAAACCGTTGCATAACGGGTAAGGAAACAGGGATGGATAGAGGTAATACAACACTGTACCAAGTAATGTATGGAATGTGTGCATTCCTTCTGTCAGATATATCAAGTTAATGATTGCCCAATGCATGAGGCAACATCCAAATATTTCACGAAGACAAGAAGATCCAGCAGCAAAAGAACCTTACATGCACAGCACAAGTGGTGACTCCATTGTTACTAACAATGCACCCATGCCGATACCACAAAGCTTGTTGGATCTTGCTGACAAGGAATCAGATGCATACAAGGAGTATATGGAGTTAGTTAACGCTCCTATGGGTAGCTCAAAACTTAGCGGTCCTACCCCGGGAGCACATAGGGTCAAAGTAGAGTCTAGCGCCAAAGTAGGAACCCCTAGGATGAGCAAGAAGACAACGGAAAGAAAACGCACTAAGCCGAGGAGTAAGCTTAGGCAGTTACATGACGAAGATGATGAAGATAGAGAAACACTCATCAAGCCACAAACTGATGAGTCTAGGAAAACAAACGTAGGTGAAGATGATGTGGGGGAGGATAAGGAGAAACGTGAACCTTCTAAGTAGGATAAGGATAGTGAGAAGCCTAGGTTTAGTGATACTCGTCATGATGACGACGATGGAGATGATAAGGGGGACGAAGATGACACACATAGAACGGAGCCTAGGATGCAGAAGAAGATTGACAACAGTAGGTCTAGGTCCACTGAGCAACACCAGCTCACTCATCCCGCTAACACCCAAGGAATCCCAACAACAACAACAACAACAACAACAACATCAACAACAACAAGTACAGCAGAAACACCACACAAAATACCCACAACAACAACCCCATTCACAACCCACACATCACAACAACCATCATCAACAACAACACATTTAAAACATATCCCAGCAACATCCACATCCACTCTCTTTCAAAGAATACGAGCTGAACCAGTTCCATTTGTAACAACTACACACTTCTATGAAGTTATGGGGAAGCTAAGAGCCAACATGAACACATGATTCACAGCTCAACGCCAACGTGAATCTCAAGCTGGATCATCGTCATCAACAAAAACTCTATCATTGGATCATCTCTCAGAAATCATGTTAGATAATTTTTTGAATGACGATTCACCACAATAAGCTCACCCCAACATATACAATGGATTACTGGAACCCGAAGCTGAACCACCGACAACAACTCAAGCTGACAATCAACTTCAAGACCTCGAGAAGCAACTCAAGAAAAACAATTCTGGGGCAATCAAGCTAATCAAGAAATTGTCAACAAGAGTAGTCACGTTGGAAAGCTAATGTCGTCCACAGTCACGAAAGCGCGGTCAGGATGATCCCGATCAAGATGATCCTGAGGGGGGGAAAAGCTAAAATACCAAGAACCACAACAACTACAACCTTCTCAACACACAAACAAGCTTCACCTCAACAACAACAACAATACAAATCCAGTTCACAACAACAAACAGACGAATATGAAGATGTGAACATGGATGATGAAGCCATTGGGGATGAAACTCACAAGGAAGGTGTAGATGTTGATGAAGACTTTTGGACCGAAATGATATATCGGGAAGATATACCTCCAGAGCTTGGAGGATTTGATGTTTCGGACATAGATGATGATGTTGTGTTTGATGACGTGTTGAAGGATCCATTACATATGGATGAACAAACTGAAGATCCTACAACAACAAGACTTGACAGGCTATTCTCTAATCTGCATGAAAGATTTGGATTAAACATCGGGGAAGATGATCCATTGGAACAAAGAGTAGAAGGTATCTATGATTCGGTAATCTACAAGTTTAAAAGTGACAGAGATCTAAATACAAGACTTATCAATCAAGAGGTATCTAAAGCTCTCCACTATGGAAATAAATCCCTAGAGTTCCAAGATCTGACACCGCTCCTCCAGTTCCGTACATCAACGACGATCTTATGTACATGCTTGAAGGTCCAGACAAATACCAACCATCAACCAAGGAAGTAGCGACATATGAGGAAATTCCAGAACCATTTCTGGAAGAAGGTAGATTTGCTGATATCTTCTCTGAAGTGGAAATTGATCCAGAAAAGTACAACAGAGACGCATATCTGGGGATAATCAACGTTAATGAAAGATCGAGGGGATTCTATCGATTGAGGCAGCTCAGATGTAAGCCTCGTGAAGAAGTCTACTCGAAGCACAGAATCCTCAAATACGTTGAAGTTAACTCAGAGTATCAATCTTCTCACGGATCGGTTAAATATCACGTTGTCAGAACAGATAATCAATACTACCACTTCACTAAAGCTGACTACATCAACCTTCATCCTCATGATCTTGAAGATATCCTAAAGAGAAAAAGAGACTACTTCAACAAGAAAGCCATTGATCAAGACGTGATTGAATCTTTATTGATCTTCATGAGGGATTATGTTGTAGTAGCTCACATCAAAGACTTCTAGATGGGGATTGAAAGCTATCAGAGGAAGATCAACCTGACTCCTCCGATGTTAGCTTGCATTGGTATTCAGAAAGTCAAGAGCTGGACATGTTTCACAAGACCCGACCTTGGACTATGTCTGGTGTATGTGACTGACAAGAAGCATAAGAGATTGTTCAGATTCGTTGAAGTAGCCAAGTTTTCTTCCGGTACACTACTACGGATCCTGAAGAAACTTGAGCGGATAAAGAGAAAGGTGGAGAAACTATAGATAAAGATGACTGCAAGAAATCATCGTATGTTTACAAGGGTTGTGAATGTGATAAAAGAAAGGCTTACACTTCGAACATCATGGAGATGAATGGAACAAAGAATCGGATGTCGAAGTTGGCCTGACAAGAAGCCCATAAATAGAAGACCCGAATGATCTACCCTTAGTGGGAGATTGTTGGAAGACAAAAAGTGTAAATCATTAGTGCAGGGACTTCTATTTATCTTTTGTATTAGTATAGGGTATGTTGTGTAATATTGTGTGGCTTGCGACAGCATTACACTATCGCAACACTTGTAAAGTTGTGATAGTATGCTTAACTATTGTATGGGTATAAATATCCACTACCTCATGGGTTATGATGTGTGTGTTCTTTCTTCTATCAATGTGAGACTTTACTTATTTCTCTCGTTTCTCTCTATAAACTAAAGTGTCCACACCCACTTTATCTTACTAAGATTATTAGAGTAGACGTGATATTATTTGGGCAACAATGATAGCCTTCGGTATCATGATTGGGACTAAGGTCGACATGGGTGAGATCATTTACAGTGATCTCATAACTAGGCTCTTGAGTAAGTCTAGGGATTCCTATGTGTCTTATCCAAGATTTATCTCTTGTGCCCTTGAAAGGTTAATGGGTTTTAACTACCCTCAGGATGTAAAATTGGTTTTACATGTAGCATCCTAAGTCCATCAAACTTTAACAAGGACCCTGCCCAAGTCTTACCAATTGAATTGACGGACCACATGATTGCTGTAAACAATCATAAGGACTCAGTGTCTCCACCTCCTCCTCCTAAAAAGAAGAAGGGAGGGAAGTCTAAGACTATGACTAAGACCTTACCCAAGTCACAGGCCCTTGAGACTTCTGGAGCACAACCTCTCAAAAGGAGAAGAAAGCTCAAGCCCACTGAGACACCTGAAGTGACCCTGGTACAACCACCCCCGGAGGCATCGAAGGGCACTGATACATCACAGTCAGTGTCCTTGGCCCCACCGACTACTCCCAAAGATCCAGAGGGAAACATACAACCCGCTGGTAGGGGAGCGCCTTTAACTCAGCCTGACGAGGACATTCATAAATGACAGCTTTTGTTTGAGGGCACAACTACTAATCCCACAGACTCAGGGGGAAACTTACAACCCACTGATACAGGATTGCCTTTCACGCTTCCTAGTGATGGCACTGGCCAAAACCCACTGGTGCTAGAAGGACCAAATGGGGACAAAGACTCAGGGGGAAACAAACCACCCGCTGATATGGAACCAATAACCAACCCTGCATGATCAGTCAGGAACTAGCCCTGAGGACCAGACAGAGAAAACCCACTATGTTGGATTTGAGGGGTCAGGACCTGCCTACAACCAATGCAAGTCTTCTAATGAAGAGGAGCCGGCTAACCTATTTTTGTAGTTTGGGTCCATGGCAAATGTTCAGGCTACTCTTCTCTCTGATGATGAACTTGACAAAGAGAGAAAGGTGAAGAAGTGTTTGAGGGTGGTGATAACTTAGACACTGAACATGAAGAATCTGAACAAGAACACCAGCCATTACCATCTCAAAAGCCTGAAAATCACCATTTCAGGCTAGTTCAGATCATGACAATCAAGAAACTGATCAACCTGAGCAAGAGCCATAATCTTCAGGGTCCGAGTCTTCATATCCACCTGCTGTCAGGCAGTATAACAATGTTCAACCTCTCACTGAAAGGCAGCCGGTTCAGTATCTTCAACAAATTGCAACATCATTATTCAGGAAGATCACTGCAGACCAATGGCAACAACACACTGAAGCTGCTGTCAACTATGCTGACCTCAGGGCTACCATTGTGGCATTCTCTGCTGAACGTGTTGACCATCAAGCACGGGCTGAAAAGCTCTTCTCAGGCTCACTCACAAATCTGAATCTGTATTTGATCAAGTTTCTTAATTTCTTCATTGATGTCACCAACAGCCTGAGTTCTATTAAGGAAGCTATCAAAGATGACCCTGCTCTTACAAAGAAGATTCTTGATGCCTCTGAGACTTACATCAAGAATTCTACATCTCTTACTGAGCTCATCTCCCTGCTGCAAAGTTTTGATCTTCAGCGCCTCAGCTCCTCTATGAAAGATATCACCACCACCATAAGTCTCCAACAATAACATCTGGCTTCAGTGGCACAATCACAAGCATCCTTGGCCTGGAATCTCGGGTCTAGGATGACTGCCATTGAACATTCTCAGGCTAATCTCACCTAGGATTTTGCTGTGCTTCGCCAAGATACCTCAGACATTAAGTCCATGATGACTGAGTTGTATTAGGCTTTCAAGGGACCATCCTCTGCTCCATCAGTTCATGTACCTCAATCAACAGCTGCTTCCACTCAGGCTGCAGCAACTGTTGAGGGGTAGAAGATTACACCAAAAGCTGCTATCACTCTAATTCAGTAACTTTTTAGGTAGTTAGACCCTCACAAGACATCTCCCTCTCAGTCTAAGAGGGATCATGTACAATCTACAACTGCACTGGTCATCTCAACAACCCCTCCATCAACTGCTGAAGCCACATTCTCAACAATCACTGTTACAGTGCCCTTACAGTCTTACAAACCACCTTCTAATGAAGCTCCACATACTGAACAACCATCTTCATCAGCTCAAATGGGATCACTGAGCTTGATGAATTGGGCCCGATCTTTGATAAAAAGAGGAATTTAATTGTTAAGGATCTGATGAAATCCTTGGGCAAAAGGTATGAAAGGCTGAAGGAAATGTCAAACGAACTCAAGATTCAGCCTGCCCTTCCAGCCCCAGCTCCTCAACCATCTCAGGCTCAATCCTCAAGCAGAAAGAGGAAAAATGTTGAAGCTGAACCTGAAATCAAGGTCCCTGGTCTTGATTGTGATGCAAGTCTCCCTGAGGGTGTTCCCTTTGTAAACAACATGGTCATTGAAGAACCTGAACATGGTATCTTCTTTATTGATGAATTTGGGAATGAGGCCTTTCAAAGATGGAGTGACATAGACAAAGCTGGACTTGATGCCATTGTCTCCTACTTAGTGAGGGCTTTTCTGGTCAAAACCTCTGAAAATGCAAGATTCTGCATGGGACTGAGAAAGTTAATTGCTGACTGATCGCGCGT